>CM052959.1:0-1271786 GCA_028554685.1 Agrotis ipsilon | reverse complement strand
ATAATGTAGCTTGGCTCAGTTGGGTATCAGACTTTTCATATATTCGACTTTTACGACCCCATTGTCACTGGCATAAGCAACAAGATCCGCGTACGAAGTCGCGGGCAGAAGCTAGTGATAAATAAATACCAACGTCAAAAAATATACAAAACTAGCTTATGCTCGCGGTTTCGTTCGCTGCCTCTGCCTCTCCCCTTCAAATTTTTCTCTGGGCTTTTACTTTATCGTATAATTGAGCGAAAGATAACGAAATGAAATCATCAATATTACTTAATATTGACAATGACATTCAGTGGGCAGATTATCATCACAGTTGAGTGGCTGACTAACTGACACACCTTTTGAATTGATATAATTAATTTATCGGGCGCTAACGCCCACAAATCAAGTCTGCATTGCCACTTAGAAAATCGTAACCTAGCAACTCTTTCTGCCCTAGGGATAAATGACCACCGCTACCGGTTATTTTAAAAGAGAGAAAAAAACAGATAGAATTAAATTAAAGAAATTAATTCAATTAAATTTTAATTTAATTCTTTCTTTGTTTTTTTCCCATGTCTTTTTTTATTACATTTATTTTGTTTATTTAATTATTTTATCACAAAGTAACAGGTCGATAAACAAACCATATTCATATTCAAACAGATATTTTAACAGAATTTCCAAATGTATGTCAATCGAAAGTTAGTCATCACTCATTACTGAGTGACGGGTACTCCAGTTAGTACTCTACTACACTATCTAAAACTCTAGTATTTGTTACTATGCATGTAGCATTCTGTCATCGGAAATGTCCATCGAACATCTGAATTGGCGGATTGGTTTTTTTCATTATCATCAGCTTTTTAACTGCTGAGACACAGGCTTCTTCGCCTTGAGAGGAAGTGGTATATAATCTACCACGCCAGCCCGGTGCAGGTTGACAGATGTATGTCACACCCAGTCACACCGTTCCGGGCGCCGTGAGATCGCCTATAGCCTCCTTGAAGACACGATACTTCTTCCGCCCAAGCGGGACTGACCTCAAAAACTTAGCCCGTTCGTACACAAGGCTAGAAGGATAACCGTAAAGGTGGGAGGACTCATTTGATAATTTTACCACGATAAAAAAACACGAGTAACGCAGCGTGCTAAAGCTAGCATTTAAATTATACAGACATTAATAATAGCAAGCCATCACACCGCGCCGTCAAGCCAGAGCGTAGCGTGACAAAAACTCTTAGTTAAATTATGGAGGTGCGGTTAATTCTTCAGTTATAGCTGGTTTTTAACTCACTTTCTATGTAACTGTGATGAGCAGGGTGGAAACTAATGAGTACCTGTTCTGTTACATGCTAATCTAGACTCGGGAAGATTCCTAGAAGATTGGAACAAATCCTAAGTATATTGAAAAAACAACCGGGATATCATGAAACGACATTTTATTGCGAATGGCTAGGCAATTTCATTGCAAATTCTTTTATTTTTAATTACACGGAATGTTATAATAGTATTGAGTAGGTTCTTTTGTAAGAGCTGTTAGACTTGACCAACAAAAAATCACCCTATTCAATTGCCCTTTGCGTAATTTGTGTTCCAAAGATTCACGCGACTCCAGCAGGTGCGCGTGTTTCATGACATGTTATTGGCTTGGTCCTTGATCAGTCGGCAAGCTACCCGTTACTCACTGTCCACTTGCCCGACACCCTTCCCGAATTACAAACGTGTTATTATTACCTATCTTTTAAAAAAACTTCACTAATATACTGCTAACGCATAGTCCACCCACTAGGTGGGCAGACGATCTTATGCAGGCCACAGGATCACGCTGGATCCAGGCCGCTTACAACCGGCCCTACTGGAAGTCTAAAGGGGAGGCCTATGTTCAGCAGTGGACGTCTTATGATGATGATGACATAACCCCTCGTCTTCACGAGCATAGTCACATTTCTTCAGTAAACTGAAAACACATGTTTCCTTTATTTGGGCATCGTTTTATAAACAAAATGTCCACTGATTCATTGCGCGTGTGATTCGCGATGTGTGGTCCAAAGTATAAGCGGTTAGCGATAAAAAGACGTATTTTTTATAATTTATCGTAAAAAATATTAATCATGCCACATCGATTAGGATAAAGGCAGGTGCATTATTGTACAGACGCCAGCAGGCCAACCTACTTAAAACTGTCAAATATTGCCAATCGAAAAAATTTCTTCCACTATTGTTATAAAGTTGTAAATCTATTAAAAAGCTTGACAGATTGAGGTAGTTTGATGTGCTGGCATCTGTACATGATTAAACAATCCTCTCTGTGCATTCGATAGAGAAGTGACATCCAAAGGATAATCTTTCTCAATACAGCCTGTTCAGAAGTCAGTACAAAATGTGGGCTTTGTTAATCTTTCCTGGCTGAGGTAATGGAATTGAGAACGACTTTATCGGCCTGGCCAATAAGTACCAAAGTTTCAAAATCTTTACATAAATATGGTCCGTTGTCGCGGGACTTACAAATTACCGTGACTCTGATCCGCTCTGCCCTTGGTGGGAGGACAAAGAAACACGAAACACGTGAAGTCCTTGGTACGGGCAGGGTTTGGTAGCATTAAAATGTAATTTGTAATTCGTATTTCAAATACCTGACGACTAAGTATTTTGTAATTAGTATTTCAAATACTGGAGGCTCTAAAATACATTATAACAAAATACATTTAAACTTAATTTACCGTCATTGCACTCTCTGCAATGATGGTAAAGCATCTAATTAGAGTTGGCAACACTGCACATGTTATGTACTGAAGTCAGCACATCAAACTACCTACCACAATCTGTCAAATTTCTTTAATCGATTTTGAACCTTATTACAATAGTGGAAGGTTATTTATTGATTGGTAAAATTTGACAGATCCGGGCAGGTTGATCTGCTGACGTCTTTACACTGTACGCTATGACTGACCATCAAACTTGGCTAAAAAATGCAAAAAAATGAACGTCGATTTGTGAAGTGAAGAATTTCCTCTACTTTTCAGCCATTCAGCCCATGCTGGTCTAGTACTTATTTTGGTAATATGTTAATTGTAATTATTATTTTGTATTTCAATTTAAAATAGCTAAAATACTGTATTTTATATTTTAATTACTTGCGATACTGTATTTTGTTATTTGTATTTCAATTAAAGCAAAGCATGTATTTTGCCCAGCCCTGGATACAGGGCAATATTTTAGTTATATTTTAGTTATCGTGGTCTCTTTTGCGCCAAATAAATGTTTTTTCTTTCTTTCTTACTTTCTTATAGTTATTTAGAAATAACTATAACTAATTTAGAATTAATTTAGTAAATAATCGTTTCCTTATGAAATGTACACTTTCCGCTTCATCTCACATGAAGTACTCTTACTCACACTTAAAGTCCATACAAATAAAATCGCTATTCCAATCGCCACCTCCCAACACTTGTATCACTCCCCCTCTTCCCTATTTGGTCCACAAGGTCACTTCAGTGTCGTAATCGAATATTTCGAGTAGTGATCCGTCGGTTAATAACGATGACAACATGCATCGTTTACGTGACGCGATCTACTTCTAATTTGGAATAATATCGTATAATTGATTTATTATGTTGGCGCCCACGCATACCGTGAGATGTTAAGACGCTCTCTCACCACGAGCATTCACTTGTAATGTAACGTTACAGATTCGAGCAATTCATCGTTGAGGGAAAACAATCGAGCATCATAATGCGCACCTTGTATCAAATCTATACTAAATGTACGCGAATGCTCGTCAGTCAGGGAGATAGTACTGTAATGTAATGCCCAAAGTCGAATCTATAATGTAACATTACACGCGAATGCTCCCGGCGAGGGAGCGCTTTTAGGATTCTTGTTAGAAAAATGGTAATTAATATTTTTTTGTTATGGTAGAAAATATACTCCACTTGTCTCGAAGGCCCAGTTGCTTTGCCAGGACCACGGGACTCCGGGGTCGCGGGACTGTTTCATCAGGTAACCGTGACCCTGGAACGTAAAAGGCTATCACCCCGCATTTAAATAAGTGTCTCCTTCCTGCCCCGCCCTGGGTAGGAGGACTAATTTGATGATTTTGACACCATTTAAGATAAACGTTTTACGAGACTGTCTAAACCATGACCCTGAAAATTTAAGGCCAATTCAAAGAACACAGTAGAGTTCGGCTAACGTGAGCCGCGGGGCTATAAAAGACACCGCGTCCGTGTAACGCAAAGGATATGTGAAGGAACTGGTTGGTTTTGAGTCAGTAAGAGCCTGACAGTCCCTTCCGAGTTCCGCTGCACCCAAAATTGGGAGGACTCATCTTATGTCTATTCAATCTTCGGTCCTATATATATACACAAGTATAATTATTATTATATCATAACAAAAACATCCAAAAAAGCCGCACATCTGTGCAGTTTTAAGCCTAATTGACCAGAACATATTAATTTAAGTCAGTCACAACTAATGTTCTGAGTGACACTCCCATTTATTTTAATGAGCTCATATTAAAATTATTAATATTCTCATTGCTTATTTACAGTTGCTACATTAAAAATTAACGAGCGATCCTTACAGTAAATGCATATGATGCGTGTAACATCTGACATCTCATAAAAAGCAAAATATGACCTTGAAACTATACTATAGATTGACAGACAGGCCTGATGTTCTAGTGGTTATCGACCCTGACTGATACGCCGGGAGTAGTGGATTCGATTCCCACCCAGGACAAATGTTTGTGTGATGAGTGTAATTTATCTAGGTATAATATTTATGTAAGTATTTAGAAATATATAAGTATGTTTATCAGTTGTCTAGTACCTAAGCAGAGCTTGTGTTATAAGCTCTGCTTAGCTTGGGACTAGATGACGTTGTGTGATAGTTGTAAAAAAAAAAAAATGACCTTGATACTATAGATACTCATTCTGTCATCATCAGATTTTTTTCTGTAATAGTGGCTCTTTAACGACCTATCCAAAAACGTAACTAGACAAGCGATTTAGGCCTATCATCATCATCATATCAGCCGTAAGACGTCCACTGCTAAATGACTGGGTCTCAGAGGGCCAAAGCCTGCCGGGGTCGCGGGACTTATCTCATTACCGCGACCACGGAACTTAAAGGGCTATTGGAGGACACCGTGGATTTTAGTATAACAAGTCTGACAAAACCTCCCGCCCTGCCCGAGGTGGGAAGACTCATTTGACGATTTTACCAGGCAAAAAAAAAAATTTGCACTGCTGAACATAGGCCTCTTCCATAGATTTCCAAAAGGTCTGGTTGGGTGTAACACGCTGTGTTTGCCGCTGCGTGGTCTCCATTCCAGATCCTTACGGCCCCATCGGCCATCAGTTCTGCGTGCTATGTGGCCTGCCCACTGCCACTTCAACTTGCTAATTCACTGGGCTATATACAACTTAGGAATTTCTCCTGTGTTGTGGGTGCGTTTACGAACATATAAACTCACCATACACAAACACACAGACCCGGAATGACTACTCGCAGATCATACAAAAATTTCTTCCTTTCGGGGATCGAACCCACGGCACGATGCGCCGCAGTCGATCGCTTAGCCACTGCCATCAATTACCGTTCTCAAATTCCCGTTAAAATGTTTTTAAAATCACTGTACTGTACTGTTTTTAATAATTAATAACTTTATTTTGAATTGTCTTTTTTATATTTACTATGGACACTAATAACTTGCCACATCGTTCTTACATAATGGACCTACCATCTGATGATGAATGATGTAACTAAAGATCTGTAATAATTTTGGCGATTGAAAATGAGTGTCCATGGAGTTTCTTGCTCGTTCTTCTCCATAGAGATCTACACCATGAGCACCTACGGTAATTTCAGTTTTTATGTCTTGTGACTGAGACTGTAGCACCATAACTATTTTGTACTACTTTTATTTTGTCTTTTGACAGTGTTCAAAAGTGGCAGTTATGGCCTAGTTGAAATAAACGTTTTGATTTTGATTTTGTACGACCAACAAAATTTTCAATAACCTTCCCGAAAACATTTCAAGTTTCCCTCAGAGAATTTATTAGCTCTGAATTATATTGGTCGCATTATTATGTGTTAACATAACAGATAAATCCAACAGTCAATACAGGGGCTTGGCGTTAGTTCAATTATTTATTCGAGCCACTGTTAATCTGTTCAACAAATACCTAATTTTATTTGTTTATGTTATAACGTGTTTGGAATTTCAATGACATGTTAGCATTGGTGTGTGTTTTGTTGTTTATCTAACTTAACATAAAAACATACTAGAGACCACACCTCGATTTATCATAAGATTTCCGAATATAAATGAATAAAGCAATACTAATCCGATTGCTTACTGTATTTCTCTAACATAATTATGACCGATTTTTTATATTGCTCTATTTTAAATTTCTTTTTTTATTATCTACAATAGAGAAATACTTGGAGTATTTGTGATTTTTATTGCATTAAAAATGATAAAGCGCTTCTCATGTATGAACGAGGCACCAACTTTTTCCAACAAATTAACGTCAAAGTTCCTGTTTACTTTAAGTCTCAATAACGAGAAAAATCGTGCTGTCTCTGGGTTTCCATAGATCGCCTAGGATATATAGGCTATGGTTGAGCCCTATGCAAAGAGGGATCAGCCTATTTTCAGTATAAAAAGTTTTTTTAGACTGCGCTAATACCAACAACCGGGTTTTGAGTCTCTGAATTGCAGGAAGATTATCAAACGTCTAAAATGCCTTTTTCACAAAATTTTCATTTCTGACTTTTAGCTAGTAGTTATTGACACAAAACCGCAATACAGGCTTTTATAAGGCTATGAATATTATGGACAGCTACAACCTTGGGGTCTTTAAATCAAAAGTGAAAAGATTACTTCTAGGCAAGCGTGCTTCACCGTCGACCACATCATCGTTTAGCCTCAGGCGAGATAGGAATCAGACGCGAGCCTATTTCTAAATAAAAAATTATAACGTATGCGTATTTATTTACATAATAGGTGCCTGGAAAGTCTGACAATCAGCCAACAAGGGAATCGTATTACGTATTACCCAATGAATCGATTGTGGTTGCTCGATAGACCCAATGATGAGTTACGAGCTTGCCCTCATTTAACTTATGTTAGACTTTATGAGTTATGCACAATGAAGGGGCCCCCTTAGAGGTCCAAAGTCTGCCGGGGTCGTGGGTCTAACGAGTAACCGTGGCCTGGAACGTAAAGCGCTACTGAAGGACACCGTGGATTTTAGTCAGTACAAGTCTGACAGTATTCCCGCCCTGCCTTTGGTAGGAGGACTCATTCGATGATTATACCAAATAAAAAAAGGCTCCCATGATGAGTTCTGCCTTATAACCTTTTCCCTTTCATAACAATAAGGACATCACGTAACAATTAATTAGGTCAAGATTGCATATAATTAGGTTGCTAATTACTTAGTATTAACATATTCTGTTAATCAATGCAAGCACACGAGATGAATAAGTAATAGCGCATTATTTGATTGATGAATCAACTGGTTTAGGTATCCATTGCACATATTTGCATTATCTAAATAATTAACTAGCATGTTGGTCTAGTGGTTAGTGACCCTGACTGCTATGCCGGGGGTCGTGGGTACGATTCCCACCCAGGACAAAAGTTTGTGTGATGAGCACGATCATTTGTTCTGTGTCTGGGTGTAATTTATCTATAATATGTATGTATTTAGAAATATATAAGTATGTTTATCAGTTGTCTAATACCCATAACACAAGCTCTGCTTAACTTGGGACTAGACGGCGTTGTGTGTTAGTTGTGGAATATTATTATTTATTATTATCTAATTATATATGCATTAGTATAAGGCATAGAATTTGAAGGCATGGCTGGTGAGCAGTAGCAGTAAAATTTATATTGTCCAAAATTGAGCAAGCATAGAGAGAGAGCAGTAGGCAAACGACGAGAAATGGAGCAGGAAGGTTCTGGAATAAGGACTGTGTGTAGATCAACGAAGTTTAAGACACCCCATGGCAAGATGGATCAATGACGTGAAGAAGGCATTGGCTGGATGAAAAAAGTGAGAGATCGGGTGCTGTGGCGCTCCTTGGGAGAGGCCTATGTCCGGCAGTGATGGACTGGAAAAGACTGAAATATTAAGGCAAGCATTTAGATAGGTTACCTACGTATTAGGATGAACCTATTTACTGACGGAAAGCTACAGTTTTTTACTTACTATTGGCAGCGTAGTGGAAGTTTACCCGACCAGGGAAACGAACCAGAAACCAGCTCAGTACTTGCGACGACTAGTCAAACAAGACATTTACAGAAACTTGTTATAACTGAAAAGATATTTCAGTTTTCAGTACCAGAAATAAAATTTCCTTAAAACGCCTCGTGGAAACTGTAACGTTACAATTATTCCACGTGTAACTTCGCGATAGTAGCGCCATCTATCTTCAGCAATTATGACTAAGCATACAAATGAACTCATTATAAATCTAATTAAGAACTTTAAAGTCAGAACTTGATTCTGTAAAGCACGAGCAAGTTATCCTTGTTTTTTATTAAGAAAATCTTAGATTATGTCGTTCTCACATTATTTCTGTTATGAATATAATAAGTCGCCCACACATTATTAAAACTCGACGCCACCCGATGAAACGCGATGCGTGTTGAATCGAATCAAATGTATTGTTTTCTATAGACTAGAATGATACTACATGAACATCCGACGCTACGCCATGCCTGCACATTTGATTTGAGTCAAACTAGCTGACCCGTGCCCACTTCGTAGAGCGGTAAAATATGCATGATATCTTTATAATTTATAGCCTATAGCACTCACGAATAATGTAGCTTTCTACCAATGAAACAATTTTTATAATTGGTACAAACTTATATGTGTAAATGAAAATAAATAAACTTACAAACGCATTTTACCACTTTATACTATTCATATAGATATACAAGAATAAATAAGTCAAAATTATGTTTCCGCATCCGTTTCGATTCGTGCCAATATTTTTAATGAATTTCTACACACATCAAAATAAGTTTATAAAATTGTTTCTTTTTTAATTTTATGGAAAACTGAACTGTTTTATAGTCTTGTATTTTAAATGAAGAATGTAAAAAGAAGAAGAAATCAATAAATTAAAATGTCTAGGTACCTACAAAGACGATTTCCATAAGAAAAGATTTCGATTTTTCAAATTGATCACAATCTTTTTACCATGTATAACTACTGCACCAACCGTGCCGTCAAATTAATATTTGTATGTAAGTATAATAATATTATAGATATAGTTACTAAACAAATTCGAATTATTTTTAAAGTTTCATGACACTTGCCAAAATAATAGATCCTGAAAGAAAAACTACCTCTCTGTACGCGTCTTTACCCCTCAAAATTAAGTGTCGCTACGCCAATATTCTCAATATTTTGCTCCCGAGCTAAAGCTAGCATTTTCATAATAAGTTTCCTGTGTACAAAAACGAAGTTCTCTTCTACTGTTAGAAGTTTTCTTGCTCAAGTCAAACGAAATAGGTCAATACAGGTGCCTTGTGCGAGGCAGCAAGTCGCTTCAACTTCATCTTTGATGTTAATTTACACTTAATTGCAAAAATGAACACAAAAGAATCGCAATGGCAGAGTGATCGCGATCGCAGTATCGCGGGTTCGATTCCCGCACGGAGCAATTATTTGTATGATCTACAAGCTGTTTGGGGTGTGTTTATGTATGTGAGTTTCTGTGTTTTTAAACGTACACACGATACAAGAAGAAATTCCTACTGTCCGCAACGATTCTTTTTTTAATGTAGCATTATGAAAATAATACATAACTTAAAGATTTTACACTGCTTTTTTATTTATTATTTGTCCTCTATCGTGGATACGTTTACGTGGATCATTCAAATAATTATTCCGTGCGGCAAATGAACCCGTAACAGTCGCGAAGCAGTCAATCGCCAAACCACGTATGGATGGACTGTAACTGTGATTTTATGGATATGATAAAAGCAGTCATGTTTCTTAAAATCTTCAACGAGTTGTCATCAATCATTCACAAGTTTTTTAAAGAAAATATAAACAATAAAATAAGTAAGTTGACGTTTTTAAACTACCCTGTACTGTAATGAGCTTTCAAAATTGAGTAAAAATTAAAACAAAATAATTGAAACTGGAAAAAATACGTCGACCCAAATTGAATTCAAATGGTTCAAAATGCCGCCAGCGGAATGTGTGGCAATTTGTTTGACGATTGTAAATCAACGCTACATCGAAAATATATTTCACGTTGGTTTTTTAAAACCCGAATAAAGCACCGATGGCCCAAGTTACGTATTTTTGGACAGACGAGCCTAGTGAGGTGAATAACAGTGTTATTTATTTCTTCATCATCACTGCTCTCAAAAATGATAAAGAAAAAAAAATGCTTCAGAAAACCGTCATGTCCTAAAACCGAAGGGATTAGGGATATGAGTTTTGTGACATTACAAACACTGCATTATTACTATAGTTTGATTCTGCTGAAGGTATTATAAAATCTCCATGGAACCTTAAAATTTAACAAATAAAAGATGATCAACTTACAGTGGATTGTGTCAAATAAAGTTTATTTCAAACTTGTTCAGAGGATGAAAATTGTAGCGCCATCTAGCGGTCGTTGGACAAATCACAACGCAAATGAATGATGAAACAAAAACGGTTTCAATGCAAAAGCTTTTGATTTCGTCAAAAGTAGTTAAATTTTATTCTTTTCGATTTTGTGATGGGCAGAAGGTTTTAAAAAAAACTCTTTTAGGTTTGGTCGGTATTTTCGATGTAGGACTCCTACTTACACTTTTGACGAACCTTTCGGAGTATGGCAGTGATGATGAACTGGATGTGAACTTACCGAACCAAAAACAAACTTTAGAGTTTCTTAAAAATCCATTCGAATTTCTGCTGGATTGTTTGATCGCGTGGTTAGTTTTTAAAAACTGTAGGCCTCACAAATATTTCTTCTGTGAGGTGAACGTGAGACTGCAGCAACCGTACTGCAAATCAACAATACTGAGCCGGGAGCACATATTTCACTAAACGGTTCTACTTACCTTGATTTATATTTCAATGTAGCTGAGGAGGTGCCTACAAAAGCTCTTTTCCAACAAAAGTTACAGCATTTTATTTACAAAAGACAACAGCCATAAATGTTTATACAGAATGGTTCGTTCGCTCCGTCTCAGACTTTCAATCTTCATAGCCTTTGTAATACTAAGGTATTTTATGCTTTTTGACTTAAAAAGGACCAAAACAACTTTATGTTTATCTGAAACGATAAACATTTAATTCTATAGCTTAATGACAGGAGAAAGAGGTCAGCCGCCGAATCCTACTCGGTTGGGCAGCGTTCGGGAAACTATAACGCAGTGTCGTGTTTCGTCCGATATACCTCAGTGCCTCAAGACGAAAGTCTTCAACCAATGTGTGTTACCAGTGATGAGTTACGGCACCGAAACGTGGTCTTACACTATCGGCCTCATCTCAAAGCTCAAACGCTCAGCGGGCTATGGAGAGGGCTATGCTCGGTGTTTCCAAACTTTCTCGATTTTTATTAAAAAAGTGCTACTACACACTGAAAGAGTGTGTAGTAGCACTAGAATAGTTATTTGTTATACAAGAGTGCAAAGTTGATTTTTAACCGCGTGCTCATGTTTGATGACCGAGCAAGCGAATGATTCTAAATTTGAATCACGAGTGCAACGAGTGATTCAAAAATTAGAATCATGAGTGATAGCGAGGGAATCAAAAGAGCACAAGGTGAAAAACCTTTGCACTCGAGTGCAACACGTAACTTTTCATCCCACCTCAGCGAGGAAATGACTAAATGCAAAAACAAAAAAAAAACAGTGTACATTGTACAAACACAAGATAGGCTATTATTTCAGTTTAGGTATTAACTAATACATTATAATAGAACATCATTATTTTTAAATTAAAACAAATAATACTCAGGTAGTAGTTTTCAAAGTTACTTATTTTTATCTTGGTTTGTCATAACATAACAATAAGACGTGAAAGGAAAACCGCACAAAGCAAATAAAAAAGGTAAAACAAAGTACTGAGCCAAGAATGTTTCGGATCTGATTTTAACAAAATAATTGTAGATTACGCTCCAAGGGAGGCGTATTGAATTCCGAAGCGATACTAAGGATTCTGGGGGTGAACCTCCATCCGTAGCGCAGCGAGAAGGTTCAAGTGTTAACACCCGAAAGAAACGAGGGAATAAAGTTAAAAATCCTTAGTGAAGCGACGGATTCAAGTTAGCCCAAGGCAAAGCAGCCTTACACCCGAGGAGCGTACTCTGCTTTCCCACCTAAGGCGAGATTTGATGTTACCACATCAAATTTTAAAAATAGAATTTGTTTCCTCGACAACCTTCGAACGTCAAGTGTGCACCACAGCAAGCGATCAGCTGTTGCGGTCACCGGCCGCCATTACTGCTGCTACTCTTTTGTTCATACGATGTTCTAAATTCAAATTTACTTTATTCACTAGAGGATAAAAACGGCTTTTACTCACTTGAGGATAAAAACGGCTTTTACGGTCAGATATCGAAGAGCAAAAGTACCCTTTCCGAGATGGGGGGATGAAAATGTTTTTATTTGTCTTTTTATGTAAGTTTTCAATGATTGTATTTTGTTGTATCTTTTATATTCATTTTGAAGTTGTGCTGTGCCCTTGCAGGGTTCATGTCAGGTTCTGGCAAAATTGTATAACATTGTAACACCACATGAATGCAATAAATGTTTAGAGTTTGAGTGTTTCTCTTCGTGATCGAATCCGAAATGAGGAGATCCGTAGACGAACTAAAGTCACCGATATAGCCCAGCGGATTAGCAAGCTGAAGTGGCAATGGGCAGGCCATATTGCTCGCAGAGCGGATGGCCGATGGGGTTGAAAAGTGCTAGAGTGGAGGCCACGGACTAGCAAGCGTAGCGTAGGACGTCCACCAACAAGGTGGATAGAAGACCTTATGAAGGTCGCCGGAAGACGCTGGATGCAGATCGCTTCCAACCGGTACATGTGGAGATCAAAAGGGGAGGCCTATGTTCAGCAGTGGACGTCCTATGGCTGAGATGATGATGATGATAGCTTAATGAAATGATTAAACATAGTACCTATCCAATTTTTTGTGGCAAAATTTTCATTGCGTTATAATGAATATTGTCTCTGGAAATCTAGTTTTCATTTTAATCAATTATCACTCGTTAACATTATTCAACCCCCTTATTTTCGAAAGTGTAACTTCAAACATGCTCGAATGCTATTGTATGCAACCTCATAAATATAATAATGTCGTTCATTTCGTGACCAGAATACATAATAAAATCGATATTACAGCACCAAACATTAAACAACAGTTCAAGAGGTTTCCGCAATCAAAATTATAGTGCATTTGTCCTTGTATATCCTATCTCGATTAGTAGGAAATTCATGAGGTAAATAAATATTAAACTACAACTGGCCACAATAATATTATTGCAGTTTAACGCTAAATTATTCTCCATTGTTATTGTTTGATGTAATTTTCAAGAAAACAATGCAGTATAAGTTATGCTACTCGATAACAGATGGCGGTAGCTCCGCGTGTAATAAAATAGTGTGCGTGCGAAAGGATAGTGTTCAAAACGCTTGCTAGATGGCGCTGTCAATACTGTGCTTGTGAATATTATTTTGTAAATATTCTTAACTTGCATTCTCAATTATAATAAGTTAATAGCATTGTGCATCGGTAACAATAAATTGTCTTTCATTTAGTTAAGTCTTACTATCTTAACAAAAACAACGCATTCTCGTAACTCACAACAATCTCTTGTTTACAGCTGCGATAAAACTGTTTATATAACAAACATGTCACTGACCCTGCTCAAATAAGAGCGCGAACGTTAATAAGGGTTGAAATTTAACAAGCAATACTACCCAAGGGTGTTGCAATTTGTCGAGTCATTTACTGTGGACACATTTAGATCTGTTTGCATGGCCGTAAAGAGTCCACGCCCTCACCATAACCACCCACCCACTGCACCAATTTACTTAGGACCCCGTTTCCCCCTCTGCTCGTTCAATTAAACAACGACGACGGAATTCTCCCTTAGAAACTGATGGATCTTTGTAAACTGGCTTTGAAGAACACCGTCCACCCATTGGCAGGTGACCACGATCGCGTCACCTTCACAATAGAATCGTAATCGTAAAACCTGACTAGTTTTCCGCGGGCTCCGCCACGGAGAACTACCCTCATTTACTCCCTTGTCACTCCATTTAACTAAAAGCCTCATTTGGAATATACAAAATGATTTGACAACGTAGACTTGGCAATGAACTGGAAGTCCGGAAAAATATTGAAAAACATTAAAAAGTTTTTCGTGTCTTATTTGTGCAGAAGAAGTAAGAAGATGAACAATATGAGAAGACGAAGAGAATCAGTAGCTTCTGTTTATAGAAAAACCACCAAATTCTTAACATCGAACACTGCGAATTTTCTTAAGAAAAAACCGAATAATAAGAAGTCACAAATTCTGATGGAAGCTGTTGAAGACTGCGAAGACAATGGCGAAGAAAATGTAAACAAAGTCGACGAAACCAAAACAGACGATGACGACATTGGTGAACGAGACCTTGACTATTACCTAGGAGTTAGAAAGAGAGAGAGTTACTGGCGGGACCCGGCTGGAAAGGAACAGATAAGGAAAGACTATCTCGTTTATCATTGCGGTATCACCGAAGAGGATTACGATAAAAACTATAAGAAAACGATAGTGTCGAAAGTCTCTTATGTCATACAACCAAGATTGAAGCAAGTGCCTTTCAAAATTCATAGAAAAAGAAGGAAGAATGGAGATTTAAGAGACGATTCTTGGCGAGAGAAGACAGGGATATTCAAACTGTTTGCTTATAGACGAGATAGTGAATATTCTACGTCGGATAGTTATAGTGAATGCGATTCTAATGAAGATAAGGTTTCCGAGAGACTGCGATCTGCAAACGAAGATGATATGGAAAATATGATTGGCTATCTCAACGAACTTGCCACGTGCGGCTCTGACGACAAACTTTCTGAGGTGTGTTTGAACAAAACATTTGAAGACACAATCATGTTGCCATACAGACTTGATTGTTGACTTGATTTAAACATTAACTGTCTAAGTCGAATCTGAATACAGAATAAATAAACCGTGACGACATTCTACGAATTGTATTGTTTCATTTGAGCAAATGAATGAGAATTTGTTCATAATAGTTTATTGTTTTCCTGTTTCAAAAGAAATTTAGAATCAAGCAATGGAATTCTTTTGAATTTTTGTGTTTTCTTCATCTATGTAGATCAATATTAATCTTCTTTAAGTTTTTCTGGTTTTAACAATTTTCTATTTTCTTTCCAGGGCGTTCGGATAAAAGAAGTGTCTGAAGGGAGACCCTGCGACAACTGCCCCGAGCTCTGTCCAGGCTTTATCCCACACGCTTGGAGGTAAGTGTCTGTCTAAGATTCAATGAGGAAACTACAACTCTATCATCGAACCTTGGATCCACGACCCCGAAGTTGTTATGGCGTATACCTTGTGCATACAAATAGAGAAAATGTTTTCTTGTCGGTCTATCTGCACCATTTGCATTTAGAGCTATCGGCGTCTTCCGTTGTAACTTCGACAGTGACTCAAGAATACCTTCGATTCTTTGTTTCTCGTGTATGCTGTCACGTAGGCCGTTTTACTTCATATTTGGATCACAATGATTGGGACGCATTATCTACATCGCGGCCTGTTTTGCTCAGTGACTCTTTGTTGCAAGTTATCAAAGGAAATTGGCACCGAGTCGATTTCATTGTTTCTTTTGTTAGACCTTGTCTGGAATTAAAATGCATTTTGTTAAATGGCTAACTTCCTAACACAGGTTTAATTTTAACCCTGACACTAATACTATGAAAAGATTATCTTAAGTACATATTACAATCATTTTACCACAACAACGAAAATATAAACGTCAATAGCAATAATGAGATTACATTTACTGCAACCCTTATCGCAGCTACAAATAAAACAGACAATACTTTAAAAATCGCTAATAACCATTACGTTATCAAACCGTTATGACCGGGTCACAGATACCTTATCAACGATCGTTCACGCCACGCAGACAGACGTGATCGACTAACGAGCGGATAATCAGCCTTGTGGTGAGGCCAGCGCGTGCGCCGCGCATCGAGAAAAATGTCCACTCTCGCTCCCGCGGTCCTACCGAACAGTCGTGTCGCGCTCGTTAACCAAACAACCCAAACAATGTGTCTATCGTTGAAACAATTGGAGTGGGCGGATGTCTACAGACGCATCACTGGCAATGAAAATAAAGAACCGATAAAGGAGAAGAAGATACAAAAGTTCCCTTCTAGGGAACGAAACTTCGCTGTGAAGAGGAAGTTCAACAACAACATGAGGTCTCACGCCAACTGCGAGAGTTGCGCCAGAGTCGCCGAGAAAGAAAACAGATGATCAATCAACTGTGTGTGACTGTGAAGTGTCAGGATTCAGTGGATCTACGGATCTTGTTGTACGTGAATACAATGTGTAACTGTACTACAGTGACGACAAATCTCTAAAAAACTAAGTGATATTATTATTTATATAAAAGGCTATTAATACTTTGGTGCAAAGTGCGAAGAACTGTGAACTGTCTTTGTTGGCGTCTGACGTTCCAAAGTTGGTGCTGAATCCTTTTTGCTCAACGACATTCCATTTATTTCGTTTTTGCTCAAAATGTATTTCTAAAATAACTTTGCGGTGGCCAACTGCGAAGTTTTATTGTTTATGGATATAATGGCAGGATGTTAGCAAGGAACTGATGTGTTAACAATGTTGTTAGGTATTGTTTGAAGTTACAAGGCCCTAATTTATAATGAGGCTCTAGTCTTTGGAACAAAAGGGTCTTGGCCAAACTTCTTATTGTTTATTTATGAAACTAGCTCTCATTAGTTCTCTTTAACTTTATAAATGTTTACTTGAACAGCTCGCTAATGTTTCATGATTAATGTCTCGTTAGTTTCCATACAATGTGTGTTATCAATAACAGTGTTGCTCTGTCGATCCCGGATGTCGTTAATGCACACAATTTTAAGGCTTATTTACGCCCTATATGGTTCAGTATTGTATAAATATCGTATATACAGGTTGCAACGATGTTTTGTGTTGCAAAAAATAAACAAATTTTACTATAACTGTGTTCCACCGATGTATTCGTTTATGTGTTTTAAATATGTTGCATCTTAAGTGGATTCAATTGAGTTGAAGGTTATATTACTTCAAGCAATATGCATGTGACTATAAATAAACGGGTTCATGACTTCACTCTATTATTTTATTTCTTATCTAATCACACAATAGGTTTCCAAACATTAATTATGTGAATTCTTACAATAACACAGTTAAATTCTGACAATAACACAGTTATTGCATAAAAGATTGTTGAACTGGGAGATCAGACTTGAATCGTTATCGCCTCTTACGTCTCTTTTTGTAAGCTGATTGATACGTTCCGTCTCGTATAGAAAAAACTGGAAGTGGTCATATAACCAAAGTGTATGTGCGAGTTTTTTCTTCAATAACCTCTCACGTGGCTGATTTATGTGTCCTTTGGTGTCCGATCATACGATCGTAACTATTGTGGACGACTTTAAAAAATATAAGTTAGAAAACTAGAGTTAATATTATACATATGGTACACGATTAGGCTAGAAAGGGGTTGAGTGAAGAAATGCTGGCTCAATGAGAAGTATAGGAAACGTCGTGATACACCTACCCTAAATAGATTAGGTAAAGCAAGAAGTGATTCACAACCAGAAGAAAAGAGGTGAAAAGGCAAAGAACACATGGGGAGGTTGAGTGAGAGATAACATGAAAGGGGTTGAATTTTGGGATGTCGACTAAAATAGATGTAGAAGTGCAAGATCTAAAATAGACAGGGATGAGAGCAGAAGGTTGGCAATAATAGGGCAAATCAAGTATAAGAGGTGGCGAAGGCAATTATAGGAATCTTAACTCCAAGATGATTTCTATCGACTACAAATTACTTCGAAAACAAACAACTCTTATTTATTCGCATTCCACAACTTGAAAGACGAAGCGACCAGTCATTTAAAAGTGTCAAGATAATAAAATACCTACAGTAAACAGATTTATAAAATCAGTTCCCAGAACCGAATAAATCAGTCTTTACTGTTGATCATTTATGCAGAATGGCTATTACTTGATAAACCTTTGACCTTTACACTTATAAATAACATTGCTATACTAACTGATAGCTCTGTTTGTTTGAATACTGCATTTATAGGCATCATTAAAATCTCCTTCTTGAGCAGTATTGTCCTTGTCTTAGTAATTGCTTTTGGTAGTTATATTAATCTTAGATTCTTCCTTAATCTCGAAACTTCTATCAACTCAGCATATCTTTGACTTCTTCTAAATTGCTAACGCAATTTCTGATACCTAGCTAGCCTCTTTGGTATATTTGTTGCAAATGTAACTGCTGAACACGAAGCCTAAGGATTCGGTTTCCGGGTCAGGCAAAGAGTTATTGGGGTTTTCCATTAAGAATTTCTTAGTAGCAGCCACGGATTGTGATGTGGCAAAGCCTGAGAGAGACTTAGGTCCAGGAGTTACAGGCTGATTTGAAGTTGAAGCCACGGATTACGTTCTGTCTGTTTTGTCCATTTGTGTCTGGTTGTTGGTGATGGCAATAGGCTTGCCCCCAATACGTGGCCACGTATCAATTTCAACAAAAATGTTATTGTGTCAATTTGATTGTATTTTAACCTTAATAAGTTAAGCTGGGATTGCATTTGATTTTATCACAGCTAAAATAACCGATAATGTTGCAATGTCTGTGAAAGCAATGATTTTGTGGAAGAGAATCGACTAGAGGTGTGGCAAACTGGTAGGTACACTTAACGCTATTGGAAAAAACCCTATAATGTCCCCACTGCTGGGACACAAGGCCTTCTCTCTGTACGGAAGGAGGCTTTTTTTTGCGTAGTAAAATCATCAAATGAGTCCTCCCACCCCGGGCAGGGCGGGAGGGACTGTCAAACTCGTACTGACTAAGATGGACCACGGCGTCATCGTGCTAAGGCTCTTTAAGGCGCGCGTGGAACACAACGCGCCGTCGACCCGGGCATGGTCCATGGTTGGGCATGGTTGCCCGCGCGGGGAAGGGGGCATAAAGAAATTATAAACTAAAACACAGACATAGCCACGGTTCATAATACACATTCAGTATTGATTAACCTTGATTTCACACCAGTCATTATTCTTAGTATCTAACAGCTTAACTACACTTGTATGTTTTTTTTTGCCCTGTTGAATAATATTGACATTATCCGCTTATACATAATTGCGTAGATTAAAACATTGGCCTGGGTTTTTGTTATGTAATATTTAATAGATCATGTCTTTAATGTTGTGGAGTTACTTGACGGTCCTTCCCCGTAGAAGACTACCAATTAGAAACTTATAAGCATTGTAGGTACGTTTTATAACTGTCCTGGTAGGTTTGAATTTCAATTTTAGAGTATTTCTCATGGAACAGCTGCTGTTGTAGAAATTTTTCAGTAGCAGCAGTTTCTAAGTCCACAAGATAGAAAATGACAAGACCTACAGATAACAAGAAATGGACTGATGTTAGAGAAGATGCTAAAGTGACTGCCAAACAAGCTGACTTGAAGAGCACCTATAGGCTAGCAGAAGTAAACGCATATCGCTAATGCTACAACTAGCACACCCGGGATTTTAAAGGGAATGGTCTTAAAGTTGGCCAACTTTATGAAAGCCGCCAACACATAGCTGATGACCTTAAAATAGTTATTTCTTTAACATGTCTAAGGACAGATTTTTCAATAGTCAAATAACTTTTATTAGAGGAATAAAAATAGCAGTTTGACAGCTTATCTATAGAAAAAGTTGCTATTTTTATTCCTCTAATAATGTTAATTGTGGTCACTAATGACCTGTGATGTTAAAAAAAATCCTAAAATAAATAAATAATTAAAAAAAAGTTATCTGGCTATTGAAAAATCAGCCCTAAGAAGCATAGCTTGAAAACTTGCTTTCAATAATAATAAAAAACGTATGGTTGTTGCAAATAAAACAACTGCAATACGATAGATTGATTAGTTCAAATGGAATACTCCTATTGACATAGTAGCTGAGTAATTGAAACGCATCCACTAGAAGAGAAATAACTAGGTACAGTAGGGCAGTGCAGTGACGTAGCAAGGCAGGGGCGAAGCGGACCCTAGCCCGGGGCTTGCACCTGAAGGGGCTCACGCTCAAAGAAAAAAAAACTTGAGATTGGCGATCGACAGTCAGTACCTATACCATGAGTTGTCATTACGATACTCGATCATCGATATCGACCGAGTTTGGCACTCTCATTTGTTGAGAGTTCATACAATCTTGGAGCGGGCCAATGAGAGCGCCAAACGCGGGCGACATCGATGATTGAATATAGTAATGACAACTCATGGTATGGGTACAGTAAAGCAGTGCAACTTAACTTCTACTAAGGAATTAACATGACCTACAATTATACACTTCTAGTGTTTGATAAGTGGAAACTGAAAGAATCTAAGAGGCCTCACAATGCTGATGGCGCAGACAAGCACCTTTAGTTTAAGTGCCTCCACTACTCGCGTGAGGCCCCCATGTTGCAAAATAATTTGGTAACGTTTTATTTGTTACTGGGACCTGAAAGACTACAAGAGGCCTCGCAAAACTGATGTGGCTGTCACATGGCAATCACATTTGGGATTTAAAACGATTTGGGTGAACCAAGTCATCTTACAACAAGGATATATTTTTCATCCAGAGTCATTATCATAAGTTTTCAGCATTTTACTTTAAAACGTCTTTCCAGTATTTACAGCGTTTCTTGTATGGAAAAATGTAACAGCGCCTCTGGTGTACGAAGAAGGAATTAATTTTTTTCTTGAAATTAATGTCAAAGTTCCCGTTTATTTCCAGAAAATTCATGATAAGGCTTCTGACAGAAAAGGGCCTCGCAAATGTGTTTTGCCCCATCCTAGATTCGGTCTCGCTACGCTACTGGGGCAACGTTTCATTTAAAAAGTAGGTAGGCTCACAATTTAGCTCAATATCCGACAGGAACTGTTTAAATTATCATTGAAGCAAACACAACATTATGTGGACCATGTACCCTTATCTGGGGTTATTGACCAACTCATTAGTAATCGTTTGAGTGCACTCTGTAATGTATTGTGTCATTATATATTTTGTCATGCTGTTGGAGTTTTCTATGACCTCTATATGTGACTAGCTTTTGCTTGTGACTTCGTTTGGGTGAAGTATTGACCGCGCTTTATTAGTTACTTTTCCGAAATTCTAGACAAAAATTGAGATAGCTTCGCTGTCAGTATTAGCGGGGCTATAGCTCGATCCCTGCAAATAATTGATAGCCATAGTACACTCGAGACTAATGTAGGATCCTACCGGAAAAAAAAACGTAATTGTCTCAGCTTCATTTACGTACGTCTCCTTTTTTCCTTTCACGTCATTCCCCATACAATCAATAAACATATAATATCTTTTCTTTGACTTTCCTTTTCCTCTCCATCTTCATCATCATTTGTAGTTCCATACGTCACTTTCAGACACAAATTAATTGAAGGTGAACAGCTAGATATAGCTGTTCACCACGGTTTCACCACTTACTCGTCTCCTTGTCGTATAGCGTATAGTCTACCCCGATAAATAGACTTATCCATTAAAAAAACCTTTTTCAGTTCGAACCAGTAGTTCCTGAGATTAGAGCGTTCAACCAAACAAACTCTTCAGCTTTATAATATTATGCTACAGCCTCTCGTTCTATTTTACTTATTTTTTTTTTTACCGTCGTTTTACAATCTTTATAATACAGTCTCGTCTTGAAAGATCACCTCACTCTTTTTGTATTACAACGTTTTATTAGACAGGATATCCTCGAGTAATTACAAAGTTATCAATGCCAAAATCCCACAGGTACATTGTCATTATAGTAAATCCAATAGCAGTTCTTCGAAACACAATGATATAATGTATAGCTATTACCACCATACAAGCGTTCAATAATTATGTGTTGAATATTTTGTATTGCTTTATAATTACTCATCGTTGATTTAGGCACATGCACTTTGAGAGGTTCCATTGTCTCGAATACGGGTTTGGAAAAACCGACTTTAAAATTTTCCCGTTCCGATATTTTTTTCTTGATTAGTAAGACAAGGAAATTAGGAACAGGATATTAGAATGTCTTGGCCGGATGTCACGTAGCTTATCCTTTTAAAAGAAATTCATAATTACACATAATACAATATGTATGCAGGTTTTAAGTATTGGTTTATACGTACTGCGAGTTATGATTAATGCTTTGTCAGGGATAAGTAAAGGGCATTCGGACGCCAAGTAATGGATGACTCGCTGGCCGATTTGAACCATGCAGGATCGATGGCGCGTGGTCGTGTTCCACGCGCTTAAAACTATCAATAATCCGACGGTTCACTCATAGAGGGTCCAACGCCTGCCGGGGTCGTAGGACTGTCTGTTAAGAGGTAACCATGAGTGACCCTGGAACGTAAAAGGGAACTGAAGGAACACCGTCTATTTTAGTCATTACGAGTCTAAAATTCCCTTTGCTTCATCAAGGGCAAGCAAATCATTTTATGACATATCAACATACTTTTTTCCCAACAATTACCCGCTAGCATTAGCAAGTCTCAGTAAGTAAGCGTTACATAAAATATTCACTATAATTTCCGAAGCACCAGTTAATGCTCAAATCCTTAGTAATGCCTTTTGAAGGCCTGTTCTTATCACTAATCCATAAATCTTCTGTCAAGTGTCATGTTACATGTTTTCAACAAACATGTCAGTGTCATGGGATTGAAGACAAGGTTAAAAGTTCCTTTTTACCCGACTGCAGTACCGGATCTAGGGAGGGACAGGCCCCTTGCCAGCTTGTGGGCCCGGGGGCGCTAAAACATAAACATTATTGTTTGCTTATGAGTTTCAATGTGTTTATCGGATTAAGTTTATATGATTTTGACCTTTATGTGGCGGTGAAGAGACCAATTAGAGCCAATTATCGCTTTTACATAGTAGCGTGAGTGACACTGATGTATTAAATTTTTAAAAAATAAAGTGGGCCTTTTTGAAAGCCACAATATATTGAAGGTAAGATTGTTTTTCTTCCAAAACCGTTAAATGTTGTATTAAAAGTGAGGTACTTAATTGCAAAAATATATTCCTCTTATTAACTTCAAAAGTATCTGATTAAAAAATACCTACTTAAAAGATCTTCCACATTTTTTCGTGATATCATTTTCTTTCACATCACAATGGTCATGTGTTTGTGTTTAAAATTCCATAATAATTTATATGTGAAGACAATGAAGTAGTTGTATTGTTTTTGCCTGTCTTTCATGACGACTTTTGCAGATACATTATTAAATCAGCTGTCACAACATTGCCAAAATGACATCATTTCATCGCCATCGCAAATCTTGGAGTAGCGAAACTGCGAAATATAATTTAAAAAACATAATTATTAACGACTAGCAGCCCAACCCGGCTTCGCACGGGTGGAAGACCTCTAAAACCCGGTCCCTATGGTTACAAACACAACAAAAAAAGAATTATCCGAATAGGCCCAGCCGTTTTCGTGTTATGAGCTTAGCAACCCATTTTGCTATCCATTTTTATATTATAGAAGAAGATTAACAATCTTGTATTCAATATTAGCAGACAGAGTTAAAATAAATCGACCATGAACACTTTTATAATGACAAAGTTTTAGTCTAAACATAGAAATAATACAAAGGGGCAAACATAAGTTGTTTTTAAAGACTTCACTTATTCACATTTTCTACAAATGATTGACTTTGAAACCTTTGTAGAGCTCATTGCATGAACATTACCTGCTCATTCACTACATACACTCATATTTGTTTGTCATAGTAAATTACAGGAGAGTACATACCTATTAGCGTTCTACGTAGAACAGTATATAAGTGGTAGGTACACAATAATATTGATCATACAAACAAAACAAGAGTCTGTGGTTTATACGTTTAGGTATTCCAGACTTGTGCTACTTAGCACTATTGTGGATATACCGAAAACCACGATGACATTTATTGAATTCTTAGTCAATAAAATAAACCTATTTGCAGGGCCGGACTGGGCCGGAAGAGGCTCAGGCTCCCCAAAAATCAGAGTTATTGCCGCTCATAAAATTTAAAAGCTAATTTGTGAGGTTGACTGCTTAGTCTCAAGCGCTTTTCGATTTGTTTCTATTTCTTATAGATATTTTAAATGATAGAAAATTTCAACAACGAGCGACACACGAACCTCTGTCTGGATAAGTAGTCCAACTAAGCCATCGCAGTTCTGCCAGGGAGGTGATATGCGGTGTTCGCAGTAGAATCCTTAAACAATTATTCACCCAGACGCAGGCGTTAAGGCAGATAAAACTATTTTTCTTTTTTCAACCTTTTCTTTCTTCTTCTTTCCTTTCTTCAACCATGAGTCGAAGCCCCAGGAGATACCAAGTAATTTAACACGTACTCAGACTGGACAAATGAAGTCCTATGAAGCCAACTCGTTGTGCATCGACCGCGTATCGCTATCGCGTATCGTTGTAAAATTTCAGTTCATTTAGCCATGCCATGTGCAAGCGCAGACCGATGTTGATAGCAGATGCCTTGACCTGCTTTTATTAACAGTACTGTAACGCCACTTCAAAGGTGCTGATTGGGTATTGTAAGAAAATTTTTGTTCTTATTGTTTGAATTTGGTAATGCTTGACAATATAGAAATAAATAGAAAAATTGACACGAAAAACAGCCTTAATTTCTTACTCTAAGGTGCGAAACAAGTGAACTACCAAAACAAGTGAAAAAGTGATTTTTGTATCTTCATACGTTGAATCCCGTAAGTTGGAATTTAGTCCTTGGTCCCAGTTTCGAAGTGGGTCAAGTTGGCCCTAACCATTTCAGGAACAAATCATTTCAAACTGGTTTTTGAGGAGTGCAGTCAACTTTCAAAGTTATTAGAAAAAATCTTGTTGATCTAGCTATTTTTAACTCTGCCACACTGTGTAACATTACATTTTAACCATAACATATACACAACTGGCTACTCTCTTAATTTATTGCTATTTGACCATAACCTACAAACATTTATATTACATACGTAATACATAAAAAAAAACATAAATAATGCATTAAGAGACAAGTTGTTAGCCTACATAGATATTCTCAATGACGACATTATGATAAACTGACATGTTTTAGCAACTACTATTAACTAAATCTAACTTTAAGTGGTTGTTTCATGGGCTGCTGAGCATGTCACCTTGGGTTTAGTTCCCAGGTCATCAGTGTTTTATACCGAACAGCTTGGAGTTTTATTGTGAGCCTAGCATGATTTTTCACGTTTTTGAGTCGCAAAGTAAACTGGAACTTTGACGTTAATTTGATGGAAAAATTTAATTCATCGTTCGCACACTAGAGACGCTTTTCAATTTCAATACCATTGAGCAATAAATGCTCGTGATAAGGCCTCAGGTTTATTGCAAAGGCTCGCAGTGTAAGCTAAAAATTAGAGAAAAATTAAATAGAAAAATGGTTCATTTTCTGCAAAGTATCCTTGAAACTAGTTAAAAAAAAATAATCGCTACAGCCCGTTTTTATGGGGCTCTAGGCCCAATCCGGCCCTAAAAAAATATATTTTATTTTTATAGCCCGGTTTTATGGGGTCCCAATCCGGCCCTGGGTTTACAAAATCTTGCTAAAATATTGACCACTATGGACGTCACTGTCTAAAATTCCCAATTTATCTTTCAATAGATCTGCAACTTGCGTAGGACAACATGGAATGTTGGTTATACAAAAAACCGGTTTAATTGCACGACTATTACCTCATGGAGTGGAACCTGTCTCACGGTTGAAGTTATTTTAGTAACAAATTACACAAGGGAGTATGACGGTGTGCCAACTATTAAGATTTTTATCTATGCTTTATGATAATCTAGTACTATGAGAATTAGGTCTTTAGTTAAGTAACTCGGGTGGACTATATTTCAGCATTTCTTCGTATATTGATTATGTATAAGAATATGGCGGTGGTGCCTAGACCTCTCCAGGGCCGTCTTTTATTAAATAAAACGAGTACCTAACAAGTACCAAATATTAGGACGTTCATCTGTGCCTAACCATTTGAAGATCACAGCTGTGATTTTATGAAATACTTACTATCTGCTGCCATCGGCTTCGCCCGCGTGTCTTTCCAAAATTATTACACGGTCACGTAATCTTATGTTAATCAAGGTTATAAAATGCTGTTATGCCCATCCAAATCCGTTCAGTAGTTTTTGCGTGAAACTGTAAACAAAACATCCATCCATCCATCCTCGCAAACTTTCGCATTTATTAATAATGATTACTAGCACAGAGTATTATTAATAATAATTACTAGCACAGAGTACTATTACTGGTAAGATGTAAATATTATTATGGGTGTCCAGTGTGTCCACATTCGCCTGCCTCATTGGCAAACCGATGAAGTTATGTATTGTTGCCTGCCAGTATGGCGGAGCCTTTACATAACGAACACGAAATAACGTGACTTCCGAATTCCAATACATATTGCACAAAGCAGAAATAAACTTGTCATTTTGTTTGCTAGACCTAACTCATTAGACAGTTTGTGAGAACAAGTCCGAGAAGATATTTTTATTACTTCGTAAATTATTGTGACACGATTTTTTACTCATGACAATAGGTGTTTTTAACCGACGAAAAAAAAGGAGGAGGTTCTCAATTCGACATGTATATTTTTTTTTAATCTTCGTGATTGGCGAAAACCCACGTCTCACATGTCGAGAACCTCGTAATAAACAAAACAATGGAATGTTTTTTAAAAAAACGTTGCACCACACTAAGAATTTCTTCTTGTATCGTGGGTGCGTTTACAAACATAGAATCACACATACACAAACACCCAGACCCGGAACAATTACAATCAGATCATACAAATATTTGTTCCGTGCGGGGATCGAACCCGTGACACGCTACACAGCAGTCGATCGCTTAGCCACTGAGCCAACCATCATCATCATCTAGCCTAGCTAGCCTAGCCTTTTCCCGACTATATTGGGGTCGGCTTCCAGTCAAACCAGATTCAGCTGGATGTCAGTATTTTACATGGAGCGACTGCCTGTCGGACCTCCACAACCCAGTAACTGGGTAATACCATACCCCATGGTAAGACTGGTTGTCAGACTTTAGAGCTTCTGACTAACAGTAACGACTGTCAAAGATCTACAAATGACAGCCGGGACCAACAGCTTTACGTGCTTTCCGAGGCACGGAGGAAACTCGCTATGACAGATGGTCACCCATCCACAGACCAACCGTGTCGTCAAAATACATAGCATTATAATAAATTTAAAAAAAAACAACGTCAATTGGTAATCTTATTGACCATTTCCACACTACATAATATTTTTAAAAGTCATATTTTTATTGAACATACGTCATTTCATATGACATTACAATAAAATAGGTGTGTTATCTTCTTATCTCACTCAACCGAATAATTATCTGTAAAACGAAAAAAACAAAACGTATTTAGTGAACTAAGCTATCGTCATCACTTAATAAAGATAAAAATGTATAAATAATCAAATCAGGGTTCGTATAACATTGTAATTAACTAATCTAAGTGATTGGCATTGGAAATTCGAAGTAGGTATTCCACTTAGCGCACCCGCTGTCGATGGCACCTGAGCTTCTTGCACCTTTTCTATTCGACATAAGGCACCTGTCAAAATTTTTCGCAGGTGCCAGGTGCCCTTCGTGGGATACCTCGGAAATTCGGCACACATAAACGACTATCTTGTTGCCCGCGACTTCGCTAGTTCTCATGAGATCTCTCATCTCCCCTACATAACGTCTCTACAGTTCTATCTATCTCTGTACCAAAATTCACCAAAATCGGTTCAGCCGTTTTAAAGTGAAAACGGAACGTATTTGTAACAAACAAACATACACACTGTAAGTAGTAGGACAGTTAGAAGTTTGAACGTGTTAGGTAGGTTTAGGACAAGTAGTTAAATAAATAAATATTTACATATTATTTATCATTTATTAGTAAGTTGCGGCGAGAAATAGCGACCGGGTTTTTTTTTGTTTTTGTTGTAAACAAGTATGAGAATATGGAAATTAGACGACAGTGTAAGTAATTAAAATCGAAACTTAACACTAGGTAAGTACCATAAAATATGATGTAGTCAATTTTTCTCGCCTGCCTCATCCCTCAGGTAACCACGACCCTGGAACGTAAAGGGCTTTTGAAGGATCACATCGGATTCTAGTCAGTACAAGTCCGACACTCCCTCTCGCCCCGCCCTAGGCAGGGGACTCCTTCTTTATCGTGGTAAAATCATCAAATGAGTCCTGGCAGGGCAGGACTGTCAGACTCGTATTGACTAAAATCCACGGTGTCCTTCAATAGCCCTTTACGTTTCAGGGTCACGGTCAAAAAACTTAAGCCGCGTTATAGGTACCTCGCTTTACCCAAATTTCGAAGACACAGGTGTGGACAAACCAAAACAATTTCGACGTCGTTTTAATAGCAATAATGTGTAAATTACCTACCTAACTACCTTGTTTTAATTAATTATTTACCTACGTATATATTAAACAAATAAACTGCTTGGCAAAAGTAGTGTAGTATTATATAAAAGAGTAAGTATATGTGTGGTATATGACTTGATCTTATCATCTGATAAAAACCGGATTTGAATGAAATCTTATCAAAGTACAAGAAAAATCGTTTTGTGATATACCATCATAATATAATAGTAATTTTATTACGAATTCTGATGATTCATAAGACAGTGCAGGACAAAGGACCAATGCATTGTTTTTGGTGCGTATTTCGTTGAACTTTGTTACTCATCAAGTCATTATTCTCTGCACAAAAGGAAAATTAAAATGCATTATTAAAGTAAAGAGCCATCTGTTGTTCAGTAGCGGAACTTTGATTAGCAACGCAGCGACATCTATCAAGAGATATGGTTTCAATATTCTGTTGTAGTTAGTTGGTGTGGCATCTAGGTGGCGCTGTTTTAAATAATGTGTCCAGAAGTAAAAATACTTCACCGACTGAAAAGTTGTTTCGAAGATTTTTTTATTTTTGTTTTTGTTAAATCATTTAGGTCATACGATTATTAATCGATTTCTCTCCCGACGTTACCTGGTTTATCTACCTAATAAATTAAACCGTTTTTTTTTTACAAAAATAATAAAATATAATTTCAACAGTTTTATTAATTATTTATCCAAAATTCTTTACTTATAGACAACATCACACATGACCAAATCACTGGGTTGTTATTTGGTGTTTACGTAGTGTTGGTTGTGTAGATGAAATGTCCAGTCAGTTAATAAATGAATAAATTATTGGAAGTTTATGAGCTCACAAATGCTTAGTGCGCAACTCAAATCGTGCGATTTTCTTCTCCGTATAGGTAGGTGAGTAATTCTGAATATAGGCACGTAACGAAACTGATAAAAATATTTATTTTCCGAGCAAAATGTTAATGTCGCGATAATGCGCTGATAAGATAGGGTGATTGCGCCGGTTAGCGACCAGTTAGCTGAGTTGCCCACTTAAGACGAGGAAAAAAAAATGTTGTGTTCACGCAAAATAGTATATGTTAATGTGAATTTGTCCCAAATATAATGTAGTTTGGATACAAAACATAAAATAAAACACTTTTATACAAAAATATTTATAAAATGCTGAAAAAGTGAAAATATAGCGAAAACGTCAGTTTGCGACCATTTTTATCAGTTTATGACCACCAGTGTGCTGGTTTGCGACCACTATTATAATATGAAAAATATGCCAATAAAACAATTATAATCGCTTTAAAAATATTTTAATTTAATAAAAACAGAAATGGTAATCATTTTGCGTAATGTTTTCTTATAATTAATTAGAAAAAATAATAAGAAAAAATTAATTAATAATTAATTTTCTTACAGTTTGTAGAGACTTAGTCATAGTTGTAGTAGAATCAAAAATCATTTGTCAAACAATGGATGGAATGGACAACAAGGTGCTGTTCTCCAAAAAAAGTTAAGGGCCTATTGAAGAACTACAGACTCATCACGCTTATGAGTCATGTTTATAAGCTGTTTTCGAGGGTTATGACGAACCGTCTCCAACACAGACTTGATGACTTCCAGCCTCCCGAACAAGCCGGTTTCCGAAGAGGGTCTAGTACCATAGACGACATCCATACGCTGCGGCAAGTTATACAGAAGACCGAAGTGTATAACTTAGCGTTTGTGGACTATGAGAAAGCCATCGCATCGGTGGAAACATGGGCGGTACTTGAGTCACTCCAGCGATGCCGTATTGACTGTCGGTACAACAAAGTGTTGATGTGTCTGTATCATAACGCCACCATGTCGGTCCGAGTACAGGTACGAAGGCGATTCCATTGAGAAGAGGCGTAAGAGGGATGTTATCTCCCCGAAACTGTTTACTGCCTGGTTACTGAAGACACTAGATGCAGGTCGCTTCCAACCGGCCATACGTGGAGATCTAATGGGGAGGCCCATGTTCAGCAGTGGACGTCGTATGGCTGAGATGATGAGGTATCTACAACAAATAATTATGAAACGGACATTTAAATAACTGACGAAATTCAAAAAATCAGATGTGGTCGCATACTCAATGAATTTTCATACTTATTTCTGTTAGCGGCCGTTATTTCCCTCATACTAAATTATGGTGGCCGGAAACCAATGTATTTATTTCGCTAACTTTGGTTTACGACCTGTTTAGCGCCCAATTTCGTAGGCAAATTAAAAAAACTTCTTACAAAGAAACTGGTGGTCGCTTACCAAAGAACTACAAAGAAAAACTTTTACAATACTACATTCAAAATTGTAACAGTCCTGTATGAAGCATTAGGAAGATATTAGTAAAAACGAAATATTGGTGATCTCGTCGGTTTGGGACCATGTGGTCGCTATCTAACGTTTTCGATAAATAAGCATTTCGGTTACCGACCACTTGATTTTATCTTAAAAATAAGTTTAAAAAATGCAAAAAACAAGTAAATTATAACCCATACTTATGGATTTTACAATTTAACATGGTAACTGGTGTGTAAAACATGAAATAAGTATTAAAACTTACCTTTGAGCGCCGCGCGCCGTGTTATTTTTTTTTCAACTCGCGCTACGTCCACTCACCGCGAAATCAAGACGCGCATTTAACAATTTTTTTTCGGCTCTGGGTTAACCCATTTGTTTCAAACTTTGCAAATTCTTATTTCATAATTACTTAGCAAGCACGTTAGATTTATTTTTTAAGTATGTTACCTCTACAAATACTATTATCTTGATTTAAAGAAACTTAGTCCGTCAAATGGTCGCCTACTGAAGGTGGTCGCGAAACCGGCGAAACAACCCTAGTTATGTCCTAATTTCTTCACTAAATTGAATTATTACAAATCGATAGGATTGTTGGGGTGACAAAGTACGCACCGAGTTTATTCAATATTTTGAACTGGTTCGGTGCGCAAGTTTGTTTTGGCAAATATTGTAAAATGTCAAAAATAAAATTGTTAAACGCCTATGGCGAATCCGTTCATTTGTCTCGCATCACATCATTTATAGGTAGGTAATCTTTCAGCATCAGTTCTCAGTTCGAAAGATACTTACGTAATAAATATCGTTATCAGGTAATGATCAAAGCTTCCATTACAAATCAAAACAAATCTTAGACGAGACAAAGAATGTCTTAACTCAAACAATCCATTGTTCAGATTAAATGACATCGACGTGCTATCAGCTGCTACTATCAACAACGCATGACATCACCGTTCTTGTCTTCAGCCAATAGATTATAGTAATTTGTACATTCGTCACCGCATGCAAAAAAGAAACGTAACTACCAGCGTTAAAAGACATTAAACATTTAATAAAATACAAACAGTGAGAGCTCAGGCTTGATTGGACGCTCACACGTTCCGTAGAGCCTAATCCCTTGAACTTGAGCGAGCGGAACCGAGGTAAACAAACGTCGGGCAACCCGTTGACGCGCATTTGTCATTTGGAACGCACGCGACTCGCTAGCGCCAGTGTCGTACGCGCGCGCTCCGCGATTAAAATACGAACGCGTCCAAATTCGCAACTTGAAAAAAAAAAACAACAACAAATCAGTTTTCTGTTCTTTCGAAACTCAAACAGTTTGCAGTGTTTTCGGCCAGTGAGGAAATAGATTATTTAAAGTGTGTGTTTTGGTAAATTAAGTGATTGTGATTTTTTGCTGTCAATTTGAAGTCATTGTTGTGGTTCATGAAGGAAATGACGGCAGTATGACCGATAAGAGGTTGATACAACGAGTTTACATGCTGGTTGAATAAGCAATTTTGAGATTTCGTTGGTAATTTTGTTTTTTATTTATTCTTTATAAGAGACGTGCCATAGAAAGAGCCTTTTCTCTATTGTTTTTACCGGCTTGTCTAATTAGAATTTCAAAATTAGAATCTTAGCTTTGTTTATTTATTTTTTATTTTTAGTCAAACTTTTTTGACCATAACCTCAAACTTTTGTTTATTTTCGTGAACTTACCTATTCTTTTGTTAAAATCGAGGATGTTACCGTATAAATACCAACTTAATTAGAATAACCGTCATTGTTATCGTTCCTAGGCAACCAATTGTTTGAGCTAATGGTTCTCACGTAAATCGCTGAGCAAGTAGGTATCAACGGTGGTTGTTCTATTATGTTAGGTACCTACATGCTCTATTTTAACCACCGTAATTGGTAGCTTCAGGTTTTGAAAGAAACATGGTAGGTAAATGGTGACATAATAGGTACAATGTGTGCTGATTTTGATTGGAAAATTCGGGATTTTAGAGTCAAGGATACCCACTGGTCAGTCACTCAGTCCACTAACTAGATAAATTCGGACCTCTTTAGTGAATAGGTAACTACGTTATCTAACATACCTAATCTACCTAGGTAGGTATTGTGATTAACAATTATCTCTTAAATAAAATTCCAAACTGATAAAAATTCTTAATTATAGGTAGGTCCTACCTACTAACTACTACTATTTAGGTAAACCTACCTATTTTATTGGAATTTTATTTTTAAATCGTAGGTATTCGTTTTGTTCACGTACCTACCTATTGCTATTGTTCTGAGGTCTTGTGATGTAGGATTTCCATCACATTTGTTAGTTACCTAACCTACGTACCTATATAGGAAGGTAGGTATTTAAGTATACAATTAGCTGCAATTCAAAGAATTAGGTACCTACTATTGATTTTGATTTGTTCGTCGTAAGGAACGTACGTTTAAGTCATCCATAAAAACTGATGCACCAACTTCCTACAACAGCTTTAAGCCTAATATTCAGAACCTAATGTTAACATGTAACAGACATTCTTAGAAACAACGGGCATGGGGACGGGACGGCGAGTACTGAGGCCTCGCCGTTCGATCATGGACCGTACCCAGGTCGAGGGTGCGTCGTTTTCCACGCGCGCCCTATGTTCTATCAGCTGTATTACGGTGCCCTCCGTAGAGAGCCAAAGCCTGCCGGAGTCTCGAGACTGTCTTATCAGGTAACCGTGGCTCCAGAACGCAAAGGGCTATTGAAGGACATCCGATTTTAATCAGTGCATGTCTAACATCAGACACGCCACTGCCAAATTATCCTTCTGTTCTCGTTTTGCCACACTTACTGTTTATAGAAGTTAGACTGAGATACAACTCTAGGAAGTCAAACGAAGCCTCTTTTCGAAAGTCGATTGTGTAATATTAAATCGCCGGTTTTTGACTTCAGCGTATTACCTATGTGCAGATGACAGAATATGTATAACTTTGTCGTATTAAATTAATGTTGGTTCAGTTTTGAAAGTATGACAACACAAGACGATATTTACCATACATAGATAGACACTCAATTAATCGATCTGCCTGATAGCCACCACAGCAGCCTTCCTCGCTGAATAAAACATGACATTAGGTATAAGACTACCTAGGAAACCTACTATAGAAAGTGGGTACTTACTTACTTCTAGACGATCGATCGCCCTGCAGTTAGGTATATTACGTTGGACGGGTTCAAATTTTCGACTTACCTTCGATGAACAATAATTAGGTATGTGCATTTATGACCTACACGGTGTATTTTCTGCCAACTTACAACAGCGACCAAAAAACATCTGTAAAAAATTCAACTCTCTATCTATCACGGATTCACGGTTCATGAGATACATACAGCCTTTCAGACGGACAGCTAAGTCTCAGTAATAGAGTCTCATTTTACTTATCCGTTGGGAACTTAAATGACTTTGTAGAGATAAGTCTATGTACCACAAATACATGCATGGAATACCAAACCTACCAAAACTCCAGTTTTTACTGTCAGTACCCTTAGCACGAGTTTCCACTATTTGAGACGTAAAGTAAACTGGAACTTTGACAATTTCAAACTCACAATTTTCAAGGAAAAAATTAGTTTCCATTTTTTCATACAAGAAACGCTGTAAATACTGGGAAGACGCTGTAAAGTAAAAGAGTGAAAACTCGTGCTAAGGGTACTGTTTTTTTTTTATTTTCCGAACTATAATAACATGCCTATCTTCTTTGTTTCTCGTGGTCTCCTGCAAAGAGTCCTCAATAATAACTGTGTGTGCGATCGATTTAACCGGTGAAAGATAACAGATTATCGGAATATTGGGTCAGGTATTGTAAAGGTTATATTGTTTTTGTTATAATATATCATTTTTTCATTGATTTTTGGTAAACATTGATTTGCTCTACAATAATTTGGACTGCACTTGATACTCGTAAAATTTTTAACCCACCAAGGTACAAAGTTTAATCATTTTAACGCAATAATAAACGGTAGCCAGTAATTCCTTCCAATCCATGTGCCTACATTGTTTGTAAACTGTCAAGCGTTTGTCAAATACCATTTTCGTATTTTCGTGTGTTTAAAAAACATACATGCACCCTGTCAAACAAGATTGACAAACACGACGTCAGTTTTGCTCAGCCATTCACACTGTTTGACAATACAGTCAAGAAAAACCAAATGATTTACGCACGAAATTTTAAAAAAGGAAAACTAAAAGTTCGATCGCTTTTCAAAAACAATTTCTCATTATTTCTGGCTGAAAGAATAAGCAAAGAGTGCGCTTTAATCTGCCAAAAAAACCAACCTCTTTTCACATTGCGTCTATCTACCAAAAACTAAACATTATTGTTTGGAAGGTATTAGGTAAAGAGAATAATTCAAACAGATAAGTACTAAAATATCCTCTAAATTTCATCTATGTAAGCAGAGCACCAACATAATTCGTATAAAATTACTACTATGGTTAATACTTGGCAGTGAATACACGTCAATACTTTACTCCTGCCGCAAAACATAAACGCTATCTATCGTGGTTTTCGAGCCACAACCGCCATTAAGCTTTATTAAAACAATATGGGAATAACATATTATGTGCCGTTAAATATTTATGTGTACGGAAATTGATTTTCTCGTGGTTTATTAGAACTTAAATGTTTCCGCTTCCTGTAAAATTAAAAACTAGATTCAACATGCATCGATTATAAACTATATCTGTCTCTTGTCTTACTGGGTTTAAATCAGACAACTATGCTTCACAGCTTGGGTATCCACGCAAGGTCGTCTGATTGTCGGTGGGTCTTGGCGGAGAATGTGCCAATGAAATCCACGACCTCACACAACCAGCCCCCTTCTACCATCGGACATCTAGACCAGTTTAGACTTTTTTTTTTATCGTGGTAAAATCATCAAATGAGGCCTCCCCAGGGCGGGAGGGACTGTCAAACTTGTACTGACTAAAATCCACGGTGTTCTTCAATAGCCCTTTATGTTTCAGGGTTACGGTGATGGAAATAAGTCCCGCGACCCCGGAGACCACTTTAGACTTACTGCTAATTACAAACTAGTTGCTCTTCCACCAATTCGCAGTAGTACACACTAGTTAGCTTTTGCCCGTGGCTTCACCCGCTTTATTGCCTATGTCACACCGGACCAAAGCAGCTTTCAACTGGTGAAAGTATTTTCGAAATCGGTCCTATAGTTTCGGAGTCTATTCAAAACAAACAATGAAATCTTCCCTCTTTATCATATTAGTGTAGATAATACATTTTGCAAAAGAGTTTAAGTACTATCATGTACGAGTATCTTTGTTCCTCAACGCATATTTCCCAAAGCATAATGATCAGGAAATAATATCCATATTCCGTTTTATTAATCTTCCCGAAGCCTGATCTTTCTTCTCAATCATTACCCAATTAATCTGATTTCATTCCATAACGTTTCTTCAATAACACGGGCGTACGCGAACCACTTGAGTCATGCTTTCACGATTCTGAGTCAACTGCTTGTTTTGGTAAAAAACGAATCAAAGGCATTTTATGATGACTGGTTAGCGGTTAGGAATTATTGGAATTCTTATCTTACTAGTGTTTGTAACTGGAATAACAGGAATTAAGTTATGGAACGGCAGTTCATTAAATAAAATGTACCTACGAATATTGAGGCGGTCGGAAACCTTACATTTCTCGATCTACAAGATGACCATAATTTCAAACAGGCCCCTAAGGAACTAAAAAGGTGTTATGATAGCTACATTAATACATGTTATTATACATGCTTAGAAACTAGAAACTACAGCGAGCCACAAGAAACAGTAAAGTTTCCACGGTAACCTCAGTTTCTTTGATCTGAGACGGAATCATTGAAAAAGTTTAAAGTTGTCATATAAATCATTTGACAAGATATGAAACGTCTCCTCTTCTTCAAGTAGGTAGTGAAACTTCCATCAATCCATAAATTGAGAATCTGAAACTAATGGATATTACAGTTAGGGTTGCCAACATTTTTTTGTCTGAATATAGTATTTTATTTAAAAAGCCATAAAAAATATAGTACGCTTCAAAAAAATATAGTATTTAGTAGGGAAGAATAAAAAATAGACGAGTTTTTTACTTTTTTGTAAATTCTTTGCGCTTCTATCATGAGCTCATTTTTTATTAAAGCTGTCTGTCGGAAAGTTGCTCGGTTTCTTTCTTCCCGCCAGAATTCATAAACCATTGAAAATATCCTGTATTTTTGTGCAAGCCATTTGGCGGAAATAGAAAGCAGAAATGATATTCTTCTGTCGAACGAAAGACGCATTCGAAATTTACAGGAAGTTTTTTTTTTTATTTTACTAATTTTAGTATTACAAAATATAAACATTGAGCTATTGTACGAAATAATAGTATTTTCGCGTACTATATATTTCTTCAACAGTATATAGTACGGAGAGATAAATATAGTACAATACTATATATTATAGTACGGTTGGCAACCCTAATTACAGTATCGGTAAAATTTTCGCTCTCATCTGATTATCACAAGATTGTGATTCCATTCCGTCTATTGACGAAGTGCTAGCCTTTGTTAGCAAAACAACACTCCTTTGAAATTTCAGGAACATTCAACGTTAACAATAACACAACAGCACTAATACCAAGTATTTACGTTATTTTCCTTAAACGTGACCACGAACAAAGTCCCTATTTAAACACCGTGTTGAAGTCCTTTCATTTGAAAAGTAAACAGCGGTTCTTTAGCTAATTGGCAGCAAAACAAATATTGTTGTAAACTAATTCATTTGTTTTACAAATACGGGATGACGACGAAGCGGAGTGGTACACCCATAGACATGGAACATGAACCGAGCAGTATTTGCCTACAATAATTGCCATAATCTCTTGCAAGAGAGAAACTTAATTATATGACCATCGATCTCTTATCTAAAACAGATAATTACACATTATTATTTAAGTAATGTATAGGAAAGTGGTAGATGATCATAATTATTAATCCTATAATTATTTTGTTCTTTCTTTGAAGAACGAAGATTCAATTTGATATTTGGCTAGGAAAGGCACAGTCCATGCTCTAGGTCTATGGGTATATTGGGTATACTGACCGACAAAACAATAGTATATTTGTAAATCATGTGATTGCATGTCGATGCGGCATGCAAGGTGTATGCATTGGAGAGTCGTTGAGTTAGTTCATTGAAGAGTAAAAGTATCCAGATTGTTAGCTATGTTTAGTCTCCATGTATCAAGATCCTTAATCCATCATGGTTTCTCGCCATATCAGTCAAACATTCTGCTTTGAGAAGAGTTATTAGATAGCTATGACGTCTTGCTTCTACCTCATGTAAACATCTATAATGTAATTTTGAGAACCTGCTATTAAATTATACCAAAAGAATACAAATATAACTGCATAAGTTTAAGTAGCCATCAGTAAATAATAAAAGAACGTCAGCAGCTGAAGATTTAGTCTTTACACAAATAATTTTATCTCGTCGCATAACTACCTAGATTTTATGACATCAAATATTTACAGTCTTTTTATACGATAAAACTTTTTATGATCAGTGAATGACATCATTACATGACAATAAACAATCCGAAGAAAACAAGACAGATTTTTTACGAGTACCTCTTATGCTGTCTGACAGAACGTAATTCATAATCCATCTAACGCATCGTAAGCCACATGACCCAACCTATTGTTTAATAACGATCATGATAAGAAAACAAAAAACAGAGAAGAAAACAACACCGGCGCAAGCGCTGATGTCGAATAACGTAACAACGGACTAATCAATGATGAAATTGTTTACGGAGCGGACGTAAAAGAACAATATTTATATTCCAACGTGATAGAATAAAGGAAATCTTTATTTAATAACAATACGTTGGTTAGGTGTACGCTTGGAACTATTTTTACTCGCGTTCCAGAAGGTCAGTGACGAATTTGTGGTGTGTTTAACGATTTGGAATGCAAACAATGCATTTCGGTCGCAGGACATTCATAATACCTTCGTGCATGTTTTTGGTTGAATTCATTAGTAAAGAAATTACTTTTTCTATGGGACTAAAGCTAGATATTTGCAGAGAAGAACAAAATCCTGAATCTGTATACATAGTTATAAACAGTCGGACTCATTTTGAAACCCCATAGTTTTAGTATAGGCTACTACTGCCAAATCTACATCCACAAAATCATGGTCCTACATTCAGCTAAAAGACATCAGTCTACTGCTAGATAAATGCCTCCCAAGCATCGCCATAGTCATATTCATCTCGCGTCCAGTTTACTTGGGTGACTAGACATGCGATTTATCTGCTCCATAAGTATCATCGAAGTTAGGCGCATATTAGTTGTATATCCTGCTAGAGTTAAAATCAAAATCGGTTACTTCCATATAGGACATGTCTTTGTTTTAGAACAACTTACTTTCTCTCATGTTTATTGACAGCACAATAGTTGTTGGTAACCGTTTGAAACCTTTGTTAGCCAATTAACATAACCGCTTTTGTCCTCTTTTGGTTCTCAGAAAAAAAAATGGGCTTACAAGTGGCCACCACTTTCAAAACAGTTCGATAGCTCTTTGGTAGATTTGGGAAGTCCCAGACCTTATTTCTTTGTTGACTTTATCGCTGATAGGCTGTTACACTGTCCAGTTCAGACTCTTTGGACATTATTTGGCAACGTTGCTGTTAGTTACAGATATGAGCATCATCAGAATTTCTCTTTAATTACGTATCCAGCATACCTGAAGTTCTTAGCTCTAGATACCTTATTCCAAGCTTAAGTTATTTATGTTTAGTTTTATCAACAAATAAATGATTAAGACTAACTATTTTCATCCATTCCATCTTTAAAACCGTTATTTACCCAAGTGCCAAATGTACTTGCAATGTCTCTTGCAACATGACTGCTATTGCTGGACACTTATACAGATGTCACATTTTCTTTATACCTGTTTACTTCTTATTCACATTGTAACCACACCATTATATTTACCCTTCGTCTTGCTTGTCTATTAGTCGTTAGCCGTCTTTAGGTCAAGGCCGTAAAAAGGGAAGCAGCAAAATACCACAGTTATTTGCGTCTACTGTGTAGTTAGATTCATTTACGTTTATTAGATCTGTCACAACTTTCGTTCTGCTAATGTTTTGTATATGTTGATCCTCATCATCACCTTGCCCCTTCTTGATTCTTATTAAACTTGGGGTCGGCACTCCATGATTTCTCCCATTCTTCCCCGCCAGGAGTCCAGCATCACTTAAACCTTCATTATCCTTTATCTATTTTTAACCTTCTCTAAAAATAGTGTATTGGTTTCTCGTTTCTGAAGCTTAGATTAGATTTACTTAGATTTGCCTTAAATGAGCTCTTCAGCAGCAAGGAGGCCAAGTAGAACATTCAAATCGTGATGCGTTCAGCACCAGAAAATCATCAAGTCAGTTATCAACAGTATCATACAGGGTATAACTTAGTAAAGCTTACAATATTATCTATCACAGTTACGGTAAATTAAGAGAGAAGAAGATTATGTATTAATCTCATCTTTCCACATCACGGCTCTGTCTTTCAATCAGTCAGCGTTGAGTCAGCTTAACGTTGAACAGAAAACATGACATGCATTTTTAATCGACACTCGACTTAACATAATGTTTTCATCAGTTTCAACAATATTGGCAAACTGAATGTACTGAATGAGCTTTTTTGTTTTATTTCGATTAAAAGCTAGCCATCAAATTTAATTATTTTCGTTTACTTATTGGTGGATATTTATTTTGTGATTCTATAAATTCTACCAAGCTTCTAGTTAATGTCTGCTGTAAGACTCTTTTTAGTGCTACATCAACATCTACCAGATAATTAGTAACAGCCTCGCACACAGGTCTTGAGGAACTTTATTCTGGTCTATTATGATTCTTTTTTTCATCTTATAATTAATCGGTACTCTCCAGCTCCTGTTGAAACATGACATGATGATGATTGTCGTATCATCTGATATAAAATATTGGAATATACTTTCATACTTTTACTGCTAGCCTGAATTACTCCACTGCTGGCCTCTCCCCATGACTTCTAGTTTCAACAATCGTTGGTTTTATCTAGCTCGTTTCGCTATCTTCTACAAGGTCTGTCGTCATCGTCCTCTTTTCCAGACCTCCAGAAACCGGTTATTCTGGTCCATAACTCATTGGACATGCGGCACACGTGGTCGGCCCAGTCCCAACTCAGATTAGCGGCTTTATGAGCAACATCAGCAATTTGTGCCTTGGAGTGCAGTGTGGTTTTCCATACATTGTCAAAAATTAGGGATGCTCTAAAAACTACTACTACGAGAATAAAGTCATGTCAGCGAAGCAATTTTGAGAACGCTATCAAAACGATTGCTGCAATTTCCCTGGAAACGTGTGAATAAGGTAAAATACGTGAATATCACCAGGAAACAATTGTATAGTAATGATTCATATTGTAATAAATAACATAGAATACAGTGTAGGTGTATTACAACAATACCTGCAAATGACAGTCCACAGACACAGTTCTGCAAAGACTTTATTGTGTTTAGTTTTGAAATCATTTTACTTACTATTACTACTGCATTCAATTCAAGTCGAGATTACTGAGCAATACAAAAAAGGTCTAACTAAGTTCGAAACTCCTTGGTACCAAAAGCCTCGTTTATAAAAAAAAAATCTAGGATGACCATAAGGAAAATGGAAAATAGAATTCGAAATATGTAAAGGAATGTTAGTATTTTTTGTAGAAATAAAGGTTTACACAACAACTCAATCAAACGATCTGTTTTAGATCTCGAGCACCGATTGACAGGGCCAATTACACGGTATTCACTATGTCTATCATCGACAAACATTGTTATGCCGGAAAATTGGATTCTGTTTGATGAGCAAATGTTTCTTTACATATTGGCCCACACTTCGGATTGCGTGACGTCACTGGATTCTGTAACGTATGTAACTGACGTTATTACTGCGTTTATGTTTCGACGTAAGTTTAGCACTGGAGAATTTACCTGAAATGGTTTTAGTTTGTTTTTCGAGTGTTTGGGTAACAAACAAGGATCTCGAGAATAGAATTGTAACATTTGACCGTCAGCAGTATCTATTCATTTTTAATATATGGAATTGATTTCCTTCGAAACACAGCGATAACGGAAACGCAATATTTGAACTCAATAAATATTCAACTGTACACGTGCTTATATCAGATCATCATCAGCCCATTTACGTCCCCACTACTGGGGCACGGGCGTCCCCCAATACGTAAGGGGTAATTGCCATACTCACCACGCTTGGCAGACGGGTTAGTGAGGGTTTTGGTATAATTTACAGAGTCTTCCCTCTCTGTGTGCTGGTGACATTGCACGGAATTTACCTTAGTCGCCTTTTACGACACCTCGGTAAGAGTGAGAGTGACCTATTCTACTCTGCCTGGGACCACACGGCAGATTATATCGATGCCTTAGTTCACAATTGCACTAACTACGAAATTTACATTTTTGAGGAGAGAGCTTTAAAGTGTTTTAAAGTTTAGACGAGAACAGTAGAATATCCAAGTAAAATAACAAAAAAATATGCATCAGACTCATAAGACTAGTCCTTTTACTCCATCATATATCAATATTGTAATATTAGTTTAAACGAAACCTTTTCAAAACGGCCAAATAAAAAGAAAACCTCCCCTTTAATACATTTGTGCACTAAGATTAATTATGCTGACCGGTATTAAGTGAAAAACTCAAAAATATTTAACAGCTTTACCAGGCCGGTTCAAGGTCCAAGAAGAGGGATATTATTAATTATGGATTGCATTAAATAGACAAATAATAAACCAGTGATCCATATTCATAATGTTCATTTTTATTATAAAACTAAACTAAAAAAAAATTAAAAGAACTGAAGCCCAATTATAGGCCAATCTTTAGCTATTTCACAAAACAATTAATTTCTGAATCATTAAAATAAGATTTTTTATAAGAAAATTAATAAAGTCAGTGTTCAGTTTCAGGTAATTCAATTATAATTCAGTTCAAAATTTGTCAAACCCCTTCAATTAATACACTTGTACAATTCGGACTATATCTCAAAACGGTTTAATGTATTTATGCATTTAAAGAATTGCCAAGTAAAAGTACTTAGCACACTTGTGCATTAAACTTTCTTGATCCTTTTGTACTACCAACACATAATTCACTCTTGTAGCACTGCTAAAAAGTATGAGCAGATATTGCAAATGTATATAATACGTTTGTGTTTTGAAATTTCCTGAAGTTGAGAAACTTAAAATCAGTTAAAGTATATCTTGATTGGTTTTACAAAAATAAAGATCATTAGTATAATACCACATTCATGGAACATTAAACGAACTCATTTAATACAACTGTGACCCACGTTTTTGGTAGAAAGAGACGGAATAACGGTATTTCGATGCGCGGAAACGAAAGAGCATGAAATTTAGTGTATATTGGCATTAAAAAAGTAAAAATTGAAAATTTTGTAGTTAGTGCAATTGTGAACTAAGGCATCGATATCAGATACCATAGACAAATATAAATTACGTATGGTGACACAAATCCCAAAACCAAACAACCCAGTGTGGGACCGTTACACAAAAAATGTGAGGAAATTAATTAAACAAAAATGTTGACTTCGCTAGATACATTCATATGAATTAATTAATTTTAATGAAATATCACGACTGTCATCACACGGGATGACCCAAGGTTGGCCGCGCCCTTACGACATAAAATGTTTATTTTCACGCGCCATTTTATTAACTCCCCTCCATTAACGTAACTGTCATTTTATGTTGACGTTAATTCAAAATGATTCTATTGTTTTTATTGTCGCATCCTAAAATCTGATTTTTATTGATAGCCAGTGTAGGTACTAACTAAACTTGATTATGTGTTTAGTTTTCGTAGTACGATCTTGGCAGAAAATCGTTCTGCACTGACAGATATCAGTAGGATTACAACTCGTCCATTATTGTGTAATGTTGTCTCCGTTTAAATTATAAAAATAACGAGCTTTAGTCAAACCGTCAATCACAATATAACCCCATTGCAAGATATCAATATCTCTAACATCGGCATCGATGCCAAGTTTTCTTTGGCATTTGTGTCTTCTATTTGTCAAAATAGTTATATAAATATAAGCATATTGTATTGTGTTTTTTTTAAACCTTTTCGCTTTGGTTAAAGAAAAGATGTCTAAAGAAAAAAAAACATTTTCGAAGCGCTCCTTTTTAATTTACATAAACCCGTGTGGCTAACCTAGTTCCATTTTCAAAGTATTTTTTGTTGATGGCAAAGGTTACTAATTGCTGCATTAGGGTCGACTTTCTAGTCTATGCTCGCAAGCTGTCATAGATAACCCATATCGCTGGCACTCTGGCGCCATTTTATCTCTGGCTTTTTACATGCAACCTTGGACATACCTTAATACAAAACAGTGACGAGGAAGAGTAAGGAGTATTTCATACCTATAATAAATCATAACGGCGCCATTTCAAGGCAAGTATCGGTCTAAATTTTAAATAAAACGCACGAAGAAGGGTGACCTAGATATTTTGGTTCTAGTGTATTTTCCGCAGTTTTGCTACTGGATTGAGATGGGAAATATTGGAAAACCTACTGTTTGTTATTTTTTTGTTTAAAATTTATTTCTAATTTAAAAAATAACAAATGAAAAATGTTATGCGCATTTTAATCGTACTTAACGCAACTGAGCGGTGTGTAATTTCTTAAAACAAAAGCTTTCGTTTGGTTTAAACCCTTTAGTACAATGTTTTTATAAAAAAAAGTTTCCTGTGTATTTGCTCAAATTGGAATACCTCATACATTCGTTCCAGTGCTTTGGTAACATTTTTTGAAGAAGTTAACTGATATTAGAAGTTTAGAACAGGCTTAACAGATGTAAGGTCATTCTCACTATTCAAATCGTAGGACGCGGAAGACAATTACAATGAAATATAATTCTATTATTACTCATTTGAAACCGTATATTTGTGAGATCATGAAAATATATCAAAATTAGAGCGTTTATTTCAAAGACACTAGTTCCAGGCAACTAAGAATAAATTGTCAAAGCTTTAAAAGTTCCAAATCCAAACCATAGATAAATAGGATACCGGAAAAAAAATATCATCTTCACTGTTGGCGGGAAATTCGCACAGATAAACAGAAGCATGCGTTCAAATAATAAAATAAATGGAATCAATGCCGCAGTCTGACGCTAATAAAAATCAGCTGGCTGGATTGTTTGTTTAGCTTCTCGAGTATTTTAAACGTTCATTATATTTTACGTCTTTGATCGCGTTATTTCATTTTTTATCGTGTCATTAAACATACCAGGCTAACAAGCGTAGTCACGGCACTGATTACCGACATATTGTTCACGAGACATTGTTTTTCTAGAAAAAATATCTCAATGACTTTCTTTCAAATTACGAACGCCCACTGTGCAAAAATGTGTAGCGGTGGATCACGAAACACGTTTTAATTCATTCATGATTAACTTAATGGCTACTTAGCAGCACGATAAACACTAAAAACATCGTAAATATGGACACGTAGTGATTACTGATAATAAGTGTAAGTTGTTAAGTGATTTTTATCTAATTACTACAGTAGTTGATAGCGTGTCGGAGGTGGAATAAAATGTGGTCGATTAATTTGATTATAAGCTTTTATAACACTACGAAACCAGTGAACTGTAGATTTTATTAACCGTAAAACTCATTAAAGCATAGCATAGGTATAATATTGTGGTTCACTTTCACTCCCATAGGATTACTTTTTACTATAAAATTATATTTCACACTTTATAAATGATAATAACAAATCGATATTTTTTTATTGACAGATCACATCTAATATATCAGCTTAATTATAACGTAGGTCACACTATTGATTCATAGACAATGCTGCATGTCGTTAAACTTGTATTTGAATTTCGAATACCAAAAATCAAATCCCAAATTAAAGCTATAACAGCATCATTACGTCATCTGCTACGGGTATTGTTTCTTCATTTGTTGACAAATTCTTTCATTACTCAGATTTTGATTAATTACTAGCATTGCAATAACCTTGGTCAGTAATAAATAAATCGTGTTGTCAAAATAATGGTGAGGTCATGTCATATGATGAAGAATGAAAATTTATAAGTGTGATTTTTGCCGTTGTTTTTTCTTCAGAATTGACGAGCCGTGGTTTTTCCAGATTTTAATTATGCAAAGATAGTGCCGCATTGTCTTCAATATAAATTGTGTTTAATAACTGACAAAAAGGTTAATAGGTTATCAATAATACTGTTTGGATTTGGACTTATCTATTAACGGAAATAGGTATAGTTAATTATGGATTAGATTGTTGTAAAAGAAGCACACTGTGCAGTGACTAAGCTGCAAAAAATATTCTTTTTAACGACAAATGATTTTGAATTTTGACATTTAATTTATTTCACTCGGTGCATAGTTTTGTGACATTCATTTTTCATCATTTAACGAAAGTTAGTTCACATATTGCCAACATTTTAATGCGGTTATTGCTCTCTCAGACATACTTACATATATTTTGAAAATATCTTGTGATGACAAAAAGTAGCTTTAACGAAAATGATCTTGACTCGGAACGTACGCGCCATGAAGTATTCAGGAATTAAAAAAAAAATTACTCCACGTTGTCAACAGACATAAGTCTTGTTAATAATAAAATCCATGTTACGACCTAGTTTACCGCTGAAACCTTACATTACATCTGCGTTAGGTACTAACACCTCTGTGGTACTAACGCTTATGACATAAGCATGCCTTACAAGATCATTGTAAATTCAATTCGTCATGTCATTTTAATTTCATGTTTTAATGCCATAGCAGAAATCCCTGAAACGTCACGTCCAACTTTCAAGCGATATTTGAAATGTAGATCGTTGATTTTATATTACTTTTCAAATCTCGCATAAAGTTCCAAGTTCCAACCGAGCATTCTTTTTTCAAATACAATTTCTTTTTAAATAAAATAAATTATAGCTAGAAGCGCAAACGTTCCTTTTTTAATTGATTTCGATTTTCTTCTGTTGTTCTCGCCGCAAGTGATCCTGCGTGTGAAAACATTACCCTACTTTTCTTGAACGTTTTCAAATACTATTAAGATCTAGCTAGTATATCTAGATCTACCTATAGATATAATACAACAAACTAAAACGTATGATTATTTTGCCACACTACCGAGTACCGATAGATTGCTTCAGACGCATGGACGAGGAATGACAACATATCTACAATTATGATGAAGTCATTATTCATACTTTAGCTGTGGGATTGCTATCGTATTTACTCGGAAAATCATTGGTGGGAAATCTGCCCCGTGTACTGTAGAAGAATTTAGCTTGTAGTCGCTTTTGAAGCATTTTGTACTCCAAAATAACGTAGGCTGTTCAGTAGCTTATGTCAGTCTTCAAAATAATTTAACTTTTTTTTTCTAAAATATTATTTTATTTTATAAATTTTCCCAAATATCAATAAAATATTTAAATGATCACCCGCTCAGTTGTCGCACCTTTGGCAATGCTGTCCTGATTTATATTGGCGCAGAAAAGAACGCAACACAACATGCAAGTAATACCCGAAAAAAAGTGTTCGATTTAGGGTTCACGCAGTCAAAACTTGATTGACGAACAAATGTATCACCTTGTCACGGTGCAACGCACTGCGATTGACTGACAAAGAAACTGCATTAAGCTTTGCAGAAATTATACCTAATTTAATCGCTGGAGATACGAAGAATGAAGAATTCCGCATTGCATACAATATTAAGTCGGCAACCAGCCATTTTAAGAAAGACGTGGAAAGTTATAGATCATAACTGTGTAGACAATTTGTGTCGCCCGCAAAACACGCATGGAGTACGTTGACCAGGGGGGGTATTACAACGTCTCAAAACCAGGTTTATTCCGGCGAGTGAAAGTGACAGAGCTATACAAGTCGTCTAGCGCCATCTCGTTCACTCACTGGAAGAAGCCTGGTTTTAAGACGTTGTAATACCCCCCCAGTTCCTGCTTGACCATATCTTACCATTGCACCGTCATCGTCAGTTTTCAGACTTACCAGTATTTTACAAGGAGCAATATCATTTTGCAATTTCAATAAAACTCGTCATACTCGTAGTACAGTAATAAAAAATATTCCTTTGGCATGGAAGAAATCGATTTTCCCTTTTTGCCTGCCAAAACTATTTTCAGAATTGTTCAGCTCACTTACACTTTTCTGGATTAGCTGATACCGTTGAATGATCCGACTTTTACTACCGCATATCAAAGAGGGTAACGTTCTAAATAAATTAAATAACTGAGTTGATCTTTGAGTGGGAGTTGAACTAGTTTTACTGAAGAAAAAACAGGATACCAGAGACAACTGTTGATGTTTCCATTCACTAGCAAATATTAACACCTCTCTATTTCATATTCCATTTGAAACACGCTACAATTATCGCGTTTCAAATAAAAAAGTCATTTTTTTTTTTCGTCCAGAACTCATATTTTCGCACTTAATTAAATGTTATGACAGTTACAAGTCCGGAACGTTGTCAAAGAAGTTTTATATCAAATGATATTTTACTGTGAATAAATTGGATTTTATTTTTATAAAATGTTTTAGACGCATTGACAGATTTTAAGACTGTTTCTGACCATTAACTTGTTATAACGTGTTGATAGTCGGTTCAGTAAAATCTTTCGTTCGTATAACGTACGATGTCGATAAAAAATTGAGTAAGTTTACAAAATTCTTGGAGAATTTTTTCTACTACTAAACGTTAAACGGCCCCACAGTGCTGATGTAAATATATGAAAAAGACATATTTATAAAAAAATCTCTTTACATTTGTAATATTGGAAGCTTCTTTGCATTGTTTATACATAATTATAACCTTGGCAGTTTGGTACAAGAAAGACATTGAAAATAATTTTGCTAAAATCCCCATTAAAAAATTACTTTACATCAAAAATTTATAAAAAAAATTGCAAGAAATCACTCAAAGAACATGACTATTAATAACTTGAGTGACACTCGCAAAGTCGCAACTTGTGTATAATTAGATTACGGCTTCATTGCTAAACATGTACATGTTCGCACCATCTGACAGCGCCTGTCATTTTGATTTAGGGGGAGGATTAATGAGGAACTTTGGTCTTTGATACAAATTGATTAAGACGTCATATTTTTGCTCAGATTATGATTTTAAAATATGGAATTGCCGGATAAAATATTGCTTTATTTTTGATAATTTTGACATTTGCTAAGCGTTTTTGACCGTCTGTTGAAGATGTTATGTCGCCATATTTTTTATTCTTTGCACAATGTGACAAAATGCTTCCAGTCTGGAAAAAAAAAATATATTACTTGTTAAATGTCACTACTTGCACTAAGTCACTATCTACCACTCTAACTAATCTATTTTAAATTCTTATCATTGCACAATAAATAAACTGCCAGAATTAATAATTACGTATCACATTATCAAAATAACAGGTGAGGCTATCTTTCTTAGTAAAGTAAATATATTTTTTTATGAGAATATTATTATAATGAGTATTATGAGTAAGGTAGGTTTAACATTTTCTAGCAAACAGTTCACCTACAAAGCTATTAAATTTTACTCAAAACGTTAACCCATCCACATCACATTTAATTAAGTCTTCCAAAAATATGACCGCAATTCATTTTCTTGACACAAATTAATATTAATTTTGTGTCCAGATGTCAAGAATTTTCCGCAGGCCTACGCAGCTACGCTTTTTCAGTGTCCACTCGACTTATTGATTAAATAATGAAATCTCTCCAAAATGTGAGTAAAAAACTTCATAATACATCTGTTACTATTAGATTTTTTGAGAAAAGTGGAAATTTATTCAAAATAATATGTAATGAAGAAGCAGTTAAAATCGCGGTTACGCTAGTAGTACTGAAATATAAAATAAATGCTTGACACCAATTAATGAAAACATGGACTAAACAGTCCTACGGTGAAGCTTATTCGATATTTAAACTCAATTAAAATCTAATCATACCATATAGAGCAAAGCGACTTACCTAATATCGCTATGTCCAGCCATTAGGTTTTATGTTTTTGCGTAAATATCTATCTGTATTTGGACATTTTATTTTAGTACTGAATAAATTGAATGGTCGCGGTCAATGATTGCATAATGCCATTAACGTTAGAGAAATAGAACGGTGCGTTTGCGCACACTTGTGAATGATTCATTCAAGTACGTTCACGAGAAGGCGTGTGCAGATCTAAATCGTTTTAGGAGTACAAAAATCTAAACAAATATTAGTGGTATAATAGAACGGAGCGAATGCGACTAGTATCAGTATTTTTTATTTTTGTTAAGTCCTTCAACAAAACACAGATATTTAAAACGAGAGAAGACGTTCGTAACTACTTTATGTATGTACGCGGTTTTGTCTTTGTGGAGCTTAGTATTGGTCCCCAGTAAAGTACTTTTTGTCCTATAAGTCTTCATATATGATGTAATTTACTTCGACCATTATGCTAAACACGGTACGTGTAGTAGTATTTTTACGTGAAAAAGTAAAAAAAAACATGTCCAGGTCCATCCTGTTATATCCGAGGATGTATAGATATCTACATCCTCGGATATAACAGGATGGACCTCGACTAGATAAAATTAACAAATCAGGAAGCTGAAAATAGGTCAATGTCATAGTAGAATATGTGAACAACAGATAATTTAACAACTACCAAGTCCCACAAAAAATCGGAGTTACGAGTACTATGACATGTTTATGCTAAAATTTATTTCAAATTCAAGTCACGTCCGTAACTACGTATAACAAAACATAAACTGTTTCATAATGTCTAATTAGGTTCCAAATAAGGACCTCGTTAATTCTGAAGTCGCAAGCGCATGTGTCTGTCAACCGATTTAAATTAAACAAAAAGTGATTTATTCTTTGACATGTCAACAAATTACTTATGTCTAGGTTTTTTGTTGCCAGTCTAGGCTTTGAGACCTTATTAATTTGTATGTATTTTTAGCTTGCTTGACAATAATGAACTACGTGAGAACTGTTCTAAGTTGTAGTCTATTTTTCTTGTTAGTAATGCTAGTCATGTCCTGTCAGTTGACAAGGGCCTACCCTACTTCCATTGAACGTGTTTTACTTAAATTTACTTAGAACTGATTAAGACAACTCATCATCATCCCAGCCTTTCCTAACTATGTTGGGGTCGGCATCCAGTTGAAACACTGAGCAGCTGAGTGGGTAATACTGAGCTCTTGACTAGTAGGATTGACGGTCAAAGATCCACAATTTATAGTCTACGTGATTTCCGTGGCACAAAGGAAACTCGCTATAATAGATGTCCAATTGGTCACATAACTAGATGATCTGTACGGCTAACTATGAATAAAATAAAAGATGGTCGAAAAAAGAAAAAAACTGGGACTACTTTTTGGCATCGTTCTTTCAAAATTTCTTAAAGAAAGTTCAATCCTTACGTCCTTAATTACAATGCGCAAGATCCTCATTACAAGTTAATGAAACTGCGTCGAAGTTAAGCGTCTAACACATCGTTCGAGAGTACGGAGTTGCGGAGACAATGGACATCAACGGAGAATTGTTTAAATTGGGACTTCCGACGACAGAGGTCGCGGGCAGCGGTCCGGTCCTTGTTGCGACCGCTTCCTTTATTTGTTTGATTAATTATTGTGTAACTGGACAATATAGGACACATGTGACTTGAATAATTTGAATAACTTGATGAGTATTTTTTGACCCTATCAAATCAGGGATAAACAATAAATAAATAAATAACTAACGAATAAGGGGTGTACTTTTAGTCACAGCTCTGCATAAACCGTTGGAAACTACAGACGTAGACGTGACGTGGCTGAGTTTTTTTTGTTCTGATTATTCTATTTTAGAAAAAATGATGGTTTTCTTTGAGAAGCTAAATGAACTGCCAGACAAATAAATTAAACTCATTAGTTTTTGGTCCGTAGTTGTCTTAACCTAAAAACAAAAGAGACTCGTCATCATTAAAATTCATTAAAACGTGCGAAGCAATTTTTACGTAAAACAATTTTTGTTCAAACAATCATGCTATATGGCCCACTGTGCGACGCGAGTAACAATCGCCTTTGACATTGTGTCATAATGCTAATTTATGCAGCCTTCTTTTGTAAAACACGGAAAAAACATTAAAATAAAAGAAAAATTATTGCTGCAAAACGGCACATTGTTTTTTTTTTAACAAGTAGTAGATTTTTGGCAAAAGGGGCAAAATGGGAGAACCGCTTATAGACTTTATTGAGACTAGTATAGAGTAGACCAATGAATCAGGGCATAAAATAGCAAACCTGCTTCAAATTAATCTTTTGTATATCTACTATTAAGAACCCCATATCTCTTACGTTAATGCACATCATGTCTGTTTAATATCATCTTCGGATAAAAGCTATCCATCAGAAATTAGCTCAGAAATTCACGGCTTATCTTTTCGCACAAATTCCTATTACAATCTATTATGAAACACGTCATATTTTTGTTTTTACTAACCTTGTAACATTCTGTGAAGACTAGACGAACACAATGTCTCGAGGATTCAGTGACGTAAGCATAATACGATAGACGGATGAACATATTATGTAACAAGTGAACTACAATAGGATGAAATCGTCTAACATCATTCGCAGCTCAGTAATCTTGCTACGAGGTTACCTCTTACTTTAAAATGTAATAGTGACTTTATTTTTGAGTATTAAGACCCAAATTCGCACCGAGATCTTGCGTTACTGGCGACCGTGAACGGCTATGTTTTGGTTTCCTGCTTAAATCATCAGCAGCAGCCTTGTTCTACCAACCGCATAGGCATTTCATTTTCCTGTTTTCCTGACATACGCAAGTCACAACCAAGCTTTGCCCGCCGTCCTAATTCCCAAATGGCTGTTGATCTGCCAACAATCTTATTCCAAGTTTAAAAAGACAACATAAATTATAATCGAACGATCAATTAGTTTGGTAGCTGCACGTGCCGCATCCTTATTAAGAAGATATCGATTCCCATCGAATTATTAGTCGCAAAGTCTCAAGTTACTTACGACCTCCTTTACAAGTGCTTATATGTATAACCAGCATAATATAGTCTCTTGGGGACTGCTTACCAGTTATGCCAGAAAATTGGGCATCAGATAACATCCCTTTTGAGATCCATATTTTTAGGTCTCTGACGAGTTATGCCCACGGAAAATACTCAAAAGGAGAAGACGACGAATGACGTAGAAAACCACGTGAGGAACAGAGATGAACTCATCTTCTATACGTCTTTTACCCCGTAATGTAACACACGTAATAGTAATATCTCCCACGCTTCTCTTGAAATAAATTACCGAGCTACGTGACTATAAACTTCCGCTCATGTATTGTTTCTTTAGTCTATGGTTCTCAGATTAACGGATCTCAAAGTCAATGTCCTTTTTTGTGAGACAATAAATTCGCGAGCACTTCTTTCTTTTTTCTTGTCACATGTTTTGACAGATTGTAAGTGATACTTTCTTTGCGTAGGCGTTCAAGCGAAAGTTAAAGTGATAGGATTCGAAAATAGAATGAGAACGGATTTGCATTTGAAAGATGGTACAGTACAAGAACTCTTTGTCTGAGTTTTTTTTCTTTATTTGAATTTGTGAATGTCACAAATTCAAATAAAGAAAAAAAACTCAGACTTACAAAATGGAGTCAGTCTTCCTTAGCCAAATATCGAATAAAACTGTCATATTGTCTAGAAAAAGAGAAAAACAATAAGAGACTCATTTACCTATCTGTGTGTAACAAGATGAGATGTCTGCTAAGGATAGACGATGAGTATTGCAATTTGCAGCTAATGCTCGATCCATGCTCTAGATCTATGGTTTATCTATGGCTACGGATCTTAATCATTCCACCCACTGCTTTCGAAAGCATTTCCATGACTATTACTCAGGACATTATCTTGACCATGTTAAATGATGTTTCCTCGTTAAACATTCCTTGAACAATAAAAAGCTCAGATAGTACCCTGGCTAAGTCCTTTATAATCGTTTTATAGGTTAAACATAGTGGATAGCGTTAATCGAAATTGAACAATCAACCTAAATAGATGGATAATTAACCTGTCCTTTATGATTTAATCGTTGATTATCCCAATTAACGACTCTGCAATATTTCTAATTTTACAGCCGTAGGTATTAATAATAGTCAATCAGTATCCGAGTAGTAGAACAAGTTTTGAATTTCGAAAACTGCCCCGAAAATAGTTTTCCAAATTCAAAACCTCAAAGTCAAACTCTTTAAAGTACGATTTTTAATTGTAGTCAGTAAAATGACAAGTCCAACTGTCACTGATACAAAAAAGGGTGACCCGCTACAATAGTGATGTTCGGCAATCAATAGACTTAGACATTTTTAGTCATGCTTTATTTTATTGTCAAAAAGTTTTTATTGTAAATATTTAATACATAACGTATTAAATAATACAACTTTAGAAATATGGACCTTATATACCAGTATATTACAATTTCTCACTACAAAATATTTACAAAAGCTGGGGAAAAAATGTATAGAGATTCAGAGGAATTAACACTAGAAAGTCGGGAATATACAAGTAACTTTATACGTTTTTATCCATTACGGTTGTCATTGATTCCGAGTTCCGACTCCGATTCTGAAGCGGTATATTCAGAATCGGAATCGAAATCAGTTACATTTATAATGAATGAATCCACATATTCATTTTGTCACACACATTCATTTTGACACATTTTGTCTTCGACTTTTATGGCGTGGTTGATGCACTTTCTCCAATTGTCAGGCGTCTTTTCTTTCAGGCCTTCTTCAAATAATTGCTTTACGTCTTTTATTTTAAAAGTTTTATTGTTCCTGGCGACGTACCCCTTTGCTTGAGCCCAAACTAACTCTATTGGGTTGAGCTCACAGTGATAAGGACGCAGACGCAGGATTGTGACACCGTATTCAGCAGCCAACTCTTCCACAGCATAGCGTTCGTATTTAGATTTTTGTAATTTTACTATTTCTATTAATTCAACCTTTATCATTGTAGGTTGAATAATATCAGCCTTCCGCCAGTTTGAAGTAGGGATACGCTCGACTTTTCTTGAATGGTACGGTGCGTTATCTAAAACCAGCACCGCATTTGGCTTTAAATTTGTCAAAATGCTTTTAAGCCATTCCTCAAAACACTCCGAGTTCATTTCTTCATGATAATCCATACTATTTTTCTTCGATTCAAACATAAGTAAACTGGATTCTACAAAACCTTCATCACTGCCTATATGTGAAATTATTAGGCGATAAATGGACATTATGTCTTCTTCGATAAATGGACTATCCAACACAAAAATAATTTTTCATTTCTAAACATTAGTTCCTGGGATTAGCGCGTTCAAACAAACAAAGAATCAAACTCTTCAGCTTTATAATATTAGTATAGATTTAATTACCTACCGATACACGGTTTCTTCTGTTTAATTAGCGTAAATTACATTTTTTTATTATTTAAAGGCAATTTGATATTGAATTAAAACAATGTAATCTCGATTAACTTTTAATTGTTAAATCTCGATTAACCACATCACTATTTATTTGGGACGAAAAACCTGCAACACTGGAAATGTCATTTTACTGACTACAATTAATAATCGTACTTTAGTCTACGTTTATTCTACGCGAACTATGGCCACGTTTAAATCAGGGGATCTAAAAATGCCAATTTAGCAATTTTGCTTGTAGAATTCCGATAAAATTGTTCTTTATAAATATAATGTACTCTTTTGCTTGAGAAAGAGACAAGAATATTCCACTTTACGTTTTTTACCGCAATACATATTGTGATGCTGCTAAAAACCCACTGATTAAATTTTGTAACTTATATTCCAAATTTAAAACAAAATACCCAACGAAATCTCGAAACTGCCGTCATTCTTCATAAATTCCTAACATCCAACAGTCCGATGAGAAACCTTATGCCAAAAAACTGTAAAAACAAAAACCAAAGTGAACCAAAGATCTTAAGTTAAATGCCTCCGACGGAGACCACCGTAGACGGCATGCTGTGCCTGTCGAGACACGAGAACTGCCCCTGGAACGAGGCTCTGAAGTCAGCTGAGGTCAACTGGACTGGGCTCCAGTACACCTGTCTAAAGATCCTGCATCTGTACTGCAAGGTGTTCGAGAAAGAAGATGTGCTGGATATGGTTATTAGGTGAGTTTAGAATTTAGAATTGTGCTGGATGCAAGCCATTTCCGACCGGTCATCCTACGGCTGATATGATGGTGATGAAGGTATAATTTTAAGGTGGCAACGGGATCTTTATTTGAGACTCCTAACGGCACCAGCAGTTCAGCACCAATTGTCAATCGCAGTTTCGTCTTGTGCACTAGAAGTAACAATAATTTTGACAAAACAAACAGGTCAAAAAAATATCGTGAGGAAATCGGTACAAGTGCACATCTGCCGGGTTCGTAGATGTGCAAAAGCACGCGAGATGGATTATAGTCTACTCCCTCTCACAGAGAGGACTGTGTCAGATTGTTCCGCTGTGGTGTTAATATTATAGGCATGTTCATTACTTGAGAACTTAAAAAAAAACTAAGATGAGAAAAAAAACAAAACATCTTTTTTTGCCAAAGCTTTTGGGAATCGTTTCCGCTACATCCCACAACACTCAACTCATAAATTCTCAAACTTTTACAATAAATCTTTGAACGGAAACAGGAGCCATTTGATACAATATAATCATCTAAATCTTCATCTCGCAATAACCGTCAACGTAAACAAATGCGCTAATAATCCTATAATCCCCACAGAGCACTTTCCTCCGTTAATATTTCATTAGAACGATAATTTTATCGTGTAACAGAGTCATCAAATTGGGCATTGCACCCACGCGGTACCGTCAGGATACGCAGCTATAATCGGTAGTTCCTGTCGCCTGGAGATAACTGATTTTAGAACATTGTGTGTTTATTTTGTTCCATGTTATTATAAGCAGTATAAAATTAGATGAGACTGGTTTTCAGTGAGTTGGGACAGTTTATGAACGCCACATGAGGCATACACGAATTCAAACTGTATAGAGATCCTTTTTTCTTTACGCCCAATCTAGTCCAAAAGCAAAGATGACGCCTAGTGTAGAGTAGAGCGTGCTTGTGGTGTGGAGTCACGTATATTGTTCATCATCTTCATCACCCAGAAGGAGATGGAACTATCTACCGAATGCCGCATCTACCGAAAATAGTAAAAAAATGTTGGCATCGTACTCTCACACGACAGTGGTTTCTATCTAAGAGCGTCTGGTGAGGCTTACGTCTTTTTAGTAACCGTCATGTTCTCCTTACCACTGGTGATGTGGCTCGTCCTTACAGAAAAATAAACCAACTGGAATTACATCTTCACCAAAGTTCTCTAAGTAGAACGTGACCACATCAAATCCATAACTTTTCTGCAAACAAATCAGCTGCTTGATTTACCAACCACACATAAACCTTTCCACGTGTAAAATTCATAGTCTCTTAGAATTAGCAAGTCATCCCAATTTAAGGCCCTTAGTCACTGACAGCGGCCATTTTGAGTGATGAACGTGGCATCTGTAGCCAAAACAACGTACGTATATTACTGGGAAGATTTACTGCTTGTGGGTAGTTGGAGAATGATATTCATATGTTGATGGATGTAGTGGTCGTTGACTAGGATCGGTGGCAGATTCCCAAGGTGTACCTGAGTTATAAGAAGGTGAGACTGATGTCCAAAAACCTACAAGGTCTTGACGACCAGTATTTGGAGACGTCAATCCTATTTCTGGTCAAGTGCGTGAATTATTCTTGGGATTGTTTCATGTATCAGTAAAAGTTTTGAGAAAATCCATGGTAAAATCTGTATGTATATCAAGCACCTGTATTTTTTTCAACCGTACGTAATGTCTCCTGATTTAGATTGGCATCTAGATACGAAAGGCTCTAAGTCATTATTATTAAGGTACTGTGAAGGCACGGCTTCATAAATAGATGACTTACTAGACAAATAATTTACTACGAAGCTATGCAAGCTACGTGACCAAAGTTCCTACATTTACATACTAATAAATGAGGGTTTGCCCAATCGCAATATTTTAGCTATCTGAATACGATACAATTTAGAAGGAAGGAAAAAAAATTCAGTGAACGTTATGTTTCGTTCAAAACAGTGTTTGAAAACCGTTAAGTACTCTGTATGCAGATTAATGTTCCATTAATAACTTATTATTGGAAAAGCCTGAATATTCACACAGTGGTAGTGCCGATAATAAAGGAGGCAATTATTTTACAGACCTACATCTCACAGATATTTTATTTCAGACAAGTGACAGGTTCTCATAACCAACAAAGGCCTCTTAGAAGTATGAACCGTCAATAATTAATTACTATACATTATTTTCAATACTAAGTTCAATTTGAGCTTACTTTCCAATTATCATTCTTTATAGAGATCTCTTTTATTACATTTAAACCGGTAAACGTAATTTACAATACATTGATTTTCGCTACAGAAAGTGAATTCAGCAATCAATGTCTACGCAATAGCCAATATGGTTTTTACTACAAAATATTCTTGCATATCCATAACAGCTGCCAAAATCTTATTAAAATTCATTTAAGTAAGCGTCTAGTCATAAAAACTATGTTTTTATGCGAATATTTAATCAGACAAGTCTAGCATTAGCATTAACCTCATCTATTTTGAATTCCAGATTTCAAAGAGCATTGTAATAAAAACTATTCCAAGCGGTAGACAAAAAATCCTTTGTTCGCCAATCTACAAGAATCTCATACACTTTATACAAATTATTTGCGCAGTATTAAGCTTCCTTTGATCTTATTCCTTCTCTGGGGCCTTTCCAACAAATTGTATATCGTTTTTACCCTTTCTACTAGTTGATTTTGGGTTTTGCCAAAGGGTTTTTATTGGATTAAAAAAGACATGACCCAAGCCTTTACGGAAAGACAGGCTCGACTTGGCTCGATTTATTATTTAAATGAGCACTCTATTTATCTATGTGCTCCTAGGTAACCCTTTTCGGGATCCCTCGTCCCTCCAAATAATTCGATCGATCGATTTTGCTCGGCGTCTATGAGTCCTCCTAATTATCCATCATATTTTCTATCTTGGTCTTTATATTATTCATCAGTTTGTCGTGGTATACAAGTAAAATATTGAGCATTTTCATCATCATCGTTATCTATGACTTCAACAGTCTCTTCCTCTACTTCATCATCACCATCTACAGCCGGACCTCTCTGTGTTTGTGTCAATGTTCACGGTCGACATTCATGTATGCTCCTGATCCTGTCTCATCCAAGTTTTAACCGTCATGGTAACACTGTTGTTTGGCCATCTTTAGTACTTCTTTTTTTATATTTCTTCTGAACTCAAAATACACCAATTCACAATGTGGAAGATTCACCTCAGAACACATGTAAGTTATTTTAAGGTATGACCAAGTCCCTTTACAATAAATACCAAAGTGTTTATGGCGGCCATTCAAGAGAATTAGATTAAATTTTATTGGTACTTTCGATATCACCGTTCCGAAACGGATTTAATAGGGAAATAAATCTTTTGCACTGTAAAAGTAATGACATTGAACATTTTGCTCTAACTACGACGATTGTATGCGATCTTGTTGACTCGTAAACGAGAGCGGTGTATAAAGCCAACTTAATTATATCTAGATCGATATGAAGATTTCCCTCCAGCCTTCTTAGCGGGTTATCATTCCAAATTTCAGCTTATTACAGTCCATTTCTGGACATATGTCTCCCCTTCCGTCACTTCGATCTTCTTATCCAGCCGCTGCCAGCTTCTTCAGGTCATCGGCTCATCTTGCCTTCCCACCACGGTCTCTATTCGAGAACCTTCCTAATCCACCTTTCGTTTCTGCGACAGATATGACAAGCCCGCTGCCCGTTCAGCTTAATATAACATGCTATCACATTGCTCTTATTGCGTATGACCTATTACGGTAATGACGGATCCTAAGCGAGATCCCAACATTTCCATAGCATGCTGCGTGACATGCAGTCGCTGGGTCCTTTCTTAAAGGGTGAAGAGTAGCAGATTTCCTGGACTTGGATGACTTATGGAGTTATGACGTAAAGAGTATAAAAATTTACAGATTTAGAATACCGTGAAATCAAATTTAGTGCATCTTCCAACGGGATTTTTACTACAAAGTGCGTCACAATCGTCTTTTATTCATTCTAGAACCGGCTGATCTTTCTTCTGCCAAAATTCCAATTAGTTCTAAAAATTCCTCATCAAACAATCAATCTAATCAAGAAAATAATCATACAAATAATTTCAATCACTGCCATTTACTCGGAACTAATACAATAAACGATCAGACATGTTTATCAAGCCGTAAAACCCGTTGATGTTTAATTACCCTATTTTTATGTGTTTTTGCTAATTTTATTGGTATCAAACGGGCTAGTAAAACGGTTTTGCGGGCTATAAAGACACGTTTGTCGGGATGAGTCGGTCGTAACGCGTTATGGTGGGGCTAATGAGCGCCGTGGCATTAGGAGCTGATATGGTGAAACAGGTGGGTGATATGGTAGGCTACAAATGGTTGTAATAGATTCGTGCAAAACAAAAAGCATGATGTAGGTAGATTCAGTCCCTGTGATTATGTAAATCAACGTGGAAATAATAAAGAAAATTCTAAAGTTTAAGAAAAGCTTTCGAGTGTTTTATTAACATATAGTTTTTCATTAAAATAAATCATCAAAATAATTTTCAATTTCGTAACTCAAATCACTTACTCCATCGGCCATCTTCGCGTCCGGAAGAAACTGAGAAATATCCTGAAAAACTACAGTTAGATTTATATATTACAAAATCGTGAAAATCCATCAAACTCCGGAAACAAATTCAGATTAGATGCTGAGAGATTTATTTACAAGATTCATAACATAACACACATTGACGAATGACTCACATACGTCTTATAACGCGTGTTCGAATTCCAATTTTCTGTTTACTAGGCTCACCTAAATGACCAGTAATCTTTCTTTTAAACCAATTTATGCTTCGAAAAAAAATTTTTTTTTTTCACATTTTTCAGGCCTTCCACTCCGACTGCTATCTCTTTTTGAGGTATTCCACCCGCTCACAAAGCAACAAACGCTACTGGTACTGGTGGATGTATTCCACATAAGACTCCTGTCAAAATTTTTCGCAGATGCACAGGTGCCCTATGTGGAATACCTCCTCCTTTTATAAATTTAGCATTTCTACAAAACACAAATGTGCCTTCAATCCTGAATACATGTTGAGACAATTCGATTTTTAAAACTTAACGCTTTTACTTTCTACTTCTTTACGAGTACAGTATGAACTAAGTCTAAGCCTAATCATTCTGTTAGTAATTGCATTGAAAATCGAATGTCATGTGACACAGATTAACCTACTAACGGTTGAGGACATAAACCGAACAAACTGTGATTTAGTCTATGTCACTAGTGGCTAACCTTCAGCCTTTGACCTAGAAGCATTGACTTATTTCTATCTGGCAACCCATAGAAATGGCGCGTCAACTCTTGACAGTTCATGTTTACAGTAACGTCTTTCGCTAGGGCCCGAATTCAATCAGGGTATTACTCAGTGCTTGTCAAGATATCAAGTGATTCAGGAAAATGCAAACATATTCCAATTTAATATTGAGTTCATGTTTATACGATTTAAATAAAAGATTTGCCATACTTTTCTTAAATGATCACTGTTGAAGTTGGGCCTTCTAAGAACAGTCAAAATATGTATGACCTTTTTATTTTCTTTTACACCACACCAAACTACTAAAAAATATATAAATGAATGATTCATTTAATTTTGTTTGGAATTCAAATGTATCGGAATAATGTTTGGAACACCTTGAACTCATTACAGACCATCAATTTATATTATTACATTACTTTACGTCAAGAAAAAGATTTTATTCTAAAAGCAAATGTTACAAATGGCAACAATCAATTTCTCGTACTGCACACTATGTTTATTTCATTAGTCAAATGGGGTTGCAAGGAGGTCACATAAAGGTCTACAGTTGTCTATGTCTCAGGGTTGCTACATAAATGAGGGAATGGCTTAAAATAGAACGGAAATGTCACTTGGAATAAATGTAATGGGTTCTTTACACAAAGGCACACGTGAACGCATTTCTAATGTGTTTGATGGATTGATAACAGAAACTTGTGAGCTAGGAATAAAACGAATAATGGTGGATGTCGGATATTCTCGTAGGTAATGTCATTTGATAAAGTGTTCGTAAGTTTCAATTCAAACTTATTTTTTGGAATAATAATTCCAACTGTCTTAAAATCGGATACTACTCGTGGATCATCAAAAATGCCAAAAGCGATAATAAAAGAATAAATAATAAATTTTATTGACCCATAAAAGTAGCAGCCATTAATGCATAGTGCTCTGCAATTAAAATAAACATTCTTGCAGATATTTTAATTACGATGTTTAGATTCCTTAGATCTTAAGAAATCATAAAATTTTATAGGAAACATGAAGAAGATCTCTCTATTATCAATTTATTTTGAGTTAGTAGCACAGTAGGCTTTTCTGCTACACAATATTTATTTATACTATTCTTTATAGTAAATGTTATATATGTATATAACTCCACTATTTTTTTTTATTTCGTACATCTATATCTCTTTTTTCTACGTAAACTACTACTCTTCTCGACTTTACTTTGTCAATCTGTAATGTATTTTCACTTTTTTGTGGAAAAAAATAGGAATCCTACCTATAATTCGACCCACACTGTGTGGAGCAAAAAAAAATGAAATTCAAAATTGCCAGTATTGAGGATGTCGCCTCAACACTGGCAATTTTGTTTTTTTTTTCTAATTTTAACTACCTACTTACCTAATAAAGCAAGGTTTTCTTACTGAAAATTACAGTTTTCTTTGAACTTTTCAAGTTAAACAACGCCCCATACTTTGCATCGGTAAGTAAATGGTTATGGGCTGGGCGTTCCATTAGACAGTGCTAAGGTTGAGCTCAAGGACGTACAGCCTCTGGATGTGGCTAAAAGGTTGTCTTTTACTGTTTGTGTCGCTGCACCTCTTCTTTGACCTTTAGCTAATGACATTGATAGGTTTGTTACGAGAAGAGTAAAGGTCGAAGGTCACTTTGTCGACAGTTTAATGAAAAAGACATAAGATTATTTATGAAATGTCCAGATTCCGCGTCGAAACATAACGTAGTAAGTAAGTTTTTAGGAAAGTCACCTTTTTATAAATGTGTAAGTGAGCGCCACGCACACATTTAAATGTTATCCTTTGAGATTTTCACTTCTTTTACCTGTTGCTATCAAAGCTGTATGACAATTGAAATCGCTGTCTATGTAGGTAGCTATTCGAAGTTTCTTTTTTCTCTCTGATATTATTTATAGCTTTCTATACGTATGTACAGTTAAAACTAATTACACGTATAAATCAAATAAATGCCTCTTATAAAGTAGCCTCATATAGATCACAGATATATTTGTTTTCTCAGTCAAGGTTAATAGTGCTGCAGGCGCCATCTTTGTAGTCCTTTGTCATTTTCAACCACCAACCCTTTTAGCCGCACAATTTGTTTTTGTACATGTAATAAAAGCAAAAGTTGGCCACCCCAGACGTAAATAATTCTACATTATATTTCTGCTTTCATGTCGTTACAGCAAAATAGATTTAGTGGACATTTTTGTTCAACTGAAGCCCGGATTTTTATTTTCTTCCTGAAAAGTAGGGTTGTAAATCTTGGGAATTTCATGAACTACATTAACAGGTCTGTCAGATAAAAAAGCGTAGACGCCTTCAAAGAGGTAACCACAACGTGATGGTGTACACTGTACAGACATAGGTAACACAACCAGGAATTAATGTTTGTAATACTTAAATATTTTCTGTTGTGTTCACACTATTTGCAGTTATTCAACTCCTTCCATTACCTCAGACCGCGACACCTCTATCTACCGCAATTTATATTATTTGTTAACCCCACTTTTTATGAACTCATACATACATCAATGTATTTTATCGTAAATTAATTCTAATTTTATTGGCACTAGGATCAAAAGTTGTCTGTAGCTCTTTATCAACAATTTTACTACTGTGGTACTGTATTAACTACGTCTCGGTAACTCAGTCAAACAGCTTTCATCGTAATATAGTCTGTTTAATAAAGGCGTTAATGTATATGCGGTAGATTTACTAGGTTATTTCTGTTTAATTGTTTACGGCTATTTGTGGCTTCTGCTGAATTTACATAACTGCGTGAAATTACCAATTACATATAAATTACAAATTAATCGGGAATCATCAAAGTCGGCAATAGTAAGTAATCAAAAGGTTTAGAATATTTAAACAGGCTTGAAAACAATTAAAAATAGCATCCATAGACAATCCGAAAGTGTACTATATATTTTTTAAATATACAGAAATACTAACAATAGGAAAAATCTTGTTCATTTTAAAAGATTGCTATGCCTGGACCCCAAACTAGGCACGCTATACTGAAATTAATGGAAATATATCGATGAGTTAAAATTGAAATGGAAAATCAAAATAGCTTTCCGTGAATTGAAAACAATTGGTTTCGATATTCCCGAATCGACAGTTGTTTTGACAGTGGCTTGTCAAAACAATTTGATGTGAGTTGTTCGATAATTTGAACATAGTAAATGTACAGATCTACGATATCCGTAATCATTTATGTACCTATAAAGACCAGTATTAGAAAGTTATTAATTGGTTACAATGGTTAAATTGTGACAGCAAGTTCAGACTGAAATAGGCATCTTTTTTGGCATTTTGAGCTTGTTTTAAGCGAATGAAACAAGCACCCCAATTTCGGTAAGAAACTTGAATAAATAAAGATAAAAAAAGAAGAAAAAAATCAATTGCAGTCTCATTTATTGCAAGAATAAAGACAGTTAAAGCGAAAAGAAGGTCTGTACCCTTAGCACGAGTTTTCAGTATTTGAGACGTAAACTAAACTGGAACTTTGACACTTTCAAATTGACAGTTTTCAAGTAAAACATGGAACAGCGCCTCTGGTGTGCGAATAAGGAACTATTTTTTTCCGTGAAAATTGTCAATTTGAAAGTGTCATAGTTCCAGTTTACTTTACGTCTCATTTACTGAAAACTCGTGCTAAGGGTACTGTTCTGATGGTACAGTGGAGTCCTCAAAACTGTACAGAAGATTGCAAAGAAAGGACCTTGCGAAAGTTCTTTTAATCTTTGCTTCAAAGTTGTTGGATAAACATTACCAACCTTCAGAAAAAAAAATATAGGAAACATAACAATATTTATTCAATTACGAATTTAGAAGCCACATCATTATTCACGTAACTATCATCAAAAGAAGGCATGGTCCTTTGATCTCACGGCTATTTTTACTCTGTTACATTGAACTTCTGCTAAAATGGCCGATTTGGCTATCAATATTGTGGATCTCGTGTGATAATTGGTCTGAAGGCCAACTTTAGCCTTTGCTAATACTGCCAAGACTAACTCTGATATTGTTATTGCAAAAATATTTTGACGGTTCAAATCCGGATTTAAATTAGGTTATATTATTAGCAAAGAAAATAATACAAACGTTTTACCTAAAATAAAACGTAAATTAAATTACTTACCTAAATTTGAAGCCTAATAAATACATGAGAGAGAGGCCATCGTTCTGTCCCTTTTTCGCATCCGTTCTCCCTCCTTGTCACGTACTATCGCCTTCTCTGTCTCTCCTCCCACCACCACTAGCAGTCGCAAACGTCGGTTTGCTTTTGGATTTGCCTCATTGAAGTCGTTGTAGAACCAGGCAGAATTTAAATTATTAGGCTTCAAATTTAGGTAAGTAATTTAATTTACGTTTTATTTTAGGTAAAACGTTTGTATTAAATAACTTGACCGTAAATTTGAAGCCTAATAAATACATGAGAGACGTGTTTGTTATCGCCTGGTGGTGGTGGAGACGTCAATGTGATTTATTAGTTTGAAGATTTAGATCACACAACATTGAAAAAGAATGGTTCTTTAAGTAAATGATTATGCTATCATCGCACAGGCCGGTTAAAGCAATATACATAGGTAGCTATAATTGTAACTACTGATAGATATGTTGTTACAGAGGACCAAAATAAAAATGAGTATTACAAAATAAAGGAGTTTTATTATAACAATCAAATAACAAACTATGTATTCATAAATTAATCACACTGCATTAAACAAATTAGAAACTAAGTTTGGAGCTTCTGTTTGCTTTATTTCTTTGCAGTAAAAACGCCTGAAAGTATTTTCGGATCTCCAATTGCCTCTGGAGAGAATGTCATCAACTGAGCAATTCTCATACCAGCTTTTTGAAGCCACAGCAGATCTACAACTTCCAGGTGGGGCTTCAACTCCAGCATCCTTTAACATTTTTTTAATCCAGTTAGCTATTACACAACGTGATGCAGGTCGAGCTTTACCATATACAGTAACAAATAAGTTATCACATTTCGCTTCTTTTCTTCTGTTCTCTCCAACGGCAATCAACTTTAAAATCCAGTGAACTGGATCTAGGCATTTATTGTCTTTATTAATCAATAGCTTCCAACCTGATTGACGATAATTTGCGGAATCAGTTTTTGAACCGAACACTGGCCAAAAGATAATATAATCATTAGTAATTTCACAATTATTAGAATTTATATTCAAGAGGGTCAGGTCATGGACCCTACGACCAGAGCACAGTAATAATAGGCAGGCTGTATGTTTCGATACCTCATAAACTTTATCTATATCTGGATTCTGTTGACATAGTAAAGACACAACTTGGTTAACATCCCAGATCGGGGTCTTTGACGGTTTTGGATTATCTAGTGCAATAGATTTTAATATTCGCATGACCAAAGGATGATCACTTAGCCGATCTGATGACTCTGGATTACATAGAGTTGAAACTACGGCTTTATGAACAAGTATGGTATTGTAAGAGAGCCCATCATTTTGGTAAAGGTCTGATAAAAATCTAGCAAGAGCCGAACCAGTTGGCTTGTTTACAGAAATATGATTAATCTTAGCCCATTTTATCCAACGAGCCCAGGCTGGGTTATATGTTTTTATAGTAGACGATCGCCAGCTTTTCATGAGAAGATGCTTTTGCTGGGCTGTCCAGTCAGTCAGCTTTTCAGTCCACCCCCACATTTCCAAACTTCCAGCGTCATTTCGTTGGCCTTGTGAGGAGATTTGTTGGTTGAGGTGTCTACCAAGACTTCGCACAGATTCCTGATCGTCCAGGGGCGATCTATTGCCCGATTCTTCAGGTCCGGTCTCCAAAAGACTTGGTCCCATTTCGGGGCCACTATCAGAAATATTCCTTGACATTTGTTCAGATGGATTAGTACCTTGGGTATTAAGAATGGTGGCGGAAAAATCCATGCCAATGGGTAGTTCCAAATTTGGCTGAATGCATCTTGAAACTCTGCTTGCTGATCCCGGTGATCCAGAGTGCAGTACTTGGGGACTACATGGGCTCGCTGTGACGCGAACAAGTCTATCACTGGAGTTCCCCATTGGGCAAATATTAGGCGCGTTACTTGGGGGAGTAAGTGCCACTCTGGTAGTCTCTGCAGTCGGGATAGACTGTCCGCTTCTACGTTGTATAAGCCCGGAATGTGGTAAATAGTAAATTGAATCTGGTAAGAATCCACAATTTGCAAAATCTGGTAGGTCAAGTCGATGAGCGCTAGAGATTTTGTACCGCCTTCGTTCCTCAGATACGATACCGCGGTCTTGTTGTCGCACTGAACATGTAGACTGGCTTTGTACAGGCTGTGACCACAATGAAGAATAGTTTTTAGGATCGCGAGCATCTCCTTTTGATTGCAATGAAGGAATTTTTCTTCTGCTTTCCAAGTGCCGCACACATAGGTGTTGTTTATGTAAGCACCCCAGGCGTTGTCTGATGCATCGGTGACAATGTAGTGTGTTGGATTTGAAAGATGGATAGGAGATGAGGTCTCGAGAAAGTTTAGCCACCATTTTAAATCTCTTTGGACTGACACGGGCAGTAAAATCTTTGTGGTAGGTTTCAGGTGTAACATGCTGATGCATAGCCTTTGAAGTTGACGAAAATTTATCCTTCCCCGAGGTACAACAAAGCTTGCGAAGTTCATCATTCCTACGATGCTTTGTAGTTCTTTTAGGCACGCTTTTTGTTTGTCGATCAAGTGAGTGATCATGGTTTTCATTTTCAGGCACTTTTTTGTTGGAAGTCTTTTCATGTTGTTCCATGGATCCCATAATATGCCTAGATACTCTATCGATTGGCTTGGTTGTAGGATAGACTTTTCGTAATTTATCATCCATCCTAAATATTTCAGAATATCCACTGTGGTTTTGACCTGATTCACCAGTATATTGTAGTCTTGATTGACTAGGAGATAATCGTCTAAATATATTACGACGCGAATACCGCGGTCCCGAAGAATCTGCGCAATCCAATTGCTCAGGGAGGCAAATGTTTTTGGTGCTGAACTTAGCCCGAAGGGGAGGCAGTTCATTTGAAGCAATTTGCCTTGGTAAACTAACCGTAAAAATCTCCTGTGAGCCTCTGCTACTGGCAGATGAAAATATGCTTGGGATAGGTCTACTTTCACCATCCAATCGTTTGGTTGAAGAAAGTCTGGAATTCTGAAAATATTGATCAGCCGGAAGGTGGAGGCATCGACGTATCGGTTCAGAGCTTTGAGATTGAAAATCGGTCTGAAATCTCTGTCTCCTTTGGGCACCAGAAACATTGGCGAAATGAAACTTTGAGTCAGTGGCATGACTGTAAGCACCTCTTCTGATATCATTTTTTGAATAATCTTGTCCATATCTGGGGAATGAGGCGTTGATTGGATTGAATTTTGCAGATTGGGCATATGAAGTGGAGGCTTTCGTACAAACGGAATTCGGTAGCCTGATATTATTTTTAATATGTAACTTGGGGCGCCCATTTGTTTCCACCGGTCGTGAAAATGCCTCAGCCGACCGGCGCGAAACGAACTCGTTGAGTCAGAATTTGCGTGAACTTCCTCTCCTATCCCGGTGGGATGAGGGAGAGGCCTTGTGTCTGGTATTTGAATCATCATGAGATCTGCGGTAATTTGATTGCTTACCGCCCCGGCCCCGAAAGGGCTTGCCACTGTTATAGAAAGGTGTATTGTTTGTTCTTGAAGACGAATGCCCCATATGCTTATAGGTCACCTTTCTCTGACTCGGAAGTGATAACTTTCGCTGAGTCATGGATGTGCTTGGATCGGTCTGCGGTGCAGTAGCGCGATCCTTGTCGCGAGGCCAAAATACTTTATTCACGCCTCCCGCTTTTTCTAACGTAGACGTGAGTTGCTCAGCTCCGAAAAGATTATGACAGGATGGTAGAATTTTTCTCATAATGCTCTTGTGTAGGGGATCCTTGACATTAGCCAAGATAGTTTCCCTTCGCTGCTGGATACATTCAGCGCGGTGTCCGCAAATCATTTGTAAAGTATCGCTAGTAATTCTTGCATATTCACCATTAACAAAAATATCCGTTATTTTTTCACTAATCGCGTCAGCATTAAGATTATCTGTTTGCCTAGTCCAGCTTAAAAATGAGCGAAGCTCCGTTTGCAGCTGTTCCTTTTGCTTAATAAGTGCGAAAGACAACGACCCAAAAGCTTTTTCCATATTCATTAAAGAGCGCGAGGCGTCATAACGTTTCAACTCATCATTCGCATCTAGTTCAGTGAAACCGGGGGTATGTCTAATAATTTTTTTGTACTTCGGAATACCTCACATTTGTCCAATCAGGATCATCTAATCGTTGAATATTTTTTAATATTTCTAAATATGCACTTGGTGTTTTTAAGATATCGGGATCTTTTGTTTTAGTTCCTAATGACAATGAAATTTCAGGGCCTAACTCGGAGTTATCCCGTTCATCCGATACCTCATCGCAATAAAGTTGGCGGCTCACATTATCGTCTAAACAAGCTTCACGATCATGGTCATATAATGACCCGCGATCAAGTTCATTAGTACCACACACAAAATTTTTCTTTATATCGGCTACCTCCTGTAATAACTTTTCTAATTTGCGGTCTCTTTGACTACGTTTGTTTCGTTTACGCGAACGACGAGAACGCTTATGGTTTGGTGAACTATCAGAGCTACTGGAACTTGAACTGGAATTTGATGACGTAGACGAGCTACTTGATTCGCGAACACGGCGTTTTCTTTTTCGAGAATGCACGGTACTATCTTTACTTAGATCTTGAGTGCTCATATTTTGGTTCGATAAGATATTATGCTCACTCATAATACAATAATTCACACGCTGAAATACAATAAGAATAACTTTTCGCACAAAAGTTACAAAAAGGAGGGTACATAAATAATATTCTATAACACTAAAAACGAACGGTAACACCGTTAAAATAGAAACACTGATTTCGAACAAAGCATTTTGGTGTTTAAAATCTAGATTTGAATTCAAAGATTCAAAAATTATATTTAGAAAATTATTTACCTTAGTGTTGAAACTGTAAAATGAAGTGTTAATTGTCTTGGAAATTTCACTTTTAGCACTTTAAGAAAGATTTAGGTTTTTTACCTTGCTTTATTCGGTGTTATCAGGACAGGAACAACGACGTCAATGAGGCAAATCCAAAAGCAAACCGACGTTTGCGACTGCTAGTGGTGGTGGGAGGAGAGACAGAGAAGGCGATAGTACGTGACAAGGAGGGAGAACGGATGCGAAAAAGGGACAGAACGATGGCCTCTCTCTCATGTATTTATTAGGCTTCAAATTTACGGTCAAGTTATTTAATTCTGTAAATACTTACCTAATTGTTTTTGTTGTGGTCGGATTCTCTTTCATCTTGATCATGTGATTTTTCGAATATTTTATCATCATCAAAATTCATGATGTTTGCCTCGGTCTTCGAAAAATGATTTAGGATTAGACATTCATCTATGAAGTTCCTAATTTAAACTTAAATTCATGTAATTAGTTGAAAAACTCTTTTCTCCAACTCCACCGCTACTGTTTTTTGATTTATTTCGAATATCAAGATTGGTAGTTGAAGTCATTGATCGGAATTTTGACGAGCTATAATTACCTCGTCGCTTTTCTGGTGGTCGGAACTGTTGACTCTGACTTTCAAAAGTTGCAGTGGTTTGGGAACAAAGTGGAGTGACGGTCTACTCTTAATAAAGACCTTTACTAGCCGAATGAGGTACCAACTTAAATAATACCTTATTTGCATAAAAACAATGTTTCTTTTTGCTACCACAAGCTCTAGGCCTTATCGGTAGCCTGACAAGGTAAACTAACAAACTGCTGCATATTTGGCGATGATGTCACCCTAAGACAGTTCTAGATAACGACAAGGTTTATGTGCCTAGCAGTTCTCTGAATTGTAATGGATTTATCAATCTGTGTTGTTGTGTAATGGTTGTTTTTTTAATATAAGCTTTTAGGTAAACGTTAAGAATATTCTATTCAGGCACAGTTGAAAATTGTCGTCCTGCACACGTAGCATGGCGATTCTATCTCTATTCTACCAAGAAAAGAAAAAGTTATTTCATCGTTATTTCTCTACAAATCGACTGTTTTTTTTGCACAAATATGACACCATTCGTTCACTATTAAAGAAAAGATCCTTTATTTTCTAGAAAAAATAGATTACCATGCTTAAAATACTAAAAATATTTCTACGATCTGTCATTTTGTCTATTCTTCCGTCGACAAAACCCCTTTCTACGGCGCCATGCTACGCCTGCTGTATTTCATCTCCTACCTTACCATAGTGTACCTACAGCTATGGCTTATTTAAAAATTCCAGAAATATTTATAAAATAACGTTAACGTCATTTTTTTTTCTCACACCTATGAGAATAATTATGGCGCCTCATCATCACATTCTTTTTAAACTCAAGAAAACAATATACGACATAAAACTAAACAAAACGCAAGCAAAGGTATTTTTATCACATCCTTGTTGCCTTCTTATTATGATGAGTAAAGCTTATTTTCATTAGTAGACTACACAACACCCACGCCTTTAAAAAACTACACACTGCGAATTTTGTTTTATTGCAACACTGGCCGGAACTTTGACAGGTGTTATATTTTTTCTCGCCAGCCAGTTTTAAACATGGGCATAATCAGCTGTTTAGGCTGTATAGTCTATGCTTTGCTTGTTATAAGGATAGAGCTATTTTTATCTATGGTATTTCCATGTTAATCCGGGAATGGCGGGAATGTGCGACGTAATTTACCAACTGCTAATTTATGCGAAACGGGTTTCAAGCTTGATTACTCGTCTTCGTCTTAGTTATAAATATAATCTCCTTTATATCTCAGACGTTTGAAGGTTCAGATGTTTTATTTTAATTGTTTGTTAAAAAAAAATGTCGTCTACTTTAATAAAATATTAAATAGTACATCTAAGTCAGCTTAGCCGAAATAAAAATGAAATTTTTTGCAAGAAATACATTCATAAATCGATAAACACCGGCTTTCTTATTTTCCGGAAATAATATATTTTTTATGATCACTAAAATCATGTTATAAAATGAAGCACTGAATGAAATACTATGTCATTTTATATGATTGATTTTCTAGACTAGTTCAAACAATGTTTTATGCTTAGGATGTCATACAAACGCGATATTTTACGACTAATAAATTATTTGTAACTACTAACTACCGATATTTCGCGACCTCGTCTGTCTTATTATTAGATACGTACAGTTGTAGGTACTGTTTAAAGTTCATACTGGCACAAAATCATCAGAAAAAGAATCATAACAGACGAAGGACGGACGACAAAATAAACGACCACAGAAAAAAAATTGGATGTCATGATGACAGGCTAATGAAATTAAATTTTAAGATATCCGAATAAAAAGTAAATCATTAATAATCAGATTTCGAATTGTAACACACCAACAGGTAAAAATCTAGTATAAGAGCCAGTAGCATGATTTTACTAATCATCTAAAATAATCATCATGCGCGGCCTAGACTTAACCCACTGCTGGGTAGAGTGACCAATACGCCTCTCTTGTATCTGCTATACATCAGGCAACATAATGCCAATGTTCCTCTTGCTGTTGGAAGACCAGCATTTTTAAACCCATTTGGACGTCACTTGGCAGACCTTTACTCCACTTGCCAGCATTGCAATCCTATAATGGACGTGAACAAGCCAATGCAACAGATATTGTATCTTTTCTATGTAGATCTGTATTACAATCCGTGGTTAACCGTAGAATTTATAACTGGAAACCACGAACGTATATTATTTTACTACCACGTGATTATTGCGGAGTTTACTTTACTAAGAGAAGAATTATAAGAATTGTAGAATCCATCCCATCCCATCCCATTTCCTTAATTTTAATTCGACGTTTAAAAGTGCCTCTTTGATGGCCTAATTGAAATAAATGATTTGACTTTGACTTTGAAGTATTATTAATTTATTCCTAAAATTACAGAACATCACACATGTTATCACCGAAAGTGTAACTCACATTCGTACTATGCAATCCCGTGCGAGCCTTGTGATTGAGAAACTCTTGAAAACCATGTTTTTATGCATGATAAAGTGAAACCCAAAAATAACAGCTCCTGAACTGAAAAATGAGTGAAACTTATTGGCAAAAATGTGTAATGACTTTTCCAACTTTCATTCATTTCATTCACTCTTTAATTAGACTTGCGTGTATACTATGCGCATATAATTATGTGTTACAAATGTTTCAGCTTCGCTTCGGAAATATAGCGTTTACAGGTAAATAGGGAAAAATACAATCGTTAATATTTCCTGGTAGATTAAAATTATATTGTTCTATGGCACAATAAATTATGGATAAGTTTCCTTTAGCCTATTTTTAAGTTATATTATTAGAATTAACACCAATAATAAATCAAAATTGCGTTTTTTTTGTCATTGTTTCCCCTATTCGGAACTATTTACTATGGGTGAGAATTTGACCATACGTAAAGAAAAAATTGTGTTTTAACAAAAAGTTATTGTTTACCGTTGAAGAACTAGCCCAAATTGTTCTTAGAACATGTTCAGCGAACCAGTTCTTCAGCGAAACATAAAATAATATTTCAATAATGTAGGAGCCGACCTAAGTTTCAAATGTTGAAACAATCATCTTCAAACAAGAGATCTTATTAATTCAAGTGGTTTCAACTACATTTGCCCGTGACCATGATCCCAAAGGGCTACGTATCGAAGATACGAAAATAAACAGAAACTTTTTGGTTTTATTACTACGAAGAATGTTTTGCGTAAATATTGTAGATATTCCACTGAAGCTTTGTAAACTTACGATGTACAGTAATAAATACTACAAATAAATGGATTATTGAACCGAAGATGGTTTCAAAACTATTCAGTAACCTTTCGAATATCTGTTTATAATGTATTTGTTAGTTTATAAGATATGGAGCGTGATGTCACGCTTCACAAGTAGTCAGTTATCTGTCAAAAATGTCAACTGTCAGTTAAAAAAAGGGCGGGAAGAGGAAAACATCGTGAGGAAACCGGCATGTCCTAGAACCAAAAATTCGACGATAATTATGTGACATCTACCAATCCGCAATGGGCCCGCGTGGTGGATTATGGCCCACTCCCTCTCTCAGAGAAGAGGCCTGTGTCCCAGCAGTGGGAACGTTATAGGCTGTTGATGATGATGATTATCTGTCTGAATTTTACTATCAAAAGATACTTCTCCCATCCTTTATAAGCCCTGGTTTTGCTCAGGAAGATACTTGAAATAAATTACAGCCCATTTTACTGAAAATTAATGTTTTTAAAACGGAAAGAAATAAAAAGTCCTTGAGGTAATCCATTAAAAAACATTTTATCGTTAAAAGACATGCTTAATATATTTTCAGTAGACATAAAGATGGTTTTAGGTAGCAATAACGTGTCTTGTCTAACCCATATCTCCTTGACTATAAATATTGTTTTAATTTTCTGGTGGTAGACACAACATGACAGAAGTCTATCTTTTTATTATCTACATTCGTAAATCCCTACAACTTGTCTGTAAAATTATTTCACACTCAAGCCAATATAATCTCTAATCCTAGCTACGAGAATTTCTTGAGAATGTCAATTATGCCTCGTATTTACATTTGAATTCCGAATATCTCTTAACGTTAAGAAACACGACATAGATGGGAAGCAGTGATTGGCGGACAGCCAAGTGTTTTGCCAAACATTTTGTACAAAGTACACTAATATATAAAAATAAACGGCGTCTGTTTGTTGTTTCTTCTTCACAACATCAGGTGAAATTGATCCTACGCTCTTATTATTTATGGTGATGTAAGGCGCGGAGCACACATTGGATTTTTCGTCTACCGAATGAGTGAATGAGTGAACATCGACATTGGCTGCAGAGTTGTTTTTCTATCTATTGGAGGATAAATCCCATTGTCTGCTCACCGCCTTAAGTTGTTCTCTATCAAGGACGGACGATTGATTGAAATCTGAATCTGGAAAAATAAATACTTTAGTTTATACCGTTAAATCATAACGGAAGAGCAGAGGTATGTTATAAATAAAATTTGGTATTTCATAGTTCATGATTCTGCGAATTTTAGAGAAATTCGTTGAAAGAGTATTTCCTTTGGGAATAATTTAGCGTTTGAAAAATATTTTATAGCGTTGCTATGATTCATTTCGATAAGATCAAATGAAGATTTATTTTTAAGAGATCTGTGACTTACAATTTGTTTGATAGAACCCTGACCGTCCACTGCACTTTGTAAATCATTCTAACATCACTGTCCATAAAGCGGTGAAGAAAATCGTCATGAAGAATGACATTCACCATCACTAACTGCTATGGTATACCTAGTCGACTAAACTACACTTTAGAGACCACCTCATATGAAAACTGCATGAAGTTAGACTGGAAGCCGACGCCATAATAGTCGGGAAAAGCTAGATTAATGATGAATATTTGGCCTGTTCCGTAGGTACTAAAAAAACGACTGCATGAAAAAGAAATCTCAAAATTCTATTAATTTATAACACATTTGCTCGTAAAAGGTCTCTTACTGCACCACTATCAGTACTGTAATGTACCTTATAACGCACTAGTGCGGTAATGTAAAACGCATCAAGATGTTCCGTCTAAAACGAACGGTACTTTTTAAAATCTTAGCAAAGAGTTTTTATGTCAGAAAAGTGGTCAACATTTTATGAATAAAATTAACTTTGAGAGATAAAATATAATAAAAAAACATTTAATTCTTTAATTTAATTAATTTTGACATTTAATTACAACCATTTATCCATAACAAAAATACAAAAGTATTAATTTACTTTATTAGTAATACTGGCTGTGGCCTTTGCCATAAACAAAAGACGTTGATGCGCGAACTTCTCAACTTGGTAACCGATGTCAAAAATGGCGGCTGCGATCTGTCTTGAAAGAAAACCATTACAATTTTACAAAATACTCCTCAACCCGAATTTTGCGGATATATGTTGTCGACTCGAAATCTCTATTTTTTAATGTTTTATTATTCAGGTTAGCTCTCGATCGAGTCTACCGTAGACCTGCACGAAATTTTTATTAAGTACAGATGTACAGATGTCAAGTAATAATGAATTTATTCGTTTAATAAAGTGCGAGTGTTATTTATTTCCTCACAAATGTGTTATAAAACGTCGTATGACATACGTGCGGTTTGATAATTACAGCCTCTGCTTTCTAATAGCACTCGCCCTACGGGCTCGTGCGAGCAATATCGCCTCGGCTGTAATGATCAACTTACCGCACTTGTATCATAATGTACTATTACACCTCAGACCAACAAAAAAAGAAAGACGGCGCGCCGCGAACATCATAAGTGAAGCCATTTTTTTTTTTTTTTTTTTTTATCGTGGTAAAATCATCAAATGAGACCTCCAACCCCGGGCAGGGCGGGAGGTACTGTCAGACTTGTACTGACTAAAATCCACGGTGTCCTTCAGTAGCCCTTTATGTTCCGGGGTCACGGTAATAGAAATAAATCCCGCGACCCCGGCAGGCTTTGGCCCTCTGAGAGGGGGCCCCGTCATTTTTGCTGACAGCTCTTTGAGGCGCGCGTGGAACACGACGCGCCGTCGACCCGGGCATGGTCCATGGTCGGACAGCGAGTTGCCCTTTACTCGCTGTCCGCATGCCCGCGCCTACGGTGGCCGGAGATCGTCTTGCGACGTACGGCGCCGTGGGCGTACACCACTGCGGTTGGGGCGGAGGGAGGACGCTGTCCTCTCTCTCTCGCGGCCCGCCGCCTCCTTCACGAGCATTACTGCCTCGCAGAAGGCGGCGACCGCTTCCCACTCCGTCTCGCTCCGCAGCATGGCCGAAACCAATGCCGGGCGCGAGAGGTCTCCGCCTATCGCCGCCGTGAGGACACGTCGGTGCTCTGCCCAAGCTGGGCAGTCTTGCACCGTATGCTCTACTGTGTCCTCCGGGCGATCTTCGCAGTGGTGACACCCCGGCGTTTCCTCCTTTCCCATCAGCCACAGGTACCTCCCGAAACTTCCGTGTCCGGTGAGGACCTGCGTCATGCGATAGGTCAGGACGCCGTGACGTCTCTCCAGCCACTCCTCAAAGAGGGGTCTTACCGCCGCGATTGCGGCGTGCCCGGCCGTCGGTTGCGACAGTCGTCCAATCCATACTACCCTGAGCTCGCGCCGGAGCTCTTCCCGCCACGCCTCGACTTCTCGAGGCAATGAAACCGTGCTCCTGCAAGTATACATACACGCTCACGCACACACCTACACTAAAACCATGCTCATCGCTCTTAGTACGTCACGAGTCGTCGTCAAGTAAATTTAGATTTAAAACATAGAATTATGCCTTCCTGTGTATTGAAAAGTTGCAAAAACATCAGCAAATCACATAAAAAGTAAAAAAAAAGAAAATTAAACAAAGAAAAAATGTAACAAATGGCAACCCTTCGATACACACATAGATAAAAAGGTGGCTTCAGTTTTGATGTTCGCGGCGCGCCGTCTTCCTTTTTTTGTTGGTCTGAGTATTACACACCTATCACCACCATTTATAATATAAAAGGAACAATAATTTACTCGTGGCGACAGCTCCGATCATTTCGGCTTCCGTCGTAAAAAATAAACAATATAGGCCATGTGGTTTACAATTATTAACGGCGGGAAAAATCCAGTTCCGCCATTGAATGAGATTTTTTTAGCGGGAATATTTATTTGTCTATGACGTGTACTACTGTTTCGTAAGTTTTTCTTTGATTTGAAAAACGTAGATGTTGATTTGTGGGATTTTTGATCCTGAAGCAGTTTGTAGTTCTGTGATGTCGTAAGGCTCAAATTAAAGAATAAGTTACTTAATTTTTTCTGCTTTAGTAGAATAATGTCTAACCGCAAAAAAACTCTTTTTCCAATCTATTATTTTCATCATCACTGCTCTCAAAACGGGACACGGAAACATGGTAAAGATACCGACATCTAGGAACAAAATCTTGAAGACATGTGACATTTACCAACCCGGTACTGGGCCCGCGTGGTGGATTAGGGTCTACTCCCTCTCACAGAGAGGAAGCCTGAGTCCCAGTCCCAGAAGTGGGAAGATCATAGACTGATTATACAAGATCGTAAATAAGACTGCTGAGTATTAATAAATAAAGGTAAATAGTATTTCCAATACTTCAGCAGCTCCCTTTCAACTACGATTGTTTATTTAGTTCAACGTACACAAGACACGGTTCATTCATTTAAATAAATGGCTTCAGGTGAATGAATGAAACGTGTTAATGGAGGTGTCGAATTTTATGTTGCGAATAACACTGCTAAGTAGAGTCCATAGATTTTGTTTTACAAAGCCTTAAAACAATACTTCACTTAAAACTGAACAAATGGAGATTATATTCGTAAAATTGAATATCGTATTCGAATCGAATGTTAAAATATTGATACTTTTTGTCTAATCAAAAAAATTATCCCGCACTAGGAATAGTTCATGTGCGTTTACAAACATTTAAATTCACATAAAGAAACAGCTAGTTCTTATTATGTTTCTACCAAAGTGGCCATTTTAGTATTTCATTAATCAAGAAATATGCTCCTATTTTATTTTCATCATTCTTTTATCTTCATCTTCCTGATATTCGATCAGTCCTAACAATTTCGTCAAAACATATTTTCGTTCTGCTAGCCAACGTAGACCTTTCATATTCCTACTTTCCTCATGGCTACCCAGTTTACACAATGTGGATATTCCCGAGAATTTTGTAGCGAAAACGTTTCAAGATCACTAATCATGCAAGTTTTAAAACACCTTATTCGCCAAATAAATAATCATGGTCGATTTATATTTAACCTCTAACCTGCAGTCACTTTTATTTTTTTCTTTAAGAATACAGCCTTGTGTGCAGCGTTGTCCCAGCGTCGAAAGTACAGGTCGTTATTCACTAAGCTACGGACAGCAACTTTTCGCGGCACTATCTCAACAATGAGCTCGTAGTCGCACACAGCCTAGAAATTAGCTTATATAATGGCATAGCTGATAATATATCTGAATACCAACATTACAAAAACATAATTTAACAATAATTAATGAACATAGAAAACCGCCAAAGACGAGCAAACACGTAATTCCGTACTGTAGTCGCGTCCAATAAAAACACATAAATCTGTTCCTAATTTATAATAGTCATTCATGTCTTAACGTTTGCGGCCAACTTGTTAAGTAAACACACGATATTGTTGTGTAATGAAGGTTTAATCAGAAATTAGATCAAAGGATGACAGACTCACAAAAATCCCTGTGAAAAATAATGTCTGACAATCTGTGGTTCAGACAGAAATGTGCCGCTTATTGTTCCAACCTATAAGAATTAATTAAATAACATTAGAAGTCGTTTAAAAAGAGGTATTAGCATCTCATGTACGTTTCTATTGTTTTTATGAACCGTTTGTGTGGAAAATTAAGATTTCGGCGGTGGTGTCCGGAAAACAAACTCTAGTGGAGCTAGGTATTTCTTAAACAGGTATCTCGAGAAACAATTCGAAGGCTATTGACAACTATCAAACTGTTTTGAATCCGCTAGAAAGGATCAAAACAGCCCATTTCCTCTCTTATAAACACCTGATTTCCATTAGGGAGAAAACAATTTTATTTTAGCTTATTTCATTTTGTTCATACTTAATACAGTATCTGGGGAAAGACCTCGCTTTTTCTTTTTTTCCACTCCACAATTGCATATTGGTCAATACTTAACATTTTGTAATATGAATTGCACGAGACATATTTTGGCACATATATTAAACAACCTTGCTATCAGTAGTGTTGGCTAGAATTCTGTATTTTTTTCCTTCTGTGTTCAAAAAATTCAAATTAGGAACATTATCAATTTTCGAACTTTCAATCCTAGCCTCCTTTGGCACGCCTATTTGTTAAGAAAAAGCATTGTATCTTCCTTGGATCTTCTGGATTTACCTACTCTGTGTCTTCAACCATAAATCAACAACATTTATTCAATGCTAAGGTAAGGTGCAAATTGTTTAAATGATACATCATTTGAGTTGGTCAGTTGTTAGATCAAACAAACGACGACCGAATGAAAACAAGTTGTGTGGGTTGACTGGGTTACTGAGGTTTATGTATAAATTGTGTTTAAACTGTAGTTATGGTGTAATTATTTTGTTTTATTATAAGTTTGAAGACGTAGAAACGCTTCTATAAAATCGTCTACTCATCCATCCTATGGCAATTCACAGCACTGCTGGACATGACGATTTTCAAACTGAACCACCATTTTTAGGTTGTTGGTCCATTTAACTGAGAGGGACTGAATCTTTATACAGGGTGAATTTTTCAACTGGGCGTGGATGGCTACTTTCGAAACTATGAGGAATATTGAAAAACGTTGAAAGGAGTCTCGAAGCCGATTTTGACGAAAACTAAAACTGCATCATTGGATTTAAGAAAAATCAAAAATCCTGGCCAGGAATCGAACCCGCTGATTTTGGAAAAAAATCACACCCTGTATTATTACACCGTTCGATAGTGTTACTAATAAGGATCAAATTCTGGGAAGTAATCATATACGGCAAACTTAAGTAAATGGCTGATTTTTATGATATTGCTATTTTTCTATGTTACTTTACGTCTACTGAGCCATCATTTATTCGAAATGATAAAATTTCATTGTTTTCAATATCTCACTGGATTTGACGTTTCAACAATCCCACTGTACTTACAAATACGACAATATTGAGTTGAACTAAAAATAGCATTATTTTAATGAAGAAACGGTAACTTATGTTTCAAATACAGTCTTTGCCTTGAAGATTAATCCGTTTTTTTGTAATTATACGTTTTCCTTAAGTTTCCCGTATACGATTATTTCCCAGAATTTCTTATTAGCAACACTATCGAACGGTATAATAATACAGGGTGTGATTTTTTTTTCAAAATCAGCGAGTTCGATTCCTGACCAGGATTTTTGATTTTTCTAAAATCCAATGATGCAGTTTTAGTTTTCGTCAAAATCCGCCTCGAGACTCCTTTCAACGTTTTTCGATATTCATCATAGTTTCGAAAGTAGCCATCCACGCCCAGTTGAAAAATTCACCCTGTATACCTACCTACTTACTATGCTCTATATCAGGGTTTTTCAACCTGTGGGTCGCGACCCCCTGGGGGGTCGCGAAGCCTCTTCAGGGGGGTCGCGAAGCTTCTCTAGAGGAGACTCTCTTGTAAAAATTGGGAAAGCTACTGCAGTAAAAAAACAACATAGTTTACAAAAGATTTACTAGGAAAAAAATATCCCTAAAATTTTGCCGGCTCACTACGCTCGCCCATTAATGAAGGGTGTGCTTGTGAACGTCAAAAAAAGTCAACGTTTTCAGGTCACTTTTCAATGAAAACTTGTCTTATGTTGGTGCAGAAATAGTAGATTTACTGTGCATGCCGCGCTCGCTGTTCAAGTCTTTAATTTTTTTTTCACGCTTTTAGATTAAAACTTTTAGAGTTCACTGCGTTCACTCTTCTATGTCGGTATGGCTTTTCGTAGTCCCGAAACCTAAAAATTTTCGAGCTCGCTGCGCTCGCTCTTGTAAATATGTTTTCAGTTTACATTACCTAATGACCTCGATTTTTATAGTTTATTTTTCAATAATACTTTTGTGGAAACAACTAAAAATAAACTACGCAGCAAACTCGCTACGCAGCGAGCGTACTCTCACCGTTTACAAACCATTAAAAATTTGTATTTGTATCCTGCTTTTAAGTGTTTCTTTTAGAAGGCGGTGTGTAAATGTCGGTGCACAGTTACTCGCACTAGACAGTTTTTTTTTAAATTCAATTGTTGGGGCGGCAAGCTGTACAGGTCCAGGGCGCTGAATTTTAAAATACGCCACTGTAGATCTTAAAAAAATTTGCTCAGTGCATTGCATGCATCAAACCCGTAACGCAGCACGCAGCATAGCAGTGCAATCGCTCGACAACTTCGCTAACCGTGCCGTCAAATTGAATGCTTGAAAACAGCAACCGGTGGGGGGGTCGCGAAATATTTCTTCATACTAAAGGGGTCGTGCAATGAAAAAGGTTGAAAAACCCTGCTCTATATTACTGCTTGTTTGCCCAAAAACACTCCGTCAAGTCTGAAACAATCTGATCATAAAGAATCTTTTTTTTTTAAGTAAAAGTTTTGATACATGAAATAACGAAACTGAATGGGATCAAAACAACATGGGACTTTCGTTTTCTTTGGTGAATGCACCTATGAGCATTAAATCAACCAATTTCAGTTTAAAAGATTACGAAAAATTGAATTTGTTCTCACACAGCAGCTGGATCGCGCGAACAACACACCAAAACCAAAACAGAAAACACGACCTTACGACAAAACGGTCCACACGTAAAATACATACTTATAGTTATTTCAAAAACCAAAACACTAAACACAAGTGCCCTTGCACCTAATCTGCATGACCTAATTACTAGTAATAAAACTAGCCGAAATATATTTTATGACAGCGTCGCCTGAGTTACTGCAAACCGTGTATAATGCGTAAAAGTTATTGGCTAGTGAACTTGCACGCAATGGTTGAATGAATTATGCAAACGGAGTGCATCGCGTATTCGAAATTCGTCTTTGTTCGGAATTTGAATTGAATTGACAGAGAAGGTTGGAAAAAGAAAAACATGATCATTAGAAAAAAAAAAGCTATCTGGCCAGTTTGAATAATTTACACAATAATATCAATGGATTTCGGCATGATACTAAGTTATGGGTTAAGAAGAAATGTATAGGTCCATAGGAGCAAGAAGATTCTGACATAATTTCGGCAGCATTATTCAAAAAATCTAACCATCAGATCAGAAATCCTTCTTCAGAATATTCTACAAATATTTTATGACTAATAGACTCAGGGCCTAAACAAAGAGTTTTTAAGACAAAGACCATAGACCACAATTTTAACGGAAACAATCGTAACTCATAAGTGTCTCGGATGCGTCACAAACAGTTACCTGCTTAACGAAGTAGACATAATGTGAACAGGCATCATTTAAATTTTAATGATTTTCATGGTGGCACAGTTATGGCTGCTTAGTCTTTGAACATTTATCTTGTATTTACGAGAACATAATGTTACCGGAGTGTTTCTAAAAGCTTCTAGGAATAACGTTAATATTTGACTGTCTAGTTTATTATCTATTTGTCATAGGTGTTTGTGAGGATTTATTGTTGTTTTCTATAATAAAGAGAAGCTCATTAGAGCAGTCAAGAATATCGTAGAGGTCATGTTACGTTTATCACAAAGGAGATGACAGAACGCCTTGGTTGTATTCCTCGAATATGAACTAATGAGAAGAAGCACACCATCTAGAAATGAAATGGGGAGATCATTGTCATAGCGTGGAATTAAATTTAAAAAATGAGTATAAAAACGTGAAAAAAAAACACACGCACTCCGAACGTGAAGTTTGAGCTTAACATTAACAATACATGGGTTTAGTTGCTGGTTGATATTAAAATGAGAACTATTAAGAAGAATTGAATACATATTTCATGTAGTTTAAGTTTTTGCATTTTAAAGACAAATCGTGAAACAAGACTTCAGTTAAGCGTAAATCGGCAGAAGTTTTCATTCACTATGTTACTTTTATTTTATTTGCTATGGATTTGTTCTTGTTCACAATCTAGCCTAGAAGCAAAGATGAGGCCTAAGATGGAACTCTTGCGCAACCAAAAAGCAACAAAAGCTTTTTGTCGTTTTTTATAATCCGAACAGAGCGCCTGCGTGTGTTTCCGAACGCATACAACCCTAGTTTCTTCAAAGTTAGAGTCAACAGGCGTCTTCTGGGTAAGCTCGCTCCATCGTTGACATTGTCTTTGTCACCCCTCACCTAGGCTAAGGTCAAGAGCAAACCCTACTTAAAAAAAGACTTACAGACAATTTCTATACTAACCACTTCTCTTCCAAAAACAGCGATAATTTTATCTTAAAAATCCTATTTCCGCCACATCGCCAGGGCTGCAGTAAACACAAGAACGTCATTGAACCCTGCGTACGCGCAACTCAGCTCGCGCGCATACCAATTAAATGCATTGCTATTGCCATGGGAATCTTGTGAATTACTCATAACTACTACGAATGGACGATAAAAGCAGTGGCGTAGCTAGACGGGGGTGAAGCGGTCTCTAGACCCGGGGCCTCGCACATAAAGACTTGACAACGGTGATCACGCTTTTAATCAGTCAGTAACACGGTATTACAACTTAACTTCCACTAAAAAAATAACATTACCTTCAACATCATCATCCACAACCCGTCTTCACCCACTGCTGAGTATAAGCCTCTCTGTTTGTGCCAAGCTCCACAGTCTTGCGCCAACCTCATCCAGGACACTCCCGCAATGGCAACAATGTCGTCTGCCCATCATCATCATCATCAACCTTTCCTTACCTTAATTATAAGTATACCTGTGGTGTCTGATGAGTGGGATCTGAAAAAATCTAAGAGGCGTCGCAATACTGATGTCACTGACAATCACATTTGGTAGAGATGATTTTGGGAAACCATTCATCCAATAATAAGAAAGCCGAGCAGCGGAGTTATATTTTTCTTCCGAAAGCCCTTGTCAAACAGACAGGCGAAGCAAAGGCGATCGAATTGTTTGGAGCCAGTTTAGACTATCGGACCGCTTTTGTTTTACAATGTGACTGGACGTCCTCCTGCCCCCTCCTAGATTCAGTCTCACAACGCCACTGCACAAAAGGACCTATTTATATTTTATACGACAGCTGTACGCATTTTAATTCTTAGTAATAGAGGTTTATCGAGCTGGTTTGATATAAAATGATAAGGCGTAAAGGGAAGATAAGTATTCCAGTTGTCTCTGGATTCCTAGATACTGGTTTTCCTTGCAGTTGTTCAAATACCAATTTGTATGCTCATGCCTGTATTTTTAGAATAAATAAATTGTTGCATATCTAACTATTTTATTTTGTGTTGGGATATATTTTTATTATCCCTGAATGACTAATTCCAGAATATGTTATTAGGCGAAAACGTGCAAGGCAACAGATTAAATAGGTAATCTTATTTTCCAACAAAATATTCAGGTTTAGACTATCGCACATAGTTATAAGTTATGATTTTATGAGGTAGTCAACATATTTCTTGGTAAAGGATTATAATCTTGTGATAATGATTGCTATCGCCAATGTTAGAATCTAATCGTTCTAACACGAAATTCCTTTTACCAATAAAAGTATCGCAGTATACAAAATGATTCACAGTTTTGGACAACTTTAACTCGAAGGAATTTTTTGTTATAACTATCCACTTCTGGACAAGAGTCCACACCAATAGACATACTTTCTTTCATATATTCATGGCGACACTCAATTTCGTCCAGGATATATTCTTCCGCGTCACTTGTAAACAGCCGTCATGAGTCCATAAAATGTAGAAATTAAAGACCTTCTACCGAGACTGCCTCATTGATCCATTGGATTCCCAGATTGGGAGAGTAACATAAGTTTTTTCCATCAGGAATTCCTCAGTAGCAGTCACGGAATCAGGAATTGTACACAATAAAATTGACGATAAAAGGCTCACCCAAAGTCCCATGCAATAACATGTTACCATCTAATATAATTATAGGTACCTAATACCTATAATAATATCTGGCGAAATATGGGTGTACTCTTGGAGATACATCTTTCCCTGCTTTCAGGGATCTATTATTTGGGACAGTATTCAGAAAAAATCTATTTTACAGAATACTGTCCCAAATATTTCACAAGAAAATCTTTGACATAGACACTATAATCTAGCTATGATGTAACGTAACCTACGCCGTCGCTTCCTCCTGTCTCCTATAAATATTAATTGTTCTAATAATATCCCCTAAGACCGCCGTTAACACACATTTCCACCGCATCTGGACCACATCTAAATCGGAAACTTTCGACATCAATCTGGACCTAAAATAAACTGTATACGTTCATGGTTAAGGTTGATGTTCTTCCTGCTTTGAATTATGTTGTTAAATTTTCGCTTGCTTTGATAGTGAATTATCGGGAAACTAGACAGTTCATCGTCATCGATGAATTTCTCTTTCTTCATCTTTCTCTATTGCCATAATTACCAATTCTATTCTTACAGAGCCTTTTTTTGTCATTGTTTGTCTACTTTAAATTCATTCTCTTTAGTTAATATTATTACTAGCCTGAACTGTCCCAATGCTAAGCAAAGGCCTCCTTCCACTCCTTCCAGCTTCCTTTTGAACCGTCAATGACTTGTGATTTGGAGTTAGTTAATTTCTGAAAATATAAAGGGGCCATTTTTTATTACAAGTCACAAATCGTTTTATCTGAGGTACACTTCAGGCGTACTCCAAATACCACCAGAAATAAGCCCATTTTGATTAAAATTTCTTACAAAAGCCTTAATTTTTTCGGGCGATAGAAATCTTCAACAAGCTGGTGATAGCGGCGTGATCTGTTATACTAGTAATTGCTCAAATCACTGCGATGTTTCCCTGAACACTACTGTATTCGGGCGCAAAGGGAACTACGAGCATTTTTAAGGACATCTCTCAAAGATGGTCGCCACATAAAATGATTAACTTGTACTCAACTATTTAACAATAACAGCCTTAAAAGATGAACTGGCCCCAACTTCATTTTTAAATCACTTCTAATGCCCCAAATAAACCCAGTCTTTCGCCATCATAATCCTATAGTAGCCACTGTTCACGGCTAAGGTCATAGATAAAGTCCACCATGATACCACCATGGCCGATCATGGCCCATCGTATAGATAACAGTGCACTTTAGTGGACGTTAAACTCAAGGTAAGGTTACACTGGCCAGTTTTATGTGAGACACTGCTGCCATCTGCCGATGAAAGTGTAATTTTGTAAAGTGTTTTGAAGGTTTTATACAAAGAGATTAGAAGTAAAAAAAAGAATTAAAATATTAGATAGGCGACCAAAGTTCAAAATGTTTGAAAAAAGAATAAACTGCCTGAAAAATTTGGCTTTAAAGATCCTAAATGTGATTACAATAAGAATAAAATAGCTGCACCTGATGTTCCCAAATCTTTATACTTATATGTTGAAAGTAGAGAGAATAAAAAAAGCAGACCATAGATTAAAAAAAATATTTAACTAAAAAAGAACGACAAAGAGTTTCCCTCGCCTTTATAAATCATATTACGAATTTCCCATCCCAACTCTCGCATTCGAAATTCAATTTATTGACGCTCATCAATCATTCATATTTGTTTAGTAAATAAACTCAATACTCCTGTTAGAGGTCACTGACTCAGTCCTAATCCTTACTATGATGACGTCACAACACAAGTTCTCGGCGTAAACACTTGAATATCTTTGTCAAATTCCGTGTAAACGTGTGTAATACGCAGTTTACTCAGCAATTAGTCAGAGACCATTGAAACAAGCTTATTTTCAGTTTGACCTGAATTACGGAAATGTCGTTGTTCATTTACCTATTGTTTAGCATTGTAAAATAATTATGTATTATTTGTTCGATAAATACGTATGAATTTGAAGTTAAAAGATTATTTAATAAAGTCGATTACAGAACGAGCGAGCTTTACAGTGACGTTGACTTTTACACAGTAACTTATCCGCAGATAGACCTCGGCAAGAATTGCTTAAATTTGGTGACCCATCTAAAGATACGCCTAAGTAATCGTTGCTTAACCTTGGTCATTCATCAAAGTACAGACTTCGGCAAATTGACTACCGCCTGACGAAAAGCTGACCACCGCGATTTATAAAAAAACCAGAGCCTTACGACTAGTACCTAGTACTCGTAGTAGTAGTCGTCTAGCGCCACCTCTTTTGGTAGACCAGGCCTTGAAGGTCTTGGACTTTCTCCAAAAGATTCACAACTTTATGCTCAAAGTATAAAGTTGAAAATCCACTAAAGGAAAACCTCCCGTAACCGATTTAATCCAGACAATCTCCCATACCAGACTTAACCTCACCACAATCGACCGTCCTTACTTCTTATTCATACCACTTATCCTATTAAATCAGTCTTGTAGTCAGACAATCATATCACGGTAGGGATGCACTATGCTGCATAATATCAATACCGGTAGATTCTGGTATCGTATCGATTGGCTCCGATAAAATTTTAAAAGTATCGAATTTTAAAAGTATTGTTTCTTTTGAGTCCTCTTGTATTGACAGAAAATAAACAATTTCGTCTGTCGCTTTGGCATAGAATATGGAATGCGTTTTCCTTCCTTATCCAGGGCAGAAAATTGTGATAGAGACAACACGATTGTTTTTCTTTACCTACAAACCTACAGAAAAGAGATAGCTAACTATTCGACGCATGATCGCTTTCACTCTTTCCACAGTGTACTTGATTAATTTCATGAGGGTATACATCCTCTGTGTCTCTATGTGACTGATAAAACAATTTAGAACAAATACGCACGATACGATTCATTGATTCCGATACCGGTACTTTGTATCGATCCAAGTATTTATCGTATTTGTTAGTATCAGCTGTGGTATCACTCAAAAACATCGGAGCATCGCATACTCTTCTTTCGATACTTTTCTATCGATACTGGGAAGTATCGCATACTATTCTATCGGTACCTATCACATCTTTATCTCGACATCGTTCTCACTTAGCATTTCAATAACACGGCTCATTGTTGTGGGACATCCCTTTCTTATGGACCTTCTTGTTCTTCAATGAATTTATGCATGGATTTGGTATACGATGTCGTAAATCGCTCCGTCGTCGGGAGAGTATTGTTCGGAAGTTGGAGATGTCATTTTTCAGTTGTCAGTTGTTGATCTACATTTTGTTCTGGTTTACTTTTTGATGTCAAAAGTTTTAAAGCTGTTGGTAAAAATCATTTCCATTTCGCTCACAAAATGGTTGTTGGTGTTTATTTTTTATCTTCCTTTTATGTACCTCGTAATAAATATTAAACAATTTATATAACACCTGATGTATGATCATTACTTGCTCGACGATCATTAAGCTCGCTGATCTCATGTGGTTACGTCAGCTTTTGAGGTTACTTCTTTTAAGATTAGAATTAATTCAAATCTAAAAGTACAGAGGCGAGAAGTCACTTTATTTTAAACTATGCAAAGATGTAAAGAAAGATGAGCAAAAATCGAAAGCCAAAACCTATTTTTATGAGTCTCAAGACCGAAAATACTTTAAAGACTTTGACGTTCCGGTCGTAGAGAAGGATTTTTCGCAGTGTTCATGTTTGCGTAACTAGCCTTTTCTGCGCTTAGTACGAGGTCCTTTAACTGCGCCCAGTACGAGGTCCTTTAACTGCGCCCAGTACGAAGTTCTTTAACTGCGCCTTAGTCTGGCCAATTTTGGTCCTGATCTGGCCGTTTCTCTTCCTCTCCAGGGTCTGAATTGAATTTGACAGGACGTTTCTAAGGATTTGACTTATTTTACGTTTGAGAATTTTGCGTCTTCATGGATTTGACTTTGTGATGAATTGTTTAATGGCTGAACCTTTCCACTAATCCAATCTGTAATTAATTATGCCATGCCTATATTTATGTTTAATCTATTAAACTCAACTGCAGCCAAGGTTATCAGCACGTCCTTACATCTATTTTAGTATGTATCTCGCAGATGTAACACATTTAAAAGGACCTTACTTAAAGCGATGTTATCTGCCGCCTTTTAAGGCGTACTTCGATATCATTGCTTTTGCATCCATATATAATACGGTACCTAATGATACATATATGTTATATGTATCGTGCATAGATTATAGTGTAGTTACAATATTGTGAATCAAGATTTTTAATTAGAATAATTATGATTGAAGGTAAATCATGAATTCTGCCCGCGCCTTCATCATTTCTCACTCCCTGTATGGAGGAGAAGGGAGTGTCAGACTGGTACTGACTAATATACACAAAGTTCCTTCAACAGGTCTACAATTCCACCGCGTCGCATCCTATTGCATGCCTGCGCTACAACTTTTTCCTTGCTAAACCAAAATTGTGATAGCTCTGCTAAAATGCATGATGAATTTGGACACTACATATTTTCCTACTCCTCCGCTATTCTTTACTGATTAATTTTCGTTGCAGGATCCAAGACAGTTAAATTCATTCTCCGGGACACGTCGAGCTTCATTGTCTCGAGGCTTTTCTAGTGGTCGCCACTGTTTAGAGTTGCAGTAGATTGGGAATAGTGCGCTAATACAGTTCCAAAAAAAAATCGCATGATGTACCTACATATTTCCAGTCTTATACCTAAGACTCTAGAAATCTAGAATAACTTAGCTTCTTATTAGTTGGAACTAGATCGTTAGTTTCGTAGATAACTCTCTTCATGCAAAATCTCTTCATAACATAATAAAAAGTATGGATGAACCTATTCATACAGTCCATCCAAAGGTTGTCTGGAAGATATCGCTTTAAGCGATAAGACCGCCATTGTAACCATAGTTATAGCAATATTGTAAAGCAGTTGTTTTAAAATGTTTGGTGTACAATAAAGTTTACTCTATTCTATTCTATTCTAGATTTACTAAAAGAAAACCAAAAAACACCTGGAAACATCTGGCGATTTTGTTTGTTTACGAAAGAAAATTCGCCACAAAAATAATAAATCTTTTCAGCCACAGCTTAGAGTTCATTAATCTTTTACTCAGATCGGTATTTTATGTCCAGTCTAGACATTACATTTCAAACTTTCATAGAAAATGTTTTATTTTTGTGTTTGTTCTTTTAGTGGTACAGAAAAGGACGTTCTTCACATGTGGCATAAAATCAACAGTATGTTCTAGTATTCGCGAATGTCTTAACATCTCATCTTTGAAGACGGTTCCACTACCCCAGCACTCAGCAGATGACTCAAAATAAAAATCCAATCATTTATTTCAAGTAGGGCGTAACAGGCAGTTTTGATTGTAAAAAAATAAAATACTTTGTTCAAGAATATGGTGCTACTGTTACAGTCACAATACTTTTTTTTTGTTGGGACAGACCCCACCACACTATTCCCAAACCACTGCAACTCCTGAAAGCCATAATCAACAATGGCAACCACCACAACATCACCGAGACAATGAAGCTTGACGTGTCTCGGAGAATGAATTTACCTATTTTCGGATCCTGCAAATTAAGGAAAATAACGTAGTTTACACTTTTCAGTCACAATTAAGACTATTGTCAAACTGGGTCATGGCCTAAGCTGTACGTATCTAAAAAAATACAGTCCCTATTTTTCTCAACACACCCACTTGCTGTCCAACCCCCTAACTACCTCCATATCCAATATTTTACGGTCTAACTTGTTAAAATTTACTACTTTCTTATTGGTCTTCTCTCGTTGTGTACCATTGTCTTATTAGGGATAAGCGATGCTCCTTTGTCACGCCAATGAGCTCGGCTCAGCTATTTTTAGAACATGTTTACTTGTGTAAATGAGCTGTGAGTTTGTATGTACTTTACTTGCAGTTAAGTGCAGTATTTTGTGCTAGAGGACTATATGATGCTGTTTTTTTTTAAGTTGTTGGTGAAAAGTTTAAAGACTGCCAGGATTTTTATAATTATTTGCAGATTTGGTCATTTATTTATTTAATCTTACGATGAGGTCTTCTTTTTGAGACCTCTCGCTACGCCATAAAATTCATACCGTGTTAAGTTATAATGAAAAGCGTAGATTATCTAAGGGAGCTGAAAAGGAACCTAATTGAGATTTTTTATAAATTAAAATATGTTCGTTTTTGAACTTCCAATCAAATTACTGTTTAAATTACTAAGTCTCAAATAGTGTTCTTAATTCCGATTCACATTCTGTGGTTGGTGATGTCTATAATTGTCACTATTTGTATGCACACAAGGGTATACGATACAGCCATGGTTGAGAGGCGAGAATGTTTAAACAAACTACCGTGGTTCTGTTTTGGTAAGGGCAATTGAAGAAATTGCCTCTGTCATTCCCATCCGCAACAGTAAGAACGCGACGAATGTTTTTCCCAACAGATTTTTTTTTATCTTTTGGTAACAGCCAATCAATGGATATTCTTCTAGGATAACATCAACCTACATGACCTATTTGTCATCACTTCCTTCCAACTTCTAAAGTTTACACGCGAAACTAAATCCGCAATCTCTTTATTTCCAGAAAAACGTGCAAGTCATGTGGCTGCGACCGGCTGAAGCACTCGGTGTACCACGAGGAGCTGGGCTCGGTGCGCGACCGCCTGGGCCTGCGCGAGTCCAAGATCAACCATCACGCCTACGACAGCCCGCCTGGACTTACTGCCAAGCAGGTGAGACCTTCAACATCTCCTCAACTCTAGAGCCGTTTGGGCCCCTACCCAAACAGTGTTCACTCTTGTTCACATTTGATGAAATATCCGAACAAGTATCATTCATTGTTTATACCTGATAAGATATCAGATTTACGGCACGTTGACGCGTTGGCTGAGCGATCGATTGCTGCGTAGTGTGTCGCGGGTTCAATTCCCGCAGGGATCTAATATTTTTTATGGTCTACAAGTAGTTATTCGGGGTCTAAGACCTTATCATGAATTTTCAGTTATTTTGGCGTAAATTAAACTCGAACTTTGACAATAATTTCAAAGAAAAAATTAGTTCGTTCTTCGTACACGTGAGGCGCTGTTCTATTTTTCCATACAAGAAACGCTGTAAATACTGGAAAGATGCTGTAAAGTAAAATACTGAAAACTCGTGATGATGTTTGTAAACGCACCCAAGACATAGGAGAAACTAGCGTAGAGCAATGATTTATTAAAAGAAAAAATAAAAGTAGCTTCGGCGTCGCGAACTGAAGAACTGAACTGAGACCTCTGGTCCTAGAGTTTGGTTCTACGAGTATAAGTACCCGGGGTACTATGGAACCATACTCTGTGGCACATCACGAGCAAATAATAGTATCAAGTCACCTGGGTTGTGGATGGCAGATAGGCAAGCATAATGCAGACATTTATGTAAAATGCAGATATCCTGCTTCATCCACGGATAATAATTAGTTACAACAGGTACAATGTCATGCTCAAAACTTTAGAGGAATATAACTTGCAATTTACTAGTAAATAACTATTGTAATGGTTCACTGCATGGACAAGCCTGTCATAGCCTTTGTTTTCCTTTTATTTTACCTGTATTTAATTTCCGATGATGCCATCATTATCAAAATAGGATGATATACCAAACATAAACTTATCCCTACAAGTTCAAAAATAGATATGATATTAATAACATTTATTATTTTTCCTTTCCAGACTGAACTGTACTGGTCGTCGTTGGCAGAGCGCGCGCCAACTGGTCTAGGTGGCGCCACCGGCGCTGCAGCGTGGAGGGCATGGAGGACTAGAGCGTTAGCCTCTCAGTTACCGAAACAAGACCTCTCCTTAGCACATTGCCGACATATCGACGAGAACCACCGCAAACAATACGAAGACTTCGTCGCGGCTAGGAATGAAATTGCACTTGACATTGGTAACGAATACTACATTTTTAGTATAGCGCCATCTTGTGGCGAATAGCTGAATGTATTTATATTTGCTTTATGTAGGAACATTTGTTTCAGGCGTCGCTAGTCAATATCACGGTGCATCAGTTGATTGTGCGGGATGTAATAAACCTATTCGAAGTGGAAGTATTACCGTGCAAGCACCACGGATAGGTGAAGAAGTGAGTATAATTGAAAACAGCGCCATCTGTGTTCGATTGCAAACACTATGAGTAACTTTGAACTCAATTAGTTTGGCTATTCCACGACAGATGTCTATACTAGTAGCAGTTTAAAAAATAGTTTTACGTTAATTAATATTTTGTTTTAGGCATATTTCCACCCAACTTGCTTCTCGTGTGCGGAATGTGACGAGCTACTTGTAGAACTAGCGTACTGTGCGTTAGACGGACGGTTGTACTGCGTCCGACATTATGCTGAGCGATTGAAGCCTAGGTGTCATGCTTGTGATGAGGTAAGTGTTACCATAAGTTTTTTGAGCATATCAACCAGATGACTACTCAACTTTCCATTCAGTTTTCATTTAGTTTAATAAAAAATATAATTAAACATTTTCAAAAAAAAAAGAGAAAGGTAAATGTTGCGTATTGTTGCGTATACCTGTCATAGGCTTACCTACGTACCAGCACTAAGTTTATATTTTTGTTTTCAATTACTACATTGTATGTTTTTCTGTTGGTGTACCTTAAATAAATAACTTAGAGCTGCCTGTTTATGATCTTAATAAGATTTTTGCCATCAACTCTCAAGTTTTCAAATACGGCTGCTATTTAATTGTAAAATGGCCTAAGTTTGCAGATTTTTTGGAATTCTTAGTATCTACAATTGACACCTTACCAACCACCTATGACAATTTTTTTTTTCATTCATCGTATTCGTGATTTTCCCTTTTTATTTTCACTTTAAACTTTTAATTATGTTTACTTACACTATTCTGATACAGATGCTTTAATTCAACGTGTTAATTAGACGTGGACAGACTATAATGATATTTCAAACGATACACAAATAAATGTCTGATCAAGAAACAATTTACGCCGTTTGTTACAAATCAATTTGGTGTCGTTCCAAAAACACCATTAGTATCGATGTAACAAAATAACGCAGACGTCAAAAATGGTTCCGTCCGTCCGTCAATGCAATGTTGCGATTTTTTGTAAATGTTTCCTACATAAAAAAGTAGTAAAAGTTTACAAAACTATTTATGCATAAGTTTTTGAGATATTTAGGTACCATTTCACACGATAAACATACATAAATTATTATCAACATTTAACATCCTCATATTTTCTGAAAAATTTAACTTTCGTGGTACTTCAAAATTAGATGATGATTCTTTCTATATCTTTCGTTAGCAACACCCACGTCTAAATCCAAAGATCCCCGTTCTAAATATTATTAATACAGGTGGTATTAATACTTAGTAGCACTAACGATTAGTCGCGACGTATTCCAAATAGACAACAAAACACATCACGTGGTTTATTCCTGTCGCAGACTAGCAATCTGTCGGCCTGACATTTGCCAGGCATTATGTAATGTGTGAGAGTAATAAGGCCTGAACTATGGTCCTTTGCTAAAGATAGGAAACTTTCTTCGGTATTCGTTTATTGAGAATCAAATACTTCGGAAGTCCGTACATGTTGCCATCTCAAATAAAGGTCTGAGGTTGCCATAGTACGTGCACAGTGAAGGACGTCTTAATATATATGTGAAAAAAAAAAGATTTTTATTCAAGTATTAGCAGGTTGGGCCAGCTTATAACACCTTATCAATAGACAACTGTGTCTTCATACAAGATATTGTAATTAATAGGTAAATAGGGAACCTTTAACCTCGGTAAATAGATTGAATTACCAGACTTAACAGGCCATGTTGAGTTAAACAAATTCTTAAATCACTCAAAGGTCAATTTCCTTAATAAGTGGATAGTTACTGAAACTGTTAACGAATCTTGACAGCAACGCATTACTGTATATAGGTATCATTAGGTTAATTTCATCAATAAGTTTTACGATGATAACCAATCCACTGGTCTTCACATACATACGTCATAAACAAGTGACAGTTATATACGCTTCGAATGCTTGACTAGTTAGCGCAGTACATCATACCAATTGATGGATAGATGAGGAGATTAAAGAAAAGATGAATGTTATGTGTGAAAGATCATACGTGTGATGAAAAGTGTGATGAAGGCTTGATACAGTACAGGGCATCGTAGAAAAGATACACATTTATGTTAAATCGAAGTGTTATGGGTCAAAAAAAATTACAAACTGATGGCTTAGTATAGCTTAACGTTATTTAGCCAAACGTTAAGCTATACTAAGCCATCAGTTTGTAATTTTACCCTCACTGTATAAAGACTGCGAGTTAGCCCAATAAACACACAAATCCAAGGGCTTTGTTATTGCAAAAACACAAAGAGGAAATGTTTGAAGTTTTCAAGCTGTTGTTATTTCACCTGCACTCATAACGGCTTTAATTCCATCTCTCCTTGCAATCAATAAATTTTAATTTAGAAATCGACAAATAATCTTAATGTTTCCTCTTGAATTGAAACCCATTGGAAACGGTACACTGTTTAATTTTAGACTGCTACATTATAATGCATAACTGTGCCACTCACTGCGTTTCGGACTAATGACAATATTATTGATGCGTCCAACTGTTCACATTCATTCAACTAAACGCATATCTTGGGGCGAAATTATCGTGAGCTTTGCCAACTAGAGGATTACCAATCGAAATAGAAAGGGATTGTCGATAATATCTGTCAATTTTCTTAAATGTGTACTGTCTTTTTTTGGAATCAGTGTAGTTGAATCTGACTCTGTATTTCGCGCATTTGGACTTGGAGGATTTATAACCGAGGCTGTTACTGAAAACAAATAACGTTACCCTTATGCCAATACATATTTCTGGAGTTATGCGTCATGATGTGTGTTCTCTGCCTGCTTCGAATATTTGAACTGAGCCTTCTGATTGTGTAACAAAAAAAACAGTGAAAGCTTCCAGTCATCTCTCCTCCAAACACGCACGCATCAACATTAGCAATTCTTGTTTACACCTTATTTAGCCCAAGTTAATTCGCACTCCCGAAGCTCAATCGGTCAATAAACCAGCCGAATGAAATATGTTCGGTATGTGGTTACAGAACAAAAATAAACTGTTAACTAGTTACTGCTGAACATTGGTTCACACCTTACCACTTTAGTCAGTTCTGACACTCGCTGCGGGTTTGCGCACCTTTTTTCTAGTCCCGACCTTTTTGGTTGATAAAAAAAGTTTTGCATGCAGTCAGTGATTTCTTTCGATATTTAAAATCCAGTGTTGCATTTTAAAAAGTAATCAAGGTGAGGTTCTATTGTTTCTTATCTGTATTTTTACAAGTGCGTTCATTTGAATTCAAACGCAAGTATTGATCATTTTCGATACCCTAAATTACTAATTCACTTGAACCATCAAACTAAATTACTGTTGTGAGTTTATACAAAGTTTCCAATGTATCGTAATGGAAGCATCTGAAGTGGTGGCCTATATTCTGCAACGAACGAATTATTGCGAATGTTTCTACATCATAATATCAGTTACGTTTCAATCTTGCGGTGAGAATTATAAAATTGAACTTGTGCTCTAATAACACAGAAAAATAATCCTGTTTAGTTTCAAAAAACGTTTTATTTCTCATTGATGGTGAACTTTAAAACCGCTCGATATAAAAAGGGCTTTTGATGTTTCGCTGTCTGTGACACTGTAATTTTGACATTATCACTAAAAGATATTGACGTGGATGGCGTTTAGTCGAAGCAGGTGATGTTCCCGTCTATCGATCTTCCGAATAACGATCGATCTCTTTGAAGTTTCTGTCGTCCAAGCTTGTTTATAGTCACAAGCGATGTAATAAATATAATCGACGCGCACACACGACAAGGACCATCTCTTAACCGGACAGCGTTCGCCAACTGTGAACTCAATACTCTTTCGACAGCTACCGAGGACGTGTCGCCTCCAGTGAATTTAATATATACCTTGCTCTCCAGTGTTATTTAAAAAATAATTTTCGAAAAGCCATATCGGTACGCGACGGTCGTGACATATTCGACCGAATACGAATTTCGAATTTGCGCGCCTTTTTCTCCCGCGTTTTTTGGTGTGTTCGGATACAAGCCGATTAAGAAGACAGTTTTTGTGAGTGGTTTGAAAATAAGCATGAATTTGTAATTGTGGTACAAACTAATATTATTTCAGCGGTGTTTTATTAAATAATAGTGAAATTTGTGTCTTTCTATAAAATGATTCCTTTTTTCAAACTCTTAAGCCTTTTTGTGTTAGAAAATTAATCACAGTGTTTTATTCTGAATTTCGTGTTAAAATGTCTTTAATAAGAACATGAAAATGAAATTTACAACTTTCCGAAACTTCTTTCTCTTGTAACATAAAGCTCTTCGCAGTTCAGCTACTCGACAAGAGATGGCGCTAGCGCAATGTTTCTATTATTAGAAAGAAAATCTTTTTTAATAAAAAATTAATAAATAGGTTTCATTGCAGAAAACAGGCATTTGAATTTTGTATTTCTTCTTTTATAAATGTTGGAGACCAAAAAAAAACTTGTGACAAATTTTTATTTGCATTTGGATGGGATGATATTAATATTTGGAAAATGTATCCGTCGAGGTTCGAGGTTCTATCACCCTCAAATAATCATCTTATAGTCCGCCACTCATGATTGGCAGTAAATTCGAGGTAGGTACTACTACATTTTTTTAGTGCAATTTCATATAATGACACAGACACTAGCGCGATAATTTTCTGTTTGTTTGCGAGTCTTTGGGGTTACCGGTTATTTCATTCAGCGCTTTTTTCTGGGTTGAATCCTTGTTGGAGTGTTCTGAACTGCTAAGAGCTGCAATTTACCATTATATAAGAAGCCTGTAGAGGGCATTTTGCCACGAACCTGTGACCTTCAGGAGTCTAACTGCTCCAATGAAAATGTCAAAACCCCAAAGCGTTGACATTTTCATCGGTTATTCAAAAAAGTAGTAAAGTACCGATTTTTTTTTTCTACAAATTTTCTTACTGAAAATCCTTGTTTGTCAGTAATTAAAAAAAATCTATTTGCATTTCATCAATGAATAAGAATCGTAAAAACATTTGAAGTACATACGTACTTGTAATTTGGGAATATACCCTAATACGGGCCGAATTTTATTTTAATGTGGGCCGAAAGTTCGATCCGATTCGAGAATAAATCCTCTTGCTCACAGGACATTATACTGTTGACACATACAAACTTCGAAACACCTTTGCCCATCAGTAAAATGTCAATCTTACGAAAACACCTTAAAAAAATTGGCATCGTTAGCAAATAACAAGATTATCAAGTCAACACTGTTTTTCATACTAATCGCTAATTAGTCGTCCTAACGAAAACCAGTTCACACTTACCATCCATCTTTCCTATACACATCCTTAACACAACGTTGTAGGGTTGTAAATCGTGTGTATTTTAGTTTTAGGACTGTAAAGAAAAGTTGGTATTTTTAAGCTCAGAGTGACAGCTTAATTTCTAAGCAGATTGGGTTTTGATGTCAGAAGTATGAATTTCATTCAATGTCTAAAATGGTTTAATTCTTCGTCCTATGTAGACGTATGTAGGCTGCCTATCTATTTACTAAGCCCACAAGAATTTATATTAACAGATACATTAAACAGTACTTTCATTTTCACAGACATTTTTGAAAACAACAGTCCTTTTAAAATAATTAAATTGGTGTAATGCTGTTTGGTAATTTGACGTATCGCCATAGATGGAATCATCGACGCCATATTGCTTTCAACTCAAATCATAGACGCATAGAGGGCAATTTCCATGAGGTATTCCCGTTTGATCAACTATTTTTAGGGCACCTATGTTAAGAGCACCTTGTCAAAATATTGGTAGGTGCTCAATCAGGAATAGTTGCTCTTATCATAGGTGCTTTGAAAATAGTTGCCCATACAGGAATACCGCATCGACATGGTTCGATTTTTCAGTCGATTTGACTGGTGACCTGTTGTTGTGATAGTCACGGAAAAAATAATAGTAAAATATTATAGTCCAATTTTCATGTAGACCGTCGACTTTTGCCGCCCGGCAGGGCTCATATCAAGTCACTAGGTAAATCGACAAAAATTAACCACCCACGTTTTCCAAACTAAAGTACCTACTATAATATATCACTGTACCTAACAAGAACTTTTTCATTAAGAGCTTTTCTCATAGTTAAAGATTGTGACACTAAAGAGCCTTGAAAATCTTTTCTATTTCCACTGTATTCGGTAGTGTACGTAACTTGTCATGCAAGTTGTTTAGTAGATATATGTGAAAGTTTTTATTATTACTTACCTGATACTTTTTCATTCATGTTTTTGTGTCATTATACCTGACAACTCTTATAAATGTATCTCTCTTTCCCTATAATATATGCCAACGAGTAAATGACACTCTCTCACCCCTTTCTCCAGAAAATCAACAAACACAAACATCAACATTTTCTTCACGATCATCTGAAACAATACATTAATGTTCACCAAAGCTGCATCAGTCAGTCATCGTATAACTATAATAATTAACCCCAGCGTGGCAGACAACCTAAAACTCCTTGGCCACGGGAAAAGCACAATAAAAAAAAGTCCTGCGTTCTAAAACTCTTTGGTTGTCGTCCGTGTCATCGACCCACCTGTTAGAGTTGCCAATTTGTTGTTTACCGGACGTTGTTTACCTTCCGTTAGTCAGAATATATCTTTCATTAGGCGATCTCATAAAAATAGCGCATATTTTGTTTTGATACTTGCAAGATTTGAGAGGCAACTCCAGAAAATATGAAAAAAAAAATGAAAATAGGAAAGAATTGCTCGGATTTTTTTCAATTACTAGTTTTTATTCAATTTATTACAACAAAGCATGATCAGAGAGAGCAAGTGTGAAAAAATAAACAGCCACTCAGAAAAATATCTCATCTGCCATTTAAAAATGTTCATTCCGTGAAGATTTACTATGAAAGCAAATGCAAAATGTAATGCACCGAGCTTTAATATATACATAAATTATAAGTAATATCGTTAACTTTATTTGCCACATTTTGAATTGACACTTCATTTAATTTTGTCTTAACCTCTCACCAACATAATAGAAAAAGAAAAAAAAGAAAATTGTGTCTGGGTGGACACAAATTCATTTTTATACGTGTTTGTGGAAATCATTTGATATAGAAGATAGACAGTGAGTCATTCTATGTACTCACAAAATACTGTTATTCTGCTGCATCCGACTAGTCTGAAAAACCGACCCCAACATTATTGGGAAAAGTCTAGGGAAATTAAGACATTTATTTATTTATCATTAATGGCTGCTACACACCTTACGAAAAATCTTTACGATTAGACGGTACAGTTCAAACTAAAACGATAAATCTACAATTAGTGTGTATGAGAAAAACAGTACAGTTTGTTCGATTTTTCTCATACAGACTTGTAGATTACACAACTATCATTAGAAAAATAACTATTGCCGTTGTGTGGTCTTTAGCTACAGTTCTCAAAAGTGGATGGACCTATAAAAGAGATAAACACACCTGACAAACAATAAAAAAAACGCACATGCTAACTATCAATCAAGTGTTTCATTGTATTAAATGTTAAATTCATAAATTACTTCATATATATTGTTTAATACTAAGATCTCCTAATGTTTGCGCGTGACTTGCCAACACGTAAAAACGGGGAACGATTTCATGCGTTAAACTTTCAGACAACACGCGTTAGTATTTCAAATAGAGAAGTAGTTATAAGAATACTTATCTACTCGAAGGTAAACGTAGATCTTAATATACTTAAGTTAAAATTATATGTCATTTCTAGGACAGATATAGTTTTGTTTCTCATCACAACGTAAAGTTGATATAACTTATGAGAAGGAGAGATCCACAAATCGGTTAGCAAAATTCGTGAATAAAGCGTCCAGAAAATTCAATATATAAAACTCGGTAGTCTGTCTGTCTGACACAATTATGTTATTCACACACATACTACGAGTATTATTCGCGCCCGCCTACTAAAAAATACGTAAAACCTTCACGATGTCTGGGGATCGCCCCTCGCTTGCCAATAAGTTCATTCAAGTTCAAGTGGGTGTAACATCAATGAAAATTGATATTTAGCCTGCCTCGCGTTTTTTTTTCATCTCATTTTTTCTCGAATTATGAGGCTTTTCACCTTGCGGTTGTTATGTAATGTTTCCGGTATTTTTTTGTTGTCGTACAATAATTTTATTTTGTAAACGAATAAGCTGGTAGATGTGTTAAGTTTCGATGTACATATTTGTTCACAAGAAATATCGCATTTTCAGTCATCAAACGGCATCTGAGTATATAATTATCAAACTCGTTGCCAAAATTTAACCCCATACATTTTCAATGCCTTCAAGAATTTCCCTCCAAATTTTCTTTGTCCATGGTTCCCTTTCGTCCACCGCGCACTCTTGCGCACGGCCCGCGCTGACGTCACGGCGGTGTCGGGTTTCGGCGCGCGCGCACCCAGTCCCGTACTCGGCTGTTACTTTCACTGCGACCTTGCCTTTGACACCGATGTTTTGAGATATTTAGGTAAACGGGAATGTGGACTCGATATGGGAAAATGTGTTGGGAAGTTTTGTGAAAGATTTTGGCTTAGCGATAATGGAGTTTTTTAAAAGAGGTGATTTTAGGTTTAGCGATTAGGGAAATGCGTGTGGTATGATTTTGTGAGAAGATGTGAGATGAAATTGGGGTTTTATTTACGAAGTTGCATTTACTCATGTTCTTAGGTGTATGAAATTAGTTGCTAGGCTGTCCTAAAGAAAATCATGCTTTGTTATTTTCAAAGTTTTTTTCTCCTGGAAATTTATGTTCAAATCATTAAACAGGTTCTCTTTGAAATTGATAGCCGACATTGTTTTTTACGATTCAACATTCAAGAAGAGATTGCTAGAATTTTACTATAAAATCTATTGAGACGATTTCAATGTTTTCGTTTAAAAATTGATAGGTGCCCATTATTTATTATTCAAAGATGTCATTTGTTGTTTCATTTAATGACTCGATTGTAGAATATTTTAAATGAATAGGTTCCACTAAAAAGTCAATAATAAAAATATATAGTTTAGCTGTTAAAATATTTACTGCCAAGCTCATGCAATTCTAACACCAGCCAATATTTTCATAAACAAACAATAATTCGAAGATAATTATAATAATAAGAAAACAAGCATTTACGCAATGTTTATGTTTTTAAGTATATTTACCGACCGCGCCGTAGCGAATAGTAATGTGTTTGACAAATCGTAGGCGTTAGGCATAATAATGTCTTCTGACTTGTTTATAAAATCCGCGGATATTTTTGAATTTGGAAGATTTTATGTAATCTACTTTGAATTACAACCAGCCAATGTCTGTTGATTTTTTTGTTTCGTTCCCCCTTTAAAAAGGCAGGCTTCGATCTATAGATCATTCAGCCTAAATGTCTGTTGAATACCTACTCTTTTGCTTGACAGTTCACTTTGACATTTTAAGAAGTTAACACAAAAAATAACTTTTTGTGTCTATGGAATGATATCTGCTTTAGAAAAGCACTGGAAAAACTTAGAATGGTTGAACCAGCCCTTTTGTGAATAAATAATTAACCAGTGCAATTATTATTCTAAACAGTTAACCGATTTTCTAATTGGCAAGTCAAATAATAATGAATGTTTCTTTTAATTATTTTTTAACGTGGCCTATTTTAGTGAGACCTCTGTCAGTTTGACAAGAGCTTGCTCGTTGAGTTTCGATAACTTTTTTTTTGTTAGACATAAATAAAACTAAAATTTTCTAAAATTCAATTGACGTTTATAGGTCATCAGTGTAAGTTTAGCAGTAAGTGGACAGCATCATTTGCAACGAGTGTGTACCGTCCTATTTCTAACTGTCATCGAAAATATCATTACAAGTTGTAATATTTTATCAAAAATGTTTGTAGAGATTTTGGAGTTTTAAAATTAAGTACTAGATATTCTTTTAAAATTACATTTACGGCACATCAATTATGTATTGACTACGATACCTATATGTAAAAAACTGCCCACTTTCATACATAACCATTTCTTTTCTATATTAAAAAACTCTTCAAATATTAAATAGGCTGCAAAATCAGCATAAAAAAAGAATAGTTCGCAGATACGTAACCAAAGAAAATACAAATTTTTCCTCAAGAAACCCAGCTTTTATGAATCGAGCCCCACCCACATCCAGACTTACATAACCGAGCTATTTACACAAAAAAGCGCTGAACTACAGCGGCCGAACTAGCCAGTGATTCAGCTCTTTCAGCGCAAACATCTTGTGGTTTGGGACGGTTTTCCACTCGTTATACGGACGAAAGGACGAAGAATGTGTGTGCTGTCAACCAATTAGGTTATTTCACTTGTAATTCTGTTGATAATAAATTGGAAAAAGGGTTCCTAAAAACTAAGCTAGGATGTTTGTTTTCGTACTTATTTAAGCGAGGATGCTAACAACACATTGTTTGGATCGCATCGCACTCTTTTTCTGGCACATACTAGGGCCGCTATACTTCTTATTATATATTAATGAATTGCCTAGTGTAACTTCACACAATTGCACACTTTACGCTGATGACACGACAATTAGTATCATAAACGAAAAAAACGATTTTGTTGAGTACCAAAATGAGATAAACATAACATTAAACAAAATTATTACATGGCTTGAACACAATAATCTTCACATTAACATTAATAAAACTAAAATGATACAATTTGAGACATATAAAAGTAATCGCCCACGGCTTAAAATATTTTACAGAAATGAAACAGTAGAAGAGGTTGATAACGCAAAATTCTTGGGAATAATAATTGATAAAAACTGTAACTGGAAATGTCATATTGATGATCTATGTAAGAGGATAGATCGATTTGTTTTCGTTTTGTACAGGCTAACACGAGTGGCTAGTGCTGAAGCAGCTTTGTGTGCATACCATGGCTATGTCTCGTCAATTTTACGCTATGGCATAATAATATGGGGTAATTCTGTGGAACTAAAAAGAGTGTTTCGTGCACAAAAAAAATGTGTACGCTCAATTTGTGGAGCGCACCCACTCAGGCCCGCCGTAAGCGGGCGTGCAAGGCGTGCAATGCACGCGGGCGGCGCATCCAGGGGGGCGGCAAATCAAGCAATCAGCGACCAAAATTCAGACATTATCACATCACAATACTAAAAAAATATCCAACCAAAAGAAATATGAATCGGCGCGCAATTATTTTCTTTTTTGAAAATTAAGAACTACAGACCCATCACGCTTCTGAGTCATGTTTATAAGCTGTTTTCAAGGGTTATCACAAATCGTCTCGAACACAGACTTGATGACTTCCAGCCTCCCGAACAAGCCGGTTTCCGAAGAGGCTATAGTACCATAGACCACATCCATACGCTGCGGCAAGTTATACAGAAGACCGAGGAGTATAACTTGCCATTATGCTTAGCGTTTGTGGACTATGAGAAAGCCTTCGATTCGGTGGAAACATGGGCGGTGCTTAAGTCACTCCAGCAATGCCGTGTTGACTGTCGGTACATCGAGGTGCTGAAGTGTTTATATAATAACGCCACCATGTCGGTCCGAGTACAGGAGCAGAGTACGAATGCGATTCCATTGAGAAGAGGCGTCAGACAGGGGGATGTTATCTCCCCTAATCTGTTTACTGCCGCAATGAAAGACGCCTTGAAGCTCCTGGAATGGCAAGGACTTGGCATCAACATCAATGGCGAGTACATCACTCACCTTCGGTTTGCCGACGACATCGTAGTCATGGCAAAGTCGATGGAGGAACTCAGCATGATGCTCGATGGCCTCGACCGAGTTTCGCCACGGGTGGGCTTGAAAATGAACATGGACAAGACGAAAATTATATCAAATACCAATGTTGTGCCCACCCCAGTCTCTGTTGGAAACTCGGTACTGGAAGTTGTTGACTTATATATCTACTTGGGACAATTAGTCCAATTAGGTAGATCCAACTTCGAGAAAGAGGTCAGCCGCCGAATCCAACTCGGTTGGGCAGCGTTCGAAAAACTACGCAGTGTCTTTTAGTCCGATATACCTCAGTGCCTCAAGACGAAAGTCTTCAACCAATGTGTGTTACCAGATGACTTACGGCACCGAAACGTGGTCTTTCACTATCGGCCTCATCTCAAAGCTCAAAGTCGCTCAGCGAGCTATGGAGAGGGCTATGCTCGGTGTTTCTCTGCGTAATCGAATTCGAAATGAGGGGATCCGTATACGAACTAAAGTCACCGATATAGCCCACCGGATTAGCAAGCTGAAGTGGCAATGGGTAGGCCATATTGCTCGCAGAGTGGATGGCCGATGGGGTCGAAAAGTGCTAGAGTGGAGACCACGGACTAGCAAGCGCAGCGTAGGACGTCCACCAACAAGGTGGACAGACGACCTTATGAAGGTCGCCGAAAGACGCTGGATGGAGGTCGCTTCCAACCGGTACATGTGGAGATCAAAAGGGGAGGCCTATGTTCAGCAATGGACGTCCTATGGCTGAGATCATGATGATGATTAGATCGTATAAGGTAGACATAGTTAAACGGGGGCGGCATAATGGGAATTGCACACGGGCGTTCAAACCCCTAGCGGCGGGCCTGCACCCACTGGACAGTTGTGTCCCACTATTTAAAAAACTTAAAATATTGCCACTTCCAGCACTGTATATTTTTGAAATTTGTATCTTTGTACACCAGAATAGACATGAATTTGAATTGTATAATGATGTTGTATCTAGACCCAGCCGCAAAGTGTATATGCTTAATGTTCCCAGACGTAGAATAAAATTGTTTTCCAATAATGTCTACTGCATGTCTATTACTGTTTATAACAAATTACCTGATTGCTTCAAAACTCTCAACCTCAGAGCATTTAAAATTAAATTATTTAACTTTCTCTTAAGCAAATGTTATTACTCGACTGAAGATTTTATGAATGAAAAATTTACCTAAATATTTGACATTATCGCTTATAAATTGTATTTTATCTCCTTGACTAAATGAATTAATGTCGTTCAATTTATTATAATTATTTGTAATTCTCATGATTATTAATCTAATTCTAATGTACCATAAATTGATGACCTTTAATCTTTTAACCATATTTGTACGCCGGAAACGGCAGAATATTATGATCGTAATTATACATAATGCACATAACAACCTTATACAATATTCTGACAAATAAATGAATTCTATTCTATTCTTTCTTATTCTATTCACAGCTTGCCCTCGCAAAACAAATCCTACTATCTCACTTATTCAGCAATTTAACTGTTTAAGCATAAGATTTCACACCACATTTCTAGTCTCATACCATGTTATAGAGTTAAAATAAATAGACATAAGTTTCTACAAAGGTTTTATTTGATAAACGTGACTATGTACTTCCGCACACGTAGCATGACACAGCAGATTTTTTTTTTTGTCGACAGAAGAATAGACAATATGACAGAATGTAGAAAGATTTTTATCCTAATTACAAGCGTAGAAAATAAACCTTTCTTCTCTTTCGTCTATGAGTGCCATACTAGGCGGAAAAAATGTTTAATTATAATAATATTCCACAACTATCACACAACGCCATCAGAGCTTGTGTTATGGGTACTAGACAGCTGATAAATATACTTACATATTTCTAAATACATACATGTTATAGATAAATTACACCCAGATACAGAACAAATGATCACCTCATCACACAAACATTTGTCCTGGGTGGGAATCGAACCCACGACCCCCGGCATAGCAGTCAGGGTTACTTACCACTAGACCAACAGGCCAGTCATAATTGTATGAAATAACTTTGTATATTATTGATAGAACTGGCCATGTTACGTGTGCTGATAAAAGTCTCTTTCCACACTCCCTCACATCTCTGGTTGAAAGGCAGCATAAGGTCCGCCCACACTTTCCGCACGATTCCCCTGACGTCGCACCTACGTCACCGTTCCGTAATTAGACGTATGTTTGTACCAAAATGAGAGTGTCTTACGTACTCCTGTAAGAATAATGGCTCTGGAATGGCTGACGTTCGGAAATTTGTGTTTCTATGTCGGATTTGGGACTGGTTATTGTTAGATTTCAAGTGTATGAGTGATCAGGTGTATTTTTAAACGTGATTTTGATTTCATAAGTGTGTGTAGGTATTTTGCTTTTGTTGCTCACTGTGACAAAATGCACTCAAAATCTGACAACATGGACAATTGGACATAATGTCATTCTAACAATGTTAACGACGACATAAAAGACACAAATGTGTGGGATTGACATTTGACAAGCTACCGAAAAGCTTGCGTTAATCCTGGTGAATTTTGGCGGCAAAGAAAAAGCATTTGCCATTTCTCAAATTATAGGGCTTCTTGTCAGAGAACTAATCTAGGATTTCTTGCAGAAAATAAATAAACCACCCACCAGCTTTTATTGAATTAAGTTTTCAGCAATTTTCCGGGTTTTATAGCCATAATAACTTCACCAGAATCGATTGAACAAAATGCTCAACATCATCCCGAGCCGTTGCGTATGTGACTTTAGCTTTTATCGTCAATATCCTCAAATGTGCATTGACCGTATCTCATCTGTCTAGCCAACTATATTAGTCAGCTTTCAGTTTCATTGGATGCAGCTGAATACCAGTATTATATCGTCTGGAAAAAATATTTGAACCGATGAGCTAAGCTTGCAGCATTATTCGTAAGCTATCATCATCATCATCATCAGCCGGAAGACGTCCACTGCTGAACATAGGCCTCCCCCTTAGACCGCCACGCCGAACGACAATTCGCCACACGCATCCATCGATCGGTTGCCCGCGACTCTCACGATGTCGTCGTAAGCTATGTTATGAATAAATGTGACCAGACCCTAACTTTTTAATATATCCCAATTATTTGGCGTCTATGCATCCTTTCCCCTTTATTTTATGCTGATGTTGATTCGGTTTAGGCGCAAAAAGATTACTTCTCAAAATGGCAACCGAGTCGCAAAAGGACTAATTCTCAAAATGGCCAATTCTCAAAAAGTCTTAATCTCGAAAGGCCTAATTCGCAAAATGGCAAATAATTTAAATAGAAAATTTTCTAAAATTGAAAGTATATAGATACTTACGTATATTAAAAAAAAATCCACTCTTCGATTTAACTAAATTGCTTCATTTCATGTTTTCATGCGAAAAATCATACATTTCCACGAATAATACTTCCAATTGCAGAAAATCTACGATGAAGCGAGCTTACCCAGAAGAAACCTGTTCTCTCTAACTTTTAAGTGATTAGGGTTATATTCGTACAGAAAGACAAACAGAAGTATAAAGTTGCACTCATTCGCAGTATACCTGCAGTATGTAGTAGTAGTAATAGGAACTAGCCGGGAAAGTTTTCGGGTGAGTAACTACTGTCTTCGAAGTCAATAGACTAATTATGTTTGCTCTTGACATTTCCCGGCTGTTTAATAAAAGTTCCCAATTTAATACAAAAAATACGAGGCAAATAAATGTACGGACATAAATCAAAAATCTAATAAAATCGTAAAGCACACTTGACGTTATTAATCTTACGCCATGACAATGTAAAGAACTAAATATTAACAGATTATTTCTAACAAATAGGTATAACTATAAAATAATTCTGGCATTTTGACAAAAGAACGTAAACGTCTTTTGAAAAAGAAAACATTTGGTTCTAATGTTCGAAGTTTGAAGATTTGAAAACATTAGTTACGTGTGCAACGGTTTTTTTTTAATTTCCCAAAGGTCGATGACACATGGTTGGAAATATTTTCTTGTTAGGGATTATTTTACGACTAATTTACTTGGCAATGAACGTAGAGATTGTTGATTGCTTGGATTATGTGTAGGTACTAATGTCTCAACAGCTTGTAATAAATAATGCTAAAAATGCGAACAAGAGAAAAATTAGAGGAAAATTCAAGTATTTAAAATATTGAGAAAATCAAAGGGTTGGTTCACATAGTTCACAATCAATACACCATTACATTTTTACTTAACATACATTTCAACAAAAAACAATACAAACAGATACAAAATCAATTACAATGACAATTAATTACATATTAATGTCCTTTTTTAATTGTTTTTACTAACAGATTGAAATAACGTCAGCGTACTCGAAATATTTATGTGACTAAACAGCTATAAAAATAGTACGTACAGTAAATAGAGGAGATTTTAAATTCGCTGATTAAGAACAGATGTTTTCTCGGGCTGCGCGAGAGTGTTACATAAGAAGCTCATAGTGTGAATAGACCTAAAATTAAATACAACACCTACCTAGGTTTTCCATTCAGAAACTTTCTTTTTTTACATACTTACCTTTTGATCTTGATCTATGGTTAACCATACTTTAATTTAGTAAAGTTTAAACATAATTAATTTGTTTTCTTGTGACTGAAGATTCAGATGCAAGTATGGAGATTTTGCCACATATCAATGGTGAATCATTACCAGTTTCTGACTAGAAGGAGTTCACATGTAAGAAAACTGTGAATAGACTCCACTGATGTTATTGTTAGCAGAATGGTTGCAAGGGCTTTGTAACACATTAAATATTAAAAAGCATAATTATTGTTAAGAGGGATAATAGAGAAAAGTTCTGAAAGTAGCTTTTAGCAAAACTTTTTCTTGAACTCAAATACGATTGAAACTGTTAGTTAGAATGAACGCCCTTTATTTATTTAGTTACAACTTCTTGCACATACTAACAAACAAACACGACAACTACTACCTAAGTGTGAAAATATATACAAAATACTATAAGAGGAAATCAAAAAATATTTTGTAATAAACTGGCCAAAGGCATATTGTAGGATAGGTTCTTACGGTTAGGGCATGTTTAAACCCTTGAACTATACTATGCACCTCTTTCTTTTTATCCCTTTTTACAAAAAAGTGCGATTCAGTCACTCAGTACTACCAAATAACTTCAAAAAGATCGCATTTTACGCAAAATTGTTCTGTAACACATGAAATTGAAACATTATTTCTGACTTTCAGTGTTTCAGTGTCAAGATCCCACGCAATTTATACGTTGATACAGCTGGATTCTTTTATTTACGAAAGATCGTATACATTGTTTGTTGCTAAAAGAAAGTTACGTAACGACTTTTTAGAACAATATTTATTAATAGTTCAAGGTTCTTTACTTACGCAAGTGATTTTTCCCGGATTTGCTGATGCAACGTCATTTTTTGCGCATAATTTGTCTTATGGCATCTGGGCCTCAAGTCTACTAATTTTATATAACTCACATGCTATTGATATTCAATTGAGACTCAATCACGATTCCATTACGATTAGAACAAATTTGGTATGCTGCAAATACTTCTATGTTAGCTCAATATAGTCCGGGCACGCCGCTACCCCATCATTATCGATTTCTATGGCTCTAAACCATAGGTATCTTTTGGAGTGGCTGACCACTCCATAAAAATAAGCCCTTGTTAACTTCTAAACTATTGGTCTACCCCAATAGTCTCTACGGTATGATGGCCTACCCCATCATTACCGATAGCAGTTCAATGGAATGTCAAATTAGTAGCAGAATACCAAATGTAGTTAAAACTGCTATTCAGATCCAATTGATAGAGCCATTTGTAATTTAGCAGACTTGGAGCCCTGTATTTCGGACACGTTACAATCATGGCGGTAAGTCGGGTCTTTGAGGAGTGGTTGGAGAAGCGCCTCGGCGTCCTCACTTTCCGCCTGACGCAGGTCCTTACCGGACACAGGTTTTTCGGAAGGTTACCGTGTCTGATACGATATTTTTATGAGTGTATTGCCGAGCGCTCCAAATCTATTGATTTACAGACATTTTCTTTCCATACACTGATTACAAGCATTCTAAAATTTGAATTACCTAGTTAAATAAAAACATACTAAAGTTGGTCCCACCGGCCCCAAACTATATTGAGTACCTAAGATAAACAAAACACAAATTACTAATGTTAAAGTGTTCTATAACAGCTATAAATAATCTACGTTTACGGTATTCTACTATCAATAAAACCTCAAGAAGGGTTTAGTTCGAAACAGCAGATATTTATTATCCTAAAGACAATAAATTAATAGGTACTAGTAAACGAAGAGATGACGCAAAACTACGTATTCCTAGTGCCTCCGACGGTCACTTGTAGATTTGGCAACAGTAGCCATTAGTCATCGGCTAAATAAGGCTGATTAGTAAAACAAAGGCATGGCTGTTTGACCTGAACAACTACTAATTACTTTACTTAAGTATAATTTCCAGTCTTGAAGCGTAGAACGATGTACCTAAACGCTAGGAAAATAAATTAAGGGCTTGCGAACGAATTCAGCCTTATAGGGTCACTAAACTGCTTCCCTGCCTTTTTTGGTAAACTGAAGTCTGACTTCTAACGAAAGTCTTACAGAATGGTACAGTATCACCACGTTACTAGGTTGTAAAGGTCATATAAGCAGTCGCTCCATGTAGAATACTGATTTTCAGCTGTATCTGTGACGAATAGAAGCCGACCCTTAATAGTTGGGAAAAGGCTAGGCAGATGATGGATCTGATTAGACCATTTGTCCACCTCCAGCTCCACTATTTGACGAAGATGATAGATGTAGATGAAAGTAATAAAAAGCTCTAAAATAATCTGACGAGGATCTAATAATCTAAGGGAGATCTAAAGATCCCTTAAATCTGGCGCACTTACCATTTCGATTGAAATCGTTAGTATAGGTATCGAAAACAAATAAACGTCAGTTATCATAAACTTAGTTCAAACATCACAGAGAGAAAAGCGAGTCCGGTAGTGAATAGTTGATGCTCCGATCCTATGTTGATTTATTGATTGAAACATCACAGAAACTGCAACCAAACGCATTCAACTTAAATCACCAACAAAGTGAGCCCGTGTTACATTCCCAATAACTCACTACAGCCACAATCACACGAGCTAACAAATCAATCACTAGCTGAAACATTTTTATAGTCTCGTAAACCCACGACCTTCGCCCGAATGATCGAACGAGACATAAAGCTAATGTCTGGCCACAACGCCAAATGAATTCTAAATCGGGACACAAAAGTTTGGCAAACTATTACACTTTAATTTCAGTTGTTCAAATCTTGTCTCGGCGTAATCGCGCTGCATCCGACCCGCTCCCCAGAGACCCTTTTCAAAAGTACCCCTTTTCCATTCCTTTTGATAAGGCCGTGTTTGTACGAGGACATTGAAATGGGACTGCTGCTGTCTGTCGTTATCTCGTACGCGGGCACACGCGATGCAATCGAGTGCTTGAAACACCTACTTAGTGGCGTCATACCCAAAGACAACCCGGACTTCCAAGAACTTGTCGAATACTACAGCAGCCAACTCAGAAAAGCGACCAACGCATCCACCACAGCCGACTGGAGCAAAGAATGCGGTCAGGGATACCTATTATTAACAGAGGATAAAAATGGAAAACTAAAATCGGCCGCTGTCAAGTACTACGGCGACGACACAAACTCGACTGCCATACTGTTCTCTACGAAAATCTCCAGCTTCGGACAGGATTCTGTCGAGTCGACACAATCAAACGGAGACTACCGGAGCGACAGGTACATAGCGACAAAAACGAAAACTATTGTAACGAACACGTCAGGCTCGATCAGTGTCGGTCAATCAAACAGATCAAGATCACCTACGCCTCGTGAAACTATTTCAGATTCAAATTACAACAGCTTTACTTCAAATTCTGTCGCGCCTGACAGCAAGGAGGACGGTGGGGCTGACGAGAAACTGACATGGCATTATAGACCACTGAGTCCCACCCGCACCCCGCCAACACTGCCCGAAATACATTTCCAATCATTCGACGATGACAAAAAAGGCGAATACAGCGAAGAATTCCTCAGGTTAATATTCATTGATACGAGCAGGAACATTACTCATGTAGACTCTCACGCTTACAGTTCGGTAGTGACCTAGCTGCATCCCATCGCCACGAGTGATCACCGCCCATCCGGACACCACCATATGCACGAGTAGAAAGCTAATTCATGGTTCATACCATTCATCATCTGTACTATACCTACTCATGTGTTATGAATTTGTTTAAGATCTCTTGATGGGATTAAGTTCCGACCGTTACAACGAAGCGACCCGAGTGGCAGACGACGGAGTTTCAGAAAGCGTCACTCTTCGTCGTCGAATTCTTCCAGAGAGTCGCGAGCGTCCCGCGAGGAAGAACTAAAGATGTTCACGTCACTCGAGGAAGCTGAGTTCGAGCATATGCGTAAAGACGGCAACGTGCCAGGGTTCGGAAGCACTCCTAATCTATCAGCGCGTTCTCATTCCAGAAGTCGATCGCGGGAGAACTCGAGGGACAGAAGGAGTGACCACTGGAGCGTGGAAGCGTCAGTTGACAGCGTGGCTTCCGAAGACCATGCGGAGCTAAAGCCGATGTTGAAAGACGTTCCCAAACTCAACTCCTTCGAGGAAGAGGCGACTGAAACGAAAGAGGTAATTGAAGAGGAGGAAGAAGAAGTTGATTTCTGGGGCAATTCGGGAGACTAGCTTGGAACCTAACGCAGCACGAGCGCACTGATTGAGAGTCTCTGTAAGCATGACTGAATATTAAAGTATGATGCCCCGTTTGTGTTTTGTTTTCTTTGCGAACCCTTAGAAATAACCGAACTCTTTGATATCCTTTGTGACAGGAATTTGAGAAAGTAGGCTCTAATATGTATGGCTTGTGTAGAGATACCGGAATTATGGGACAAATATATTTCCAAATTGATTGGCACAAAGACGCATATTTGAAACAATATGAGGTTGATTTTATTATTAGATTTTCAATTGGCTCGCATTTTTAATTGCTAGGTAAAGTTGAACAAACACTTGAATTCTATAGATACAATACTAGAGTAAATGCACTAGAAGCAATGTAATAATGAATAAACACAATCACGAATTCACTTTCGATGACACAATTAACATCATGTAATAATCACGCAATTCTCTTATTTATTATGTAATTTCTGTAGTACATAATGTACTATTCGTGTACTACACATTTTATTAACGCAGTAAATGTTGAAAACTTTATCGGTTGCGAGCATATTAATTGCCCAATTTACTCGGTTCGAATTCATGTTCCTTTTGTAATTGGACTGGAAACAAACTTCGTAAACTGCAAATAGGTAATGGTCTCGTAAACTGTTAACATAGATTCGATTTTTAAAAAATGTTCCACGATATGTTCTTTAAAAAAAACGAAATCGAAAAATATCACCCAGTTGAAAAGGTCGATTCTCAACTAAAACCTTAATTTTCTTACCAAGAACAGGTCAAATCAAATTCTTACTATTTTACCATAATTAAACCTGCCATATTTCCAATTAATATTAAATTATGAGCGGTTAATCAAAACTGTTGCACAATAGTCCGAAAATACCCTGCCAACCTCGACCCAGATGTGTCTCATTAAATCCAGGGCATAAAGTACCTCTGTCCTTTAAATTAACGCCATCTATTGGCCAATGTGGATTATAAGCTCATTCCATAAAATATTTAACACCCTTGGGATTATTATGACTTGAAATGAACTGGAGATTTAGGGTAAATAAATTATAGAGGATTTAATGTGACACTGATATAAAAATATTAGTTTTGGTAAGCGCCGTAAGTCTACTAAAACTTGATCTTGATATAATAGAAATGCTGATACGTTCAGAAACAGACAGTGCTACTACAAAACTAGAAAGTTATGCCACACCATTAGCTACATACCTACAACGTTTTTCTAAAATAGAACGGAATGGCTAAAAAATGGTGAACTTGTCTATGATATGAAGACCAGCAGGGCTATTGGCTAACCGGTGTGAAACTGGTGGCATAGTGGATAGTTGCTGGACACCTCTAATTTTATCGATTGTTATGCGGCTAAGTTGAGGAGTGCCTCTAGTAGAGCGTTAGAATAGTTGCTTATAGGGGAACATTTAAATTGATCAGGTTCATTGAAATTTACCCTTTGACAGCTATTTAATGCGTTCTTTTGGTTGCGTTCCGATTGTCTAACATCAAATTTATATGAAATGCGTGGAAAGTGGCAACTTTTTAAAACACTGCTCATGAGCAGTGTTTTAGCTTAGCCACCGGTCTGTGCCGGGCCATTAATAAGTCTAATTTGTTTTGTTTATTAAGTTTCGGGGGTTTTTGTTTTGTTGAAGGATGGTAAAGACTAAAACGTATACAAGATGTATAAATAACTGTTTAAAGTAAAATTAGTTGTGTGAGTACTATCATAGATATAAAAGATGGACTGATCTGACTGTCAATGAATACATAAAACAGGAAATCTTTGGAGGTCCTCAAGAACAGCTCCGATTTAGATGTTTTTTTTTTCAATTTGTTTTTTTTTTATTTTCTTTAAAATCAGAAATCTCTTGGAGTGGGGACGGAACTATTTATCTTTTGTTTGGGTATTAGGGTGATTCAATTGGCCAAAAGGAAGAAATCCACATCCATAGGAGATACGGGAAAACATTCTTAGGAACCTTTAGCTCTTTTTTGATTTTGAAAATTTTGGCGTTGTTATTTTGTTAGTCAAATGTGAGTTTTCCATAAAAATGAGTGAAATTGACCAAATTTTTTTTAATGCCTTTCGACTCTGTTTCATGTAAGGATCATTTCATTGTATCGGAAGAAACAATCGGGATGGCGGGAGTTGGTCAAATTTAGGAAAATATTTTTTCATACAAATTGTATGAACGAAAAAAAAACCATTTTTTATTATGCTGTTTGACTTACTTTTATGTAAGGATGAGATAATTGTATGTGCAGAAAAATAACTGGACAGTAGAAGTTTGTTATAAGAAGAGTAAATGTTTCTTCTAACAGTATAAAGTTGTTTATGTAGTAGTCAGTATTTCATTAGATTTGAACCACTTCTGTTGTTCAGACATTTTCCTTCCCGTAAATTGATATGGTCCTTATATGACGCTTAATCAAATGACATCTTAAAAAAATGGTATTTTTTATCGTTCATACAATTGGTATGAAAGTTTTCCCGTATCTCCTATGGATATGGATTTCTCCCTTTTGGCCAATTTAAAAGATACACCCTAACACCCAAACAAAAGATAAATAGTTCCGTCCCCACTCCAAGAGATTTCTGATTTTAAAGAAAATAAAAAAAAAACAAATTAAACAAAAAAAAACATCTAAGTCGGAGCTGTTCTTGAGGACTTCCAAAGATTTCCTGTTTTATGTATTCATTGATAGTCAGATCCGTCCATCTTTTATATCTATGATAGTACTCACACAACTAATTTTACTTTAAACAGTTATTTATACAATCATCTCGTATACGTTTTAGTCTTTAGCATCCTTCAACAAAACAAAAACCCCCGAAACTTAATAAACAAAACAAATTAGACTTATTAATGGCCCGGCACAGACCGGTGGCTAAGCTAAAACACTGCTCATGAGCAGTGTTTTAAAAAGTTGCCACTTTCCACGCATTTCATATAAATTTGATGTTAGACAATCTGAACGCAACCAAAAGAACGCATTAAATAGCTGTCAAAGGGTAAATTTCAATGAACCTGATCAATTTAAATGTTCCCCTCTAAGCAACTATTCTAACGCTCTAGAGGCACTCCTCAACTTAGCCGCATAACAATCGATAAAATTAGAGGTGTCCAGCAACTATCCACTATGCCACCAGTTTCACACCGGTTAGCCAATAGCCCTGCAGAATGAACTGAAAAAATATTGTACTTGTCTATGATATGAAAACAGTAATCTAAAGTTAAGAAATTCATGATTTTTATGGAGTAAGAGAGAAAACCCACACTAAATTAAAAAATAAATAAAGATAGTACTGGTTAGTAAGTAAACAATGTAAGTACATTTCTAGAGAAAAAATATACGTCATCAAATACGTAACAATCTTTCCTATTCGTTACACATTTCGTCTATAAATAAAGGGTACCGGCAAAATAGCAGATGCATCAACAAACGATCACAAACAAGCAACGTAACGAATGCCAAAATAAGCCGAAATTCCAAGACTTGCAAATGTAGGCGTCTTACTAAAGCCCACACCAGTCTCTTTAATTAAAGCCCTATTCATACTCAACGAAAGATACGCTTTTTATACCACGTTTGTTTGAAGCTACACACATTATAAAACTAGCTATTGCCCGCGGTTCTCCACACGTATGCACTAAAAAAATGTGTGTAAGTCAAAAGCTATTTCACAGGAATGTAGGCATAACGTAACGCATCCTAAATCTCAAACCATGGCACTCATGCGGCATTTCCCTGTACCACTACAACGTCGTAATTATCTAATAATTTTGCTAATTTATAATATTACTAGCTTCTTCTAAAAGTGAATTCCATCTGAAATAATATACAGACCATAATTATTATATGAACCTGTCATAGTTTATGAAAACTCAATAGAATATAAACCTATTATATTCTACTCTTGTCATAATTGAAAATCTATTCAGTTTGACAAGTTCAGGTAGCTTGATATGTTGGCGTTTGTACCTTTCAAATATTCAAAGATTTTTTCAAATAGATGATGTTGTTCCAGAGTTAACTCACTGCCTTTGTTTTTTATTTGAGCGTCAACATAGGCTCTGGCTCTTTTTTGGCCTTTGTTGTTTTACTGCAACTCCTTCGACTTTTTGTGATCTGTTCTCTTCTGTCTATCTATTCTATCCAGTATTTGTCTTATGACAATTCGAAAGTGCCTGTATCTGACCTAGGTATATTATTATATTACAGATTGAATAATGGAAGCTGATGATGTATTATCCGATGAAATGCTTTCTTCTTTTATACATCTGCCAATGATTTTAGGTTAGTAGCACATGATAGAATTATTTCTGTACAAGACTAATGGTGATGGGTTTATTAAATTGTTTTCGATTATGAAAAGGTGTCAAGTTTTTTGCTTACAATTATTGGTCTATCAATAGATTTATTAATACCATAGACGTCAATGTTTTTTTTTTTGGACAAACCCGCTAGCCCGCCACACCACGACGTGAATGATTTAAAAATGGAATGGCTTTTGAAAAAGCTCTTCCATACTTGAAAACTCTATAAAATGATCATGCAGTATATCATCATATACAGTCAGTCGCATAACAATAGTAAAGGACAACTTTCTTGTAAGGGCGATGTGTATATTTTACCATTGTTAAGTATATGATTATCTGTGTGTAGCCGATTTAAAATAATATTGATATAAGTTCTTAAACTTACATCGTCATTAGACCATTAGAAAAAACGAGATACTTACCATATTTATTATTAGTTTTAGATATTTCTACTTACTCAAAGAACTCTCGTGCTAGTTATGAAAAGCATCTACAGATCTGTTCCACATTTACATCTCGATGACCTAACTTTCCAAAAATACATCCATCTCAGCCCACAATACTAGTCGAGTCTACTATTACTGCGGTCACTACTTTTGACACACGCGTCACTGAACCACAACCTTGTCTATGGACTTCCATAGACAACACACCAATATTCTTTTATGACGGGATGTGTTCCCGCGATCTAACTCTTTTCTTTGAAAAAAAAAAACCTAATTTATATCCACTCGACGTTCTTTTGTTTTTTTTTTCATCTAAAATAGTTTTATTGGTTTTTCGTTTGAAATCACTGTCATTTGTTTTTTTCTATTTCGAATTTCAAATTTCGTTTGACAACAGAGGTGATTGAATCAGCTATTTTAGTTTTTGATTTATAGAATGTAGACGAACTTTTTATTTTCGCGGTATAAACGGTCGTTTTTACAATTTTTAACAAGCCAATAAACCTTCAGTTTCGGAATTCAAAGCAGCGGTGAAATTTTATTTAACTCGGTAACTTTACGATTTACCAGAGCAAACATTACAATATAAACAAATAAAAATATCCAGTGGTTATTACAAAATGTTTTGTGTTTAACAATAACAGCATTTCTCTTAAAATACCAAGGTCTGGTTTTTGTTTTACTAAATATACGCGTACCTATACCAGAAAACTGCTTCGACTGGGATTGCCAGTTATTTAAAAAGTAAAATTATTAACCTCAAATGTGTTTTACTGACCATAGATCCCTCTGTCATCAATTTATCTAACGATGTTGCCAGTGTTATACCCAAACACATTTAAAAATAAACCAACTGTCCCTAGCGTAGGCAGGGACATTATTTTAGGACGTCCCTAATTGTCAGCACTGTCCACCCCCTTTGTACCAACGTCGTACATTATTACGTCATTTGCCACGACATGGTACACATTGCAAGACTGAGCCAAAACATCTTGCCATTTCTCATCTTGACCAAGAAATATCTTCATTTATCAAGATGAAAATCCATCTCTTTTCTATTTTGCTGCATCGTGATGTTTTAAATTTAGAATCGTACCGTTGCCAACCCATACTTCAGGCTTATAGAAAAAATTAGATTAATTCTCAGAACTTCGTCTATAGTCGGATATTTTATTTTTAAATTCTTGATTGATTCGTTTTAGTTGTGGATCTGAATTGTTTTTGACGTTTGATAGCTTATTTTTAATAGTGGCCTTTGAATTTTTTAAAATGGAATTGATACGACCTTCTTTATTTCTAAACTCTTTTTTGTTATACGAGAGCTTTATATAAGTTCGCTTTTGATTATTGTTTCACCTGATCTTATACGAAGATGATGTCAACAGAATATTCCAATTCTCTGTTTTTTTTCAATGCGTGGGAGTTTACAAAATGCTGTCCAAATGATTAACTTTTTCGCTTTTCTTTTATCGGCATCACACCACACTACATTATTAGAGGAAATGTTTGAATCACAGATTGCATTAAAAACGAAAAAGTACATTTATCATGAAACATACGCAGACACATTTTTAAATTCGCATGCTTAACTTAACACTACAGACGTTCGAAGTTTTTCTTCTTTGGAGAGGATACAATATTTATCTTACTATCTTTTCTGTAAGCATAAATCCTCTTTAGTTTGAAAACCAGTGGCGTCACTTAGCGCCTAAACTACGCCGAGTAAAAAAAATAACATGAAAAAAGCTAAGAACCACAATCAAAGAAAATCACGTATTGTACGTGTGAATCCAATAAGAGGCCACTAGGACCAAGTATTTTTTTTTAAATTATTACCCTTAGAACCATGCATAATAGTAATCAAATTATCTTCGACCCCATCGTGTGCCAAATTGCACGCTGGCAACATTTATATTCGATCAGATTTATTAATTGATAACACTATTGTGAACGATTTGATTAATTATTATTTGATTTATATTCACGAAATAAATCATAGGAGATTGAGAAGAATTTATTACGGTAAACAGCTTATGGCAGGCGAATGTTTGTGGAGAAATAAAAGGGCTAGGCTTTGATAGATAAACTGAGTTGGTAGGAAAATTATCAACAAGTATAAATCAGCCAATATCGTCCCCTGCGGGGTCGAAATGAAACTATATTTAAGGGTTAATAGGAAAGAAATCGGCAAATCTTTTTTAGGGAGTCGACAGAGGCCTAAACGCAATTTTGCCACTGTTGGGTCTGAGGCTGAGGCTACACTAGGCCGCGACGCGATCAGCGACACATGAGCGATTAAAACAAATAAATTAATGGTCACGTCAATGGCTACACCGTACATCAGCGATACCACGTGTAACCTGTTTCGCTCTTCCAGTCGCATCGCAAATCGCTGTCTAATGTAGCCTCAGCCTGACAGTCCTTTCCCCTCGAACCAGATCGGAAAAACCTAAAACGTAGTCTAATATATATATTGTTTGTACATCTATATCTAGATACTTTCCTGTTTTTGTTAGAATTCGCGGAAAAATCCTATGCGACAGTTTGTCTGTGCTAAAAAATATTACACTGTAACTATTTTCCGTGCGGGATTTTCCGTCTTTTAAGAAAAACAACTGTTCTTTTTTATATTGGCCTGGGGCAAATATACATATAACCTCCCTTGTCTTGTGTAATGTAAGATGCATTTCTTGTATAAAGGTCAAAGTGATTTTGCATGCAATAATATGCACCATTGTAATTGTGATCTCCCACCCTTAATTGTCGTCATAAAGGTGCGGTGGTGATTCTTCATTAGGGCCAGTTTCTTTATCAATAGTCTAAAGACTTCGTGGATTTTAGTCAGTACAAGTCTGACAGTCCTTCCAGCCGTGCCCAGGATTCATTTGATGATTTTGCCACGTAAAAAAGCAAATTATTTGTTACAATGCTACAAATCTTTGTTTTGGACGTTTCAGTTCGTAAAGACTTTACTAATCGTTTACTTGACTATTGATCAAACTATTGGCCCTTAGTATTTTATTTTCTGATATTTTGGTTATTAGAAAAAAATCGGAAATATTTTTACGTTTTCTCGATCAGCAAGCTTTTAAATGTTTTATTTATGGATTTTTCTTTTTAATTCCGTCCAATTTCAAACCCTTAAAAAACATTCCAAAATTCAATTTCCCGCCATCTCATTGTCCACGTTATCAATCACGACCTGCTGTCACTTTCAATAGAATCAATTCAAAGGGCGTTCGCCCAGGTGTAAAATGTCGGAAACGTAAGCAAAAACGTTATAAAAATAGCTCAATGAATGAAGTTACTTTGACCAAGACCTCGCTTTGAAGGTTCAATGAAGACATCGACCGTATGTCTAGACGAATGAAGGTAACAGACACGGAAGCTAGAAAAGTATGCGTAAATGTATGTAGCTGTAAAAACCAGATTATCCTGAGCTCGATTTTTACTATGTTTTCGCACAATAAAAGGCCAGCTTTGACTGGTTTTGCCTTGTGAACAGAGAAAATTGAATCATTTATAATTTTAGTCGCAAACTCTCTGTAAACAACCACGCAAAGAATGTTTGATACGAAAGCTTTTCGATTAAGTCAATCGTCACGGTTTAGTAACACTTGCTGAGGTAGAACCATGAATGGGCGACCATCTGTTACATACCGGGTTTCCACCATGGTGCTTCGGAAAGCACGAAAGACGTTGGTATCAGTTATCATTTGTAGATAGAGATCTTTGACAGTTGTTACAGGTAGTCAGAAGTTAGGTTAGAAAGGCACCGCGGCTCTAGAACACACAGGGCTTGTGAAAGAAGAGGGTGGTTTTTAGTTAGTATGTACATGTACACTCCAGAGACTCATTAGACGAGTTTCTCACCACAAAAAAATATATAAAGGAAATTCGATTGTCTGACAAATCAATCTTACCAAGGAGGTTCGTAACACACAGTAACTGGGTTGTGGAGGTCAGATGGGCAGTTGCTCCATGTAAAATACTGATATTCAGCTGCATGCCGACGCCAACATGACCAGGAAAAGGCTTGGCAGATGATGAAATATATGACTCTATACAATTACGATAATTTTGATGTGATGATTCATAATTTTTGTATGACTCTCTATAAACAACCACGCAAAGAACTTTCGGTATGAAAGCTTCACATGAATCAGTTTTTAAAAGAAAATTCTGATTACTCAGCTTTTGATTTTATTTGAGCTTTTATATTTGACGGTATGTCCGATGTCGTTTTATCTTGCCTTATATTTTTGTACCAATTTTCTTAGAATTGTTAATCATTGCTGCATTTAAAAAGTAGTGACGAATGCTACATTTATTTTTCGGTGATCTGTGAGATTCGGAAATAAAATGTAGTGACAAGTGACAATAAAAAAAAAATTGTTAGTATTTTTTCATTTCGTTTTCTGTTGAATTGTCGCTCTTCTGTCGTTTGATAAAGCTTTGTTCTTTCTTTCCTTCTACTCTAGTATTACGACTTTTAAAATGGCCAAGTTAATTTCATATATTGAAATTAGAATGCATATAGTAGATTATTAACCAAGGGGATAAAGCAGGGTCTTCTGTCGCGGGTGGCGAATTAAATCGCGAGCGTAACGAAGGACTCGAGGTTTACTCCCGAGCGTAGCGAGGGTGTTAAAAACTGAAATCACGAGCGAAGCGAGTGATTTAAGGCGAGTCCTGAGTGTAGCGAGGGATTTAAGTTCACCCAAGACTAAGACAGCTTTATCACCGAGGAAAATACTCTACTTTTCGTACCATTTGCGAAAAAAATAACACAGTAATAATATGAGATACGCATTTTAAACATTAATATTTAACATTAACTTATTTAAATAAGTAAAAATAAACTCTACGTTTATACAGGGTGAATTTTTCAACTGGGCGTGGATGGCTACTTTCGAAACTATGAGGAATATCGAAAAACGTTGAAAGGAGTCTCGAGACCGATTTTGACGAAAACTAAAACTGCATCATTGGATTTTAGAAAAATCAAAAATCCTTGCCAGGAATCGAACCCACTGATTTTGAAAAAAAAATCACACCCTGTATTATTACACCGTTCGACAGTGTTGCCAATAAGGATCAAATTCTGGGAAGTAATCATATACGGCAAACTTAAGGAAATGGCAGATTTTTATGAAATTGCTATTTTTCCATGTTACTTTACATCTACTGAGCCATAATTTATTCGAAATTATAAAATTTCAGTGTCTTCAATGTCCCACTGAATTTGACGTTTCAATAATCCCACTGTACTTAGCAATACGACATTATTGAGTTGAACTAAAAATAGCATTATTTTAAAGAAGAAACGGTAACTTATGTTTAAAATACAGTCTTTGCCTTGAAAATTAATCAGTTCTTTTGTAATTATGCGTTTTCCTTAAGTTTGCCGTATATGTTTACTTCCCAGAATTTGATCCTTATTAGCAACACTATCGAACGGTATAAAAATACAGGGTGTGATTTTTTTTCTAAAATCAGCGGGTTCGATTCCTGACCAGGATTTTTGATTTTTCTAAAATCCAATGATGCAGTTTTAGTTTTCGTCAAAATCGGCCTCGAGACTCCTTTCAACGTTTTTCGATATTCTTTATAGTTTCGAAAGTAGCCATCCACGCCCAGTTGAAAAATTCACCCTGTATATTTGAAGAATACAAAAACGCGGCAAATTAAAAAAGCAAAGGCATCAAGCTCATACGGCCTCGTCGGTTTTCGTAATTTTATTTAACTAGATGAAAATCCGGCTTCGCTCGGGTGAAACGTGTGTCCCAAATACTACACATCAAGGTACTAAATGTAGGTGTCACGGTAAGTCATAGGCCGAAAATAAAGAAAGAAAAAAAAACTCAACATGTTAACCGATGTCAATAATGGCGGCTGCGATCTGTCTGGTCAGAAAATCATTAGAAATTTACAAAATACTCGACAATCCGAATTTTGCGGATATATGTTGTCGACTCGAAATCTTTATTTTTTAATGTTTTATTATTCTGGTTAGCTTTCGATCGAGTCTACCGTAATCTAAGTATTCCAAATTTAAATCACATTCTCTCCCTAGAGAGAGAATGAAATTCAGTACAACATTCTTTCCCTGTTTTTCACAGATTAAAAATGACTATTGTTATGTTCGCTTTTTGTGGCATAGAATGTCACTTTTTTGAGCAAGTGGTACGAAAAGTATTATTATCATTTAAACTTTAGAAACGACTATTTCGTCACAGAATCATACTCGTGCATTTTTACATTCGTTTTCCCGAGTTATTTGGAAATCCAAAATCAAAATATCTTACAGCATCAGCACGGACTCTTTGGAATTTAAATAACTTTTTAAATTATTATAATCTAAATACTATTTATTACCTACTTAAAATACATTTAAGTAATAGTTATGAATTTAGTCTAACGCTCCTTACGCATAGGCGAAGGCCTTCCCTCCCTTTTCCACTAAAAATACACGACAGTTAAAGAATACACAAGCCATCCATCAATACTGCCATCAAATCGCAAGCTTTTAGTACAAAAACTACTGAGAAATGTAAATAAATAATGTCTTTGAAGACGTTACGGAGAACTGTTGTTCTAACTAATAGATGCTGGTTTTGTTACAAAAGTTGGCAGTTACTTTTGTTAGCTATTCGCATTCTTGTTGGTGGTTGCGAAACTTTTTGGAATCTAGAATACTACTGAGTTCAGTTTGGGGGTTTGCATGTTCAGCAGTGGACGTGCTACAGCTGATGTGATGATTTATTCATTTAACAATTTATGTACACCCAAAACAGAACATGAAACAACGCAAATTTAAAACTATAGTACAAGGGAACTGCTTATTTCTTCCAGCAGACCCATCACAGGAGAAACGTTAACAAAAAAATGTAGATAATGATGAGTTGAGTTTTGAAAAAATTCTTCTACATCGGTTGAGTCTCTCCATAGGTCACTCCAGGACTCATTTGCTTGTTGCCATCGATCTCGTTCGTTCGTTTTTTTGTAATTGATATTCAAAAAGTACTGATCATCAGCCTAACATAATTGGGCCACACCGCAAGTGTTAAGGGGTAGTTATACTCATCCAGGAATCTCATTTTGTTGTACTCATACTTAGCGTCCCACCAAGTGAGAGGTAGGGCTGTGTGCATACAAGCATTTTCTTAATCCACTAGGATGAGTCATCCAAGCCATCAAATATTCTCTTGTTCTAAATATGACTCGTAAGGAGAGCTGCTTCTGCAAATCACAAATGATAGTAAATTTTATCACGTTACAATATTAAAATTCCTAGAATACAGGAAAAGAGGTTCTATTTCGCTAATTGTTACCTTGGAGGCTTACATTTTGTTCTATTCTGTGTCGAATGTAATAAAATATGCAGAAGTATTGACGCTTCAGCCGTTCGTACATAGGAGTAAGGAGGTTACTTAGTTAAGTTACCTTTTTACTGTGGTACGTTTGCTATTGCTCCTAAGTTGTAAAGTTGATCGGGAATTGTTTGGCAGGACATACTGGTTAGTTTTAAATTTGTAGTAGTACTAATTGCATCTTCACCACCTGGTCTTTTCACATTGCAATATCGACTTGTGAATGGTCCTCAGATACATTCACGAACCTCTTAATTGTCCGATCTTTATCACATAATTTATCATTTCTACACTTTGTACTCAGCACGCGTTGTTATTAATTCTCCCCTATCTAAACAATATGTCAGAAGCTAACGATGAGCATCAATAAAATTAATCTATATGTCAAACGCATCAATTATCACGCCAACCAGTTTGCGCTGCACAAACATTAAAGCTTAATTGTGCGTTTATAGGTCGGAACACGCGTAAATCTGTGATTGTTCTCAAATTTTAACCTACTCGCAATCTCGGCCAACAGATAACTTCGCAAGCTGGTCCTAATATTCATATTTCGAACTCAACCAGCTCAGCTCGCGGATCGCTTACAAGGGAAGGATACCAGCGGATCTCGGATAGGAAAACGCACGGTTTCAAGTCGCCATAGTTCGGAAACGCCGCCCGCGCACCTGCCCTCTCCGTCACTCTTCCAAATTTAAATCCCAAACTCCCCCCACCGTCCCGAGCGCTAAACATTCTGGAATAATTCCTGCGATTCGGCCACCGTTGCTCGCCATTCGAATTCGGGTCGCGACCGCGTCCGGTGATATCGTATCTTCCTAACGAACAACCCCGACTAGTGCCATGGCCGACGTAGACGTACAAGTCCAGTATACCACCACGGAGCGCAAGACCAGGAAGGTCAAGAAGACCTCCAAGCGCAGGGAGTCTAAGGATGGAGAGGTCACCGTCACGGAAGTGGAACAGACCAACACCACCACCAACGCCGACGATGGGTATGTGTTGTGGTGGCCAATCTCTCGACCGTGTAGTGACGCTAGTGTGTTCGTGTCAGTCAAGTGTCGATTACCGCGCGTTCCTCCCTCGCAGTGACATGCGTAACATTGTTTATATCATGTTCTTTGTTAAGCGTGTTTTGGCCACCCTCACATACCCGACCTAATTTAAGGTATCTATCGGATGTTTTGGTATGATTCTTTGACAGAAACATTATGTACTAACCATTAATAACAACCATCTCATAATTAATGACTTCATAGAACATAAACCTAGGGAAAGTGAGAAAATGATGACAGAAGTCATGAATACATCTATTTTTAACACCCTGTAAACAATACATAAAGAGAATACCTATATACATATTAACGAAATATCTACAAACATACGATGAATGAAGAATACGGTTTCAAAAAAACATTTAGATATTAAAATATTCCAAAAAGTCTTAATCATAACCTTGCCCACCAGTTGTTTTGATATCAAAATCCGTTTAAGTTCACTCAACATGTCATAAGAGTCAAAAAAGTTGGACCTAAGTTACCCCAAGAAGGTTTCACAACCCCTAACCTCATCCTCTTTGTTCCAGCTTATTTTCAGTGGCGAATACACCAAGGCGATGAACAAGGACTGGCACAGCGGTCACTTCTGCTGCTGGCAATGCGACGAGTCGCTGACCGGCCAGCGCTACGTCCTGAGGGATGAGCACCCCTACTGCATCAAGTGCTACGAGAGCGTCTTCGCCAACGGCTGCGAAGAATGCAACAAAACCATCGGCATCGACTCTAAGGTTAGCCACTTTAAGTTCAGATTCAATGAGCACACTCATAGCTTTAGGTTCATTTTTGACTGGCTAGATCAATGCTGTCGTCTATGCATTGTTATTCAACAGCAAAGATTTTTCAGTATAAGTTTTAGGTCATTGCAATATCTTTGTCCTACTTTCTATTTGTTAAAGTTGTTTATACTCTACATCTTTAAACTTTGAACACTTTTCAATATTGCGTTAAAAAAATCGATTGCGAAATAACTTGTTTTGATATAGGATACGATTCAGTAGCTAAAATAGTTCAATGCGCCATAAAATGCTGAGACGAACTCTATTTCGAGTTGATAAATAATAGCCTAGGGAAAGATAATCTTACGGCTAAACAACAAACGAGAATTGGCAAAATGCTCGGTTTGTGTCAGGTTGATTGAGAGACCATTGTAAATGTCTACACTGTCTATAATGGCAACTACATCACTTTTGTTTTCTTGCCATCTCAAATCTACGACCTAAACTGCATCTGCAACCTGAGTTTCATTGAAAATATCATTGACACAGAATTCTCCGCGAGTTGTATGTGCGGTATGAATAGGATTAGAATCCACGGCATTCGTCAGCTTTGTTTCACCGATCAAATTTAGTAATGTCACTCCAGCCGGCCCAGATTCTTCGGGCGCACCTCTGCACACGGCCCCAGGCAGAGCGCTGCCAAGCCAACATAACGTGAACGTTACGCCAAACATTATACATTTATCTCGACGAACAACCAATGACTTCTCCCGTCCGCAGTTGCAAGCGCTACTACTGTTTGTCTGAACCAATTGTTCAAATACACTTATGATAAATTACCATGATCATTTACTGAAATATTATCCCCTAATTGTCTCATGAACCCCCGAATCAAAGCAATCATAGAAATGAAATTGTATTATTCTAACGCACCAATTGCTTCGGTTATGATAGTACAAAAATCAAATTAAATGAACCAAAGCCAATTAATCATGGTTCTCTAATACATAAATGACAGTTTGAATACTGTCAAGTAATGAATGATATTTGTCATAAATTATAACCCCTTGATGCTATTTATCTCGGCAGTCAAGAACACATTAGCTGTATGTTTACTTTCGAGGCGCACACCGGCAATATTGTTAGCATTACATCCAACTGTTTGCCACTGCATACTGGACTTGGAACAAATTGACGATCGCTTACAGAAAACAAATCGCGTGTTAGCACAAACTAAACTATTTCTGGGTCGGATACAGTATTCTTGTTTTCGTTTAGAGCCAACCTTGAAAATCTTGGGTGGATCCGTCAGACGATTCTTTTAAGATTTACGCTATCCAAGAAGCTCTAAGAGTTTCGTAATCGGCCAAAATAAACATTCATATTTTATTGACATTACGACATTCAGTTTTAAATGTACGTTCTGTCGGTCCTCACACTGCCGCCAGGAATAGAATTCAGAATGAGGGGAGATTTATTTTGAAACTTGAACTAAACACGTCAAATGCAACGTGAGAGAATGTATTTGAATTTTTAATCTCAAACGTTAGCGTTGACCCGAAAGATGAAAATACTTGCGTAGTATGCACTCAGGTTTTGGGTTATGCTCGTTATTTGGTCAGTGAACTTGATATGAATGTAACAAATAGGATTTGCATTCGAGTGTTTATATGAAATGGAAAATGTATGTTTATGAATCATGGACCGAAATAGTTTTGTGTACGATGGCTGGTATTTCCAGCAATTGAGATGTAGGTTGTTATGCAATTTAGGAATGATAGAGTTAATGTTGTCCTTATAAGTTAGAGATCTATAACAATTGATTGGTCTCGGTATGTTACCAGCAAGTTGAAGGCAATAATTACCGCCTACGCTTCGTACGTAGTCAACATTATGTCGAAGAATAATACGTTTTTGCACAACGTCCGGTTTTTCCATCTAATTGAAGAAGATCTGATGGGAGGATCTGTGATTAATGTCCCTCACGTCGGATTTAGACAAATTAATTATTGTTATCATGTTTTTCTGTTTTTTTGTAAACCCCGCCTTTATTTAAATAAGATTTTGTCATGTTCTATTCATGGCGTTTTTCAATATTTATGCGACTCGGCATTATTTTTGTTTGGCCGATGTCGTTTATTGAAATTGAATAATGTAGTGGTTAACATTCCAGTCACGTTGTCGTAAACACAATAGCGCGTTTTACATCAGATTACATGATTTTTTAAAGTCAAAATTGATTTCTGTAGATGAGGCCCTATTGAAAACAAAAAAATACCTAGTTTTCGATAAGAAAGACATTTGCTTGATCTTTTCTTTATCTTTTATGACGATTTAAATATCTTCCGCGATTTCTTTCGCTGACTACTAAATAATCATTGGTTTTCTTTATTATTATGCAAAAGACGTATAACCTTGTTCAGGATATTGAAGCATAACCGGCAAACTATGGATATTGCGAGACCGTAAAAGTCACCGTGATACGAAAACACCAATCGAATTGAAGGAACATGATGGACTTTTTATTTAAAAGAATCTGATATTCCTCTCCACTCCATACGGGACGGGTGGACTTTTAATGAACAAAATGTTCTTAAGATACACTTTTACCCAACTCTCATGTCGACTTTTGATCTTCTGCATATACAACCTCTTTCCTGACCAAACCTCGTCTTCTCCAGGACCTGTCGTACAAAGACAAGCACTGGCACGAGGCCTGCTTCCTGTGCGCCAAGTGTCGCGTGTCGCTGGTCGACAAGCAGTTCGGCTCCAAGCTCGACAAGATCTACTGCGGCAACTGCTATGATGCCCAGTTCGCGAGCCGCTGCGATGGCTGCGGTGAAGTGTTCCGCGCTGGTGAGTACATGACTTTATTAGGGGAATTAGGAGCAAGGGTCTAAAAGGGTCACTTTAGCAGAAGCATAATATGAATTGCTCAAATTATTATAGGATAATTTTATCGCAATGCAATTACGATTCTGCTTAACTGGCTTTTAAGGACGGGAAATTATGTAACACACTTACAATGGTAAAGTTACTTGCGGGTTTGATTCGCCACTTCTTCTCTGCTACTAAAACACGAGCAATCTGCGAAAGGTGGGCGTTTTGACGAACTGTTTCATAAGTGGCATCTAAGAACTTTGACAGTTATGTGGGGAATAAAACCCCATTGACGATTTAATGGGTAAAGAAATAATGACTATAGATTCTTGAACTTTTAGATCGTCAATCATATTCCATTTTATTCTTTTAATTGAAAATGTGATATAAAAGTGTGTTATGCAATTTGGAATGCATTTTTTTGGTTCTAAGGTACGAGTTGATAGGAATGTTTTAAAAATCACGGCATTTCTTCGAAATAAAAATTGCAAAATAGAAGTATTTTCCAGCCAATATGTATTTAGCAAAAAAAAAAACGTTGTCATAACGAATTAATCACTAAGAACAACCAGATAGGTATGTACCTATTACAAAAACCCGCAAATAAATTAAATACCTGTTATGATACTTTGTCCTTTTGTACGGGAGTTGTAATAACATAATTTACGCGTTCACCGCAGCTTTAAGGAGCAATCGCTTAATATGGTGTAATATATCGCGTTGTGCGCATATCCTAGTTTTAATTGTACATATTGCACATACCGAACAACACTTGTATGATACACACAGCCACAGAGCGTCACTGGCAGAAAAAAAATAGAAAAAGGTTTTATTCTTTTTATGAGCGAATCCACTGACCACCTGTCCAGAGTCCTTTGTATTGCTTCTTTTTTAAAATTGTACTTTTTTCGAATTTGTCTCGATTTTCTATTTTTGAATTTACGTCATCCAGTTTCCCGCCTTTTTCACTGGACTTTGTCGACCAGCTGTCGTGAACAATGACAACCGTTTAGTCTTGTTGAATCAAGAGTTTTGATGCTTTACCAAATCTATGTTTTCACGTGCCTTTGTTGAAATTAGCACCAAATAGAAAGAAGTACGAAATTTAACACGAGCTTCACTTGTTCAACAACTAAAAAAGAAATGAAATGATATTTATTTATGCAAGTAAGTTTTAAAGACACTTTTACACGTCATTTATACAAACATTAAACCATCTAATCTTAGCAACAGTGTATCAAAAGCCTGGTTGCGCCTGCGCCGTCATCTCCGTACAAGGAGCGTCATTACCTACCCTCCATATGGTAGTGTAAGGTAAGGACCAAGAAAAAACGGCCACTGCCATTGCCACAGCCTCGGATACGCTTCCATGCTCATAAGTGGAAACGAAATTTTTCAATTTCGATATGGCAACACCTTCGCGCTATTTTTAAGGTTTTTGGGACATCTGGCTTTATGCTTTACTTTGTCACCTTGTTGGACTTAAATGGAGAAGTTTTTTCGATGCAATTTTGTTGAAAATTACGTGATTAAAAAACCAGAAATTGATAAATTTTGAACGTAAACCGAAATAATACAAAGTCATTGATTTTCTTAGTCTTACAAACGCGATTAGCAAATAATACTGCGTAAAACCGAATAGCCTTAGAAAAGTAATCATTCCACTCCTTAATCTACTCACAATAAACAACAAAGACGTATAAGTCCAAGCTAATCACCGAGTATTAACCGAAAACACTTGTAAATTGAAAGACAACGACCAATTACTACCGAGGAACCACATTACATGTAATGATGCCTTACAAGCTTGTTATTTTAAGGATTCCTATAATTGGGCAGAGGGCGCCTCCTACTATTGTGATTAATGTAATAATGGAACAGTTCCATGAAGAAATAACAGTTATTTTAGGTCTTCTAAGAAAATAACAGTAGTTTCTAGTACAAATTTTTGTGTTATAGATTCTTGGAAGTATTAGTTTATATGAGACAGCCGATTGATGATTTTAGCTGTGATCATTATGTGACCACTAATTTGATTCATGGAATTCGTTGATTTAATGATTTATTAATAAATACCCATTGATTCATTTGCCGTCAAAGGGCTAAGTTTAAAACCAAACATGGACATAAACCCAGTCACTAGCAAATGACGGAAAACGAGCGCTTTAATCAAAATTGAACTTTAAATGGAGCCACATATAAGCCTATTTTGACTAAGCGACATCTTGATAGATAAAAGTATAAATCAGACGGTGATAGATATCCGGTAGCACGTTTTCTGTTCAAAAAAAGTGCAATAAAACTAAGCATAAGTACACAGTGACAGAGCGCTACTGTTCCTAAACGTCACACTAGGTCAAAAATGTAGGACACTAAAAGATCACAATCATCTCTCATTTATTTTCTACTAGCTTCTGCCCGCGACTTCGTACGCGGATCTTGTTGCTTATGCCAGCGACAATGGGGTCAGCAAAATCGAAGATCTGAAAAATCTAATAGCCAACTCCAAGTGCCCGGGTAAAAAAATCATGGGAGTTTGGCCAGTAGAATAAAAATTGTATAAATATATTAATCTTACATCAATAGATAATGCTCATTAGGCTGAACAGCTCTTTCTAAGACGTCATTCCTGTATATGTTGTAGTGTAGCTGGGCTCTTGGAGTTCCACATCAGGTGTTCCAGATCTTCAATTTTTATATGTCCACAGAGAGTGCTTATCAGGCCGAACAACTTTGGCTGAGACGTTATTCCTGTATATGTTATAGTGTAGCTGGGCTCTTGGAGTTCCACATCAGGTGTTCCAGATCTTCAAACTAATTCTCTCAGCAGAAAATGCTCATCACGTGGAACACTTTTTGCTATCGCACCATTTTTGTATCTCTTATAGTTTAGCTGGTCTGTTGCGGTTTTGCGCCAGGTGTTCAAGTTTCCAGAATAATTTATAGCCTATGTTTTGACCAGATTTAATACCTATACAACAAAAAAAGAATCATTCAAATCCGGCCAGTACTTTTTGAGTTTATCCCGGACATACATACAGACAAACAGACAAACAGATAAACAGACAAACAGACAAAAAATCTAAAAACTATATTTTTGGCTTCGGTATCGATTGTAGATCACATCCCAAGTATTCTTTTAAAAAAATATTCAATGTACAGTTTTGACTTTCCTACTATTTTATTATATGTATAGATGAAGCGCAATGATTCATATAATAATAAATAATATAGAAGTGAAAATTAATAACATCCTTTACTTCTAACGGGACGGTAATCAGGTACAAGTTTTATATATTTTTTATATTTGAGTACAAGTGTGGTTTTTGTACAAAATTAATGTACAATGACTCCCACACCGATCCAAAAGTAACGATGACGGTCGAGACAAAAATATTCGATGATACTCACGAGTAATTACGGTAATCTGTTTTGGAACACTTATTTTTTAACTGGTCTTTGAAGTACCTATTATTTGAAGAACCAATTTTGCAAGGCCTACTAGCGTCCCTTCTGATTCTGTGCTGATGTTCTTTTTATGAAATTTTGAAATTCGTTCGAAATTTTTATAAGCTAGAACCTTTCTCGTTTTTCTTTTTTTTCTGATTTATGGATGACATGCAAAAGAACCAATAAAAATAAATTTCGTTGTCGAAAAAACTAAAAAATATAAATCACGTGTTACCAAAATATGATACAGTAGGCAACATGATGTCATTCTCGTTATGTCAGAGTAATCAAGTATCCGTGTCCTCTGAGAAACCTTGTTGAACCACTTCATAAGGCGGTCTGACCGATCGAATAGTTCTTCAAAGTACGCATAGATTAAATTACTTGTCTCGTAGGTAGTTAACCGCAGGTTAGCTATGGCTTCCGATTCTATTACTAACGTGGACTCAAATTACTTTGGCGAATATTTACATCCATTTTGAATTTAAATTATATTAACTGTTTTCCAAAACTGTCTAGGATGCACCTCCGTTAAATAACGGTGTTTTGAAAATAAATAGTAATCAACGGTAACTAATGTAACAGTAATACTTTTTGAGTTTAATTTTAAAGTCTAATTAATCCTTGTTGAAGTGGACACGCCAGATTAACGCACACAAAAGGATAAGCCCATCAAAGGCTAGAAAAATGACGTAATGCTTTTCGGTAATTGGACAGAAACTTTTTTATGTTCGTTATGATAGCGTGTTCAACTAAAAATTGTGATTTCCTTTTGATTAGATTAAATGATTAAAGAAGCTCAGTCCACATTATAAATATTAGAATTTAATATCCATATGTAACGTTTTATATCTTTTATCTAAACTTAATAAATTATTTAATATATTATCATTTAAAAGCAACATCTGTGGTTTTCTGTTTTGTTTTTTATAAATATTTATTAATAAAACTATTCAAAGACCCGTTAATTGATTCGGATCATCGCAATAAAGAAACAGTTTGAGACAACCCACATGACTCCTTGTCTTGTAAGTTTAGAAAAAAATGCGATTGTCTATACCACGCCACAGATCAAGTATGATCATCTATTTAACGCCGTGACGCTAAGTAAAGCCTGAGTCACACGGTGTGGGCGAAAAAACACGCGATTTCTTAATGGCGAAGTAACATCAATAATCCGGACATTATTGTGCTTTACTACGAGAACTTAACGTCCTTGCTTCACTCTTGTGCCCTTATACGAGGCTTTTCACGATTAAATAACGTGAATCATCGAAAACGGGTGTTAACTTCCAACTTTGTTGTCAATGGTAATGACAAAAGTCGGCCATTACAGTCACTGACATTAATGTTATCAGAAATGACACTTAACACTTCATAAAGATTTATTGCTGATCTCGATGACGTTTCTAATTAAATATAGAATATAAAATGATTTATTAATAAACATAAGCACACGTTAAACACACATGTCTGTTATTTAAAGATATTACAATGTATGGCGGTTACAATTTTTGATCCATACTTAATCTGATGTCCGATCATTTTGACGACAGACAAATGACATTGTCAAATACGTCGTAACGATCAATTTAGCTTAGCAAATGATTTGAATAAGAAGGATATGACGTAATATAATAACTACAAATCATTGTTTTTACAATAAATACGTAAAATAAACACGGAACCACTTGACTTGAACTTAAGTAAGAACAAATTACACTTAATGACACAACACAACGATACATCATATTTAATTTATGCAACATAATTTTCAAGTTGACAGTTTTGAAACAAATTACGACGATATAAAAGGAACATTATCGTTATCGCGATCACACACTCAATCAGAAATGTTATGACATCAGATATTGTAATACTTTAAAGAAATATGTGTAGATATTACGTATGTTACATGTAAAGATCATTTATATCTACAATATCACATTGATCACACAAACCCTATAATTAATTTAATTCTTGTTTTATGGGGCTTTTAACACAAGCTCTATGCTGTATCTGTCTATATATCTTTATTTGATAAATCTACCTTCTTCGTCGTTTTTTGTAAAATTATACACATTTTATAAAATAAATCAAATCATAGACTGCAGTTACACTGTCACTTGACTATACAAAAAGTCTAGAACATACATAGGTACATTTACAAGGACACAATTATTACACGCAACACAATACCAATAAAAAAGGGTATTGCAATAGAACCTTATCGACTAATACAATAAATACAACAGCATATCAAGATAAACTACACAATCATGCAATAAAGTTATGTGTGCAATCAATTTTACGAGGACCAACAAGGAGCAAATTAGTTTTCCCTCTTTTACGACGAAAACTGCTCCAATAAAAAATCATTTAAACTTTACCAATGATTGCTAAATAAAATTATACGACGCATGGTTATTTTGACTCTCGAATGACGTTTGTCTTTGGAAACAAAATGGCGAATTAGTTAGCCTCCAATAAGGAGCTATATTGCGCACTGTTGGTTATGTTTGTATTAATCATTCGTTTTTCAAAACGGTACAGACACAATTATGCAACAATCCAAAAATATCGATCACAACTTTATTACTTACAAATCAAAGACCAATTTACCATATCCTTTTATTTCCTAACTGTAAAATGAATCTTGTAAACTACGTCATCTTTTAGAACCGTTTCGAACTTTTTAATATTGGCCATAAAAGTCCGTCGACACATAATATCGTCCACTAAAAAGATATATGGCGTCAATTCGTTATTAATTGAGCTGATTTGATTTATTTTTATGATGATTACAACAGTTAGAGTCGAGTAATTTTTAATTAATATTTGAAGATCATGTGACTCTTGTTGTTATTATGCGTTGTCAGATATTTATTTAGGAATAATGCAGTTTTTCAAAACAAGTGCAAATTCTTTCATGGAGGTCGGAAACTTTTCCCACAGGATATTTTTATCCCTGAGGTGCTAAGTTAAGTAGGTTTAACCTAACAGGGATGAAAAATATCCTGTGGCTTAAGTCCTAATCCAAGCAATCCAAAAGACGAGAAAAGGCAGAAACATTAACAATAAAAAGTATACTTTTACTTACAAAAACCCCTGAATGCAATAATAATACATCTACAAACAAAATAACCAGCAGTCATTTAGTCTCCATTTATGAGAAGTAAATAAAATGCAACAAATTGATCGTAGGCAGCAATGCCACATTACTAGGTCTCAGGAACAATAAAATCCTATTAAAATTAACATTGAACAACTCAAGAACATCAAATAAAAGAGATCTTAGATTTAAAACGGTTGATTACTAGACAGTGATGAAAAACATATGGTTCGCTTTTTGGAATTGGAAGTATAATACTGGTTCTAGGTAGCAGGATAATGTGGCATTGTGTTTTAGATTAAGATATAAGATGGGCTTTTTCTGCTTAAACACGAGTTGGATACTAAAATAGTAATGAATATTTTCTGTGCTTTCTTACAACTTATTTTCCTCATTTCACTTTAGGTGTATTTACCTAATTTTCCGCTGATTTAACATCTTTTTGTTTGTTAGACTAAATTAGTTAGAAAATCAAAATAACAATAATAATATAGTTATATTTTATAACATAGATTTAGAATACAAAACAATCGATTAAGTATAATCGATAATGCAAACAAAGTAAATAAAAATATTTTATTTCCTATAGGCATATATAAAACAACACCATGGTTATCTAAAATATCGAAAAACTTGCATGATTCGGTTTGAACTTTTCCATAGAGAAAAACCGGCAAGAAACTTCATGCTAACTCTTTTAAAAATAAGGACACTTAGGTAAAAGAGCTTTGTTGTCTCAGTGCTTTTCTCGTGGTTGATGTCACTCTTGATTTTTGGCTTTCAGAAGTTGTAGTTGTTTCGGAACATTTTCGCATACAAGAAAGTTTTTGAATGTTATTATTCTATCTTCAGTAGTCTACGTTGATAATTGTTGTCAGGCATTCCTATACCACCTGTGACAATTATTCACTACAAGTAAAATTATCACCATTCATTTCTCAATGAAGACTGCTCATTAGCTCAACGCTTAGTTAATGGATATCCGAGCGGTAAACGTGACATTGGTGAACTGTAACACGTGCGTTCACGTTATCAGTTACATGCACCATTCATAACGAACCTTTGTTTTTAAATGCAACGCTTTTGTTATGCATATTACTGACATTTTTCATAAGAATTGTTCATTTTACAGCTAACTTAGTTCATGTTTTCTTGTAAAATTGTTCACAAAAACTAGCTTCGTGTAATAGAAACCTTATAAGTTGCAAAGCCTAGATAGTTGATCATAGCGGCATCTTCATACGTGCCTATTCCAATTAATACCAACGATGTACTTCCTCATAGCTTCAATGAGATACATATCTGAAGGGAATCCGAAACATTTCTTATCGCGTCCGATCAATTAAGTTAATCGACAGCCTACATCATGCCTACACGGCGCGCTCCCTCCGTATAGTCCGTCAAGTCGCTCAGTACCGCACCGCGAGCCGAGAAGCCTACACACGCGCGTATCCGAACAAGGCAAACGTCAAAGTTGGCGCGCTTTTTTAACATTTCTTTTTTTTTAAACAAAGTTGATACACATACAGCCAAAAATGTCAGCGGACGTGTTGAGTGAAGATCTTAAATCTCGACTACATTTGACAACAAAAACAGTTGGACAAGAAAGGATACGACGGGCGCGGGAAAATAATGAAGATGTCGCGATTCTGTCAATGTTCCTCCCGAATGCAACCGCTGAAAGAGAAAATAAGAAGTTTTGTTGTGCGTTACGGGATCAGTGCCTGCTTGGTGACCCGAGGAAAACAGTTGCAGGTGTTTATTATTTTCCATATAAATTTCAAGCTTTCTGGAAAGTAGAGGATTATTTTATAATGCCTCTGTCTTTTAAGATTAAATCTTGATGTCTCCATAACGTAGACGTGATTGCTTATTATTAACTTTAATCTAAGCATTTAGTTTAATCTTCACGGAAGAACAGCTCAAGATCGTAGAGTGATTGTGACATTTAACCGATGATATCAAGTAGTTCAAAGATTAATTGTTATTAGAACTATAGATAATAATGTAAAACTGTAGTAGAGATAACTATGAATAAGTAATTACGAAAGCCACACTTTCTATTCAACTGGTTTCCTCAATTATAACTGGTTTAAAGGCGCCATGTCGGTCTAGAGTTCTAGACTGACGTCCTACTAAGCCTATCGTTTAGAAATGCTTGTTTTGTAATTAATTATTTTCACTATTCATTTGCAAACTGGACCAGAGACAAGACACCAGCAGGAAGAATTCTTATAACTTTAAAAAACAGTTCTGAAAGAAAAAGTTACGTACCTAAAATCCAATAAATACAAAATGCCTTCCCCTCTTTTGGTCTTAATAGTTTTATATTATGTAAATAAACTAATATAATAGACAATTTGCCTATCGTAAAACTAGCTTTAAAATTACAACGATGCTTTTAGAATCCGTGACTCGAATCCTAAACCTTTAAAAAAGATGATATCGGAGCTTTAAGTATGTCGTCGACCTGCATGATGATAAAATTTAAATATAAAAGCTTGTACTAAAATGAAAATACAGTAATTCTTCTAAGAAATAACCTTTATAACAGAACCTAGATTCTTAGATTTTTGATTACGAACTTAAACATACAAACGCTTTTGTCTAGAACTCTAGACATATTTTTTGTTCAATTCGACAAACAATTCGTGACAGTAATAACTCCTATTATTGGATTACTTTAGCAATTTTGTTGTTTTCGACAAAAACCATACGTTTCTTCGTGTCACAATCAATTTCTACATTTCTACATTCGGTGCCGTATTGATACGGCACCGAATATAGAAATTGACGTTTCATCAATTTCTTGCGAACATGGTAACGGTACCTGCCTTTGGACAAAACGTTTTTGACACTTTTGACGTTTCGAATATTTCAATAAAATATTAACTTACTTTATTCATAAAAAAGTATTAATTTCAAACTCCCATAACCGTTACTTCATTCATTAATTGAACGAACAATGACCGACACTTATCTTTTCATTCAATTAATCTTCCCATTAAATGGAGGTCAGGTCTTAATTCATTTAAACGCACGTTCATATGTTTGCTAAGTAAATGGTTATGGTAAACGTTTTTGGTCATGTTTAATTTGTAAAACAGACGTATGTACTTGTATAATTAGCGACTACTTACATGGTGTGAGTTTGGACGCAATTTTTAATTGCTAGCAACATTACATACGTGCATCTCTAACGGCTAATTTAATTGCGACGAATAGCGGGAAATTGAAAAAAGGAACACTTTTTTCTTAAATTGAGCTCGGTCATAGTAACGCAGATGGTGTTTTTTTCGTACTGGCTCATTAAACATACTAATTATTACCTTATAACAAGAAAAACAAACTCAAATCGAAGGTGTGACTTTATTTGAGTTTGACAAGACGTAGTTCTTGATTCTCTCGAAGCGCCATATTTTATCGTTGGCGGGAACTCTTTTTTTTTTTTCTTAATACCTGTTTGCACGGTAAATGTCAATTTTCGGCCAGATTTCAACCTTCACCCTAATTTGTAGTTCAATGATGATATGCCCTTTTAGAGAGGTATTACGGCATGACGCTTACATTTACGGCAGAACAAAATAAATATTATGCTTTATTTGTGTAAAGAGCTTTTATGTAAATGAAACTAAGTATGTAAACTTACTTTGACTTGTAAATAAGTGGATCTGATTCTCTTGTTTTGGTTATAGACTATTATCCAAAAAGGAATTAAACAGGTTTTTTCCGCTTGAGTATAAACAGACACTATGTGTTGCGAAATAGCAATACATAATATCATTTCTATAACGTAAACTTAACAGCGTAGATAAAAAATAATTTAATTCTTAATTTTTCTCAAAGTTATGCTATCGTTATGAACACAGGAAGTAACTACAACTTCGGATGTAAAAGTTTAAAAAGTAATCGAACTTTTAACTGTAGGTATATATATTTACGACCTATTAGAGGTTATTTTAAAGCGAACTTCAAAGTAGCGTGGGGAAATAAAAGTTTATTCATAGATATCTAAATGGAATCCAATATCGACCCAATTTCTTAAAAGCAACATCAGATTGGCCAGTAATCAATTATTGAGTTCAATATTATTATTTTGACTGAAGAAAAGTTAATTTTATCACAAAAGTAGGTTGTTTCAAGTATTCAGTATTAATTTACAACGCACAAACGAAGCTTTTACATAAATAAACATGTCTGAAAAATACAAATTACCCGCATTTACATGAAAAACAACTGAACTTAGTCGAGTTTATCAAGTCGGAAACTAAAATGCTCCCGTATAATTCTGTAATATCCGTCCTTTGGAAAAATGTTTACTGAGGCACTCGGACTCGAGAATCCAGAATACGGATTCGGAATCCGAATACGGATTCGGAATACAGATTTTCGATAAAGAACGCACATTTTCCAAACCTTTTTTTTTTAATCCAGATTCTCAAGGGTCTTTCCAGAATAAGGCACTCAGACTGTAAACACGCTGCATTACGCGAAACATAAATACGTAACTTTACCGCCATGTTTTTTTTTTAATGCGACGCAGTTTTACCTTTGCTTTTCAAAAGGAAGGGAAACGGAAATGTACGTGAGTTTTTTTTTTTGCTTAACACACAGGACAGGAAAAGCGTGAAGCATGCTTCTCTTGTAGTTAGCAGGCTGTGTGTAATTATAATTAAGTAGGTACTATGTAGTAGTGTAATACTTACCTAGGTATCGAAATGGTTTATGTTTTTTTGCTAACTCAATTTAAATTAGATTACTTACCCATTTGATCTTTGTAGTTTCGTAAAACGCATGTCGATTTTTTTATTGAAATAGGTCAATAACTACGGAAATTAATAACTCTACTCGCATAATAAGAATTAAAAGAATTACTTCTTAGGTAGGTGAAGGACTTTCCAATAGAGGAAACTCCTTGCATTGTCTATGACAGGGTTTTTCAACCTGTGGGTCGCGACCCCCTGGGGGGTCGCGAAGCCTCTTCAGGGGGGTCGCGAAGCTTCTATAGGGGAGTTGTAAAAGGTTGGAAAAGATACTGCATTAATAAAAACAATTAAGTTTAAAGATATAAATATTAAGGCGCTCCCACACGGCGAGCATTCACCTATAATGTAACGTTACAAATTCGAGCATTTCATTGGTGAGGGAGAACAATCGAACATCACAATGCGCATCTTGTATCAAATCTATACTAAATGTACCTACGTGAATCGGGCACGCCGCAATCGGGGCGGGAAGACCCTCTTTGAGGAGTGGGTGGATAGGCGTCACGGCGTCCTTACCTACCGCATGACCCAGGTTCTCACCGGACACGGAAGTTTCGGGAGGTACCTGTGACTGATGAGGAAGGAGAAAACGCCTGGGTGTCACCACTGAGAGGATCGGAGGACACGGTGGAGCATACGGTGCAGGACTGCTCGGGCAGAGCACCGCCGTGTCTTCAGGACGGCGATAGGCGGAAACCTCTCGCGCCCAGAATTGGTCGAGGCCATCCTGCGGGGCGAGACGGAGTGGGAAGCGATCGCCTCCTTCTGCGAAGCAGTTATACTTGCGAAGGAGGAAGCGGGCCGCGTGGAGGAGAGGATAGAGTCCTCCCTCCACCCCAGCCGCAGTGATAGACAGACGATCACCGGCCACCGTAGACGCGCATGCCCGCGCCTACGGTGGCCGGAGATCGTCTGCGCGCGCGGTGAGTAAAGAGAAATTCGCTGCCCGACCGTGGACCATGCCCGTCTCGACGGCGCATTGTGTTCCACGCGCGCCTCAAAGAACGTCAGCATGATGACAGGGCCCCAATCTAGAGGGCCAAAGCCTGCCGGGGTCGCGGGACTCATTTAATTACCGTGACCCCGGAACATAAAGGGCTATTGTAGAACATCGTGGATTTTAGTCAGTACGAGACTGACAGTCGCCGCTCTCCCAGCTCGGGGTTAGGACTCATTTGATGATATTAGCAAGTAAAAAAAAAAAATACGCGAATTCGCGATGAAAATGAGTAGCTGTGTTAGATTGAATATTTATTTGTCACAAAATAAAATACATGTAAAAAATCCAACGGGTAGGGGGGTCGCGAAATATTTCTTGATACCAAAGGGGTCGTGCCATGAAAAAGGTTGAAAAACCCTGGTCTATGACATACGATATTTTCTTGCAATTCGTTTCCGTTTTAATTCGTCATACCATAGAGGTATTTTTAATTATTTTTATCGATTCTTCTACGATAGAGAGCGGTGTAACAAATCGTTAATAATCAAAGAAGGATTTATGAATGTTTTTATTTCTTATATGATGTTAATTTTGTCGTAGAAATAAAGGACTTACGTCATTATTTATTGATTACAAACCCACACCCATTTGTGCAATTATAAAATATTATATTCAATTTCAATTTAACCATGAATCGTGATATATTTATGATTTATTCACACAGAATAATTCAAAATGACAATATTTTTAACTTTAACAAGATCAAGGTAAGCCACAGATATAACACAAATTCTAATTTATTGACTGCCAGTAAGCGTGGGATTTGATTGTCAAGTTTAAACTTGGAATACCAATACACGCCATCTTAGGAATAATATAACATCGTATGATTTTCCAAATAAACATTTTATGTCTTTAGAAAAATAACGGAGTTTGGGAACGAAAAATTTGCAGATTTACCACTGGCCTTAAAAAGCAGTTGCTAGCTGAAAGGAACTTAAAAGAAAAAAGGCAGAAGTAATCATAAACAATATATTTTTACTTTTTATTGTCTCCAGCTTTCTACGTAATAAACTGCGCTGTTTATTACAGAGCCATTTACGGCAATAATAATAATATGTGACCCAAATGCTTAACACTCGTAATAATTTGTCTGAACGATAATTTCCATAATAAGCCCGTTTATTTTTATTTTACTGTCCAAAATGTGTGAGTAATAACATAAATTCGCATAGGTCAAGGGTTTTAATTGATTTTTATAGTGTTTACGTAATTTTTATGTTGTTTTTAAGCGATTCGAGTCATTCCGACGTGATTTATGAGGATTAAAATGAACTTTATTTGTTTTTTTTCTGTACAGAAGTAAGAATTTTATTTATGTGCGCTTTAAGTTATTAAATAACAATAACATACATTTATTATTTAATTATCTTTTAAACTAAATACCTACGACGTTGTTCGGACTATCTACTTCCATAGCTTTAAAAAAAGGACTTTCATGGACCATGAAACGTAACGTCACGTTGGAAACGCAACTCGATCCCACACTACCTATGTAGGCAGAGGTTCATAATTGCGTAGGCTTAATTTATACAACCTGTTCCCTGGTTCCGTACGACTGTTTATTCAGGTTAGGAACACGTGAACTACCCTCGCCTTTGTATCTAATTACAAAATCACATTAGACACATGTAACGAACATAAACCTACTATTTTACAAAACCAGTTTATCTTGACCTCGCTTTTTATGATTCCTGCTCGCAATGGTAGGTCAGCTTATATTGGTTTTTGCTTAGATTTTGTACACATGTATAGCAGTGTGTACGTCTACGTATATGTATACAACTACTGACATACAATATGCTCTATTTTCTCTTTCGGAGTAACTCGACATTTTCTATCAATAGGGGAATTAATGCTGACACTTTTCCGGCTCATCAAATTTCGTATTGTAAGAAAGAGACGCCGATAATGTTTGAATAGAATAGAGAAGAACCATAAATTAGGTACTTTATTTTCCTATTGCAAGTTTTAAAGTTTTAAGATGCTTTTGTGCTTTTGTCTGTTTTTTTTTTCTCGTACCTAAAAGTTTAGTTCTAAAGTAAATTTTCTTGTCCTTTTCAAAATACAACAATCCTTCATCTCACATTAGCCCACTTTCATTCAACCTTAAGTCACAGTTCAAGGTCCAGAATTTCTCGAAGCCAATTAAACTGACAAATGACGTCATAACGCAACAAAAAACACAAAATTGTACCTTGTATTAACGGTGTAAGGTTGTAAATACGTTCATGATACTGACAGTGATGCATTGCAGCTGTAAATGGATGTAGGAACAGATGGTGGATCACCATGACCTTCGGGCCCCTTATCTCGTTGATTTTAACCTCATAAGTCATGTAATAGACAGTTGATGTCTATTAAACAAACTTCCATTTATTGAAGTACACGTGCAGACCACATTTAGTTGAAATAGTTGGATTAAAATTAAATAAAATGCAAAGGAAATCGAGAAAAAAGTCTAACTTTATAAAGTCAACGCATTTTTTATTTTATTTCCACAACCAACCTCCTTTTGGCATACCTACCTAATTATGTCAGTCACAAATTCAAAAAAGAACAGTTTCAAACTCAGTTCGAACAATATGACAAACCTTCTTGCAGTAAATCACGATAGTTTCTATCGAGGTTCATAACTATAAGCGGAAACAAGTGAACGTGTACGTAAAACAAGGTACCCTTCAGTTTTATAGTGAGGCTGCGTGGGGCGAACCTTGTTTACAGCCAGTCAATCGAACAGTTTACGACGTCAAAGTTCAAGGGTAGGCTGGCGAGGATTTTGGGATTGCCTGTCAATATTCAAAATAAGAACAAACTAGACCATAGACGATACAGAAATCAATATTTCATGGTGCCAGATTTTGGGATTGCTTGTCAAAAATTCAAAATAAGAATTGTTCTAGACTAGACCATAGATACAGAAATCAATAAATCAACTCATTGACCCAATAGAAGGTAGACGTTCATTTTTTTAAATTGGGTTCACATCGATATTACGACGTATTAAATCATAATAACGGTCACAATTTTCCATTTACAAAGTAAATACTAACGAACAACAATGGCACGAAATCCTCTTATCAGATTTAACGTCACGTGCATCACATGTGCACGCAATCCACGCTCACACACGTGCATTTAAATCAATTTAGGGAACTGCAAAATGGCGGACTGCCATTTTCTTCGGAAAAGTTTCCGTTTTGCATGCTAGGAATTTCATTCCGTGTTTTACGACGACGATAAAATGAGAAATGGAGGTATTATTTCAGTTTTATACTAAGTATTACCAATTGTTTTATCATTTCGATTATTTGGTCTTTCTCGAAACGAAAGGTTGGTTTCGATTTCGTTATGTAGAGTTTCATTTATTTTTCTTTCTCTCGTATACAAATTACAGAAATAAAATTCGAACTTATTTTTATTGAATCGAATTGTGGACGGTTTATATTACAATAGAAGAAGGGAAAGGTTTCGGAATGAGTTCAATTTCATAGAAATCGGAAAAGAATTGGTAGTGATGGATTTTTCCCGCACATTATTCAAATTTCGATCAATGGAATTATATTTTTTTCTGCAGCAAAGCAGTTACCATGTAAAAAGAATGGTCACTTAGGTAGGTACTCAGGCTATTAGGTAGCTTTATATTCCTTAATCTTAAGCCTATCGCTAATATGGCATCTACATGTGCCTTGTAACAAAACTAATAAAATAACATTGATATTACAGCCAGGAAAATTACAAAGGACTCTTCATTACGTATCAAACGAGATCAGAACACACAATACTGTGTAAATTATAATTAACCATGATGTCGCATTACTATGGCAAAACTAATCGGAGGACGGTCTTAAAATAATCGATTTTGAGGTTCAAATACAATATGTTATTGTAAAACCATAAGGTTTAGAATTGAATGGCAATCCACATTGGAATTACGTCATTTGTGAGGTTAAATTAAGAATTGTTATAGAAAATTTATCTCGTGTGTTTGGTCAACGTTTTTCGGGAAAATTGGAATGTCACGTGTTAAATTAAATGAAAGGAAGCTGTATTTTCCATGTCTTCATATTGTTTATGATAAATGCGATAACTGAATAACTTACTTTACTAAATTTTGTTTCAACGTTTAAACATTTCGAGCAGAAAGTTCTTTTCATTTATTCCGTTTTTATGTAGTTTATGAATACTCGAACAAGCTCTTCAGTCGAGGTTAAAAGCGCTACAAATGTAATTAATGAAATCCGCTTTTTATTACGCTTTTTCGCGCGCAATAAAATTTCTGTCAGAAAAATTGTAAGGCCGCGTGTTCACCGGCGAAAAAGTCCTCCGAATTTCGTATCAAAATTGATCAGTCCGCGAAGTAATATCGGAATATTATGGCGTTATAAATAATACTTTTACTACATGCCGTAATAAGCGTCGTTTTTGTTAATATTAGCCCGTCCCACGCTGACCGTCTGACATCATCGGCCTTCATAACTCATACTTGTTTGATCTTAACATCGCTAATAAGTTGGACAAACGATGGCCCGACAATGCATCATAACGTAATCATGCTCTGCGAATGCATACGACAATACCCGTTCTGTTATGATAGTAAATATTATGTGAATCTGTACTCAGTTATTTGTAGCAGAATGTAAATAAAGTGATGCGGGTGATTGTTTTTTTAACTGAAAGCTACACATAAGGAGCTGACAGAATGTTTTTAATCATTATAATTTAAACATAATGTTTCTTAAATGAATGTACATATTGTGTTACAAGGAAGTTTGCTTTTCCTACGTCTTCAGCTTAAACCAATAACAGGTGACTAAGGGTAGGCTGTCTTTTACAGACATCAGCACATCAACCCGCGATCTCGTCATTTTCTTTAATACATATTCAATTTACTCACAATAGAAAAATTTAAAAATTGAAATAGGTTGACATGCTGACATCTGTAAACGCAAAATTAGATAAAAGCTTTTAAAGTCTGAATTTCCAGCAATCAAAATGAGGTCAGACTAAACGACCGCAATTCCTTTTCGGTCACTATCCGACAGATATCCGCTCAAAGCTACGCAGATTAAAATAACATTAATATTTAGCGTATCCTCATCCCACGCTTAAGATACGGAGCAAACAACTTTCTCGGTCCCACTTAAAGCTGACGACTAACGAGTTTCATTAATTACGATGCACTGGCGCTCCCACCGGAGACTTGATAAATAGGACTGTCGTAACGATAGAGCTTGACGATAACTTTGAAGATTTTATTGATTTAGATATATGTTTTGTCCAGTAACTGGGCTAGATAGACAGACACTGACTTCGTGTAAAATATCGGAATACAGTCACCAATGGTTAGAATAGAAGTCCACTCCAAAAGAGTTCGGATAAAATAGGTACCTAGATGATGATGATATGCTCAAATAGCTAGCAAAATTAAAAAAGTTCTTTTATTAAGGCTGAAACTAGAACGTTGTCTAATTTATTTGTCATTTTTGTTTCATTTATTTAGATAAAAGCTCAAACACCAAAAGACTTTTATTTCTATAAACCATTACTAAATTTTAATAAACGTTGCCTACGCTAGTGTACCCCATGGTTAACTGTAACAATTTGCAAATGAAATAGCCTAGTTATTACTGTCCGATAGTCTAGTGGGCGTAAGGGCCCTTTCACTGAGAACAATGGAAAAGTGGAACGGTTTAACTGTATTGTGTGTTCGTAGCTTTATTATTTATAGATTTGTTGATGTGTCTATCTAAAGTCAGAGACAATAAGCATGGGTATAGAATTTAAAAAAGGTCTCATTTTAAATACTAGGCTGTTTAAGCTATTGTGAGATCTGATTTTAAACAAAAGATTTTTTTACGTATTTAGGCTGAAAAACGTATTAATATACCATTTATTGTCTAATTAAATGACTTATGAAAAAGTCTTTATTTAATATAAATAAATATTCTTTACAATATTCAGTTGTAAAATAAAAGAGAAACTTTTTTTAGTCCAAAAAGTATCGTATAAACGACCATAGACAAGACAATAAACGTCAATGCCATAAACGAACAAAAGCGCGAGAGAAACGAACATCATAATGCAACGATTCCCGAAATCGATATGAAATACGATAACAGGCGGGTTCAGAGACCTCAGAACTGCAGATGTAACCAAAGACTAGTCACGAACCACAATGCTATAGTTTCCGACTGTTCGACTATTCTGACACGCGATACTTTAACTTTAAAGATTTTTGTCTATACTTGCCATTTTTACTGGCTTTGTTTGCGACTTTAGAAGTTATAAAGTATTGGTGATTTTAGCAAATTCGGGGCTTTTCGGGGCTTGAAAAAATGATGTCTTTTCAAGAAAAAAGTAATAGTATTTTTATGAGTTTCTAAAAATATTCGTGAGACATTAAAAAAAATAAGTAGGCGCAATATCCTGTGTTTTCGGCATATCAAATTCTGAAGAATAAAATATTTGAAGATTATAATGTTTACCACTGTTTCAACCAGTTTCGACGTCTTTTGATTCCCGCTGGGCACAAATTTGAAATTAGAATCAATTCAAATTGCTTTGCAAAAATTCTTTGTTCAAAATTCTTTTTTTAACTTTGCCAAACAAACTCCCACTTCGATATTGCCATAGACAAATCATTGTCAAGAAAGTTTTCCCATTACAACCGCGACTAGTGATTAAGACTAAACGTGCGTTTTGTTCGCTGATGGCCGTAGATAACGTAAACTTGGACAGTTTAAACGCATCCAACATTTATCGCTAATGGTTTCCATTTATTTGGCGGGTGATTAATTTATACAAAATTCATGGCATATAAAACTGATCTTGACTGAAGCTTAAGTTGCTATTTTAAAATTCCCATTACATAAAAATCATTTGAGAAGTTTTCTTATTTTTAATTTTGCTCTCGCTGTCATAACATGATAGTGCACAATAAGTCAAATATTCACAAACTGAACCGTGTATAATCGATTTGTGATTGCTGGCTGCATGTTGCGTGCATCAGTCAAATATTCCATTGTTTCAATGTCAAATGCAAACGTCAAGGACGTCATTTTACGTCCAAACACGCAATCATTGCACATTTACGGCATAATAAAATATGTACTAATCGCGGGCAAACAAAAAAATTACAAGGTGTGTAAATTACAACCAATATTATCTATGAAAAATCACATAAAAACTTGAAGAAATAAATAAAAACTATTTGCTGTATAAATTAATTTCACACCTGGCAATTAAATGTTTCTTTAAAAAGTTTTGAATATCATTCCAAGTTCAAATTGAAATGTAAAACAATATGCCAGTTCCGAATTCAAATAGAGGGAAGTAACTGAAAGGTAGCTTCAAGAAGTTTCCAAAGGTTTTAATATTAAACTGCCTTTGCCTTTTGAAAAGATCCTACTATTATAAAAGTTTTAAAGCTAGATATTTCTGAGATTAATATAATGGATTTTAATTTGGATAGAAATAATAATGGAAAGTATGTGTCTTCAAATACCATGACCCCTTTATAACAAAATATGATAATTATCATATTTTGCAAATATTTTTTTACGTACCTATACATTTTTGTAAGATATTAATAAGTAGGTACTATTCAGATAGCGTTTCTGCACGCAAAAACTATAAGCTCGAGTAGCTGGCTAATGACCCCATAAAATTTAAATTGTCAAATAAATAAGAACAGAACATAATGTTTTAATGAATCATACTGTAATCTTTTATTTTAAAAACTTGTCGTAGTTTATTTTCACATTTATTTTTGAAAATAAAAACTTTAAATATTCTCGTGCTAAAAATATATCCTTGACCCGACTTTGACCGGCTAAACTATGTTTATAATCAAATATAACATCGCCATCAACATGGTAATTTTTAAATATCGACAACATAATTATAGACTGTTAAAATTGCTTTCCTCTATGATTATTATATTTGCCATAAAAGTTACGGCATAATTAACTCCTTGTTTGAAAAGATGATTGTGGATTAATTTAAAGATATGGGCTGTTAAAGACTTATAATTACCGAATATGATGATTTACTATTATATTTTCGATACTTACTATTATAAAGACACATTTTACGATATTATATTGATCCAGCAGATTTTTTTACTGCATTTCTTCCAATGAGACAATGCCATTCACTGGCTCGAATTTTTATTCTAATTTTGTTCTATAATGAAAAAGAAAAACTTTCCCCATTCCTCATTTAAAATTTTCCCTCCATAAAAAAAACAAAGTGACAACTTTGACATTCCAAACTGTCATTTCCGTGATACGTCAACCTTGGACTGTCGTTGCAAGGACGGACCCATCACCATATTGAAATCGAATGGTTGCTGAAATGACATTGTGATCGTGTGATCGCATGATAATGTCCCATGTGAATATATTACGTATCAATGCCGATAGGAATAGCTAGTGGAGATTGAGGTTAGACATGTAATTTGTTACAAAGTTGTCAATCAATGATCAAAGTACCTAAGGCAAGTCATACACGGACTACTGTCAGACTATGCAGACATATGGGTCTACCACAACCACAAGCTTCACAAAAGTTTTGCCTGCACAAGCCCGGACTGCATATACTTGCCTTAACGCCCAACCACACACGCAAGATGTGTGGTTGGGCGTTCAGTGTTGCTGGCCGTGTACAGTTTCTTCATGCGAGATGCCTGCGCAGGCAAAACTGTGGTAAAGCTTGTGCGTATGTTAGGCCCATTATGCTGTCTCTTATTATACTCCATTATACTCCTCGAGCAGTCAAACTGTTATAATACCAACTACTGAAGCAGTAAGCAATCGCAGCTGCAAACTAGAATTTGACTGGTAGAACAGTCCGTGCAGGTATGTTGATCACTGGCGAACAGATCGAGCAGTTCGTTTGAAGATGGCCTAAGTGACACCGAACATTCCTAGGATGGTCCTCTCTTTTTAATCGAACTTGGGTTTTATTTAGTTGGGTCATTGTACCTCTTAAATATTTGGCTACATACCAAAACTAACGTCGAATTGGATTGAGTGATTGACAAGTTGTCACCCAAAATCTGACCTTTTAATTAAACTATTAAATTATAGGCGTCATGTCAATCAATGTGATTGTTCTAAATACTTTTGTCGGACAAAAGTCAACTGTATTCAACTAGTTAATAAACGACCTTTTACGTTAACTGGGACACATTTAATTTCAACAAAATGGTTAATCAGAGCTCTAGTAATGACTAGGGCTCTTAACCTTGTTTGCGATAAAATGTTCTTGGAAAAACAAACTGCAATGTTACTATTAGGGTGCTCGATTTTTTATGCAATGTGATGTATTGACATAGACACTAGCGCCGCGTATTCTAAATTCAAATAGTCTGTAATGACACCTACTCGTACCTTAGAACCATAACCAAACAGCGTTACTTTTTTCAATACTAATCACCTACAATCGAACTTCTTCAACTAAATCATTCTTTCTCCACCAGGAACCAAGAAGATGGAGTACAAGACCAGGCAGTGGCACGAGAAGTGCTTCTGCTGCGTAGTGTGCAAGAACCCCATCGGCACCAGGAGCTTCATCCCCCGTGAGCAGGAGATCTACTGCGCCGGCTGCTACGAGGACAAGTTCGCCACCCGCTGCGTTAAGTGCAACAAGGTAGGAATACTGCACTACATGTCTCTCTTTCTTTCTTCTTTCACCAAACCTGTTTTCTTGGCTGTCTGTAACACGATTGAGATCATAGTTACGAATTAGAACGTTGACTTTTTTCAAATAAGGTTTTATTTTCTACGCCCACTACTAAGCCCTGAAAAGATTCTTTCTACTCGTATAGATCTGATCATAAGATCTAATACTCGTAAGACATGAAAGTCCCCGTTTACTTTATGTTACAGAAACGTGAAAATTCTTGATATTGCCTCAGAACAGAGCTTTGGGACGAATTTATTCTGTTAAAATTTTTATCGGTACTGTACTAAATCTTTCTTTTCCTTACTCAATTTTCTGTCTCATAGTAAATGTAAGTAGTTTGTAAACTTTCTGACATTGCTTGTACGGAGTCTCTTAATGATTTCCTGATGTGCCCATCAATTAGTCAGTATTAGTCCACTTAACTCATTGGACTAATTCATCAATTATCTTAGTCTGACCTTCAAAGAATTAGGGCACTGGGTTATTGGAATATGGCGTTTAATCACCCATAAGTCTGACATGCTGTACCCACATCACTCCCACGACGTTCGTTCAATCAATTTTATTGTTTATAGTATCTGTGGCACAGATGTTGTTTATATTGTCTATGATTTTATAGCCTTTAGGAATTGCAGTCACCTGTTTAACCCTTAAAGTCACTTTGCATAGTATACTATACACTCAAATATAAAAAAATATTTTCGGAAAATAAATACTTTAAAATGAAATATTTTTACCAAAAAGTTATGTCAGAGCGCCCCTCTCTCCAATAATAAGTTAATGAACGTATTATTTTCGGTATATTTGACAATTATGACAAAAATGCAAAACCATCCGGAAGAATCCTAATAAACGTCACTGTAAAATGTATTATAATTTCTTATTCATTATGAAAATCTGTTTTGCGTTCCGTGAATTCAAATCATAAACATATTGAGCTCCTGTTAGTGCTAAATTATCCACGTTATGTACAATTTTACATAGCTTTTCACAACCACAATCTTGGATGTATAGCATACTATACATTGCCACTGTTTGCTAAAATGATATTTAGTTATTGATGTATATCATTCTATACACTGCCAACTTATGGGTGGTGGTGATGTTATGGATGATTCTTCATTTAGACTCAGAATCTTGATTTTTAAAGCCCTAAAATTGTGTCCGAAATAGGCAAAGACCCAACACCACTCACACTCATTCATTTGAGAGCATTTCCTTGTGATAAGTAATATAATTTCAATGATATACCATGTTTCGCATTACTACCCTCCTTGCAGTTAAATCGTCGCTGTTTACGCTGCAAACTACGTCAAAAAGGGACCAAAGAAAATACAGAGGTCTGCTAACTGGATAAAAAGACAAAACATAAAAATACAAACAGAAATTTTAATTTTTTTTTAAGGATTAAGAGAAAATTTCAGTATGCATCTGAATTGTCTTATCGAGGCTTTTAGAAACTTGTTTCATGCAATTGATTGACGGTGAGCTACTGCTATCGATTTTCCCTGAAGACATTACACCTGATATAGCAAATAACACTAACTTATATAGCATTCTAAACGAGATAGTCAACACAAGCGCTTAGAGAGGATACAGTTGATTTTTTTCCATCAATATTTTGATGGGAGATGTTGATATCCCACTTGTGTAACACCACAAAAATTATTGGTAGACTACGGCAAGATTGCAAACGTTGTGTTTTCAAAAGTTTTCAACTGAAAGGTCACTGGATGGAACATAGCAAGTATCTGAGGTACAAATATTGCAAAAAAAGGCCAAAGTAGTACTCGTTTGACCTAGTGCAATGACCACCTTTGTTACGGGGTTAAAAGGAATTGTTTTGTTGCTTATCATAAGCACTGATTATCATTATTTTATTATAATTAGAAGCAGTTTTGTTGTTATCTTATTTTGATCATCCCATGTCAAAAGTGTATTTTGTATAGTATACTATACGCTCCTTACGGTTGAGAATTACTTAGGTCGGTGGCAATGTATAGTATAATATACACTAATTATCTCAGATTAGCAACTAATTAGATTTTTTTCACTATTTTTCCTACCCTTATTATAGGCCAAATAAACATATGCAAAAATAATTTTGATGTTTTACCTCGATGAAACGTCTTGCGACTTTAAGGGTTAAGGTTAGATCTGAGATAATAGGAAGCGAACAAAGGTTACACATAGATTATTGGAAAGGTTTTATGATAGAGAAACTTGATTGTTGATATTGACACACTTAGTTTTTTACAGTTTTTCTAAAGATAGGAAATGGCATGTCCGCGAATAGAATCTTAAGCCCTTGCTCGAAATAATTTTAACGGTAATTAAAGAAAATCAAAACATTTGGTAACTAAAATAAGAAACTTATTTTTTTCTAAAATGATCTAACGCTCACTTATAAAATACTAATTCTTGGATAGAGCAAAATGAAGTGTCAGAATCGCACTGACTAAAATCCACGGTGATCCTTTAGGTAATAGCCAATTACGTTCCAGGGTCACGGTTTTCTATTTAACATCATCCATCGCTTTCCATCCTACAAAATCAAGGACTCTTAATATAATGCAAATCACGCTTAGCTCTACCAAAGTGCCCCACTTCGAATTTCTTCATCATTTCTAAATGTCCACCTCCCTTTTCCAGATCATCACGCAAGGCGGCGTGACATACAAGAACGAGCCATGGCATCGCGAGTGCTTCACGTGCACCAACTGCAACACGTCGCTGGCGGGACAGCGCTTCACATCTCGCGATGAGAAGCCCTACTGCGCTGAGTGCTTCGGAGAGCTCTTCGCTAAGCGGTGCACATCCTGCACCAAGCCTATCACTGGTTAGTATCTTAGCTGTGATTCCCAAGTTGCCCTGATAGTATACCAAAATGTTGCACGGTTATTCTCTAGTCCCAAGAAATAGGGTTTTTTGCGTGGTAAAATCATCAAATGTGTCCTACAACCCAGGGCATGGCAGGACTGTCAGACTTGTACTGACTAAAATCCACGGTATCCTTCAATAGTCTTTTACATTCCGGGGTCTCGGTAATTCGTTAGTCCCTGGATCCCGGACTTTTTAGCATCTTGAACATAACATCATACCTGTGATTCCCGAAGTTGCCTTAATTTTAGACCAAAATTTTGGACGGTTATGCTCTAGTCCCAAAAAATAGGGGGCCTATGCGTAGCTGTTAACAGAGAAATTCTCACACTTTACCTGAAAATCGAATTTGGGACCCTCAAGCTCGGCAGACGACTAACGACCACTTATTTTCTGTGGCTAGGCACACTGCTCTTATACGGACAACAAAAAAAAAATCTGAACAAATCCATTGGTTTGGCTACAAAGTTATTTTATTTACAACAAGACGATCATAATTTGAATGAAGCTCTCTCGCTCTCGTTCTTTATCTTTAAAATATTTCTTCCATTTTCCAGGCATCGGCGGCACCCGCTTCATCTCGTTCGAGGACCGCCACTGGCACAACGACTGCTTCATCTGCGCTCAGTGCAAGACCTCCCTGGTCGGCAAGGGCTTCATCACCGACGGCCCCGACATAATCTGCCCCGAGTGCGCCAAACAGAAGCTCATGTAAATACGACCCCAACGCACAGCTATCTAACGCTTCCTTTCCTGCCATCACATAACAACTGAAGCTTAATAAAAAACATCGAGTGAATCCCAGTCGATCCCCCCCCCCCCAACAAATGTGACTAATTAAATTTTATTTGTGTGCTTTATAGCGAAAAAACCATTCTACCGGTTGTCGCTAACGCCAGAGACTGGGTCACGTCAAAAAAGCAGGAAACATCCAGCGATGTGCTTTTCGACCTCATTGACAACGTTAACTTTCACAAGGTCAATATCAACCCTTAGAACGTTATTTAGAAAACTTGTTGACGATATTTTTATACAAAAAAAAAATAACGAAAATCACAAAAAAATGTGAATGCACAAATTGTGTTATCAAGTATTTAATTTCGCTTTTTGAAATTTTTTATTTATATATATTGACTGTTTAGTTCTGACTAATTCAAGCCCTGTATATCTATTGTTACGTAGGTATGTATACGTGCTATTGCCATATAATTTCGCTTTGGCTGTTGTATTAGTCTTTAGAGTTATAATTGTCAATTTACCTAGTGCGATTCACACGATGCCTTAATAACATATCTAAGTCAATTTCGAGGGTATATTATTTCTTGTTGTATAGCCACCTTATTTATAAATTTTGTGATCTAAGTCTTGCCTTTCTTTGTACTTGTAAAAGGACAATCTACTGTGTTCAAGGTTTATAACTAAAGAGGTCCTACAACGCTAGTCTGGTGTTGCCAGATATATTATAATTTCTTTTATTAATAGACATCCTAATGGGTGGTAATAAGTGCTTGTCATGTAACATAGTATATAAGAAATTTATTGAAAGAGTAATGTACGTGTTATATTTTAAGTATTTATTTATACGGGAGTACGCACTTATTATCTGTGGGGACGCCGATGGTGTTGCCGTGTCACATTAAAAAAGAATGAGATTTTAGATGTAGTGTTACCATATACGCCATCGGTAGGTCGCTACCTAACACTAATGTTAAGTGACATCTAGTTTTACTAATAAAAAATAATAATATAAAAATATTTTTGTTCTCGAATAAGAATCAATCGCGTTAATTGAATGTTATCGATATTTTTACATGAAGGTAAATATTTAGAGTGTAATGGTATATAGTGAGTAACATCTGTGTTTAGATCGCAGGAGCGAGCCGACCATGTAATGATTGGGGAACACTTTATAAACGTTATTTGTTAAGAATTAAATTATTCGAATGTTGAATTATTAATTTATAATAATGTGTACACTTAAAAACAACCGCTTAGCTGTGTGATCTGATCTAATTAAATATTTCTATCTATCTATAGAATGTAAACTATGAAACTGAAATAAACGATTTAAAAGTAATTTTATTGTTCGTTCTTTATTTGTGTTGGCCTTTATTTAAATATTCCTGATTCCATGACGCATAAATGAAATATACTTTAAATATAAACAGTGTGGGCGAACTATCAGTTAACATCTCTGCCTAACCCTTCGAGAATTACTGGCGTGAATTTATTATGTCAGACTAACTATAAATCTACATACATACTGGTAGCGCCATCTGTTAGTATTTAATTTAATATTGAGCCAGTAGCTCGAGTGGGGGGTGTTGTCTATGATCTGTCGTGAGCGGCAGTTTAAACTCAGAGCTCGAACATGCCGGATGTGTGCACTGATTCTATTTACCTATATATTTTTTTTTTATTTACGTGCAACATAGCGAATTCAAGTAACAGTTTAAATTTAATCCGTCCGCAAACTCCTACTACTTGCATTAATAAAATAAATGTAACGATTAAGGCATAGACATGACTATCGACATGAGTGAAAGTTAACTATAAATTAAGAGCAAATAAAAAGAGATCAAAATCTCCCATAAAAGAGACTTTCAAATATCTTAGCAACATGATAATTTTCAGTTTAGACTATCCATTCCTCATTTTCTTTGTTAGTTTTGATTACGTAATCGTTGCACGTTGGTAAACTGTCTACTATGGTGGCTTTGTAACACAAAAGGCAACCGAAGGCGGTGTGGGGTAGATTTCTAGTCGGAAAGAGTCCCTTAATCCCTTCCTTTCAACCCAGCGCGGGAGAATTCATTTGAACAACCCAAAAAAATAAGCTTAAGACATGTTACATGTCTAAGTTTTTTTTTTGTATTAATATGAACACAAAAAAAAATATCATTCATAATGCAACTTGAAATACAAGGCCATTTTTGAGGCTGTTACAATAATTTCCTTTGTCCGGTAACACCTCTATAGTCTATGGCTCATAGCCACGGCGCCATTTTTGCGGTAAGCGTCGTCTAGCGCGCTACTATTCAAACTTAAATTAACCGATAAAATATTAAATAGCTATTAACTGATTTCATTGACGTCTAGCAAAAACTATATCAGTGTTAAATTAGTGAAACATTTGATCTATCCGTTGTTTTTATGGCAAATGTTAATGAAAGTTTAAGAGTCAGTGTTAAATGGCGCGGTGTGTTGTGATGAAACGGCTGCTTCTTCGATTCCAAGTAAGTACAAAATATTATATTAATATTCTTCTTCAAATGATTAGAATCTGAGAAACTCAAATCATATGTGATTAATACCTAATTAGGTATTTTATGTCGTCGAGTTTTCAATTAGGGGGTAGGCAGGTCGATGAGCTGTGTGTGTGTGTGTGTGTGATGTGGTGCCATGCACATTAAAGGTATTAAACTAAACTAGAAATATAACTTTGTTAAATTGATTACATAACTTGGAATAGCAGGATAAATGGTTGTTTAGGTCGAATCCGTCCCGACATTCGATTCGACAAATATGCAATTATGCGTCTACCCTATTGTGTGAAAAAACTAAGAATTGTAGGTATTTCGCAGAGCTAGTAAGAATCTAGGAGGATGTAATCCGGCATCCCATTAAAGTGACCTTGCTTGATGCCACCCGTAAGCGGCAGATGTAATCCAAATTCAAACACGGACGGATGGAAATCAAGGGCTCATCATGCACGGTCACCACTGTTGGGACGCTAGATTAAATCTGTCTAGAACATGCTTAACTAGCGATGGCATGGTCGGAAGTTTCGATTCAGCAATGTGCAATTATGAAATTATCCTAAGCGTCCGCGCCGACTCACTAGAAGTGGAAATCATCTTTAGTAGGTACTGCGACTTATTGATGCAATTCGATTGACTTGCCTCGTGGCAAGCCTGTTTTTTCTACCTACCCGCAGAAAACTGCACGCTTTATATTTTGTATTTATTTATTTATTTATTTATCACACACACATGTCACGTTTGCCATTACAGTTAATTAAAACTAATGCGACAAAGTAACTTAAAATATATATGACTAAACCTTACATGCTACACAGTATGTGGTCCTTGTGAACTCACTCAGAGTACAGTTGAAAATATCAATGACCTCCGCCACCGTGTTGAGAGTGCGCAGCGCACGAGTCAGCGGTGCGCGCCCCAGCAGGTTAGTGCGCGCCAGAGGAACCATCAGCAGCTGCGGCCTGCGCCGCCGCGTCACGTACCCATCCGGTAGATTGAAGCTTATTTCGGATAGTATTCCTGAGTTTTGTATAAGATTTCTTAGAACTTTGAAAATTAATGTTACCAGGGCCACTTCGCGCCTAATTTCTAATTTGTAGTAGCCTACCATACCGAGACAAAATAGGGTAGGATACAGTAACGGGTATCCGGGGTATCTTCCATACAGCTTTAAATAAATAAATCTGATGAATTTATTTTGTATCCGTTCGAGCATGATTTTGTATTTGAATTCACTCGGACTCCAGACGGCCGCATTGTATTCGAGATGACTCCTCACAAGAGCCTCATACAAAGCCTTCAATGCTCTGATGTTAGTGAATTCATTTGCCTGACGCAGCATGAATCCCAGGTTCCTGTATGCCTTCTTACAAATGTGAACCACGTGTTTGCGGAATTGCAGATCACTGGTGAAATGTATTCCCAAATCCTTAACCTCCATGACACGCTGCAGCGGCTTCCCATCCATGCTGTACTGGTGGTGTTGTGGGGTTCGTGTGCGTGTGAATGAGACTACCGAGCACTTTGAGACATTAAAGTATAATTTATTACAGTGACTCCATTCACAGACCCTATCCAAGTCGCGCTGCAGCATGTCATGATCCGCAGTGTCTTTTATGACTGCAGACAACTTAAGGTCGTCAGCAAATAGCAAGCATGTTGACCTGACGACCTGTGGTAAGTCGTTTATCATAATAATAAATAATAAAGGTCCCAAATTGGTACCTTGACTGACACCCGATCTGGTGTAGTAGGGCTCAGAGAACTGTCCGCCACAGTCCACATACTGACGCCTGTCACGAAGATAACTGGCGAAGAACTTTACTGTATGAGAGGTACAGCCCATTCCCGCCAGCTTTGACAGGAGTATGTCGTGGTCTACTGTGTCGAACGCCTTCCTGAAGTCCAGATAGGCCACATCAACCTGGAGCCCAGCGTCAACAGCTGGTACCAACTGCGTCATCAGGTGGAGCAAGTTTCCCGTTGTACCGCGCCCAGGACGGAATCCATGCTGCGTATCAGACAAATGGGGGCCTATTTGTGTATAAAGATAATTATGAACAGCCATCTCGAATACCTTGGCTGGTGCGCTCAGTACCGCGATTGGCCTGAAGTCACTGACATCCGTGCCACCTCCACCTTTCGGTATAGGTACCACCCGCGTAAGTTTCCAAAGACTAGGAAAGTGTGCCACCGACAAACAAACATTAAATATGTGCAGCAAAGGTTCTTCTAATACCATGCGGCAATCTCTCAATATAAAGGGTGGAATACCGTCCGGACCCACTGAGCGCTTAGGCGGCAGACCAGTAAGCGCGCGCCGGACAGCCGCCCGCTCGAGGCGAGCGAGGTGCACATACGCGGCGCTCGGCGCTGCCCCCCCGCAAGCCGCCTCCGCGCTCAGAGTGCCCGCCGTCTCGCTGTACACAGAGTGAAAGAATCGCGCATATTCTTTAGTGGATTCATTGCCCGATAGAACACGTCCCTCCTTGATCAAGTTGTGTTGATTCGAAGTGCCTTTTTTAGACCTTACGTAATTCCAAAATGATTTAGGGTCTGTAGCGAGATGGTTCTGCACTCGATCTCTGTACCGGAGGTGAGAACTCGCTGTTTCCACTTTAACCCTTGCCCGACACTGAGAGAATGCCTCATAATCACTTACAGATTTAGTAGCTTTATATTTTTTGTGCAAATTGTATTTTAATTTAATGTGTTTTATAAGATCTGAGTTATACCACTCTGGATATCTTCTTTTACTAATAGTTTTATTCTTTGGAGGAATACTAGCTTCAAAAGTTTCATATATTTTATCATAAAAAAAGTTTAAAGCTAAATCAGGATCATAAATACTATACAAATCTTTCCAGTCTATTGAATTAATTAAATAATATAAGCTATTGTAATCTGCTTTACGAAAATTCCACTCCCTATAATGTGACTGAGGGTGTGGTTGTGATTCGAGATCTGTGGGTGTGGATTGTGTTGGTGTTGGGGCACATGACGCCGCGACGCCGACCGCAAGCGGCGGGTGATACGCGTCCACGGGCTGCAGACCCTCGTCGGCCGCGCACACGGTGACCCCACCGCGCCCGCTCAACACAAGGTCCAGTTGCCTATTATTACAATTTGGAACCATGTTACACTGAGTGACCTCACAAAAGGCTACAAAATATTCAAAGTAACTACATATATTAGTATTGCACGAAACTAGATTAAAATCTCCTAAAATTACTATATTACTTTTATACCTAATACATAAATTCTCTAATAAAGTAAACATTTCCATGTACTCAGTCTCTTCTGCTTTTGGTGGTATATACACTACACAACAAACAAATAAAAAATGACTCTGCTTATAAACGCTTGCACAAATAATTTCAAATTGTTTTGTGTCAATATTTATATCCTGTGGCATTTTTATTCGTCGTAGTTCAAAACACGGTGTGGCCACTAAAAGTACGCCGCCCTGCTTGCGTCCGTCCGCTCGGTCACAACGTAGGATCTGGTAACCTGGTAGTGAGATTTCCGAATCGTAAATTGATTCGTTACATCCTGTTTCAGTAATAGCAAATATGTCAGCATTTGACGATTCTAGCATCGATAAAAATTTTGTTGTTTTGGTTCTTAATCCTCTAACGTTTTGGTATAAAATATTGTAGGCTCTACTCTGTGTCAGTTCGTGGGTTTGATGTGGTTGTGGGTGAGCGTCGAAAAACCATTCACTAAATTCCACATTTAGTGGCCAAACATTAGGGTTACATAATTTTTCAAAATTGTTTTCTGTTAAACCTATTTTAAATGATGAATAATCCCTTTCAGTTCTTGTTTTTATCCTTTGTACTATAAATTCCGAGTTATTTCCTAATATATCTTTTATATATTCTTTCATGCTATCTTCTGTAGTATTTTTGTCTAACCTCCATACATGTAGATATTTTTTCCGCTCCACCGCCTTCAGTATTGTTACCGAACTGTTACCGCCTTTCTTTACCTGATTATTTCTTCTGCTGCTTTTCACATCAATCCATTTATCATATAAACTTTCCGCAACCGCTGTATTTCTGGCCACCGCTGCATAGGTATTTGTAGTACCCAAGTAGGATTATTTTTTGGTTCGGTGTGTTATAATTCATCGGTGACGCAAAACAGACGAATTGCATCGCATCGCGACATCAGTCAATCTTTTGTTTTATGCTTTTCTCGAACATTAGACACTTTTGTGTCAGATAGGTACCTAAGATGACCCACTGAACCAAGCTACCGATGAATTTATACCTGCACATATGTCAACATTTTGTGTCTAGTTGCTGCTCCCTGTGATAGTGTTTAACGCTTTATTTGTTGTACAGACTGAATGACCGATAGAATTTTATTTAGAAGAAAACCTTGTTAGATAGTACCTATAACCCATGTATCGTCGTCTATGTTTGTCTCAAAATAAGCGACCGGCAGCATAAATCGGCTTTTATTTCAGCGGAGTACCTGCCTAATTCTATATTAATTATTCTAAAGTTATTTATTTTTCTTACACTACAAATTTCTCCTGAATCGTGGTTACGTTTGAAAACAGCCATAAAACCGGAGCAAGTACCTATAGGCCACATAATAGTAGATTACGCACCAAGGGAGTAAAGCATTGCCTTACGTCACGGGCGTATTGAATCCCGAAACTACACTTTTGGATTCTGGGGTGAACCTCCGTAGCGCAGCGAGGAGGTTCAAGTGTTAATTCCCGAGTGAAACGAGGGAATTAAGTTAAGAATCCTTAGTGTAGCGAGGGATTCAAGTCAGCCCAAGACAAGGCAGCTTTACTCCTGAGGAGCGTACTCTGCTTTTCACACCTACTGCGAGGAAATAAATTCGAATTTTGAAATTTGATGTGGTACGACAACCTTCGAACGTGAAGTTGGCACCACTGTAAGCGATCAGCTGTTGCTGCCAGCGGCCGCCATTACTGATACGACTCCTTGGTGAAAGTTTTCATACGGTTTTCTTTGAGTTTCCAAATTCAAATCACATTATTCCCACGGGAATAATGAAATTCAGTACATATATTATTCCCGGCTCGAACGAGGGGGAATAATGTCATGCTTTACAGTAGGTTTGCCTGACGTATAATATGACATTTACGAGCAAGTAGTGTGAAAATATATTTTTTCTGTGTGGGAATCGAACTCGTGCGACTAATCGCAGAATCCAATCAGTTAACCACTGCTCCAAATGTGTGATCTAGTTTCCGTAAAATGTAATGATGGGCCTATTGCCATCAAAATGAAAAGATCCACTGACCAAAACTAGCCCAGTCGATATCAATATAGGATACGTTTTCCCGATACCTGCTTTTAGAACAATTTTATTAGGACGCGACCATTTAACGCATCAAACATTATTGACCGCTAATAAGGCGTCTGCGTGATGTGAGCATTTATGTGAATATGAAAAGAAAGAAAAATGCTATTTGGTCTTCACTTTTTTTATTTACAAATGAGACAATTTAGTGACTTGACTAAATACATTTAATTATCAACTAGTACTTCCCTGCAATATCACAAATGTATAGCATTTATACTAATATAAATAGATCATTTTACTTAATACTAGATCTAGAAATTTGGATAGTTATAAAGCTTTACATAATAAGTAGCCATATTAAAGTAATTAATTTCATATAAGTACTGATTTTGCAAAAATATATAAAGTATCTAACTGTTTATTTGTGAACTCTCTCCTTATATAATAGTAATAATTTTTAAGCGCATGTAAGTGCATATTGCATATATTTAATTATTATTGCGAATATTTCATCTATATTTTCGTGTCTCATCTATTCCATTTCATTGCCCAATGTCGTAATACTAATTTATTCGAATTTGATTTGTCCATAAACTAAAAATACAATCTTGTATTCAAAAATTCATAGAATAAATAAAATAATTGTCAAAATTGCAATACAAAATACTTTAAAATAAATAAAACAATAGGTCTAAAATGGGTCTGCTGATCTTTGAGACATATCTTATGATTTCATGGTAATGACCCAATGATGACAGTGTGCACTTACACATCTATGACACAAATACCACTGCAATTTTAAATTTGCATTAAGACGCCAGAAATTAATAATGTATCTCGGTCGCAATCTTGATTCCGATATTTTTCTGTCCAATCAATGACTGAATTTGTCAATCTGAGTCTTACAGAATAACCATTAGCATGATAAATAAGGATCAGGGCCGAGTCACACCGGAATAGCAGCGGCCGGCAGCGGCGCGGCGAGCACTTTCAGTGTGAAATAATTTTAACCTTTACTACATACTTAATGGTATGACTCGGCCCTCAGGGTTTGCAAGATACAATATTAATGTTGGCCGTTAGGCCGAATACAGAGAGAAAGCTGGTAGCCGGCGTCGATCTACCAGCACTTATCGTCGCTGGTCCATTTTGGTGACAGTTACATAAAGCAAGCCTGTTGAGGCAGAGTTGTTCATTAATTTTAAATGGCGGGTGACGCCGAACGGTGAACTTGTCATCGACGTTCAGCGCTTGTTCATTCTATAAGCGCTGGTAGGCAGCCAGCTTCCTTTCTGTATACGGCCTTAGTCATTCCATTGAAGTAACTGAACAAATGCTGCAAATGCTATTGAAATTATCAAAAAAAATAAAACTTAAATCAAAGCTAACTAAAAACTAAATAAGTACTGTCTAAAACTCAAACTCGTCCTCATATCAGTCAGTCCCAAAGTATTTCTGCCCGAAATGGTTGGGGGCCACAGGGTGTAGTTCAGAAGTCAGCATCTTCATCTTAGGTACATAGTCCACCACTGCTTGAGCTGCTGCAGGTGTGCAAAATAGGTTTGATAGGATGATCCGGTCTTCTTTTACGCCGTGTTGGGTTAGGACGTTTACGGCCTGTAAAAATATTTTCATGATTACTATCTTACTCTATGGTTTATCAGGCCGACCAGGCTTCAACAGAGTCATACGAAATGATGTCTATAGTTTCGGAAAAAAGAGCAAGGCGTTACTGCATGAACTATTACTTCTATCAGTTTCTAGAGGGTTACAGACACTAAAGGGCCTATTTTACAATCCATACATTCTTCTTACCATTTATTCAACCACTCCCTTTATACCTTGTCTCTCTTTTGTACCTTTATGCTTTGTACCCTGTCTCTAGTCTCCATCTATGCTATTTCTATAGCCAAATTAATCAAAATCTTGGTAATCTTGTTTGCCCATTTTGACGTGGAAACTGAACAGACTCGGGCGTAATACAAGTAGTAGGAATTAAGATCAGTAAAATACAAAAATTTGTTTCTTTTTCTTACCTGTTTCACTGTATTGCCCGTAGACATGATAGGGTACATGAGCAACACCTGCCTCCGTGCGATGTCCTCGGGGAACTTCGCGTACACCACGTGTGCCTCGTGCGTGTCTGTGTCACTTTCCACAAGGATCTTGCCGATACGGATGGAACGGCAGCAGTCTCGTAGGCCCTGAAATATGTTATACAATAAAAGTAATGAGTTTTGTATATCTTAGAAATCTAATATAGATTTGATCAAAAAGGTATCAAGTTATTGTTGATCACTTTAATGAATAAATAGGTGCCTCCAAAAAGTGTTGCCTATGTTGTCGTACTATTTTTACAGTGCTTTGCTTTAAATCTGCGGTCGGCATCGTGCGGGACCTGTTTCTAATGCAAGATTTTCATTTCGAAATAAGATAAACTTTTGTAAATATAAAAAAACTCTATTTCCGTTTTTTCTACAAAAAATCGGGCCTGCCTTTTCTAGATTTTTCATCTTTGTGGCCGTTGACTATCAAAAGGTTGCAGCTGCTTAATATGCATGATCTATTGATCCAACAAACTGCCATAAGCCTAGTCTCAAGCAAAGATTCTTCCACTCCACCAGTAGCAGTTGGACTCGTTTGAAGATTTTCATACCCAAAAGAATAGAAGCAAGCTTTTAGGATCCACTATTTCTTTGAACTATCAGAAGCTACAAGTAACATAACAATCTTACCTGTTCCATAGCCTCCCCAGATCTGACAATAGACACCCCACAGTTTCCAGCCCCATACTTGAGTCCCTTATACAATGCACCTGTAGGTGTCACCACCTCACAGTCAGTAAACGGCAGCTTGTTCAGACTCTCCTCAATGACTAGTCGGATGAGCCGGTCAGCGTAGAACTTGAAGTCACTGCGAGATGTGTTTCTGAAATTGGGTGATGCAAGTGTTTACCAGAGGTAGTCTAGCTATTCATAATCTGATACCTTTTCTCTTAAGAGACTTGATTTCACATAATTAACTCGACCTATCACAGTCCACAGCTGGACATCATAAGCTAAGCATCTCTCAGCCTGTGCCTCATCATCCAGTCCTTGTCCTTGTAAAATATCATTATGGTGTATTTGATGAATTTTATATTCGGAAATTCTTTAGATTGAATTAGCATTTTCTATAGAGACTATGTTAATTCTATTAAAATCTTAAATAACAGTTTAAAAAGCTGCAAAGTCGAAGGAATAATTTAGTATACAAACTTCAGAACATTATTTTATTGAAATTCAGTGAAAATACAGAGATTGTAATCTTAAATAGGTATGGGACTTGTTATTTTCCTTATTCATTAGTCAGGTGCTGTCAACGAGCACTGATAATATTGATAGTAAATAAATAAGCCTTGTTATTGTTGACTAAATTATAGGTTAGGATTAAAATTCTCTTGGAAAAGATATAGCTAAGGACATATCACACACATCATTATTCACATTTATAATTTATTTAAAATTATTTTGTATTTCCAAGGCAGTTTCACAGTGTGAGCTATTATGATTGAGTGTATGCCTAAAAATAGAACAAAACACTCACAAAGTACCCAGAATATTATACAAAATAGACAGTCAGGTGGCTGGATTTAATAGATGGACCACCTGGTCCATCTGTTAAATCCAGCCACCTGACTGAAACCGAATACCGAATTATATTAGGTCTATTGACCTCAATAGACCTAATATAATTCGGAATTCAAAGCATTAGGGAGTCTTCCAATCCATGTAAAGGTAGCAAGTCACAAGGCCTGGTAAGTAACCTCACTCACTTGTCCCGTAGAATGGTCTGAAGTTCCTTTATATTATCGTTGAGGGGCAACAGCGTCAGGTTATCACCAAACTGCTCTTTCACATCAGCGGCGTCCCACTGCCTAATTTCGTTGTCAATTAAATCCATGCTGAATAGATTTTAGATTTTATAAACAAAGTGGGGAAAATATTGACGTGAACAGAATGGTTCACTTTGCAGTTTGACAGTTACGAAATGTCATGTCAACTGTCAAGAAGTCAGCTGCTGGGTGTTCGTTCAGAAACTATTTAATTTTTCAATACCTACTTTGAATATAATTTTCAGTCATCTGAGGTAGAATACAAAAAAGCTAGTGTATCGAAACACTTTATAAGCGTTTTTGTAAAAATATAACATAATACCTTTCTTTAATTGATATTCAATTATAACGCTAACGGTCAGCTCACACAGCGACACCGCCGGCGCGACGCAGCGCGACGTGCGTAACGACGTGTATCTTATCGTGTATAAAGTTAGATTCTGAGTCGCTATTTAAATAGCAGCGCGTCGCCGCGCTGTGTTCCGAGAGGTGTATCTTTTCGTGTAGGCAATAGTTCGATTTTGAGTAGGTACAGCTTGGCAAATTAGAGTAGAAAACCGGAAGTCGTCACTATGCTCTCAGCTACCAGCACTTAGAATGTTTTTTTTTCACTTATTCCTTTAGTTTTATGGCACAATAATAAATCTAACAAACCTGCTCTCTTTGTTTACATCAAATATCAAAGATTTTAAAGCGTTGTCAGCAGACAAAAATATAAGTTCCGTTTCAAGACGTTCTGGCTAAGCTGTAGGTCTATTGAAATGTGCGTGCAGCGCCGTGTCCGGTCTGAGCTGACCCTTAGTTTAACTCTGCACATATCCACTGACCAGCTACGTCGCAGTAGCTAAGAAATAATAATTCTGTGATACAATAGGAAGCCAATAGGTTGTAAAGGGCCAGGTTGGCCACTGTCAAGCTCGAAATGCATTCGTTCTCTAGGTCGGATGTTAGTGTGGTTTTAATAATAAAAACATGATTTCTAGTAGCATAGCAAAGAGGATGTCAATCCAAATGTTAACGGCATGTATGTGTTCAATGACACTGTATATTGGTAGCACGCATGTGAGGTGCGATTGGTAGACAAAATAAAAAACAAAAATAATGATTACGCATAACTCTTTATTTGCCCAGAAAATACAAATTAATGATTGCAAGAATATTTCCACTTTCGGTTGTAGATTACAATGCTCTGTCGCTATATTATAATCTTTAGTTCTGTATGTTGTAACCACAAAACTTCCTTCACAAAAATATATTTATTAAAATATTTTAATATGGAACTGTAACCGCTAATTAGTTCTACTGAGAACATTTACAACAACAGTTTTCTTTGTAAATGCGAAAATATATTACATATTAAATAATAAATGCGTTAGTGATTACATTTTTTAATAACTATTATGACCCTGAATCATTTCTCAGAAATGAAAGTCGGGTGTTTGGACAGGGTTACATCATAATCATTTTTGTAGTGTACACGACGAAATAAGAGTTTTTTACGAAATACAATGATAATTTCTGAACCAATTCAGAATAGAAAGTGCATCAAAGACAAATAATAGTAAAAAATAATGCATTTATTGCAATTTTAACCCCTTGACTACGTTTGGTGTTTTAAATTCGTTGACGTTGTTAAAATTGTTGAAGCATGGTGTTGAATTAATTGTAATAAAACTTTGTGATGATAATTTTAATCATTGACGTCAAAATAAAGTCGTCGCACACAAAGCGTTGGTCAAAGGATTACATCAAGCGAAGTAGCTTTTCGTTCACAAGATTAGAAAACACCATTAACGGGGTTGAAAGTCCACAATACATAATTATTAATCTCTTTCATAGAATTTGTAGACGATGACGATCTCGCAAACAAAATAAATAAAAATTGTGGTAAAAAAATATTACAAATTAATAAACTCTTCGCAGTTATGTACTGTTCCCCGAAGAGAGCGCTTCGAGGTGGCTAAATTAAAGGCTACGTAGCTCAACTGCATTGTTTAGTTCGGACTAAGTACCTAATTCCCGATCCCTATTATACCTAAATTCACTCCCCACCTTATGAGTCTATTGTTAATACTACAAGTATTCCTATAGCTCTCCATCGTTAATGACAAAGCAATGAACTGGACAAAAATAACAGCCTATTTGTATAGCCTAGGTATATTAAAATTGTGACTTCTATAAACGGTACTAGACGAAATTGACCTTCGCTAAAACCTATGCTAATTTGCACACTGACTCTTGTAAGATCTAGTTGTAGGAGGTACCGCGGCCGAACGTACTTGATACTTTAAATACGAATTTACATTTAAATCTCTTCAAAAGCCGTGATAATGAACTTCAATTTTACATAAAAACTTTTAACGAGATGTTCTCGATGTATGAATGAATCCGTATCAGTTGAAAGACATCGTTTTGACTATTGGCTAAAATATAACTCCTATGTAAAGTATCAAATAAGTCCAATACGATACATTAACGCGAGCCTTTGTTACCACAAAACGGTCAATTAGCGGACAGTTACAGGGCATTTATCTATACTAATTTAGTTTAGAGTGAAATTAGAATATCGCTATTTAGCGTTCTATCGTTTATCCAAAGCTTTCGTGTATTCATTTTAACGGATAAATCGAATTCATCACAACAGTGTGATCGCCGACTGTGGTCGACATTAGATAATCGTGAACGCGATTGGACATTGAATAGACGCCTTATATAATAATTTGTATGAGTCCAATAACAGCGTCGCGGACTAAAACTAGTTAAGTCTATATATTCACAACGACCGCGTTTACGTTACAGAAATGCCGTCGGTTGTTAATGCTTTCACGCGATAACGTTAACGAAGACGTTAACGTAAGTGCGTGGAAGTGTTGATTTGAACTTTCTTCCGCCCGTGTGTCCGAGGCGCGCTACGTTACAAGCACACGTTCTTTGTTCAATCCAAACTACCAGATCTATTAAAGAACGTGTGCCAATATTTACTTTTCTCTAAATGAACACTAAACGCGCCCAAACTGTCAATTTAACCGCAACTTTTCGTTTTATTGCTTATTCCACTATCCGGAATTACATAATTACACTTTGTGCACTTGTTTGACAAGCATATCAAAGTATTACACCTACGCACCGCACTCAACGGTTTACATGAAGCGCAAAACATCGTAACATTTACAAAGTGTATAGGTAAAACTATCCCTTTAAAAATAAATTATTTAAAAAAATCACTAAGTTTTTTTCTTTAAGTAATAAATACGACACAATAACAACAAAGTAGAGCTTTTATACAGGTCTTGATGAAACAATAATTTAGGAAAGTGTACAAAATTTAATTTATTAACAAAACATTTGTACGGATCCCTTAAACAATAATTTCTCACACATTTCTATACTGGGAATGTATCTTCCATAACTATAATATGATTTGAACAATTTAAAAAATCTTCTAAATTATTTAGGGTCCCTGAGAAGCAATTATCCAACTAAAAATTAATTCAACTTAATTTGAACTTAATCGGAGACCCTGCCGTAAAGTAATTTGTCAAACATTATGTACTACGATTTGTAACAATTTATATTTACGTAATGGCTCATTTCCTTTCATCATTACTAACTATTATTTACTAAAAATATATTTTGCAAACTGCATTAAACATAGTCACGACCTAACTGCATCGAAATTGTTTCATGTTTATTGTAACTAGAAGTAAATAACATGGAGTACTCAAATTAAAGTAAAACAAACTCAGAAAAACGATCGATTTAAAAAATTACCGAAAAATACAAAATAAATTGGCAAGATGTCTGTCATTATAACATTAGACAATACATTTTATTTACAACATTGAAACATCAATTGTCTTGTAAAACGACTGTACATGACTCTAAAATGGAGTCTTACTGTATAAATATGGACATTCTATCAATTCGATGCAGCCTTTATCCTCAATAGCACGTATCCTAAATCATCGGTACACAGATCCTATATAAAAGCGTGTGTTTGACACCATGAGAGCGCCGCCATTATCAATGAACCACTGACGAATGTTTTACACCACTGTCGGAATTATACCAAACAAATGTTTTGTTGATTTTGTACTAATATTAAGATCGACCTATCAGCAACCTTATTAGAATGACTATAAAGATCACTATGTAATTGTTTGTGATGCTGAAGTCACGAGGTTACAAAATTGTGTAACTTGAAAAGGCTTGATTTTCCGATTGGGTTACATTAGATTGAGTAGAAAAGAGTATTTTATATTTACATCTATTTTGTACATAGCCAGTTCATGGCAAATTAGTTAAATATATTGGCTTTAAAGAGGACCTTAAGTTTGTAAGTTTGGAATTTAGATACTAAATCTACTGTTTTATTTGAACAACAGCTATTCGAATAAAACTGCTTATTTAAAACTAGGTGTACTAAGTTCGGTATAATCCTGACAGTTGTCAGTTTCCGTCAGTGTTAACAAGAGCCATGCACGGCCGCATGCCGCAAGCAAACAGTCGATCTAGCGTGGAATGTAACGCGAGGCGACGTCCCAGCGTCCACTGGCCACGATTGGGCACCACCACAGACAAACAACAAACATCATAATATTATGCAAATTCTCATAAATTCGTAGGACATTCAAAAATTGAGTGAAGGTAAAAATTATTGTTACGTCATTCTCACTGGTTGATATTGGCAACGGTCTCGTCCTGAGGACTACTAACAGCAATCGAGCCCAATCGTGTCCAAATAAATAACAGCCATAACCTGTACAATATAACTAGCACATATCACATTGTGACGTCGACTAGTGCGCGAGCACGCCGTTCCTTTGTCGCGGGTAACCATTGTAGTTCACTTTCTTGCTGGGAACATCTGGGATGGGCTCAGGTTCGGTCTTGACCTTTTTGCCAGTTTTGGGTGAGAGGTAGGCTTTGTAGAAGAACTGTGCAAAGAGGACGAAGTACGAGAAGTACATGGCCATGGAGAGCTTGATGTTGATTTGACTGATGTGACAGCTCGTGGGCGATGAGGAGGACATGTAGTTGTGTGCCCAGATGTTGATGAAGCAGCCCACGATCATCTGCGACAGCTGCAGCACTGTGATGGTCATCGCCAGCATCTTGGGCGGGTACTTGCCCATGCTTACTAACGCGTAGTAGGAGTACATTACACTGGAAACAGGAAAAAAGAAATCGTTAGTGTGTTGTATTATATTTATTTTTGAAAGTTAACAAATCTCGGATAAAGAAGCGGTTTTCCTTATTTGCAATTTATTTTTACCATAAACATTCAACCTTTTGTACTTTTTTTACTTCCATCTTCTTTTACATTTTTAATTTTTTTTTTTTCAAAATCTCGAACAAAATTAAATTCATTCAAAACCAATTAATAAATCCTGACAATGTTTCATATGTTCAATGCATCTTCTTAATAAACGAGCCTTTCAAATATACGTTAAATGAAACCATACGACACGTAAATACTTAGGAAGTGGTTACAATTGCAGGACAGCTATGAATAGAGCAATTTGCCGGGATCAAATACCACGCTTCTGCGAAACGCGGCTCAAAGGAAACATTCACTTGGGAACTGAGAAATGAAACGTAGTATTTTATACCTGACTTGAAGCAGTAACGGAAAATATTAAAATACAAAGCCGTGAGGAGCCTCCATCAAGATAAAAAGATTAATTTTCAAAGAAGCTTTTGTCTCCTAATTTATTTTTTCGACGATGAATTTTCAGGAAGCCAGATGTCATGGTTATAGTCTCTTCACGAGACTGTTTTATAAGAATACCGTAGCCCTGAAACGCAACAGGTAACGAAAGGAACAGGGTGGACTTTTAGTAAGTTCACTCCGGCCAGTACAGGAGGAGTCATTTGATAATTATACCACCCAAAAAAAATGTTTTAGACTCCGCTGTCTGACCATTGTCTGTCATTGATTTTTTTTATTTAAGAGAATACGAGTCACACTTATTTTTTTCAACAGTATCTTTACACGTAATCAGTCTCGTGATTATGCTTATTATTTATCAAAATAAATACTTTCACGCTTGTCTTACGATTTAAGATAATATAATTTCTTGATCCCTGCCACACCTGTCTTACATTTTCTTATCATTATCACCTAATGATTGATTTATTGAAAACATTTAATTTTAATTCAGGTGTTGTTCCAACCGAAACCATTCATCAATCATTCACAATTCATTAAACCTGCGAAAGTAATACTTTTGTGTAACGTCTTGGGGGAGAAATGAATGGCGCTCCTGAAAAGGCCTAGTCATTCGGGTTTTATTATTTTTGTTTTACATTAAAATAAGAACATTATTTTTTCTTGGATTTATTACTCATTAATTTATTTTTGTATAAGCAACCAGCCTTAGACAACTTTTTGTTATTCAATAACGCCAGAACGGCTGAACGGTTCTTGATGCAACTTTTGACTCAGAGATAATTATGTTACTTATAACGCTTTCCATATTTTAGATGAAGGAATTTTGAAAATCGATCCAATACTTTTTTAATGGATTCGTTACAATTTAAAATACAAATCTTTTCTCATCAAAATATTATTTTTAAATGTAAATTCATTCCTGTCTTCGAACTTGTAGATCCAATTCTAAAGTCTCAATGAAAATATCAAACTTCATGGTCCTGCTAACATTACATTATCCATCCCTCTGTTCATCAAAACACATTAATGTCATGTCAAGTCCCTATTAATTACAAGTACATAGCGCACCCCAATGTGATCAACCTAGTTCCCAAGTGCAGTGATGTCACTGCAAGTAATATTTCTACTTTTTGCGTTCGACATGCAATACACCTTTTTTATTATTTGTGTGTTTCGTCTTCATTTCAGGTCAAGGAAGTCAGAAACAAAGTCGAAGATGGAGCAAAATTACCCAGAAGAAGCATGTTTACTCTAATTTTGAAAATTATTGGATTGTTCGTTGAGAAACACTGACGTAGGCAGAGAGCTGTTTCGCTGTGCGCATTATAAAAGACGTTTGGAAACTCTTAGTGCGGTATGGTGGTATACCACTAATAAGGTAAGGTCATTATCATTTACTTGGTCTTCACAAGGCTTGCAGATTCTTGCCTATTTGGTGTTGTGGTAGCAAGAGCCAGGTCCTGAGTTTTATTCGGAAGTCGGGATCCGATGAAAATTTTAGGTCTCGCTTTTCTCTTAAAAAGGAGTCCAGATCGTCATGCCAACGATTTTAGGTCTGGCTGGGCTGCGACGCTCATCTTCAGACACCCACCCACTCACTCACCACTCTAGCCCTCTCCATCTAACATTCATATTATGATACTTATTCATAACTGGAAAGTGTGTTCTATTAGGTGCATATCCTGCAGAGATTACTGGCTTTGATGTTGCGTTATGAACTATATGAATCATATTGTTGTTGCAAAAACTGAATGACACAATCAGCCGACCTGCAAATATCTCTCTCAAGGTCTGAAGCTGCTATTATACCAATGAATCGACTTCCTCTAATAATAGTTGGTTCAATTTAGATGTTATCGACACTATAGAAACTCAACGGGACATCCATATCTCTTCATTGAATGTTAAGTCGTGGGAGGATCCTAAATTGCAAATGGCGACTGGCAGTGCCTGCCAGCTGTTTAGTTTTTTTTCTGAATCTCAAACTAACATTGTTTTTTTATTAGATTTGCATTTCGATACGAAACTTACAATTGCAAATGGATAGCTTTCATATGGATGCTGATACAGATAATGTAAACTCATTTTAATATTTCACGTTTAAAATTTTTATTTTATTCTGAGGTCAGCATTCCATAATTATGAATCATCTATGAATTTATCAGTACACAAGCGCGGATCCACCATTGGCACCATTTTGGGCACGATGGGCAATTGGGCATGCCACAACCCAACTAGACTTGTAACATTACAATTTCATGATCTTTTAATTTACAAATATTTAATTAATAATAGAGTGATTTCGGTCCAGAAATCAAAAATTGTCTAAAACTTGTTGATCACGAGAAGGTCAGCCTTCGCGGATGTTACCACGTCGGAAACAAAAACGCTGTTAAACAACTCGCTGAAACGAACACGTTGGCAGCAATACGTGGGAAAACAATCCGACCGCCCTACGTATTAGAAGTGTAAATCATCTGCATCATAAGATCATGTCTCTTGGTACGTTTGGGCGTCGGCTTGGAACAAACGTTGCCTGAAAACGTGGGATACGTAAGCGATGGAAACGTAGCGATGGGAACGCAAGACGTGAGCAACATTGCAGAGTCTTAAAGTGTAATAATCTCATTCATTCAACCCAGTCGTAAAATAATAGACATGAAATTGTAACGTTATCAATTTCCATTCATTCAGAATAATCTTAGATTGGTAAAGCAGAACACGGTAAGATCACCAAGAGGAGTGGCTGGAGAGGGCCCAGGGCGCAGCGTCCTCACCTTCAGTCGGACTCAGGTCCTCAACGGACACGGGTGTTTCGTGAGGTTCCTGTGTGTGATGAGGAAGGAAGAAACGCCTGGGTGTCACCACCGCGAGGATCGCCCGGAGGACACGGTGGAGTATACGGTGCAGGACTGCCCCGCTTGGGCAGAACACCGCCACGACGGTGATAGGCGGATCTCTCGCGCCCGGCATTGGTCAAGGCCATGCTGCGGGGCGAGACGGAATGGGAAGCGGTCGCCTCCTTCGCGAAGCTCGCGAAGGAGGAGGCTGGCCGCGTGAGGGAGAGGACGGCGTCCTCCCCTTACACCAGCCGCAGTGGTAGGCGCCCACGGCGTCTGACGTCCGGCCACCGTGGGTGCCGTCATGCGGACGGTGAGTAATGGGTGACTCGCCGTCCAATCATGGACCATGCCTGGGTCGACGGCGAATCGTGTTTCACGCGCGCCTCAAAGTTCTGTCAGCAATCTGACGGGGCCACTTTAAGAAGGCCAAAGCCTGTCGGGGTCACTTTAAGAAGGCCAAAGCCTGTCGGGGTCACGTGACCCCGGCAGGCTCAAAGGTTATTCTGAGACAGTCATGTGACTGTCTCATCAGGTAAACGTGACCCTGGACGTAAAGGGCTATTGAAGGGTCACCATGGATTTTGGCCAGTACACGTCTGACAGTTCTGCTCCGCCCTGGGTAGGTAATCATTTGATGATTTTATCACGATAAAAAAGGGTGGAAAAGCAGGTCATACCGCGATCGCGGCTGTAAAATCCCTGTTTGGGGAGTGGCTTTTTTTTTTTAACGTGGTAAAATCATCAAATGAGACCTCCCACCCCGGGCAGGGCGGGAGGTACTGTCAGACTTGTACTGACTAAAATCTACGGTGTTCTTCAATAGCCCTTTATGTTCCGGGGTCACGGTGATGGAAATAAGTCCCGCGACCCCGGCAGGCTTTGGCCCTCTGTGAGGGGGCCCCGTCATTTGCTGACAGCTCTTTGAGGAGCGCGTGGAACACGACGCGCCGTCGACCCGGGCATGGTCCATGGACGGACAGCGAGTTGCCCTTTACTCGCTGTCCGCATGCCCGCGCCTACGGTGGCCGGAGATCGTCTGCCGACGTCCGACGCCGTGGGCGTGTACCACTGCGGTTGGGGCGGAGGGAGGACGCTGTCCTCTCTCTTTCGCGGTCCGCCATCTCCTTCGCGAGCATTACTGCCTCGCAAAAGGTGGCGACCGCTTCCCACTCCGTCTTGCCCCGACAGCATGGCCGAAACCAATGCCGGGCGCGAGAGGTCTCCGCCTATCGCCGCCGTGAGGACACGTCGGTGCCCTGCCCAAGCTGGGCAGTCTTGCACCCTCTGTATGCTCTACTGTGTCCTCCGGGCGATCTTCGCAGTGGCAACACCTAGGCGTTTCCTCCTTTCGCATCAGACACAGGTACCTCCCGAAACTTCCGTGTCCAGTGAGGACCTGCGTCATCCGGTAGGTAAGGACGCCGTGACGTCTCTCCAACCACTCCTCAAAGAGGGGTCTTACCGCCGCTATTGCGGCGTGCCCGTGGGGAGTGGCTTAAGAGGCGCCACGGAGCGGCGTACTAACCCTACGCCTGACGCAGGTCCTCAACGGACATGGGTGTTTCAGCAGGTTCTTGTGTCGGTTTGGGCGGAAAGAAACACTTGCCCCGTGTTTTCATGGAGGCGATAGTGGGAGCGTCGTGAGGGACAGGACTACCTCACGAAGCAGCCGCCTCGGTAGACGTCTACTGTAATGGACGTCGCGAGACGATTTCCGGCCACCGTAGGCGGAGGCATGCGAATGGCGAGTAATGTAGACGGTGGTGGTCCAATCAGGGACCATGCCGGGGACGCGGGACTGTCTAAGCAGTATAACGCGGCCCTCGACTAGACTTCAGGGGCTGGCAGGTGAGGTGGAGAATGTTCTATTCCTCACGGGTCCCGCCTCCTCCTACAAAAGAGGTGACTGCTTCACATTACCCCTCTACCCGCAGCATGGCCTCAACTAATGCCGGGCACGAAAGGTTGCCGCTGCCTATTGCCTTTTTTTTTTACGTTGTAAAATCGTCAAATGAGTACTCCCACCCAGAGCAGGGCGGTAGGGGCTGTCAGACTTGAAATGACTAAAATCCACGGTGTCCGACAATAGCTTCAGGGGCTACAGTTACTCGTTAGACCCCGGAAGGCTTTGGCCCTCTAAGGGGCGTGCGTGGAACATGACGACCCTGGGTCGCGAGTTGTATGCTGTCCAATGCGTCCCGCCTCCTTCTTCGCTGCCGCCTATCACCTGCGTGAGGACACGGCGGGGCAGATCTCCGCGCATTGGCGCAGTTTTCGGATGGCTTTGCCCAGAGTTTTTTTTAGTGCTGGATCCGCGCTTGTCAATACTGTCATACTACTCTATACAATGAGCTTCCATGTTGGACACGCCCTCACATTCATTACTTAACTGAGTAAACAAAAGATCTGTCAAAGTTGTTAATCATCAACTAGTATAGATTGACTGTATGTCGGACACATTTCATTGATTGCTTAGTAACAAGAGGCTTCTACTATAAAAATGAGCTTATGCTAGTGGTTTCTTGTTGTCGCGTTCAGATAGAGTATACCTCAGTGCCTTTCATCAAGATCCGTTCAGCTGTTCTGGTGATAGAGTAACGAAAATCCATTCAGCCAAACTTGAGGATAAGGATAGTATGCTGGTTCAAAAGAAGTTTTCTCTCTCAAATAATAATATGTTAACAGTATTGATATTGCTCTCCTGCCATTTGAAAAACTGGTTTCAGGTCGGTGGGAATGTCGTTTTCATCTGGACTTCATTATAAGTAGCCTACCATCTAGTCATCACATCTGTCATACATTCTATCCATCCATAGCTTTTTTGGTCTTCTCTCAATCTTTTCTTTTTTATGAAAAGACTTAATTTCAAAAGTAAAAATAAAAACAAAAAATTCTTACCTATGGACACAATAGTTCATGACGACGAACCAGCGCGCCGAGGACGTGTACTCCGTGAAGGAATACCAGGTGTATAGCAGGACCGTGATGTGGTGGTACCAGTGCAAGAAGATCAGGGGCTTCTTACGTAGGACTATGAAGACGGTGTCTCCTAACTCAGGCAGCTTCGATAACACGAACATCCATGTCCAGAAGCCTGACACTTTGTCTTGTTCGATGAAACTGGAAATTAGAGAAAAAAAATAGTAAGTATTTATAGTTATAAAGATCCACTGTAAACTTTTATTGTAGCAATGACGTGAGACTGAGAACAATGCTTAAAAAGTTTTGAATAACAAAAGCGTCTCTCTTAGAATCTAGCCTTTCAAGATCGACAAAAAATTTGAGCTGTGGGAGGTCTAGTCTGAAGTCTGAACTATAGATACATTAATAAAAAAAAAGGATCATCGGCCCAGACGAACTAAAACTTGCTAGCTCATTTGTAACGCCCACCAGACGAAAGAAAAATAAAAGTTCGAGTCTTCAGAATATCGACAAATTGCTTAGTCGTGTCCAAGAAGTAGAACACTGAGCTGTGACTAATACAAACAAATCATTCATGTTTCGATAACTGGCTTACATATGATCGATGTGCACAAGGCATTAGTAAGTGTAATGTGGCGTATAAATGGCGAATGTTTTTACATGGCTGATAACAAAACATCGCGTGCGCATAGAGCAGTATTTGACACGCGAGCAATGGGAATGGAGCCGTCTTGTCTATTAGGTAGGACGCTAATTTGTGTCGGTTGTGTATGTGCTGGAATTAGCGATGATCATTTCAGTTGTCTGGTTAATGTAGAGGCATGGTCGCGTCTCAAATAAAGGTCTAGTCAATATTCTGTTATCCCACGCATTCGTTTTGAAATACGGACATATTCGGTGGATGCAAACAAAATAATAAACAGATAAAATAGAAAGAAAAAATGATATCTAAAGACAAACCATAAATACAAATTATTATTAACGTGCTCATATCAATATTTCTTCAGCTTAGACATAATGGCGCTTCCTTCGAGACAAAGATATAGAATATAATAACAATTTTAGATGAAGAAGAAATTCCCAATGAAATGCGAGCACAGACAATTCATTACCATGTAATCAATATTAACTTTCCGTTATTAATTGATGCAATAGATACTGTTTACATAATTACAATGACGTCATGTTAGGAAGGGGTTCGACTGTCATATGATACTAATTATAGACAGGTGGCATTATGACTCAGTTTTCAAGCTGATCAATTAATATTATTGTATTTAAACACATGTTCTTAGGTCAGAAGAGACTAATAACCGCAAAGGCTAAATATTTCTTGCGGTCTTGGCTTAAAAAGAAACGGAATGGCTTTTTCTAGCAACTCGACGCAATGTACATAGGTACACAAAATAATTAAAACTGTATTAAGTATCTTGAATAATATTAATATAGTATGTCATTTTTATCCACAGAGGAAAATAATGCATGGACAAATAATTTATCCTGTATTTGATTTAGAATATTTCTTCACTCTGATATTTCTGAATCTCTTAATATTTCTGCCGTTAACCTTGGCGTAGTTAAACATGTTTGTGAATCAGTTTTAATTATAATTATGACACAACAGGATATGCTTTCACGATTACCAAGAAAAAGATAAAATTGGGATTACCGCAGATTTCCTTCAAACTTTTATCTACATTATACTAATATTATAAAAACGTAAAATGTTTTTTGTAAAAAATAATCTCTGGAAATGAACTACTCAACCGATTCTCAAGAATTCTTTCACTCATAGAAAGTTATTGCTCTTTATTTCTTCGATAAAATTTTGTTTCATTTCTCTTAAAGTTACATTTATTTACATTTAAGCTATTTAATAAACTAATTTCATCAATTAATAACAAGCAAATTATTATATCACCTGTTATAATATTACAACAACAACAATAATTCCTATAATGAAATGAATAAGTTTGAACAATTCTATTGTGGTTCTCACCATTGTAAAGCAATCGCGTTCAAATTGAATTTTGTTCAAATTGTTACATGAGTGGGTACATATTAAACAGTCTCATTATACGAAGTTTGTTAATTAGTAAGAACACTGTGTTATACAAGTACAAATAAGTTGAGTATTACATAATGCGGGTAGGGACTGCGTATGGCGTGGTATGAGCTGCGAAGGTTCTTATGTGTAATGTTTATGTTACCTTTACACTTTTTTTGGGATGTGTAAAAAGATGAAATGAGTCCTCCAACCCTGAGCGCAGCGAGAATCCCAAACTATTGCTGACTAAACAGCACAGTAAAGAACTATACTCCTCTCCACTTTTTTAGCGGCAACTGTGATACACACAAAAATTATTCTTTTATTTTTTCTTGTGTTAGATATAGGTTCTTTTTTTTTCTGTGTTTATTTTTTATTTTGAATGTGTGTCTATCGTGGTCCCTTTGCGCCGAATAAATGTTTTTTCTTTCACCCAGCAAAGGAGTGGAACTCTACCTGTGTCCGTGTTTCATCATGCTGATCTGAGATACGGTATAATTTTCTGGGGAAATTCTTCTCTGAGGGAACAGGTATTCAAGGCCCAAAAACGTTGCTTAAGGTCAATTATGAACATGAAGACAACAGATAGCTGCGTTCCGGTGTTTAAATCCCTAAAACTGTTAACATTTCCGGCAATGTATGTTCTAGAAATGGCAATATTCGTTAAAAGAAACATGCACCTTTTCACTACAGTACAACAAATGAGGCAAAGACCAGTCAGGAGTCAGTATAAAAATCTTTTACATGTTGAGAGCTGTAATACTGCTTTACTTAAAAAAAACATTACTTGCATGGGTCCTACGATTTATAATAAAATACCTGACATAATAAAGAATGATACAATACATAATTTTAAAAAGAGATTAACAGCCCTACTTGTTGAGAAATGTTATTATTCTATTAACGATTTTTTAAATGATGATGACATAAACTAACTATTCCTGATTATCAAAAATAGAAGTAAATAACCTAATTTAATAAAGTATTGATTCTTTTTGACATTATACTCGTGTAATTGTGGTCAATTCAATTGTATTTTTTTTTTAATGATATAATTTTCTTTTTTTGTCTTGACATGCCTAATTAAATTAAATTTGTATTCAATATTCATGTTCAATAATATTACTTCCATGATCATTATAATTTATTACCAACAATTTTTGCATGCCTATTAGGTAAATTGTACAAGGATCACAACTTATTAATTTTAATATCTTATGTCATGTACCTACAATTTATGCAAATAAAGCTTTCTTTCTTTCTTTCTTTCTTTCTTTCTGATCGCATACAACCCTAATTTCACCGAATTTAGAACTTCTGGCCTTTGTCACTGTAACCTCTGACCTAGATAATAATGAAGAGCACACCCATCTCAATTAAAGGAAAAAAATCTAGAAATCTAGACTAGAGCTATACAGTTAGACAATTTCCGATCAATCTAGCCATAATACCAGATCAAATTGACTCCAAATTGATGCCGTAACCTCGGAATAAGAATCTTCACCGACAATTTTATTTACAAGACTAATCTGTCCTTTGTCGGGCGACGTCCTACAAACTAAATTCAGCAAAATATCATTAGTGCACCCTATTAACTTTTTGTGAAGTCCAGTGGAATGGTCAGTCGGCTTTTTGGCAAGACTAATTGCCACTTTCACTGGTTAATGTTGGCCAGCCGCAAGAAACACGACTAAAATTCACTTTAGAAATCAGTTTGTTTTTATATTTTTATTTATAATGGGTTTGCTCTTGGGACTCAATATAATCCAGAAGCAAAGATGAAATCAAAGTTGGCGCGAGCTGGCCCTTGCTCCTTGACTAATGAATCTCTTTTGTTAGGTGTAATATCATCAAATGACTACTCCCGTCCTTCGTGAAGCGAAAGGCAGCATCGCTTGCCCATTATGATAAATTTTCGACATTTTAAAAGTGCCCAATAATCCCATTCAGACCTATGTGAAATTAAATATTTCTACTGATTGTTATACTGTGCTGACTAAAAATCACCCTGTTCCTTTAATTACCCTTTGCGTTCCAGGATCGCACTAATCTCAAAACACATTACCAGTCTAATTCTATTCATGAACTACACAAACCACCATATAAACATGGCTTTCGTTTGAAAATTACGTTTCCCATCACGACTATCCCATAAATTTAAATAAAGACCATCCATAACCACCATTAATAAAGGAATACCGACACGAGCCAACGAAAGAAGTCCACTAGGTTAATCAAACTGGTATTCTACGCGGAGTCATGGCATTCGACGCAAGCGCATAATTTTCTATCTGACGTAATACCGTAACTGACACACCACTTTCTATTTCCATTTGAGCGACGGACTCTGATGTAATTTTTTCCAACAAAATCTTGTTTACACCTTGTTCTGACAACCTGGTTTCAAGAACTAGGTGAGGAAGGTCCGAGTGGAAGCTTGACTTTACGTAATCGAGATAAGATCGTTTCGCGTTTGATTCGATTATAGGTAATCGATGCTCGAGATTCATTTATAGCGAGACGAAAAACAATAGCCTTGTATGAGTTTTGCGATTCGCTGTGGGTCCCGTACTGTTTAAAGCCAGAACTACGAAAAAAACATTGACAACGAGGTCCCTTTTTTTTTAAAATGATAAATTATCCATAGAATTTTAGACTTTATTGACAAAAAAATCACCCTGTTCTTTCATTTGCCCTTGGCAGTCATAAAGAGATTCTTTAATGACATTTGGATATGTCTCAGAAGCTTCTAAACCACAGGTTTCAGAAATGTATTTAAAAATCCCAAATGACATATCAAGCGAATAAACATATCAATTTTCCCAGCCAATTACAGCATTCACAAGGTATTTGACATCAAATTAACTTATTCAAGGTTTGAGCCAGCGCGTTTTAATATTCCCTTTTCTCCGTACCTTGGTTTAAGAACCCTGAAAAGGCGCGTAAGACATCCACCGTCTTATAAGATTAAAAACACTCTTCGGTGCTCCCCGATTGGATTAGGCACGTCATTCCTTTTGATCCGCCCGTCTTTACATCTCTGTGTAATATTTTGCGCGCCTTTAGAATGAGAAGTTTTCTTTTTCGAATATTAAAAAAAAAGTAGTTTCCAAGAAATCTCTAGATGATGGCGTTGAACTGACTACGTTACTAGCCTTATTTATGCCTTCATTTTTGCACAAATCCACGAGGCACAGACATCTCTTTTTTTCTCTTGGGACATTTTCTTTATGTCGTGGAAAACTCATAAATTAAAAAGACTGGTCCATGAATATTTTTTTCTTTTTCCTTGTTGTTATTTATTTCCAAATGCCAATGGTGTGATGTGATGTGATGTGACTGATAATGACATGGCATGTACGTTACGTTTTAAGATCTCTAAATTACAATCAAGTGAAAAAAAAATACAAAAAATGACGACGTTCCGTTCATTGCAGTAACATACCAAATTCAGCGCCATCTATCCATCGACTAGGGAAACAATCAAAAGAAAATCCCTCATTTTAAAAGCTTAGAAATATTTATAGCAAACTCTAAAGTTCTGTTTTCATTAATGTCGAATTATTGTGAATGATGTTCTTTGAGCTATAAAGTAGAACGTGGGAAGACTTTAGAGAAAACATGTTTCGTTACGTTTCTATTATGATTATTTTTATTTATGGCACAAAGTAAGAAGTGTCTGCTTAGCGTCAGAGAGTAAAATGTTCCAGCGGAAAAATAACCAATACGTTAATTATAGCTGGAATTGCTATGGTGCTTGACTGAAACTTTCAAAGAATGAACTATTTCAATTAGATAAAAATCGCAGCTGTAGTATGCTTAATTTTGTGCTCTTGACCCAGCAAAAAATATTCGCAGTGTATTCATTAATTTTCCGATTCGAAGAACGCAACCTCGTTGCCACCCTAGTTTTCAATCATGTTTCTTGCGCGTTGGATATTCTGCATCCAATCAAAACTCATCACATTATTACATTTCGAAGCAATGAAAGTACAATAACAAAAAACACTATAATTTTCTATCTCATAATTCTGATTTCCGTCTTGAAATTGACCATTACACTTCAGGCACATCACTAGATCTATTACAGCCACAGATGGAAATTTTTGACAACACAGTACTATTTTTTTCAGCAACCCATAATAATACACTATAGGTATTCTAAACGGGCATTATTTTTACTGCAATATACGGTGCAATACAATTGCCAGCTATTGCAGCCGAACCATGACAATATTTTGAGTGTGGTCCGGCCATTTAACAACATATTTTTGTTCGGACCGTAAGCCTAACGTATATGCCATGCAGACTCTGACATATTGCCGAGATATAAGTACTACTTTAAAATATTTTTGATGGCCGGAAATACCTATTGAAAATGTTTATGAGCTGGTCGGAAATGTAGCCACAATAGCATTAAAAATATTGCTCTTTTAGACGAACCTTTAGAAATAACAAAACATACAATTATTCTACAGGTCTCAAGAGATCAGCTTAGTTATGATTATACACATACCTACCACTTACATGCAAACATCTACATACATAAACGATTTAATTATGTGTAATTAAACAAGTAACTAAATTACCCAGCACTAGTGTACGCTAGGATGTTTTAGTTTACATAAGAGCATTTGCTGTTAGCTAGATATTTCCCTTAAGGGTAGTAGACACAGAGATGAAAATTAAGCAAGTTAAACAGGCAGGTTTAATCAACGAAACAATATAATATTAATTTGCGAGTTGGCTATTTTTAAAACCTTAAAAATTGTCCTATTTCTAATTTGTTATAAACGACGACATATGCAGAACATCGCGAGACGATATGAGACATCATGTATTTTAGGACACCATAATTGCGGACGGCGAGCAATGAGCAGCTCACCGTTCGATGTGAGGACCAGCCCAGAGTCCATGATGCGTTGAGAGAGTTCCACGCAAGGCCCAAGGGTCATGAAACGCAATTGAAGGAACAGGGTAGGTTTTAATCAGTAGTCTGACAGTGCCTAAAAATGTACGCAGGGAGAGAGGAGAATATTTTATAATTTCCCACCAATCGTGCATAGGGAGCCCACTACCTACTTCAAAAGGGTCCACTGATCCAGTGGCCTTCGCAGGTCAGATCATCATCATCACCTGATCAAGCTTTTACCAATCAAGTTAGGAAAGATTGACACTCGATCTAAACCGTATTTTAAAAACCCAAGAATCACAAACAGAAAACGCACGAGCAGAAGAAAAAGAAAAGATAAAGCAGATATCGTTTCTCATTATCACTGAGGTAGACCTATCTAAAATGAACATCTGGCAATAAATGGGGGAAAAAATTGTCTAGTCCACAGAGAAATTAAGATCTTGAGGAGGGTGTGTGACTCCCCGTGGGAAGATTTGTTCACGATTGTGGAGAAATACCAAGACTCTTGGTGTATTAACAAGTAGACAGCATCTTGTCAAGATCACATAAACTTCAGAGTACTACTCGTATGCACTTTAACTAAGAATAAGATTATCTAAGCGCTATATTGCGACTTCATGCACGCTCTTCTTTTACCTATAAAACCTGAGACCTGAGTTAGAGCGGTGAAGAGAAGTCAAAATAAGAAAAAGGCAATAATTTATTCTACTAAAAAAATAGCAATTTTATTTTTGTAATATTTATTAACATCAGGTCTCAAATTATCGCGCACGTGTTATAGGCACATGCTCTTAAATAATCAATTATCACTTGAAATAACATTAACCGGATATTATATAAAATTAATTTGTACAAAGTATTCCTTACTACAATTTTCGTTACAATATATTTGCGCCAAGTTCATCCTTTTCTTACGCACAGTAGGTACGTACCGGACTCTAAAGAGTATATTTAAGATCGGAATGTTTGCGTCTTCAAAGTTGGAATTACCGACCGGACTTTTGCTATGAAAGATTGAAAATCTTTGTAGTCCAAAATTAGACATTCTTTACAAAAGCTCATCAATCTTTACATATTAAAATACAAATTCACTTTTATCTGTTTGTACGGGCATAACTTCTGAACGGCTCTACCAAATTGAATAATTCTTTTGTGTTGTTAAGAGTTTTCGGAAAATTAAAAAAAAATCCCAAGCGAAACAAAGTCGGGCCGCTAGTAAATTATACGAAAAACATCAATCGCTAGGATCGTCAAACAGGAATCAAGAAATTAAAAATTATATGAAATCGTATTACTAGCGGAACAGAGCCTGTTGTCATCTTCTAATACAAATAGAGTAAGAGTAGGTACTGATAGTGATAACCAAGATTACTCAAGATAGAACGGATATATGACTTTAAAAAAGAAGTTTTCTTACGACATTTCGTGCACTGATGTCAGAGGTTTCCAAGAAAATTTATGTAATCGACTATGACTTTAGTCACAACTGACATTCATTCATCGGCCTTGAGAAAAAAGCAACAACAGAACAATTAAAAAAGTCACATCTACAACTTTTGCAAACAAGGAAAAACGTAAGTATTTGATTAATGGTTAAACTGCCTAAGTAAAAATTGTTAATATCCCTTGAATTTTTTAACAAATGATTAACAACTGTTTAAGATTTACCAAATTGTTAATTTAACTATAAATCAAACAACTCCCCCTTAATGAAATATGACATTTTTGTATTTACCAGAGAACTTGAGAAACATCAAGTCTTAAGTGCCGGTTAAACGAGGATATGAGATGTAAATGGCCTCTAAAAAAAGAGTAATGGTATTTAAAATAATAATATAAGCTAGTTTTTTATCTTACTGTTTTACACGTGGCTTCATTTAACCTTCATGACACAAAAATAAAATTATTATACAGAGTGCTAGAGTCCTATTCTAGTACAGCAATTAGTTTAGTTTATTAGTAGTTACAGCAATTAGATGACCCCACGACCCACCTCTTTCTTACATTAATAATTGAGATTTTTATAAACATTTTTGAATTTTTTACTTTTTTCTATTAGCGTAGTAAAAAAATATGAAAAAGAAAAATGACTTTTTGAAATCGGATCACCCTATGAAAAGTCCCCGTCTACACCTATACATTCGATCGATTCGTGTTATACAAAATCTCAACCATTTATGCAAAACTAATTGCTATAACTCACTGTACGTCCCTGAAAAAAATGTTCTAAAGACTTACGTAATATTATTTGTTAGATCTATGTAAAAAAACAAATATAAATAATACCAGAAACCTTATAACAATAGTGCTTATTGAAGGAATGGCATCCATCAGATTGGACAGCTGAAATAGGTTGGATTGGAATCCATCAATCAATTTCAAACGTCAACCAAATCGAACGGATTCCAGTTTCTATTTGGAAAATACCGGTTATCAGCGGAATATTGTTTTTCTCTGGCAACATTTATTTGATTTTTATTCAATCGTTTTATATGATCAACGTTTGATTGAACATAATATTTATGCTAAGTTTAGATAAAGCATTTTATTATTGACAAAATCGTAAAATATAATAAAGATCCAATCATGGACTGTAAAAAAAAAATAAAATTCAAAACGTATAAGAAATACTTTTAATTATAATCTACTACTAATATTATGAAGAGGTACATTTTGCAAGTTTTTTTTTGTAGTTATCTCTGAAACTACTGAAACGATTTTGAAAATTGTAGTAGTTAGTAGAATGCTACATTATTTTTAAGTGACAGGTTTTTTTTTAATAACACGCAGACAAAGCCGCGAACAGGCTGCTAGTTTGTTATAAAATATTAACATTCTAATAAAATTAACAATTCCATTTAATTGTGAGAAAATTCATATTTCATTTAAAATCCAGCTACAAAATTTCAGGGCAGGTAACTGAAATTTAAGTTATATCAAATTATTGTGGTTACGTCAACTATTCGTACAAAGGTAAAATTTATTAAAATTAAAATTCAGTGCGTGTGCTGAAACCATTTTAGGTATGAATTTTTCGTTATCGTACATGAAAGTTGTAATGAATTTTTGGGAGCTATGCAAGGGCAAATAAATAAAAATATACTGAAAAGTTAAACAGACAAGCTGAAACTATGATACATTTTAAATTGGAAAGCTTCAGCTGAAAAATGTTGGAAACTCAGTAACACGGTTTCAGGCCAGAATTTTTTTCACCAATGAATAGTAATATTATTTTCCATTTAAATAATGTCATTCATCATCATTGTTCCCACTGCTGGGACACAAGTCTCCTCTCTGTGAGAGGGAGTGGGCCATAATCCACCAGGCAGGCCCAGAGTGCAAAAAAATATGATTCTGGGTAAGCAATTTCAGTGACCGACTGAAATACATAAATAGTTTGTAAAACCTATGAGTAAATAATGTTTTATCATAACTTTTCACCCTTGTAAGTTACGTGAGGATGTGTGTACAATACCAATTACATTTTTTATTTTTGACAGTTGTCCGCCCTTGTGCCGACCGAGCATGCGGTCACAGCCGGGGTTCGACATTGACCGTGAGTCCGTGACTCCGCTGGCTCTGCAAACGACCTAAATCGATATTTGGATAGGGTTGCCACACATTCTGGTTTGAAGCTAAATAATTAGTTCGTAAATAAACTGCAGAACTTGAGCAAAGGTTACCTCGGACAAGTTATTGCGCATTTCGGATTATTCGGGACAAGATTCAAGTATTTAACTAGAATAATTAATATTTATAAGACTTGAATATAGCTAAATTTATATAGTTATGAAACTCGTTATCTCTTATGAGCGGTCGATTTCAAGTTGAGTTTTTCACAAGGCAGGCCGGCCCGATTCAAATATTTGCTAATAGAATTAAATAGGGAAAAATTATCGCGTTATTTGAACCTCAATCTTTTCTCAAATATTTAGTTCCTAAGTTTGTGCCAATACTTTTATAATAAATCTAGTCTCAACCTTTCAAGAATTCTAGAATAAAACTCTGTGGAAACTTTTAATAGGATAAAATGATGACCAGCCATATATTAGCTACTTGGTTGCACTCGTAAATGGCAAACACGAGATAGGAATCATGTAGAATGCTCACGTTTCTCGTAATGCGTAGACACACGTAAATGCGATGCGTTAACCGACGTACAACAGCGTATAGTTTCAAGATGAGAACCGTGACAAAATATCGCCTACGACACTGAGAAACTAAACCAAATGTATTTTAGATTTTCTTAAAATAGAATAATCTATGAATAAATGTTACAAGCGACTATTACTGACCACTTGTACTCTGACGCAAAAACATTTTTTAAAGCATTTTTTTTTTTGGTTTGCGTGACAACCCTGTTTCGGACTCGACTAAAAATGGGGTAGATACTGTAAAACTCCACGACATATGGCATACTTTATGTCTTTAATAAAAGTGCTTTACGCAACTCGGGTCCCGAAGGTTTTTTATTGGGGCGATACGCTTTTTTGTCACGATCGGTCTTGCTTATTGTACTTACACTGCAATGTATCATCAACGGCTAAACCTAGTTATGTATAGAAGTGTCTAGTTCTTCTACATAATCGACCTTTTATGTTCATCTAAGTAATTTTCATCTGAGAATCAGCAATTATGGTATTTACAACTGTGCTAAAAAGGGGATTTTTCAACGATATTCACAAAATCCAATTACTAAAGTCTAAAGTCGTGAATTAACGATTTAAGAAAACAACAAACACACATGAATAAAAGATTTTTAAAGATCATCATCATTATTATCACTAACTCTGTCTAAAAACACAAAAAAAATTACATAATTAAATAATTTTGTTTTATGTCCTTTGGTTGACATTGACGAACATCAAAAAGATGCTAATTTTTTTAATTGGGTTTTGAAAATTAAAAATATGAAATCATTTTCTTATCGTACATGCATCTTTATTGTGAACTGATTTATAATAACAAAATTGTAAGTAATTTTGCTAATTGCATTGAACAATTAATTTTAATTATATATTTTTGAGAACAATCGTAATTGTACCAAGTATTTTAACAAAATTGGACATGTTTTAAAATAACAAGAAAAAAACACAATTTTATGCAAACACAATTATTTTTACAAAAATAGCAATTATTATAATATAAGTGGCTTTGACAAAATTCGTTTATCTGAAAAACAGTACAGGCAGCCGGAATCGAGAAAAACAGCCATATCTTAGCATTTGATACGGTCGAGTGATCTCAAAAACATATTGTTTTTATTGCTAGGCCTCCTCGTGCTATCGAGTGGTTTTACTAATAAAATAAATTTTCATTGTACTAGATTAAATCTAGAAACTGGAAGCCTAGAATTTCTAGTCCCGGTGTCAAAATTGTGCTCGAGTTGAAATGGAAGTCACATTGTTCAGTTTTACGAAGTTCAAATTGGATTGGTCCAGTTTTTCGGACAGCTCCTTTATACCTAACATCATTTCAGACTTAGACAAGGGACAGTTGTGAGGAGAATAAAGTCCTTATGCAATTACTTGGTGAAACTTCACAGAATATAATATTCTAGAGTCCTAATGCCAGCTACACACGATAAATTTCGAACCCGATGTAAGCGGTGTGCAACTGTGCAGTAAACTTGATGGTGCATGGCTGGACTTGACAAGTTTACTGATGCACCTTGTAGCGTGTTACCAACTTGACGGTAAACTGGATAGTGTAGGGTTACCAAAGGCGATAATGTCAAACAAAAGAAGAAAAAAACTCAGAATATTACAACATTCATCATTATCTACCAACATCCTTTAAACAAAATACATAATAATAAATGCATCCGCTTCAAACCAAACAGTGTGAGCAAGAAACACGTGACCACATCACTTATTCCTTACCAAATATTTGTTCATCACTACACACTAAACTAAGTCTTACTAACTTTATTTACAGATACTCGTTATGTACTTACATACGTAATATATTACTTGTGGACACGAGGACCAAGTTACGATCATTTCATTTCCATCACGTTTATGGTTTATGTGCCAAGTCAATGTTAAAATAATGATCTAGTCGGATGACGCTGTTTAAAGTGCCTTTAGACTGGGCTGCAAATTGTTGATCTAGCTTTATGAAGCCAACTAAGGAGCTTATAAAGGCCATATTTAAATGGCGTTGTGCCAAATATGCCAAGACAGTACAATAACAAAAACATTAATATTATTTAGTGCAATACCTAAAATCGATTAGTGTGGGAAAATCCTTCTGGCTCCGTTTACTTACTGCGATCGGAAGCAACAATGTTCTAAAGAAAATCGTATTTTTCCAGTAAGTGGCCGCGAATTTAAAATTATGAGTGTTTCATATTACATTTAACTACTGTATTATATAGTTTTTTTGCGACCAAATTAAAAGTTTTTTAAGCCATCTTACATCATAGGGTGATTCACAAATTCTGATTGTATTCTATTTAAGATTTATCAAAGTTGTCCCATAAAAGGAAGACCGGTAATGAAGTGGGAGGGAAATAATTTAAAATCAATGTCAAAGGATTTACATTTTTACGACAACTTGTAGAATGTGAAGGAATAATTATTGTATAATGTAAACACACCTGTTGAATCACCATTGTACATAATTTGTGCGACATACGTCAATTAAGTCATATTAATATTCCTACCGACAAAAACTGCTGAATAATTCGGGCGGTTAACGCAGGGTATAACACTTTGAATAATATATTCTGTTACGCCATGATAGCCCCTAAAACCGGTATCGCTGATGTAAGCAACAAGTTTGCAAGGGTAACATAAAAACGAGCCGGCAATATCTTCAGAATGTGCCTAGGAAAAAAGAGTTAGGGATCCTTATTCTTACAAGATGTGGGTTTAAAGACAGATGTCAACACAATTCGTATAGAATGGAGTGACAATCTCGCGTAGTATGACCTATTCTATTTTTATTCTACCAAGAATAGACAGCTATTTTTCTATACAATGCAATATTTTTTTACCCAAAAATGGGACAACTGACGGATTGAAGAATAGAAACTTTTTAACATCTCTGTTAAACCTAAGACGATAGAAATCTTTCTACATTCTGTGATTTTATCTATTCTTTCATCGACAAAACTCGCTCTACAATGGTACTATTTTTAGAATAACTTACTGGCCTCGAAAAATATGGAAAAGCCTCTAGATAATTGAATATGCCTCAAACAATAAAATCTTTTCACAAAGGTTCTACAGTAATAACAAAACCTACATTCCAATTACTTTAGCAGACGTGATGAGAAAATAAAAATTCTCTTACACAGGCAAAAAAAAGCTGAAAAAAAAAATACGCATCCAATTATCGATTCAGATGCTAGAACGTAGAAACTTTGGAAGTAACCAAACAAAGTCGATAACAATTTCGTATTTGGTTTTATGTCTATTACACTACATTAGATAGAAAAGGTTCTCTCTCAGGCTATTTGCCCATTGCCCATGAACACCCGATAACCATTTATTACTATTTACCGCAGACCTTTACGATTTTGTTGGAAAAATAAGCCTGTTTTATGTTGAATGGAAATATACGAGTATTATTCAAGAAGAATGGGACTTTTTTATACAGTAAACTCAGTTTATGACGTCCACCTACAAGGTAGACAGATGATCTGATGAAGACCACAAGATCACGTTGGATGCAAGCCGCTTCTAACCGGCTACGGGTAACAGGGGAGGCCTATATTCACTGTTCAGCAGTGGACATCCTACGGTTGATATGATGATGACTAAGGGATGTATGACTGATTAAGGGTATAATCATTTGCCCAAAATGAGAATTAGTGGTGTAAACGTGTTCTCGAATGGAAGCCATGAATATAAAACCTCCCTCGCAGACGACAAATGCGCTGGATGGACGATGTGATGATGGTTACTAGGTTAAAATAGTTCCAAAGACCACAATATCAGGAAGAGAGGAAAGAGTTGAAGGAGGCCTACATCAAGATGTTGGAAAGAGGATGTTGAAGATCTTTTCACTTCACCTAATTATCGAAGATATGATTGTTACAACTGCTGGCTTACACTGGGCCCGTGTGACGGATTACGGGCCATTTCTTCATAGACACTACCCAGCACTTAGAATATTATACGCTGATTATACAAAATGAATATTTATGACAGTTTTAAAAGAACATTGATTGCACTAACCACCAATCATCATCTAAGGTTAAGTTAATTGATCTGCAGACAGATTGAACACGTGTCCCTCTAATATCAAGTAAAACACGTTCGTAAGTTCGTCTCAGTGGAACATTCCAGAAAGTACTTCAACATAAAGTTATATGGTACCGAAATGTGTGATGTAACACAGGCTTGTCTAACTTAAAACACTGTTCAAGCTAAAATGTCTTGAATTGTGATGATGCTCCAGTTTTACAGCCTCCACTAAAAACAGCGGCCTTTCAAGCTCGTTACCTTGAAATTAAAACTTTGCTACTTCACCGAAAAGATGCTTGTTTTGGGTAACTTTACTTGTATTTTTATTACTGGTCTTTGTGATAAATCGTGCAGTAATTTACGAGTATACAGAGTGTTTCTTTTAAATGGGCCAAAAGGGAGAAATCCTTATCCATAAGAGATACGGGAAAACTTTGTTAGGAACCTTTAGCTCTTTTTTGATGTGGACAATTTTGGTGTTTTTACTTTTTTGGTCAAGTGTGAGTTGTCCCCAAAAATGAGTAAAGTTGACCAATTTTTTTTTTAAAGCCTATCGACTCTGTTTCATGTAAGGATCATTTCATTGTATCGAAAGAAAAAAATCGGGACGGCAGAAGTTGGTCAAATTTAGCAAAATATTTTTTCATACAAATTGTATGAAGGAAAAAATTACCAATTTTTTTTAAGACTTTTTTTGATTGAGTTTCATGTAAGGATCATTTCATTGTATGGGAAGGTAAATGTATGGGCAACAGAAGTGGGTCAAATCTGAGTACTAATAATACGTGTTTAGACTGTAAGAAGAAACATTTCTGTATTTTTGACTAACTTCCATTGTCCAGACATTTTTCTTCCCATACAATGAAATGATCCTTACATGACACTAAATCAAAAAACATCTTAAAAAAATTGGAAATTTTTTCGTTCAAACAATTTGTATGAAAAAATATTTTGCTAAATTTGACCAACTTCCGCCGTCCCGATTTTTTTCTTCCGATACAATGAAATGATCCTTACATGAAACAGAGTCGAAAGGCATTAAAAAAAATTTGGTCAATTTTACTCATTTTTGGGGACAACTCACACTTCACCGAAAAAGTAAAAACGCCAAAATTGTCAACATCAAAAAAGAGCTAAAGGTTCCTAAGAAAATTTTCCCGTATCTCTTATGGATAAGGATTTCTCCCTTTTGGCCCATTTAAAAGAAACACCCTGTATAACAAGCTAATGCATTCGATTTTCGATCTTCTTTATAAAGAGTTAAAGGTGATAATGGATAAAGAGCAATAATCTCCATATAGTGAACTTTTACTTGTTACTTACCTTGAGAAACTTGATCATTGGAAAATCCGTACATAATTTTTAGTTCAATACATGGAAAAATTGTGAGCAGAATTTTACAGAAACAAATGCCAAAAGTCATGCAAAAAAGTGGAGCTAACCCGGAATTCGAAGCGTATCCGTAAACATTGCCGGAGATTTCCTTTAAAAACTTTAACTTCCAATTTCAGAGCAGACGAAAGCAAGACGAAGTTCCTTACTTGTTTCTTCAACTTCTAAACTCGAAACAGTTACTTTAAATATTTCAGAACGAAACTCCTCGCTGAAACTTATTGCTAACAAAAGAAATTTTGATCTCTGTTACTATCTGACACAGATCTCATAATGTCAAAAGTGAATGCTATAACAATGCCTAACCTAGATACAATGTAGAAAGTACTAAGTGTAAGTTCCCAGCGGCTTCTTAGTTCGACGTCGTTAGTTTTAAGCAGATGTAGAGACAAAAATTAAATAGAATACTGTTTAGAGGAGATTGAAAAGAGGAAATAAGACAGACATGGTGAGTGGTTACGCAGGGAGTAGATGCGATAGGAAAGCTTCTTGATCGTATTATAGTAGGGATTGTCCAGTTAACTGGATCTTCATTGAACATTCCTGTGGTAGTATAGTTGTGCCGAGGAAAATTTACAAATAAATGTTCTTTGGTTCATTAATGGAGACTGTCCAGTTTACTGGACAACCGAATTTTTAAAAGCCGTGGTGTACAGTTGAGACAGGTCTTTTCCTCTAGACGAAGCTTCTTAGTGAGGTTCTTCAAAAAGGTACTCTTGTACTACTACTACTACTTTGGTTTGTACTCGCAACCAAAGTGCTTAAATGACCAGCTATGATATTCTCTAAAAGAAAATTTCCTAGGTTGAACGCTACGCCCAGCTCTTCAGTGAGACAGATACACTAAACTACTGACAAACGTCATTGTCAACTGTCAGTAGTTTATTGAATACCAAACTGTAGCTTTGACGCAAGGCTTTTTATCCTTAGAGTATTCTCTAAGGATCTTTTTATCCTTAGAGTATTCTCTAAGGATAAAAAGCCTTCAATGCTGATCTCTGATAATTCTACCCACCCATAGAGGGATAGCAGTGACTTTATGTTGATAAAAAAATAATGTAATAAATTCGAGTGGCTTAGGGAACGACTACTATTCTTGACGTATCGTTTTAAATAACTTTCACTTGTAATCCGTCACGTAATTTACATCGAGTATAAAAGGCAAACAAAATCATACAATTATTTATCAGCGGAAAAAAACAAGCCTTTGGTTTTGCAGGTTTCCGATAAGTGGAAAGTTCGTTGGTAATTGTTTTGATCAGAATACAATGGTTTTGAGAGTTTGAGAAAAGAAATAAATTACAAATTTTAATTCACAAAATATCCATACAAAGGCACAAATAGGTAGGTTCAAATAGTAGGTCAAATAGATCATGGATTCGGTGTTCTGAAAAAAGTATACTAACTCTCTTTTCTCCTTTCGAGCTAGTTCGAAGTAAATTCATCTCGTTTTTAATTTTTACCGAGTTTTTTTGTGGATCCTGTCAGAAATACGGACAAAACATGTAAAAATCTTTACTTTACTTCTTGGGGGCAAGGTAAATAAAATTAATGATAAAAGGTACCTTAAACAATCTAAACTCCCATTACATAAGGACTAAAACTACTGGTTATTTACAAAAAAATAAGAATTTAACGCAGAATAAAAAAAATCTGTGTTATTAAAGCTCTTTTTGCGTGTTAGTAAACAACAAACATGTTTGATAAACGGGGTTTTTACGTGGTCATCAAAATCATAATTATTTTTCGTAAGGTTTTTTACATAGTCGTCGACAAAAACAATCAATTTCATACCGGAATCCGTACCGGTTAGCCATTTGTTTACTACGCCTGATCAATTTTCCACCAGTGTATCGGACACTGGTCATCCAATCTTCTGATGACGTCAATCGGGTCCAGATTGACGTCAGCAATACCCAAGACCGGTCTACGGTCTGGTATAAATTAGAATGCAAGTTATCCGGTAAGATTCTTTTAGTGTCAGACTATTGCAAAAGGTTAAACTGGAAGATGATTTTAATATTTAATGTTGAGGATAAAAATCTTTTGATATTTGATTGCATTTCAAAAATTGTAAATAATATTTTTGAAGATATACCTAAAGTTCCCGAGCGCGTGTGACGTCACAATGAGAAATCGCTGATAGAAGAAGATTGTGACGTCATTTTTTTTAATGCCCATTTACTAAACGTTTTATGTGCATTTGCAAAGCTTTTTCGTCAAGACAAAGTAGATAATAGTTATTTTCCATTCAACTGTGACTATAATATTTCGCTTCATGGTAGCTCCGTTGCAAATCAATGGTGTCGCTTGGACCATTGTTTACCACACCATAAAAAAGTGTTAAGTTAATTATTAACAAAGTGTTTTGTACTAACGCAATTGCGTCAATCCCATCGACATTATAGTCGTAATGAATCCTAGTTCCGTGTTTGCATAATAAATAAACGGTTATAGGTAAAATCACAAAAGAGTTAAAAGCAAAAATACACATTGTACTTAAATGTAAACAAATAAGTATAAAATTCTTAAATGGTCATGAATTTGGTGTTAAATGTCGATAATTTTGATATGCCATATTCTATTTGAATACAGCAACAATAAAAATGTGACTGAAGATGCTAATTTAATGCCAGCCATACACGATCCAGTTTTCGCCGCGTTGGAAGTGGCAAGTGGTGCAGTAAAGTTGGGTCTGTCTCTACGGATCCCGGTATCAGATTGAATTAGCCACGGATCCAGGTGAGTTGTATCCACCGATACCGTGATCCGTTTCCAACAAAAAAATAATTCATGTTTGTAGACACATGCAGATCAAGGTATCCGTGGCTACGAGATATAAATTATATTATTTTTGGAAACTGATCTCGGTGTGTAAAGACAAGAAATAGAGTAAAATATTGTTCCACCACTCATGGTCTGCGGAAAATTCATGATACTCATTACATTTTTTAATGCAATTTGATGAAATGACATAGACACTAGCGCCGCGTCCAACCCTTAGATTTAGGACTTGTCAAGCACACTACTTAGCCATACATTTCGCTTCGCGTATGGCTGGCATTATGCGGCTCTTGCAACGGGTCCATATTTCAGTCGATTTGCTTGGTAACAGTCGTCCGGTCTGACATCAATTATATCAATTGCAAAAATAATAGTAGTATCAAATTATCACTAAAAATACAGGCCTTAAACAGTGATTACATAATTAGAACAGCCTTGTAAATGATCAAATAAGTAGTTCCGATAACTCCGGTTTTGACGGTAATTTGCATAGAGTAACCGCGGAGTTTTATGGCCAAACGTCCTTTTACGTAGCCGCGGTCAAGCGCAATAAACTTGCTCTATTGCAAATATGTGACTACTACCAAGGACCGTAGTCGAGGTAAGCTAGTACGGAATTAAATTCCGTTTTAGACACCACCTGTCTTTGACTTGGACAACCTTGTCGATGGATTTTTTTAAGTATGACGTTAACAAATCTTTAATATGTTATGTCAATTTTTTTACATTTACACACCATTCATAAAAATGTATTATAAATGAAAAAATGTTTTGTTCAGAGAACAAAATTTTACCCACGACTGAAAAATTACAAGTTTATTCTTCACTTGCTGAAAAAAAAGGGCATGTAATGTTTTAAAAAAAGGATTTTATATAAATAAATATTATGTAAACACGTGGAAAATTCAAATACCTGAAGTATTTGAAACCGGTTTTTCCAGTAACCAGATGGGAAATAGGTATGACAACTGTAATTAATTACAAGCCATTTATTACATCGATTGTGATATAAAGGTATACATATAATCCGTTATCGCGACAAAAAAAACCTGATTTATGTTTAGCAAAGCAGAAGACGTGTTTTGTGACCATCATTTGAACTTAAAACGGGACATCTACCATGTTTTTTTTTGTTGCAAGTGTACAATATTTTCGCACTGTTGCAAGCACCATAACCATTGATGAACACACGTTTATAAGTTCTAATATTAGTAGATAACCAATGTAAGTTTAAAAATTTGTGTTTTGTGACTATTACTGCAATTTCACTATCTTTTAAATTCGACGAACTGCCTGAATTTGGCCTACAAACCTTGACATTTGTGTATATAAAATAAACTAAAAATATAAACGGACTAGGAAATAATGATTAAAAAAATCGTCAATGTAAATGGCGCTGGTAAGTATCTCATATCTACATTTGTTTAGTTCTAGGATATCACGATTATCAAACTATATTTACGATCACTGTTTTGAGAGCAGATTCAAAATCCTTAAAAGAAAATGACATAAGACTTATGTACCCGTTATCGTCGAGCGATCTAAAAAAATTGTGAGCCAAAGTTAGCTAGACCGGCAAACTTCAAAGATTTCCATATTTCTAGGAATATGACGTCAATATACGAGATCTACATCTAATCTTGTTTAAATCTGTGGTTTTGTATTAACAACATGTTAATTCGTATGGGTTTAAACCACTATTTATATTTATTAAGGTATATTTCACGACAGGGTTATTCCTACAACAATAAATCCTTAAACTATTAACATTATCAACTGGTTCTGAGAGAAAAAAAAAACTAAAATTTTGATTCAAAATGTATCGGCCTAAGAATTTGAAAAAAAGCAAAAAAGTACTAGTATTTCCAGACATCCAAAGAATCAACAATTCATTAGCTATCCAAGAATGAAGAGAAAAGTTCAACTATCTAATTGAAAGATCACATAAGGTTTCTGATCGTTCAATTGCACTGGATACCAATAAATTAGAATTTGTTCGACAGTTAATTTCGCAAACAGTTCGCGTTCAACCAATAATAGACATAAAATTCAATGTTTCAAAGACGTTTTTACAGCGACAAGAATCAGACAAGACATAACACATGATTGGTGCAAATAAAATGGGAACGTACATTGATAGAACGCAGTAAGATCGGTTTCAAATAATAAGTCAACTTGTTCCAAGCAATTACAGTGCAATTTAGATTGGAATCAATCGATTTTATTACTAGTTGATGCTATTTCTATTTCAATAGCTGTAATAAGTTTTGTGGCAAACATAGAAGGTGAATAAAAAATATAAGTAATGATTCACGAATCGTACGACGACTAGTGTTTACCGACAGATATATTCAAGATGACTTTCAAGATTGACTGAACAATTTTATCACACTGCCCAAATATCGCCATTGAATACATGTGTACAGAAACTCAACTACTATAAATAACAAAATTCATAAAGAAAACTTCGTGTAGCAAACAAAACTAAAGAAAAATAAGAAAAGCTTTGCTCCTCACTCAAGAAATAAAGTAGCAAGTTTACTGTGGAAAGCAGGCCATGCTTGTGTAATATAACAATGATAGCGAACTTGGGTACGCCTAGAATGACTCGCCCTCTGTACGTCCAAATCCCTTATCTGGACAAATATTTGTTAGGTCAACATCTGTGCATGCCAATATTTGGCCAGATGTTTGTCCAGATTTGGATTCGTTTAAGGGAAAGTCGTAAAACCCACAAAGGGATTATAGAATGCATTGAGACATGTAGCCATAAGACTGGAAATCTTTTGAGCATTAGAATCGGTATTTATTTAACAAAGACCACTAAAAAATTTGATGAAAGATATGAAACATAGTGAAAATTCATAAACTGAAAAACACCTTTATATTCACCAAACGACAAAGACGATGTAAGTCAAATTATCAATGAAGCTGGTAATTTGCATTGTGCATGCAAATGGTAATTGACGTAACAACAACACAAACTTGTTTAATCTCTGTCAGGGTTATCATGTACTAATATCTGCAAATAGAATAGACGACGAACAGTCTGGAGAGTTCGGTGGTGTCATCTGCTTTATAGACGCCAGAACAACAACCGACCACAATCTGTCAAATTGCATCCGACCGTGAACTTACGTGATAAAGTTGAAAATCTATTTAAAGAAGTCAGATTGGGGCATCTTTAAATGCTGGCGGGTGTATATTTTCAATAAAAATCTACTACCGTCAAGGTCAACCTAGGCAAACACCAGCAACTGCCGTTGACTGCATCGGAAGCAAAATCTCATTGAAGGCCTGAACATTTGGAAGAAAGCCAAGAACAAGAACGCTGACGATGCAATAGCGGGCGAAATGAAAATTGTTGGATAACAGAATCTGGCAACGGAGCCGAAGCAGCTTTAGAAAAGACTTGATATAACAAAAGGGGCTGAATCCGTGTTCGCTCTGCAAAGTGCACTCAAATGCCCTTGAGCTCGGGGAAGACCCCTTTGAGTTTTGCATGGCCGTTGTAAATATACGTATGTATAAAATATGTGACAGAAAAGCAGTCAAGATTTTCACTGAAATTTTGAATATTTAGGAAGTTTATGTGCAAACATCGCAGGACTTATAATCACTCCTTGCAGAACCAATGCTTATAGACAATTTGACATTTGGAAATGCTACTGCACTTGAGAGCTAAATTGTTCGAACTTTGGTGAAAATTATAATAGATCCCTGTATTGCATACAATTTGCAGTATTCAAAATGATTAATGTTTTTAGCACTAAATATTACGTGTTTATAATGTTCTAAGAAGGATCTGTATAATTGGATTTAAATATAAGAAAACGATTACCTAACCTCATACGCGGTAAGCCCTGCTTCATTAAATTCTCCATTGTTTCGCTTAATTGCATCTAACCACTGTAAATGTAATGTTATTTATCGGAAAATTACTTCGCTTATGTTTTTCTATGAAGACTTTTATTATTCCTTATCTAGTCTAGTTTTAAATGATTTTCAAAGATTTGTTTAACATTGCCTGACTGTTATTGCTGATTACTATTGCATTTAGAAATGTTTTGATTATAATATAATTACATCATTTTATTTTGTGAGCTACATAGTATTATAATAATTACTAACAGATATGTCAATATTTATACAATTGATTCTTACATCATTTTCAAACATTAAGATTATTTCTGATCAATGTTTTTGTTTACATAACACTAGTTTACACGGTTTTCATACCCCAGCTGAAAGTTGTTATTTTATTTTGTGTTCAGGTAGAACTATCCAGAAAAAATAATAAAAAAATTCTGTCACGTCTGGTTTAAGAAATATTTATTTTCTTATTTTCATGATTACTAGGTTCTCTCCATAGCATTGGCGAACCAAATGGAAGGTAAACTTTTTCTCCTGATGACCACTGGAGTAAGATGATTCTATTGCTTTCGCAAAACACGTGAGGCACCCACTTTTTATCTCGATTTGCAACAGGAAATCCAAAATAATGAAGATATGCAGTTTTTAACGAATCTACAATACGTCTTCTCTTTTTTGAAAATATAAACTGTCTACAAACATAACAAAAACGGTCAGAACTTTGTTTCTACTTTCTGCTAGCCATTTTAAATCAATCCAAAGCAAAGTAACTGTCGTTTGAAGCGAACGAATAAACAATAAAATATCACCACCACGTCGGGTAGTTAAAAAAAACATTTGTCTGCAAAAAAAAATCCGACGTGATAAAATATTTCTGCTAACACTTTTAGGTTTAGGGAAGGTAGATCAACATATTGACATACATTCGGTTCGGGGTATAAATAAAAAGTAAAATTTTGTAAACTAGTGTAATTGTATCGGAAAGTGGTGACTGAGTTAATTTGTTATTAACATGTTCACATCCAATTGAAACATGCATGCATATCAACATGTATGTTTTTGCTGATACGATTTCCAATATAAACAAATACTGGTTTACGTATTAATATATTTATATGAAAGTTATTTTGATAACTGTAAAATTATGTAGCAAGTCAATGTTTATATCTGATGTAATGTGTAAAAGTTTGTGAGGATTGATGTTTGTTACTCTTTACACAAAAACTACTGAACGGGTTTGGATGAAATTTAGCACACATATAGTTCATAACCTGGATTAAGACATAGTATAGTTTTTGTCCCAGTATTATGTTCCCGCGCATAAAATTTTCGAGTGAAAAGCGGGCGAAGCCGATGGCAAGAGCAAGAATAGATAGGGAAATCTTGAATTTGTCCGAGACGCCTCTTATTTATTGATAAGTTGAGCGAATATATTTGCTGTATGCTGAAGTAATTTCATTTTATACTTTGCATAAAATAATAAATCAAAACCCAAGCAAGCTTGAAGGAAATTTATCTGACCCGAAACTTACAAGCGGAGGATTATTAAAATGATCCCCAGTTGACCTTGAAAAACTCGGATATCTTATCTGAAGGTGAAGGTCACATTGTACATTTTTTCAGGATTACGATAAAATCGTTGTTGTTTAAAATTTAATATTTTCCATCAACTTTGTATAATAGAAACATTTTTATCTATGACTAGCGGCCCGTCCCGGCTTCGCACGGGTGTAGGACCCGGTCTAAAACCCTGTCCCGATGGTTACAAACACAACAAAAAAATAATTATCCAAATCGGTCAAGCCGTTTTCATGTTATGTCGTGACAACGGAAAACGGGTTTCAATTTTATATATATAGACATGTCCCAAAATTCAACGATAAGCCGGCACCAGAGGATAGACCTACTAATGACTACTCGAGAAAAAAAAAAAAAAAAAAATACCTACTTAAAAAATTTTTTTTTTTTTGATATTTTGGGCACATAGTAGAAGTAATTACTATTAACAACAACTTATTAAATAGGGGTTCTTGATTAGAAAAAGTGTCATTTTTTTTTTGTGGCTAGTTTTCCTAAAGTATTATACCATTTTAAAATCTAGGTTAGTTGCGCTATTTTTTTAAAAAACTTGCCATACTAGTGTCCATATTTTTTTTTTACACTACGATGAGTTAAAGTGTACTGAACGTTAAAATCTTTCAAAATTTTAGGGAAATAATTTTTTTTTGGTTGTTTTTTTGTATAAAACTACGAAAATTCTGTAATTTTCAAAGATTATGGTGAATGGTAGTACTACTTAGGTTGCCGATACAAACAAAAAAACTGAAATATTTTAAAAATTATGGTCATGGTAGTTAAAAGAGTCATACATTTTCGAAGAATTTCCATTTTTTTAAGTAATTTAAAAAAAAGTAGTGGTATTTTTTTTTTCTATTTTTTTCTCGAGTGGTCATTAGTAGGTCCATCCTCTGGTGCCGGCTTATCGTTGAATTTTGGGACACGTTGTATATAGATAGATAGACGAGTTTGTTGTGGTAATTAAATAAGTTAGTTGTTATCTTAATTTTGCCTTCATTATTTATAATTATTTACATTAAAGTCAAATGTAATTGAATAGAAAGATAACTCTAAAGGTTAATTGTATATTGAACTAGCGACCCAGCTGCGAGCTGGTTTTGGTAAATTTTAGACTTTCCAGGTGGAATTTCAGAAAAATTTAATTATGTGTGTACCAAAATTCAGCAAAATCCGCTCAGTTGTTTTTGTACCTATGATATTTTCATTTACTCTTCCGTCCTGACAAACTTAATAGAAATAATCGGGTCACAATAACTGCATTTCCCGTTGATTTTTGCGATAACTCTATTCAAATGTTCGTATTAACGTCGATCAACACGATAAATAACACCATTTCCTGTTAGTGTGACCATAGTGTAAGATTATAGGTATTTTGTGTAAATATTAAGAAAATGCAAATCATTTTTATTTTATTACTTCATGTTTGCACATTATAGGCCATGTTTTAATTTACGATATCCAATGATACATTTTCAATTCAAGGGCAGACAGAAGAATAACGTAAATAACCAGTTAGTCCATAAAACCATAATGGTTATATTATTTCAATAATAATCTCATCTTGTAGACGAGATAAACGGCTTTTATGTTAACGTGAAAAACCGGATATTTTGTTTTTCATATCCTTGTCTTACATTTATTGTCCACTAACTAGCATTTGCCAGTGGCTTTGCCCGAAATATATCCCATGAAAACGTAATACCGGAACATACGGTATTATTCATCGAAACTGTGCAGATTTCAAGAGTGAATACTTAAATATCTGAGTATAGTCTAACAAATATTTTAAAAACCGTTTCGAACTTTGGACAGATAGATGTTTATTCACACTCATCACAGGCTAAAATAAATGAATATTGATGAAAGGCTCGTAGGTGAGTTATATTGGAATAAAACATTGGATACGGTTTATCCCGGTATGTAATTCCTATGAGTTAATATTATTAGAAAATCGGGCTAGAGTTATATATTTACATTTTTATATGGCGTCATATTTAGCCATTTATTTCTATCATTTTTATATTTTAATGAGCTGTTACAACCGCAATCATTGACACAATTGCATAAAACTATTGACGAAACCACCACGTGAACTTTCGCTTCGTACATCAACAGAATAACATTAGACATGCGTAAGAGACGCGATTAGAATACAAACGTGAGATTCTTATAACAAAACGTTTTGATTTTCGAACGTGACGGTTTTCGCCGACGTAGCGTATCGAACTATCGATAGCGATAGTCGATCGCGAAGATAACGCGCTTACGTAGTACGTACGCTAGTTAAAGTTATATAAACAATGTCATAGGTACGTTCGATATTTTTCTATGAACGATAAAATTGATAAGAATTTTGTTGCTATCGGTAACTTTTTATGCGAAATACGTTATGACGCAAACTACATTAAAATTATTGAGGTCACTATTGATTTTGACGAACAGTTGGCGTATTGGTTGAGCGGTCGACTGCTGCATAGCGTGTCGCGTATTCGATACCTGCACGGCACTTTCTATGTTAGTAAACGCACCCATGATACAGGAAGCAGGAAAAAATCCTAGGGTGGAGCAAACTTAAAACAAAGTACATAAAAAATAAAACGTAGCATCCTGCGTAGCAAAAACGGGTAGCGTAGCACTTTCGTAGCCGCGTAGACCGTCGTAGCAAGTTTCATAAATCCTTTATAAGGTACCGTAACCAATAGGTTCTGAAGTTTTAAGTCGTTACCAAAACTTGGTACATTAGCAACTTATTCAAAGACGATATTTTACTTAGTGTTACTTGTACTAAGTCCCTTCGCATTTGTAACTTCGACATAAACAACTTACAAACCACAGGGGGTCTACTCTCATTTTTCTAAGCTCATTCTAAGAAACACACTGTTTTGCCCCTTTTTCTATACTTCATCAAAATTTCGACCAAGAATTAACAATATTAGAAATATAAGAAAATCATATTTTTTTTAATTCCCTAACTTTTGTTCCAGTCCGTAGGGACTTGCTGCTAGACTAAAATACTTTCTATAATAAATATTCAAAATAATTAAAATTGTTTAATATGTTGTTTCTCGTTCTACGTACTACAATATTGGAAACACTACAGTATTTCATCGGATATCATTCTTTTATGTTTTCCACGCTATTTTCCCTATACAAATAAGCATGCTGTACTGTAGAATGTATTTTTAACCGAATTATAAAAAAGGAGGTTATCAATTTATACGTCTGAATGTTTATAAGCCGATTCTGCCGGTGAGAAAAATCAAACAAACAAAAATCACTGACATCCGAAGCTTGTTATTTTACACATTTTTATTGATATTTCTAGAATTCAATTGTTTTGTTATTTTACAAAAATAGTTTTTTAATAATTGTGTTTGAATTTAATTTGTTTAAAGTTTTTATTACTGAATTATGAAGTAATAACGACTACATTAAAATATTAAAATACCTCAAAGCCAAAAGCCCTAAACCTGAGACCGTGTTCTAACCAAACCAAGCAAACGTGTGCAAACATGTGACTCTCACATTCATTGTGTTCGTCGAACTCGAACACAGAGACAATTTCAGATTTTTCGAAACAAGTAATCCGTACGCAACCGATCGCTTTATTTAGGACACGTTATGATCTCTTTTGACATAAAAATGTAGAAAAAAAAACTTTTGTATAATAGGCAACTATTAAAACCAGACAACGTGACAAAAAATTCAAGGTTTAAACCACTGGCATAAAACGTAAAATCTACATAGCAGATATTTTTATTCGTGGGCCAAAAAGTTCCGAACACAACATCAGACGACCGTTACTCTAGATATAGGCACTAGTTCCACCAAAATAAGCTACTCAGACAGGCAGTCTAGACAAGTCACCTTATTCGTTGTTTTGATGACGTAACAAGTGTAAGTATAGTTTGCTTTCGTAGCCTATTTCATTGCCTTTGTTGCTAGCCGAGAATCAGTTTTTTACCCTTTCATGCGTTGCCAAATAAATCTTTTTTTTTTAATATAATTAGGACACGCAACTATTTCATCGATAATTTTTTTAACCTTTTTAAAGTCAGAAATGCGAAAATATCTTCAGTTGGGATTGAGTAAAATTGAAAATCTTATGTCTTGTACATATCAGATTTTGTATAGTTTTAATCGATAGATTTTGTAGGGACAGCGACATTCAATAGTCACTTATTTATTATACTGAAAGATACACTTCTTAATATTTTAAGGGCAAAGAAATTTACATTACACCAAGTTTCACGGTCACCTAAACCCATTAAAATCTATTTCCGCGATATAATTTCGATGTAAAGTTTATTTTATTTATTACATGCTAAGTTGACAATATATACAATCTAAAGCTAAAAATTAAAAATAAATAAAATATACATTTACAACTAAACTTACACTAAAATAAAAAAAAAACCTATTTTAACAAAAACAAAAAAAAAAAAAAAAAAAAAAAAAAAAAAAAACAAAATTTCGATTACATACGAAAAAACCTAATGTTTTATACATATGACGTACCGACATTCGACCTTACATTACGTATTCTATCAGTATTCAAATATTATCACGACTATATTTAAATTGTCACAGACATTGTTTATTTTGCGTGACTGTGATAATTTAATTTTACATTGAAATGAAAGATACTTTCACTGACTTTTTCATCGTTAAATAATTTTATTCCCTGAAGATTAAAGCACTGAGACTCTTACAGTTTGTACCAATTTATCAGTTGGTATCTCTCAGTTCTCTCACAGAGTGTCCCAGCAGTGGGAACATTAAAGGCTAATCATGATGATGATTTGGTTATTTACGAAGTAACTACAGTCACTCTCATCATAATTGATGGTGAGACAACAGATGGAATATGACGAATAGTGTATTAATTTTATCGAAGACACAACATAGATGAATCAATATTATTGAACGAAACATGACTGATATGTGACACTCATACCATATCAAGGTAAGCCTAACCTTGAAGGAAATTGATTAGAAAACGTTGATGTAACTATAACATTTGTCTACAACAGTACAAAATAAAATACCATTTCCTCATGACATTTTCTAATTAATTTTATTTATCATCAAGGCCCATTTTCAGGTAATAATCCTACTACAAAATCAATAGCATGAGCTGCGAGCTATAATACCGACACAGCTAAAAGGAAATCCTCGCAGAAGACACGAGACATAGCTGAACATGAAGGTAAAATCAACAACCCATAGCCCTCATCAACCCAGGATACAACGAACTGTATAATTATGGGGATAATTCTTTGCCCAGCGTCGGGACGATGCAGTCTAACAGTAAAAAAAGTATAAACTATGGTAAGACTTACCTTGGCACACAAATAGAGTGATAGATCCCGTAGTTCCGTAACACATGAATGAACTCCGGGAGCGTCCGACAGGCGCCCATGATACTAAATGCTGCTAGTGAACAATTCCATATCATTAATGTTCGCCGTAACTCGAATCTGTGGACAAAAACAAAAATCTGTTAGGACAAACTTGGAAAAAAGTTGGACAAAGAAGAAACATGCTGGATAGCACTAACTTCAAACAGAAATTAGGTTAGGTATACAACTAGGAAGACTAAAGTAGCTGTCAACAAACTAACTGCCAAATAGGGCCAAACTCCTTGCGACGTCACAGGACTGTCTTTAAATGTCACCGTGGTCCTGGTACGCAAAAATCATGTGGTATGTAGTCAGTGAGTTTATCAGATCCTTCCCACTCATCTGTGGGCGCCCTATATGGCGGTTGAGCAGAGTCTAGCTGTTAGATGGATTTTCCGACTATCGTTTTTAGAGGCCAGAACTGTTGGTCTTAGTAAGAAATAAATGTAAGAATGTTATGTCACTGCTTAAGATTGATTAGCTTGCGAGGTAGACCCAGTGCTGAAAATAGTGTCAATGGTGGCCAAGCACGAGGCGCAGAAATGACTAGACCAAGACCACAATTGGCCAAACCTGAAGGCAGTTAAGACTGGGCGCATAAAAGGCTAGATACGGTACTAGGTAGACTAGACCTCGAGTGTTAATGAAACAAACTGCCTAAGTTCCGTCATTACAAAGATAAAACAACAGGATATCCAAACGTAGTTAGTACGTAAGCAATGGAAAAGAGCCGTGAACTTCACTCAAGTTCAAACCTACTATATTACAGCAACTGAAAGGTCAAGTGAAACATGAAGTATCAGATTATAGTACAATACTAATTGCCGTCTAATTGTTACCAATTTGCAGTACTTCGAAGTATCAAATAATTATACATTTGTACTGTACAGGTATAATTATTTGAGAGTGATGTTTTGATGTCTATTGCAGTACTGTTTTTTATGTATGTCAACGGTGCATAGGACAAAAGAGATGAAATCACTACATACTTTATTTATTTACTAGAAAAGTACAGCCAAATCACATACATTTAACATTAAATTTTACAGTTTATATTAAGAGCGGTCTGATGCACGTGACAATAATGGCTTACATAAAATTCACAATTCTTCATTCACTTTATTATGTGTTGTCGTCTCGCGTCTGGTTAAAAGGTTTGAACAGCTAAATAAATAAACTGTATCAATCAAAGATGTTTATTTATATTTTTCACCTTTTTTTCTGTTACCATTGTGATTTGACATTTAAATTATTATAATAAATTAGCTGACCCGGCAAACGTTGTTTTGCCATATAAATTATTTTTACACTTAGGGGTATGAAAAATAGATGTTGGCCGATTCTCATAGATACCGGATAAGCACAAAAAAATTTCATCAAAATCGGTCAAGCCGTTTCGGAGCAGTATGGCAACGAAAACTGTGACACGAGAATTTTATATATTAAGATTATATTAGACCACTGGATAAAAAAATCTGTTCAAAAGTGTCACTATGCAATAAATTAACAATGAAAGGCAATGTGATTGTTAATGTATGTATAACAAAGTTCCCCGCTGCTTTATTCACATGGTAACAAAACGTTTGAAGTACTAGTTTTTATTAAGTACGATAATTAACTATCGACATTTAGCCTACATTACATTAAGTATTGATATTTATATCCCTACATTATTCTAGGTAGGCAAGGTTAGGGTTCCAAAGAGAAAAATATATTATAACATGATTATTTTACATGTACAGTAAAAATATCAGTTATATAAAAACTAAACGTCATATTTACCGATAATTGCAAAGCTATTAAGGATTATATACACGGGCTGTCATAAATGTGTCATTTGATAAACAGATTATAAATAAAATATCATAAACCCGGTCATTAAGAGTGTATTATAATTTATAGTACTTAACGGAATATTGAATAATAATTATGTAGATTCAACAATTAATATTCAACTACCTAATTATTTTTCATAATTAAGACTAACTAAGAGGCTTTGTAATAAAAAATATTTATTTAATTTAAAGTCACATCTATTAAAAAATAATCATAAAGGACACTGCCCATTATATATAACAGACAGGACATAATTGTGAGAATTCAGTCGTTCCGCCTTTGTTGCCGTCAAACTACAAAGGAGACTCGGAAACATTGCAGACATAATAATAAAATAATAATGAAAGCTATTGTCGACCTAACAATGAAACCTAATTTAATTTTACAGGACATTAAAACGACATTGTTAACGTTCGTTTTTATCATAAAATATGCTGAAAAGGTTGAATTTATTTGTGACTTATATGTTCATTAGCTTTTTCTATTTAACTGTCACGTATAAATCATTAAAGGGTGATTGATTTAAATTCCCTTCCTATTTTTAAACTATTGTAGCTAATTGACTTTTCAACCTTTTATTTGAAGTTGCGTAAATCCATTCTATTTTTATTTTGCGTTAAAATGATCGTTAAATTAAATGTATTAAATTCTAAAAGTTACATAAAAACCTTCCTGTATTGTAAGTCGATTGATTCTAGTTTCAGCAACTTTTTTCAGGGCACCTCTGTTAAGAGCAAATATTGTATTCCCGTTTGAACACCTATCCATATTTTGTCGAGTTGCTCAATCGGACATTTTGTTGCTCAATTGCGATTTGAATTAACATTGGTGCCTTAAACAATTGCTCAAACGATAATACCTCTGTTAGTCGTTTTTGATATCGAAGTTCCTAATAAGCTCCTAATTAGGCGAAGATTATCCCTATTGCTTATTCATTTCAACCATGAACAGCTTAAATTAGGACAAGCTCACCTCATCAATTTGTTAGGTCAATACCAAGCTGAAACAGTTTAAAATTAACGAATGCGATGTATCACCGTTAACTCATTATAATTTTAAATGCCACAATATACTGCACACAAGTGGTGCGTTAATTGATTATTTATTTTTAATTGCAGCTGTGAAAAGTTTATTATGAAACATCGATCGGTTTCGGGGAAAATGGTCGTTAATAAACTATGAGTTAGACTAGAATTCTAGATTCTATTTCAGGTTACTTGAAGCCTAGTCTAGACTCAACATAAGTCATATTTAAAAAACGTTTAGTGTTAATGCTAACTACCTTTAGTTTTATTAATCTACGCTATAATGTTATAAAGTGTGTGAGTTTTTCTCTGTTTTAAATCTAGATTATTACTGAGAACCATAAGCCATATTTTTATTATTTGTAAAATTCAGTAATTTTCACAAATGAGTATGTATTATTTTACATCAAAATATTTTATTTCCTTTTGTTCCAAAAACAGAAATGGTAATTTATCAATCACTCTTCATAGACAATATTAAACCTTGCCAAGATATTTTTGATTCATAACATCGCGTCCCTGAAAAATTATGGCCGTCCAATTTTTCTCTCAATTTCATTGACAGGCCAGGGTCACGAACCGTCACAGAGAATAAAATTCTGACTATTTTTTCTAATTCTGCTGAGAAAATAAAAATATGCGTAAAAATTAATTTCCCATATTTTTGTTACTTTAGTGTTTAGACTGTAGACTGTCTTTAGGACATTTTTACAATTGTGTAAAATATTCCTTACTTAATATTTATAACGTGAAAGTCACCAGACAGGAAAATATGTATATCTAAAATGAAGCTTCCATCTTCCGTCAAATACAAAATTACAGTTATTTTCTATAATTAATTTAATACATCTCACACATTATTGTTATGTATTCTAGATACATTGTTATGATAACAGCAACACATGTCTCCGCATAACGAGGGACTTTAATGAGTCTCCACTTTTGTATTTTAATGCCATGCTGCTTAAGAAAATCGCCGGCTCGGCAATTTCAAGTAACAAAAGTGTTATGGTGTTGTTAATATACAAATACACACCATCAAATTTTCAATTTTTATCCCTGAGTCGAGCACCTCTACCTGTAATGTAGGTAATTTAATTAAAAAAGTTACAATCAATGTTTAATTTTAATAAGGACTCGAGGAACTTTTTTTTTTGTTGTTGGGAAACCTTCAAAATGCTACCGGTCTTTGGGGAAAAGACCGAGGTCTGTGGGATTTTTACCTCACTAAAACCACCCCGGTGGTCACCATCAGCACGTGGGAGGAGGCTCCGTTTCCTCCTAAAAGACCTGACCGTGGCCCCCTCTGTGCAATGGTTGTTAGGGCACATCCCTAGTGAGACTGTATAGTGGTCTCCAACTAGCTTCGCTGTACAATTGTGTACGGCGGCACGTGACCACTGTGCCGCCGTCGTCTATGAAGTCACACAGAGTGGCCTCTGTAGCTGTACACTCGTGACCCCAGAAGGACTCGAGGACCTATACGATTTAATTTTAATATGTTATTTAATTTAAACATACACAACCAGAATTGTATATTCAATCAGCGAATAATCAAAACTTGGCACTGTCTAACGTTTTCGATGCCAGTAAAAGAAGTACTATTTCATAATATCCGTTTAAGTTTCTGTAGCTACCTATTTAGTTTTCTCCTTTTGCAACTACTCAGAAAACTGAAAATTATGCGGAAGTTATTAATCTACAGTTATGTAATCAAAACATCTTTATGGGGTACCTAACAGTAAGATCGATAAAAAAACTCCATCGGCGCCTTGCTTTTATTTGTCTGTCTTTTGCCACAAACACGGACAGGAAGTAAATTAAAAAAAAGTTTTATTTTACCCTTTTTTGGTGGTACAGACTTCATATTCTGTTGTGTAATAATCGCTGTTATTTGCTGTTATTTAATGCAGAGTTTATTAATACAATCAAAAGATTCTGTTCTGATTATCATAGGTTTATCAGCGAAATACCGTTCGAAGAATATTCCAAAGTGGTCCAGGCAAATCCGGGAACATACATAAAGAAAATTCCGAAGAATTGAAAGTCTCCTTTTTTCGAAGTCGGTTAATAATACTACCAAATTAAATAAGATGCCTCCAGCATATTTTTCCCTAAAGAACATTATAACAAACTTTCAACTTATAAAACACACTTGGACCGGAAAATTTTATAATGATGTCTGGTTCGAAAGGAAAAACCCGAGCGGCCTAATTGTATACTGTAATAAGAAGTAATAGCGTACTTTTTTGCACTGAAGAGCCAATGACTTACAAACATCGCATTGACCTTAATGATGATAATAATTAGACTTTTTATAGCAAACACACCGAAAATAAACTTCTATTTATAGACTTGTTTTGCGATCAATAAATAACTTTAAAATCTTGTATCAAGGAAATGTTTTTTGTATATGTAATCCTGATCTAGTAGTATTCTTGAATTATAGTAGTAGAAAGATTACAACAACTTAACAACGGACTAGCAAATCGCACACTTAAAAAGTTTTTTTTTAGGCCTGCTGTTATTCATTGGTCATATTCTCTGGTCGAAAGCGATTGATGAAATGTACATTAAAAGGAGAATGCCCAAAAAATGTAGTTCGCAGTTCGCTATAGCTTTAAAGGGTCATGAATACAAGAAAAGGAATACAGACATAATAGTTCCATTATCCGTTTGGCCATACGTACGAACTACGAATACTACACGTGGAGGAAAAGCGCTGTTCTTCGAAATGGTTAAGTGTATTATTTGAATCCGGAGTGCTTATTTTATGACGAAGCTAAGATTATTTAAAGATCGTAACAGTCGGCGTTCTGTAGTTTTGCCTTGAGAAAATGGCGCGAATTTATGTATGAGAAGCGCTGTTCAATAACCTAATTAAAAGATAACATCTTCCCTCATTCATAAATATGAATAAATGCTTATTAATGAGTCTTAATCACAACTTTCTCTGATAAGAAAATCAAATAGATCAAACCAATAAATCACACGATGACATACAAAAGTAATTACAACGTCAGAACGTTTGTGTAAAGTTCGATGGCACCTAATTCCCTTGTATGCTTATCAAGTAGTACACATAATTAATTAATTAATTAATTGTACAATGTGATTAGCATTGGCTACTGAATCGTTTGAGTCTGTGATTGCAGATTATAAAGGGTCATCGTAATTGGATAAGATTAATGGATAAAATATAATTATGTATGTATTTGTAAAAGATAAATAATGTCCAGATGGGTCATACGTTATTGTTTTTTTTACTAATATTTAACATTTGGACAGTGAAAAATAGCAACACATTTTGGTCAGTCACCTTTGCATTTAAGCCGCTGATCTTGTCAATGTCAAAAAATATTTGAATTTAGTTTGTCATAAAACTCTGGAAATATTTAATAGTAGGTATTTTACGAAAAAAGAACTAGTAGAGTAGATGTCGTTAATACCGAATACAGACTAGGGACGGGCAAAGATTTTCTTTAAAAAAAATCTAGTTTGTTTGGGAATTCTGATCCTGTACACAGCTATTTAAACACACAGTTTAAATAGCTGTGTACAGGATCAGAATTCCTTCATCTCACTACCAGCTGATGCTGCGACGAGGCATTTAGACTGTTTATAATTTATGCGAAATTTAATACAACAAAATGGTGAACAGTTTCAGTTTAATTCAATTCAAATTCGGGGTTAATACAAAATCCGACCCTTGAAAATTCGATGACGTCATTGGTGTTATGTTACTGTTTATTTTAATTTCATGGCTGGAATGCGGAATTAATTCGTTGTTTTTGTATTTTAAATGACTTGTTTTTGGGACTTTAGTACCTACAAAAAGGTTTAATCATTGCCTTTACCAAACATGTTTGTTTGACTAACTAAAAGAAACAATAGTATTCTGCAAATATTGTTTGATGCTCCCCTTTTTGTAGGTGATAAAATCATCTAATGAGTCCTCCGGACCTGGTGAAGGGACTATCAGAGTTCCATCGACTACATTATTGGTTGTCAAATTCTTAATTAAATCGAGTGAAACCGCAGGCAAAAGCAGTATCACATAAATATCAGCAAGCAGTATAAAGACCCATTTACACGGTGCAGCAACTTGCATGCAAGTTTGACTAATTTGCGGTTTTTGTTTGATTAACTGAATTAATTGTCCATTTATAGTCCGCAATTAAGTCAAACTTGCGTCATCTATGTGAGGTTTTATAGAATTAAAAAATAATAATAACTTTAACAACTCTTGCTCTAAGCAATTAAAAGATTAAGCAATTTTCCGGGTCAAATGTGACTACAATCATAATTTAAACTATTATATAATTATTAAACAATAATAGCAGTATTCTTATTTAAATGATGACTTTAATTGATTGTGTATTATATGATAAATAGCGCAATAAAACACGGTACTAGAAATATTGTAGGTTTTCAAATAAGTTTGAATGTAATTTTAGAACAACGTTGCGTGACCGCCAACTGTCAGTTAAATTCCGTCTAATTATAATTTAGGTATTCATTGATTTAAGGCACTTGTGTTTAGTAATAAAATACTTAGTTTATAAACCTACCTAAATAAATTATAAAATACGGTACATTTCAACGTCAAATGAGGCCAAATAAACAATTACCAGCCAGTAACAAAAATAAAAAGAAAAAAAATTAAAAGTTAGAATATCGAATGCGTTTACATTTTTTGCCCGTCTAATTCCCAAGATCATTTGAATTTAGAAAAAAAAGTGCAAGAGTGTTGAACGAACGAGAGTTTGCCATTTTACTTTCACATTCTATGCCGAATCGTGCAATGTCAGTTTAGAACCTAGAAACTGTAGCAATGGAATGAGTCTTTATGCGAGAATAAGGACGATCGGACTCTTATTAATCTATTTTCACCGAATTGGTCTGGCTACGTAGATCCACAAAAATATCCAAGTTAACCTTGTAAATCAGAAGAGGCAAAATAAAGTCGTTAAAAAGCGTTCATACAGACGCATTTTTACGATTTTATACTTTTTGCCCCCTTTGTGTCAATACTGGGCAAATACTTCCCTTCACTTCATGCGAACCGGCGCGTCCTCTTCCTTTGAGACGGAACCTATCCAGTTGGTCTGACAATCTCCTTCGTGGTGCCTTCTTGGTTTCTGTTTTTTGGCCAGTTTTTATTTTTCCTGTATCGTGTACGGTAAGTATCTGGTCGCGGGTCTTATACCATCACCGTGACCCCGGAACGTAAAGGGCTATTGAAGGACACCGTGGATTTTAGTCAGTACAAGTCTGACAGTACCTCTCGCCCTGCCCGGGGTGGGAGGTCTCATTTGATGATTTTACCACGTAAAAAAAAAAAAAAAAAAAATCGTGAGCGGTGGGTGCATTTACAAATATTTAAAGTCACATACACAAACACCCAGACCCGGAACTTGTAGTGTAACTAGTATCAGTATGAGATCGCAGCTTTCAATCGATCAGCCACTTCGCCAACCAACATATAGGAAGATATACATGTCTGTCCTGACTTAAATAGTCAGGCAAACCTTCTAAGCCACGGAAACCAGGTATATTTGTATTAAGCATAATATTATAGAATATAAAACGACCACAAAATAATATTGTCTACACCAGAAAATTTAGTCGATAACATAAACATTTACCTTAAACAAGTAGGTACAAATATGGCGTTAACTGATTAATTAAGGAAAACCATTTCATGATGTCCATGCTCTTTACCTTCAAGGGTCGTCGCAGCCCGCCATGAACTTTTGACAGCTATGAAAGTAATCAATAATGATTTATGCGTTCCGGTAGCAAGGAAAGTTAAAAATTTTTTTTTTTGAGGAATTTGATTCCTCAAGAAATTGTTGTCAAGTCGTCTGAAGCGAGCACCACTCAATCAAAGACGAAGGAGACCGACTCTGCAATCTGTTACTTATAGATATTTTTATTTGCAATATTGGGTTACTCAAATCGAACTTGCGATATATAAAGGAACACATATTTATTTGTTTCCCTCTCTCAGGCCTCCCCGCCAGTGTCCCAGCAGTGGGAACATTATAATAGGCTGATGATGATGACATATCAAGGGCTCAGTTTTTATGGGACTCTATTACTAAGAGTCTGTTGAGTCTGTCCGTCTGTCACCGGGCTGTAAATTACGAACCGTGATACTAAGCCAGTTGAAATTTTCATACATAGATGATGTATTTCTTACGTCGCTAATAACAACAAATACTACAATAGAATAAAATAAAACATATTTTAACTTCAACACATATTTCCATAAATGAGAAAATATTAGCAGTTGTACATATTTTTTTCTAACATAAAAATTATTTAAAGTAGGTACTCAATTTCAGGTTTCCAATTAATCTTACTGGGACGTAGAAAACATCTATTATTCTTAAAACAAATGTATTCATGGACTTAAACATTCACTAGAGTATTAATAAGTATTTGTGAGTCAAAAGGTCGACAAAGCTATTGTTCTTGAACTTGCTAATAGTATTATTTTGTTATCAGTTATATAACATGTCGAGAACATTTATTATAATAATAATTTATATAATTTCCCTGTTGATAACCGCCGGAGACATAATGTATTATAGAAATAATAAGGCAGCAGGCATATTGATAAATGTATTTTTTTACCTGTCTATGGGCGAAATTTTATACAATTTAAGAATATTGTTAACATGTTGTATATTTTTTTCAGATTTATTTGAAATATAAATTATTTTTTATGTAAATATAAATTGTTTTTTTTTTTAGGTATTATTTTTGAGTTTTTTTTAGGTGAGATTCGTTTGCATTTTCTTACATGCTAAGGTACTCGTAGTTTCAGTAGGAAGGTAACTACTTACATAATTATTATTAATTGATAATATTATAATTATAACTTGACACTATGATACTTTTTTAGGTGATAGATGTAGCCAGCATTACTATTTTCTCACGGAATAAAAATCTGTGTGGTTTAACAATATTAATATTTTAGTATAATTAATTCAGATAAAAATAGCAAAACGCGAAAAAAGAAACTACTGATAATAAAAAGTTTGCAAAAAAGTCCAATTCACAATGAAGTCCAAGATGGGGTCATTGACACAAAACAAGTCTTCATTTCGACACGCGTATTTCCAAGGATGAAGTTTCAAACAAGACCCATAAACAGGTACCTCTACCCCACTTCCTGATCTCCTTGTGACAAGGTTTTTGTAGTAAGGAAAACTTGTAATTGCCCCTCTAATAGTACATAATCATTTTAAGGAAAATTCTAGATAAATTGCATATTATTTATGCAAGACTGAGTTATTTGAGGTTCTTAGATTTAATACAACAAGTCACGCATGTTTTAATTATTTTTAAATAAACAACATTCTAAAAGCAAGTTCGTCGATCTACCACATTTTTTTATAATTAAAATTCCCTTTCAAATATTTTCAGGTTTCTGAAATCAACATTCCGTACATCAATTAAGGTCGAAAATCTTTTGACAAGAAGTGTAGCATTAAGAGTAAGTTGGCTAAAAATGAAATATGCTAATTAAATTAACTCTCGTTTGATAACACACAAGTAAATTTTCTGGAATCTAATAACAGTTTCGGAAATTAGTATGCAACATAAGCTAAGTCAATTTTCTTAGTTCTAACTTCTTTCCACACAATTTTGGGGGATTCACGTGAAGAAGAAGCAGAATTTCGATATAGACATAAAGGCTATGGAAATACATTACCAAGTGACATAGAAAAATATTATTTCTAAATTATTGCTTGATGTTGCAGGATAAGAGTGAACAACAGCAAAAATCTTTAAAAAGAAGCTTCTATGACAAGAGTAAGAGTTATTATGTACAACAGAATTAATAGCAGTTTATTTTGCAGATTAGTTTTAGTTCTAACGTCATATAAATATAAATGCCAAGCAATCTTTGTATGTTTTATTTTAATAAATCATGTTTTTTTTGTCTCATATCCATAAACATTTATGTAAAACCACTGTGATTTAAAAAAAAAACAACAACAATATACGCATCAAATAATAAATTTTTCAAAGTGGTCAATTTCGCATACTTGTGTAATCCGACATTTTGGGTGCGCGTATGTTAATTTACTACGTATAGTATTAAAATTCAGAAAAATCCGTCTCGAAAAATACCAGTTTTTTGAGAATATAATTAAATGTCTGTAATTTATTTGAATAACTTAAATCTTTTGCTAACTTATCTCCATAACATAAATCCTATCTTTGATAAATATCAAAAGTCTAGATATACCTGTGATTCATGTAGAAAACTTTTAGTATGCTGGTCATGCCATCATCATCATCATCGAAGACGTCCACTGCTGAAAATAGGCCTCCCCCTTAGACCGCCACGCCGAACGACAATTCGTCACTTGCATCCATCGGTTGCCCGCTACCCTCACGATGTCATCGGTCCACCAATCATCGATGTGCTGGTGACGTGTGGTCTTATCATTATCCAGAAGATACCTAATGATGAACAAAAGCCTCCCCCTTAGACCACTACGCTGCACGACAATTCGCCACTTGCATCCATCGGTTGCCCGCGACTCTCATGATGTCGTCGGTCCACCTAGTGCGGAGGCCTGCCTAAGGTGTGTCTACGGTTCGTAATCACCACTTGGGAACTTTTCTACTCCATCAGTTGCCAGTTCTACAAGCGATATGGTCATATGGCTTGGCCTAGTCACTTCAATGTGCAAATTAAGAGCTATGTCGATGACTGGTTCTTTGGCGAATATGGCGGTCACGTGTCATGAATCATTGTGAATAATAATAGAGAAACTGCAATGTACGTTAAAGATATTCATCATTTATTGCAATGAGGCCATGCAACAGGCATTTTTTTTAAATACAAGAAACTAAAAGAAAAGTGCGTGTATAAAAACGACGGAACAAAAAATTGAGTATCAGAAGTAGACACTGAGTAGGTATGATAAGAACTTTAAAATTTTAAAACTATTGTCTACGTTTGAATAACTTAAAACCAAAATGCTATTAAGTATAATGGGCCTGATTGTTGGAAACTCTATGATATTACAATTTGCATAAATCTGCATATTGGCCGAAGAACCGATAGTTTTACTGTAGCAAACGTGTTCTGTTTAGAGACCGTGACAACTGTTAAAGAGCGCTCAAACGACACTCAAATGTCACTGTCAGTGTCAGCTGTAAACTCGGACAGCAGAACAGTCCATAAATACTTTTTGACGTTTTCGCTTGGGGCAAAACTTCCCAGTTAAGAACTTTTGACGTTTGGAGGCAAAAGCCCCCTTGGGCGTTTAAGACCTTTACATTCCATGATAACTTGCTTAGACAGTCCTTTTACCCCCAGAAAAGCCCGCTGCTGATTCGCTGGCTTAGTACCATAAGGTTTAAAATCGTGCGGTGAGTCAAAACATGCGATTACATCATTCACGTAAAAAAAGCCGACCTCTGTTATCACAAAGATAGGCATTATCAACGCATGATGCCAAGTGGTACGATATTGATAATGGCAATGTGCCATTATATACTGTGGGACGTGGATGCAATAAATGTTTATCTCGGCTTATTTGGAATTTTATCGATGATTTTGCTAACATATTATTATTATTATTTAAGGTAAGATTACATGACTTTCCGGATGTGCTTGTTTAGTAACGCCATAGTAAGTAGTAAATTAGGTAACTTTTTTTTTTAATAATCTTCTTGTATTTAATGCGTAGTCTATTAGATATATCTGGCATTAAAGATATATGCGTTTTTATAGCAAATAAATCGATTTACATTCTTTCTGTTCTTTATTTATTTCTAAAAGAAAAACTGTTTATTCTTCCTAACATAAATAACAAAATAAAAAATATTTTGAGGTAGGTCTAAAAATTATTTTATATTTTTCTATGTTATCTTTTTATAATTACAGAAACAGCCCGCAACAGGCGCAGGCTTTATCTAAAGACAAAAGTGGTTTTCCTCTACAAAAATACGAAAGAGCGCGAAATTTTTCCTTCAGTTTTTATATATTATTTTCTACTTTCGGTGTCAATGGATTTCATTATAAAACTTTTTACCAAGGCTCTTCAGTTTCTTAGTAAGAGACGCGACAAGATAAAAACAAACAAAGAGGTAAAAGTTTTTTCTCTTTGTTTATTTTGAATACCGGTTTTATGTTTTAAAACCTTTTTTAATTATAAAACTACAACCCGCAATGTAAAATACAAAGATTAACTTTTTATAACAGTTTAACATTTTTCACACTATTGTAAAGATTTCGTTATCTTATCTTTTAGTATTTTGATAAAAAACACGTGGAACTTGAAGTTATATTGTCTTGGCTGAAAGCACGTGGACTGAAAAATGTGTTCTCTGAACAAAAAATAAATATTTTGTTTAGTGTATTTTGGCAGCTTCAGACTTGGTAAATTCATAAATAAAGTTAATCAAATATTATTTAAATGAAACACTAACTCTTTTAGCGATACCGTTGAGCTCAAACACAAATATAACACCTTCGTAAACTTAAAGAAAATACTATTTATCTACACTAAACTATGTACCAGAGAGGAATATGCAAACGAAGAAAACTTTTTGCAGTACTCAAAAGGGGAAGAACATCTTTAAGGAAAAAAAAACAAATCAACCTGCATTGCATATGGCATTTAAAAATGGAACACCGAATATTATTCACGTTGCATTTTCTAAGATTGAATTGTTCAGATATAGGTCAGTCTATTTCTCGAAAGCTTGCCAACGATATTACTGCTGTTTTCAAATATTAATTTTATATTCTACAATAAAAAAAAAAAGTTTTATAATTATAAAGTCTAAAAACTTCTTTACTTTCCTTTCACTTCCTTGCACGTGTCAATGGTGTGATGAAATATGAAGTGTATGCTTACAATGTTAAGGTTCACATTTGTTTACAAACAAGATCGTATGATGTGGTATGTTCACCCACATCAGTCATCAGGTTTGAGGCATATGTGTAAACAGTGATTAGTGTGATTACCGAGAAAGTCAGGAGATAAACTTAAGGCCCATTTACACGCTACAAGAACTTGCATACAAGTCTGACTACGCTTTTTTATTTACGTGGTAAAATCATCCAATGATTTGAGGACGGGACTGTCAGACTTGTACACACGGCTACACATCAAGCTATACGAAACCATCATTAGCTGACCGTTTATTGTGTGTAAAAATCGTACGAAGCGAGACCAAGACAAACTGGTTGAACAGCTTGATGTGCAGCCGTGTGTACTAACTAAAATCCACGGTGACCTTCAATAGCCGTTTACGTTCTGGGGCCACAGTAACCTGATAGACAGTCCTGCGACCCAAGTCTGACTACGTTGCGGTACTTGTTTGATCAACTGAATTCTTTGTCCATTAACAGTCCGCAATGTGGCAAATGGTTTTACTTCTTAATCGTCTAAAATGGAGCTTTAACTTGAAATGAAATGTTTGTTTCATGATTCAAGGCTACTTTGTTTTTTATTTATTCCACTTATACCCAAAATGAGGAAAAAACTACGTGGAGTTTCAAGTGTTGTGTGATTTAAAAGTTGCTTTTGTGGAGTTACGTTTTCAATTTTTATATTTTATTCCTTCATGCTTCACGACTATGGTATTGTATGAAATATGGATTTGCTAGATTTAGGAACAAAACATATCCGCTAATCTAAAATTACATTTTTCTTCTGTCTAAGCGGTGTGGAGAGCGACGGGAGGCGCGAATAAGAAGTTTAGTTACTTTGTAAGTTCGCGAATTCGACACAGGCGGTGCCTCTTGGTGTGTTTGAAACATTTCATTACATTTGATCTTACAGTACCCGTAGCACGAGTTTTCACTATTTTACTTTACAGTATTTATGGCGTTTCTTGTATGGAAAAATGGAACAGAGCGCCTCTGGTGTGCGAAGAAGGAACTCAGTTTTTCCTTGAAAATTGTCAATTTAAAATTGTCAAAGTTCCAGTTTACTTTACGTCTCAAATATTGAAAACTCGTGCCAAGGGTACTGTTCACCGCCCCGCGCTAATTCAGCGTTCACAGCGGTAAGCTTGAGAACGGGGCGAGGAGCCAATGAATAGATAGTAATTCTTATCCTATGGCATAGTTTCTTAAATATAAGTAAGTACTTATGATTATCGAAATGAACTTTGGCAAGATGTTTATCACGTAACACAGTTATCACTGTCTCGAAGACCAACCCAGTGGACTTTGATCCGGGAATTCGTGAAAGTCAGTGACGGTTGGACTTTGGCTGTTGAATTTTTAAATTATGCACATCTATTTGCTAGAAATATAGATATATCAATAAACTAACCTGGTAGTATATTTTACGTCTTATATCATAAATGCGAAATTCTGTGAGTATGTAACTCTTTCATGCAAAAACTACTGAACGGATACACATGGGACAGTTTTTATCCCGATTTTATATCATTGTGGGATATTTTTGAGCTACACGCGAGCGAAGCTGCTTCCAATAATTACTGCTATATTATAGCTAATAGGTATTACATTTTCGTAAATATCTAGCTAGACATTTTAACTTCTGCCTTTTTTGTCAAAAGACAGACAGTAAAGATAAAACGTTACTCGGTATGATCCATACAAATGTACTTATTTTACTTGTCCGTGATGCATTACATAAGCAGATACAAAATATGAATTGCGATAAAATTATAATCAAATCGATTGCTATTTATATTCCTTTAATAAAAACTGTAAATAGACTGTGTCATACATATAATTTTCTGCAACAAACTGGCCACTTAGCTAACAAATTGCCTCGTCGCATTATTTCCTACGACATAAACAATTTGTTCTATGTATTTACAGTTTATAACCACAAAGTTTTTTATTAGCAGTCAATGGGTTTTCCCGGACAATGTCAAAACATTCAATAGAAACTTTGTCAAAGGAAAAAATATACAAACAAACACTATGTACTTATAGGTGAAATGTAGCCGTAAAAAAATATTGGAATTATTTTTCCTCGACCAAATGGCTTTATTATTTCAAGAGCTATATACCTACTTCATCATTATTTTTTTTATAAATTAAGTAGGTACATACTTAATGCGCAAACCGCTATCTCAAATGCGATATTATTTTAACGGCATTGAACTAACGGCACATATCTACATAATATTTTATACATCCTGGATTATATAAAATATTGGAGCATTGTGATAGTGTCCGAGTAGTTTAGATTAAGTTATTTATGTATATAGCAACGGTTTCAGATAGCAACTGTTTTAATAACAGAAACTATGTTATTCTTATATATTTTATACGTTATCCTTCATCGTATTCACATAATAATATTGAGTAACTGCGTATAAAGGTATAAATCACTCACTGTAACGTTTTATCCCCTTAGGAGACAGCCGTTACCTGTCTCAAAAGGATGAAATAGCATCCTTATTCCCACATGAGCGATTACCGAAAAATCCAGCGAAAGCGATAACTTTAACGCGAAAATTTCGCGTCTGTCGAAAACCGACTCGTTTTGATAAAGTTCTCGCATTAAAGTGAAAAGGATATGTTTCATTCTGGGCTCAGTCTATGTACACCATATCAATAAATAGGAAAAAAATAGGGGAATTTCATAAAAATGCTGAAAAAATCACTTGAAGACGGGTTTAGCTCTTAAGAAAATGATAATTAGGGGCGTTTTTAGCACGATAACCCCATTATAGGGCAGCCTGACAGAGATATTTGACGTTTACTATGACGTTTGACAACTTTGACATTTCTATGCAGTGATGTTTGCAGATTTTTCTTGAGATATAATGATATAATTCATGTTAGTATAATTCATACATTTTTGGACCATCTCCTTTATCATAGCAGGCACGCAAATATTAAAAAGTTACTCGCCTTGATTTAACGGTTCTCACCTTCGGGGTCGACGGCCGAAAATTAAGTGTAAGTTGGAAAAAAAACAACGAATACGATGCCTAGAATTTAACGCCACGTTCAAGGTTTGGAAAGAATCGCCTTTAATAATACGCCGAAGTATTTTTGTATAATTTTCAAACTAATCTAACACGCTATGGTTGGTCATGACTTTGGTAGTAAGTTAAGTACCTACCTACTTTTTAAAAAGGCATCTTTTGGGAGATCAACTGAAAAGATTCATGAGCGTCCTTTTCAAGGCTAAATGAAGGTTACAACAAAAGGGAGAAAGGTGGATCCCCATTCGGAAAACCAGAGGAAGCTGTGCTACTGACCTACTGACCTATATAACCCATAACTGAAAAATATAATGACCCACACGACAAGTTGAGTTTGAGGGCTCTCAACAGCTGGAATTCAGCAGAGAGAGTAGGTATTTGTACTCGAAAAATCAATAACAAATCCTAAACATTTTACAGTCAGCATTATTCGCAATTTTCAACCGAATAATAAAGTTTTGGATACTGTTCAACAAAACGTTCCAAATAAATTTAACAAAAGCGGGTGGCCAGAAAATGGTTGCGGTTTCCCCCTCTCGACCTTGACGGCGTTTATCTCGATGTTCTCAGCATCTGGTTTATTTCGATACAATGAACATCCAAATAGGAAGAGGGTTTTTAGATTTCAGAACGAAACCGTCCCAATATCCAATATCGGATTTGGAACAAAATCTGGCAAAAAGACTATTACGAAGAGAATATTATTACGATCCATTTCATAAATCTGATACGTTATGTAAGAATTTAGCAAAAAAAAGCATTCACAAGGCTTATGTAAGTCGAGCGAGATAAAATACTTTATCTTAAAAAAATAATATAATACAGATACGTTCTAGTTCCATATTCAAATGATTCACTCACATAACGAATGAACCCGACATCACTATAAAGTTTTTTGTAAGTGATTTTAATAAAAACTAGAAACTTGGTTATTTCTAGAAGTGGTAGGCAATATTGACTATGATAATTACCACATTACAATGTTTGTTCGTGTGATCTTGTGCCTGAGATAATGAAGAACAAGTTTGGGTCAAAAATAAAAATCTAGTTACTCCGTTGGTTACATTAAATAAAAAATATTTGTACGGTATTTTTTCTTAAGTTACGTAAACCATAATTAGCGAAGTTAAGCTTGTGGATGGGAACACCGAAGGCAAACGATCGCGCCGTCGTCGTTCACCAACTCGATGGACCTATCCGGTGAAGGAATCATCATCTTTCAAATTCTACTCGGTGGTAAGGGATGGACAGAAACAGGTGGAAGTGGATCATCCGCTCCAGATGCAACTCCGAGGCTGACTACTATCCTCAGATACGAGGGGCCTACAGAATTCATTTGTCTAAAAAGATTTGTAATTCTTATTGACGCTGACAACTAGTCTATAAGGACTATTTTCCAACTATGCTGGGGTCGGCTTCCAGTCGAACTAGATGCAGCTGAATATCAGTATTTTAAATGCAACGACTGCCTATCGGAGCTCCACAACCCAGTAACTGGGTAATACAATACCCCGTGGTTGTCAGACTTTTTAGAGCTTCTGACTAACAGTAACGACTGTCAGATATCTACAAATGACAGCCGGGAACAACGGCAAACTCGCTTTGACAGATGGTCATCCATACACAGACCAACCTCGGCAAACGCGGCTTAACCCGGAAGATCGGCCTGTGCGGCTGTATTTATTTAGCAATGAGTTCCTCGGTCTCTGATCTTTAAAGACTCATGATGGTTCAGTCATGTATCATTCGCCGATGAGGGAAACAGACATAATTAACGTATAACAAAGCTCCAATATAATTAATTGATTTAATAGTCGTTAACAGAATGGTTGTGAATGTCAATATCGTTAAACAAACTGGCCCTGGGTTGGGGTTACTGACCGTAAAGACTTTATAATCCGCGTTAGAGGTTCTAAGTCGATTAGCCGATTAAATATCAAGTGTTTGGCGGTACTGAGGGAAAAGCTAATTGTATACAGCTGAATATTATAGTTTTATGAAGAAAGCTGTTAATTTTTTTTTCAGTATTTGATGCACTGTCTCGTAAATCTAAAGTATTTTGGCCCTTCTTTCAAAAAAGCCTTACTTCAATTAAAAATTAATTAGCTATAATTTTTTTAATGACAGTAAATAATAATATTCCCGAGATGGGAATCAGAATTCCATAACAATTGTTTTTCATTATTTCACAAAACTTATGTTAAGCCCTGTGTATTATTATAATCGAGTTCAAAGATCACTCATCACTTCATCTGCCATCGCACTCATCACAATTCATAAACTTGAAATGTTTTTTTCTACCTAACTTAAAACTTTTTGTTTTTAGTTAAGATTTAAATGAATTTGATTTTTTTAGTGGAAATTAAACCTATTTTTGACCCAAACTTGTTTTTTATTGTCTGAGGAACAAGATCACACGAATAAACATTGTAATGAGGTAATTATCATAGTCAATATTGGTTTTATGTTTATTTCTTGCCTACCACTTCTAGAAATAACCAAGGTTTCCGGTTTTTATTACAATCCTTAGAAAAAAACTTGATAAAGATGTCGGTACCCATTTGAATATGGAACTAGAATATTTCCGTATTTATTTTTTGAAGATTATGTAAATAATTTATTTATGACGTAAATGAATGATATGGCTTAAACTTCGCTTCCTATTACAATAATGGGCAGTTCTCCAAAAAGAATACTCGGTTAACGACATAAATAAAACAGGGTTGTTGAAAACGTTTATTTTCCAAAAAAAACATTTATTTTCTTCCGAAACACACGGAAAAAGTATGTCATTTAGGTAAATCTAAATGGAAAAATCAATATACACTGTCAGATATGACACTATTATTAATGTTGCCTCTCCTTTCACAAATACAATTTACCTACTTTACCTCAACACGTACAGTTTGCAAGAATAGCATCCAGCCAAAAATAGCTCGAATCGATATTTAAACTAATTTCAACAACGGCCACAGAGTAAACAAACTTCGCCGAAACCCAATGAACACGAAATTAAATAGTGAGACACGAACGGTGAATGGATTCACGTGAAAACCCGTCTACGGTGCACACGAATGAAGGCAGAAATTAAATGACGTCACAATTATTAATGATAGATGTCGCATTAATGTACAGTGCTGGCATTTAAGAAAAATGTTTATCTCAAAGATTTTTGGTCGTGGCAACTGGCATTTAAAAAAATGATCTCAAAGATTGTGACGATTAGTTTCAGAAACATAAATTTATGTGTAGTACCTATAATACAACCATAAAACAGGTAAAACAACCCAGAATAAATGTCTCTGCATACAGAAAAGCAACTCTTGCACGACCAAAATTTGGTGGAACCCTTAACTCGACTCTACTCTCAACTCAAGCAGAAGAATCTGCTGGCATTGGTAACTTCGGAAATACATTTACAAAGCATTTTATCCACAAAAGAATATGAGAAAAGTGCTCCAAAGAGTATTTGAAGCATAGGAGTAAATGTGGTCTGAGCAATGTAATTCAATTATTAGATTTTCAAAGTTCAAAGAAGAAATATGGAAATATAAAGAGGTTCTACAAAAGCAATTACCCTAACTCAACCAAATCATACAATTTAAGCTCAATGAGCCTTACATTCATCAGATTAAGCCACATACTCGTATAGACGTATAAGTACGGTCTACCATTAAACCGGAGTGTCTCGTAAAGTTAACGTAATCTGCGTAATTGAACATTGAACGCACCGAGTTATGCCACCGAAGCCTCGGGATTACACTGAAATAGACTACTTACCTACACCTTGACCTACATTCTACCTTGTTTTATAGTAATATCATCAGTAATCTATATGGTCAACGGACACTGAATTACTCTTTTTTTCATTAAAAAGCTGTACTTGTCTGGAATATTTTCTCCAACAGAGTGTTACCCAATATCCTCGTCGTCATAGTGACCGCCTCGGACCACATGTGATGTCATACACTGTATGTGAGACTAGCATTCATTTCGCTGTGTCCAACTTTCACTTCACTTAATTGCTGACGAAGTAACAAACGAAAGCGATACTTTACAAAGAATGGACCGAAAATGAATACGATGTTGTTTAAAATCATGAAAATGGGCAATATGAATGAGTGGAAAATGCAGTGTGGCTGTGAAAACGGTTTTATTCATGAAAGCGTGCCAAACTGAGTTACGTAACGTTGCAGATCAGATGCGGAGTTTCATTCATGAGATTCACCCCCTCGGGTCTGAGCGCCCATCCCACCGGAGCCGTCGAACGACGTCCCGGTCACCCACGCTCAGTATAATTTCGCGTTTGTAAACATGTATGGAATTAGACAATCAAATTTACTTTTATGAAAACGAATATTTTGTTTTACGTAATCTCGTAACGATCCGAATCTAGCAAATAAGAAATTTAGTTCAAAGGGAATGTTATAATTTTTTTTTATTCTGTTTATGCCTTTTTAGTTTAATGTAATTTTTTAACGTTTACATTTCATTTACATTATAAACCAGTACGTACTCCTGAGAGTTCTTATGGCGATACGTAATAGTCAGTAGTATATTTCCACTTCTAAACAAGGATTTCCCCATAATTACAAGCCTTGATGGGCCGGTTGGCGATCGATCCATTATGAGGATACTGGTAGATCCTCATTAACCGTTTAACATGAATCGTTTCTTCCTAAATAGCAGCACGTGTGAAGTTATTTTTGTAGGGGAACGAGACAAAAATTAATATTCATGTAAAAATATTTGCATGTGACGAGGTGGCTACTCATATCAGCGTTTCGACAATGGCTATTCAGAGAAAGTTATAAATTTTAAGTACCTTCGATTAAATCGGAGTTGTACGTCTATCAATTTCAATTACTGATGACGTAGACAAAAGTAGTTTAGCAAGCTAATGTTTGTTTCAAACAATCATGAGCTCGGCTTTATTGAAGCCTGCATTATTGTGTTCAATAAGCATAACTAATGTAAAACCTATATCTTATAAAATATAATGTACAAATATGCGAATGATATTTGCACATTTTTTATAATGCTAAGAAGAGAAATATTTATAGATCATAATTAATCCGTGTTTTGTTTACATACAGTATTACTTAAGCCCCTCATTGTCTATTTATAAAATTAAAGTTGGCAAAGGTACCCAATTATCTTGTCTTGTGGATGTTTCCATGATACGAAGATATGGTCCTTTATAACAAAATCTTGAAGTGGAACTCAAAGATTTACGTGCTACACACGATGTAGGTACTTCAAACAGACAACATCTTCACGGCGTTTAAACGTTAATAAAACAAGGCTGTCTTAAGTCTGTAAACTTGGCAAAGGCTTTTGACACAGGTACTATCTCAACGATTACGAGTTTTTGTAGGTTTTTGTTAAGACACGCTCAATTTTTATTTTATACACTCAACATTACACGAAAAATTTGAAGTAGAGTTAGGCTGAATTAATAGACTAGTCATGATTTTCTTGCTGAACATGGGATACTGCAGGGTGGTATTCTAAGTCTTCTATTATTTTTAGGGAAAAGTGGCAGTTTTAAGTATTTACAATCATATTTGCTTAGCTTATCATAAAAAGAGGTTACTGATATTGACATAACAATTTGACATTTAACCTTCCGAGCTTTTCATTTATTACTATCACGGTTCATGTCAATGGGTCAGCTATAGATAAGAAACACGCGATGATTTGTTGCATATTATCCGTATTCGGTAATTTATAGATTAAAGGTTAAACCTTTACATCAAGAATTATATCACTACTTAGTTGTTGTGCTAATACATTTACCTGATAACAACGCGAGTGTTCACGTGATGGAAACATACATACTTGTTTACATAAAGCTTTACAATTCTCGAATATTTGCTGTATAGAAATAGACATTTATGTAGAAATAAGGAGATATGGAAGGAAGAGCACGCTGAATAATTAACTCTCCTCAGCAATGGTAAAGATGGGAGAATATATTACCTATTTAGTTTTTTTCTGCATGTTGTTGAAGTGATAATAATTATAATTGTTGCTACTTTGGTCAGAAAGATAACTCTACATGACCAAACTACAATATGATAACTCATTATTACGATTTTAAAGGCTAAACTAACATTTACAGGTTTTTCTTTACATTTACCTCATCATTTTCCTCTCACGAATCACGAAAAACGTGACTAATGTTAGCTGCTTATTTCATAATTTTGATTACTTTATCATACTACTTAAAAACAGCTGCACAGATTATGGATGACCATTTCTTTTTAATCTATTCAGGCCAATTGGTAATTAGCACTATCAATTATGATAATTTGCTAGACGCTAGACTTAAAAGAAGACAACTCGTTGCTGTAAGTATAATAATAGATTATGCACCTTTGTAATCAGTAATTAATTGATTTCCTATTAAGATTTCAATATCTTGTTTACAACAGAACAGTTGTTTAGTTTTTTTATTACTCATGCTTATTGTTAATCAGATAGGTGATCAGTAATTGATTGTGAGATGGCTAGTACATGCTAGTACTACATTGCATTGTATTCTAGTTTCTACTATGAAGTTAGTCAACTCTTTTGTTTTCATTGAATGGTTTCTGCAGCTCTAACTTTATGACTCAAGATAGAATAAGTAATCGCTTTTATCCTGCTTCTAGGATAATAAATAATAACAATTATCTTCATTGTATTGTTTTATACTTGTAGAAGGAAACAGAATTCAAGAATTCATCTGATTAGTCACATAAATCAGATTGAAAAAAATAAACAGGATTTGATAAAAAACAATTTAAGTGTTGTTTCTAGTTATGTAAATTTCTAGGAGGCAGTGTGTTTCATATTTAAATTGAATTGATAGTAAAAAAAGCATAATTAGGTATATCATGCATTACTGTAGCTGCATAGCCTCTATAATGTGAGATTATTTGTAAAATAAAGTCTGACTCATCTTTTTCAGTAATTTGGATGATAAAATAAATCATGTACTTTATAATATAACTGTTGGCTGAGTGACATTGTCCTAGTAGCTATATGAGTTGTGAATGAGAAGAATGCAATGAAACACATCCCAAAGTTGTTACCGACAATGATAATGAGTGTATGACAGCAGAGCGGGGATCTTTTGTGGGTTCCGTACCCAAAGGGTCAAACGGGACCCTATGATTGAGACTTTGCTGACCGTCTGTCTGTCACCAGGATGTATCTCACGAACCATGATAGAGGTAGTTAAAAATTTTACAGATAATGATATCTGTTGCCACTAAAACAACAAATTCTAAAATTAAGAATAAAATAAATATTTTTAAAAATAATGGTATGGAACCCTTCAGGTACGAGTCTGACTCGCGCTTGGCTGTCTTTTCTGTAGACCTTCTTGAATTTATTAAAAATCTTTATTTAACACGTGATTTGTATCACGTGTAAAACCAATTTGATATCTGGTAATACCTGTATTTTATGCAAATATGTAAAATCTTATTCTCAAAAAAAAAAAAAAGATTAAAGCAAAGTTGTTTAAGCCGGTCCGTGTGCCTGACATTTTTGAATGACTGTGTGTGCTACGTTAGATAATTCTGTTTTTTTTTTGTTTTAGTGGATAACACAGCACTGGCATGTAAAAAAATTAAGAGAATTAGATCATCAGACATCTAAGGTAATTGATAGCCTGTTTTTAATTCTTTTGACTATCATTATTTTATTTGCATAACATAAAATTAAATGAACAAGTTGTAAGATGATTTTATTTGTTTTTTTTTAGAGGTATTAGACGATGTTATTAATTTGTAAATGTAATCAAAATTAGACAATAGTTTATAGTTCCAGCGTGATTAAAGTAATGATATAATAGTTATAACAAGTAATTAAAATGAAGTGTGTATCATGTTTACAAAATTATCTAGTAGAAAGAACTACCTACCATAAATTAATTTCCCGTAAAATTTAGCAAAGGTAAACAATATGAGTATTGATTATTAAATAAATTCTGTGCTACATTTAATGTTATAAGAACTCTTGATGTTTGGACATTCACAAACAGGAAAATATTTTCAACCATGTGTCAGCAAAGTATGGGTAACACATTAATAAATTATGGTCAATATAAAATGTTACATGTGTATTTCATAAATAGTTTTGATATCAAATGCTTGAAGATATAATGACAATTATTTAAATTGAATACTTTAATAGAAATTTCCTCTAAGATGACCCACTGACCAATACCTGCTCAAATAAAAAATGTATGTTTTACTTGATAAAAATAACATGCATTTATTTCAGCGATTACTAAGCATTCACAGCAGTAAAATTACGGAAACGAAATTCAGATAAGAAACTGAGAAAAGATTTTAAAATCTCAGCCTGTATTATCTACTGAAGTCAGCATGTTATCATAATTTAGTAACAGATTACGTTAGTTCCTGTATTACGTCAATTAATTTACATTAGTGGGCCACTAGACCAGTGAACTTGGCATAGAGGAAGCACCTCGTTACATACCTGGGTCGGTTCTGCATGTAGTATTGACCGCCGAAAATGAACGCCATGTACACCCCAACATAGTAGAACGCCACAGTCCAATTTTCGGTCATCCATTTCCGATAATCAGAATGGATAAATTCGTTTTCGAATTCGAAAATGTACGAGTAATTCGGTGTTACATCGAACGCGTATGCCATCACCGGGGACTCCATTTTTCTAATACTTCAGTCCGTTTACCGGTCACGAGACACGAGCGCGCACAGTCCTCAAACTTTTATAACGTTGCACTGATCATCACACGAGACTTTTAACCTAAAATTGAATAACAGGAGACTCCTGTATCGTTATATCACAGATGACTAAAAATGTTCGAAGGGGCGGCAAGGCGTGCTGCCTATTTGACACTGATTTCGATAATGGTCACGAAATGTCCTCGGTTTTACTATTTATTCGCGGTGACGAGGCGTCGGCTACGGCCCGAACTTCTTTGACTCGTCACAGCGGCAAGAGGAAAAGATGAATGAACTCGTTTCACGCCACGCCGTTTGTCGCTGTCGCCTTCATTTTCTATTTGACAGACGAACCCGCCCGCCGCGCCGACAATGTTGCCAGGTTATGATGAAAATACCGTACCATTTGAATTACAGTTTTGAGTAGTTATTTGTCCTTTTTGCAAACAATGCATAGTTTAAAAAAATATTATTTTGAATCTTGTTATGCTTTTCACGTATTTGTACGAGAAAATAGATGTGATAGAAAATACATTTTTTTTTTATTTATCAAATGTGTCCTTCTATAATTTTCGTTCAAAGTAATCTCAGGGTACAGACTTGAGATCTCGTGCCGGTAGTATTGAAAAGCCCCCAAAAAAAAAACAAACAGATCACTTTTTTATACCTACATATTTACATAAGAATCTTGGTCTTTTAATAAAAATTATATGTACTTTTTTGTTAATTTTGAAAAAGTGTTTAACCTTGTTACATGGTTAAAACATAATTCGGCAGAACTAGGCGTGGACCAACGACGATATATTACTAGACTCTTAATAACAGGCGACCGATGTCTGCAAACACATTAGGCAAAAAAGTCTTGTATCCGTTTTATCTCGACCACTCCTGTGAGCCGTAAACATACCTTGAGACAGAACAGGCCTTGAGTTAGCCAATCACAACGCAATACCCCGTCCTCCTCGCTTACGTAGTACCTCAGTGTGTTGACAGAACAGTTTTTGTTCCTTAGATCGTGCATGCGGAGTCTAGTAATATATCGTCGTCGGCGTGGACAGTGATGTCAGGTTATGATTTAGCTTCTTAGAAGCAAAAGTGTCTCCGTCACTTTCATGCCACTGACGTTCCCATGAAATGAGATTGCATTCCCTAGTAAGTTCCGTAATTTTAGAGGGCAAAAAAATCGAAGGTTGGGGTTTCTTAATCAGTTGTTACGTTTTATATTATTACGTTGCATGTGTCATAAATTCATAATTCATCAAACAAAGGTAGTAGTTATTTTATTTGGATAAGCAGTTTTTGTCATCTGTGGATCTAAAACTGCAAGTTGAATTCCAAATAATTCAGTTCATTTCCAGCAACGCCATTTGCTATTTTATGAGATGATCGGGGATATTACTAAGTGGCCATTTTAAACTTACCGTTATTATTATATCAGGAAATACAAAATAATAATTACACAAACTGTTCTAATAATATTTTTTATTAGTAAAATACAACGTATAATTTCCACTTTAAAAATACATTCAAGTATCTTTTTTGAAGGCATGGTAACACTGTGTTTGGGATGCGTTCACAAAAGAATTAGGTACTGAAGCGTTCACAATATTTTTTCTTGAAATTATACAATTTAATTAAAGTAAGAAAAATACCAGGAAATAGAATTAGGCGTGTAGGAATATTTTGATTTATCTCTAATCTCTTATTGATCAATATACAATATAAAATTCCTATAAAGGTAAAAACCTAAAGCTGTTAGCTCAGTTTATCCCGCGTTAGTTTAGTTTGGAAAAGCAAACCTTGTAACAAAAAAATATGAAAATTATCGTGACCACAGCACGTAACAATCTTTTTTATGATCTACATTGTGAAAACTTAAACAATTGAAATATATTACTGACCACCAGCTCACCAAACATGATCATATTAGTAAATCTTCTAAACAGTTCTTTGAAAACAGGCAATTTAGGGTTTGGCACGTTATCTGTTTCCAAATTTGCTATTGTCTTATTATAAAAGGTATACATATAAAAGGCAGGATCTTCTCCAATGTTCAGGACTTTGTGAAACATTCCTGAGATGACTTGGACACGGTTTCCTTTGGTCATTTTGAAGGACTGACCAATTTTTTGCTTCGTTATTTCTGGCTCGAAGACCACATCTCCGTCTAATACAGTAAGCGTAACATTCTGCAGTTCCACCGGGATGTACTTCTCTTGGTCGTATCCTGCGAAGATAGAAGTTGTTAATTGAAATGAATAGAACGGGTCAATTGATATTTATAGGCGAGCATGAGTCAGACATGACAAAGACAGAATAGTTTAGCAGCAATAGCAGTGCACTGTATTTGATTATTCTTGATCTTGTATAACGATGCTTTTGTCAGTATTGATTGGTAATAGTCATCCATAGGGACCGTAGGTAGTTTTAATACAGAGATACGAACTTATACTATAACCATTGTTGAACATAAACTATCAATGTCTTTAACTTGTCATATGGGTTTTTCTGCCGGCCGTGGTAAAGTTATCAAATGAGTCCTCCCCACCCAGGCCGGGATGGGAGGGACTGTCAGACTCGTACTGATTAAAGTCCACGGCGTAATAGCCCTTTACGGTTCAGGGTCACGTTACCCTGATAAGGCAGTCCCGCAAACCTGTCAGGCTTTGGCCCTTTGAGATTCTCCGTCAGATTGCTGACAAATCTTTGAGGTTCGCGTCTAACACAACGCGCCGTCGCCCGGGTACGGACCATGATCAGACGGCAAGTCATCCATTAAGCGCTATCCGTATGCCCGCGCACAAATAAGTCACCCTGCGTTTTTAATTTATTTGTAAGACCTTAGAAAGACTTTTTGCCAGACTTTTCCGGTTACATCTGTCTAAGTTCCAATAACTAGCTTTTCACGGCTTAGATGGTCGTGCTCTCGAAAACTATAGGACCCAATCTTCCTTCTTGAAAACGCAAAGTTTAACCTTCTATGGACATGTGCGACTGTTATTCTAAATAATAACAGTAACACGAGCCATTCATTTGTATTGAATCTACCTCAATCAACATTTCAATTAAATAAAAATATTATTCCTAGGCGGCAGCCGCGGCTCTTATGTTTTTAATAACAAATGCTTGAAAGCCTGCTTTAAATTCAGTTTTCAGAAATTAGATGGTAATAATATTTGTGTTTTTTTTTCATATGACACAAATTGGAAATCAATTTTATGTTTGGCCAAAATAGTTTTATTGTAGACTGTGTGTTACTTGTGTACTTATTGAATAAATATTTTCTGAAGTAGCTAGACCGCATATATTAATTCTGATATTTCAGATAGATAGATTTGTGTTAATTTTTTCCTTCACCGTTTTGAGAGAAGTGGTGATGAAAAAAATAAAGCAACGGTTCTTGCTGGACTCAAACCAATGAATCTACAACTCGAAAATCGGAGCCATATAACCACTGTTAACTTTAATCACTTTAAATTTTGAACTCACCTGGAAAATCAGCAAAGAAAACAACATCACTGTGCTCACTCCAAGAATGTACTTCACTCCTTATTTCATCGAGATCCTTCCTCCAGTGAACAGCCTCATCTAACAGTGGCATCAGGTAGGGAACCTTGCTAAATGGAGACCATGACGCCTTGAGCATATCAACTTTAGGATCAAACATTCTTTGGACGAATCTTCCATTCATTGAGCACCAGATATCGACGTAAATAGATATGTTGCTGGAGATAACCTTCGATGGATTGTCCCACATTGCTTCCAGCGCTCTATCCAGGTTATCTTTAAGACAGTGTGCATATTGAACCACCATGTCTCCATGCCTCGACCATCGGTCGTTCAACGTGTACATTTCGGGATCGACGTAAATTTCTTCGTTTCTCTCGTTGTCCACTACTTTGACGATGACGGAGCTGATGTCCCACGTGTGGACCATCATGTCCCAGGAGTAGCCGTAGAGGCCGTTTGTCCAATTGTTGTAGCCCTAGAAAGGATTTTTATTGTCAATGTTATCAACACTAAAGAACATGTGCATCATCCTGCCTTGGTCTTTGTCTAAAACTCAGTCCAAATTCGAGGTTTGCCAAAAAGGAATGCAATATTCAGCGAAACTGCCATGAGAAGGACGCACCTATAGGATGGACCGGCGGGCTAGAGTAGCCACTTAGTGGGTGTCTGACGAAAGGTGTCGCAGTCGGAGCAGGTCTGAGAAACGTTGGCGCGGCGAGCTGGTCGGAAAAGGTAAGAGGGGAGGCTTTTGCCCAGCAGTGGGACAGAACAGTCTGCTAAAAAAATTAAAGGACCTGACAGTCTCAATGAGAAGGTTGAAGTGTTGTAAATTATTTACAATAGACTGCTAAGTTCGTTATCCCAGTAACGAAAATAAGAGCTTATCACATCGTGACGCTAATTGTAGGTAAAACAGACTGAGTGATTTTTTAAACCGAGTGATTAATATTTAATAGTTTGTGCGGTGTTTAGCCGTCCGTATACACCGCATTGCTCTTTAAACTAGGTACATATAAAAGCATTTTCAATTGACAGAAAATTGAAAATGTATCACAAATTCATAATCTCTTGCTGAATTTTAAATTCTCTCTGATATAAAACCGCACTTGGCGATAGTTTCGAGATCGTAGAGCGAAGTTTAATAATAAATAGACGAGTGGCGATTCTAGGTCAAATATGAAAAGGCTCTTTAATTTTTCAAGAGTTCGCCCACGCCGTCCGCCCACGGATTATAGCGCTGTATGCAACTGAAATACCCCTTTTTTCCCAGCTCCCTTTTTACGTTTTATGCCTTCAAAGTTAATAGGAGCTATATTTAAAATTCTGCCTTTGACGTTTGAAGTTAGAGGTTTCACTAGACTTACCAATAAAAAAGTAAACTATTGTGTTTGTTTTCAAGCACTTAGCGAGTACTTTGTGCCTCTTTTTAAAGAAAATTACGCAAATACGCAGACGGAAGAGCATTTGGCATAAATGTTTGAAGTGGGAAGCATGCAGAAGGATTTTTTTTAAACTTAAAATTTTAATGGAATAGGTCTTCGACTAGGGGACCCTAAAAAACTACTTACTTTTGTAGTTAATGAGTATGAGTAATAGTGTATCCACTTTTTGATAGTAATTGGAACCATTAATAATAAATGAAAATTATTTACCTTTGTTATAAAATGTGAATACGGTAGAAACGCTTGAATGAAAACGTAAAACATTATCAGAAACATTGTTACTTTCTTTCTATTGTCATTTTCCTTCTTTTCATCCTTGTTTGTGTTTTCAAGACTGTCCGATTCATTATTAGAAGGATGTTCATCTTTTTTAGCGGTATCTTCCTTATCTTGATCAAATGCATCGTCTAATTTTGCTATTTTAGTGTCAAGATCAGTAGTGTAACCAATTTTTGCATTTTCTTCTTTAGCCCCTTCGTTAATTTCAGATTTTTCTTTGGAAATAACGTCAATTTTTTCATCTGTTTTGTCATTATTATCTTTAGGATGATCGCAAACAGATTCTTTTCTGTATGCTTTAATTTTATTGCAGAAACTTTGCTTCAATATGGCAAAGTACTCTTTGGTGTGCGATACGAGAGTTTTAGGCCAGTCAAACGGGTAGAATAATGGCATTGTTGCCAAACAAACCCATGGAAACATACCTGCAAGAAACACGAACTTATTATAATAGGAATAAACAACAAATATTCTGGCTGTGTTGTTTATGAACAGACATGAATGACAACATCAATAAATATTGCAAATCTATCCATCAGTTAAAGTATTGATGAACAATGATGGACATGGACACGAAATTTTCTTTTTTTTTCTTTAATCGGCGGATATGAAAATTAAATGTGAAACGCATCTAAACTCCGAACCCGAGTGCTCGTGACGATAAAACTAATCGTATTTTACGTAACAAATTAAAAAAAAACACGACTACCTACTAATAAGATTATTTCAGCTACTTCCTTATTTCTTCTCAGTAGGTCTAAACTATCTACAATGTTTACTGGTTTAATGACCCTTCTCATTAGATTGCGTAGATATTAATTGTTTGTTGAGAATCGTTGATTACATTGATCATTTGTGGTGACCGTATTCTAAGATGAATGTTCAACTATATCCGTTGTCTATTTTCCATCAGTTAAACGGAGTTGTATAGTTTATTCAATTTATCAGTCATTACCGATATTATTGCTGGAACACAGGTCTCCTCCCTTAGAAGGTACAGAAAAAGTCCTCATTGAAGACCTCGTCTTAAAGTGTTTTTCTTAATAGATTCCCAAATGTATGATCGATTGTCCTATACTGCGCTTGCCGGTGCGTGGTCTCCAGTAGAGAACCTTACGGCCCCATCAGCCATCAGTTCTACGTGTTATATGGCCTGCCCACTGCCATTCAACATGGTAATTCATAGAGGAATCTCCTACTTTCTAGACTCTGAGCATAGCCCTCTCTTAGCTCTTTTGAGCTTATACTTACTATTAAATGAGGCTCATAGTAACGAACCCGTCCTTTTGGTAATCTAAACAGAAGGCTTATGGTCAGCAGTGGACATCCTACGGCTGATATATATTTATATTTTTTATTTTTTTTCATATATGATGATAATGATGCTCTTCTGTACTCTTGAATATTTATCTATAATAGTTTCGACTCTGCGCTAGGTCCGCGTTGATACAAAGTTATTTATTGAGCCCAGATCGAGTTGATCGACTAAAACTTGTCATTATACTTCCGTAACAAATAATACATTAAATAAAATTTAAGACCAACCTATCCGGAAAAGTCTGCTGTTCATGAGATGGAACATGGCACAGAACAGCATGGCTACATTCCTGGTAGTTCCCCACATCATCCACACAGCCACCGTCAGGTCGAAGATGAAAACAAACCAGTGCACCACAATGTAGTCCGTCTGAGGAACTGTCAGGAAGTACCTGTGGATAGATATGAAAACAGCGTTTATAAGGTATGGTATATGCGAGTTGCATGGAGTTGATTAAACAAAGCACGATCTTGTTAAAGTGGCTGGAAGAAACTAGACAGAGTATACAAAACCGCTAGAAGTGGAAAAATTTGGAAGAGAAGAGAAAGAAGATCAAACAAATATCGTAATGTAGTCAAACTTGCATGCAACTCGCATACAGCGTGTAAATGGGCGTATAAAAGTACTTCAGCAGATCAGGATTATCAGCTTTTAACCCACGAGGGAATCACGTGCCAACGGAGGCGAGAGTTCGGCGAGTAATGGGCAGATCAGCGAGCGGTACGATGCAACGTATTTTAAATGTTTGAAACACGCGACGAGGCGCTGCTAGTGGCGAATTCGCGTAGGTACTAACCAAGCTACTAAGACCTTATTAGAGCCACTCATCGCATCGCTCACCGCTTAGACTAAAGTCGTGAACGGGCAGTAAGACGTATATGATGATGATGATGATGATTACAAGATGATGAAGAGACAAACAGTAAATATGTTGAAGCGATGTTGACATTGCTGACCCCGCGTTGTAATGTGCTTTAATACCTTTTTGAGAACAACCTTGACATTGATAGGTGTTTAAAACTATTGTGTCTGCTTCACGGTCACCATTTGTCAATATTATGTCTAGACAATGTAATTACTACCTACCTATCTGCACCACGAGACTCGTCAATCGTTTTTTAAACTCATTACAAATTCGGAAATAAAAACTCTTCTAATGTCCGCATAGATTTAAGTATGTGGGAAAATAGTGCCTTGTACAGTTGAAAACTAATCCGTACTAATATTATACATGCGAGTGTAACGCTGTCTGTCTCGCTTTCCTGCTAAAACTACTGAACCGATTTGGATGAAATTTGGTACGAAGATAGTTTGACATAGCATAGTTTTTATCCCAAAATTCCCACAAAACGATTAAAAACGTTAAGCGCGTACGAAGTTGCGGGCAAAAGCTAGTTTGACTATAAATTGTAGTGATTTGCCTAAAGTTAATTTCCTATGACTTGCACCAGACGTATTCTCATAAGATAATCTGAACCTAGACTAAATGACGATGCTAGAACCAGAGTGATCTAAGTGACATTTTTGGCAAAAATGGTTTTTTTACACAATTGCGTGGAAAGATCATAATTCTTTCAGGCCATACTGATACTGATAGCGCGTACGAAGTTGCGGGCAAAAGCTAGTTTGACTATAAATTGTAGTGATTTGCCTAAAGTTAATTTCCTATGACTTGCACCAGACGTATTCTCATAAGATAATCTGAACCTAGACTAAATGACGATGCTAGAACCAGAGTGATCTAAGTGACATTTTTGGCAAAAATGGTTTTTTTACACAATTGCGTGGAAAAATCATAATTCTTTCAGGCCATACTGATCTAAGTGCTTCCCAGTATTATTTTCCTTGAGAAATCACAACATCCCACTATAGAATCGGTGCAATTTGCAAATTGGTGACATGCCAGACTGATCTAAGTAATGAGGCGCACTTAGATCATATATACTTAGATAATATATACTTAGGTACTGGTGTGATGTTGTGTAGCTGACGTGAGGTGAGGTGAGAGGACAGCGCAGCGGGATCTCTTCAATGATATTTGTATTTGTTTTTGCATGAAATAAGGTTTATTAAACTAGTTACTAATACATAAGTTGCGCAAAATTTAGAGTAAAAATGGAGGACGCGAACGCACGTCCTTTCGTGACCAATCTGGATGCAGAAGAGTGGGCGGAAACGGATGCCGCGGAAGCCGCAGGACGCCACAGGCCGCGGCGAACGACGCGGGTTTTTTCGTTGTTGACCTTCGTGGCGCCTAGATGGCGTTAGCAGTCACTTCGTACCATCATCCAGCGACGCGAGTTTAAATAATGCTTATTGACTTTCCTGGCGCCTAGATGGCGTTAGCAGTCACTTCTTAACATGCCGGCCGCCTTGGAAGAACTCTTCCAACACGAAGAACAGGAATCAGGATCACGCTGAAGGTAACGGGCAGATTTTCGAAAATGCCCGCCGGATGTTGCCAGTAGCTGTACGAATGTCAGCGACGCGGGAAATTCCATCGGTCCCAGGGAATATTCGTGTGACTCGTCCCAGTTTCCATTTGAAAGGAGGCAGCCTTTCCTCTTTGATGAGGACGAGGCTATCTAGAGCGATGTCTTCACTGTCGACTTTCCACTTTACGAAGTGGAAAGTCGACAGTGAAGACATCGCTGCTGGAGTTCAGACACGTACTCCTTGGACCACCTCTGCCAAAAGTGTTGCCTCAGCAGCTCCACTCGAGCGTAGCGCCCGAGGTAGGTGGGTGTGTTGGTCGTCAGATCTTCACAAGCTGGCGCAGTCAGCGGTCGGCCGATCAAGAAGTGGGCTGGAGTCAGAGGGAGATAATCGGTCGGATCGGAGGAGAGAGGGGACAAAGGACGGGAATTGAGGATGGATTCAATTTGAGTCAGCAAAGTTTCAAATTCCTCGCGTGTCAACCGTGCGTCACCCAGTACACGCCGTAGATGGTACTTGCAGGACTTGACTCCCGCCTCCCACAACCCGCCAAAATGAGGACTGTAAGGTGGTATAAAAGTAAGACGAATTTCATTTTGATTAATAAAATCAGAAATATCTTTCGAATTTTCAAAAATGTTTGTTAATTCTTTTTCAGCGCCTACAAAATTCTTTCCGTTATCTGAGAATATTTGATATGGCTTACCGCGACGAGATATAAAGCGTTTCAGAGCTAAAATATAATCTGATGTGGATAGGCTACTAACTAACTCTAAATGTATTGCTCTAGTGGTAAAACAAATAAACAAACAAATATATGATTTTATTAATTTGGCACCTCTGCCTTTGCGGTCCAAAATGAGCAATGGCCCAGCATAATCAACGCCGCATTGCATGAAAGGAAAGTTTGCTTCTAATCTTTCCGCTGGTAAGTTACCCATGATCGGGGTCAACGTCCTACCTTTAAAACGCGTGCATGTGACGCAGTTATGTACTATCTGCCTAGCCAAATTCCGCGCTCCTAGTACCCACCACCGCTCGCGCATGGAATATACTAGAAGCTGAGGGCCTGCATGAAATAATTTTTTGTGTTCGTATTCACATAACAATTTAGTAAAACGATGTTTACCACATAATAATATCGGATGTTTCTTTTCATAACTAAAATCAGCCGCATTGTTCAACCTACCACCTACACGAATTATTTTTAATTTATCTAAAAATATATTTAACCCCGCTATTTTATTAAATAATTTATTTTTCTGGTTTAACGGTATATTATTTTTAAGATTGTAATATTCATCACTAAACGACTGTTGTTGAACTAATTGAGTCAAAACGGTAAGTGACTGTTGTAGTTCATTCACTGATAACGAACCGGTTGCGCGAATTCGACTATCACCGGGCTTGTGTGCACGCACATTGTTTATGAATCGCAACATATACGCACAGGCCCGTTGTAAACGAAGAAACGATGAAAAACGGTTAAAGTCGAATAGTTGATAGGGCTGATTACAACTTAAATTGATAACGGATTGTGGTTTAATTTCCGGTAATTCCGTATTTAATATTTCTTCTTCATTATTATTCGAAAAAATAATGTTAGGTTCACGTAAGAACGTTGGACCTGTCCACCATAAGTGTCTATCACTATATTTTAACGACTCTAAACTAACTCCTCTTGTTATGAGGTCGGCTGGGTTCTCGGTACCTCTTACGTGCCGCCAAATAATATCGTCAGTCAGTTCATTGATTTGTACAACACGGTTTTGCACAAATGTTTTTAATAAGTGAGGAGACATACGAAGCCATCCTTGCACTATGGTGGAGTCCGTCCAAAAATAAACCTTATCGAAGGTTAAACGTAGGGATTTTTTAATTTTATTATACAACTTTGCTCCTACCAGCGCGCCGCATAGTTCGAGCCTAGGTATGCTAACTGTTTTTATAGGTGCTAATTTGCTTTTCGCACATAATAAATGCACAGAGATAGGTATAGAATGCTCACAGTTATCACAACAAGATCGGACATATGCACATGCACCGTAAGCCTGTTGGGATGCATCTGTAAATATATGCAGTTCTTTATATGACGAATCAGTGGTTATGTAACGAGGTATTTTGATATTACGTAAATGTTGCAGACCAATGACGAAATTGTGCCACGTATTTGCAACATGAACGGGAACTTCTTCGTCCCAATCTAGCTTTTGAAGCCATAAACTTTGTAACAATGTCTTTGCTGTGATAACTGCTGGCGCTAGCAGACCTAACGGGTCATATATCTGAGAAATGAGTGATAACATTACGCGTTTAGTGACTATTGAATCATTTTGAGTGAATTCAGTAGTAAAATGCAATTCATCATTTTCTGTGGACCAACCTAATCCTAATGTTTTAGATAAATGAACGTTACCTATATTAAGATCTTTAGTGCTGTCGGGGCAGATTTTGTGACTAAATGTCCATTTATGTAACGGGAAACATCCCTGACGCAACACTGCAGCCGTTTTATTACATAAATCGATGAGTGAGTCAAGGTCATTGCTCCCAGTTATAAGATCGTCAACGTACATATCCTCATTAATGGTTCTAGACACCAAATCATTATGACACTCCCGTGCTAATTGTTGCAAGCATCGCATACTAAGAAAAGGTGCGGAAGCGGTACCATACGTTACAGTTTTCAAAGTATATAATTGTAAAGGTAAATCACTATTTTCCCGCCATAAAATTAACTGTAAGTTATGCTGGTCTGAATTAATTAAAATCTGCCTATACATTTTTTCAACATCGGCACAGGCGACGTGTTTATACTGCCTAAACCTAAGTAAAATCGAAAAAATGTCATTTTGTAATGACGGACCTACGTATTGTATATCGTTAAACGATTTATTAGTTGACGTTGTTGCGCTGGCATCGAACACAACGCGTAATTTAGTCGTGAGACTATGTTCACGGTAAACGCCGTGATGCGGTAATATGTAATGTGGTTTATCTAGTAACGCGGTAACATGAACGTCAGATAACGGAGACATGTGACCAAGTGACTCATATTCCCGCATAAAATCACAATATAATTGTTTATATTTTGGTAAACGATTTAATTTTCTTTCGAGAGATAAAAAACGTTGTTTGGCCGTGGTGTACGAGTCACCTAACGTATCGACCGATTCCTTCAAAGGAATTTGTACAATGAACCTACCGTGTGAGTCACGTGTTGTGGTCTTTGTAAATAATGTTTCACAATAACGATCATCTTTTGATAACGCAACAGATGAATCATTTAATTCTTCTAACTCCCAAAATTTGCGTAATTGGGTGTCAATGTGAACTAAATTACATTGTACTTGGTTTATTTTAAACGAATGCTTACTTCGAATAGGGCCAGAAATTATCCACCCTATTTTCGTGTCATATAACGTAGGACCCGAAGCAAGCCTTATTTTCTTATTATTTAATAAGTCCCAAAACACATCCGCGCCTAAGAGTAAATCTATATCGGACGGGACATTAAACGTGGGATCTGCGAGTGACATATCTTTAGGTATACGTATGTACTCGCAATTAACGTACAACGAAGGTAACTTTGATGTTATTCGAGGTAATACTAAACATTGGATTTCTGTTTGAAACTCGCTGTGTTTAGATTTTATTTTTATTTTGGTGGTGTGAGAACTTTGAGAAACGCTCTGTCCTACACCTGAAATACGAACAGTGGACTGTATTATCGGCAATTTTAAACGATTGCATAACGATTCTGTAATAAAGCAATTCTGACTACCGTTGTCAAGAAGAGCCCTAATTGTATGATATTCGCCTTTGGCATCAGGTACATCGATAAGCGCCGTCGATAACAAAACCGGTTGTACCGCGGCGCTGCACGTCAGTGCATTGCGTTCCGAATTAACCTGCGCATCAGCTGTTATCGTTGGGCGCGAACTTAACGAAGACGCGTTCATCCCATGAAGCAACGTATTATGTTTCTGCTGGCACAATTTGCAAGTGCTATATAAACATTCATTTAACGAATGATTACAACGTAGACAATTTTGACACAACTTTTTATTATTAGCAACAGTTAACCTATCTGTGACCGACATTTAAGGAACTGAGCGCATGAATACAAATGATGATCTTTACCGCATAATTCACAAACGCGCTTTTGTTTATTGTTATCTGTGGTTTGTTTACCTTTAGCGACGTAAGAATGCGAATGATTAGGCTGGCTTGACTGTTTATCTTTTTTATGAGAACTTTTAGAATCGACACTATTTTTCTTAGAATTAATCATGGATAGTAAATCTGCACGGTTTCTTAGAAAATCCAATAAATGAGTTAGTTTTATTTTATCACCATTTAGCTGAGACAATAATAACCCCGTATGCGTTTCCCACTCGCGTTCGGTGACCGGATCTAGTTTATCTACGACTAAATAAATGATAATGGTATCCCAACCATCGGATGCTTCACCTAACGATTTCAGTGCATGTAAATTACGCAATGTCGAATCAATAAGTTTCCAAATTTGTTCACTCGATTCATTTTGAAGCGGTTTGAATTTAAACAACGATTTAATATGGTTTTGAACTAATAAACGATTGTTATGGTACCTATTTTCCAGTAAATTCCACGCGTGAACGTAGTTAGCGCTCGTAAACTCTAAGGTACTGATAACTTGCGAGGCGGCACCGCTAAGTGATGATTTAAGATAATGGAACTTTTGAATAGTATCCAAATCATTACGATTATGGATCATGGTAATATAAGAGTTTCGATACTCGAGCCATTGATCAAATGAACCGTCAAATGCAGGTAATTTAATGTCTGGTAATTTTACTGACAAAAGGTTTTGATGACCACTACCTACTTTTTTTGTTTGATAATCGTTATCGCTTAATATACACTTCGCGGTAGCCATAAGTTGAAAATATTGCTGTTCAAAAGTATCCCGATATTCAATCTGGTGTACATCTATTTGCTCAATTTCATCCTGAATTGAATTAAATTGTTTATACATATTATCTGAAATTGACTGTATTCGTAACTCAAGTTCTTTAAACGTCGTTATATTTAATGAATCTGCTTTTTCTAATTTTGAAAGATATTTCTCGAAAAGCGTTAGCCTGCCCTTTAGCGTACTACGACCGCGTTTTAACTGACCGAGCCTAGGTTTTTGATCTGATTTAACGGAATCCTGACCAGAATCCTGAAATACTTCGTCGTCACTCATTTTGGCGATTGAGAGAGGCAAAAGTACTTACAGTTTTCCCGCGCGGCACACGTCCACGGCGACGCACAGGAAGGCTACGAGGCAACGCACGACTGAAACACGAGAAACATCACTTGCTAACTCATACTGCAGGAAAGCGGAGAAGATGGGACGGGTTACGACACATTTCCCGCCCGTTGATTGCAATCTTTCCCACGATGAAGCTCATTTGTGATGAGATTTTTCCATTCCACGGTGACGCTAAGATGGCTGCCTCCCGCGTCCTCTTGATTCTTAGCTTCGGCTCGGAGGTCCAATGGTGTGATGTTGTGTAGCTGACGTGAGGTGAGGTGAGAGGACAGCGCAGCGGGATCTCTTCAATGATATTTGTATTTGTTTTTGCATGAAATAAGGTTTATTAAACTAGTTACTAATACATAAGTTGCGCAAAATTTAGAGTAAAAATGGAGGACGCGAACGCACGTCCTTTCGTGACCAATCTGGATGCAGAAGAGTGGGCGGAAACGGATGCCGCGGAAGCCGCAGGACGCCACAGGCCGCGGCGAACGACGCGGGTTTTTTCGTTGTTGACCTTCGTGGCGCCTAGATGGCGTTAGCAGTCACTTCGTACCATCATCCAGCGACGCGAGTTTAAATAATGCTTATTGACTTTCCTGGCGCCTAGATGGCGTTAGCAGTCACTTCTTAACAGGTACAATGATGACTACACAGGAACATATGAAACGGTTGATTTGAAACCAAATGATATAGATTCTGAAACTTTCTTTTGTAACCTAAAGAATTATATACCAGAAAAAACTAGACTAATATCGTATCAAAAAATGCAAGCTATAAGAAAAGCTCTAAAATTTGTACCTCCTATCCATCATCAGTTTTACTTGACCCTACCACATGTGCCTAGAAGAGGCGGCAATCAGGAAGCACAAGATGATAATTTTTTGCCTGCGGCATTGGGTGATGATTAATGTGATTTTTTCTTAACATATCAAAGTGAAAACTTACACTATTAACACATTTTTAAAAATTTGTGAACTGCCATAGTGATCTAAGTGTTTTTTTTTTTGTAAAACTAAGAATGTTAGTTTTAATAAATAACTCATACTGATAAAAATTGTTATTTTATTATTTAAAACTTACATGAAGTACATTTAACTAAAAAATAATAATAAAAAGCTCATAGATTTCAAATAATAACGCGTAACGCATTTCCTTCATTTACAGAAACATACTATTGTGCCCTAGATCACTCTGGTTCCAGCGTCGTCAAATAGTCTCTCTGGTTCGCTTTACGTCCAGCGCAGACGACTGAGACACTAGAACATCCCAGAAGAAACTCGAACCAATCTGGTTTTGACTACGATCGTCTCGTGAATTCTAAGTGACTTTTTAAGTGTGAATAGTGTCCCCTACTGCCCGAGGCTCGAAGAAAACAATATCGACCTGTGGGGCTTTAATCACTTAACTACCAGCTCTTGTTCTCTTGAATTACTTACTTAAAGGGATCAAACACCCAATGTTCGCTCAAGTTCTGCACTGAATACCCGGTCAGCCACTCCGCAGTGCCCTTCTTCATGCCAGCCATGAAATACAGGATGAAGAACTGGTACTTCAGTATGAAGTAGTTCCAGTATGGGACTGTTGACTTCTGCTTGCTGCGGTCGAGATAGCTGTCTAGTGACCTGTAAAAGGATTAAAGACATCGTCCATGAAAAGACACGGTACGGGACCCCTGTAAAAGCAGTCTCATTTGCATAGTCTTTACTACACTAATGCAAATAAATATTTGTTTCATTTGGGTATCGAACCCGCGAAACGCAGTGCAGCAGTCGATCGCTCGTCCACGGCGCAAACAATATGTACGTTCCTGCTTGTTTTACTTGCATTTTCCCCTGCCTGATGATTTATTAGAATTACTACCGAGATCAGATACAGGCTACCTATAATCTAAGGTGAGGTGCTCGCTTCATCCGAGGTCTCATCTCTGGGCTAGATGGAAGCCCAGAGCCAATTGTAAAAAAAGAGATAAAAATTACGCAAACATGTACGTTCTTATAAGCCACGTCGTCGTTTTATAAACATTATAAACACTGTGACTACTACGGTCTTCAAATCATGAGTACCTACACATTTTTTTATATAAGATAGGTGTTATATGGTTAATCAAAGGCTTCCTTGTAATACTTACCAATAACAATCAACCTGCGTACAGCTGAGCAGGAGAGCGACGAGTCCAAACAGATAGCTGTGGTTGTTCCAAAAGCTCTTCTCAATAAGGAACAGGTACCAATAGCAGACGGTGAACACTGGTGCCGCGATGCGGAACTTGTAGCCCAGCATTATGCATAGGGCACCTGGAAGATAATGCTGTGTTGACCTGCGATGACGTGGTGTTTACCCCAGCCCCAAACCAACCGGGGTCCCAGGACTAACGAGTAACCATGGCCCCGGAACGGTACAGTACAAATCTGACAATCCCCCTGCCTTAACCTGGGTGGGAGGACTCATTTGATGATTTTATCATGTAAAAAAGAGCCAAGGGTTGGTTAGAGAACCAAGCAATAAATGAAGTCGTGGGACTGTTTACAAAGATTTCTGAAGCTCTCGGAACGCAAAAGGCAATGATAGAACAGGGTTGTTTTAGCCAGTAAGTATCTGACAGTTCCAACCGCTCCACTCAGGCCAGAAAACTCGTTTGAGGATTTAACACCCCAAAAAAGGGGTTAAGATAATGTTTGAGTTCTAACACTTACCAACCCATAGTGCAGCATATACAAGCGCCATATAAGGCATTCCAACGGACGTCAGTATCGGGAACAATGGGAAGTGACAGGTCTTGGGATCTCCCCAGCGCTTCACCATTGTGGCACCGCCACGCTCGTCCGGGATGTCGAATAACATGGCTAAACCTAGTGGAACGTTGAGAGGGATAAACATTAATCAAACTAGATTTGCTTAAGTTTACGTGTTTATAATAAAAATGAATCTAGAACTCTGCTCCCCCCGAGAAACACCCTATGCCCCACTACACTACCCAGTTGCCTCTTGCCCCACTGGTCGGATATGCCTGATATGTACCCAAACGTCTCAGTGTCTAAAATAGGGGTGCCCAGGTAAAGGATGCAGATCCTGAAGGGGCGCAAAAATGGCCCAACCAGGACTTCAAATAATTGACAAGATCAGGGCTCAGTTAAAGAAGCTCGAACTGGGCGTATGAAAGTCTTGTTGCGGAACTGATCGTCATAGAAATAATCGAATTTTTGTCCGTTCGCATTTTATAAAGAGGTAACAAAGACCTTAATAAATATATCTTTGCATTAGCAATATCGCAGCATAGAACATTTTGCCTTTGTAATATCATACACAATCAAATATGACTTACCGAACAAGATCCTTGTGACTGCCAAACTTGAAGAGTCCTTCGGTGCGTACATGTAGTCCGCTATTTTATTAAAAGTTGCATCTTTTATTTTGAACCCAAACTGCTGACAAAACTTGTCATCAACCTTTTGATACACTGCTTGGAGTGTCTCCCTTGCCTTCATTTCGTATTTTTATCTGTAAATTACGATATTTGCCTCAAACTTCAAAACGTTCGCAGTAGATTATTACAAACTGTAAGATTCTCACTGTGGTTATTGCTCTTTCTTTATAATATTTACTATGAAATATAATGGTTGGACAACATACTGCCAATAAACCTAAAAGAGACCCTCCTCTAATGTAGCGACATCGAAACTGGTAAAAAATGGAAATCCTTTTTCCTGGTATCATCAGCGCTAAACATCCGTCTATCACCTTGAGCTAATAGTAGTTCATTTTACTGCAAGTCTACTCATCGAAAGGCTCACTAGGATTACTCTAGAATTTTGATGGTAAAGAATTCTTGATGCACCCATACCCACTAGTAAAAAAGTTGTTATCACAACAGCAGTCTTTAATCTTTGGATCGACCTCAAATGGGTAGGTTAGGTACATATCGGGTAGGATTATTTCCGGGTGCCTTTTTAGCTTCCCGGAAAGGGATTGTACAACACACCACGGTTAAGTTTGGATTTCGTTTTCTACTAACTTTTTAGACCTATGTAGCCTGATTACGAGTTTGAAGTTTCATTCAAATCAGCTCAGTCTTTTCGTAAAATAAAGACTTGAAAGCAATCTTTCAAGTCTTTACTACTCGTAAATACACTTTCAAAGTTCATCGACGTCATAAGTTCATGACTACATACTACAAGCTACATACAGTCAACATTTCAAAAATATTGACTTTACTCTTGGTGTTTTGACACTTCAGTATCTATGACGCATTTGCTGCGTAAATCACAAGTATCAAGTATGTTTAACTTTACACATAAACGTTAATCCATTGAATTGATTTTGAATATTTATTGACTATTTGTGGATATCTGTTAACTGCTAATGTTATTTTTGTGTAGTTAGATATTTATTTCCGCATTGAACAGTTATCTTGGTGTATATCACACATAAACTGGTCCAAACATGCCTAATATTTTCATTCGGTGGTACGACACAGCTCATACATGCGGAAGAGCGGAGTTAGAAGCGGATTTTTATGCTCCTCTAATACATAGTTAGCACTTAATTTTAGCTATGCCGTAGTAGGTACTACGGGTTGAACGCCGCGTTGAGTTCCACGCGCGTCTCAAGGAGTGTCAGCATAATGACGGGGCCCCCTTTAGAGGGCCAAAGCCTGCCGGGGTCGAATCCTGACATTCTTTAGACACGTATCCCGGCGTGGCGACGAGTCCATCGAGCGCCTAGTGGTGCAGGGAAAAGTTGAAGGCACTCTAGCACGAGGCAGATCGCCTATGAGATGGACGGACCAGATAAGAGCAGCTGTGGACAGTTCCCTGCACGTCTACACCAGAAAGGCGGCCATCAGACAGGAATGGCGGCGTATTGTTAGGCGAGCCACTAACAGCTGAAATGACGACCACGACCAATCTGCTATAAAAGTGTAACGAAGAAGAAGAAGAATTTACCATGTTTACTATTTTTTTCAGTTTCCGATATTTCGGCATTGTTGCAAGCGCCATTATCACGGATGATGAACTGAAGCTATTGCGGGTAAATGTTTATGAGCTGACAAATCGGACTATCCTCCTTCTTGTTCGAGTTCGCCGTCACTACCATTGTCACTCGTCTCACAACACGATTTGATCCCGACACAAAAAACAGTTTCTTTTTCGGTAGACTCTACATCTGCGATCTTCGACGACGCGGCTTTGAGAACGACTAATCGTGCAGCGCGAGCCGTGAGCGTCAGCCCCTTCGTATACAAGGCGACGCAAGTATCCAAGCGACTATCGCAATACATATTCAATGAGGTTCGTACACAGGCACGCGTCAATGGATACCAAAGTCGTAAGGTGTCGGAGACTTGCGTCGGCGGGCTTGTGAATAGCAAACTTTAGTCCCAGCGTGGGGTTAGCGCTGCGGGTGCGCTGTCACAAGACTGTGTTAGAGAATAGCTCTGCAGCGCTGCTTATAGTTATTCAGATAGAAGAGGTAGCTTGAAGAACAGGACTATTGAAAAATAAATACACTTACCTTAGAAATTATTACATAAATTCACTGGAGAAAGCTTTCTCAACGAAATCATAAACGCGACTGAAGACAAACAAGGGAATACAATCTAAGTCATTTTCTTAACAATATTCTGAACACATGCCCCAATTATTTAATGAATTATGTCAAATTAATTATGAGCAAGAGTGAGTTAAATGGTGTGTGAACGTGTGTTGCTTTGATTATGATAATCATGTTTGGAAACTCAACTTATCTGGTAAACAGGTAGTAGAGGTGTTTGACACACCGAGTTGGATATTTTCTGAAACGATTCATTAACTGTTGAAGGCAAATAGGGAACCATAATTATCGTAGAATAGCAAAACATATTAAAATCTTGAACTTATTGATATCCCTAATCGAATGAACAAATAATTGTATTTTATCTGTTGCACACTTACATTTACGATATACTAATTCTGTTTTTATCCTCAGAAGATTTATATTTAAATTTTATTCAGTAGATACTTAACACTTCAAAAGCACGCATTAGTTTTGGACACAGAGTACATTATACTTGGTTTTGGATTTCCCAATAAAACTGGATTATAATTACAACGGCATTATGTACATAATATTATTCTTTCGTGAACTTATGAATGATCACGAGTCCGTAAAAAAAAAACATTTATTAGGTACCGGCATTACTAATTGGTCCGCGCGACCGGTCGCTGTGGCCAAGATTGGGGCGGGTAGATTTTTACATAATTTACCATTCATCCATTAATATTTTTTGAGGACCTCGTAGTTAAATAATTAAAGCCGCACAGGCCGATCTTCCGGGTTAAGTCGAGGTTGCCGAGGTTGATCTTTGGATGGGTGACCATCTGTCATGGCGAGTTTATGTGCGTCGGAAAGCACGTAAAGCCGTTGGTTGTCATTTGCAGATCTTTGTCAGTCGTTACTGTTAGTCAGAAGCTCTAAAGTCTGACAAACGGTATTGCCCAGTAACTGGGTTGTGGAGATCCGACAGGCAGTCGCCCCATGTAAAATACTGATATCCAGCTGATTCTGGTTTGACTGGAAGCCGACCCCAGTATAGTTGGGAAAAGGCTAGGCAGGTGATGAGATTAAAGTTATCTGACTATTGAAAATAACTCGATAGAAAAAGAAATAACACAAATTATTTGCTGAAATATTTATTTCTCCATTACAATATTCGTTACAGGCATCGGTTCCTAATAGACATTTATTATTGTCAATCATAATATTCATTATCATTACAAATCGTTCACAATAATTTTCAACAAACAACTAATTTCTAAAACTATTTTTTCATGAACATTTATTTAAATATGACATTTAATTTTCTGTTGATATCAAAAGGGCGATAGAAGCGAGATTTCGAGAATTTTCGGTCGAAGTGGAGTAATTGACTCTGATGCAATACCTTAGCGTTGCTCAAAATAGAACACTGATGAATGGGAATAATATGTTCTAGAAAATTCTTCTTTGATTGACGTCACTTCACCGTCTCAAAATGCGCTATCCAATTAGCTGCATTCAAATTATCAAGTACCTACATGAAGATGATACACGGATGCTAGAGAAACGGTTGATTTTTATCAAATGATCGACTTTGAACTCTAAATATTGATATCCACACTGCACAATCAACTAAGCATATTAGTTTTAAACGGGTCTAAAGCTCAACTCAAATTGCCAAGCAATGTTACGGAAAAGAATTTTGTACTGCATTGTATCAATTACAAGGCATTATGAACGATATGTTTATTGTGTAACGTATATAATGGAAACGACACAGACATATTGTGAGTCTTCTGAAAAATTCGGCGGGAATTATATAACCCATAACAGTCCAGTTTATACATTACATAATTGATATAAAGTTCATATCCTTTGTATGTTTAAGTCCGTTTTCTTTTCTTTTATTTTTTTCCACAAGGCTTGAAATCATGAATGACCTACTATGTCATTGGCAATAAGGTAGGTACGGTACAGGTCGCTGTGCACCATATTGTTATGTATTATCACGATGTACAGCGATTTTGAAAATCTGAATGTGGTCAGCAACTTTTGATGCTGACTGTACCTATGTCTGAAAACGCCAGCATACCTACGATAACAGCTGCATAACCATTTTGCGTTCCAAAATTTATTTTAAGCAGTTATTTGATTCCTAAAATTAGCAGAGGCGTGAGAAAATTAACTAAATTGTAAGCTAATGAAGTTTTAATCAACATGTCCATGGAGTAAGACGAAGTATAGGTGAAAAAACAAAAAAAAAAAAACATAAAATAATATGTTTATTTCCAAATAAAATCAAATTAACAAAGGAACATTAAATAATAATATTTTTAAATAATTTTGTGAAACTTAAATGACTTGATGAGAATTGTAGATTTACACTATTTTTACATTAGATCTGATAAACGCATACATTAGTGAAACAATGACACTTAAGCTTATTGCTAACAATTTGTTTACAATGTGAATCATAAAATATACATGAATGTCTCTTCAGGTGGACAGAATTGTGATATTTAGGTACGTTCAGTGCAAAATACAACTATTTTACATGCATAATAACTTAGCCGATATCAGACTTTTCGCAATATCATTTTTATGTTTTATCAGACGTCTTCTGTTTTATTTTTATTTTTGATGGGTCACTAAATCAAAAGTGACCAAAACTTGAATCGTCTGATATCGGCTTCAGTGAATATTTTGTGGGTACAAACAAAAACTATAGAAAAACTGTTAACAATTATTAGGACACGTAACTATTTATTTTAACTACATAAACACAGTGTTACATTAACCAGTAAACTAGGAACTAAATTGATAACTCTGAAGAGACTTCTAAACTTACACCATTACGTAGGAACTTCTACACATACCAAGATACATCTCGTTTACATTCGTTTATTTATAAAATAATCTCATCACTGTAACATACATCACAGTTCGAACTAAAGTATATTATATTTTTTTACAATAAGAGCTAGTACACATTGGGCGTTTGGCATTCACTGTATTTTACTTTTATTTTTTTAATTAATCGTTTCCCCACACGAGAAATGTCTCCTGTTGTGGATAAGTTCACATCGTCACATGCAGAAAACAAACCCAGAATAACTACTTATACATATCAATCATACAAGTAATTTGTTCCGTTCTTGAATGCACACTTCATATCTTCTCTTGCTTCTCAATAACTGTGTTTGAAAACGCCCAATGTATACTCCAAGACACGTATTCAATGTATAGACTACTATACATTTAGTTGATTACAATGTTAAGTGCGTTAAACAAAGATATTTCGTTTGTAAGCGTGTTTAAGTTTTAGTAAATGCTCTAGATTTAACCAGTGCAGTTTATATCTTAGTTCAGAAGAAGCGTTTTGTTTCAATCAGATACAATAGCTCCCTCATGTATTAGCAATTGGGATTATTGATAGAGGTTATATTTGTTATTTAGGGCCGGCACCCACCGAAGGCAGGTGAATTTCAGTGCTAAAATCATTACAATAAGGTCGAGTTCATTTGTCCACCAAAACATCCTTTGCCACGGTGCCGGTGCTCGAATCAGTGGGCGCCGACTTAGACCAAAGTCGGCTCTGAAGTAATACTGGTCTAACGTATAACTGAGATAGTGCCTGAGACTCTATAAGCGTGCTAGTTGAGTTAATTCGAGATTTGAGGTTGAAGGGAGATGCTCCTAGCATACCTCGCGCCTCTCATTCCTGCAGTATTTAGCTGTTCTTTGAATCTGTGTTTGCGCTAAACTTAAAACGTGTTTGCATTAGATATAGGTAGACGAATAAGCGAAATGTCACTACAACCTGTTCTTTCATTGGTAGTTCGTTTTTGCCAACAGTAAGCTTTATTTTGAATACGATAAGGTTTAAAATAACTATTAATAAAGCTAGGCGCCATCTCAGTTACGCGAAAATCCATGTAGTTACTCACAAGTTCCATAAAACAATAATATAATATTTGACATAGAATACTGACTACACGTCATATACAATCTAAAACAATAACATTAAAAACAGATATTTATAATAATAATTTAACGAACAATGCATCCGAGTTCATTATGACACGAGAGATCACTATCCGTTCACAATTTTATCAAAATAATTCAATAATTTTTATAGACATCACATGTTTTGCAATATGAAGTTGAACATTTTTTTTTGTGTAGCGAATTGCAACTCTTTGAAAAAAACTTGATTTTTAGAACTGAAAATGCTGCAATTTTTTATATGATCCATTCATAATTGATTTATAGTTTGGTGAGTGCGTCTTTGAACATGTAATTTGAAAAATTCGAATGCCACATTGCAAGTTAATGATAAATTTAATGAAAATCTATATGCGTTACCAAATAATATTTGGCATGAGATATGTATAATTAATGAAAATCCTCTAAAAACGTAATAACGACCAAAAAGTCTAAAAAACGGAATGTGATTACACATAAAAACGATTATATCAAACAGTATGTTATCTTAAAGTAAAAATTAAGATCTAAAATATTATTCGACATTCTATGTACGTCAGTTATACGTAATTTTTTACGAGTAACAATTATTTTGTTCACTCGGCTTGGCTGTTTGTATTTATATTTATTAAATAAAAAATGTTAATACATTCAAAACATTTTATATGATTCGTTAATAACCAACTACAATGCAGCTTAAATATTATTGTCGCTCCTCTTCGTTTTGAGAAATAAATAACTAAATTCTTGATAGTTGTCATAAACGATGACAACACATTGATGATATAACATTGATATTGTAATTTAAACTTTACTACGTTAGAAGTAAGATCTAGTTTTGTTAACGCTGGTTAAGAGGCGTACAGCGGCCCTAATCTCGCCCTAATGTTCTACAAACGCTATTTGAAATCTTTTTTGATTTCGTGTTGTTCTTTGACGACTGTGGAATTGCGAAAAAAGTATAATTTTTGTTTTTCTGTTTAAAGATTACTATGTTGTTTCATTTATTTGATTTAAGAAATTAATTGTAGTTATTATAATATACTCAGGTCATCAAAAAAGTTGCCTAACAGTCGTCGAACTAACACAAAATCGGACGCGAAATACATAGTGACATATCACCGTCACAAACAGTTGTGCTAACCTAATAATAACTGTTATACACAATGATCCATAGCTTAGCTTTACCATCACAAACAAATATATAATGTGCAGATACAGACCATACTAGAAACATAAATATTTCCACTGCAAATTCTGTTTCATAGAAGTAAAAAACAAAGTAATATGAAACTGGTTCCTATCTATTTTTTTTTTAAAGGTAGGTTCGCGTTCAACCACTATCTCGCCTGTGGATGACGATGTGGTCGACGGTGAAGCACGCTTGTCTAGAAGTAACCTGTTCACATGCTTTTCACTTTTAGTAATGGTCTACGTACATACGGTACATTGTGTATAGTATCAGTAATACATGTTGTCCAAACTTCCCGGTGTGTTGTTCAGTTCTCGTAGATGACCCCACCAGCTCCGGGCAAAGTGGACTTGCCCGACAGGTAGATGTCTACCGCCCGGGCAGCCTGTCTACCTTCTGATATCGCCCACACCACTAGAGATTGGCCGCGGCGACAGTCTGTTGATAAAAAAATATGATTAGACATCTAGAAACTGTAGAATAAAGTGTAGAGATGCTAGAACATCAACCGACCACAAACTGTCAAACTTTAATAGATTTCCAACATTATTTATTTATTTATTAAAACTTTAAGCAACACAAAAAAAAAGTTACTTTGGCGGACTTAATGCCTGAGGCATTCTCTACCAGTCAACCAAAGGTAGTAGAGAAATAACATGGCATTATCACAATAGCGGAAGTTTGATATTCGATTGGTAAAGCCAGATTCGGGTAGGTTGACTTACTGGTGCCTGTACAACATTTTTGGATATTTAAATAATGTTTTTAATAAATATTTATATGTTACTTACCACCAGCAGCAAATACATTGCCAACGGGAGTCTTGTAAATGTCCTTCTTTTCAGTTTCTACGTTGCTTCGAGCATCCAAGGGAAGGTCTGAAACCAAACCAATATGTGAAGATTTTTGACAGAAAAATCTCTTCAACACTATAGCCACATTAACGGGGAATAACGTTAGTGCGAGGTCCAGCTATTATAAATGCACATAGAACTGTCCTTTTGTCAAATGAGTTAGCTCATAAATAAATGGCAAGTTTGATGCCACTTGCTATGCTACGATATCGATCGATCTGGCTTGAACATAACTGACTTATTTATAGTAATTGTTACTTTTATGACGCACAGCGTATGTCAGTCCCATCGTAATATAGTAAAAGGTAGATCTGAAAATTTGTTTATTTGAATGCATTAATCTTTGGAACTAATATTTGGATTTGAAAAAATCTTATCGTGTTTTATAGCCACATTCATAACGAAGATTGTAGGCTATAATTTTCTTGAAGTAAACGTTTACTCACCCAGTTGGTTGGCCACATATCGCTCAGGGCCTAAGAAGCCCATAGCCAGCAGCACGAGCTCCGCCTTGTACACCTTGTTGGTGCCGGGGATCTCCTTCATCTCCCACCGTCCTCCAGCGCCTCTGGTCCATTCTACCTCAACTGCTGATACGCCGCAAACGTTGCCTTCACCTGTCAGATAAGAATATTATTTTTAATTGGGTAAGGAATCTTGATGAATTTTAGTCTATCGTTGTTTTAAAGAAAGAAACTAATAAACTACTAATCTAATATTAACAACTGCTGTTATTCTTAAATAGTTGAATGATAAAACAATAAATTATCAGGAGTATACTTCCTCCCAGAGTGCATTTTCCAACCGAGTGTTGAGATGGTCAAATCCGAAAGCAATAGCGAAAAATACTTTTTGATGAAAACCTAAAACTGCAACATAGAATTTTAGAAAAATCGTTATTTTTTGCCAGGAATAAAGTGTCAGTTGGAAAATTCCTACTGTATACAAAAGTGTTAATCATCATAAAACGTGTTTCTTCAGTATAACTTACCATCATCCAAGAACTCTTTGGTAAGTGTGGAGAACTTCCTCGGGTCGTTTCCGAATTTAACTTTCACTTCTTCGTGGCCGTAGTCCACCCTAATAAAAACAAACCACATCAGTATGTTGGTAGAGGTACCTAACAGGGCGATATGCCCCTTACTCGTCGCTGGAGTTTTTAGTGGGGGTGAATAGGGTGTCCAAAGGCAAATGGGGCGTTATGAAATACCTCGATTTTAACTGTTTCGATGCTAACCTAACCATGTTAAATGTTTGTCTTTATTATGGCGAGAAAGAGAGAGAATTAGTTTATATTTGAGATTACAGACTGATATTAAATTGAAACTAGTAACTTTAGTGTAAAATGAAGCGTTGGTTCTTTTTTGTAAAGTCCATAATAGCTTGGGGAACCCATGTTTATTCTGTTGTCGCACAACAGAATAATATATGTTTCACATCAGAAATGTTTCTTTTTCTTACCTGAACACTCTGGGCCACTGTGGCCAAGGGTTGTCTTGTCCCCTCGTGGGTTTGGGTTCAGGCAGGATCTCAAATGTCGTGATAGTCTTAGCGCCTTGACGCAGCGATGTGGCAATGCAGTCGCATCTGTGGGCAAAGTCATGATGTTACCAAACTTTTTCTTTTTAGAAATAATACAAATTTTATATAAAAAAAAAAAAATAATAACATCCAAGGTCTATTTATTTGTCTATCAGATAATTATTACAAATCTATTGTCACATCTTTAATGATGTAAAATTATCAAAAACTGTTGCCTGTTCTTCTCTATAGATATTTGCACTTTGGAATAGACACCAACAGAACTCGCACAGTTATTATTTTGTCTTGTGACTCCAAATCAAATGTTTTTCTTTCGCATAGGCCCATCAGGGTACTTATAAAACGTCTACAACAGGTGCACGGTTCGGGTTAGTCGTTTCCATGGTGAAGAACTGGCAAGAAACTCCATGGTTACCTAGTATTTTATAATATGTTTTTTGAATCCTTAGATATGTGAGAAAAATTTAGGCCTGGCAACAATGGTGCACTGCGACTGTAACACCATCATTTTTTGTAGTATGTTTAGTCTTTTGCATATACAAGAGTGTTATGTCATTTTTAAGTACGAAACTGAAACGCAGATGACATATTTATAATTTTAGTAATGCAACTATACTTATTTACTACATACCCAGTATCACCTCCACCAATAACAAGCACATTCTTGTCCTTAGCCATGAGCTCAGGGTTGTCCTTCGCCTGGTGATGATGCGTGGCTCCCATCTGCTTCTTCTGCCAGTTCTCCAGGAACTCCATCGCGTAGTGGATGCCGTTCAGCTGCCGACCCTTGAGCGGTAGGTCTCGGGGCCAGGTCGCACCCATGCATAACACTAGGGCGTTGTATCTGGGGAAGGAAGGTTGGGTTAGCAGATAATCGGGCTTCGTGTGTTTATTGTTCAGAGACCATTTCTTTCAATTTAAATTACTATGTTTGGATTAACTCTGGCAATAGGCTTGTAAACCAAATTATCAAATTAGTCTGTCGGTTAAACTATCAAAAAATATTTGGCGCATATTGTTTCTTTTGTTATGTAAATCAAAATTGAAGAAGACACTATTAATTAACGAAGATACAACGCTTCCAAAATTCGCAATACGTCACGACATAGTGTCATTTTTAATGCGTCCTGACGTCATAAGTTCTCTGCAATTTTGATGAGTTTTATCTTTGTAAATATTTAACAAAAAAAAAAATAACGTGCCGAAAATGTTTTAAAACTCGCAACTGACGGACTAATTCGGTTTGCAATTTACTGATACTGGAAACTACCCTATGTTCTAAGCATAAAATTTTTCGGATTACTTAGTGAGTTTAATTACTATGGTTTTTCTCTAACAATGTTAAACGCCCAAGGTTCCACAAATATACCTCTTTAGAAAAATCACTAGCGGATATGTCTCATCCCGCATTTAATACTACAAAAAGAATCCCTCGATATTCATTGATTCTACGCGGGATTATATCCTCGTTAGGGTGGGTACATTACTATGGTTTTTCACTATGAACATTCTATGCATAAAGTATCAAAAACTTACTCATTAGCCAGATCACTAGCCGATATGTCTTTTCCGACGTCCACGTTGCATTTGAAAGAGATGCCTTCAGCCGTCATGAGTTTGATGCGCCTGGCGACCACTTCCTTGCTGAGCTTCATGGTCGGGATGCCGTACTGTAGAAGACCGCCCGGACGGTCGTTACGCTCGAATACTGTTACTGTGTAGCCAGCCTGGGTATATAATCATATAATCATTATTATTCTGTTTGTTTGTCGTCTTTTATTATATCAGTTGTCATCTCAGTTGGCCTAAAAGCCTTAAAGCTAGAGTATTTCTAGTGAGGGAACGAGATGGCGCTAGAAAACTTGTATAGCTCTGTCTCATTTCTACACTGGAACTACTCTGGCTTTAAGACGACATGGTAGACCACCAGTAGTCACTTCTTCATCATTTAATCATCATATCAGCCGTAGGACGTCCACTGCTGGACATAGGCCTCTCCTAATAGACTTTCAGTGGGACCGGTTGGAAGCGGCTTGTTTCCAGCATGATATTGTGGTCTGCATAAAATATATCCTATCCATCTTTTAGGTGGACATCCTACACTGTGCACTTCCTCACAATACTCAAAATTCCTCTGAATGACAAAAACGTTCTCAATACAAGTTTTTCATATTCTTAGTAAAATATTATCTAAGTTGTTTACCTTGTTCAATTGATGTGCACACGCTAAGCCAGCTGGTCCGGAGCCGACAACGGCCACTGTTTTCCCATTCCTTTGTGAAGGTATCTGTGAAACAAACAAGTTTCTATAGAGTCAAGCCATACTAGTAAATTCTTATACCACTGACCACTGGAAGATTTTAGTTCTAACTAAAATAGTCTGATAAAATTATAACAATAAAACAGAGAGAATAATGAATATTCATTGTAGATTCAAGGTCAAATGATAATATCAACTAATTTCCTCTTGCTTTAGTTTTATTTATCGGTTGTTCAAAATTATTTTAATCTGGAAATATGGTGCCTGGAATAGCGAGATAACATGTCATTTTTTTATTTAGCGACTAGCTCGCTTTTCACCATTATCTATCTATAATTTATGTGTAGAGATGATTCCTTACCTCAGGCAGTATCCAGCCGCTCTCGAAGGCGTGGTCGATGATGGCACACTCGATGTTCTTGATGGTGACGGGCGGCTCGGAGATGCCCAGCACACACGCGCCCTCGCACGGAGCGGGACACACGCGACCCGTGAACTCTGGGATAACATGAAGAATCGAGAAGTTAGCGAGATACAGATTTGTTTAAATATTATTGAATAGATGCCGGTGTAAGGTCATGGGTTTTGTAATTAAAGACGGGATGGCTGTTAGGTCTCGTTTATTATAAAAGATCATAGAGACAACATTATAGGCAGTACGTGCAGACATGGACGGCGTCGCGAACAGGGCCAGGAAGCCGGAAGTGTCACAGACTATATCTAAATTACAATCGGTGTTGCTACACCGAAACATATAGAGAGAATAAAGTTTAAAGTCCAAAAAGGATGGTTTATATAATTACATTTAATTTATTTCTATACTTTCAGAGAAGTATCAACCCTTTTCGTAGTGTTGTCACTACAAAAAGAGGTGTTTTCAGAAGCTGACTTTATAATAAATGAACGCGTCGCGTCGTTTTCAGATTAATACAGTTTTATTTGAAATTGTTTCTGATAGTTTTTATGCAATAATTATTTATTCAAAAATCTTTACTATCGCTTATATGGGTGTGATTTTATGAAATGTATTGGAACTGTGTAAATGGAAGCTGAACAGCGCGCGCTGAGTTGACCAATGAACGCTTTTGTTCTCAGAAATCAGTCTCTTGTTACAGACTTTACCGCATTTCCTAAACCATATCCATAGCTTTTAAGTCACCGAAAAGACAAACATACCTGGGAAGTTATTAGTCTGCAGCAGCTGGTTCAAGGCCTGATGCCAGTCTCCCTTGAAGATGAGATCGTTCCACTTGGGTATGATGTTCCCGAGCGGACATCCGTGTGCACTCTGACAGAACGGCACCCCGCACTCCATGCAGCGCGCCGCCTGCACTCGTAGACCACGACGGACGTGAGGGAAGTTGTAGATTTCGTCCCAGTCACGGAGACGCTTCTCAGCTGGACGATACATTGTGGTCTCACGAGGGTATTTTATGAAGCCCCTGGAGTAGAAAGATTGGTTTAGTGTTACAAGGAAAAAAACCAAGCAAGGAGGTTCATATAGAAGCCCCGCTAAGCAGGGCTGTGTTGATTACGCCTGATGATATTTAGATTTTAGGGCAATTTAGTCTCAAGTTATAATATCAATTAAATTTTTACTAAGGTACAAATCCCAAACTGTGTGAAAATGTTAAAAATACTCAAAGGACTCCTTTAACTTGTTTGTGTCGGGCTAAAGTTAAAATAAATATTTGAACTGATATAAAATACACACAAGCACTGGTATGAAGGCTCATAGCAATTTAGTGTCAATACACCAATGATTTCAAAAGTAAGGATACGCCCTTCAGAACATTTTGTCGAAACCTTCTTCATACAAGCAAGAAGTAGCGCCATCTATGATAAACCATACGAACTACGTTCAAGTAGCGTTGCAAAAATTAACGACGTGATCTTGTCAGAGCGTACGCTTTTTAATCAGAATTAAGAATGTTCTAAATCAAAATAAAATTTTGAATGTAAGAATAAATGTCAAAACTTTCACTTACCTAACATTCTTAAAAGAATTATATTCAAAATGACTTTCAGTAAGTCTGTAATACATACTCTTTTTTACAAACTTAAAACGACGTTCGTGCAAAGTTACGTCGTTACTACTGAGTTGCTTCAGCCCGGAACGACGGCTCCGTGATTGGCGGCGGGCCGATTACAGTCTGTCTATGAAGTCATGATACGAAAATATTCCGCAGCGCCCTCATCGATTGTCATAATCTCATAGACATACTGTACACTGCGGGCCAAAAAACTGGTGCCATTTTCGTTGTTCGGTAGGGCCTGTCCTTACTGTTTATGTCAATGCAATACACCGATACGCGGCGCTGCGCACGCAATTCAATGAAGTGACTCATTTGACTTTATTCACTACTACAGAAAAATATACACATTTCTAATATCGTCGCGTTACAACTCGTTGTGAACTGACCCTTAGCAATATTGAGATACCCAACACTTATCATCTCTCTTTCAAGATCAGATACTAGCAAAAAAAAGTATCTACCAACCTAGTCTTATCCAGAATCTTCTCCAAATTCTTAGTCTCCAACTCCACGTCTCGCACAGTCTCCTCAATGTCCATCACTCCGTTCTCCGCCTTGCCGTTAGTCTCCAACTTAGGCTGTGCGGGCTGTTTGACGGCCAGAGACTTGAGAGCGCGCTGGTACTCGAATGGGAATACTTTGATGAACTTCTTTGCAGGTTCTGGCCAAGTCTTCAGGAATTCTTCCGCGATAATTGAGCTGGAAGGTAAAGGATGTTCTTATTATTCATAGAAGGAACATTATGAGACTTTTATATACGTTGCGTGGATGCTTTAATAAACCGGAACAACTACAGGCATGGAAATATCAGCTGACATGACTATATTTACAACGCTGTATTTTGTTTTCATCCCCATTACTGGCTGGTCGCTAGTCCTACTAATATTAAAAACGTGAAAATTTGTTTCGATGGATGGATGTTTGTTCCTCTTTCACGCAAAAGATACTAAATGGATTTGGTTGAAATTTGGAGATAGTTTATAACCTGGATTAAGACATACGATCGTTTTTAACCTGATTTTATGTTCCCACGGGATGATTTTCGAGTTGTAGCTGTTGTAATAACAAACAGCAACATCTAGTTATTCAAAAACCTGAGTCTACTAACCCAGTGTACTGGTGGAACTCTTCCAACAACTGCTGCACATAGTCCAGGTCTTCTTGTAGCTCCAGAGGCAGCAGTTCCACCATCTCGTGGTTGCACTTGCCGGAGAATGAGCCGTCGATGTCGTATACGTAGGCGATACCACCTGTGAAGGTTAAAAATGCAGGTGATTTTAAATGTTTGTAAACACATTTATATTAGAGGAAAAATTTCCAGTGTGGAGCAGTTAAATAATTATTTATTTTTAAAGTAGGAAAAACCATAGTAAGATAAGAATATTAAAAAAAGATTGCTTCAACAATCACTAAATTTTAACGACTATTCCTGACTGTAGTCTACTTTACGAGATATGACCAGGTTTTCAAGGCCAAGTTTGGTTTTGTTACTGATCAGCACATACCATGAGTTCTCATTACGATACTCGATCATACCCATCGACCGCGTTTGGCCCTCTCATTGGTTGAGAGTGCGTACAATCTTGGAGTGGGCCAATGAGAGCGCCAAAGGCGGTCGATATCGATGAATAGTAGGGTATATGCTCTGAGAGATAACGAAAGACAAGTTGTGTTGTATGGTGCAAAAGACTTTACTATAGTAATAAAATTATATTCGTACCGCTCATGCCAGCCGCGAAGTTCCTCCCAGTAAGTCCCAGAATGAGAGCAGTGCCCGCCGTCATGTACTCGCAGCCGTGGTCTCCCACTCCCTCCACGACGGCCACACACCCACTGTTGCGGACGCAGAAACGTTCGGACGCTATGCCTCTGTGGATAGAAGTTACAATTTAATATAGAAAGGCTCAATTCCGAACATAGTTTGTATATAAAGTCAAAGCAGATCTGGGGCCTTTGTCAAACAGCAGACGACAGCAGACGACAATCGTTATCGTTCATCAGTCACCAATACATTTTCAAAAAAAAAAACTATTAAAAACTGCTGATCGAAAACGAAACGAGCAAACGAAAACGATATGTGAACTTCAATAGATTTTCAACTTTACGCGCTGGGATATAAAGTTGAAAATGTATTGGTGACTGATGAAGGATAACGACTGTCATCTACTATCGTCTGCTGTTTGACTAAGGCCCCAGTACATCCATAATGATCATTAAATTTACGCCGAATCACGACGCCGCGACGCTGCGCTCATATTTAATTTCCAATATAGTCGCATCCCGTCTCGGCGTGAACTGACCCTTATTCTTTTGAAATTAAACTGGCTGAGACAAGGAGTGTGGTGACGGGAGACTATAATTATGTAGATAAAGTTTCAAACTATTTCATACTGAATGAGCTCACCGCTGCTGTTCTTTTGTGAATCAGCCCCAACGGTCGTCTATTTAATCGTTGATTTAACTAAACTCTAATTTAACATTTAGCATCATGTCGTATTTTTTTTCCTTAAAAATGTAACGTACCTGAAATACGCGCGTCCAGAGGTGGCTCCATACAGACACACATTTCCTACAATGACGTTGAGATGAGACTCGAACGGCGATGCCTTTGGTGGGTAGATGATGATTTTGCCTCCAGATAAGCCCTTGCCTGAAATAAAGATACATATCTCTATAATCTTAGCAACAGACTCTATAGATACATTAGCAGTTTGATAAGCGCGCCCGTAACTTCATTATCATTACGGGGTTCGCTGTTGTCAACCCGCGATCATGGCGCTTGCAACAGCGTCGAAATATCGGGAACTCAAACAAATAAAGAATCACGGAAAATATCCCGTAAGTGCCATTTTAAGTTATGAAGCGAACCATGATAGTTTAAAAAAGTTTTCATTACCTTTCATTAGCAGTTTGCTAAAAAAAAAACGGGTCCAATATTTCTTGATAATCTATAATTCGGTCTTATAAGTATGATAGCCTGTTGTACTTACCAACATAATCGTTAGCATCTCCTTCCAACGTAACAGTGATGCCCTTAGACAGGAAAGCACAGAAGCTCTGTCCAGCCGAGCCAACCAGGGAAATGTTCACCGTCTTGCCGTCTGGCAAACCGTCGTCGCCATATTTCCTGTTAACCAAATCAAATTGCATTTATTTATTGGGTAAGTCTAATTAGGAATAAAGTAAACTGCTTGTGGAAAGGCAGGAAAGATTATAATTACGTATCCGGCTGGCTATTCGTTAGTCATATGTAATTATAAAGTGCAAATATGTGCATAGGATCGACAGGAGGTCTAGTGAATGATTGCACGGATGGTTGAGTCAGTATAGTGTTTTTTTTAAACTATACCCCACACTACCCGCGGTGGTGGACGCCCACGGCGTCGGACGTCGCAAGACGATCTCCGGCCACCGTAGGCGCGGGCATGCGGGCGGCGAGTAAAGGGCAACTCGCCGCCCGACCATGGACCATGCCCGGGTCGACGGCGCGTCGTGTTCCACGCGCGCCTCAAAGAGCGTCAGCATAATGACGAGGCCCCCTCTCAGAGGGCTAAAGCCTGCCGGGGTCGCGGGTCTTATACCATCACCGTGACCCCGGAACATAAAGGGCTATTGAAGGACACCGTGGATTTTAGTCAGTACAAGTCTGACAGTACCTCTCGCCCTGCCCGGGGTGGGAGGTCTCATTTGATGATTTAACCACGTAAAAAAAAAAAATACCCCACACTAGAAATGTCTCTTGTGTCGAGTGTGCGTTTATAAACATAGAAACTCATAGACAGAAACACCCAAACTCGGAACAACTAGCTGCAGGCCATACAAATATTTGTTCCGTGCGGGGATTGAATCCGCGACACTGTCGATCACTCGATAACTGCGCCAACCGCACTAAATATGGTAACTCAGATTGTTCGCATTATATAACAAGCATTCTTTTACTGAAACAAGAAAAGTGAGTGTATAAAAACGTGGGAAAATGACGTGGAATATTATCAACTCACATAGCGATATGATAGGACAGAGTTGACGTGAAGGCACGGTCCTCGTTAGTGATCTTCATGTTGATGTCCACATGGTCTCCTGAACCTTCCAGGATGCTGCTGCACTGTGCGATCAGCTGGTTGTCCAGACGCTTCTCCAGTTGGAAGTCCTGGAATTAAAGTTATTATTAAAACTGTGTGTTTAAACCTAGGCCATGCATTTCGAGGCATCAAGCAGTGTCGGGTTGTGATAAACAGCTATTATGAGCGATTTATCAGTACGACTGTTTTGGTACAAGTTATGCCTGTTGAAGTTCAATTAATTATCCCACTTACAAACCCTGAGGTCAAGTGGAGGTTTGTTACTCTTAATTTTAATGTCATCCCTGTCTGATACCATACATACTGATGACATCATCCATGCCCAGAAACTGTAACATATATAATAATAGTAAGTACTTGGTAAATTTCTTACCTGTGACTTGGATCCTCCAATGATATTGACGCCGGGTCTCATGTGCAGTGCGTTCTTCAATATGAGGCTCAGGTTCAACATCCTGGCCTTAGGGTTGTCATTGTTCTCGCGCACCTTCAGCAAGTCTGTGCGACCGATCAGGTCTTGGAAACGACGGACTCCTACCTCAGCCATGTGTTGGCGGACCTGGAAGTGAACATTATTGACTTAAAAAAGACTTTCTTTTTCTTTTCATGATCGTAATGGGCTTTAATTTACTAGCACATAGATAGCAATTTAATTATTATTTTACGTTAGGGGGTTTCAAGAAATTCCTGGGATCCCCATCCCAGGAATGGATGGACTGGGTGCGTTTGCAAACATTTACACTCCGTACGAGAATCGAACCCACGACACGCAATGCTACTGTATTTTCTCCTATGAATTCCACCCTCTTAGTAAGTAAGATTCTTTAATATTTGGAAAACATTATTTCTAGTTTTGAGTTAACTAAAGAAAGCAGTTCAATCCTGCCATAAATAACAATTAGAATTACAATAACAATTAAGAGTTGGTTAATATCGTCTTTACGTACAATTTCATCTTACATCTTAATTAATAATTAAGATATTATTTAGGAACTAATGAATGTTAACTGGTCGCCCAGTTATAGATTGCCATCGACTTGAAAAATCTGTAAGTCTTAAAAAGAAAAAATAAATAACACATACCTCTTCAGCCAACATGAACAGATAGTTGATGACATGTTCTGGCTTGCCGGCGAACTTCTTCCGCAGTACAGGGTCCTGGGTAGCAATGCCGACAGGACAAGTGTTCAAGTGACACTTCCTCATCATTGTGCAGCCTGGAGAAAAAAATAAGCACAAGTTTTAGAAAACTAAAATACTCGATATATTATACAGTTGGTTTTTAAAGTCTAATGGACTAAACGGCTTAAAAGGTGAGCGGTAGTTTATTGCGGGATGGCGAGAGGTAATGCACAAATGTATAGAAAAGTTAAAAGCACGTCACGAGACGCAGCTCATAGCTACAATGCGCGCGGTTTTTCCGAACGGATGGTACAGCAGCGCGCGGTACTAGGACGAGGAGAACAAACGTCTAACCGAATGAGCGCGGCGGACATGAATCAAAATCAAGCGGTGCGAGTGTGAGAAGTTCGGCAGCTGCCACCTATTGCTACTGCACATGACGCTCACCCGTACCGCCCGTCTAGCAAGCACCGCTTAAGCCAAAGTCTTGGACTAGCCGTTATGGTATTTGTATGAACTGCAGTTAGTTGTTCCGCGTCTGGGTGTGTGTATGTGTTTTTCTGTATTTGTAAACGCACCCACAATACAGGAGAAATTCCTAGTAAGGGCCAACATTTTTTTCGAGATGTTCTCTACATTTTTTCTGTAGAAACACTTACCTAGAGCAATAAGTGGTGCAGTACTGAATCCGAACTCGTCAGCACCTAGTAGAGCAGCTACCATCACGTCGAATCCTGTTCTGATTTGTCCATCAGCTTGGACTACCACTCTGAAATACAACAATTAGTAATTAAGATTGGATGAACATACAAACTTGCTTTTGGGCTAGGTTAGTTTCCAACAATAGTAATAAGTTTCTTATCATTCATAGAAAAGGAATAATCTTTCGATGAAATTAAGGACTGTCCTCTCTCTCTCTCGTAAGAGAAGCACTACAGGATTGGCAATAAGCAATTCCAATAAGCAATTGACTTTAATAAATTCCAAATCTAATCAGTCCGTCATTTATCGTTTAAAAAATAATTGACACGTATTTTTTCTTTAGCATCAAAACTCGAGACTTGAGGCTAGTCAGCACTCAATAAAAATTTTAACCTCCGTCAGTTTTGTTTAGGGCTGATTTTTCAATAGTCGGATAACTTTTATCTAAGGAATAAAAATGGAGGTTTGACAGCATATCATCTACAGCAAATATGTCAAACCGCTATATTAATTCCTCAGATAAAAGTTATCTGACTATTGAAAAATCAGGCCTTAGGTAAGAAAACAAAAAAATATCGGTCAAATAATTTATGATAACCTAACGAGAGGGACTTATTAGTTGTTTACGTTTAGTCTAATAGGCAGTTTTAAGTAGTTCTTGAGCAACCCCTCACCTGGATCTAAGATCGTTGAGCACCAGCACCTGATGTGTCTCGGCCACTCCCAGCTCCCACGGCAGGCCGGCGCTCTTGATACCCGTCCACGAGCTGGCGCCTGTACCGCCGTCGTGGCCCGAGATCACTATGTGTTCCGCTTTACCCTGAAGAGAAAAAAGCAGAGGTTTAGTTTTTTGTTTAAATAAAATTGTAGACACGGGTTCAAAGACCACTCACAGCTGAATATTTCTTTCCTTCCTTTCTAAAAATCATCTTTAAAATAATAATTGTAGTATTTACAAAGTTACAAAGTGTGTATTGCTAGTACCTATATCCTTCATATACAGATTTAATTTAGCGACACTAATCAAGTAACCTGAATGCGTCTTGAATGGTGCCTTTAAAAAAATCATGTTTTGGTGACCCGAGACCCGATTTGATTTGTCTTCAAATGGTCTCAATTTGAAGCTAATAACTTTATCTGCATATTTGGGTATATGCCAGTCAATCAGGGTAGTACATCTACCTAGATGTACTAGATTACTGCCCTGATGTACTACCTAGTACATCAGGGCAGTAATCTAGTACTTAGCCACTTCCACTGCAAAAAGAGGGATGTGATAATTTTGATTATTCATATTTGCATCCATCTACGAAGTAGGAGTTCAGAAACGAATGAACCAATTTAGGTACATACCTTAGCCACACCAGACGCCACAACACCCACACCAACTTCAGACACCAGTTTGACTGAGATCCTAGCCTTAGGATTGGCAGCCTTCAAGTCATAGATGAGCTCAGCCAAGTCCTCAATGGAGTAGATGTCGTGGTGAGGAGGCGGGGAGATCAGACCCACGCCGGCCACGGAACAACGTGTCTTGGCTATATCTTCTGTTACTTTGTAACCTGAGGAGCAGATAATAATATGGGTTATTGAATTATGAAGTAAAGAAGTCTATACCTGATTGAGGGGGCTTAAATTTTACACATTTTTAGTTGGAAGCTTTACTTGCTATATTAGTTTCAAGAAATGGTCAAGAAATATTTAGGGTCGCATCTTTTTTATTGATGAACAAGACGAATATAATTCATTAGCCATCTAAGCAAAATACAACTGATACATTTTCGATTTAAGTTTTGAAGGACATTGAAGAACTGTTATACAGTAATGTTTAGGAGGAACTCAGAACACTGGTTGGATGGTGGTTAATTCAGCATCTTAAGATCTGCCTTCTTCATGAAGATTTCTAAGTCGTATTCAGGTTTAGTTAAATCGTTTTTATATGATAGATACTTTAGGCCAGTCTTTTTGGATTCGGTCCGCTCCTAAACCAGTTCTATCTGGAGTAATATGGTTTGCTACTTATAAGTGCTAGGTGACGATCAAAGCTTTAGCAGTGTTACCTGGCAGTTCTCCTCCCTCCCCGGGCTTGGCTCCCTGCGCCATCTTGATCTGCAGGTCGTCTGCGTGTGCCAGGTAGGACGCCGTCACACCGAACCGACCGGACGCCACCTGCTTGATGGCTGAGCGACGGTTGAACTCGGGGTCCTGGAATTAATGTTAGAAGTTGAGTATACAAGATTTTTTTTAAGTCGTTTGTGTTAGTTACTATTGCGTATTCTATGGTAAGGAAACAAGTTTTATAGAAGTTAGTTTTATTTGAGTGAAATACGTTTTTTTAAACATTCTGCATGGAGCAATTTTATTGCATTTTTAAACAACATTTTATCATTCTAGCATCGTCGTTCAAAATCGTTAAAAAGTAAGTGTTACCTGATTCAAATATCTGTCAGCATTTTCTCCACCTTCTCCAGTGTTGGATTTGCCTCCGATACGGTTCATTGCAATGGCCAGAGTCGTGTGAGCCTCCAGAGATATAGAACCGAATGACATGGCACCTGAAACATAAACAAAATATAAGTTACTAAGGCGGTGTCCTCCGTGAGCAACGAATACGACGCGACGCGACGCGTTTCGAACTGTTCCAACTACCGCGTAACACTCCACCCGCGACTTCGTCTGCGGAGATTTCTTATTTTCCCTTATGATTTTCAAGTACCTCTTAAATTTTCATAATTTCGCGTTTTATTAATTTGCTTGACATTTCATTAATATTAAATATGTTTTTACCTGTAGCAAATCGCTTGACAATTTCAGCAGCTGACTCGACTTCGCTCAATGGAATAGGTTCGTCCAGTTTGACGAGCTCCAACTGACCACGAAGTGTACACGCCCTGATTGACTCCAAAGCACTCTCCCTGTTGAATGAAAAGGTTTTTCATTAGCGTTTCTTTTTAAAGCGTTGCGCTACTGTAGGCATTCGTTTAGTGACGTGTATGCCTTATAAAAGTTGAAAGGTGACAATTACCTGTATTTATCGTAAGCAGATGAGCTCTTATTGAGAGCGGCCTCTTGTAGGTTTGCGATCGACATTGGGTCGTTGATGTGTTTCTCACCACCAGCACGCCAGTGGTAGTTGCCAGGGTTCCTAAACAAATATCTCATAAATAAATTATTCCAATATTAATCAAGTATTGTTTCTGTATTTTTAGGGAAATGTTTTATTTACCTTAAAACCAATGCGTCTTTAACATCACCATAAGTTAACGCATGCCTGTCAAATATTTCTTTAGACAAAATCTCGAAGTTCACACCACCTGAAAATAAAGCAGAAGATTTTACAATCTTTATCTTGTCAATCCGAACGTCAAAATGCAGTTTGCAAAAGTGGGTTTGTTTGTCACGCTTTCATCTAAATCGCTTATTTGATTATTGTTAATTTCGCTACAGCCGTAGCTGCTTAGATGGCACGTTAGAGACTATTTTCCAAACAAAATAACTTTAGAAAACATTCAAAGCTTTTCTTAGCGTGGTAAAATAAACAAATGAGTCCTCCCGACTGGAGCTAAATAAAATCCACGGCGTTTTTCAATAGCCGTTTAAGTTGCGGGGTCGTTAGTCCCGCGACTCCAGTCCAAACAATCAAGCTATTTTTTTTTAGTATAGTCTAATTCAATCCTCTTTGAATTCAGGAGGAGCGAAGCCAGAATTAAGAACTACTGACTAAATAAATAAAAAAACTTACCAATCCTAGACTGCGTCCCTCTGAAGCATTTATCAATGACTTCTTCACACAATCCAACTGCCTCAAAGATCTGCGCGCTCTTATAAGACTGTAAGGTACTGATGCCCATCTTAGCCATGACCTTAGCCAGGCCAGTCTCTATGGCTCCCTGGTACGCCTTGTAGATGTCGTCATCGGTAAGATTGGGGTCCAGAATGTTGTCTGACCGGAGCGAGAAGGCCAGTTCGAAGGCTAGATAGGGGCAGATTGCGTCGGCGCCGTAACCTGGGAAAGAAGATGAATATATGAAGTTTTGTGGACAATTTGCCAATTGTCCAATACTGAGTTTGATAAATGTAATATCAATTGCTATTGTTATGAAATTGCACTGCTAAAACATGTGGATAGCGTTAATATTAAAAAAAAATGTTTTACTAAAAATGTAGTAGTCTTACCTAACAGAACGCACATGTGATGAACCTCTCTGGCTTCAGCAGTTTCCAGAATGATGCCAACCTTCATACGTTGACGAGTCTCAATCAGGTGGTGGTGTACAGCTCCTAAAAATCGCAATAAGTCATGAATATAAGGTTCATGTAGAAAAAAACATAGGGTTTTTGTCAGTCACCTGACCTCAGACACTATCCTCGGTTACCTTGTAATAATTGTATCTACTAATTTCATTTGGCTAAATCAATGTTAATAATTTTTAATACAATTGTTGTATAAATGGGGTCTGACACTGCAAAGTTTACTGGCTTTTAATTTGATAAAAGATTCTACGGCTAAGATAACCGTGAAATCGTAATTCATGTATAATTTATAGTTTTTTTCCCTAAACGTGACTTCGCTGGGCAGGATTGCGAGAGCTTATTTGGGTAAGAGTCTGGAGTACTTATTGAGAAGGATGCAGTTTCGAGTCCTACTCGCAGCCTTTTTTTCAATCTGTTTAAATATTTTTAATTCAGTCAAGGTTTATCATAAAAACTTATCTTACCCAGTGCCAGCAGCATGCTAACAGGTACCCTGCTAGGTCCGGCCGCTCTATCAGAGAGCACGATCAGTTGGTACCCCTCGGAGGCCGCCGTGTACGCCTCGCTGGAGATACGACCCAGAGCTGGCTCCATGCCGGATGGACCCTCCAAGTAGTCGAAGGAGCAGTCGATCACCTTTGTCTGGGGGAGAAGTGATAGTGGGGTTATTATTGGGGTACTTTTGGTGATAACTTTAGTCTTAAAAGTTTTTGTATTTGTGATAAGTTTATTTTTTCTATACGATAAAAACAGCATTGTGTTTTGTGCCTTAAAAATGTTTGAGAAGAAAGATTGTATAAGTAAGCTTTTTTTATTGTTAGCTATCAAAATATGGTTATGAATAGTTGAAATAGAGATCTCCTAAACATGCATAAATTTTGGATATTTTAATATCTCAGTGACTCAAATCAGCATACAAACATATCTGTACGCATGTAATCACTGAAACATCAGACAGAGGAGTATTTCTAGAAGTACATCCACATGTACTCGGTTATGTTTGCAACCAAGCTTGAATTTGTGCTTCTTTACTCCTACTGAGAAAGTCTTGGAAAAATCTAGTGATATTTTGCTTGGTTCGGAAAACGAACCCAAGACCTTGTTCTCTGGCTCTTTAAACCCCTTCCAAAGGTAAAAGTCTAAGCAAGGAAATGTAAAAAACATAAAAGACAGTAACATTTGAATAGGATGTTTTACCTTCCATCCCCTATGAGTAGTATGCTTCAGAGCATGTAGATCAGGCAGAGACAGGATAGGCTGCGGCAGGAACAGACGGTGAACGAACTCAGCGCTGGGCTGCAGAATGTTAGGTGCGGGACCGATCGGGCACAGCAGGGACATGACGATCTTCTCCCTGTAATAACATTCAAATTATTAGATCGGGCAATATTACAGTCTTAACCATTATCGTAAAAAGGAATTTTTAAAATGAGGAAAAATATGGGAGAGCTATACACAGCAATGGGACAGAACAGGTGGCCTACCATGACCTTTTAAAGCCGTGTAGTCCCAGTGAGGGAACGAGTAGGTCACCAGGTTGACAAAATAAAATGGGCTATGTTTGGAATGTTGGTGATAAATGCGCATGAATGTCAATTTGTTTCCAATAATATATTTTCAAAGACTCTGGATTAGAGTAGCCGGTGATCGAGTGAAATGGCGCACGATAGGAGAGGCCTATATCCAGCAGTGGACTGCTTTATGCGTATGATATTTTGAAAGTTTGACTTAGTTTGGATTAGAATAGTCAGTAGTTTTAACAATTTTAGTTTAGATATTGTGCAAAGGTTTCATTAGGTTTGATAGATTTCCAAACTTTCTTTTATTTATTCAATAGAAAAACAACAGTAATGCTATTTGATTTGGTTCCATTTGGTATTTCAGTTGATGAAATTCGATGTTGTAAAGTAAAAATGCTCTGGATAAGATCTTACCTGAATGGATCAATAGGAGGGTTGGTGACTTGCGCGAACAGCTGTTTGAAGTATTCATACGGCATCGGCTGGAACTGAGACAGGCAGGCCAAAGGAGCATCGTTACCCATGCTGCCTAGGGCTTCTTTCCTGTAATCAAAATAAAATATTTGACTCGGTGTAAACTTCAAATCTATCTTATGTCTTGATTCGACATTAAAAAACTGTAAAAGTTAGGGGGTCTCGTCTCTAAGAGACTAATAAACCCGTTTTAGATGCCACGGTATCTTTCGTGATCAAAATAATTCATTTTCACGGAAGATATCCCGTAAGTGACAGTATAAGTTTATCAAAGCCAATTAAAAATCCCTAACGAAGTTCAAAAGAATTATGGGGTAACATAAAGGTACATTTAAAAAATATTTTATTTGATAAAATGTAAATGAAATCATTATAACATTCCCCAAACCCTTGATTTAATTAAACCAACTATTTCTTAATCCTTAAGTGATATTTAAAAATAATTTAACTTACTTGTTCTGAATCATAGGCAGCAGTAGCATGTGGATAGACTCGATAGTGTATCCGAACAACGGCAGTCGTCTGTCAGCAAGTCCTGTGATGATGCTGCCATTGGTGCCGTTCGTGCCGTTCGACACGACGGCAGGTGTGCCGTTCTCTGACGCTACTGATTTACGGATGTCATCCATTGTGATCTAGAATAGAGATGTTAAGTTAGATGGTGTGTTAGATTAGTTTGATTTCAATTGCTGACTATGAAAGGTTTCAATTCATTGGTTCAACTTAGGAATACCGTTAAAAACAAAAGTGAAAATGTGAAGTCAACAACGATATATTACTAGACTCCTAATAACAGGCGACCGATGTCTGTCAACACATTAGGCGAAAAAGTCTTATATCCGTCTTATTTCGACCACTCCTGTGAGCCGTAAACATACCTTGAGACAGAACAGACCTTGAGTTAACCAATCACAACGCAGTACCCCGCCCCCCTCGCTTACGTAGTACCTCAACGAGTTGACAGAATAGTTTTTGTTCCTTAGATCGTGCATGCGGAGTCTAGTAATATATCGTCGTTGTGTAAAGTAGTAGTCCCGTCAAATAAGTTTCACCTCAAAATAACATGGTAATAAGGTAGAAACTCATTTTAACGTTCTACACGTTGTTTCCAAAGTATCGAAGTATCGGCATTGACAGTGCTTTTTTATTTGCAATTTCCAGCGTTTAGCCGAACGATTTCTATCCCTTGCGGCAAGTCAAAAGCTATATGTATTTTAAGGGTGTCATTAATTCTTAATCTATTCTACTAGTGGTAAAATTTTCTGTTATACGGAAAACTAATAAAAACCTTTTCATAGTCAGCTGTGGAAGTTTGCTACAACATCTATCAATTCCTAAAAGCTTTAAAATTAATTAAACCTTGTGAAAACGGCTAAAGCTGAAAACACGACGTCTGTATTGGTCCTCTCAGTCGTGGAGATTAACGGCTACTAATTGCTTTACAAAAATACGTAAAAAAATAACTCAGTTTGTTAGGAGAAGCTGCCTTTTCTGAAGTTAACAACATGCAAAATATCACAGCATTAGGAATTAATGACGTGATTTGCTCACTGGGTTACAACTAAGTTATAAAATTGTGCAATGCACATAATATTTCTTGTATCTTAATTATTTATCAATTTATTGACTAGGATTAGCAAATCCTGAAAAGCATTTATCTTTAAATCTGATAATAATGATTGAATAATAAAACAATAATGTTTTTTCAATGCGTTAACGCTATAATTACTAAAGTGAGCAAATCATGTCAGTTACCGATTATAAACGAAAACAATTTTATGGCCAGGCGTGGACTCGCGAAAGAATAAAGGTATCTTCCAGTTCTCAACAGCAATTTAGTAATTCGTCACTCCCCATGCGTGTAACCAAACTCACCATCTGATTAAATGTTTATAATGTAATCCCCACGTACGGTAATGCATAGAAAAGAGAAACAACTGTTAACAATGTGAATGTGTCTGTATAATGTATTTTTATATAAAAAAATGTGTGTGTGATACATACATATACACAAATAATGGATATAGTAAATAATGGAATAAATGAAGTTCTTTAAAATCTGTACCACCACCTCTTAAAGCTCATTTATTTTCCAAGAAAAACTTTATGTACTAATGGGGTTTTATAGTGGCGCCTGTTAAAAATAAAGAAAAAGAAGTCGTTTCATCTTGTATGGACATGTGATGAGTAGGGACACTCATATGACTAAGAGAGTGATGGATGAATGTTGATGGAATTCGTCTCCAAGATTCCGTGACATCTGACAGCGAAGAAAACTTGTTGCGCCAACCCCAAGTAAAATAGGATAAGGGATGGAAGATGCTTGCAGGCGTCGCGGGACTTATTCATCACCGTGACCCCGGTACATAAAGGGCTATTGAAGAACACCGTGGATTTTAGTCTGTACAAGTTTGACAGTCCCCCTCGCCCTGCCCGGGGTGGGAGGACTAATTTGATGATTTTACAACGCAAAAAAGGGATGGAAGATGATGATTGACCAAATAGGTGTAAGATTGTAATAATACAGCTATAAAAAGTGGTGGTAGGCCCTTAGTATCCAATTGAGGGCTTTGAAAGAATTTTAATAGGTATTTTATCGTACAAATATTGTCAAGCTATTGTTGTTTACCTTGTCTCGAAGCCACTCAGAGTGAGGTCGGCTGCGAGCGATTTCCATCTTCAGTTCAGCATCCTGTACCAATTTCTTTTCCACGGTATCGACTAGCAACATACGACCGGGTTTTAGACGACTCTGGAACATGCAAAATATTTGTGTAGTAACGATAAATTATCATACGCTAGTTTTATATAGGACGAAGTTATTGTAGCAAATCAAGATATAATTGATAATAGATCCCACTGTTTGGCAAAGTTGAAGAAAGTAAGAGTCTAGAGAGGTTCCAGACATCCAGTTTAGTATCTTATTCCAAAATGGCTTCGGTACTATACAGACCCCTTCTTTATGTAAGAACTCCTACATGGTAAGCATATGGTGATGTTAAGACAATAGCAGAAAGTAATCTATCTCACCTTCAGGATAACCTTGTCGGGGTCTACATCATAGACACCAACTTCGGAAGCCATGACCAGTATGTTCTCGCTGGTCACGTAGAAACGGGAGGGTCGTAGACCGTTCCTGTCCAAGATGGCACCTGGAAATAGTCATTGAAATAGTTATAGCAGAGCCAATTCATAACCCCAAATCATAGTTTAACTCGATAGTTCGTGACGTCAGCTATGTAAAAAAATACCAAAAAGCGTTGTATCTTCTGAAAGTTTTGATTTAGGTCACAAAAGAAAAAAAAATTTTTTTTTCGGGTCTATGATCTGACTGACGGACTATTACGATTCTTTTTTGTCATCTTGCCTTTTGTAATTCTTAGGAGCTGCAGTAAAAGAAACTTGCAAATCATCTTTGGAAGCTTAATCTCTATCCTTTATGCAGCTTCTATTCTAGAAAGTTCTTCCACACTTACCGATATACCGTCCATCAGTAAAGGACACCAATGCAGGTCCATCCCAAGGCTCCATGCAAGACGAAGCCCACTGATAGTAGTCCCTCTTCTCCTTAGGCATGGTGACGTCATTTTGCCAAGCTTCGGGCACCATGGTCATTACAGCTTCGGGCAGGGAACGCTGACCAGCATGGAGGAGGAATTCTAGCACGCAGTCCGCTGAACCCGAGTCTGAGAGATTTGGTTCTACGACTGGGTAGAGTTTCTTTAGATCTGGAGAGAGAGAAATGGTTTTAGATTCATCATCATCAGCCTATAACGTTCCCACTGCTGGGACACAGGCCTTCCTCTCTTGTGAGAGGGAGTGGGCCATAATCCACCACGCGGGCCCAGTGCGGATTAGCAGATGTCACATGTCTTCGAATTTGATGGTTCTAGGACATGCCGGTTTCCTCACGATGTTTTCCTTCACCGTTTTGAGAGCGGTGGTGATGAAATAAATTACACAAAGTAATGCGCTAAGCTGGGTTCGAACCCACGACCTACAACTCGTAAGTCGGAACCGATACCACTGGGCCACCACTGCTCTCACCTGGTTTTAGATTGCAGGATATCAATAGAAGGCTCAATACAATGAAGTAACTCTCTGAGGTATTCCACATTAGGCACCCGCTAAAATGGCACTTGGGCTAAATGGCACCTTAACTATTCCACAGGCCAGGTGCCCGATGTGGAATACCTCGCCTATCTCACTAAGAAAGACTAAATTGTAAATCGGTATGATTGATTCTCATGTATGTTTACTGTTAACTTCATGTGGCTAAGAGAGTGATGAGTATGAATGTTGATGGATGGAGAGGAAGGGGAAGGCCAATGAAAAGATGGATGGATTGTGTAAGGGATGATATGAATGAAAAAGGAGTAAATGATTCGGTGACGTTTGATAGCGGAGAATGGAAGAAAAAAACGTGTTGCGCCGACCCCAAGTAAAATGTCTTGTGTGTCTCATCTACCTAGTCTTTTCCTTATGTTTGGACCGGCTATCAGTCGAACCAGATGCAGCTGAATATCAGTATTTTACATGGAGCGTATGAGTTACTGACTTCTAGTGGAGTCAAGAAAGCTGAGCTAACATTGACTTACCTTCTCCAAATATTTCACTCTTCATAACTCCTTCACGAGCCTTCATGAGGTTGACATTACCTCGCAGCGTATTGATCTCGCCATTGTGAGCGAGGACCCTGGAAAACAATTCAACAGTTTATAAAACTATACTTCTACAAGATATTCATTTTGAGCTCCTTACTTAGCCCTTTTGACGAAATTGTTGCAAGATAAATGTGATGTGTGTGTAGGACGTCCACCTACAAGACCACAGGATCATGCTGGATGCAAGCACCTTCCAACCGGTCCCATTGGAATTTTATAGGGGAGGCCTATGTTCAGCAATGGACGTCCTACGGCTGATATGATGAAATGTGAATAGAGACTCAACAGTAGACTTACGGTGATATGATGATGATAATCCATGAACTGATCCATGTATCAATAATATACTAACCTCAGAGGATGAGCTCTCTCCCAGCTGGGGAAGGTGTTGGTCGAGAATCTGGTGTGCACCAACGCTAAGTACGTGGTGAAAGCTGGGTTGGTCAGATCCTTGAAGTACTCCTACAGGGAAAACAATTGAAATTAGTTCATACATCAACGGTTTCAAGGTTTCAAATTGTATTTCAATCCTGACCTCAAGATTTTTTAACTCCAATTTTAGGCAAAGCGATCAATCTCAACAGTTTTTTGATGCCATAAGGTTTCGTGAAGTTTTTGGGATTTGCAACTTTCGGATCAGCGTATTTAGTCGAAAATTCAACAGCATTATGCTTATCTAGTTACTCTTTTACCGAAATTTTAACAAAGAAGGATTCAAAGCTACAATGTCGCACTCACCCATAGCTGCTGAGAAGTCAACAGCCCCTTGTAGACAACAGTCTTCAAAGCAAGACTGCAGATGTAGAACCTGGCGCCAGGCACCACCAGCTCATGGGAGGCGCGCTTGCGCAGCACGAATATCTGAAAGCACGCGCACACACTCCACATACGGAAAATACAGCACACGGTGGGATGCCTGTATGGAAAAGTTGGCTCAGAAATGTACACAAATTTTTTTAAATAAATGGAATTATCTACAAATAGTTGTCTAAGTTGATAGTACAGTGTTTATTAAACGATGTTTTGCTCTTTTTTTTTATTACGTGTACGACCAAATTCAGAATACAAGCATCCCGTAGGGATAATGAAAGGGTATGTAAAATTTACGTTTAGCACGAAGTGGTCGCGTCCGTCCGGCCAGTGCGCACGCAACGATCTGAAAAAATACCTATAAGAGTTCCTTACGTTCTAAATCCGCGCTTATTACCATAAGTAAGAGGATGAATTTGCAACGCGCAACATTGCAATTTCATACTCCCCATACCCTCTGTTGTTCTGTGTTGTTCCGTGTCGGTCTTACCTGTCTGGCTAGTTGTTCGTCGTCGGTATCTCCGGTAACAAACACTTGACGCATAAATGGCTCCGAATTACGAGCCACTTGACCTGAAAGCGAGCCAAAACAGCCCATTACTAACTTCACCAGGGGAATGTGTCAACTTTATACTAGCAGAGTTATCCTTAGCTAGGTTAAGAACACTTTAATGGCAGAGAAATTGAATAGAAATGTCATAAATGTTTAATGCATTTGATATTGTATGTAATTTGAACTGAAAATGTAGACTACATTTATGACATACTTGATGGTTGACATGACATTACCATTTAAGCGTTATTTAATGACAAAGGCTGCATTGTTTTAGACTTAACTGATTTAACTCAAGATTCAACAAAAAGTGAATGATGCAGACTATAATTTAAACAAATAACACACGTGAATAATGTTTTTCTAATGAATCTTAAGTTAAAATTACAAATTATCCTATTCATTCATTTTAATAGAATCTTCCCATCCATATAATCCAAGCATCAAAATCTATCGGAATCTAAAAATTTGTTATTTTCATTGAAAATTTTCGATTAGATTATTTACTGTTTCATATCATTCGATGCTTGTGATAGTACGGACCATAATAACTTGCAATAAATTTTCCAACCGTATCCACATATTTGCAATGCAAATCATAAACTTCGTATTCATGCAAAATCATAGCCTTTTTAATGAATCCATTCTAAAAGCGAACGTAGTGGATACGTTATGGAAAATTGTATAGGAACCTTGCTATGCGTAATAGAATCACTCACGCATTGAAAAAAGGACTTAACAACACTTGTTATTTAAATGGTTAATGCCTTGTTTAGAAAATTTATTGGTAATACTTTTTTTTGTGGTTCTAAAACGCATAGCACCTTATCTGATGTCAAATCGCACAAACCGTTTGGTCAAGCATCGCATGACCGCGTTCAGCCGCGTTTAAACGACCCGACTTTACTACGACCTGCAATGATAGTCGCAAACAAAAATCGCAACGTCGAAACTGGCCTTATATCGAGCGACAAACATCGGTGGGTATCGTCAGTGAGTGACGGGACAATATAAATGATAATGTGTTTTGAGCCTACGACTAGTTGACTGAGAGCCTTTTTTGTCATTTTCCAATAATGGGTTGAAGCAAATCTGCTTTCAATTTGGCACATTTTGTTCATATAAAGGCATACGCATAACGTAACATGGCGTAGCTACTGTAGGTGGGGCGTTATATCAATAACCACTAGTTTTTACGGGCCCTTTTATTCCGATTGCGGCAAAGCCAAAAAGCCTGATTCGTATAGCATAATTGTGCTCTTACTGTTGTAGCGAACTAGAAAATTGATCCTGATCATAGTTGTAGCTAATTTTTATTTAACACTAATATTGTTTAGGCCCCCGATTGTTATTCCAGGGTTCTAGAGGTAACGTCAAAAAGAGCATAGCCCCGCCCTTCGCATTAATATTGTTACAGAATATACTATTCCATCTAGTAAACAACAGCTCAGTACAAAATCAATACAAGCCGTCGCTCTTCGCTCGGTCAATCTATCCAATATGTTTTAAATTAAAACACTGATTTAGTTCAACTAGTGAACCACTCCTATTGGCTGGCATTACCTCGACGCCATGCGCCATGTTGATTTACTAGCTATGGTTCTGCCTCTGTGCTCTATTACAAATGCGGCTTATTCTAAATTCAAATAAATTCATTGGTTCAAAAAAGGCTCTCAGTTTTTCTTTCAGGTTACGGTCCCCTCTAGTGAAAACTAACTTGTAATCATTGTAATATGCAGAGAAAAACTTTATTATTTTGCTGTTCTTTCAAGTCTCATTCAACCAATGTTTTTTTATTGGATTGGAACAATAGTTATTTTAAAAAATAAAATATCCCAAACTGAGTTCCACTGCTGGGCAAAGGCTTTACCTTCCATCTCTTTTTTAGACAATTCCTGGCCATGCATGTGAACATTTGTTGTGATGTGTGTATGTGACAGATTGTCACACTACGATAGTACTGTGACTTATTTAAAATAGATCAAGGCATTATATTCAATAGCTGAGTTAAAATTATAAAACTGGAACAGTAACGAAATATAAAGTTATTTCTATAATAAGGCAAGGCAGCTAGGTAAAGGCAATTAAAAGTTAAAATTGGAACCGATTTCATTTCTGATTAATTATAACTTTGAAATAAAGCTTCAACATAATTATTTGTTTTTAGCTTTAACATTGGTTAAATGTGGACTTGTTAGAAACTGTGAGGGACCTCTTTTGACTGTTTTTTTGGTCTAAAAACAGATGATACGAACGATACCTTCAAAAGTATTGTCTTGGAATCATGAAAATGCCTACTTAAAATTTATTATTGATAAACACCTCCAAAAACGTATGCAATTCTTATAAAATGAATATTAAACAGCAATTGAGCATGCAAACTGACAGACTAAATCTCTGGACAACCAATGATTTTGAATCACTTCCTAAATTCATGCATGAACTCCCATTTTGATTATGAACAATGATTTCTATGAATGTTAAAACATAGAGCATACAAATGAAAACTATCAAATGAAATGCCTGACTCTTAAAATTCCTGACACATTTTATGGACCCTTTAAAAATGTAATTAATGAAAGTGTCTAGTGTCTTACCGATGGTAGAGTTATTTGTAGGGACCGTGCGCCAGCACAGCACAGTCAGTCCCAGGCTCTCTGCAAGTTCTCCGAACTTCTTCTCGATGTCCTGATGGTGAAGCTTGTCGAGGAAGAAGATGCCGGTGGCATATCTGCCAAACGGAGGCAAGTCGATCTGGTGCGTGTCTCTGGGGATAGAAGATAAGGGGAGTTATTGTGTGTGTAAAGTGAAGTAGTGTACTTATACCAGAGAATTAATTGTAATGGTAACAGCTAAATAATAACCGCTACACAAGTCGATCTGTGAATGATAGACCGTGCTCGCCGAGGCTGATCTATGGACGGGTAATAATCTATCGTAAAGTTATCATAGTTTCCCTTGTACTATGAAAATTTGGATATCTTGGATACTCATTACAGTTAGTCAGAAGCTCGATGTCTGACAACCAGTCTTACCAAAAGGTATCACATATTACCCAGTTACCTGGATTGTGCAGGTTAGACAGGCAGTTGCTCTATGTAAAGTAAGTACCGATATTCTGACTTCAATATTTGGGAAAAGGCTGGAAGATGATGACGATGATATTGCATTTTCCCTACGAGACGTACATTACATTTTCACTACTAACTACGAGAGGGTCTGGACCAAATGAAATTTTGTATTGGCAATACATTGATGAAAAGTTAAAAATTCATGGAACGGACAAGCTACCGATAAGTAATATCCAGTCTGTTGAAAGTTCTTGTAGAATGCCACACTGCTCTAGGTTCCAAAAGGTTACCACAATGCAGTGCAAACAGTTATGCAATTATGGCGCAAGATTTGCTTTTTAAAGGTTTATTTTTAGTAACAATATGACAATGTTTTCTTCAACATTCCGATAACTTATGGTGTGGGTAAAAGTAAACAACTAACTCCGGGGTCAAAGTTTATATTTTATCGCAAAACCATAACATATCGCGTGATATTTTTATGTCAAAATGCGTCCTTAACCTTATCATGGGTGAGACCGATAGCAGTGCGCTAATTGCGCATAATATATTAAAATAACGTATTATAACAGCTGTTTACTTAATTTTTGAATTTAAACTCCAAGTAGTTCTCAGCGATAAAGTAATAATTTAGATTTTTGGAACAGTCATTTGCGTCAATTGTTTAAGTAGGATACCCGGGCATTGGAATGAAAAAGGCCAGCAAAGGTACAGGAAGGAATTAAGTCAGTACGAATCTTGACGGCCTTTCCTCTTCAGATTTAAATACCTGGTATCACTTAAAGACAGAAAATTTAGAGATGTTTATTTATGAAGAAAAGTCAGGAATTCCGTAGGATTGCTACCGAGGAAATTCTAAAGAGCTCCTCGAGGCTACATTTTCTTGAATCTATATTGTCCCACTGCTTTACCATAACTTTCTTCTTTTTGTTCAGTTTTATCCGGTCAACCCCGCATCGCAATTCACATCTAAGTCGTCACGTGCTAGCGTTTTCTAACCTCCACGGCTACGACGCCATCTTCTGGCACCCACTGCGTGAGGATGAGGACTCAGTCCTGATCGTCCTCCAGGTTACATATAACACATTTATCTTGAATTCTAGTCAAAACAACCATTATCCTTTCCGGAAATCAATAACAAAGAATGTTATCAGAATTTCGGCTTTGTAATACCGCCTCACATCATGTCTACTAGATAGCCCATGATAAGCCTATTATTACATGATTAGACCACCATTGAAGTTGCTACCACATGCTGTAATATCTGTTATCACGTAAAGGTCACAGGGACGAGTGCGCGCGCACCTACGTCACGCTCAGACCGCAATATTGACCAACAAGCCGGCTACCGACCCGGGATGTGATAGTTGAAATCTAGGCATTCACGTCATGTGGGTGCACTAATTGGCTATCGATAGTTTTTTGGTGTGTCGTTAGAGTTGAGTTTTCATTGGTAACGTTTTTTATCGATTTGTTTCTGAACTACTACTGCGCAGGTTTGAATTCTACAAAACTAGTCGTTTTTTCTTGTTTTTTTACATAAATGTATAGTTGTGCCAGTAAAGGAAACATAAGAGTATAACCTAGGAGTATAAAGACGGACGAACATAATAACGAAAATGTTTTAAATTCATCATCATCATCTGGCGGGAAGCAATCACTGCTGAATAACGGCCTCCCCTTTAGACCATTACGCCAAACGAAAATCCGCTATTTGCATCCATAAGTTGAGGATCCGAGAGTCCGTCGTAGACCACCCAGTTGAAGATCTGCCCCACGTTGTGTCTTTTGGTGCATAGATGCCAGTCCAGAACTTTACTACGTCATCAGCTATCAGTTCCATAAGCGATACGCCCAAAATGGGTAACAATTTCTTCATCTAGGAGATGAAGAAATTATAACTTTACCTTACTGTTAAGTATATCAATCAGTGCGCAATTTACCTTATTATGGCAATCAAAGTTACAATACATAACATCATTAAAGTCTTTCAATTTCTATGAAAAGAAGCATGAAAAGCAAACCTATTGTAGTTTATAATCAAAGCAATAAGCTTTCTCTTTTATAGTCTTTAAATCAGTTCAATATAAAGTCATTGAATTTAATTGATATTGATCGCTTATAAAAGAACCATTTATAATAATAGTTTGAAGTGCAATAGCTTTAAGTCATAAAAGAAATGGGGTTCTAAACGAAAAGAGTGATAATATTTGTGATAAAATTCTTTATTAATTTAAACGGAAAATGCAGTGAAAATCAGAAGATATAAACATATTGTTGCAGTTTTTATAGACTAACACACAATTGAGTTACTGTAGCAGACTAAATTCAATATTCACTTACATATTTTGGAATATTGCAGTGATAAGTTGTCATCATTATCTTTACTTTCAGACAAGTGTTGCCCCCTCTGCTGGGTATGCTCGGGTATATCAAAGATTTCCTAATAGGCATCTTATTACCTAACTTACTTCAGCTATACGTCTTATTGATTTCAAGAACCGTAGATAGGGTACCCATTCATCCATCTTATGAAACAGTACAGTTATTTGAAATGCTGGTAACATAATTAATGAAGAATGCCTTGGAACAACAGTGGAACCAGGGACGCACGAGTGGAATGTTAAGTCTACATTTTACTTTTTGTCTCTTGCTACAGCCCGACGTTGCATGCCGATCATACCGATACCAGCCTGAACTTAACATAGGTTCAGGATGATAGGAGGTAAGCTCTAAAAATCTTTCTTCTATGAACAGTATCATTGTGAAAATCTCAACGAACTTAAAAGGTCCTCGTATGAACCCTTCTATCGGAAAGTCCCCAAACGCCGAATTCCGGAAAGTTCCGAAATGTGCGTGACATTCGGCGAATCGAGAGTATAACCACAACACCTACGCGCTACGGGTAAACGGAGCTATAAAACAAGCCAAGTCAATGTATGTGCATAATAAAAATTGCTGAAGGAAAATAAACCGCATTTGCGACTGAACCCAAGACTTATCAGAACGTAGTGTAAAAACATATGCAGCTATGTAAGTATATGGAATATGGGAAATTGGTTCTTATTCAAATAAATCGAGAGAGACCAATGTTTTTTTGGGTGTTAAAATCACCAAAGTACGCCCTTTATGGCTACCTGTTTTGACAGTCCCGCGAGCCCGGCAGGCGTAATCTTATTCAATGTACTGGCATTTGGAAATAATTGCAGGTCAAACTTTCTATCTTCCTAACTCCTTTGACCTTTGCTAAATCTAGTACTAGTACTAGATTTCAACCTTCTCAGGGTGAATTGTCGCATCATGGGACTCCCGAAATTATTAAATCCGCAACAGATGTTAAGTTTGGCAGCTCATCACTCTAATCAACACAGCACCCAGAGGATCCCCTAGACCGATCCATTCATCCTACGTCCCACCCGAAATACATTAGTTTCTCAAGAATGAATGCCAGCAGTTCTTGATATAATGTTTCAGTATTTTCCACAACGTTTTGCCATTTTCAAACTAAGTTATGCGTATTTCGCGACCTAGATCGTCGCCTGAACAGTGAACAGTCTGTATTTACGGCTCGCCAGGAATTCCGGCCGGAGTTCGTTGAATTCTTTCGGGAGTTTGTGATATGGGAGACGACAGGAAACAATATTACGTAGGTCTTTTTAGTTATTAGATTGGGGACACGATAGGAATCTAGAGCATTCTGACTCTTCTAAAAATCAAGGAGTATTTTTTTCTCGAGCAAATATACGCAAGAAAGCAAGAAAGTAATCATGGTGCTGCATCTCTTAGTTACACGAGTAAAGAAAAGCATACTTATTAATAACTAATAAGAGAGCACTATTACGATACTATAACATCTAATTACAGTAATTAGTATACAAACAATACGTAAGAAATTTGTAAACACAACGCGACAGCCCGTATCTTTATTTGCATTACTTACGTTGAACTATTAGCCTATCGACTATTGCACAATAATATCCCTTGTCTGTGACCATTATTGTTTACAAAACATTACATAGAATTTAAAGATATTCTTAGCTTTACATTCCTTTATGCCTTGTCACTTGACTTGACTTGACTTTGACTTGACTGTCATATAAGCCAGAAAGAATTGCCAAAAATGGCGTGGGAAGGAAACTAGAAAAAGAAAACATTTGTAGAGAACATTACCCCGGAAAGCTTTTGAAGCACGTTCCCTTAAGTGCCATAAGAAGGGAAGACAGTCTACCTGAACGTTTATCTAAATGTACGACTCAAATTGCAAAGCCTTGTGTATTCAGTAGAATTATTTTGAGAAAACTAGTAGAAAATTTCTGGACGAAGATTGGATAATTGTTTGATGGTGAGTGACTTTACATACTAGCATACAATCCTCTTCCAAGGTACCATAGTACCTTTGGTTATGTATACAAAAAAGTTAAAAGAAAAAGGTTTAAGCCTGAGTACGATCCAATACCGCATTTTGTATGTCAGTTTTTCAATGAGAACTGAGAAGCCGCAAAAAATGCTTTCTGTGCAACGGCATGCACTATAAAGACGTTTATAAGTGACTGATTTTAATTTAAGCAGTAACTTGCTACAATTTGATCGTATTTTGTGAACTCAAGATCAGAATCCATCAATGCTGAAATAAAACTAAGCAACACGTCAACCGCAGTGCGCTTTTCTACAGTTTTAGGTTTGTAATTTCAGACATTTTGCATGATGCCAGATTTCTCTTAGTTCTTCAAAGAAGAAGCAGTAAATAACGGAAATATTTCTATGTGTTCTATCTACGTGAGTGTTAAAAACATCTGTCTAAGAAGATAAACAAACAAGTTTGTTAAACACAAATACTTTTGATGACATCGACTTTGTAACAATGTAAGTGTCACAGTAGTGTGCAGCTAGATAAGCAAGGTGATGCGTTATCACGCGTAGTATTCGGAGACAAACGCCAACATCCGTTTGATAATACATATAATGCAAGCGTGAATGAGGATAGATGACACGACATGAAATGGACGGTACAATGCTTTCTTGGTTCCATTAGGGATGGTTAGGGACGAACGATTTGAAATGGAGATAAGTGAGCTATACTTTCTTTTGTGGTTTCCCATATAAAAAAATCTGGTATTTGTTTGATTTTATTTTTGTTGTAATTGTTTTAAAGAACCTGATAAACATTAGCAGAATTTGAATCGAGACATAAAACAGCGTGTCAAGCAAATTCAAGCAAAACTGGCGACGCAGCAGCTGTGCGATACCTACATGAATATTTTCTTTATCCTTGGGGCAAGTTGTTTGATCAATAGTTTAGCAAATTATTTGCTAAAATCAAATACATTGTTTAACGAATGGTTAAGAATGTATAGGATTATAACTACTGACTAAAAAAGTTGCCCTTAGAACATCATTATAACAATCATTCAACAAGAAACAATATCTCAAACGTTCAACGATACACAAAACAGATCCACACAGCCGTCGTGAATAAATTGCATCACCTTACCACACAAACAACATCAATTCAGCATCATGATGTACGGAATCCGAGCACGTGACTGCGCACATGGCGTGATCGATGTCCGCCATAGGAGACGCCACAGGAACGGTTGGAAAATTGCCAAGATGGCGGCCAAATCGGGATATTTACAAGAGTACTTAGTGTAGCCGCGGACGCTGAACTTAGTCTGTGCAGGGATTGTGTGATTAATCACTGAAATTCATTACTGGTTACATCATTAGAATTAAAATAAACAGATTTTCTATCATTCAAAGGTATCAGGGAAAATTTATCTTGCAAATGAATAAGGAAATATGCAAGTAGGAGATTTATTGAGGAAACAACAAACATTGCTACAAATTACTTGTAACTGAGCGATTTGCGGTTATAAGGATGTGAAAAATCAATTTAAACAGTTAACATGTGTTTGTTATTTTCATGGAGAAACGATGTATTGTTTCCGAAGTCTGACATACTGACGATATGTTTTCAGATATTTTCTTTAGTAGATAAAGAAAATATATTTCTGGGTTCTGTTGTATTTTCAGGCGAATTTAATGTCGTGCTTTGATAAGAATCAATTCAGTACAAGTGGTTAAAACGCTGTAACAATATTTGTAACAAACAATTAGGTCAAGCTAATTATAACCGTTAAAACAACCCTGATGAATTTATGAGCCGACGCATGGATAAAACTTCCTCAATATGAATAAAAGTCAATGAAATCACGGAAAAATGACTTGTAGAGTCTACAACAGTTAGGAAAACGAAAGAATCGTAGAGACAACTGCATGAACAAGAAATTTAAAGTCATAATAGTTTCATAATATTGTTTAATGGACATCGTTTGCAGCCGTAACCGCAGAAGAAACCGTTTAAAAATAATATAGATGGCAGAAAAACTTCGAGCGGTAAAAACGAATGACAAAAGGACGATGTTGATGTATTAATGATGGCGCAGTTGTTGGTAGACCTCACATTTTAAAATCATTCTTTAGGAGTTGGAATCGATGGACCAGTAGGGCTGTTCCTTCTTCTGAAATACTGTTACCCAGCTTCATCGTTGACGATAATGAGAAAGCGCAATTCGTGTTGATAACATTATTGCAGAGTCTGTTTCCAAGTCTTCAACTTCATTGTCTCTGTTTTCATCTTCAACTGAATCAACAACAGACCAAGATTTAAGGGTCCTTTTAATTGATTAAAGCTCTAGCTCCACCTATTTATACAAAGATAACAGCTACAGTGACTTTCAGTGACGCAACTGAAGTTCATGCGAGTCAATGAAATCGATACAACATCGTGTACAGGTTATCGCAGTCCGGTGAGCGTGAATGACCGACACAGCTGACCCAGATTGGACCTGTTCCATAATCAATATCAGAAAATATTTTATAATAAGAGTAATTTTATTGTAAGAGAAAGGAAAAGTAGACTACATTGAACAGTGTGAGTAAAAAGTTGGAGTGGAGGACGTTGAAATCGAAATGTTTAACCTTGAGGATTTCGCTGTAAAGGAAACTCAAACCAAAAGATATAAAAAGACAAATACAGCTAAAGATTAATCAGACATGAAGATGAGGTATTCTACAACAGATAGCCTTTGCAAAGCAAACATAAAGAGCAGACGCTCATTAAAACTTGTTCGAGCGCAAAATTAAAAGCCAACACTGGAACCAACGAAGCAAATCCCACTTAATTGTGGAGCATTTTATTAAATGTCACGGAAGATATAATAGGATCGTATTCCAGGGCGGTAAAGGTCAGAGTTGAATTGAAACGTGCCAAGATTGCATGTGGAAAATTTTAAGATGCGGTATTAAATATGACGAAGATGGTATATTAAATTCTGGGACTGAAGCGTGACTTACTGGGTAACCAAACAATAAAAGTTAATGTAGATGTAACATTACATAATATAGAATTTGGAAAGGATGGAAAATCTTGGTAAAATGATAAAAAACGATCTAATTAGATCGTTTTGAAGAGATACACATAGGTGTAGGTTTATCACGAATGGTGAACACTACTGGAATTCAGATAAACATCTTAGAATAGTGTATAGTAATCACGACGTTGAAATTCCGCTGAAAACGTGACACCGCCTATGCAGTTAGCTGAGACAACTCTAAATTGAACACGATGTATATTAATAGATGAAAATGACATATTTAACTGCACAGATCTGCCACCTACGAGCGAACGGAAAATAGATTCCGCATTTGATATGATGACATACAGCAAGTTTTGATAACATAAAGGAAATTTTGGGTGTGGAGATCACGGATAGGAAAGACGAATATAGGGAAACAACTTAGGGGACAGAAGATTTCGTAAAAGTTCTCGCCAGAAACTGGATAGCAATGACATAAAACCGCCTGAAGTGGAAAGATTTAGACGCACACGCATCAGCATCGGGTAACTTTAATCTTCGAAGTAAAAAAATAAAAAGTTTTGAGGACAGAACAAATGGCGATGAGGTAGAGATTATAACAAAAACCTTTTTCATCTTCCTGTCTTTGTTCCAAACATTTTTCTTTTCTAACCCCCTGTCAGTCCAAAACCGAATGAGTAATTATGCCGTGGCCAAAGAAATCGACGATGCTAAGAGCTTTATTGATCGTCCTATAAATAGTCCAAATTAATATCAAATGTAAGAAGCATGTGGGACGAACATCAATTATGAGACGTCAAACGAGAATTTCGCTTACAATATTTAGGTAAAACATGTCTGTCATGCTATTTCTGAACTTTTTTTTTCTTTTTTATGATCGGAGGATATTGTTCTTGATTAATGTTTACTGATTCAACAATACATATGAAGTCGGGTCAGAATTTAGCTGCAAAATCATTGTCTCAGTAGTTACCCATTGCGATGAATTTAAGAACCCTAAAAATTCATCATCAAGATTGCTTAGAATTCTAACTACAACCAAATACCTTATTTCAGTTAAATTAAATTTCAACAGAGTAGATTCTTCAATGAAAGAGCAGTGAAAACGTGACACCGCCTATGCAGTTAGCTGAGACAACTCTAAATTGAACACGATGTATATTAATAGATGAAAATGACATATTTAACTGCACAGATCTGCCACCTACGAGCGAACGGAAAATAGATTCCGCATTTGATATGATGACATACAAAAAGTTTTGATAACAGAAAGGAAATTTTGGGTGTGGAGATCACGGATAGGAAAGACGAATATAGGGAAACAACTTAGGGGACAGAAGATTTCGTAAAAGTTCTCGCCAGAAACTGGATAGCAATGACATAAAACCGCCTGAAGTGGAAAGATTTAGACGCACACGCATCAGCATCGGGTAACTTTAATCTTCGAAGTAAAAAAATAAAAAGTTTTGAGGACAGAACAAATGGCGATGAGGTAGAGATTATAACAAAAACCTTTTTCATCTTCCTGTCTTTGTTCCAAACATTTTTCTTTTCTAACCCCCTGTCAGTCCAAAACCGAATGAGTAATTATGCCGTGGCCAAAGAAATCGACGATGCTAAGAGCTTTATTGATCGTCCTATAAATAGTCCAAATTAATATCAAATGTAAGAAGCATGTGGGACGAACATCAATTATGAGACGTCAAACGAGAATTTCGCTTACAATATTTAGGTAAAACATGTCTGTCATGCTATTTCTGAACTTTTTTTTTCTTTTTTATGATCGGAGGATATTGTTCTTGATTAATGTTTACTGATTCAACAATACATATGAAGTCGGGTCAGAATTTAGCTGCAAAATCATTGTCTCAGTAGTTACCCATTGCGATGAATTTAAGAACCCTAAAAATTCATCATCAAGATTGCTTAGAATTCTAACTACAACCAAATACCTTATTTCAGTTAAATTAAATTTCAACAGAGTAGATTCTTCAATGAAAGAGCAGTGAAAACGTGACACCGCCTATGCAGTTAGCTGAGACAACTCTAAATTGAACACGATGTATATTAATAGATGAAAATGACATATTTAACTGCACAGATCTGCCACCTACGAGCGAACGGAAAATAGATTCCGCATTTGATATGATGACATACAGAAAGTTTTGATAACAGAAAGGAAATTTTGGGTGTGGAGATCACGGATAGGAAAGACGAATATAGGGAAACAACTTAGGGGACAGAAGATTTCGTAAAAGTTCTCGCCAGAAACTGGATAGCAATGACATAAAACCGCCTGAAGTGGAAAGATTTAGACGCACACGCATCAGCATCGGGTAACTTTAATCTTCGAAGTAAAAAAATAAAAAGTTTTGAGGACAGAACAAATGGCGATGAGGTAGAGATTATAACAAAAACCTTTTTCATCTTCCTGTCTTTGTTCCAAACATTTTTCTTTTCTAACCCCCTGTCAGTCCAAAACCGAATGAGTAATTATGCCGTGGCCAAAGAAATCGACGATGCTAAGAGCTTTATTGATCGTCCTATAAATAGTCCAAATTAATATCAAATGTAAGAAGCATGTGGGACGAACATCAATTATGAGACGTCAAACGAGAATTTCGCTTACAATATTTAGGTAAAACATGTCTGTCATGCTATTTCTGAACTTTTTTTTTCTTTTTTATGATCGGAGGATATTGTTCTTGATTAATGTTTACTGATTCAACAATACATATGAAGTCGGGTCAGAATTTAGCTGCAAAATCATTGTCTCAGTAGTTACCCATTGCGATGAATTTAAGAACCCTAAAAATTCATCATCAAGATTGCTTAGAATTCTAACTACAACCAAATACCTTATTTCAGTTAAATTAAATTTCAACAGAGTAGATTCTTCAATGAAAGAGCAGTGAAAACGTGACACCGCCTATGCAGTTAGCTGAGACAACTCTAAATTGAACACGATGTATATTAATAGATGAAAATGACATATTTAACTGCACAGATCTGCCACCTACGAGCGAACGGAAAATAGATTCCGCATTTGATATGATGACATACAAAAAGTTTTGATAACAGAAAGGAAATTTTGGGTGTGGAGATCACGGATAGGAAAGACGAATATAGGGAAACAACTTAGGGGACAGAAGATTTCGTAAAAGTTCTCGCCAGAAACTGGATAGCAATGACATAAAACCGCCTGAAGTGGAAAGATTTAGACGCACACGCATCAGCATCGGGTAACTTTAATCTTCGAAGTAAAAAAATAAAAAGTTTTGAGGACAGAACAAATGGCGATGAGGTAGAGATTATAACAAAAACCTTTTTCATCTTCCTGTCTTTGTTCCAAACATTTTTCTTTTCTAACCCCCTGTCAGTCCAAAACCGAATGAGTAATTATGCCGTGGCCAAAGAAATCGACGATGCTAAGAGCTTTATTGATCGTCCTATAAATAGTCCAAATTAATATCAAATGTAAGAAGCATGTGGGACGAACATCAATTATGAGACGTCAAACGAGAATTTCGCTTACAATATTTAGGTAAAACATGTCTGTCATGCTATTTCTGAACTTTTTTTTTCTTTTTTATGATCGGAGGATATTGTTCTTGATTAATGTTTACTGATTCAACAATACATATGAAGTCGGGTCAGAATTTAGCTGCAAAATCATTGTCTCAGTAGTTACCCATTGCGATGAATTTAAGAACCCTAAAAATTCATCATCAAGATTGCTTAGAATTCTAACTACAACCAAATACCTTATTTCAGTTAAATTAAATTTCAACAGAGTAGATTCTTCAATGAAAGAGCAGTGAAAACGTGACACCGCCTATGCAGTTAGCTGAGACAACTCTAAATTGAACACGATGTATATTAATAGATGAAAATGACATATTTAACTGCACAGATCTGCCACCTACGAGCGAACGGAAAATAGATTCCGCATTTGATATGATGACATACAAAAAGTTTTGATAACAGAAAGGAAATTTTGGGTGTGGAGATCACGGATAGGAAAGACGAATATAGGGAAACAACTTAGGGGACAGAAGATTTCGTAAAAGTTCTCGCCAGAAACTGGATAGCAATGACATAAAACCGCCTGAAGTGGAAAGATTTAGACGCACACGCATCAGCATCGGGTAACTTTAATCTTCGAAGTAAAAAAATAAAAAGTTTTGAGGACAGAACAAATGGCGATGAGGTAGAGATTATAACAAAAACCTTTTTCATCTTCCTGTCTTTGTTCCAAACATTTTTCTTTTCTAACCCCCTGTCAGTCCAAAACCGAATGAGTAATTATGCCGTGGCCAAAGAAATCGACGATGCTAAGAGCTTTATTGATCGTCCTATAAATAGTCCAAATTAATATCAAATGTAAGAAGCATGTGGGACGAACATCAATTATGAGACGTCAAACGAGAATTTCGCTTACAATATTTAGGTAAAACATGTCTGTCATGCTATTTCTGAACTTTTTTTTTCTTTTTTATGATCGGAGGATATTGTTCTTGATTAATGTTTACTGATTCAACAATACATATGAAGTCGGGTCAGAATTTAGCTGCAAAATCATTGTCTCAGTAGTTACCCATTGCGATGAATTTAAGAACCCTAAAAATTCATCATCAAGATTGCTTAGAATTCTAACTACAACCAAATACCTTATTTCAGTTAAATTAAATTTCAACAGAGTAGATTCTTCAATGAAAGAGCAGTGAAAACGTGACACCGCCTATGCAGTTAGCTGAGACAACTCTAAATTGAACACGATGTATATTAATAGATGAAAATGACATATTTAACTGCACAGATCTGCCACCTACGAGCGAACGGAAAATAGATTCCGCATTTGATATGATGACATACAAAAAGTTTTGATAACAGAAAGGAAATTTTGGGTGTGGAGATCACGGATAGGAAAGACGAATATAGGGAAACAACTTAGGGGACAGAAGATTTCGTAAAAGTTCTCGCCAGAAACTGGATAGCAATGACATAAAACCGCCTGAAGTGGAAAGATTTAGACGCACACGCATCAGCATCGGGTAACTTTAATCTTCGAAGTAAAAAAATAAAAAGTTTTGAGGACAGAACAAATGGCGATGAGGTAGAGATTATAACAAAAACCTTTTTCATCTTCCTGTCTTTGTTCCAAACATTTTTCTTTTCTAACCCCCTGTCAGTCCAAAACCGAATGAGTAATTATGCCGTGGCCAAAGAAATCGACGATGCTAAGAGCTTTATTGATCGTCCTATAAATAGTCCAAATTAATATCAAATGTAAGAAGCATGTGGGACGAACATCAATTATGAGACGTCAAACGAGAATTTCGCTTACAATATTTAGGTAAAACATGTCTGTCATGCTATTTCTGAACTTTTTTTTTCTTTTTTATGATCGGAGGATATTGTTCTTGATTAATGTTTACTGATTCAACAATACATATGAAGTCGGGTCAGAATTTAGCTGCAAAATCATTGTCTCAGTAGTTACCCATTGCGATGAATTTAAGAACCCTAAAAATTCATCATCAAGATTGCTTAGAATTCTAACTACAACCAAATACCTTATTTCAGTTAAATTAAATTTCAACAGAGTAGATTCTTCAATGAAAGAGCAGTATAACAATGATTTCATTTTATAGTGCTTTAAACTTTCAAAGACTTGAAATTGCTTTTATATCCGACAACTGAGGAGAAATGTCTGAAGTCTTTTTATTTCATAAAACGTTGAAGAATTTAATAAAAGCATCGTTTCTCAGTGCTTCAGACAGACTTGTCTAGTTATGTAAGGTATTGGGATCAAAGTCCTAACAAGTAATTTGCACAGCATACCGTCAGCAATCTAGTATCAATTTGTAAGCGTTGTTTTTCTATCGTGTCTCTGAGACCTGTCATCACATTTAATATGACTGTTTTGCATTCCAACAAAACAGGTATTATGTGTTGAATAAGACACACGGTGCCGGATTGAAGAATGCTGTTGTAAATTCGCCATAAAATGATTATCCGTGGTTAAAAACTTACCAAATTGTCCATGGTACTATACCTGTCTCCTTCTTTCACCAGCGTGCATCCTTTTCTCCCCGTGAAAGATGCTTTGACAGTGACGCTGTCAACTTCATAGAGTCTTCAAGGTACCAGCAAGAGACTTGCTCCGGCACCGTGTGTCTTATTCAACACATAATACCTGTTTTGTTGGAATGCAAAACAGTCATATTATGTGCTTTCCTAAGACACACGGTGCCGGATTGAAGACCTGTTTGGTATCTGCTGGTGATAAATACAAACGCTATGATGATTAATTATAATACTGTTTTAAGGCATAAATAGGTTTGAAGAAAGTTTTTAAGACCTTTCATAAAATCTTACTGTAACAAAATTTGTAATGTTCCTTTCTGATTAGTAACTTCTTCAGAAATCAAAATAGTAATTAATTGATAGAGGTACCTGGTACAAGGAGATAATTCTAAATTAAATCTTTTTCCAGTAATAGGATAAAGTTATGTCTTTTAAAGGTATAACCAATGACGACAAATATTTATAAATCTAACTGCAATAAATAAGCATTGGAATTGGTGTCATCAATCTTGTTTACTGGTTGACAGTAAAACTTCTGATACATTTTATAACTCTATCAATTTTCCCTGTCAAGTATTGCTTGAACAAGAGTAGCTTCTTGAGACTATAATAGCTGACTTGTTATAACTGCCCAGTGGGACTCTTATATTAGGAACTTTAAAAGTAATGCTATGTTCCCAACTTGTGAAGCTGGCTTTAATTTTCTTGATAGAGGAATAAATTTGTGACTTTGTTGTCTGTGCTTTCTCTATTTTCCGACAGTTCTAACAGGGTAGACAGGTATCGATGTTTCCGCAACAAACGAACCTTAATGTCTGTGTGATTTTGATTCTGTTTATATACCAAAATTTTGGACAAAGACTGATTTCATATTTGATAGAAGTAAGATCTTCAGGGCTATTTTCTAATAATCTCGATCTGATGTGAGATCCTGAGATTGCACGAGATCAAGAATTCTATAACTTGAGGGTAGCAATAATATTAGAGCTATTCGCCTAGCTATCTCAAACGAAGAACCTGGATATGCAGAGTTCTTTAGTCAAATAATAAAATAAAAAAAAAAGAACAGTAATATTGTAGTGTACACTGTTGGCAACTTTTGCACTGCAAGCTTTAGCAAGTGAAATAGCTTCCAGAACATTCTAAATGAAAGATAGTCTTGAGAGATCTACCTCAACTGTTGCTCAGTAAGAAAAGTAAGATTTTGAGATTGAAATAGTAGATTTATGCAGGCAAATAGTTCTATAACCTAGTTTGTTTTGTCAAAACAATTTTGGCTGAAATCTTTATCAGCTTGTAGACTTACAGTATTTCAGGGTTAATTTGATTGGTATCCCACTGGATCACCATCTTTTAATTAGGGCTTTATATTGTTGTAAAAGTAGATGTCCGACAGCTACTTTTTTTTTTTTTTTTTTTAATCAGAAGTCTTGTTCCACTAGAGTTTAGGAAGAGAGAGACTTGGTCAGCCCACCCTTAATTTTCCAAGCTAGGGGGATAACTTGTCCACCTGTGCCAAGCACTTGCCAGTAGTCCAATATTTTAAGACTTTCCACAAGTTCTTTATCGGAATTTTGACCACCTGTGCAAGGCATTTGCTTGTAGTCCGATCTAAGACCTTCCGCAGGTTCTTTATCGGAATTTTGAACGCCTGTGCAAGGCACTTGCTTGTAGTCCGATCTAAGACCTTCCGCAGGTTCTTTATCGGAATTTTGTCCGCCTCTGCAGAGTACTTGCCTGTAGTCTGATTTAAGACCTTCCGCAGGTTCTTTATCAGAAGTGGCTCCCGCTCTGGCTCTCGATCTCGCTTGCAAATCGAGGAGTAAGAAGCATTTGGCGCACTCTGGCGTTAGTAGAATGTACTATCAACAAATTTGAATTATGACCCCTTTTTGATAATTTGAATTTGTCAAAATAACAAAGGTCAAGGTCGTTAATATTGATAATTATGTTTAAAGTGCGGACCTAATTTATGAATGTCTGTAAGAAAATAATGTTTCTGGTGGGTCATAATTCTTTGTCGATTGTAAGATTGTGCCTTGTTCAAATAAGTAGTTCATACTTCTGGTATTACGCTGGGTGGGGGAATGCCCAGCCCAGCCGATAGTCCACTTGTCGGCTGTAAATATCGCATATAACTGCGTTAGGTTTTGGAACCTAATTTTACGTACTTTGGTATGTAAGCCGTTTCTCTTGACGTGAATAAATCTACGTCTGGGACGCCCCACATCTTAAACATGGCCTCCGCGGCTTGGGGTAAAAGATGCCACTCTGTTACTTTGCGGCCCCTTGAGAGGCGATCCGCAATTTCGTTTAGACTCCCCGGGAGTTAGTGGCTGCGGGGGTATGTATCCTCCCCCCCCCGCTTTGTTTCTGGGGTATGCAATAAGAGTCCTGTTGTCGGACTTAATATTTATGGCATCTACTTCAGGAACAAAATTTGAGCGCCAGGTCATCTGGCCTGGAGCCCACCTTACAGATAGATAAGTGATGTTTAATTGGGCTCCCTAACCCTAGTTGGGTGTATCAGTGGTTAAGAAGTGAGTTGCATCTTTCTTAACTCTACAGTATTGAGTTGTACTCTATGGTTTTAAACACCCTTGTTGAACAGGCAGAGGAAACTTACTTTTCTCTAGTAACCTGTTTTGATAGAACAATTTTAGAAACAGTTACATTTTGCAACAATATAGTTCTTTTGATACTGCATAATTATCATAATTCAGTAAAACCAATTAAGTCTGAGCTTCTAGTGGACAACTGTTTCAATTATTGCTCTACCTTGTTAAAGATTAGTTTAATCTTTATTATTTTATTGCAGTAATGTTATACCCAATTTTGCTGGGTGTATAGGGTAACAGTTTTATTAGGCCAATATATTCTGCTTAGAGATAAGATTCAAGCAGACTCGTGATAATTTATGTGATGCCCCATAATTTCCAATATTCTCAGCGTTTCCGCAACCTGAGAACCGAGTACTGTATGATCCTGATTAACCAGGAACAATAGTTCAGGTACACAATTATACAGAAACATTGTTGTACGGGTTATGGTACATTTAAATGATAAACTGTTTTTTGATAGATTTGTATAATGTCCGAAAACTGGTAAATGATCGACCCGCGGCGAATGAGACTTTGTACCGATGATATGCAACTACTCTACGATTACACAAATGTATGCGTTTTATTCATTCGCTGCGCGTCGATGTCAGCATAAAACTTAAACAACTAATATTGTACGGGTTTGCTCGTACATGCTCCCCGAGGGAAGATGAAGACAGTAAGTGAGAAGAAACAATTAAGAATTAATGATATTAATCTAATTTCTTAGTGTCTCTACCGTTAACACACTGATCACAAATTTGAAATGGTTGTATATGAACTTAACATAGGGGAGGTGGCTTTGTCTAACACTCGCGCACTTGTTGCCACCTTCGCCCTTTCACTTTCGCACTGATACACTACACTATCTCCAACACACGCACGTTGCGTGGCCGGGCAGGAGGCGCCGCCAGGCGCCCCCACTGCTCCGGGCGTCGCCGGCGCAGGCGCCTGCAGGGTGGCGCAGCGCCAGCGCACGCGCCTCCACGCGAACACTCCGAGAACTGCTGCTACCACGCCGATCATACAGTAGATCGCGGTGTAATGATGAATGTCATGAGATGACAGACTGTCAAGTAACAAGCCGTTCTCTTTCATGATTCTGATTTTGTTTGCAATCGTTTGAAGCTCTCGATCGCTCTCTATGCTGGAGTCATTCAAGACATCTTGAGGAATCGACACGTTTATTACGTGGTTTATGGATGCAATGACTGGTGAGTATATGTTGGCCCGAATACTAACATCGCTCTTTCTTTGTTGATGCGCAATTACTTCAAAATTGTCTGTTTTGATTATGCAGCCGTAATCTATAGTTATGAGTCCGGCGTGAATCAGCTGATGCGCGGTAACTTGATTTCCACATACTGTTCGTAGGTTACATTTACCGCAGCAAAAGTAGATGTAATTGTTGATAGAATGGCTTTCCATCCAAAGATTTTTACAGCGACCGACATCTACTTCACATGCAGATGCCTTTGATTGGCAGAAGTCTTTATCGCTGCTAAGTTTGTAAATAGGAGAATGAATATAACACAAGTGTACGTTTGTCACTAGACAAGAATCTATGATATTTTGTGTCATGATAATGTATGCATCCTTTTTCATGGTCACAGCTACGAGATCCGCCACTGGTTTAATTGATAACATGGTGTTGTTGGCTTTCTTTGTAGGAATTGGTATAAGTTTGAATATTTCATAGGAGTCCCTGCTGATCAAAGGTATTTGTACTTCAAATATTGAATAATTCTTAAGCATTCTTGCTTTGACCCGTAGAAGTTTAAACAGTTGTGCAAGATCTGTGTGAATGTTTTCTACAGGTAAGGTGACGTCATTAGACAAATGACTAGCTATAGTACTGAGTTGATCTAGTAGTTGTTCCGCTGTTATTAAATGTGGATTAACTCGACCATGATATATGTCTGTTATTGTATCTACTAAAGCGTTCTGTAGATCTTTCAAGTCGCGTAATAGATTGCTTGCCACTATAGCGCCCATAGAAACCTCATTTGCTCTCGAATTGTTTTGAGTTTCAGCCTTTAATAGTTCCAATGTATTTCCGATGTTTGCAACATGCTGATGAATCATTTTATGCTGTTTGTGCATTGTAGCCTCCGTCCTCTTTAAGAGACTAAACTCTGCTTCTATGACCGAAGTTTGATTTTGCCAAAATGATACGATATGCCTTTGATTTTTGCGTAGAAGAGTGATATCTTTCTCGTATTGTTCTGCGAATCGAGCGTCCAATACACCGAACAGGCCGTTTGCTATGTAACCGACACCGTCGATAAGACCCCGCCGCCACCTGTTCACTTGCTTTGCAAAATGCTGACTGAGTAACATATGATTATTGTAATCAAGTTCGTTGTACCCGTGACGTAATTGCAATAATATTATATCACAATGCGTTTGTTGTTGGATAGTGCTACATGTTTGTTCCAGGGACATAATGCTTTTGTTAAGTGCGGTAATTCCTTCCCAATAAGGTTCTAAATCGTAATATATGATGATTTTCCATTCGTCGCGTATGATCTGCATATTTGTAAATTTATCGAAATAAATATGTTGATTATTTCTGAATTGTGTGACGTTAAATGTGCATTGGGAAGTTGTTATGATATTAAAGAATAACATGATTGCTACAAATACTGACGCTATATTGTAACGAGTGCCCCTTTTCCTTGTGTCCGACTGTTTATTTGTGTAAGAATCTCCCGAATCCACTGTATTTGCTTGCTTGGTTTGCGAGGATTCATTGTTAGTTGGGAGTTTTGATAATTTGGTGATAGGACGTTTTAGTGTTCCGTTTTTGGTTTTTACTGTAACCACACGAACATTACCGTCGGAACCTGAATGTTGTTTGATGACTCTGCCCATTAGCCATTTTCCCGGCGGAAGATGATCATCATGTATCATGACAACGTCATCAACATTGAGGTCGCCTTTAGTTTGTCGCCACTTACTTCTTTCTGTAATTTGTACTAGGTACTCCTTCCTCCATCTTTTCCAGAGATCTTGTACAATTTTTTGTGTCAACTGCCATCGGGTTCTTAAATCTGTTTCTGTCTGTTGTATGGTGACCTTTGATCCATTTGTTAGAAAGTGAGCAGGCGTTAAAAAATCAACATCGTCTGGATCTTCTGATATTGCACATAAAGGCCTCGTGTTGAGACAAGCTTCAATCTGTGTAAGCACCGTATATAGTTCTTCAAATGTAAGAATCTGGTCACCAATGACCCTCTTAAAATGGTATTTGAAGCTTTTAACTGCAGCTTCCCAGAGGCCACCTGCTGATGGCCATGATGGCGCGTTAAAGCTCCACTCGATTTCCATATCTAAAACTTCTGCTTTTAGATTTTCATCTTGCATGATGTTCATAAGTGCTTGATATTCCTGTTGTAGTACCTTGTTAGCACCGACAAAGTTGCGACCATTATCGCTGTAGATGTGACTAGGCGTCCCTCTGCGAGCCGCCATTCTCCTTAATGCTGCGATGAATGAACTTGTGCTTAAATCACCAACTAATTCCAAGTGTACTGCTTTTGTGGCCATACACACAAAGACAGCCACATATCCTTTAGTGCTCTTGATGCCTCGTCCTTTGCTTGCTTTGACGTAAATGTGGCCGGTAAAATCTACGCCAGTGTGTGCAAAAGGACGGGATGGATTACTTCTGGCCTCCGGTAACTGTCCCATAATTTGCTGTTGACAGTGTGGATTGTGTTTTTTGCATGTTACGCATCGACGAAGCTGCCTCTTCGTAGCGACGTTACCTCCTAGAATCCAATATTTTTGTCTGATAAAACCTAATGTCAGTCTGGCTCCGGCATGTAACATGGTTTGATGTGCGTCCGCTATTATTAATTCCGTGAGACGTCCACTGTGCGGTAGAATAATAGGGTGCTGCATGTCATGGCTGATGTGTGCCTTTTTTAGTCTCCCCCCGACTCGTAAGATATCATTCTCGTCCAGAAAAGGGTTTAATTTTAACAATTTGCTCTTTGAAGTTAGCTTTCCTTCTTGTTTTAAATCTCTTATTTCCTTTGCAAACTCTTCTTGCTGTACTTGCTTGATAATTTTTTGCTTTGCTTGTCTGATTTCTGATAATGATAGATAGAGATTTTTTGCTTTTCTTTTGTACGCCTTAATCCTCATCACTAATGCTAGAATACGTGCAATTTTGCTGATTGATTGATGTTTGTTTAACAGGTCTGTTATGATACTTGATTCCTGCTTTGTAACAACATGAACATCTTGCTTCTTTATTTCTTCGTTTGTGGTGTAAATTGTTTGATCATCTTTCGTCGCATCAAAAGATTGTAACCATGTTGGTCCTTGCCACCACAAACGCCAGTCATTCAATTGAGCCACTGTGAGTCCTCTGCTTGCACAGTCAGCGGGATTGTCGTTTGATTTTACATATCGCCAAGCTTGTGGTTTAATGATATCTGTTATTTGTATTGTTCTATTTGCTATGAACGTTTTCCATCGGCTTGGGTTTCCTTGAAGCCATCCCAATACGGCAGTAGAGTCACTCCAACCAAATATGTGTAGATCATAACCTGCTAGACACTGCTTGACTTTGGTCATGAGTTTGGCCAGCAACAGTGCTCCACATAACTCCAATCGGGGTAGTGATATCTGCTTTTTCGTAGGAACTAATTTTGATTTAGCTGCTACTAATATTATTGATTGATTGCTACTTCGTACTCTGCAGTAAATTACGCAGGCGTACGCTTTTGTTGATGAGTCACAGAAGCCGTGTAACTCGATGCTGCTTCCTGGACACGTACCGTACCATCTTGGTATTTTGAATTGATTGATATTTTCTAATTCTTCCTTGATTTTAATCCATTGATTGCTGATTTTATTTGGTACCTCTTCATCCCACTGAAGGTTGGATAACCATGTTTCTTGAAATAAGATTTTCAATTTTGTTGTTACTGGCACAATCCACCCTAATGGGTCAAATATTTTTGACATGTCTGATAGTATGATTCTTTTAGTGATTTTAGTACTTGATGATTCAATTTTTGATACAAATGTGAAGTTATCGTCTGTAGGGTTCCAACGAAGTCCCAATGTCTTGGTTAATCCTGCATGATTAAAACTCTTGCTTTCTTGTTTGTAATAGTCTTGATTTTCTAATTGCAGTAGACGACTGTCGTTTGATGTCCACTTTCTTAAGTGGAAACCCCCTAACTTTAACAGATTTATCAGATCATGCTGCAATTGTTGTGCTGTTGATAGGGAGCAGGCTCCATGAACTAGATCATCCATATAGAATGATTCTTCGATGACCTTGGCGGCTGCTGGAAATTTATCCTGTTCATCAGACGCTAATTGTCTCAATGTCATCATTGCAAGAAATGGTGCAGCTTTTGTGCCGTATGTCACGGTTGTCAATTGATATTCTTGTAATTTTTGCGAAGGATTATCTCTCCACACAATTTTTTGTAATGGTTGATCTTCTGGGTGTACCCAAATCTGCCTGAACATCTTTTCTATATCAGCCGTGAATGCGTACTTATATTGTCTCCATTTAATGATTAGAGACTGAAGGTCTTGCTGTAGATTGGGCCCCGTATACATCAAATCATTTAAACTTGTATTTGTAGAAGTTTTCGCTGAAGCATTGTAAACAACTCTTAATGCAGTTGTTGCACTATCTTCGCGCAAAACGCAATGATGCGGTAGAAAACATTCCGGTGTCTGATTGCGAGGTGAAGGTTTCATGTGACCTAAGTTTTTATATTCGGTAATGAATGATTTATATGCGTCGAATAAATAATTATTTTTATGCAATTTCTTTTCTAAATGAATGAATTGAGCAACAGCCTTGTTTTTGGACTGTCCCAATTTCTCCTCAAAATTTGGTATAAGTGGTAGTCTCACTTGGTATTTTCCGTCGTCCAACCGATTCGTTGTTGCTTTGTAGTATTGAATGCACTCCTGGTCTTCTGATGTTAGTGATTTTTCATCTGTAACGTCTTCTATTTCCCAGAATTGTTGGAATTTGTCTAAATCAAGTTGCACGACGTTGCATGTTAGACGAGTTTTGATATTTCCACATAATATCCAACCAAGACGTGTTTCTTGAACAAGTGGAAGTGATTCGCTTAATCTGCACATTCCTGCTAATATAATATTTGAATAGACGTCCGCATCCAATAAAATGTCTATGGGTCGGCTGATGTTGTACTCAGGGTCTGCTAATTCTAAGTTTTTCAGAAATGGGCATTCTATTTTTGGGAATGAGTACGATGGTAAATATTTTGTTAGATGATTCATGATGTAAACATCGATATTAAATTGATATTGTTTGACTCTTGATGTTGACATACAATTCAGGTTCATGACTCCTTTGCAACTGTTTTCTGTTTGCCCTATGCCTGTGATTATGCCATCACACCTGGATCGATTTAATCCTAATTGCTGAGCAGCGTTCTCAGTGATGAGAGACATTTGTGAGCCCTGATCAATGAGAGCCCTCAGAATCAGATATGTCCCATCTACTTTCTGTACCTTGAGTAGTGCAGTTGAAAGTAGAGTTTCTTGCATCATATTTTGTTGTGTCACGTGCGCGTGGCCTTGATTTACACGTTCCTGATTACAACGGGTGTTGTCTTGCTGAGTTAGAGGCGTCGAGTTACCTACTTGTTTTGATAATTCCTTTGCATACGATTCATGAAGCAGCGTGTTGTGAAATCCTTTGCATTCGACGCAACGCTTTTCGGATAAGCATTTTTTTCCTTTATGATCATATAAGCAGTTTTGACAATAATTCAAGTTAGTAACAAATTGTTTTTTCTTCATCGGGGAAAAGTCAGCAAATTGTTTGCAATAAAATATAGCATGTGCGTCATTGCACACTGGACAGTTTGGTCGATTTTGTAATTTCCGGTAACTCGGTGATTGCGAAGTAACTTTGTTGCTTGAATATGACTGTTTGTAATGATAATTTTTTGCTTCTGATGATTTATTGATATTAGAAGAAAGGGGTCTTTGTTGATTGATCTCCTGTTTTCTTCTACTTGCTTCCATGCTGGTGAACTTCCCCTCTAGAAAGGCTAGAAATTCCTTCAACTCGAGTAATTCTCGAGGTTGTTTGATAGCTTTGTTGTATTCGTTGAATGTGTCCGAATCCAATTTCTGACACAGGATGTGCACAATCAACGGGTCCCACGACGTCACGTCCACGCCGAGATTCTGTATGGCGTTCATTGTTTCTATTGCAGTATCATGGATTCTTTTGATGTGATTTATTGATGCTTGCTGTGCAATAGGCATGTTTAATAAAATGTTAATATGAGACGTGAATATCATCCTTTTGTTGTCATATCGGTGTCTCAGGATGTCCCAGCTTATGATGTAGTTGTCTGAGCTGATTGGCAGATGTTGCATAAGACGCTCAGCTTCACCTCTAACCTTTGATTTGAGGAACTGCATCTTCTGAGCCCCAGATAAGGATGGATTGGTGTGCACAGCTTCTGTGAAGAGGTCCTTAAACGACGTCCACTGATTGTAATTACCGCTGAATGTAGGTATTTCTATTTTAGGTGTAGTATGCTCTCTATGTGAGGTGGACGACATTTTCTTATTGATTGCTTTGATAGCATTGTTGTATGTGCTTTCGTATTTGATGTACATATTAAAATACTCTTGATTTCGGTCTCCCAGCTCACTGTCTAATTCCCAGTGCTGAGTGTCAATTTTCGCCCAGCGAGACATTACCATGCTCAACAGATGGTCGAATTCCCATTTTTCCGTTACGTTATCCATGTCGATGCTTGAAACAGTGTGTTCAAAGGCCTTAAAGTTACTCATTTGTTTCCTCATCATCTCATCGGTCTTGCTGTTCGACCCCTGAGACTTTAAAGTTTGCTGTATGGTGCTTGAGGAAGCTAGAGGAGTAGCAGGCTTTAGAAGAGGCGTTGATGGCCTTTCTTCTGTTGGCTGATAATTTTGAATTGCTGCTTTGATTTTTTCATACTTCTCCTTCACCATGTCAAATTCCATAGAAGTGAAGTAACTATGCGTTCGGGCATATTCGATGCTACATAATTTCAGATGATTCGATTGAAACTCTTGCCAGCATGCATCCAAATTCTCTAACCTTCGGCGTATGTAGTCCGAGGTTTTGCGATCGGAGCCATCCTTTTTAAAGTTGGTGTAAATTTGCTCTATCTGATGGAGTAGTTGTTGTTGACGGGCAAGAATTTCCTCCATTGAAGACATGCTGATAGAAATGATAGAAATGGAACGATCTTACTTGATTGTCCAAGTGAGTGAGCTTTGTTGCTCACGAAGTGTGGATTCCTGTTGAACCCTGCTGATTGCTGTTGCTGCTGATATGTACTGCACTATTGCTGGCAGTACAAACACCTTCACTGCTAGTTTGTTGAATGTCACTTGTGAACCACTTAACAGTACTTGTTTGCTACACTGTAAGCTACACACGCGTGATCCGGCTCGAAGGACCATAAAATGTACGGGTTATGGTACATTTAAATGATAAACTGTTTTTTGATAGATTTGTATAATGTCCGAAAACTGGTAAATGATCGACCCGCGGCGAATGAGACTTTGTACCGATGATATGCAACTACTCTACGATTACACAAATGTATGCGTTTTATTCATTCGCTGCGCGTCGATGTCAGCATAAAACTTAAACAACTAATATTGTACGGGTTTGCTCGTACAATTGTTCTCACAGGATTTCCGCAATCCAGTTGTACTTTGAAAAACATAGTTGGGGCCATAGATAGGCCAAATACAACGGCTGTTAACAGCAGCACTTTGTTGTTATAGATCACAAGGAGGAGCCTCCTGTCTGTCTGTGCAATTGGTAATTGAAATTCAGCATAGTAATTAATGTTATCTATGTTCAGCAGTGGACGTCTTCCGGCTGATGATGATGATGATGGTGATGATAGTAATTAATAAATGAATGTCTATTTTCACTAAACAGTTGTTTGTGAACTTATAACCAGTTACATTTCCTGGAAATGTTTCACTGGAAATTTGAGTTGAGACCTCCGCGGTCAAATACAGGACATAAGCCACTGTTGAATTAGTCTTAAATACATTTGACCTAGTAAATTCAAATTAGGTAACTATATGGTCACTGGGTCAACTTAGCTCTTTCTTTTGTTTAACTAAAAGATTATTTCTTTTGTTGAGGTTGCAAACTTTTCTAATAACATGTTTGACTAGATACCACGGACAGCTTCCTTTATAAATGGAACATGGCAAGTTGTGATTAATTTCAAAATATGATTGCTTGCTCCCTGTGGTTGCCCCACATGAGTATGGTCCTTAAGACAACCCCTCTAAATGTTCTGAATGATCAGCTATTCAAATAGCTTTTGTTTATAATTGTTTAATCAGCTGGACCTTAAGTCCACCTAAAGAAGCTTTGATAGGGTGCAAAGCCTCCTAACTAAACACATAATTATGAGTCCGAGGTTGGTAGACCACAAATAATAGAAATCTTTTCAAAATATGTGTTAAAATGAAAATAATTAGGGTAACCGACACCCACTTAAGCAAACCCTGTAATGTTAATCTTAATAATTGTCCCAATTCCAAAATATTGTTGGAATATAAATCAGTCAATCAATCAGTTGACACTTATAAACTTTTCTGGTCTTGTTAAAATGATACAATCCATCATTAACTTTTAGACCTATAAAACAAGTAATAGCAATACAATATTGTACGGGGTTTTGTAAAACAAAATAAAATAAAATGTCATACAAATTGATTAAATTTTGGATATCTAGATATACTTTTAATCTTTCTTTGAAAGTGTGTTACATATTATCTACTTGTCTTTCATCCCGCTCCATACTAAAACTTCACCGCAATAGACAATGAAGTTTTTTCTCAAACAATTTGATGTAAATGGAGTCAGATAGCCTTCTCGTTGTTAGAGAAGGTAAGTTAGGTAGTTAAATAACTAGAAATAAACACTTTTTCTTGAATTTGTGTCTCTACACGAGTGTCCGAACAAGTCTGGACTTGTTGTACTTACGTGACTGTCTTTTGTTGGGCGGATGTGAAGCTATGCTCTCGTCGTTCGAGGATAAAGATGATGATGACGACCAGTCCTCATGTCTCACCGTATTTGAATGCTGATCCACCTCCGGAGCGTTACGTCAACATTCAAAACTCGTCACTTCACACCACACTTACCCACTCAATTTAGTCCGTAATCCTTCTAAAACACTAATTCACAAAAGAAAAACGTGTCACGTACTCTAAATAAACGCTGTGTGCTTATTACAATTAATTATTGTATTTCAACACTTTTTTAACTTTGGAAAATTTTTCGATGTTAACGCGGCAAAATTTACAAACGCTATGAAGTTGACAGCGTCACTGTCAAAGCATCTTTCACGGGGAGAAAAGGATGCACGCTGGTGAAAGAAGGAGACAGGTATAGTACCATGGACAATTTGGTAAGTTTTTAACCACGGATAATCATTTTATGGCGAATTTACAACAGCATTCTTCAATCCGGCACCGTGTGTCTTAGGAAAGCACATAATCAGATCTTTTGCCAACTACTAGTCTGATATTCATTTAGTTGACTTTTATACACCTGCCGTTATCAATATGGTTGAAATAGTTGTAGAAGATAATAACTTTATTACCGAAATTAAAACGTTTGATGGCAAGTATCCAAACACACTAGAATTTCAGGAGCTTGTGATAGTATAAGTTAAGTGTTTTGGAATTCAGAAAATTCTCTTAAATAAAGCTATAAAACGACGTGACAGATATTTACGATATAATTCACTGCACTTTTTAACTACCGACTGATTGAGCCACAATAAAAAAGCGGAGGAAAATATTTTGAAAACACTTGAGATTTTCTGTAATATTTTTCATATCATATAATTACAGTAGTAACCAGAACCCTTGAATTTTAAAAACTAAAATAAACTGCTATTATTTCACCTACACTAGTAACGGTTACCAACTCTTCTTCAAGTTGCATTACAGGCATTATGTTATTCCGTCACAAACAAAATAATGATTTTATCAATTGCATAATTATCGATTATACTATCATAAATTGCAACTGTGTCGTTTGTATCTCTTTCGATAATTTTTTGGACTTCGGCTTCTTGGCTTTTTGGCTTTATCAGTCACCTAACTACATTGTTTAATTTAAAAGCTATCTCTTCATTATTAATTACATACTTTCTTTATCTTTTATTTCGTCTCCGTACTTCATATTTCATTTGTCCTGCGTCTGTGTTTTTGGTAAATAATGATGTCAGCTTGTACAATAATAGCAACAAGTTAAGAGACTATTGCGTAGTAATTTTATCAACGTATCGTTATTTTTAGTCGTGGTCTTCTTTTTAAGATAAACAAAACCAGATTGAGATTTGTGTTAGTTTTTATTTCTGCCCAAAGTATATTTGACCTACCTACACATTTTATATTTACACTACAGAAATAGAAATTAAACAATTTTCCAACGACGATATATTACTAGACTCCTAATAACAAGCGACCAATGTCTGTCAACACATTAGCCAAAAAGTCTTATATCCGTCGTATTTCGACCACTCCTGTGAGCCGTAAACATAACTTGAGACAGAACAGACCTTGTGTTAGCCAATCGCAGTACCACGTCCCCCTCGCTTACGTAATACCTCAGCGAGTTGACAGAATAGTTTTTGTTCCTTAGATCGATCATGCGGAGTCTAGTAATATATCGTCGTTGCAATTTTCACATGAACTTGATATGCTTAGGTTCGTGAGCTTCAAAACTGTTTCAGAGCAACTGATTTTATAGCCAGACATTGCAGCACAATATCGATTACCTACTCAATTGTTTTGAATAGCAATCAGTCGTAACATCCACGACCCACTGATCACTGACACGATAACGATACGTTATCTAATCGGCTAGTACATTTGTTTCCTACATAACTACTTGTAATTCCATCATAATACAATATTGATAATCGTTATAATCCGACAATTGAGATTCTCATCTATCATGTTGATTTATATGCGTAGTAACTAAAGAGAAATAATTTTAGAAAACTTTTACGCCAAAAAGCGTTGTAAAGTCTAAGTTAGTAAAATAAGAGATTTAGAACAAGGATGTGAAATTAGTCCCCAATAAATGCAAAACGAATTGACTGGTTGGTGATATAATTTTTTTTATCAACACAGGATCGATGAACTCTTATCAACACCAAATAGCAACAGTAGCAAACTTTAAAACAATTGTTGTTAATCAAAGAATAATGCAAGCCACAGGCTGGATAAGTGATAGAAATAAAAAACAAAAGAAGATAGCGGAATCCCCCACGAGCGTACCACGTGGGGAATGCGTGCAGACATAGTGATATTTATCAATAAATTGTTTTATAGATATTGTAATTCAAGTGTTATTTAATATTATCATTCCACTGTACGCACGTGGGAAAATATAAGGTATGCAAGTATGATCGGGAAGTGCAGGACAGGAGAATTTGGGGATGACGCTTATGGAAGGCGATGATGATGATACATTGCTAACTACACATCCAGGAAAAATTGTATATTTTGATGTGTCCTTTGACAAAGAGATGCTTTCAATCTAAGGAGTAATAAGAAAGCTAAAAGATGATAGAATTACAAATGTCGATATGTTGAAGCAATTATGAAAAAGAGTGTTAATTATATAGAATTTAAATAAAGACTTAGGAGACAAAAGCCAAAATGGTTTTGAATTGCGATCTTTCATAAAAGCAGTTATAATAGAAACAGTTTTCGCTGATTCTTTTGACAAAATGGTGCCAGCAAGTATATCTAAAGAAATAGAAAAGAATGTGCATTTAACCCGAGCTATAAATTGTATTGAAAACAAGCAAGTTTAAGACAGAATAACTTACCATGATAATAACATAAGCAGTGACGAAACAATTGTTATCGAAAACAACTGGTTCGTGAGTTTAGAATTTTGCTGTGACTAATGTTATATTAAAACTACCATATTTAAGGTCAGTGACTTTATACCTAATCTAGTACTTATTTCCATATCAAGACCTATTGTAAGCCTAGTTTATTGTGCTAATCAGTTAGGTAACCATGAGGACAATGCGTGATCGTACCGTGCTGTGGTAATCTTTTATCAAGGATACGGTAATTTAATCTTTATACGCATCAAGATCTTTAAAGAGCATGAAAATGAATAAATAATCCCATATGAGTAATACTGAAATTGCCGATCTGGGATGTGGAAAATCTTACATATTTAGACTGGATCTTAAAAATAAACACATTAGTCACAGCAAATTATTGGTAATAGTCTCTTAAAACTGATGACAAGTAGTAGTTAATACTGACTGGAAATAAAAAAGAAGATTATGTTTTAGCAAAAGCAAATGATCAACAATATCCCAAATATGTTAATATCCAACTCAATTCCTTACTATCGAACAAATTCGACAAGTTAGTGGCGTATAACAAGGAGGAACGTTGGTGCTCCTTGGATTGATTTCACAAGGGATCGCTAATGGGCAAGTCGATCACGTTTGAAGTCTGAACAGAGAATAATGACATGACGGAGCACCGCGACGATTGACGTAACGCTAGACGTTACCCCAGACAGTGACGCATTCATTTTTGGAGAATTCTCGAAGAACTCTAACAGTAAGAAGGGAAGACTTAGGACTGCAGGAAATACTTCAATTAGACTAGGTTTTAGAAACAACATTATAGAGAATACAGCTAAAGAAAATTCTAGACTTTGGCCTTCTAGTTTAAATCATAATGATATTTCAACAAAGCGGGTAGCTACCGGACAATAGACTATATAACTTGTTCATAACGAGCATTGTATCCATAAATTCATGGTAAAATAGTCACGATAACTTGTGTATGAACGATAACTACTGTAATGAATGAGCAAAATGTTTCAGTCGACTGCATGATAAGTTTTAAATTACATGCTGCTTCACTCACATCATGATTGAATTTGTAGCAAGGTATATTCAGTCAAGATTTTCATACTTTACGCAATCTTCGATAAATTGAGACTCGATTACGGGTTCATTTGATAGAAAAATACCAATATGCGCTTAGAAAGACTAGACTTGAAACAATCTTTAAAATCTACATATTTTTGAAGCTCAATATAATCGCCAAAGCAGCAAATAGATTTTAAGAAGAGATGAAGATCAAAACACGAGTACAAATACTTCTAGGTAGAAGACATTTCGGAAACATGATAATTCCAGTAAGTGCAATTACACCGGTTAATGTATCATGATAATCATAAAGTGTATAATGGTTACAATAAAGTTTACAAGGCCGTTGAGATTACAGTTGCATGCTATTACATTCCGAAGGTGTAAAACAACAAAGATAATAAGAACGGCTTTTTGTCGAAGGAAATAATTTATTTACGTGATCTTATACTACTCAAAAAATAAACTACTGGTGCTATTATTTGCAATAGCATCAGTAGTTTATTTTTTGAGTAGTATATAAATAAAAGAAAATATAGTGTCAATAAAATACTCTAAAAAGACATGGAACATTTTATAGAACACGATGAAAAAAGTAATGAACACGCTACGCTAAATGACGTTTAGCAAAATGTAGAAAGAAATCAAAACCATATCATCCAAAAACATTGACACGATATGACTGAACGCGCAAACAAGTTAACAGATAATTATAATATATAAAGCTCGTCAAAATATAAAGCTAACAAAATTTCATCATTTGATTACTTTGTCGCGTGTATTTTTCCAGGGATGGCTCAAGGAAGCTGTTCTATTACATGAACCGTTGGCCACTAAAGTTCACAGAATAGGTAGATTTCCGTTAACATTTTTATCTTTAGATTGTCAGCGTATTGTCGCTGGGAGGTATTTATTGTTGACATTTTGATCCCTTGTGTGAACTCTGAAAACGCTTACTGAACAATGAATCCCGGATCGACAAACAACTTCATATCTAGAGCATTGTGTGAGGTCATTCTTAGAACGGTCATTTTTATTTGCACCGTTGCAGTTACTTCTATTTTTATCGTCGTATGGGAAAATATGTACGTTATTATGTAATGAATGATCTTCGTTATCATTATTGTCTAGATTGGCTATGTCTTAAGTGACAATTTATCATTAACTGGCTACGTTTCTTACAATATAATAATAATGGTATGATACACAAGTGCTGGAAACAAGAACGTTGTTGTCGACGGTATTAAATATTTACTCTAGTACTACAATAACCAGTTTCCTTCAGTTTATTTTTGTAGCGTCCTGTTTTATTTGCTTGTCTACTTATGATATAGTTGACAGTAGAAAAATAAATGCATTTGCATGCAGCTTGTTTTATTAATTAAAGGCTGCTTCTATCTAATCAGAATTAATTTGCTTTGCTTTTTTTTTTTTTTTTTTTTTTTTTTACGTGGTAAAATCATCAAATGAGACCTCCCACCCCGGGCAGGGCGAGAGGTACTGTCAGACTTGTACTGACTAAAATCCACGGTGTCCTTCAATAGCCCTTTATGTTCCGGGGTCACGGTGATGGTATAAGACCCGCGACCAATTTGCTTTGCTACGTCGAATTTCACTCGAGCGCAAATTACGTTGGCAGCGTGCATAATTCTTCAATGTTTTTTCAAGTGTGAAATTTAGGTAAAACTATGTACTTGGCAAAGGTTTTCTTATTAAATGCTTAATAAAATCTGCGGTTCAAATACTTATTTATACTGACACTAAATCCTTGAGAAATGTAACTGTCAATCAAATGATAATAGAAGAAAATTTACAATAAAACCTAAGGCAATGAAATGCAAGTTACATGGTAGCAGTGTGAAATTCTCAACTATAGGTATACAATACAAACAGGTCCGACCTTGTCATTACTACGCAGTAAACACTAGCCAGCTATGTATTCACATATGAACTGGTCTAATGGGCACTAATTCTTTGACTACAAGTTAACATGCGACTCACGATACTTTCAAATGTAAATCAGAAACAAATACATTATAAAGAACAACTAGTTACATAAGAGACATTCTCTCGATGATGATGATTAAATATTGTAGAGAGATAAAAAAGGAGCTGCTTGGATTGGAAACTGTAAAAACAGTAGACGAAGTGGATTGGAGATCATGGCTTCAAAATCGCAACGATATTTTTTTTTAAGATGTGTGTGCTCTTGACTCTTATCTAGATCAGTGGCGACAAAGTCTACGATGGAAGAGCTTATCCAGATGAAGACTGTTCACTACAACTTTGAAGAGATTCGGTTACAAAGCGTTCAGGAACAAGACAGACGCAAGAAGTGAGTTTCACTCTTTTACCATGAGCACTTGACGTTTTTTGAGAGCACTGTCTGACTCATGTTATAAACGTGATATTTATCGGGCACAGTCTGGCAGATTTTAATTTAGATATCGAAAATATAGGAAAGTGAAGTATGACGGACAATATTTTCGATAATGTCACTGAAAGATTCAAATAAATTGATTTTGTAGTAATCGATTTGTCACAACATGGATATGAATGTTACTTTTAGGATAAAGTGGAGTTTGAACAGGTAAATGTGGAAGAATGTAAACAAAATGGTAAATGGGTTTTCCATTCCTGAGGTATAGTAGCCAGAATATAATCACGTTACAAGAATGTGATCGCATAAAGCAAGCAACAAATATTGAATGTTCACAAGACGTAGTAGTTTACAAACGTCACCAAAATCAAGAGGTTGGAAGACCTTCGTGAGCGTTAATCGATGTTGTTAACATTGATACATGACACATTCTAGATAGAGTAAATATTAATATAATACATGGAGAAGTATTAATACACGATAGATTGGGTTCAATTTAGGTAAACAGAATTAAGATAACATTTTGGGTAATTGTAAGGTTAGATTCTTCTACGCTTACTAAAAACAAAATATTTTTATATATTACTTAGCTACTGAGCAAATCTGCGCTGAATTTTAAAGCCAAAGTAAAATGTCTAACGAGCTTTCCGGAATGTGGTGTCTTAAAATCTATATTGGTATTCCATTAGCTAACGCTTGTTGTTTCTACTTCGTTCTTCATAAAAAGATGAGTTTTAAAATAATTGGCATGCAAAAATGCGAGACCTCGATGTAAAGTGGGAACACGTGGGTTAAGATAGAATTCAGAGATCATCATCTTTATTATTTCAGCCTATTGCAGTGCACTGCTGGACCAAGGCGTACCCCAAGGAACGCCACAGGGCCCTATCGTCCGCTTTTTCCATTCAGCCCCCTTGGTCTTAGGTCCATCTTGCCGGGGATATTCAGATATTGTTAATTAATAGGTAATTTAAATTAGGGAAGTGGATCAATACAAAACATAAACAATTGATAGCAATACTTCACTCGACACCACTTCAAGATAAGCTAGTAGCGTGTGTGATGAGTTTCAAGATCGATATTTATCATTTTCATTATCCATGTTTGCACACGATATAATTTACGACTTTATCCAGTTTCGTCTAGAATTGGAATGTTTTAGGGAAAATGCTATCTAAAGTAAATATTTTGGTATCAATCAGGCGATGGGCGCATGCTCGGATTATTTATTTGGATGACAATTTTGTGGTGATAGTATGAAATGGACGTGTCCAATCGTGCTTTCGTTTGACTGTCATAACATGTTTTGTTTATTTTTGAAATTTTCTTTGCACACGATCATTGAAGCCAAGTTTTAATACGACACTCATCCGTATTTGAAGGCTAATAGATTTTTTAGAATAAGCCTTTGTCGCATAATAGTATGTCCTTGAATTTTTAGAGCTTCACAATTTCTTTGAAATGTTAATTGGGAAACCGCAAGACAATTAAATTCTTGGTAGTAGTCGAATAGGTATAACCAAGGATATTTGTCGGAATTAATTATAATTTGAAAAAGTTGCCATTGAATTAGATACAACCTTCAATAAGAAGACAGAGGTTAAGGGAAATTGATTTATCACATGAATGATTTCTTTATTGAATCGAAAATGAGGCTAATAATGATGTTAGACTCCTTTAGACATTAAGCCTTAGAAAACTTTCCTCCTTAATATAAAAAGGAGTCGACTAAACTTTATCATCTTCATCAAAATCTCATACGACAATGGAAACATGAAATTCATCGTTATTAAGGTTCATAAAACGAAGCAGCCAACGTCTGGAAATGATTGTTCCAATTCCGTTCACACAGTGAGACTTCGTTTTCCAACTGTCAACTGAGTTATCTTGAGAAATACACAGAGTCCGTTCAACGGAAACACAGAGACAACTGTGTCACAACTTGGAATGAAAGAACTCTGAAAGCGTCCTTCATTCTTCAGTTCTATGGAGATACGAACTGAATAGCTTCGTCATAATGTGATGGTTGAACAGTTCGGTAATTTAATGGTGTTACTCGTTAAATTATTGCTTATTCAAAAGCCAAGGTTGAGTTATCAGGGTAAGTATTGTTATCGCATGATTGTGTAACGTTGCGGGAAATATAAATTATATACTGCGAGTGCAAGATTGTTATTATCATAGTTTTGTTTGTCACACTATCTTTTTACTATTTTCAAATTATTTGGATAACGTCCAGAGTAAGTTTAGTAGAGTTTTAAAACATATGCATAACGCGTAATAGAAAATAAATGCTGTTCCTACTCTTAATAAATTGGCGTATGGTGATGACGATATCCTTGTATCTATCTACGGCATAGGCATTCAGACAGGCAGGCCGGCATGCCCAAATAAAGATGCGAGATAAGTTGGACCGCTTCAAGGCATATTTAACCACTGTTGCGGATCAGTCCGTGAGGAATCAACGGAGGCATTAGCCCAAAAGTGGGACACTACGGGGAGATAATTTATAAGTATGACATAATTAGGTAAGTCAAAGAGGAAAATACTCCGCTTTCAATCCTAATGCAGAGATGTCTAGTGTTCAAAATAAAGTATCACCAAATATTATGCAAGAAACTGTATATGAAAATATAATGTTCCCACGCCCTAATGATAAACTAATATTGAGAGAGTATTTAGGAAGAAGGAATCAATTGTAAACATAATAAGCTCTTTCCTGAGATAACATTCAAGGCCTTGCAGCAAGGCTGTCCTATATTAGAACACAAATATTGATATCTAATGGTGAGGAGAAATATTGACTAACAACCGAGAATACGATAATTTCTAATTACCATATCAGTGCATGGAAGTTGACGGTCAAGATTGTTACTGGGTCTTTAAAATGCGCTTTAGCTTGCATAATATTAAATTCTTCTTGTTAGATTGCGCCTTGCAATTCAGAATAATTCCATAATGCCGCAATTTATTCTGCGAAGACAACTAAGTTGTTGAATTATGCTCACGTAAGTGTTTACTTTTTGATATATGCATTACATTAGTAGCTGTGTAAACGTCGTTAACAATAACATGCATCAGAAAGCATACGGTTATTTATGGCCCAATTCTGAAAATATTGGTATTGAGAGTGGGGTTCGAAAATTGTGGAATAAAATCGGATGTAGCTGATTTTGATGAAAGTAGGATGCATAAAGGGCTCTTGAAGACAATAGGTAAAGTGCTGGACTAGGCAAATAATTCCCATAAGCAGTAGACGGTTATAGCACGCTAGTTTACGATATTACTGCTTCTGCACACCATTCAAAAAAGAATACTGCAATGTTATCGATAATCTCCTGGGCAGCACTACTGCATAGATAAATCAAACAACTGCGCAGCTCGAGAACAGCAGTCATTATCTATTTGCTGGCGAATAGGTGACTGGGTCAGACAAATTGACTGTTGATATTACGGATACAAGATTGGGAGGGGTCTATCATACCTCGTGCGATGACAATTATGTAATTGACCGTCTTTGAACTGCAGTACGCGAGGGGCAATGGCAAATTGCGATCTAGATATAAAAATAAACATAGGAAGAGGTGGCCGTGTTTTTTGTAGAATTGGATAAGCAATCGGCATAGAAATAGAACATTATTATGTTCTCTTTCTAAGCTTTTTCACTCACTCGAAAAGGTCGAGGAGGTAGAACCTCTTTGTGAGGAAGTGGAAGTAATAATGTAAGTATACCGCAAACCGCAAAGGGTACTGTGACTGTCACATCAGTTCACATCACATAGCTAGATGTAACATTAGACAAGAACGTATTACTTTGTCCTTTGACTCCGATCAATAATGTCTTTGAATACATAGTAACTTTGTGTTTAAAGATATCCTATTTCATATTTCTGCTTTTAGTTCGGTCGTTTAGCTGAAAAACGTTGATATGTTCAACGGAAAGCCAATAATACTTTTCGGCAATTTGCAAATTTTTTTATCATCCAGTATAACGGTGATAAAGCCAGCCTAGCGTTTTGTATGGGATACTATTGACATCCTTGTCATAAAGGACCATCGTATGTTTGCTTGAAAAACTTTTCTGCGTATAATAAACGGGCCTCACAGGGTAGGATCTTGTTGCTTCATATGACTGACAACGTATCAACGGGCCTTTGTTAAGCAAAACGTGTCGGGCAACGGACTTGTTATGATTGAAGCATTATTCTCCGTTCTTCACTATTTCCATCTTGTTTTTCTGAAATTTGTCATTCAAATATTGTTTTCGTAGTTCTCAAAGCTCTTCTCGGTCTCTTGAATTATTCTATTAGCGATTTATTTCTTGTTTGTATAACGGTAGTCAGAGTTGACGTTCTTATATCTACTCAGCGTTGAAATACATTATTCAAATTGCCGAATAAAAATTAGCTGGTATTTTAAAACACTTCAGAACATGGGTAATGTTCTTTCAATACAATATCGGCGATGTTTACTATGTAGATGTAGTTTCATACTTTGTTTTCTTTTTCCTCGTGTTTCAGTAATGTGAATGACCGTGGCCACTATGAGCTATATTTTTATGAATGACTCAATCGATTTTAATGAAACAGTATTATTAGGTTTTCTACATATGATGAAACTAACATTACAGGATATTTGTCTAAAATCGATCGAAAAACATTCGAAAAAAAGTGTTAAGTACAATTAATTTAATCGATTTTAAAATTACCAGAAACAGAGGTTACCATCTTTTTTTAAAAATAAGATCTTAATATTCGAAAATATTCTCTGAAAACTTTTAAGACCTATGTATCCTACTTATGCGTATGGAGTTTCATTAAAATCGGTTCAATCATTCAAAAAGAAGGACTTGAACTTTGTATGACATGATATAATATTATCGTTGTCAATGATATACCGTTCGGAAATCACGCTCTTAAACCGTTTGAAATATTGAACTTGAAATAGTTGAAATACAGAGAGTATTAAACCGGTTTCTATTCTTAGCTTACATTATTTTTACGTATTATTTATTGATATTTAATTTAATAACGTTGCTAGTTTTACAAGCGCCATCAATCACCATTAATTATGCTAATCAAAATATAGAAAATACAGCAACGAAATATTTATATTTTGCTTACATATTGATCTTATTGTTGCATTAGTGATTTTACTGCAGGACAAATCGAGGTCATTGGCATAATTAAAATATCTTTATTATTTATACGTATTTTATATTTACATGATACTTTATGATATGCAATATTGTAATACAGATGGAAAATGTATAGTATAGTTATTGTCCCAATTTGAAAGATTTAAGTAACACTAGCTGTTTACCCTCGCTGCTTGGTCCCTATTGGTTGCAGCGTGATGTTAAGTAGCCTGTACCCTTTCTCCTTCCTTCCTGGATGAATCTTAAATGGCTAGGAAAAATCATTACATGTGTCCTTCCGCTCTTTGTGGAGCTAAATACTATCAGTCATGACTGTCTCAAAGCCACCATGTTCCTTCCGTTACCCTTCCTTTGCTCGAGGTGCCTTTTTAAACCAGTCCTATGTTTGACATGACATATATTTCGACTCCTTACGCATTTCAAACCGTCCACTTCTCAGTCAAAATAAACAAGTTTCGATCTACATACTATCAGCCTTGACTGTCAAAAAGCGACTTCAGTTGCTCTTTGTCCGACTTGCCTTTTTAAGACAGTCCTGTGTTTACCATGACACATATTTCTACTCAACACGCGTCAAAGACCGTCCAGATCCTAGCCAAGATATACACATCTCCAAAGATTGCATAAACATAATCTTCAACCATTTTCCCAGTACATTACCCACGCTGGAGACGTTTGCTCCAGTTTGTCGTGTCATATCGATTTTCCGAACAGCTGGCTTAATGCCAAGTGTAAGGCTGTAAGCACGATTGTTCTGATACTGGCAACTTGCCAAATGCCAAAGTTTAGACTTCATCAATTAAAAACTTTGCTGGAGTCGCGTGTTGTGGTTTCGTTGACGTTATAAGGTAACTATTTGTTTTGTAGCGAAAAAGTTTAATTTTTAAATTCTATAGTTTGCTGAGGCTGTGTTGATCAGTAGTCAAGTAAATTATGAGTTAAAATACTATAGTAACAATAAACATTTTTTTAGCCTTTGACACTTGGCCTCAATCTAACCCAGAAGCATTTGTTACGTGGTTGTTGTTTGTTGTTGTTTATTATGGTGGTTGCTAGCCAGGCGACCCTGATGTGGGATCGCTCAGCCGTCACCACAGGATACAGGTACCTATCAGAAAATCATTAAGTTTCATTCAATCTGTGTGGAGTTAAATATTATCAGCCTTGACTGTCTAAAAGCCACTATGTCCCTTCAGTTACCCGCAGGATACAGGTAACCTGTGGTGCCATTTCCCGGGACGAACCGTAAGGAGGATCCTACTTACCCCAAAAGGTAACTTAACTAATGATAAAATAACGGACCCTAAGATTAATTATTTTAGATTTCATTTCGGCTTTCTTGTGTCAGTTAATTCTGGTGGAAAATTAGATAATGGCGCCTCAGTTGATGTAACAAAGCACGTATTTCCTTTGATCAGCCTGTGTGTAAGCAGTCATCTCAACAGAGAACATTACTCTGATTTCGGTAACGACCTATAATAATGATTAGTCTTAGTACTTACTTACTAAACTAGTTCATTGGTGACGTGTTGTTTTGACCACGGGATTATTTAGGTCTTCGCGTAAAATATCAACGCACAAAACAAAATATAAAAGTGTTGGCAGCCAAAGCTGCTAACATTTTTATTTTTTGTTTTTAATATTTTATAATTTTAAGATGTATTTACATGTTGCGACGTTTTCGCTTTAGCCATATTTAGGAAGGAAAAAATGTTCTGTTCTTTCTTAGTGTGAATATCTACACGCCACGAAAATACAGAAAATGATTGAGTTGATTGAGGAAAACGTCGAAAAATATTCAATTTCCTTTCAAAAGGGCAGATTCTCCGGCTAGACAGGGGTAGTACGAGTAAGTACCACCACATTATCATCAATTTCTCTTACCTTAGCTGAGCGCTGTAGAACTGATGCGGGATGGCGGTTAGCACTCCTGCGCCGTCACCGGTATCGTTGTCGCATGCGCAAGCACCTCGGTGCTCCATGCGTTTTGCGAGCGTCTCTGCATCTCGGACGATCTGCGAAAACAATTTAGTTTTAAATGTATATTAATTTTATTCTAAAATTTTATTATTATTGCACATAGGTAACTAAAGCTAGAAATAAATAAAAAAAAACTATACATTTACAACTAAACTTAAACTAAAATTTAAAAAAAACCTAATATAACAAAAAAAAAACAAAAAACACAAAAAGGCAGAGAAAATTAGGCGTCAAAGTACTCCTCCGCATCGCTGTCATCCGGAAACGTGCCCAGAAGACTGGCAGCATTGCCACGTTGGATGGCAATGCTTATTTTTTGACCAAAAAAGGAACCAGCCCTCTGGTCACGGGAACTGTCGATCAGTCGGCGAGAAATTTCCTTGAAAAGGACACGCGCACTCGGACCCCATGACCCGAGCGTTTCGACCCCAAACGGCTCAAAACTGTAGCAACCATTAAGGTTACAGTATTTGCGCCGTTTGAGGTTCTCAGCAGCCGCAGCAGCAGCGCCAGCACAGCCCGCCGTGCTTGCAACGTGGAAATCGAAATTCTTGCAATTTCTTTTATTCTGAGACGATAGCTACCAACTTATCTAGTCTTAAATAAGGAATACTCATGTCAGTCCCTAGTCACAAGACTAGCTAGAAGAAAATAAAAAAGGTGCCGAAAAACTACCTTGCGTATTAGCGAGCATTCTAACAAACGTTCTACCGAATTTTTTGTCGGCCATCGAGTAGAGCGTTCGCTAAGATCGTGAAGGTTCGTTGCGATGTATGGCTTTATGCCTGGCTGTGTTCTTTGTTCAGTTTAACAACATTGAAAACTGCTATGCTCGATATTCTGTAAGTCGTTCTCATTAAATGCAGGATAGCAATTTCCAATAGCTGTTTTTCAATTTACTGTACTGCAACATGGAAAAATAGCTGCCAAGAAAAACTCCATAAAGACTGCTCGTTTGAAGAGTTTCCAAATAACATGCAGTTAAAATTCACAGTTTCTCTATTAAAATATGGCGGCGGCGTAGCATTTGACATGGTTAATGGATGCTTGCCAAATGCAATACAGAATAATCATGCTTCTGAAGGATTTTCCCTGGAGTATAAGCCAGATCTATCTTTTGGCTTAAATCTACAGTGTACAAGGTTTCCGTTTCAAACTAATTGACACTCATAATCTACCAAGTATAGAATATCTGTTTACCGTAAACGTTTTGGATGCAATTCAAGTAATTTTGGAAATTCCCAGGACTGCATCTGCTAATCTGCTGATGATTTTCACAGAATATTTCCCAACAGCCATAAAATGCCCTATTAGCATCGGATGGCATCAAAGCGTTATCATCATATTGATCTATGGATTCATTGGACACTGGCGAGCGCAGACTACTCTAGTCGCAAATTAATTAACGATACTAGGGAGATAGGGGCGAAACCCCATTCGAGATCCAATTTCGGCTTAGGGCGTTGAAAGGACTTATGGAGTCTGGCTTTTGGACGTGAGTAGTATTGACTGTGAGGCGACGTATAAGCAAAGATTAAAATATGGGCCAATGCGAACATTTGTGCTTTTAACTACAGCTGAGAAAACCATCAAAGGCACAGTCAATTCAACGTGACTTTCAGACACGTTGCCTCGTAAAGGGGTTTATAAAAAGAATTAATAATATTGAAAAGAAATTGTTCCGAAACTTCAGCGTTAAAAATAGGAAAGGGCTAAAGAAAGTTCTGGAAGAATGGCTGATTGCGCAAGATATTTCTGGAGTGGAAGCATGTATAAGGCTTCAATGGTTCGAAAAGAAAAAGTACTTGGCTACTTGTTAATGAAAACGAAGTAAAGTTTTGTTCTTTAATTGACTAGTTGAGAAAGATCTTTCTGGAGTTTTAGCATTTAATAGGCTTCAACGGTTTTGCTAGAAAAATAAAAACGAAAAGGTTTATAATATAAGGCTAAAAATATAATAAATATAAGACGAACATATTTCTGGAGTTGAAATGCTACTAAATCTAAAGTTTCTAGGTTGTAAAAGTAAATCACCTAGCAAATGAGGCAACGAAAGAGCTTTTAGTGAAATATTTTTACTGAAAGTAGTTGTTTTCTGAGATTGCGGAGTTTCGATCATTCGTTCACATGAATAGTGTATTTGAGAATCAACAAGGACCAGTGGAAATTCTCTTCTAAATTACTATTTGCTTTATTTTCCTAGGGGTTCAACGGTATTCTCACGAATATTCGCGGATTTTCCGTGAGTGGAAGAATTTTAAAGTTTCGCTGGTTGATTAGTGTAATTGATTATTCTACTGTACTTACTTTATGGGTACGTTTTCCGTCGATAGCAACTACGAATCCAACTCCACAGGCTTCGTGCTCGTTCTGAGGGTCGTACAAGCCTTGCTTGGGCGGCCCTTCCCACTCCATACCTGGAACAAGACGCTGGATTTTAGACTCATAGAACTTGGGATTAGGTTTTGTTTTTAAATGAAGTTGGTTCACGAACACTGCCTCAATTTCATCACCTTCCGGCCATCTATCTATCTTTTCTTTGGTCTTCCTCTCCAATAAACATTCATCATACTCATCACTCTCTTAGTCACATGCGTATCTCTCCTCATCACTTGTCCATATTTGTATATATGTTACGGTAAATGTGATTAATTGAAAATTATTAATAATTTTACAAAATTATTAATAATAATCACATGTTTTGGTAAATGTGAATAAACGATCGAAATTTATTACTTTTAGTAGTAATTATTAATAATTCACGACACATATTGGTAAAAGTGATAAAATTAATAAACTAAACGGCTAAACCTAGTGTTAACTGAAGATAAGTATGATACACGTAGGTTTAACCGATTGTGGTCGGTTACACCTAGGTTTAACCGGTTAGAACTAGGCCTAACCTCGGGACTTGCTGGCACCCCGACTCGGACAATTTAGGTTAGAAGAGGATGGCGGGGTCTGAAAGACCCCGCCATCCTCTTCGTGGTTATTTTTTTTTTAACCACGCAGAAGTAGGAGCCCCGCGGAGCGGGGCTCCGTCGATTTGCTCCTGTGAAGGAAGTTTACTTATTACATTTATCACTACTAGGGTCAAATTATTAATAATAACCGACAAATGTGATTAATTAATCACTTTAACCTCGACTTTCGGTAATTATTAATAATAATAGATAATTATTAATAATTTTCAATTAATCACATTTACCGTAACATATATATCGAGATTCGAGACAGACGTTTTCTTTTCAAAAAATATATCGTGTTCATTTAGAATAATAGAAAAAGAAAGTCTCCCAAATGATAGTTTATGGACGTTGACTCGTTCTCGAAAATATAGATAGCTTCTCAAACTCGGACCTATCCAGATCAGAAGAACTCTTTCTCTATTTTTTCATTTGTATTATGCCTATTCTTAAATTAATGTATAACAGTTAATTGCAGTAACCTTATTCCTATTCATTCACAGAACAAAACGAAAGCGAGCAAACATGTGCAATGGTCATGTTCAAAGGTTTACAAACAAGGCTCAAATAAAAAAGCATTTCGCCTTGTCCTAGAAATAGCAGGTTCATTGACATTAATGCTATAAACAATATCGTCAGTGACTAGTGCACGATCCGGTTTGAATAGCGTGTTTATCTACGTCTTTTCTTGGCGATAAAACTAGAATATAGCATTTTAAAGAAAAATTCTGGAATGCTACCTCGTAAATACAAACTTTTTTTATTGTTTTTTTTTTTTGAATGTCGCATCTCTTGTTGAAATGGGGCCTTTTGGCCTCGTACAGGACAAATGTTATTTTTTATTTTATTCATTAATGTTTTATTTTATCAAGAAGAGAAGTCCTGTATGAGTCCAATAAATACCTTTTCTTTCTATCTTTGAGTTTTCATTTGACGCGGTCAAAGAAATAAAGTTTTACGCTTCGGAGTTTTTTAATCCAGTTTTATGCTACATCTGGGTTCTGTCCCTTTCGGGACATTTCGGATAGTATTCTGGCAAAACCAGCTGCTGTCCGACCCTCGTCAACGAAAGTGCCTAATGCCTATACATGCACATTTGTCAATTTCCTACCTAATTCTATTTTGAATAGGACATAGATTGGTTATATCATGGTACCTTAAGTAATATTGTTGTTATGGTTTATTTTTGTTATAAATGGTTGGATGACGTTGTTTCACATCTGCATTAATACCTATTAGTCCTATTTACAGAAACTTGGTAACATTCTCGGAACATTTACAAATTCTCGACATTAGTTGCCATATCTACATACTTGATACTATGAGTAGCATTACGGCGACCAAGGGCGATACACGGACTACTAAAGCAGGCAGCCAGTGCTCAACATACACGGACTGCTCTAGCAGTAAGACAATGACCAACATAAACGGACTGCCCAGGCAGTCAGCCAGTGAGTGATCAACATACACGGATTGCGCAGCTTCGTCGCACCTTGAAGCTGACAATACTGACTACTGCAGAATGTACCTATAAGGCCGACCTAAATAAAGGCAACTTAATGTAGTTCTTTACAGATGCATTAGGATAAAAAATAGCATAAAAACGCGTCTCGTGTATCGAGTTTCTACTACGCATAAAGTTATAGGAAAAACATTTCAATATTATTGAACCGAGTATTGCAATTGAATACGTGATTAATAATTATGAAAACCATTGAAACGTAATAAGCAGGAGAATAGCTGTGTAGGAATTAAAGGGCGTGTAGGAGGCACTAAGGGGTTTATTTTTTTTTAATGTGCCAAGTATAAGCCTTAATTTTATTCCTGCACTAAATAAGTAATTTATCGATATAAAATCTCTAATATGGATTTTCACTTACTCTGGCTAATTAATATAGCGCTTATGGATTTCCACTAACGTAGTTGTTAATTCCAAGAACGCGTGTTAATTAAGGCGTTGATATAGTAAGTGCCTAACCTCTTAGTAAGTGAAGAGTGAGTACAGAATTATAAGAGCATTAGGTATGAGGCCCAGAGTTTGAGACGGCACATACGTGGTTGGAAAATAACAAAAAGGAGTCGCCCTAGGTGGAGCGAAAGGGACTATCAGACTTGATTGATTAACGCATTTAACAAATTGGAAAAACCACACGTGGTTTAATTAGATTATCTAATAGTGGGGAATTTCTGGGAAAATAGTAACGTCCCCCTAGTAGATAACTGAAAACTATCAAGTTTTCAGTATTTGAGACATAAAAGTAAAATGGAACTTTGACAATTTCAAATTGTCACTTTTCACAAAAAAAAAGTTTCTTGTTCGCATACCAGGAGCGCTCTGTTCCATTTTTTCATACAAGAAACGCTGTAAATACTGGAAAGACTCTGCAAAGTAAAATACTGATAACTCGTGCTATGGGTACTGTTCAGTTGGCCTTAGCGGCGTATTTGAGCTGCGGTAACCTCATAAGATCTGCGACCCTGAATAAGAATGACCCCTATCCAAAGAATAAATAATATCCCTATCCCTAACCTTTCCACTCTTCCGTGATAAGTATAGCCATAACTATGCTCGTTCGTTGACGTAAAAAGCCCATACCATGAGCCATTCAATTTGCGTCGTCAACAAACAATATCTTAAATTCACGGTAGCACTCAAATCACACTGCTTGCTTAGACGACAACGACGTTGACGGATTACTCGTCAATCTAATAATACAAGCATGGAAAACTTTTCACTTGCATTGATAACGGTTTCTGTGGGAGTTCCCACGCCGTCATATTATTAATTAAATGGCTGACGTTTGAATTAAATCAATATTTATTTGTTCCCTTAAAGATATTTTACTCTTTTTCTGTTTCAAAAAGGAATGGAAGTTTTTCCTATCGCTTTCTTGTCTTGGAGTGTGGATTTCGTGAAATGGGACGGAAATAAATATGTAACAGCAAGCCGGGTCGCTATGCCGCTAATTGATTTGACCAACGATCGCGCGCGATTGTAGAGTTGACCGTTAAACGGTAACAAATCTTGCCGAGGTCCTTCTTTTGATGGGTGACCAAGGTGGATTTTGGAGTCAAGTTTAGTAACTCAACTTACTGAAGTCGATAGGTATCTTGTCGATGTTAGTCTGTGAATGGGTGACCGAAGTGCAGCATCTTGTGCCTTGGACGGAGAGCCAAGAAAAAGAGTTCATGGAAGGAATAATAATTGGGGGACGCCTACGCCCAGAATTGGGGCAATTTAAGTCAAGGAAAAACACATCAGTTTCTTTCACTGACGGGTGTACTGGTACCACAAAAAAAAGTACATAATTATTTCATCATAATTTATATTTATTAACAAACTCGTATCAAATTTTGAGCATGTTCAAATTCGGTTATCACCTGATTTCATCTAATCAATGTGAATTGAATAGCAGACAATATGAAATGTGTGGAAAATTTCCACCATTTTGAAAATGGATATTATACAATTGCTATGAACCTTTGTAGGTACCTAACACGGCGACACATCAAGATCAAAACTAGTTTGTCTTGGTTTCGCTTTGTACGATTTTTACACATAATAAGGGCCTATGCAAACCACGTTTTTTAAACGCGCCGTCGACGCGCGTTTGTAGCGATGCAAACGCGCGTTTGACACTTTGTATCGCGACAACAAACTGCTCTGATGGAAAAAAACGCGCCGTCGACGCGCGTTTCCAAACGGCGCCTCGACTGCGCGTTTAAAAAACGTGGTGTGCATAGGCCCTAAACGGTCAGCTAATACTGGTATATACTGGCATAACTAAGCTATCAAAAATTTGATGAAATGATTATTTAGTCTCTAGATTTATTAAACCAGTATTTCAAAAGGTAGGTACTTTTTATCATAATCTCTGTTAGGTAATTAGTACCAAGGACATAGGATTATAAACATTTAAATGCAAGCAATGCGTTTATTTTTATAGCCCAATTTTATGTGCAAATGAAGGCCAGACATATTATCTGACAATGTTATGTACTCTGAAATTAAATAGAGATTAAAATAATTATATTATTATCTGACTATAAAGATGAGAGGACTAAATAATTGAGATTTAATGATGTTAGACAAACTGTCTGGTTTTTATCTTAATTACTTGGATTGTGTCTTAAAGAGATTTTATGTGACTGATTTCAGGTTAAGGTCAAATTGTAGAGATTCATTTAAAACCTTATTTATTTTTTCAGTGTCTTTTATACCTTATTATTTTAATAATTAGATGAAGAAGAATATTTTCTTACTGGTTTATTTATCAATACTAGTGGATTATAATTTTTTTTAGTTCTATTTTCATTTGCAATTGGTCCGACCACATGGAATTTTGTTCCGTGTCAAATAAAAATATTTTTAAATGTGTTTTAGAACCAATACACATGTTTAAAAATGCATGCAAAATGTTATAAAGCCAATAAAATAAGATTAACGGATTAAAAAGGATTTCTTTCTAAAAAACAATTAAAAAACCATGACTGTGATTTCCACAATAATTTTCAAACAAATAATCAGACTCAGGATACAAACACTCACTTCAATTAGCATTTGTTAGTTCAATTAGTATTCTTCACACAAAAGCATAATAATGACAGCAGAAATGATAAGTATTGTTGTTTTCTGTTACATAATAAATATTACTTAATGGTACGCTTGACCTAGTCATTGAAGCAAGGAAAATTACTGGTTCATGGCAAGGGGTTACAGAGATAATTTATTGTATTTGTTCATCTTTTATTTATTCTACTGTCAATAATTTTATGATATTTGTCAAGTAATAAGTTGCGTTTACCAAGGATGAGTACCATAAAGCCACTGGCTGTTGATAAGAAGGAAGAAGAATAAAAATAAAGTGACCAAGTAAGTTGTTGAACTTCGATCAAGCTAATAATGATCAAAGTCTGAGAGATCTGTTTTAAATTTTAATCCTTTCTCAGTTTAATTAAATATGTGTGTGTTAAATGCACAGTCAGTGTAATGTAAGAAACATAACTGATTTTATTTATTGAATGAAGGTATTTCTAATGCATTATTAGTTATGAATATGTTTCCAGCGGTGCAAATTATCCCACAGGAATGTAATGTTGAGGTGAATTGTATCTAAAGTATTATTCCAGACTTTATATCCTATGTGAAACTGCATCAAGATCTGTTCAGCAGTTCTGAGATAATCAGATTCTTCTTCGCGAAAAGATTTATAAATTAAACTTACTTATTTTGTCAGCACCGTAATTATTCAAATGCGAAAATTAAAAGAATATTAAAAAATTTAAATTATGAATTCTAAGCAGCTGACAGATCAATGACCGCCAAATCTCAGGTCATTGCTGGCGCTACAAAGACCGGTTGCGACGGCAGAAAAAAAATCGATTCGTATCAATATTGAAAATCGAACCTGTTGGGGAAAGGGATAACGGATTGAACACTGCAGAATTTTAGATGCTCAGATGTTATTTTCATTGCATGTTAACTTATTTCAATTATTTAGTTTAAGACATTGTTTTGGTACTTAATTTTAGATTGCCGATTGAAAGCAAAATTAGCGAAGTTTGTTTTATTTTATCAGTACTCGCTGCTTAGTAATGTTACGCAAAACCGAATAAAATAATGTGCAGTGGGTAACAGGAAAACAGAAACCAATTAGATTTTATAAACAGAAATACACGTGATGAAAAATGTATGAAGGGTAATGTATAATGTTGAGTAGAATGTGATTTTAGATCAGTAAAACCGAATTTACACCACGTATGCATTACACGTGGAGAACGAAGTGCCTGCGAAAGACGTGCCAGACATAGCCCGTGAAAAAATCTAAAGAAAGCCACAAAAAATCTCTTACCTCAAAGTACTTTCGGTAAATTGAATGAACTTTCTCGCCTCCAACACAACTTAGTTCTCACTTTCACACACAAATGTTATTAAATAACAACAGATGTGCTGGGTGGAGAATTTAATCAATTAGAACACTGAAAGATACCGGCAAGCGCGTAGTGACCGCTCTACAGACGACTACGATGACCGGCAGAACGCGAATAACTGAATGAGCGATTGAACGTGAACTATTTCTAGCCGCCGATTAGGATTGGCTGGCGCTAAAGATTGAATGAACATGACGAAAAGAAGAAACGTCCTCATTGGCCAATGTGGAAAATCAGTGTTGCAATAAAAATGTCTGTAATTCGTACAATTGTAGTTTTTGAAATTATTTTGTCCAGTACACTTTTATCTTGTGACATTTATGTCGTGATTTACACTGGTACTACATAGTACATGTGACTTTGAATGTGTTTACTTTAATCATGTATTAATTTGCATACATTGTCGACAAAACAAGTCGAATTGGATCGTTATCAATATTAACTTGTATCATATTTTGTCCAATTAAGTTTGTTATATTTTATTCAGTTATAATGTTAAAGTATTGTTTTGACTTCTGTAGTACCAGCTGAGTTCGTAGATGGCGCGCGCGACTATCCAATCATAGCACATCGGACGGAATGTAAGTAGAATGGTGGGAGAAAGTAACTTTGGTAGGCGTGCTAATTCTGTGAGCTCAGTCGTGCATGAGACGTGGACCAATCGATTGATAAGTGTTTAACAAAAAATACCAAGTGTTGATAGTGAAATGTATTTTGTGTGTTGAAAATTACAAGTAAGTACATTAACAAGTGTCTATTATTTCTTTACCTTAATTTAAAAAACTATAAACTTGAACACCGATTTAATTTCATATTTAAACTAGCGCTAGATACTCCAGGAAACATACGGATGCAGAGTCCACAGGATGTTGAGTAACATCTGACATCTCATCGCTTAATTTTGGTCACACATAAAAATACAGACTTTTGGAAGCGTTGCTCAACTTTAGTGTCGCATTTTCAGACTGAACTTGACAAGAGTTTTACATCAATCTACAGAGTAAAAAGAGTAAGATGAAATATATGTTACACCAAAAAGTACGATTTAGTTGTAAAATATATGATGGTAACACTGATCCGTCAAAGCATGATATTTCGATCGATCTTTCAGATCTTCAGTCACTAGGTCCAAATATTTTCAGTTTTTCATTATTTATATCACAAATTAAACAAACTAGATGTAGCTAATAGATTTAAACAATGAATTGCCAAGTGATCTTTTTTATAGCTATTACGAGTAAGCATTGTGATGTCAAGAGAATAAAAATAAAAAAAAGTATTGTAAAATCTATTTTGTTTTGTTCTAGTGTATGTTGTGATTGAAGAGTCGATAACAATATAAATAGGTGGTATTTAGATGTAATAGGTACCTAAAGCAAATATGTAGATCCAATTGGTGCTTATTTACATAAAAAGTACCAGTCCATTCAATTAATAAATCACTGCATATTTTTTATAAATTAGATTTCATTTAAATTTCACCTTTGATTATCTGTTTACTACTTGTTTTGTAATCAGTTATTTATTAAGCTTGCACTTGTACCAAACCCTTCAGGATAACATAGCTTCAGCAATCAGCATAGAAGTCAGTCAGAACGAACACTCAAATGCTCCTAGAGAAATAAAACAGCAATTTTGTGATCAAACTTCTGCGTCTGGCCACATTGCTAATTTCTAACTCCAGGCGCTTTACAACGTTGTATGTTGGTCCTGTTTGATGGAGTTCAGCTCACAACCAATGATGAGCTGTGTGTGTCCTAACTGTCCTAGGTTCTAGCGCCAGAAATATTACAGATTATGTGTTATGCTCACTTATTAAGATTTTCTTTCCGCTAAAAGATCAAGCAAGCACTTCAATCTATGTTCGATACTGTTTCACCCGTCCACGGAGTATCAGGTGATCAAAGCCTGTGTTTTTAGTCGAATTAAAACAAAATAATTAATTACATTTTTGCATAACAATTAACAAAATGTCGCGAAAGCAACTAAATGTAGTACGACCGGTAATCTTAAAGGCTTTTACTGAGTGCATGTGATTGCATCTGAGTGGAAAACATAGGTACAGAATCATTCAGAAAATGCAGCTCAATGAGATAATGTCATTCTTCAATCCCATGTCAATCCCCGATTAGCGAATCCGGCGTCAGCTCGTAGACTTCATTCACCATTCGGTCAGTCAACCGATCACGCGCGAAAGTTGCGCACGTTCGTAATTCGTCGTTCAAATTATTTACGAAATAAAATCTATTTTGTGCAACTCTTGCATAAAAAGATTGATTTCCATACAAAGTTTCGCTCAAGGGTTTCTTATTGAATTTATTGAGTTAGACATACGTTTTAGTACATCATTTCTGTGCAAATACCATTATTTTGTACTAGTCTAGTGTTTGTTGCACAAATAATTACTTTCGCGCTTTCGAAATTCGAATTGCGTAGTCTTTGGTATTCCTGGGTCGGTGCAGTTCGTTAGGAAAATGAGTTTGAGCCGATTGTGTCGTGTCGTGAAGTGTGATTTGGTGAAAGTTCAGTCATCTAGTGCGTTGGTTTCGAAACTTTGGGGACCTTGTACTGCTAGGGAAGTGAACACATGTAGCACGCAACGAGCAAGTGTTGTGCAACACAACTCGAAGCCTGACTGGAACCGAGCAGTGAGCGAGGCGGAGAAGATCGTGGGATATCCAACCTCCTTCCTGAGTCTCCGATGGGTATTGAGCGACGAGATTGCGAACGTAGCGCTACACCTACGCAAGTTGGTCGGGAGCAACCATCCCTTGCTGAAAACTGCTAAGTAGGTTGATAGAAACATTATTTATAGTTCGTATCATAATAAATAATTAACAAATGCCACAGTAACTGCTCATTACCTTTTTTGTTGCCACTACATTATTTTACTTCCATATTGTGCGTGTTTACCAATATGAATCTGTCTATTTTTTTGGTACACGCAATATTTTCATTGCGGAAATCAAAACCGCTGTTTGAATCGCAGAAAGCCCATCGCTCAGTCACTGTGTTTGAAAATGACCTCAAGATGCTCAAAATATTTTTAATAAGATGCTTTAAAACTTAGAACATGAAATTTTGCAACTCTATTCTAAAATAACATTTGCATAATAATATAATGAAAAGTCACTTACTTTTACTTTGTATGAAATTTAATTACTTATAGTCTATGAAAAGTTACTTAGTTTTGAATTTTTATTAGGCAATAACAACAAAAATATATGAAATTGCGCGCAATTTTAATAAATTACTCTTAAAACTGCAATATTTGGCGAAAGGAGTAAGTGAATGTTAAAGATCGTAACGGGTGGCATTCTGTGGTTTCTGCCTATCCCGATGGAAAAACATGAGTGTATCCAACTAATATTATAAATACCAATTTTGGGACGCAGGGAATGGATATACTTAAATCAATCACGTCAGAACGGCTGAAGGAGTACCAAAACAAAGCAGTTGAATAAATTATAACATACAACCTCTTTTGATGGTGCGTGGGGTCCACGTTCTTGCAGTCCAACCAGGGTATCGGCACAGGCTATGAGGCTATCTGTTTCCTGAGGTAGCAGCTACGCTATCCGACTGGCGGTGGTAGGCGACTTGGTTCGCGATCACCATCCTGACATCTCTTCTTCTTCTTGGTCGTACACTCCTGGCGGAGTGGTCGTGGTCCTGGGTAGTCTGCTTGGTTCTTTGCGGTTTTTGCGAGTTTTCTCTATTTCTCGTACCACTGCGTGTACATTGTACAGTAAGGGTAAACTTTGCAGGTGATTTAATGAGATCTGTACCTACATCTACATGGTCTACATCTACTATGGTCGGTGACATAGAAATATTAAAAACAAATCTTCTATCTATAATATAAAAATGGATCGCAAAATGTGTTGCTAAGCTCATAATTCGAAAAGGGCTCTACCGATTCGGATATTTCATGTTTTTGTAACCATCGGGACCGGGTTTTAGAGTCCCGTGCGAAGACGGGACGGGCCGCTAGTAACTATTAAAAAACTATAATATCTATGATCCTTTCGTAATCGATCACTAAACAGTTGTTATTGCGTTTAATTGTCTTTACTTCTGTGCTAGATTGAGTCAAAGAGCAAACCGTAAAAAGCAATACGTAATAATAATAAAAAAAAAAACAGTTACAACATCTATCATTATAACAATAAAAAAAAATGATGGCCACTTTACAATTTATGATAGCCATTTGTTTTTAGTTAACAGCTCGACTTTCAACTGTACTGTAGCTGAATAGAAAGTTAGTTAGTACCAAAATCTGTTTACTCAATTGTTTGTTTTTGCACGCACACGCCATTTTATTAATGCCTGAAAATATATTTTGTAAGACTTTAACTTACATAACATTGTCACACTTTATCAGAGAGCTAAGAAAATTTGAAGATACAAGATATAAAGGAGCCTCCTGTATATCCATACTCTTAAAAATCTTGGATCTTCAAATTTGTATTATGACTTCCAGAGTCGTAGTCCTAGATTTCTGTATTATATTTAGCTTACGTGAACTATTTTCTGCGTTTAGTGTATTGAAAAAGGAAAAATAGTGTACAGTGCATGTACGAACGAGGAAATCGTCCTCGTCTTTAACAATCCAGGTATCTCATACAAATCCAATATGTTTATATATTTCCCTGGTTAATATTCTTATTTAACTGGTTATGTGTCTTGTTCTAATTCTCGTCTCCAAGTTGTCATCTTAAAGAAGATCCTTCTGCTGTTTTCCCAATTTATTTAGCGTACGTTTGATTCTTCCGATCATCAGAATCAGCTATCATCTATAACCGCATCATCTTTCAGAAGCCACAGTGTCGTTTTAGAGGTCCTTCAATCTATGACTAGTTATCTAACTTTATGACCAGCGCGGGCTTATTTTCTGGAAAATAGTCAGCCCGCTTTGGATGGCAGGGACTGTTAGAATCGTGTCGAGAATCACGTCTGAGGATCATCATAAATTTACAGTTTTTGTGACGTAAGTAAGTAAGTAAACTGAAACTTTGACATTAATTTCAATAAAAAAATTAGTTCCTACTTCGCACACTAGAGGCGCTGTTCCATTTGTTCATACATTAAACGCAGTAAATACTTCAAGTAAGTACGCTGTAAATAAAATACTGAAATCTTGTGATAAAGCATCTGTTCCTTCAATTGTTCATTGCGTTCTACTCACATTCACTGAAGGTACAATCATGTTTCATAAATTTTGGTATCTGTCTTGTCTGTTTACACACAAAGGCTTTTAAAAATTCCCTTCCGGCAGCAGGTCTCGCAATAAGACTTGATAGTTTATGAAGGTTATGAATGTGGAATTGAATATTGTCTGGTGTTTTTTAGGTTTTTTTTACAATTATTAAACCTACACGATTTTTAAGTATTTACGAGTAAATTGTATGCTACTAACTGTGGCAGGAGGACCAACATTTGTTAAATACTTATTAACATCTTGATTATGACCTGTGTGCAGAAATAAATTTATTTGATTTGATGGTAAAACTCTTTGTTCTTATTAAACACAACCATCTTTTATGAGCAGAAACTGGTTCACGAAACCTGCATATAGTTAATGAATGTGCATTTACACAAGAATACTACTATTAATATAAATTACAGCATTGTTATATTACCCTCTTACTTACTCATAAGAATATTCTTGTAAGTAATTTTTTTTGATACTGTTGGCCACTTATTGCCAACTGGATATTTTGATAAACATTATCCGTTTGTTTAAAAAAAAAATTAAAATGTATTGGTGCATATTAAAGACACGTACTCCACGGGTGCTCCCCGTCCCCGTAATTCGCATCTCTACCACAACGCGTGATAGATATACGATCGATTTGATAGTCCCTATCACCGACTTCGCACATAGCACTTTGTAGTAAAATAACTAGTTATTAAGAGTACCTTTACCGTACGTAACGCCTCGCGTGCAGAGGTTACTACCGATCGCACAACACGCATGCCTCATTGCACATCATCGCTTATTTAATTGCGTATGATACTCATACATTCATATTAGTATTCCTTCGCTTAACTATTCGATCATTGCTTTACTGTATCAAGACGCTCTGGAAGTTTACGTCATAGACCCTTTGTAGAGTAACTGGTCTATGATGGTTCCACTTCTGGGCTACTGGCTCTTCTCTCTCTTTTACTCGGTTTACAACACACAGGAAAATTGAAGACTACGGAGGCCCAGATGTTCGCATCTTCAAATCCATGCAATGACAACTCACTTTGAACTTTCTTGCTGCTTTCCTCTCGAGATGCTCTTAAAGAAACAAACATAATATACTATTTTGTACATTGTGTTTTTAATACCCCACACAATTTCCTTACTTGCCGAAAAGCATCGGCCTGGATATAATATGCAGGGCGCAAATTGCGCGGGCCCCTTTTCGAGCCTGGCTGGTGGAACCGGCATCAATCTAGGCGGCAGCTAGAATCGGGGCTCTCTTGTGACCTACGCATTAACTAGATAACATAGTTCCTTCTTTCAATTACAGAGAAAGATATAGAATCATGTACCTGAGGAGGCCCTTAAAAGTTAGTTTTGAGTATTTCTGAACTGTCCTATGAGGAGCCATCTAGGATTTTAAGGCCCTTTTCTACCGATCCCCATATTTACCTCCCCTTATGTCTTCTACCCTTTAGCAGCTGAACACAGATTCTATTTACTTTAATGTTATATTTTTTGGCAGCACAGATTGTGTTTTTAAACTGTTACAAGATGTTGCTAAATCGTTATTGTGTAACGTTAAAATGACCGTGCGAGAATCTGTCAATGCGTGCTACAATCTTTAAATTCGACCTAGATTTAAGAAAACATTTTTGAATCATTTGGGCACAGTAAATATCATTATCGTCATACTGGAGGCCAAGTACATTAATTGGAATTCCAAAAATACCTAAATTGTAAGGTGTTATTTTATCCATAGATATGTTGCACTCGGAATGCCGGAAATGGAACATATTTTTACGACTATACTAATTACAGATGTAAGATGGAGGAGCTCGTGGCTAAATAATTACAACCGCACAGGCCGATCTACCGGGTTAAGCCACGCTTGCCGAAGTTGGTCTGTGGATGGGTGACCATCTATCATAGCGAGTTTCCTCCGTGCCTCGGAAAGCACGTAAAGCCGTTGGTCCCGACTGTCATTTGTAAATCTTTGACAGTCGTTACTGTTAGTCAGAAGCTCTAAAGTCTGACAACCAGTCTTACCAAGGGGTATGGTATTGCCCAGTAATACTGGGTTGAGGTCCGACAGGCAGTCGCTCGATGTAAAATACTGATATCCAGCTGAATCTGGTTTGACTGGAAGCCGACCCCAATATAGTTGGGAAAAGGCTAGGCAGAGAGGGACTAATTACAGATGTGTAATTTTTATTGATAGCCTTTAATGTTTGCCACTGCTAAGCAAAGGTCTAAAATATGCTACCAAATGCACTTGATAACGGCAGACAATTTATGATGATGACCAATGGAAACAGATTGGAATACCTATACTACTAAAAGATAAAACTTGGGTACTCGTGGATCTCGCCTAGCTTGCAAAGCTTCCTGCGCATTACGTTCTATTTCCAGTTCAAACAAAGTATTAGTTTGCCCTTTGGGATTTGTTAATAACAGCCTGGAGTAGGGGCCTGTGCTGATGGTGAAAGGCCCCTATTAATTGTATAACTGGCAAAAATACTCCAATGTATTATACTAAGTCGCGGGACTAAATGGCTACCGTGACCCCGGATCGTAATAAAGGGCTATTAAGGACATTTTAGTCTATATAAGTCTGACAGTCCCTCCCGCCCTGCTCTGGGTGGGAGGACTCATTTGATGATTTTAGCACGCTAAAAAAAAAAGGTGTGATACTAGATCTAAAACCTTTATTCATTCTCCAGGAATCTGATCTACAATGGCAAGAACAACATGCAGGCGTGGGGTCTCATCGTGTTACTGGTGTCGAAGGCAGCAGGTCACAGCCCCGAGATACCTGATATGGAACAGGATAAGGCTGCTGGAGTTCTGCATAGGTAAGTAAAATATTCAATGACTGTTTACTAAGACTTAAATGGATTTCAAAAAGATGAGGTTATCAATTTGTCTGATTTCTAGGACATAATTATGTTCCGTCACAGGCCTTTGATTGTTCAGCATGCACACTGTCCTACGGCTGGGAAAAGGCCAAGCCGATTTATTTCGATTTATTTAGACAGTAAAAATATATAAAAAAGATATTATTGGGGTTGGTTGGGGCTAACTTGGCATGGCTCACTCGTAGGGGTTGCAAAGTCAGCTCAAAGTTATTTTAAAATTAGGGCTGTACCAACACCAAACAAAACCAAACATAAAAAAACTGTAAAATAACTTTTCTTTCGGAAGTCGGTGGCTTTGTTTTTTATATCATTGACTATGGCCACCGACTTCCGAAAGAAAAGTTATTTTACAGTTTTTTTTATGTTTGGTTTTGAAGTCGGTTCCCTTTTTTTTTAAAGTTTTTTATTTTTCCCTTTTTAGTTTAGATATTCAACAAAAATCTTCATATTATAATCGGCGTCTTTGAAAATCTACAATACTAGTAAACAACAAAAACGAATCTATGTGGGCAACATCACGAAGTATCCTTTGTGTTTATATACTCAAACCTTCTCCAGAATGTAACGAACACTTTTATAAAAACCGCATCAAAATCGGTTCAGCAAAACGAGAGATAATCACGAACAAACATGCAATCGTCTCTGAAAATCTGTAATCCAAGTAAGCAAAAACGGATCTACGCGGGCAATGTCATAGGAAATCCATTAGTGTTACATACGAAAACCTTCTCCGAAATATTATGAACACTTTCCTGAAAACCGCATCAAAATCCGTCCAGCCAAACGCGAGATAATCGCGGACAAACATACATACAAACATACAGGTCGAACTGAGAACCTGTTTTTTTTTGAAGTCGGTTAAAAAATGGCTTATGTTTTTTTTTTTTTACTTTAAACAAAGAATAATATAAATTCAGATAATACTAACTCAGCCAGTTTCAACATCATCAGATGATACATATCTCTTTCGAAATAAAAATTCAACCTTAGTGAAGAGAATGCGCATAATTTTCCATTCAATATTTCTTTATGCGACCTCCATATTTTATAAGGCAGACATAAAACGTGCAATTTGCTGCGCACTGCACCAACAAACTAGGTGCAGGTAGGTATCGAAAGGGCATCGCTCGGTCGAAGGTCAGAAAGTGAAAATTCATACTTCCTCATTTATCATTGAGCGAATATGGGTAAAGCCTCCTGTACTTATCAATAAGTTGCAAATCTAATTAGTCCGTAATTTACGTTGGACACGTATTTTTTACGAAGATAATAATATAACGCATCACAACTTGAGAGTTGTGACGTCAAAACTCAAAGAAATTTACAATTTGTGGCGCCAATTTTTAAAGTGTGCCGTGGTATCCCCAACAATTTTGATTTAGGTACGTAACAAAGGATAAAATACGTCTCATATTTTTTGGAATAATACCGGATAGACTCTTTAGAATTTTTTCAGTCAAATAATCACTTGTGTATCTATATATTAAGTAGGTATACCAAATTACTTTGCATAACAAAGTAATTTTCATGCTTTCATGCTCATAACGCTGATGTTTTGCCAGAAATTAATTCTCCGTGACTTTATCATTGTGTGTGGCCAACAGTTAGAAAATTAATGGCCCTATGGATCTAAAGATTTATAATGTTCATATCCTCATGGTGCTTTCCAATTGAAGTACGAAGGAACTAAAATACTGACTGCTTAGAGCCTTACATTCTTCTTTCCCTTCTTTAATGTATTTAAATCTGGTAAGGCAGGCACACGGTTGTATGTAGGTACTTCGCTCTGCCTCACCCCTGCAATACTTACTAGTTACGCACTCCACCAGACCTTCAATGCTATTCAGGATACATCTTTATCTACAGTGCTGCCCCAGCGTCGAAATTAAACTTTGTTATTCTTATCTATCATTTTTTTTTCTTTCTGAATGTCTGTTTCATAGCCTAGCTCGTCGTAGCGTACCGCCTAGAAATTGTTTCTGAAAATAATAGTTGATTTAACAGAATAAAACCATGCCGACCATGACTCCATGCCGACACTCCGTGCCATGCTTTGCTTACCCTAACTAGTATAGTATAGACCCAGATAGGAAAGCATTTTTTTAGAGCTTTATTAACTAGTTCTCCGCCCGCTACAACTCGAAAATTATAGATTATTATTTATCCCGAATTTCATCCAAATCTCTGTAATAGTTTTTGCGTGAAAGAGTTACAAACCTTGATCCATACTTTCAAGTTAAAATATTAATAGGATTGCTTTTACTTTGCCAATGATGTGTACTCGGGAAAGTAAAGCTTAAAGTTGAACGAAAACTGCGGTTAATTTCGCTCCACAGATTACTCAAGTACAAGCTTTAGTCACAGGTTAACACCTTTTATCTGGTCAGCTTGTCAGTTAAACATTCGTCTCGTATAAATAACTTATCAATGCACATGGTGACATGGAATCGGGACAAGCCGTTAACTTAACTTTCTATGTAACTAGTAAGTAACGCACAACGCTGTTTGAACTTTGTCTTTGTTAGATTCTAGCCCCATAAAATGCAGTGATGAGAAATGAATGTCGCATTAGCTTTGCTTTTTATTTGAACCGACTCGCAACACTCTACCCAAACCATTGCAACTCTTCCAGACAGAATGAAAAAACAGTTGCAGAGTGGTGACCATTAGATAAATGCCAGGGCAATAAAGTTTGACGAAATTTTGGAGAGTGCATTTAACTAGCTCGCAATGCAATTGATCAAATAAATAATTACGAAGAAGCAGGAGAAAAACTTAGGTTTACCTGTAACAGTTGATGCGCTCAATAGTACCGTCACCACCCAGAAGGGTTTCCTAAAAACAGGATCCTAAAAACGATATTTCCCATCCCATCCAAGGAATAGTTAGTTTTTGGTCCCATAATCCTATTTTAGTATTCTCGATGGTTCCCATTTTCGTTGAATCCCGTGTAGAAGTAGAAGAACAGGAAACTTTTCAAAAGAAAAGTATACATTGTTGTAAAAATATTAAATTCTTACCTTCATTTTTCTCTTCCACCAGCCAACGTGCCCTCGCCGAAGTGACAGAGATGATCAGAACCTCTCACCTGGTTCACAAAGGCCTGGTCAACATGAACTCCCGCCAGCCCATCGCCGCCGAGCCTGATGACATGATGTTCGGCAACAAGATAGCTCTGCTCAGTGGAGACTACTTGCTGGCTAACTCTTGTTCTGAGTTGGCTAACTTGAGGTGAGTGAAGGTTTTGTTTTTCTTAGGCATGAATTCTTCTTCGCCGACTCGAAAATTCCACCACGGGAACATAAAATAGGTATAAAAACTTTCCTATGTGTTAATCCAGGTTGTAAACTATCTGTGTACTATATTTCATCCAAATCTGTTCAGAGGTTTTTGCGTGAAAGAGTAACAAACATCCATCCATCCAAATCTAATTATTAGTAGGATAGGATAGTAGGATTTTTTTAGTCATCATTGTGTGCTTACATGACTGACATGAATCCCAGTAAAAGACATTGGACCCTGCACTTGCAAATAGGCCCTGAGTATACTTGCTTACATAAGTTCCTAACAGAAAAAGTAACATCTTACAAGTCGAAACTTTGAGAGTAAGAAAGCCGGAACAGCGTGTTTGTTTACGAAGTTCATTCAATTGATCAATTTTAAACCATCTTGTTGTTTACTAAAACTAATACGCATGTTAACCTGTCGTTTTAAAAGACACATTATGTAAATTAGACAGAGTATATCTAGGTGAGAGGTCGCATAATAAATCTTTATTACGAGACTGTGAAGAAAGGGAGGCAGTCGTGTTGAAAATCTGTACTAATATTATAAAGAGCTGTTTGTATGTAGGGGTGTTCTCTGGAATTAATGATCATTACCTTCCTGCCCTTATCCCATTTTACTTGTGGTCGACGAAAACACGTTTTCTTCATTCATCCTCTCCTGTTAGAGCATTATTTACTGCTTTTACATTTATATTCCTCACACAATCCATCCATCTTTTCTTGGCTTTCCTCTTCATCTCCATAAATTCATACCCATCACTCTCTTAGGCACGTGACTCAAGAGTGTCATTCCTCTGCATCAAGTGCATATCAGGATTAACAATGCCCTTTCTTTTTCTCTCTAATAGGCGTCACATTTGAACTTCCTCTTTAATACTCATTCCTTACTTTTTCAATTCTTGTCACTCCGATGGTGCTGTTGAGATGAATTCAACATCCTCATCTCCACTAAATGCAATCGTTTCTCATCCCGTAAAAAGAATAAATAGAGATAATAAATAAAGATTTATTCAATACAACAGGTCTAATTTACGGTATGTATATTTTCCCCTTTAACTTGAGGTCCAGTTCCGGTTTTTTCTAGTAGTAAGTTCCATTATTTTTGAGTGCCAAGGTACATTCTATAAATTATGTTTGTATTATCACAATTAGAATAGAATAAAAATACAAGCGATCACAATTTTTGTATAGCATGTCAAGCAACACTGCAAGGTTAGTCATGGAATGCTACGCAAAGGTTCGAGGGCCAAAATTTCGCACGAACGAAGTCGCTTGCACAAGCTAGTGTATGATTATTGACTAGAGGAAAGAGGGGGCGACACCATGACGCTACTGGTTAAACATAATACAAGACATAATCGGACAGTTACATAATTTTCTCAAACTAGGCGAATTATGAGACTCACTTATAAAGAAGGTTACCATGTTAATGCCACACATTTAAACGTAACACGTTGACCGAATTTAGATCTTTTATAGATATCACCATAATAATTATCTTACCTAATACATACGAAAGTTTCGGAGGATGAATCGAGAGACGGATGTTTGTAACTGTTTTAAATCTGGATTAACACATAGGATAGGTTTAATCCTAGTATTAACGTCACTGTGTGTGGGTTGTAGCTATTAAGAAGCACATACTCCAGCAGTTCCACGAAGGGCACCCGCTGACAATGGCACCTGAGCAACTTAAACCTTATCTATTCCACATAAGGCACCTCGTAGAATACCTCGGGAATTCCGCTTCTTAGCTGGGCGCACAATGAAAGTATTTTCAAAATGCTTTGTACAGGGTGGGATGTTCACCGTATAGCGTATTGCCATACCATACGTCTGATGTTGAAAAACAAGGGAGTCAAATTGTTTTGTCCTCTCTCGCTCTGGAGTGTCGAGTCAACCAGTACATCATTGCCGATGAGCCTCTTGTGGGAGAAGTCATAAAAGTCATGCATTTGGCCATTCGTCTTGGTTTCATTTTCGTCATAAGCAAACATTTTAGCATTCATGTCCTAGAACCAAAAATTCAAAGAATGATGATGTGACATCTACCAACCCGCACTGGGCCCGCGTGGTAGATTATGGCCCATTCCCTTTCACAGAGAGGACGCCTGTGTCCCAACCGTGGGAATATTTATAGGCTGATGATGATGTATCATACATACATCATCATTCTAGAACGTACCATTCTCGAAAATAGTTACGACCCTATTAAAATAATTGCCGTCTCTCCAATCTATTGTACATACGCCTATTTTTCTGACGACCCGTAACACATGCAAAGATTTCTTAAGATAACGAGGGAAAACTTTGAAAGCAAATCTTCTCCACAAAGGTAACATTGTACGTACATGGAAATGATTGGATTGTACATTTGTGCCATCGTGACTGACGTGTGAAAGTGTTAGAAAAGCATACTTTGCTTCAATGTTGTGCAGTATACAATATTGCAAGTTATTTTCACTTTCTTCAAAGTGACCTGAGTAGATTGATAAGCACGAACTAATCTTCCTTAGCTCAGTAATCACGCTCTTATCTTGCGGTGGCAAGAAATGGCCTTTTGTTTTAGACTGTTCTACTGTATCACTGGCTTGCTGTCTCTTCTTACTTTCTTACAAATTGGCCAAAGATGGCAATAGTCTTCCTTTACCAATTTGTTATATAGTTTCTCGTGTATCAGATATATGAGAACTTTAAATTGATCCTGTATCATTAACATCGCCTGAATTTTTTCCACATAATGTCAGTTTTGTGGCTTGGCTTTCCATTTCTTTCAAATTCACTGACTTTATTATTGATATAGACCATAATCTTCAAACACTTCTTTCCTATCAAAAGTTCACATAAACTGGACCACTTGTTTACCAGTAGTACCTAACAATGTGCAAGTATTAAACCTAGTTTGAGATGTAACGTAATATTTTACGTTTCAACTCCAAAGTTATGTCACGACAACCGACGATGAGTACCTTTGACGGATATAACAGTGAAAGTTAAAGTTAACGCGCTCGCGTCTATTAGTGTTTATGTGTTTATCCTTTCAATGAAACTGTGATTTGCAGATTTTAGGCTACCTTCTGAGAGACCTTCCAATTTTTGAGGACTGTCATAAAATGCCACAGTGACCGTGGAACGCAAGTCATGACAGACCCTTGCGCTTCACCCACGACTCATTTAATTAATTATTTTTTAAAAGCCTAAACCCCAGCAATTGCTTTTAAAAGCAATCACTTCATATTTCGACAAAGAAAGGACTATTCTGTCAATTGTTTTGTTCAATTAACACATATTTTCATCATCTTTTTTTGCAATGAGTTTGCTCTTTAGCCTTAAAGAGGAATGCCCAAAAATATATGGAGCAAAAACCCAGAATCGATTAAAACGACTTATGTGTGGCAAGGTAGAGTATACATACTATAACCCAAATTCAATGATAGTTTTCGATTAAACCATCACCAAGTAAAAAAAAACGTAACTAATTGACTGAACTTTAAAAAATCTATGGCTTGTTTAAAGCGGTTTTACAAACGGTATTGTTGTGAATTGTGCTTGATATTGAGAGAGATTTGAGAGTAAAGAACATTTACGTATCTACTGATTATATTTAAATCTATGTAAACATTATTTATCATCACTATAGCATCACTACATAGTATAAAACAAAATCGCTTCCCTCTGCCTGTCCCTATGTATGCTTATATCTTCAAAACTCCGCAACGGATTTTGATGCGGTTTTTTTTATAGATAGAGTTATTCAAGAGGAAAGTTTTTATGTATATAACATGCATGATATGGTAGAGATTGCACCCGTGCGGAGCCGGGACGGGTCGCTAGTGTACATTTAAAAGTGATTACGGATTATTATAGGGCTATTAACTTAATAAATGAAAACAACTGAATACACGCTACGTTCTTTTATCTTCTATAATATAAAAATGGACCACAAAATGTTGCTAAGCTCATAACTCGAAAACGGCTGTAACGATTCGGATAATTCTTTTTTTGTTGTGTCTGTAACCATTGGGATGGTTTTAGAGGACGAAAATCATCGTGTTCAGCCGTGCGAAGCCGGGGCGGTCGCTAGTTGATTATAAAAATGTTACATATTTTCTAAATCTAAAAAATAGTGGATTGGCGGTCGCCTCCTTCTGCGAAGCAGTAATGCTCGTGAAGGAGGAGGCGGGCCGCGAGAGGGAGAGGACAGCGTCCTCCCTCCACCCCAACCGCAGTGGTAGACGCCCACGTCGTCGGACGTTGGCAGACGACCTCCGGCCACCATAGGCGCGGGCATGCGGACACTCGGGATTACTCGCTAAAGGGCAACTCGCTGTCCGACCATGGACCATGCCCGGGTCGACGGCTATCGAAGAACACCGTGGATTTTAATTAGCACAAGCCTGACAGTCCCTCAGTGCCCTGCCCGGGGCGGGAAGCCTCATTTGATGATTTTAACCCGATAAATAAAAGTCTAAAAAAAATGTTTTTTTTTTTTTGTTTATATTGCTGCAGGCAATAGATCAGATATTCTGCCAGTTATTACAACGTTAACCAAATAGGCCAGCAGAATGTAACGATTCTATATAGCAAGGCGTGTGCCGTCCTAGTTCCTACACAGAAATTGTTATTATGCTCCTGTCTTGTTTGGTTATGGTTTTCCGCGAAACTAATAGCGTATTTATGACCTCTTATTTAAGGTCTATTTAGATGATCATAAATTATTTTAATCGACTCTGGGTTTTTTTTGGGCATTCTTCTTTGACCCAGAAGAAAAGAGGCCTAAGATGGACCTTGCTTAGAAGGAACTGGAACTCTCGCACGCCGACGCAATAATTATAGTAAAGACTGCCTGGCATCTGACTTCGACAGAAAAGATGTCAATTCTGTTCATAAAAATCTAGGTATTCAGCTTCAAGGCTGTGGGATCATTCGAGAGAGCTACCGCAATTTTGGAACCCAAGAGATTAATAAAGGAACGGGGCGGGTTTTAGTCAATAAGATTCTGACAGTCCCTTTTTCTCCAATCAGAGTCAGAGAAGTCGTTTGATGATTTTTCAACCCTTGACGTCTTAAAGCAACGAATTATTTCACTGTGGGAAAGAGACAGTCGTCTAGCGCCTTCTCATTCCCACACTGGAATAGCTCTCGTTTTAAGACGTTATGGTAAGCCGCCAGTAGCTGTTTCTACATCAAAGTCATAACAGAAATAAGATCTAGTATTACATCTAGTCTAGACTTTCGAATTCCTAGATTTAAGTCATACGTCTAAGTTTAAGTTATAACTAGTCCATTGCCAGCTAGATGTGAGGTACTTTAATAAATGATAAGTCTATTACAAATTGTGTAATATTGTTAAAAGTAATCGTTTTGTCAGTTCTGGCGATCTTAAAGGCGATAGCAGACTCATAATATAAATAGGGATGGAATTCGTAAAATGGCCTATTTTGTTGCTTGCTATAGTAATAAATTGTCCCATTATAATATTTAAAGAATGCAAAATTATATTGATACTTTTCATAGTAAATTCTCTTACATCGACTTAGTACACTAAACACTTGATAAATGATGATACACTCATAATGCCCATGTTATATACGTAATTTCAATATTTTTCTCGGTAGCTTATTTATACATAAGAATTTGAATAATTACTAAATGAATTTTATTTATACTTAATCTTTCATTATAAAATGAAAGTACTAAAGTAAGCTTACTTATTATTCAGATTTATGCTGCAATGAAATACTCATTTTCTTTATTAAAACTCTTAATATTCCGAATACGTTAATGACTATTGTGAAACGATTGACCATGACTATTGGAGGTGGTATTAAAGCAGATGACCATAGGTTACGGTGACCCATTGACCCAGCTGCGCAACATCTCACGAAGAGAGAACATGGTCACAGTGGACATATCAGTAGCAGACAGTATTTCAACTAAGAACAAATTGATCGAAATCGAATTACTAACACATGTAAGGCGTTACGAAAATTCTAAGAATGATTTTGGTCAGGTTGGTACTTAGATCAAGACAAGTTAGTGAACCAAGTGTTGCTACACTGGGTACAACACTAACTTGAGCATATGCAAGATAACCAATTAGTTGATAACCTTACAAACAGATGTCCGCCATCGGGGCACTCGCTTGTAATGTAACATGTCGTAGTAACAAATTGTATTATTATAGGTTGAGGAGTGTAATGATCGATTCTCTTCACTACTTAGACTACACTATTCTTCAACTGTTTTATTACAGAAGAGCTTAAAACCTAGTTTTGATTTTACAAAAGGTAAAAGTTGGTTTACTGGTTATCTGTATACTGTGAAACTTCCAATCCGCCCATTGTTAGATTAACACGCAATGGTACTTCTATGGGCTTTTAATGGTGATAACTTTGCATGAGACGAACGTGTTGATGAGATTCGTTTGACTGTAGGTAAATGACTTGTTAATGAAGGTTAAGTTAAGGTATAAGTAAATATCTAAATACTAATTTAGCTGTTTCGTCACGCGAGCTCAGAATCATCGTATTTCATTTTGACATTCTCTACGACGATGAACGAAATAGATTTGAAATCTGTTGATACTGCATCATGTCTGTTTATGATTCAGCGATATAAGCAGCAAATGCGGTGGTGCGTATTTTAATTGTAAATGATGACAAAGAGAAGAAAAATTCAAAAATACTAAAAGGTTAAATTATCTATCCGCAGAAATCAAGAACTGGTAGAACTGATGTCTTCAGCAGTAAGAGATCTAGCAGAAGCCGAGTTCCTCGGTGAGAGAGACGAGCAGAACAATCCTCTGCCTTCTCGACCTCTGCCTAAGGAGCAGATACAGACTGCATCAGGTAAGAATCACCTTCTAAAGCTTATGTCAGAAATACGAAGTGCCTAATGTGCTGTTTCTCAAGGAACAGATATTGTGTAACTGATAAGGTTCATCAGATAGTAGAACATGCTACTGTTTATTAAAATCAAACTCAAACATTTATTGCATTAAGGTGAGGTGTTAAAAGATTTTAAACAATTTTGCCAGAATCTGTCATGAACCCTGCAGGAGCACAGCAACTTCAAAATGAACATACAAGTTATAAGAAACATTCAAGTATTGAATAATTCAAATAATAAATACAAACATTTTACTTTGATTAAAATAGACTCAGATGTACTTATATGCGTAAGGGCAGTTTTTGGCGAAGTAATGATTTCGATGTAACAACTTAACAAGAGGGTTTGACTTCCTCTGTTCAGGCTTACATGGTAAACTTAAACTCAAATGAAGATTGGCAAAAGCTAGAGAATCAGCACTTTTTTCTTGAGAATATTCTGGTGGAATAATTCTGCCATTTCATCTAAAATCCTGCAATCTACAGTATCCTTGGCTACCGGTAAACTTATAAAACGAAATAAGTCCGTGCTGCAAATTCAATATCATTTAAAATCGATCTGCAATTAAGTCAGCCCAAGTACCTTAATGAGTTGAGTAGAACTGGTTATAGCGTCGAGGATGTGGGTTAACTAATAATTACCTCTAGTTCAAATTTACTTAAGCGAGAACAAATTTAGGCGTAGCTACATTATTTGCATGCATACTAACTAGTGGAATACGTAGATCACGTTTTAGGTTGAGGTTGCTCTGAGAAGTTATCTACTTTAAAACTCGTGATTAATTACATAATGTACAAATTGAGGATTGTTGCATAGGTTTTACAATTTCATTATTCTGACTACCAAGACGTTGAATCGACAATTACTGTCAACGGGATCGCACCTTATCACGCAACTTATCACCAGCCTTTTTGATTAGATTTTTGTTATAACAATTTCAGAATTAATTAATGTCCCTTTTCCGTACAGTCTTCTTGTGAATAAAATATACATTCCAATGTCAAATTATTGTCCTGACATCTACTTTCTACGAGAAAGATTTCCTCTTTCATGTTCTCGCCCTTTCTTCTTAATTACTCAATAGCATTTTATTAACTACATCATTCTCCCCGCTTTTTAAAAACAATGTAGTTGATCAAAATAGCTCCACAAATAAAATCAGGCTCACAATACATTGGAAATCAACGCATTCCGATCTACAAGTGGCACATTATGGCAGTACATGTGTGGTACATTAGTATTCCGGTCATGGCGTACCGCAAGGAACTATGCTGCGCCCTCCATTGGTACGTGACAGAGTCAAACAATGGGGACAAATGTGTCTCTTTAACCGATTCGTGTTTGTATAGTTCTAGGGCGACTTTCGGTTTTCTTGGTTGGTTCCGTGTTGGACTGACGTCATTTTATAGGCTGGGAAGACTGTGTTCTTTTATTTATAAGCGTGAATAATGCGGTTGAGATAAGAACCTATAAAGTAGCGCTGTAACAACTTCTGGTTCTTTTATTTTAATGCCTTTTAGGTTTGTAGATCAAAATAGGACTTTGGATTCTTACTGTTTAAAAAGGAAAATACGATATTTATTTTCGATGCCATTATGAGCTGCTTCAGGATTGTGGCTTAAGACTGAAAAGGACGGAAGTGTAGTTCTTAATTTTTACTTACACGTCCATTTATTACGAGTATTTCCTACATCGTGTTATTTCGTTATCATGCGAGGAATCAGTTTCGCTGGAGATTTTCTCTGTCTCAAATATCAACAAGATTCAGTTTGAAGGTAAGGTTAGGTTTCCGCGCAGCATTGAACTTTCATTTACACACACTACTCATTGCCAATTAATAGGTAATAAGTTTACCTGCTTATATGGCAATTTAATATAATTTATTACTTACACAGAGCAAGCCTTGACTGACACAAATGTTGCTTCGTTTTACGCTAAAGTTGAAATTAATAGCGTATGGAGTCGACCTTCAAAAATTGGTCTGAAGAGGCTTTGTAAATTGTAAATTTAATATTGTAAATATTAAGAACTTCCTGCATGGGTGATTACTCCTTTGTCTCTCAGATGCATGGATACTTAAAAATCTAAACAGATACTTAAATGCTAAAAATCTAAACATTTTTTTTTGTGAAACCTTCATAAGCGCCCGGGGACAAGATCAGGGAGTGTGGAACTTTACTAAACCCATTGAACTATTGTTACTAGAGACGACACCACGTATCACCACTGTGTCCCATCCAGGATGAGTGCGTGCGCACAAGTTCATTCAGTTGTTTGACAGCTCTGTGGCGAGCTCTAGGCGCTCGCACTCATCCTGGATGGGACACAGTGGTGATGCGTCAGATGCGTGGTGTCGGCTCTATACGTAGTAATAGTAGCTCAATGATTAAACCCTCCTTGTTGTCATCATTATACTATGGAGAGAAGCTCCGGTGCCAATGCCTGTTAAGGCAGACTGGTAGACTTTAAAAAGTTTTTCCCTGACCTTTGCTGCACACTATGCCATTGTCTCTCCCTTCGAGTCATTCTGTAGGAGTCTGAACACCTACGACCCCAAAACCAATTTGTACTTATGTGAAATCGAGCTTTGATTTAATTAGTTCCATTTCTCTCATAGTTGAAGTACTTAGCGCATAGTCCGGCAAATTACAAAGCCGAAGTGACAGTGGGCAGGCCACATAGCACGCAGAACTGATGGCCAATGAGGCCGTGATGTTTTCTAATGGTAACCACGCACCGACAAGCGTAGTGTAGGACCTCCACCTATAAAGGTGGACAGATGATCTGATGAAGACCACAGGGTCGCACTGGATGCAAGCCGGTTCCAACGTACCCTATAATATTTGAAATCTATGGGATAGGTCTATGTTCAGTAGTGGACATCCAGAGACTGCTTTGATGATGATGTTGATTTCTCTTAAAGTAAGTTCCTAAGAATTCTTCTTATAATCCCTTTCAGACTGGGAGATCTTAACCGACCCCCTGCCAATGGGTGGTGTGATCGGTTGCGCTGGCCGAGAGTGGTCGGCCCGCCATGTGCTAGCTGCTGGTGCGTTGTTGGGCAAGAGTTGTTCTGCTGCTCTCAAACTGGCAGGACACAAACCTCAGTTGCAGTCACAGGTAACCAACTAATAATGAGTTTAATAATTATACAAATATTGAGAGTTTAATAATTAGACTTTTTGGCTGGATGACTAGCTGGCAACCTCTCACTCTCAAAGATCGATGGTCAAATGGCTGGTCTGCTTTTCGTACGGTTGAGGGTATGCTAGTTCTTAAATATAATTATTATACTGCGGACAGCTTCTTTCTGCAGACACATTGCACCGAAACCCGGGGTAATCCCGGTAATTTCAAGAAGGTTATGAAAATGTTGCTGGGTACAGCCAGTTCAATGTTGATTACCTAGACAAAAAGAAATCGAACTAAAAAAACGAAAATGCTTATCGCAGTATTGACCTGGCTCAGTGCAGAATTGAGAATCAATCAAATAAAATTAGGTCTTAAAAAGCCAATTTAGCAGATATTCACAAAATCAATTGCAGTAAAAAGATGAGCAATAGAATCGAATACTTCATTTTGCAAATTAAAACGCCTTAAATATCCAGAAACTACTAATGACTTGAGCTTAGACATCCCAATTTAAAATATACTATTGATGACCTACCACAGAGAAGTTCCAGTGCGGTAACGAGGTGGCGCTAAAAGACGACTTGTATAGCTATGTCTCTTTTCGGCTTTAATACGTCATGGTAGGCTGACCTAACATTTACATGCTTATCTTCCAGGGCTACCTCTTCGGCTGTCACCTAGCCCTGGCCTGGCAGGCATTCCTGGACCTGGAGACGTTCACAGGTCCGGAGCCCGCGAGCTTCTCCCTGGTGGGGGCGCCGCTGGCCTTCACGTTAGAAGCTCGTCCTGAACTGTACGAGTACATTGAAGCTGGGAAGAAGAGCGTGCAGGATGTTGATTATCATGCTGTGAGTAGTTCCACCTTCTTCCTAAGATCGTCATCGTAGTTTGCCTATAATGTTCCCACTGCTGGGACACAGGCCTCTCTGTGAGAGGGAGTGGGCCATAAGCCACCACGCAGGCCCAGTGTTCCTTATTTTTACTTTTCTTCTTTACTCTGTTTGGGCCCAGTTAGGGCCTTGTTTCTTTGTCTTTGTTCAGATCATTACGGGTGCAGGTGAAGTCACATTTGGGATACTCCAGCAAGCGAGACATTTTCTAATCTGCACTGCATTCGCACTGTGTTCTAAATGGATCGATGATCCACTTCTTCACCAAATTGTATTTCGATTTTGCCCACTTGGGTAGCCAAAGCTTTCCATTTGGGTCGCTGCAGTTCTCGACTAGAGGACATCACTTTGGACTCCACAAAGTAATAGAAGTCCTTTTTTCGATATGTCTTTCGCCAGCAGTCTTGGTTTTTCACTTTCCGCATCTTGATTCTCCGTATCATTTGATCATAGAAATCACGTTTAAATAAAAAAAAAACTTTTAAATAGAACCCTTTTTTTATTCTTTCAATTTGAAAAACTTGCCATGTGCTCTTCCATGACGCCTCTGCCTGGCATTAGGCTTTTCGGCGTACACACTGGACTCTTTGTTAACTAACTAAAATCTGTATTTAACTCAAGTGTTAAGAATGACACCCTTTTTGATAATTTTATTAGCAGGCCTTAATTTTGGATCCTATTTTTTCCTGACTTGTCTGATTGTTGTTTGCATTTTTTGACCATTTTAACCGTGTTCCAGTTATATAAAGCAGTGCTAGAAGGCGACGGTATAGAGCAGACGAAGCGCCTCCAGCGCTCTCACATCGCGCGCGCGGTCGACGTACTGGACAGCTTCCCGAACTGTGACGCACGGACCGCTCTCGCCAACATCATTGTAGCTATGCATCATGAACATCTTTGAACCTTGGACCATCTTTTTGATTTAAAGCTGAAAAGCTGTTAAAAATTAAGTAACTACTTAAGACTATAAAATAGAAAATACTCAATGTTTGAACCGACTTTCATGAGGAATACGACTTACGTTATTTTTTTTTTCAAAAATCCTGCCTATGAAACTTGTTTTTTTTTTATATAAGAATCTCCGTATTTCCTCACGGTTGTCTGAATATAAAAATAAAAAATTCTCAAAAAGACACGCAGATAGACGCACGTATACGCGCTTCAAGCGAGATTTGAACGCAATTTTGTTACAAGCACACGGGGCTGTACTAAAATACGCGTGTACGTGCAGATACAGCGATATAGACGCGTTGTAATCACTCGTAGTTTCCGTGTTTTGGTCGGAGACTCCTCATCTGTTGTATAACGGCGTTCGTTGAGACAACGCTGTTGTCTGACCTTTTGTATGCGCTTCAAACGCACGCAAACGCACGTAAGTAGAACGCGCGTTTTGCGTGCGTTTGAAACATGCGTTTTCAGACGGCGTCGCCGTCGTCTAAATACGCCGTGTTACCCCCCCCGCATAATGTCTATTTTTAGTACCTGAAAACAATATCTCTAAATGTACCTAATTAATGCTTCGACAGAAAAAGTTTTTATAAATTGAATTCCTCAAACTGTATTTTAATTTACCAGTAACAATTTTGCCTTTAGTGAGTCCATAATTTCTGAATTGATGAGTCAAGTTACCGACCTAGTTATTTTATTCAGAATTCAATACACGGTTTTCTAGCAAAATTTTGTATGACGTTATGTTTGTACTAATTTTCTAGAATAAAATCTTTTGAGAACATGGCATGCAAATATGAGGTCTTATGAATGAGTAAAAGAATTATTTCACAAGGGAAGTCCAGTTTATCGTTAGTTTGTTTCAGTACGAACGTGTTTTCGTGTTATGTTAAAAAGTTTTTTTTCTTAATTGATCAAAAATATATTGGCGCGTGGCTGAAATCGGAACTAACACAAACCGCCATTTTTCTTTTTAAAACATTCCTTTACTTATGTTCTAAACACTTTTCAATAGTAATTGTTCAAATACTTTTCAAAATGCCCAATTAATTCCAATATCCTTAGCACGAGTTTTCAGTATTGGAGACGTAAACTGGAACTTTGACAATTTCAAATTGACAATTTTCAAGGAAAAAATTAGTTTCTTCTTCTCACACCAGAGGCGCTGTTCCATTTTTTCATACAAGAAACGCTGTAAATACTGGAAACTAAAGTAGTGAAAACTCGTGCTAGGGGTACAGTATTGTTAATTATACAGAGTTACCATTTTTTGTTTGTCAACTCAAAGTATAAAAAGAAAATACAATTAGATAATAAGTAGTTAATAAAAAAATATGATATGTACTTAATGCTCAAAATAATTACATATGTATTATTTAGTAAATAAGCGAATTTGTATTATTATATTATAAGAGATCAGCTCTTGATTTTAATACTCTAACCAAAATTTATATTTTGATATTGATGTATTTATGAACGAATTTATAAGATGAAATTATAAAACTGTAATAATATTGAAGTAAGAAGTATTAAATAAGTCGATAAACCATATTGTTCAATAGAACCAGGGTATTTGTATTTTTATACCACAAATAAACAATTTTGAAATCCAAAGTATTAAAATTGAATTTTCATAAAATAAAAAAAAACAACATTTTTTGTTGTCGGTCCCGTTTCACCCTATTAACTCCATATGATTTTTTTTAAAGTTTTGTGTCTTATGATTACTTCCCAAAATTTGTTCCTCTTTAGCAATACTATCGAATAGTCTAATAATACAGGGTGTGATTTTTTTTCACTGGACACAAAGGGCACTGCTGTCGTTGAACGCAAATATCAACTAAAGGAATGAATGGGCTGGTTTTAATCAGTCAAGATGGGTAGTCCTGACGCCACCCAAAGTAGGTGGCCCACCACGACGTCTTACAGCGTAGTAAAGTAATTCTGTTACAGTATGAGACAGAGATAGACCTATGCGAGTCATCTAGCGCCATCTCGTTCCCACACTGGAATTGCACTCGCTTTAAGACATCATGATGAATAATCAAACGAGTCCTGGTGGCCTACCATGACGTCTTAAAGCGTGACTAGTTAAGCTGTGGGAAAGGGACAGAGCTATACAAGTTGTCTAGCGCCATCTCGTTTCCTGAGCGGAACCACTCACGCTTTGACGTCATAGTAGGCCACCTGCTTTGGGACCGAAAAGAAAAGGAGGCGAACGCCCCGTCATCTATTTTATTTGTAGAGAAATCGCTCGTGAGTCAGTTGGTATTAGTGGAGCCACTAGACACGAGATGGCGCTGTCTGACTTTTTCAACGTCAGTCTCATAGCTCTTAAAAATCCATTTTGGCTGAATCATTTATCTACTTTATTGCTAGAGCAACATTAAGGAATGTTCTAGTTAGTATTATAATTCTGATGAAGTGTCCTTTTTAGACCAAAAAGTTTTTAGTCTCGTTTTACTGGTAGGTTGGTGGTTTCATGAAGTTCGGCTAACAGCCACCAGATGGCGGTACATGTCTGTCGAAGGCAAAAGGCGATTCAAAAAATAAAACATGACAAAGTTTTTTTAAATTAATTGTATTAATAAATAATGGTAGTTCTATTTACATGACACATTCGATTACTCTTTTGTTTTGGCAGAAGACAATAAAAATATTGTTACACAATAAGTTCGCCTAACTCAAACGTAGCAGGCGCGAGGCCCACAACCTAACATTCTTAACGACATTGGTAATAAACCCATTCCCACATCATAAGAATAACATAATAATAAAAAAAACACATTTTTGGTTACAATCTGACAATACTGGTCGATTTTGGTTTTGAAAAGTTTTCACGTTTCGCAACAACTTTGCAATCAATCACACTGAAGAAAGACATACATACTATCATCCACCAAGTTAATGTATATCACAGGCTTCTAATGTGACCTAAATGATACAATTTACTTACAAATGAGGTTGCTTTCACAATTTTATAATTTAACGTTATTTTTTGGTGTCAAAAGTTCGCCACTGCAACATGTATAAAGTTTACAAATATCCCAACTGTACTGATTTATTTCATATGTGTATATTATGATTTAAAAATACTGTGATTGCTTTTGATATGTCTTGTCACACAATGCATTGAAAATTGAAGAGTTTCTACGATTGGCAACTATTTAATGGCAAGAATAACAGGGCATTTTACCAATGGTATACACAAATAATATCCGAATACAATTTTAGGCATATTTCGGTATGTTACCAAACGTCACGCGTACCATAAGACCGTCGACAATATCGCACCATTCGTTAATTTTAATATTTTTCACTCCTACGTTACAATGTACATAGACCCCGATGTCTATTATTGCTTAGTTTTTATAAGTTTTGTTTTATCCAAAACTTGTTACCTATAAATAATTTTCACGTTCGTCCCAATAAATTTACCATTCAATAAATACGTACACGTAAAAAATATAAACTATATCAATAGTTTAATCTTTAAAACAAACTTTCCTTACTCTAATTATATATTAATAACTATTCCTCAGTATGGTTTCATTCATTTTCAATAATATGCCTACTTTATAATCTTTCCAAGCGCCTGAAAATTGATTTTTTAACCTTGCAATATTCTATCTTATATAAATGTAATTTATTATTCATCTTTTATTGTATGGTATCTAATTTTATAAAATTTTATCGTCACTAAGTTAGAAGAAGTTCGTATAATGCAATCGCAGTTCTTAAACAATAAGGTCACAATTCATAATATACTCGATAACTCAGATTCATTATATAATATCAATTATATTTATAGCCAAACATACAGGCACTCGACTTGACAAATAAAGAAGGCGATCTTGAAACATGCATAAAACAACCTGTAATAATTTAATGATCGAGCCGTAAAGCAAATATATTAAATATTAATGTCTACAGTAACACTAAAATTATTACAAAGAAAATGATACGATAATGGTTCACGTAATACAATATAAATAAGTTAAATATTCTAAAAAGTTAAAAATACACACGTCTTAACCTAATAGAAAAGCACTCGTATCTTTGTGGTAAAATACTAGCGGCGGACCGCTTCATTCAATTCATTAAAACGATTTAAAATATAAGCCAAAACAAACGTTCAGAATGACAGGAATGGTAATAAACATTACAAATTAAATAAAACAACATATTGACAGACAAAGGTACAAAATAATGTATAACACGACCGCCGAATGTCCGCAGCGCTCCACGACCGCTCTCAATGTAGTGTTTTGTACTTTTGTTCTGATAAACGTTACATAATGTAGGGTTAGTAGTTTATGAGATCATTGTGTCGCACAAAACTTTCGAATATGCGCTTAATTAGAAAAAAACATCGACAAAATATGCAGACAAAACATACATTTACGACACTATTTTATACAGCAATAGTCTGTTTAATTAAACTAACCGCTCAGGGCGCTCAACGATCGTTAACTAAAAATAAGACAAGAATATACAAAAAATTCTACACGATTACGGTCACTTTGACAAAATACACAATCGATACTAACGTAACGTAAGACTAGCTGAAATGCGATAAACACTATTTAAAATTAAAACTTAAACTTACATCTTTGATTAAAACTCACTCGGTATACGTTTTAAAAAATATTTCAGTTACAAACGGTACTCAATTCCAATCTTTAAATGCATAAAAGGAATCGCATGGATTTTCAACATGGCGGCACACCGGACCAGTGCCGCGTCTAATACTTATCATAAGTCGAGGAACTACAAAATATATTGGAAAGCACAACGGCTCTACTCGACGATTAGAAAACTTCTAAAAATCGAAAGGCAACACAGAGCTTACATAGCTAGGGAAGGGACGTCTGTGCGTCGGGGAGTGTTCGCGCGGGAGGGCGCGAGCTTGCGTCAGGTGCTGGACTCTTGGTAGGGACCCGTCACCGTGCACGGGTGCATCGGGAACAGAGTGGTCCACGACATGGTGGTGGCCGTGTCGGCGCGCAGCCGCACCTGGCCCGCGCGCCGCGCCGCCGCCGTGGCCTCCACCAGCGCCGACAGCGACGAGAACCCGCCCGGGATTGTATCCTCACCGCTCTTCCACTTCTCCGGGCCGGGCGTCTGCCGCTCCGGACCGGGCGTCGTCGCCGGGGATACTGAATTCGAATTCGGTCCCGGCGTACCAGGTGTCGGTGGATTCAGACCCAGTTTCTTTAACCTCATCTTCTCCTCCCATTCTTCAAGACCATGTTTTGGACGATTCAGATTTCTATGTTGATAAAATACGAGAGATATCCTCGTGGGATTGACTCTGTTCGGACTTTTGACTGCTGTTGTCGAATGCATTTCATGCTTTGCGCATTCGAAGAGAACACTTCCGTGGCCCAGTGCTATGGCCACGCCACCCATCTGACCATCTTTGAAACAATCCAAGTTTTCAGTAAATTCTGTAACTTCGCCAATGGGCTCAGCTTTGGGTGGTTCAGGCGGGTATGGAATAGAAAAAGGTGGTGGGTATATGCACCAATTTGGTGATGACTGACACCAATTCGGACTTGGATTTTGGTAGAAGTTTGGGGCAAAATTTGGATTGTATTGGTATCCATAAGAATTGTAACAGTGTGGGTTTCTAAGCAGCTCTTCCCTTTTGTATTTCTCAGCGTTGTAATATGCGAGGCTGTTGTAATCGTTGTAGGTGTTCTCATAAGGATTAAAGTGGCCGTAAGGATTCGGCGGGAATGAATAGGCATTCGCGACCTGCGGGTAGTTGCCGTAACTTTGTATCTGCGCCTGATTACCGTAGGCATTCTGGTTGACGGGATGGAAGTTGTTCCCAGTAAAGTCAGGAACTGGTTTGTTAGCTGCCACTTGCATGTTCTGTTCATCGTGATTTATGGTGAAGTTGTTTTGAGAAGTTGAAGTCTGCTGAGGCGCGGTATTGTTCATTCTACTGTCGTAAGGACTCCTATGCTCATATCCCTGGCTCAAATGCGGCCTGTCTGAAGGTGGGTACGGTTTAAGAAACGTGGAGTTCTCAACAGCTTCAGGCGGATTCGTGTGCTGCGACCGTGATGGCGGTCTTGCTTTGGGAACTCTAAATAACGAGTTTTCATTTTCAGGTGTCGACTGTTCTTTAAGTTTTGGATCCCAATTTTTTGATTCAGGTGACTTCCACACACTTTGGCGAGCATCTGATTTCATCATATCATTATTTGGTGACTTAAGTTCTGGGATCTGTGACGGAGCAGGAGAAGCGGGCGTGCTCTGAGAGTTCTGAGATATCTCAGTCAACCGCGGCGAACTCGGCATGTCAAAATCAGGTATTTTGTTTGTAATATCGGCGATCAAATTTTGTTTTTCAGGCTCTGGGGTTACTTTTGGAAGTAAAGGATCTGAGTTTGTTTCACTCCTGCTAGAATCTGGACTGTAGTTGTTTGGAGGTACGTTCAAATGCGCTGTTGTTGAGTCAGGATCCTCCTTTACGACGTTATTAAACAGTTCCGTGTTAGCAAAGTCTGGCCATTGGTTCTGAGGAGCCATTTGGTTAGAAAACTGTTGCTCTCTCTTTTGCAATCCAGCAGCAAAACTTGGTAACTGATTAGGGTTTGGATTAGGATTCTGATTTTGATGATTCTGAATTTGAGTTCCTTCTACAATTGGCGATACATGATTTTGGTTGTAGAGCGCATTCTGATGATGCAAGTTATAACTTTGATCGTAGGGATTGTATGGAGAGTCTAGAACAGTGCTGGAGATCTGGTTGCTTTGTAACTGAGCATCCGTGAAGTTGTCTATCATAGTTGCCATATCTAATAGGGCAGGGTTGCCTAAGTTAGGGTTGATGAGTCCTGGATTCTGGTGTTGCATATTAGGGTTGACGAAGGCAGAGTTATAGTGAGAGTTGTTGGTGAATGCTGATGGATTGGACTGGTTTAAGGCTGGGGTGATAGCCCTGGGTGACGCACTACTTTGGCTTCGAGGACTGGCATTATTCCTTGCATCTGTAGGCTGAGGAGTTCTTGGAGCTGGTGATTGTTGAGACTTCTTCTGGTTGTTGCCTGGACTCTGTGAGTTGTTGCTGTTGGCTGATGTGTTTGATTCTGAATTCTCGTCGTCTTTCCGCTTCTTTCCGTGACGACGGCATGGTTGTAGTGGGACTGATCTTACGCGCACTTCCATTGGGTATCTGGAAATAAAATTTAATAATAAGTATTGCTTGGTAAAGTACAAGAACGGATTCTGAAACATGGCAATATTCAGATCGGGCATAATTGTGTCTCCAAATGGGGTAATTTCTTAAGATATCAAATGATAATCAAATGAACAAAATCTAACTTATTCGACAATAATAAAACTTGTACATCACCACTCACTTATCGAGAATCTCAAGCGCCCCGCTCTTCACCTTCTCATCTTGTCCATCTTTGGAGCCGAACTCATCAGTGGTGTCCAGGACATACAGTGGTAGCACATGGAGCTGTTCATCTGGAGGCCTGGTTAGAGACCTGTGCTTGGCGAGGGTGACCACGGCAGTACAGCCGTTGTTCATATTGTGGAGGTCGCGGTGGGCATGTGCGCAGAAGTCTATGCATGCTGTTACACCTGTAAATATAAAAGAGTTACCAATGTAGTCCAGAGTTTAAAGAGAGTATCAAATGTTAAAAGAGGTAAGAGATGTAGATCTTAGGGCCTAAAATGAATGAATGGAACCTGATACTTCAAAGAAAAATGCTTTAACTAAAACCAAAATTGATTTTTTCGGCGTTGCTATTTAAAATCTTCAGGTAATTCAGTTTTTAGAAACCTATCAATTGCTCCATATTTGCAAACATGGTTAATCAACCTACCAGAAAACGGTCGTCCCGGCTTAAACCCGAGCCTGCAATCCGACGCTTCCTTCTCGAACTGTATCTGGTTCTCAAAGGCCTTCGGAGCCAGGTTCATGTACAGCGGGCTGAGCAGTGTTGCCAGTACGTGGATGCGTTCTTCTATCTCGCTCTCCTCTGTCTTCACAGACAAGCGGAACTTGCGAACGGTTTTTGAACGGGCGTATTTGCATCCATTGTAGTACATCGACCAGGAACATCCGAAGCTATAGGAGGCACCGCAGGTCTCAGGATCTAGGCCTGAAAGAGATGAAAGGTTCAGATGTTGAAGTTTGGAAGGTAGTTTAGTTTATGGTTTTCTGATTGTATTTTGGTTCACATTCTATCTACAGTCATATAGCAAACGTGAGGAGTCCCGATTTTTTTCTTGTCCAAAACTAATTGTGGGTTTTGCTACCAGGACTTTTCGGATGGCATATTTTTTATAAATATACATTTATGCTGAATTTATGATTAATTATTAATCACGGATATTTAAAAGAGCAACACTTTAATGATATATCATTAAAGTGAGTATAAAAATTCATTCGAAGGTCATCTGCCTACCATAGTAACAGCATTTCAACTCCTCTCATTTGTAATATGAATAGTTAAGTACATGTGACGAAAATACTTACCTTGACAAGCACAGGTTCTGTTCTCATTGGTGGCACATCGCCTTGTGGTTGGAAGGCCGTATCTATTCAGTTTATGTGATAGGAGTGTATAATCCAGATCTGCTTCAGATTGTGGGATCCCTTCCCAGGCAACCAGACAGACAACAATCCAGGACGTCGCACATTTGTGTCCGTTACGGAATTTAACTACTACTAGCACCTTTTCTGTGTAGTTTGCGCGTCTTATAACCTGGAAAAGTGGAATTGAGGGTTTAGATTTTATCCAAGTGCTTTTTGGTAGATAAGGTGGAAAAAGAATTTTGAGTGGAAGTTGTAGTAATACAAGTTGCTACTAACAAAAAGTTTTCTGATCCATACACTCACCCACTTAGCCATCGGACAGCCCTGTGCCGATTTTCCTTCCTTTCCTGTATAACATATTTTTTCTATCCTCAACTCCTTCCCAGACAAACCAGTTCGAGCTTCCAATTCCTTTCTTAACTCTGCTAAAGTTGATGCTGCTCCTGAACGATAAGAAAAAAACAAAATATATTGAAGATTCTTGGCTTCATAAAGGAGTAAACAAGTTGAGTGAATCGCTCACTTACCTAAATGAGTGTAATAACTGCCGGGCTCCGGAGGATTCTTATCAGCCGGAAAACAATTGCAATCAGGAACTTCTGTTCTAGAATTATTTCGTAACCTTTCTAAATTATCGAGATACTCTTTGGAGTAATTGAATTGGTTCTCTTTAGGTTTTGCTAAGTCCGGAACTGGTGTACTAGGCTTAGATTGTGCTTTAGGATCACCTTTTTCTGCTGTTTCTGGATCATCTTCTAATACTTCATCTTTGGTTTGAAGGCCAGGACAGGCACCGTCTCTTAAATGCTCTGGTGGAGGTTTCTTAGTAGATCCTTGGCGACAACATGAATATCCAACTTCGTTTCTTATAATAGCCGGGCCGCCATCTCCCGGAAAAAGATATGGCTCATTTCTTGGCGGTTGGTGGTAAGGCATATTCTTATAAATCTTGTGTCCCGGTGGAGAATGCTCAGATTTTATCTGCTCTATGTAATAAGGCGGTTTTGGATCGACGGGAGCAATCCTATCAATAACCTTTTCTGGTTCTTTTTGCTTAGGATCAGTAAAGTTCCGGTGATATTTCTGGAAGCCCATGTTTTCTTGCACTCGTGGAATTTGTGCGAAGGCTTCAGCCGGATCTGGACGCCTCATGGGCTCCCCAAAAGGAAAATTTTGGAAATTTTGATAAGGCTGTGGTTTTTGTCCAAAATTCTCTTGCTTTATTGTCGATATTGGTGGAAGAACAGTGTTTTGTTGCGGCCTTACTGCGCCGTTTGGAAACTCCCTAAAAGTGTTATTGGCAGGCATTTCAGTTGGTTTGACATGTGAAGTTTGGTTCATTAGCCTCTGCGGCTCAGTTTTCAATAACCTATCGTCTTTGTGATATTGATAGGTATCAGGCATCTCCAATTTAGGAACTAAAGGTGCTGAAGGGTGTCTAAATTTTGAGTCATAAGCTTCCCTACTTTCATAAGCTCTTCTTTGTGCGTTTGTGTCCCTTGCTGGGTTACAATTTTGTTGATTCATCTCCGATACTGGTCCAATGAGCATTTTTGATTGAAAATCCTTACTATCTGATTGAGTATAACTTAAACTATCGTTATTATATATTTCTGCATACTTTTGCGCTTCATATGGTACGTTCGAGTATGTACCGTATTGTCCTCTCATGTCCGCGTAAGACGGCAACTTTTGAGGAGCTTTAGTTACGTTCTTAGTCGAAGCTTGTTTATCAAAAGTTCTCGGGACCTCCGTCCCCCCCTCCCATACGTGGTGGCCACCACCTCCGAACTCACCCGCGCCATAAGCTTGGGCGTTTTGTGAATAATTACCAGCGACAGGGTACCCCTGTTCGCCTAAGCGGTAATTATCTCGGAGATGGTGGCTATACGATAAAAAATGACCGGTAGTATTTCTATCGTCATTGACGGTAACACCTCCGGTCTTCCTATCGTCCATCACTCGAGGTGGCCCCTCTCCTGGGTCCCCTTTGTCCGGCGGCGTGTTAGTGCCGTCGCGGGTGTGGTTCTGCTTGTTTAATATCATCGTTTTCAGTCTCGAGTTCAAGTTAACCCTGTCTGATTGCGAAAACATTTGATTTTGCTCCTCCTCCTGTCGTTGCATCTGTTGATTTTGCATTTGCTGCTGGTTTTGTTGCAATTGATTCTGTAATTGTTGATTTTGCAATTGCTGCTGTTGATTTTGCATTTGTTGGTTCTGGATTTGTTGTTGCTGATTTTGTATTTGTTGCTGCTGGGTTTGCAACTGTTGGTTTTGTATTCTTTGGTTATGCTGCCATTGATGTTGTTGCCACTCGTTTTGGTTTTGTGGCTGGCCGTTCTCCCTATATTGCCCGCTGTTATAGCCGCCCGAATACCCGCTACAGTCGAGTGAAGCTCGCGGACCGTTGCTCCCCTGCAGGTATCCAGGCTCGGCGTTTCCCGAATGTTGTCCATTAGGTGTATTTTGTTCTTGTCTCTCGCCTTCATTGCTTGTATCTCCCGATCCATTTTCAGGATTGGAATATTCATCTTGATGTTCTTGAGAGTATTCCGTGCGGTCATAAGATTGTTGGTTGACATTATAGCCACCTGCCGCAGTTGTTGGTACGGAGTTTTGGTATGATGCTGCTGATGCCGGTCGCGAATCGTTGCCCGATGTCGTACCGGGTGTCGCCGCCTGCGCATATTGTTGTTGGTACTCTGTGTAATGAGGCGCTCTGGGTGATGGTACTGGAGTGTAAGCTCCGCGGTTAGAAGGCGGTCGCTGTGCCGGGACAGACTGGATACCAGCCTGATAATAAGTGTTGTTACTGGGGTCGAAGGCGGTGGCAACGTTCTGGACAGTGTACGTAGCGTTGGCTTGGTAGTGGGGTGACGTAGCGTATGCTGTGTGGTTGCCCTGATAGTCCAGTGTCGTTTGTCCAGTTTGTGTGGGGAGTTGTTGGATGAACTGGTTCTGCCAACCTGTAAAGACAAATATCTTTCTTAGTACATCCTACTCAACTACACATCTTGGATAATCATCCACAAAATGTAGCTGACAACTCTGTCATATTTCTTTCATTCATTGTAGAACGACCTTCTTGTCTTTCTTCCTTAGTTTTTGTAAACTTTTGTTACTATAATTGAAGAGTATCTTACCTTGCGAAGGATCGGTCTGCCACGCCGTCGGGAAGCGGTTGGGATCTCCAGCGTAGAACGGCATTGGTGCCTGTAACAATACGAAACACTGTTGAAATTATTATTCAAAACCAGTACAGTTCGTTTTGTAACACGACCTTTCCAACTTGATGTCAGAAAAGTAAATATTGACGATTAACCCGCAAACGTTGGTCAGTGGTTGTTTCGTTATGCATGCATATATTTCTGTGACACAGGTCTCTTCGCTGTTAGAAGATGCTTTATGTACCATGGTACCCATAGTGCAATTTGGCGGCTGACCCTTTGTTGCCACCAAGTCAGTTTCCTCACGACGTTTTCCTTCATCGGTTTTATAATTGATAAGCATGTGATTGTCGTTTGAATGTAATTATTATCAGCAATTTCATTCTAATTGTTTCCTTGTACGTTTGTTGTTATTTCCTCTTTGTGTTTATACATATATGTTGTATTATACCGAATAACAATCCTATTCTCTGCAATGTCCTTGTTGTTTTTTCTACAATAGTCGTACCGTTTTAGTTAATTAGTAGCTACGTCATTTAATATTGTGTTATGTGTGTCGAGGCTGCCTTGGTCACTGTTTACTATATTATGCGTCGTGAGAACTGCCCCAACGTAATCATACGATGTCCGAGGTTACGATTATTCTGTTTATATAAACGTCATGCTGAATTACAAGCGTTTGGCAAACATGTTTGATAGATTTATTACTTGAGTGTTGAACGAAATTGTGTTTCGTGTGAGAATTTAGATTTTGGCTTGAGTAAGGTCTTGGCTTGATTGTAGCGGGGTCAAACTGGGTAATGAGGCCTATTCCTTCTATGCTCAGTCAGTACAGGGTTTTGTGGTACAATTTTGGACGAGCTTTTGTCCAACAGTTGATTGCGCTGGGTTGAGTTGGTTTAAGGTTGTTTCATAATATTTTTTGTGCCTCTATTTTCTTTCAATCTGTCACTGAGTATTGAGACATTTGGCTATTTTTATAATGGGATAATGTCTTCCTTGGTATGGGTTACTATATGACCCATTCCTGTACCTTCAGAGCCAAAAAAAAAAGTTTGATTGATAACGTCTAAACATGGCGTTCTGAAACTCGCGTCTCATAAGAATTAGAACAAGATTAATTGTTTCTATAAAGGCACAAACAGACCTGTAATTAAAAAAGAAAAGTTTCAAAGCCCATTATTCCTTTTTTGACGGCAAAATTATGAAATTACAAAACTTAACCATGTTAAGCGTTGGCAGGCCAAAGTAAATATGTTACATAACAAATTATAATGTAATGCTCCTTCGAAACTCGTTCAAGTTTCTAAGATTTTAATTTCTGCGCGAAGGGGGATGCCTTTTACCAAGTTAGGTAATATTTTATTAACATGCCAACGAACGTACGTCGTTCGTAATTAAAACTTTGTTATGTCGTCGTAATGAGATTCTATAACGAGATTATTCTTGTTTATTACCTACTCTATGCGTGCTATTTACTCGCTTACTAATTACAAATACCCTTTCTATTAAATGTTTAGTTTGACAGGTTATTTTCTTTAAACGTTTTCTTCTCCTATTATTTTTTTTCCAATTACTGCAAACATTGTTAGTCAAATAAATGCATAGATCTAAGATGGAACTACACAGCTATGCCACAAAGGCCATGATGTTATGCCAGAAAAATTATAAAGGAGAAAAACCACACAGCCAGTTTTTTGCATTCCCATAAAATTCCAATTTCAAAATGAATTGAAAACCAAGGGATATTTTGCACCTTCATTTACACCTTCTATTTTAAGCTTAACAGCCTTATTTTTCATTCTGGGAAGCCATATTTCGGCCTGATACATTGTATGTACTTAATCGAATAGAGGCGACACCGCAGTACACCTCTATTTATTACCCAATTACATTGTAACCGTTAATTACAATTGTATGTGTAATTACGTTCAGAGCATAATTGAACAAAATAATGGGCCATCCCTCCCCATACGATGTACAATTTATGAGCAAGAAGATAGCTCATGAAATTATAAAATTATGAATTTATGAGACCAGGTCATAAATTATGTGGGATTTAAATGCTAGTTGAGCTGACCTTTAAGTGGATTTCTTCTTTTATCATCGTCCTGCTTAAGATTAATAAATCAGTTTTAATTTGCCAGGACTAACTATTTACTGGAGTCGGGATATAATATCCAGAGTCGAGAGACTATCCTAGAAAGGCACCGTGGCCCAGGAAAGTGTATGTAAAGGAACAGGGTGTTTTTTAGTAAGATCCTGATAGTCCCTTCGTCTACACCCACGGCGAGAGGACTTATTTAATTTGATTGTACGAGTTTTTGCGGAATAATTTGCTATGGAAACTAGGGAAAGACTTAAAAATTTCTATAAAAACGCAATTTATTATTTCTGTACAGTTCTCGTGTAACAATAAAGAAATATCTTTTAGTATCAATTTTCCGCTTATCTACCCCGAGTTTTATTAATCATAAAAGATAAATGTTCTACAAATAAATTACTGTCGTGCAATAACAACGAGAACAACAAAAAATTTATTGGAATTGTTGTTATTAATGAATTATATTTGTGAACAATGCCAGCCTGATAACTATGGCGATTATTGCCAATTTCCACCCTGAATGGGCATTCCGATTCATTGTCATAGTCAAATTGAATTTGTTTTAGCATACCTTCCTAACTGTTATGAGTATTTCTATTTTTAACCCCCTTTAGGGAGAAAACAGATCAATAAAAAGAATACCTGTTTAAACTTGATCTACTTGTGCAAAATTGGCATAATCTAAAGTATTTTTCAATTTTACATAAGACAGACGGGACTGTCTAAGCGTCCGCCTTTTCGCAATGATGTGTGACATTTGCAAAACTGCACTAAGTCCCAATGACTTACTTTGCGACCTGACCCAGCAGTGGGAACATTCTACAACCTATCTTAAAAAATCTTAAAGAAAAAGAACAAGAGAGAAACTAACTTCACCGCAGGCTAAGAATTAAAGTCAAACATTATCAAGTTTAAGGAAAAGTCGCACTTTATGGAAGTTAAAACCTCCTTCGAAGCAATACTTTTAAATAGGTGTCGGAATTCAAATTGTTTCTTTTAAAATTAACAAACTTTTTTGTTCATTACGTAAAGTCGACAGTCTTATTGCCTATAACTGGCCAGTTTTATTTTAAAAATAGAACAGCTTGGAACTAACATAAATTCGGGCGCGCTGCACTGAAATTGGCAAAGTTTGGGCCGCGAGCGCAAATTAAAAATTTCCCACTTTGACATCTTGTTATGGAAAACTAGTTATTTGAACTAGATGCAGTGTTGTTAGACTTTAGTTGGAACTTGAACTTTGTTAGAAGATCTTGGAAGAATTGTGAAGGCGTAAAATAACAATTGTAGGAGTATTCATTGAATATGCGGAAGTAATGTGGAGTTTTCCGATCTGTGGAAATCTTTTATGACCATTCCATTTTGACCTTACTTGGTGGCATTGCTAAAACTATATTAGAAAGGATATTAAAAAGCGTTATCACATTCATTATTATTTGTTTTCATTTAAGTTCCATTTTTTTATATTTTTGGGTTTTATTTTTTACCTTCATTACCTTTTTTGACTGCGGTGAAGTCAAAAAGGGTAATGATTTTGACAGTCTATGGATTATGTTTGTGTAATGTATATGTGAGTGTTATTCTATCGGAGCGCCTAAAGTACTGCACCAGTTTTAATGAACGAGCTCTCAAATTAGCCGCGATTAAAAATATCCCATTTTGAATTATAATGACCATGGAAATTAAGAAAAAAATATTGCTAACAGCATTTGTTTAATTGATAATTTTAATAACTCTACTGTCTCAGACAGTTACCTATAGTGAGAGATCATCTTCAACCCTTTAAATCCAAATAACTGGCTGGACCCATTTTTAACCCTTCCATTTCAAAAAGCAATTGTGAAAAACAAACTCAATTATAATTTTATCAAAACAGTCACAAAGACGTTTTTGTCAAATGCAAACGAAAGAGGAATAAACAAATTGAATAAGTTTCTCGAGCGCATTTACCTACGAAAATTTTACAATTCAATTTTCTTTTTTAACCCTTAATTTGGCAAGACCAAAAAAGTTGAAGTAGAAAGTTGGCGTTAATATATTGCGTTAATATGCATTCAAACTTTACGGGAAAAATAATAAAAAAAATATTGCATGAAGGGTTTCCTGAAAACGGAACGTAAAGTATACTTAACAAAATCCTATGGCTAAAGGATTAAAATGTATATAATATTATATAATATGTATATAAAAAAATGTTTACATGCAGTATTTTTATGTAGTAAACAATTTTCACTTAGTTAACACCATAAGTAACCATTAGTTTTGGCACAAATTTCATCAAACAGGTTGTCAGAACTGAAATCGATGAAATAATTGAAGTCTTTCTTTCTATCGGGACCCTAGAGCTTTCGCACTTTTTTGGATCTACTTCCGCACAATGAAGAAAACTTCTATGAGACCATTTAAACTTGATTGCATTGTCGTTTTGGGTACAGGGGTTATCTGGATCAGGTTAAGTGAAGTGAAGTGGAAGTAGAACACAGCCTTTCTGTCTCCGACGATTTGCTAGTAGCTGTAGTACATGTTGGTAGTGGCACTAGTGGCGCAAAAGCCAAGGTTTGTGTAAATTGTAGAGGGGAATCAATTACCTGGCTGAGAATGCATCATTTCATTTGAAAAAGTGCTAAAACTGCTATTTCAATAAGTCTCACCATGCAGATTTGTTGAGTATACTTTACATAACAAGATTACTCACCATCGAATTTTGTTGAGTATACTTAACAATCAAATTCACTGACTCCTCTTGTTCATATCCAGGTGAAGAATGGGTTTCTAATATTTTTAACGTATTGATTACATAATAAATAAATAGAAATAAGCAAAATATGTATCAAAACTTGACCAAAACCCAACAAAAATAAATATTTACATTTATGGCTCACAGATGACAGTGTTTCATTCTCCTTTCTGGTTCGCTACTGTCAAGGAAAATATTGACAGGCCGGTAGAAACTTTTTCCTACTAAAATTAACTATCATTGAAATATTCCTAGCCTATAAAATTTGAAATCACGGAAGAAAATTTGACATCTAGATTTTTTCAAAAGTTATGTTAAGTATACTTTACGCTGCCAAATTAAGGGTTAAGCATTTTTTATCTGTCATACTTTTTTTCTACAGTTGAGGTTTCCCTTTGTTTTCTCTTGTTACTACCGCGTTTTTGTCTTTGACAATTAGGTCTTTATTTGATAATTAAATAAATTAACTTATCCAAAACAATTGTCTGAATTTAAACAGTTCTTTTATTCATCAGTCATTGTGAGTTGTAATTATTTACTTTATCAATTGTTGTGAAAAAGATAGCACGGCTGCTAAGTGTAGGAAATTTTTGTTACTAACTGAATATTTGAACTTTTAACTTAACACAATTAATAAAATCTATTTAAGAGAGGTTTTTTCACCAAAATATTTTTATTTCAAAAATGTTGTATTTTTACTTCTTGTTTTAATTTTTTTATGCTTCGTTATTTGAATTAGCGTTTAAAGTTGTCAAGAAGTGTGCTAATGCCATGGAATTAAAAAGCCCTAATAGGTTCAAAAACATGTAAAGCTTGAAGTACTAACATTAACCATCGTTGGTGTTCCTACCATCGTTAATAATACAGCAGGCATACGTTTATAAACACAATTACCATGTCCGGACCCCATAATTACTTATAAAGCAATCGTGCAGCTTGTTAAAACCGACCATTAAATGACAACGATTATGGTAATGCCTCGTTATGATACACTTATGCAAATCCCTCACTTTACTGTTATAAAACCATAATCATGTGTTATTCCGCTTGTAATAACGCTGCCTCTGTTCCACGTACAATTCCGTGCTTGATTTTATTTCCAAAATGTTAATTTCGTGGATAAAGGCGAGCGAGTAAAATAAACGACACGTTTATTTTAACGTCGACAAGTCGACTGGCCAGTAAACATTACGATTAACTTAATTATTATGTCCCACGTTATTGGAGTATTAATTATAACTTTTTGAATGAATAACTCAATGTTGTTGGCGATGTTGGCCATTGTCAGTAATTGTAGTTGTATTCAAACAAAACGACAACAGATAAATTTTGATGGCACTGTTCGAGCTGTTAAATATGTTTTACGAGAGTAGCAAGGTTGTTATGTAAATAAAAATACCGATAAGTACATAGTAAACATTACAGTTGATCTAAAATCTTAGTAATTGAAGTACTGTAATAAAAATGTTAAGAGAACTTTCATGTCTTTATAACGATCGAAGAGAAAACAGGCCGTGTGTTCTAAATTGCATAATTACATTTGATTGCCATGGAAACCACGAATGCACATCCTAGGTCTTAATTTAAGCGCTGAACCTAATCAAGCCCTAGATGAAGATTGACTCTTATATGCTAAATTGGTTCTATCATTTCCTTAAAGTAAAATGGACGGGAGAATTGCAATGAATCTGCATAACGTTACTTTGAACGAAGAAGGTTCTATTCATTTATGCGCCATTATTGGATTAGGGAGGCTTTTACTGTATCGTTCGGCTTTGCCAAACAGCAAATTGGTTTTGGCTTAGGCAGGCGATAAATCGATGTGGAATAACACGGGATCTTTGTATTTTTTAGTCTTGTTAAATCACTTTTACTTTGCTCTTTTCACTTTTATTTACTCTTTTTATGTTTCACTTTTTTTTGCTGAGACTTAGTAGTATACTTTAAATTATTATATGACTAAGGGGTAATCAACTTGTCCTGACTTTGGCATACGGAGAAACATCCCTTGGTGCGTTCGTCCTTGGCAATTGGCATTACCATCGTTATGGTAACACCAATAATATTAGACTCACTCAGTCCCCATTGGAACACCATGGAATATTAATGGCTCCAGAGAAAACTCAGGATGTTTTAGGCCGATTCTCTGTAGATAGTACTCAATGGATCCTTACCATGGGCTGGCTAGGATGCTCCTGCTTCATAGCTGGCGTGGTGGCAGGGGCCGGACTCGGCGCTGCCGGGGCCTGCGGGGCGGGGCTGGGCGACGCTGCGGCTGCCACGCCGGGCACTCCTGCACCGGCCACTCCCGCTGTGCCGCCGAGAGGCTTGCGACCGCGGTAGCTCTGGAAAGAGAAGAGAGATGAGTTAAGAAAAAGAGATTTTGGAGGGCAGAAGGAGTGAAACAGAAAGAGATTATAAAGAAGAGAGGAAGCAAGACATGGAAATGGCAGATGAAAAGAGGATTAAGAGCTTTTTCGAATGAAAAAATAAGTGAGGGAGAAAGACAGGAGAGTAAACCAAAGATTTGAGCTGTTTCGGTTTCGGGATAGGAAATGCATTAACGGAAAAAACTTGGGGACGCAGGACGCAGTAATAGGTTTAAATGACCTCAAAAATGATTTGAAGAGTGCTAAATAAGCCTAAAATAATATGAAAAAGAACAACTCAACATTTTTGCGGAAATGCAAAAGATACGAGTATGTAATTTCACTTTGGTGACTAATGATTCTTATGAGAACGATTAACAGTAGATATTTCATATTCGTGAGGGACTTTTGTATATTTTTGACGATTATAGTGAAGACAATTTTCAAAGTAGACTCAGATTTTCTTGTAAAAGAAACATAACTAAGTTCTGTGGTACGCCCGGAATAAGATGGCAACTAAGAGGTACTTATATGGAATTGAATGAAATTGGATGTCCTATACCTATTTCTCGACATTCTTTCCCAGTAAAAGATATCTTAGGATTACAATCTCTAGAACTTATAAGAGGGTTATTTTCCCATTTGTTAGTCGGTTAACCTCATTTCGAGAAACCACTAACTTTATCGTAAGTGGATCTTATTGGACAAGCAATAAAATGGTGAAAACTTCATAACGCCTAGCGGAGATTACACTACAGTGTTGTAATAGAATCATTATTATCTGTTCAAAGTTATGTTGGGGTTAGATTCCAGTCGAACCAGATGCAGCCTGCCTGATCTACACAACCAAGTAAACGTATGATACCCTTTGGTAAGAAGACTGGTTGTTAGACTTTCAAGCTTCTGAGTAACATAACGACTGTCAAAGAGTCACAAATGACAGTTGGGACCAACGGCTTTACGTGCTTTCCGAGGTATGGAGGAAACTTGCTATGGTAGATAGTCACCCATCCACCGATTAACCTTGGCAAGCAAAGCTTAAACTTGAAAATTGATCTGTTATTATTTGCCATGGGCTCGTTTAGAGTATTATAGTGAAAGATAAGTAATATAATAAGCAATGCCATTATAGCTAGGGAGAAGGTGTTCCAATAGCCACTTTCACACAAACTAAAGCCATAAACAATATTACGAGTATTCCTTGTTTCTCAAACTGGCCAGTAATAGCCAAAGCACATTAACGGTAATGCGGCCGATCTATCTCAACAGCATCTTCCTTTTTCAAACTCAGCGCTGCGATTGGTCAATTCCACACCGACGTTAACCGAACTGTACCCGATTGCGCTTCGTAATTTTAAAATTGGAAATAGAAAATTCAAAATTACACGTTAGGTAGTTATTACATGGGATAATAAGACTTATTTACAGTGATGTGTTTGTAATATAAATAGCGGTTTACCGGTTGAATTGCGCTGTTAATTCGTGCTCTACAAAGTTGTACTGTATACTTTGCTTGCTACGATTGAGTAAGACGGTTTTCTTGATGGCTATAACTCTGAGTTGAAATGTTACCGTGAAATTATGTTGTGTGTACAAATAATGGGAGTTCAAGGTAGTTTTACCAATTATTCTTCAACCTTTTGTGAGTATGTTTAAGTCCTATGCAATAGAGCCTGTTGCCATTAATATCAGTGGTTTACAATTTTCTCAAAGTTGGGATAAAAGCCTCGATGAAAGAAAGTGGTCTGTAACTGTAATTCACCACAAGGGTAATGTTATGTGTTATCAGTTCTTGTAAACTACCATTTACCGATACGATAACAGAAGGCGAACTACTTAAATTAAATTAAATAACAATAGAAAGAAAGAAACCAAATCTATTTGACAAAAAAATCTTAAACAATAAAGAAACAAAAAACCCATAGATTTAGATCTAACAAAACATGAAACTGTTACAAATAGGAATGCACTGGTTTAACTGAAATCATGAGAAGATGTATAGTGGCGTGGTCAGAGCGGCGTGCGATGGCAACACACGCTCGGATGCACCCTGTATATCGCACGGCAGACTATATCGCCTACATAACCTACTTTTACTATAAATGAATTGTGAGGCTGAATATATTACCTTTTTTCTACTAAAATGTGTACCATAAACGTCATATAAACTTACGCCTGTTTTTATAGCACTCTTGGTAAAATCATCATGAGTTCTCTCAGAGCTGAGCAGGAGGGACTTTTTTTTTATTGGGACAAACCCACCACACTATTCCCAAACCACTGCAACTCCTGAGAGCCTGAATCAACAGTGGCAACCACCAGAAAAGCGCCGAAAAGCCCTCCGAGTAGGAGGGACTGTCAGACTTGTTTTGACTAAAATCCACGGTATATTTCAATAGCTCTTTAAGTTCCGGTGTCACGGTAAATATTTAGTCTCGCGACCCTGGCAGTTTTACAGCATTCTGCCTCTATTCTATCAAGACATAAAGTTATTTCTGTAAGAAAATGGACAAGGCCATAACATACCGAGTATTTTTTAACATACGACAAATGCAATCAATCAAAATAAGGCAAGATTATATTATCACGGATTATATATTTTTGACATTTTAGATTAATTGCTTTTATTTTTTGACAGATTAGGCGCCATTTTTAATTATATAACCGGTACTCTTATCTTTGTTTGATTATTGATTTGAAGTTAAAAATACTTCAATATTAAAAAAGGCTGATTTTGGGAGTTGATTTATATTTATAATTATATAAAACCTATATTTTCGTTGTGTGGAATATTTATTGCAAAATATTCATTAAAAATATGCAATATTTTTTTAAGGGTTCTAGAAATAAACAAACAATACATAAATTAGACTACCACTCAATTTTTTTAATTAAAAAATTTCATCTCTCGGTAAATCTTCGGCTTATGCAACTTACATAATAATATTTGCTTTAACAATTACTTACGAAATTGGATGATATACAATACTCTAATTTTCAAAGCTATTCGAAAAATATAATAATCTTCGCTTGGATGAACTTATTCAATGCATTTCATACTAAGAAGGGACTTAAGGGGCAGCTGGGATACCAAAATGCATTTCTTACGGGCCCATGAGTTTAAAAACGTATGAAATATAATATTTTTGTTGTTAAAATTGAATGCAATTGGTCTATTTTTGTGTGTTTTTAATTGTTAAAAAGGTTTTTAATGGGATTAGGATTATTGATCTTTTCATTTGAATTTGACGTTTAATGGTACTCGTAGGTAGCAAAAAGGTTCGAATTCCAACCTCAAAAATGCATAACGTTTCTTAAGCGATGGGTATCTTTATCAAATAATATTCGTTTCTTTTCAAAGACATGGTGTACACTTTGTGTGGCAATCATCCAGCCTGGATAGACTTTACATAATAACGTTTCATGGACTTTCATGGAAAAACTTTTCTTTTAAATCTATTTTCTTAACAAAATGTTGAAGCACCTGTACGCGTCGTAAGTGCCAATTTATAACAACCCATAAAACGGACAAGTACGTACTAACAGGCGTAAAGTGTCATCCAAAATATTAAGACCGAATAAAAAAGGACAAAATATTGCTATATTTAGAGAATTTGTCACAACAGACATTGTGCTTTCATTTGTGCTTAAAAGTCAGACCAAGAAATGGGATTTTGCTCTTTTTTCTCGCTTTTTTTTAGGCTTGGCTTATTAGCATATCGAGAGCAACATCTAAAAGAAGAAAATTTGAGCCGTATACACACCGCCACGTCGCCCGACGACAATAAGTCAAAATTTAGCCGCAGTGACAAAGCACGCCGTACATTAGCCGTAAACAAAAGACCTTTGTCCCGACCGCAAGTTGCCCGGTCCTGGAACACCGCTTTTGTTCAACTTTGTGTAACTGGCTTTAGGCTTTATTTAATTGTCTTTGGGATCTAACACGGACTGGGATCATAATCCTTTCGTAAAACCCTAGTGTCGACGGCCACTTAAGTGGTATTTATTGTTTAAATAACCGGAGAAACAAATTGAGCTTTCTTGTTATTTTCTCAACTGTTTTTCTAGAGCTTTTTTTATTCCGACTGTAGGGAAGGAACTATAGATGTCATGGATTATTCCGGGCTACAAATATGTAGTTGTTCCGATACGGGATATCTATATCTGCATTTTTTTCATGTGATTTGCGTACTTAAACTCACCTTGCTTACAGGTGAAATTCTTTTACGCAATTTTTATAGTTCATAAAAATATGGCGTCTGGAATATCCGTAATATAACATACAGGGTGCACATTACAGCTTCTGTTTATCAACGCATGCGTTCCCCAAGGTCGCTTCTTTGATCTTTTTGGCAAAACATCAAAACTCGTAACACATTTCTTGTGACTAGCCATTAATATTACTGTATTTACATTTTCTACAATCCATTGTTTGTTTTCAGAGCAATGATTTACGTCGGTTGTAATTCTTGTGATACGATTTTACGTTGTTTTATTTCAAAATAAATATGGCGGCGGTTATGGGTGAATAAATTTTATTTATGAGACATCCGTCACTGGATGTTTGTCATAAATATCTAGAATTAAATAATTTTGAATTTCTGTAGTGACAGAAAAAGTAGCGAAATATTTAAAAATTCTTTAATATATTACTATCAAAAATATAATAAAATAGAACTTCCCGCCATTTTGCACGTTATAACTGTCAAACTATAACTTCAGTTCCTCGCGTAAAATATCGGTCTAAGAAATACACTGACTTTAGAACTTTTCTTTTCTAAGTATTTTTAATCGAAACCCTTTGAATAATTTATTACGAATAACTTTATTTATGTTAACTTTAAAAATAGATTCTTCAAAGGTCAATGAAGTCTGTAGAAAATGGATGGTTAATAAATCTCTCATCGTCTATATTATTTTGCATTCTGTTATGATTTTGTGAAGTAAGTTTTGTTTGACTGAAGATTCGCAGGTGTGCACCATGTTTTATGTTCTGAGTGACGTAAGCGAAGATAATGACGTTGACGTTTATGACAGGCCATGCTGTTTTTAAAAATGGAACGTGGAAAATCAAAGACTTTTTTATCGTGAAGATTAGGTTAGGTTTTTATAAAACAAACGAAAAATAAGTCAAATCTAAAGTTATAAATGTTAGTTGATGACTTTTTCAGTTATAAAAATACTTCGTATTATTTATAGGTACTTTAGCTGTTACCCCGCTGTTCCTATTAGACGTAGCGCGATGTTTAATAGCTTAAAACCTTACTCAATAAATGGACTATTCAACACAAATAATATTTTTAAAGAACCAGTTGTTCCCGAGATTAACGCTATAGGTTTATAAGTTTAGTTTTTTTTTTAAGAACCCATAAACCTATTTCGAAGCGGAAGCAAACATTCAGAGCCAAAGATATGATTATCAAAATAGGTTGTTTACCATGATCGATCAAACACATTTCGGGTTGCCAGTTACGGCGTAACCACGACCTATATAGATAACGTTATCAGGCGGACAACAGTTCCACGTAATTAATCGTGATAGGCTACCTTAACTTATAACTTATTATGTTAGTACTACTGTAGAAGGGTATTAAGCGCGATCACATACTCTAAGAAATTTCGATCAGTAAAGTTCTGATGCTCCCCGGAAGGCAGTTGCATACATTTTATTATTTGTTACTGCACATCATCATCTGCCTGCCTTTTCCCAACTACATTGGGGTCGGCTTCCACTCGAACCAGTTCCAGCTGAATATCAGTATTTTACATAGAGCGACTGGCTGTCAGACCTCCACTACCCAGTAACTGGGTGATACGATACCCCATGATAAGACTTGTTTTCAGCCTTAAAAGCTTCTGACTAACAGTAACGATTGTCAAAGATCTACAAATGACAGCCGTGATTTCCGAGGCACGGAGGAAACTCGCTATAACAGAGAGGTCATATTTGTTACTGCATACTGTAAGAAAAATTCTGACGGTTCCTCCGCTTCTGAAACTCGCAGGATGCCTGATCATTTTGAAAAAACAAGCGTCATAAGTTACATAAAAGAAAGAACAGCTATTTCCGAAAATATCTTTCGAAATCATCAGAATTTTACATAACTGTATCAGAAATTAGACCGAATTGAAAGTTCGAGTTTACATGGCTTCCCATTTTTCTTTATTTTTGTATTTCGGTGAAATTATGAAAGTTTGCGTAAGAGAGACTGTTGGAAATAACGATGTTTTGTGGAAATTAATAAATTTTAACTTAAAGCTAAAGATAAGAATAGACTTCAAGAAAAAAAAAACACTATTGTGCAACAGGCTCGCAATCCCTCATTCACGGAGGTATAAACCTATACAGGGTGAATTTTTCAACTGGGCGTGGATGGCTACTTTCGAAACTATGAGGAATATCGAAAAACATTGAAATAAGTCTCGAGGCCGATTTTGACGAAAACTAAAACTGCATCATTGGATTTTAGAAAAATCAAATATCCTGGCGAGGAATCGAACGATTTTGGAAAAAAATCACACCCTGTATTATTACACCGTTCGATAGTGTTGCTAATAAGGATTAAATTCTGGGAGGTAATCATATATGACAAACTTAACTTAATATTATAACGAGTATATCTTTTTAGTTTGTCTTTCCTCAGATACTATTAGTCTGTTTTATCCCACTGTTAGGCAAGATCCAATCCATGGCTTCCAGTCTTCGGATTAAGGGTCGATGTAGACCCTGGTTATCGGTTGAAAACTAATTAGTTTGAAGAATTAAACTTGATCAAACTAAAGCTTAGCTACTAAATAGAAGATACACAATTCTACATCAAACAAAAACTGACACATCAGCCTTATATATTTATCTATACTATAATAAATTTACCTATCCTTACAGTATACAGAACCTCCATAAATTCAGCACGGACGTGAATGAATCACAGACAGCGACAGTACGGTATTCCGTAGATACTAATCGTTTTACATACAACATTTTGTACAACGCTATTAAACAATAAATTATATTTTCAAGTCTTGCAACCCCTGATAGTGTGGCGTGCCAAAGATTTGTGAATTTCTACCACGCATTAATATTAGTTTAAAGTGGTAGATTTATCGTGTTTAATTCAGGTTTGTGTTTGTTTTTAGATAAGAAGTGATTTAGAGTAAGTTGTTTTTATTGTAATATTAGTAAGATTTTTAGAGTCATAAATATGAAATACCGTAAAGGACATTGTTGTCCCGTTCGACATGGCGCCGAAAATCGTCGAACTTACAATTGAGAAATGGCATCAAATAAAAAATGGTTCATTTTGAGCCGTATCAGAAAAACTCATCAAGCTATTACGTCTGCAATAAGTACATTTACGTGCTACTAGTAATTTCTAAGATCAGCTGAAATACTAACTTCAAAATATATTGTAGACGGAAACTTTAGTCAACTCGAAATATGCTCCAATTTCCACTTCACACTTGACCGACTATCCCAAAATACGCACGGTGAAGACATCAAATAACCAGACAATAATAATTGTAGAAAAGCTCATAAATTATTTCTCAAGACATTTGCTATTTCAAATATTTTGCTTGGCAACAGTAGCATTATTTATCGTAACTGAAGTTTATTAGTCTATGCTTTTAATTTTAAATGAATTTTCAGGTTTTTTTTTTATTTCTAGTCTATTTCTTAAGCTTCTAATGTGGACATTAGTTCAATTTCCGCGTTGTAATTCATTTTATCTGTTTCATTATTATTATCATTATCAGCCTAAGGAATCCCACTGAGGAACAAAGGCTTATGCCATAGACTGCCTTTTGAATCCATGGGTTGCCCGAAATTTCTATCTGCCTAAACCTTTAATGATTAAACATGCGTTTCTTAGTACTTGCTTCAACTAAGACGTGCTCTATATTGTACTGTATTTTCATACCAATAGTTAGAGAAATACTATTTAGCCAAAGTACCTTTTTAGAAAGTAACCTTCTTAGAATATTATCAGCCTCATCATCATCATCATAAGCATATCATCATTTATTATTTATTTTATTTATAAGCCTATGTTCTCACTTCCAGGACATAGGCCTCCTTATTGAGAGAGGGAGTGGTCCGTAAACCACTACGCGGGCAATCAGTTTCAGTATCTTCAAATGTAAGTTTTGAGCTTAACTTTTCAGCAACATAACACTGCATAACATTTCCATTTCAAAGCTCTTTGATCCAAATCATTTACTACACAACGTAAATCTACTACGAAATTCATTAAATATTCCACAACTAGTTTACTACCACCAATGTCATTGGACAACAATTTTGGGTGGTTCTATTCTTTACCCTCCCGAATTAGAACTTCAGGTCAGAGTTAATTGATGCTGTGTATTGAGGGATGTTTTTATAGGAAATGTTTTCTCAAAACTACATAATAAAAGATTTTGGGGTAAAATTGTGGTTCCAGATAAGGAAGAACACTTTTTGAGTAGTTGTTGAAATATATCAGGATTTTTTTGACATTGTTGCAGCATCTTGCTTAGCACAATTTTTCTGGCTCTCAAAATATTTTACAACAGAATCATGCGTTTACTAGAAGATATGTAGGTCAGAGACTCCGATCTTAAAGAGGAGTTTTCTCTTTAACGACGAATAGTAATTAACTAATATTAAAAAATGCTTGTGAAATAAGCGTTTGTAGATTTAAATGACGAAGCTATATCTCCATGTTCGTTATGATGCACTAAAGAGGGAACAATGCATTAAGGCTATTTAAAGGCTAACAAAAGGTCAAATGTCTATAGAAATATTGACTGGTCGAGTCGTTATACCCCAGTCAATATACATATACAGAAAACTTATTGGCAAAGATGACATTTAAAGTCAAAATATGTATTTATTAACTCAAAACAAAATTAACAATGGATAATAGATTTAAGGAAATAGACGTATTTTAAGCTCTCGTCCTGGATGGAGCAGAAAGGACTGTCAGACTAGTACTGAATAGTCTCTTTGTAGTTGCCCTTCGTTCTAAAGTACACCATTTAGACAAGCTCAAGCCTCAACAACAAAATCAAGAAAAAGGCTGCCGACCAAAAACTTATTTGGCTGAAGAAAGTATTAACAAAACTGGTACTGCAAGACGACAAGGTGCTAAGTGAGACTTATCTCCTATAGTCATATACCACATAAATTCCCAGGTCGCGAGAACAGATGTAGTTGTAGTAGACATGGATTACACAAGTGGCGGTCGCTGTGGAACACGTGTTCCACCACGTTGGCCCGCGGCTATTCTTGAGCGTGCTGGGTGTGAGGGCAAGTCTGGTCCAAGTGATGAGAGGAGCGGGGTTGAACTTGCAGTTAAAGATCAGATGGATCATGTTTGAGGATAGAAAGAGAAGAGAAAAGAGACAGAGGAGAATGAAAGGAAACACAATGTTGAGACAGCCCAAAATAATGGGAAATGAGAGCATGATGCCAATGATAATGACGGCGACGATATTGACGGTACGTTTTGTGAGGTGGTTGAATGATTGACTGCTGATTGGATTCTCGAACGGAACAAATATTTTTATGATTAACAGACAAATACTGATAGTCAAAAGATCGAAGAACTTTAGAAGCGTTGGAAAATTGTAGCGCGTTCAACACAAAAGCTAGTCTAATTCTACGATATGAACTTGATGAATTAAATTGTGTAATAATTGTCAATGATTTCATCATGAGTGAAGGATCTCACGAACCAAAAACTACATATTAGGTTTAAGTAAGAAAACGACATTGCTTTTATAATGTTCAAGCAATTCAAGCATATCTGAGTCACCTTGCATAACTAAAACATTTTATGTTCTCAGTTGAGGTAGGTCAAAATTAAATTAGTAAAACGCTACCGCCTCTACCTCGTACCAAACTGAACCTAACAAGTATATTTCAGTGGTGTTGTTCGTGAATGGCATATGTTTTCTCAGCATATTGCACAACATATTAATTTGTTTCCTTTCCTTATTGCAAGGCATATGTTTGGCTGCTTATTGTTTCAAGTGTACATTATTAGTAGTTATAATTGAGGAGTAATTACAATATTCGTGTGCTGTTACTATTTATTCGTTATTAATTGAAACATCATATGCTAGTTGTTTGTTGTTCTAAGAAATTTGTTAATTAATGTTGTTATGGAGAGACATTAAGGGATCTTTAACATGCTTTTGGCACTCTTACAAGCGCCATGATCACGGATCAACATAGTAAAATTTAAGATTTTTAGTTTCATTAGTGACCATGTCAGTTTAAACATCTTTTAGGATATTACTATTTTGTGTTTCATCTTTAGGTTTTAAAGATAAGCCTTTGGCACAGTCACTACCTTAAATAAATATATTAGCCAATCACTTTACTATTTTTGGGAAAATACCCTAACAAAAATTCAGTAGAAGAAAAATACAGAATGAATTACATAGTATAAGAGATAGACAAAACACCAAATAGGTACTAACAATGGACTATTGAAAACGAGCACTAGTCAGAGTATTGCAACGAGCTTTAAAATCAATTGCCACAGAAACAGAGCCCTCAATAGTTATCACCACGATACCCGCGAATTAACAGGTCCATTTTCCATCGTTATTTTCACCCAAAACCGAATAGGTGGTCGCTGAATGGCCGTTCGATATGGCGGTGGATGGACCAACCACAGCCACTGCAAACGACCAACAATGCTGCCGCAGTTCGACGTAAACTGTGTTCAAGGTTTTGCGCATTTGCTCAACGTGGTTTGGCGGTCGGCCGCCTAAATGCGCGGTTTGCCGCTGCCCGCAACTATTCTACCTTCTATAAAGTGCGAAAATGTTACTGGTTGGTTTTTGTCTATGGGCTATTTAATGGCATGTTCTTCTTTTAATATTTTGCTCTTGGTGTTCGTCTTATCATTATGCCTGTCTGTTCCCAGCTATGTTGGGCTCGGCTTCAAGTCGAACCATATGCAGCTGATATGGGAGATGACCATACCATGCATCTATGGATGTCCACCCGTTCATAGACCTTTCATGGTCATTTTCATGATCCCACTGCTGGCTCTCTGAGAAAAGGAGTGGCGTGCGTGTTAGAAGATGTGTCAAAATTTAAAACTACTATGCTTAATTATTAGGCTGTGTAAATTCTAACTTGGCGATTAACTTATTTATTATTACTAGTTATTATTATAGCGTAAAACATTATCAACACGTGGTTTCAGTGCTATTTAAAGATTTTTATATAAGGAAGCAGGAAAAAAATCAAGGTGAACAACTCAAAAAAGTTTTTAACCTGGCTGGACAGGTTTTGATTTTTCAAATGTGAATTTAGAATTGAGATTAAGCATTTTTTGTGTACCTGTTTTTATGATCCCATCCTATACAAATAAGTGTTTTGAAATCTTTCGACTCAATTTCTACCAACGATTAAAGAATTTGGTTTGATTTGTTTTTCAAATTTTCTTTTTGGTTCCCTATTTTTATGGCATCATTGCACATTTAGGATTGGAGAACCTTGAAGATTTATTTGGGGTGGTGATGTCGTCAAATGATTCCTCCCACACTGGGTGGAGCGTGTGTCTACAGTTGCCCAATTCATTCCAAGAACTCTTTAAAGACAGTCTCGCGAATCTTTCGAGTTAACTAAGAAAAAGAAAAGGATGACAATGACAGACTTTTAAATGTAAAGAAAGAAGGATTAGTCAGACTCGACCAAAATAAAATAAACATGTAAAGAACTCCTTCAAAGATTACAGAAGACATTTCCATTTTATACGACGCACTAAGTCCATGATCGTTTTAACTGATCCCGAAGGTTACCACCATTGTACTCCGATTGATCCTTAACCTTCCTACATTGAGTCTATTGTCGCTGGAATTGATTGCTTCCGGTGTTGCCCGATGTCTTTTTATTGTGTATGTAACTAAGCCATTTGCTGGCCGACAAGTGGCTGAGCAAGTGTTCAGGAATACTAGACGACTAGATATTGTAGAGGGAATTAAAAGAGAAGTTGAATTGATTTTGGATTTAGAAGAAGGATACTTTGATATTTTCAAAATGCTTGATGAAGTTATAAATAAAAAAGAGCAGAACAAAGTAAAGAAAATAATAGAATAGTCCATCGACAAGATAAATACGAATTGAAAGAGACTCAAACAGGAAAACTACCAATCAAATAATATCGAAAGGGTCCAAAACATGTTTCCTTATTGAGAACCACTCGTAAGGACACATCCCAACAGAGAAATAAAAACAAAACACAATCTACACAGGCCAACTGAAAAAACAGCAGAAAATTTGAAAGTATAAACAAGTAGAAACGGTCACAAAATTCATGCAATTTGAGCAAGGTAACAGTAATGACGAACTCAAGGTTAAATCTAAAGCACACAACATTGATGTGACTAATTGAATCCTCCTTGGAGATGCAATAGAGATGACACCGTTCCATTAAGTAGATTAAGGGCCAATTTGTCCAACACTCCAAGTGGACAAGTAATTTCTGTATGAAAAAGTCGTTTGTCATAACCTGTGTCAAGATGACGGAAAGTTTTGACTTGAAGTTTGTTTTGCAGATAATTTCTATGGGACTTGGGGCAGATACAAATAGGTGTAACCGTTGGCAAAATTAGTGAGATTTTGGAAACAGCTTATTAAATTAACGGTGGTGTTGTAAATACAAAAACTTTAAAATCTTACATAAAATGTACAGTATTAGCTAGCAATTTAGTCTCTGTATCGTGATTTCCATCCAAAATCCAATCAAACCACGATTTGCAAAGAGCCATCAATTTTCTGTTTCAATATTGTCTAAAACGTGTTCGAATACCCAATATTATTACGGTATCACGATGTTTGGATATCACGGGCGGATGTTATGATAATAACAAGGCAAATTATTAGCAATTGTTGCCGTGATCATTTGTTATTTAATAAACATCACAGCTATTGTTATCACACAATAACATAACAATAGAATGTGGTAGAAAGTACTGTTATACAATATCATTTTGTCTAGCTACTGTATTATTATCAATTACATTTATTTTCTGTCTGCATATCTTAATTATGACGATTTCTGCTTTTCTGTTGACTTCACGTATATTATTATACATTTCATCTCCTGTCCTTCTTATTTAGAAAGATTCTTAAGCTCTTCGTCAATTTCTCCACATTTTAACATATCACTCGTATAGACTGTCGGATTGGGACTCTGTTAACGTTGAGTTATTTCTTGTCTTTAAATTATTTCTGTCTCAATTCCAAAAACTTTTTTTGGTTTTAGCTCTCTGTCAAAATTATCAAAGAGCTCTCAAAGGCGAAGAATGAAGGTAAAATAGACTAGAAAAGCATTATTTTAGTGTCAAGGAAAGTTACTAGTCAAAGCAATGACACATAAATTCATAACGTAAGAGTCACAGACTCCATTGACATCATCAAAACACTAGATGTAGATAACATTAATTATGAAAATAAAGGGAAAACGTAGCGAATGCAAATTCCATTCTTTTATGTATGTTTAGTCGTCAAAGCCTCATTCAAGGAATACTAGGCATTGTGTTTTCACTCATAGAGCCTACTCGAGTCGCTGAGATTTTGCGCAAATAATTTTAGCTGGAGGACCTACTTTTACAGTAATTCAGTTTTTCACGTAAATGGTGCCATTTTTTCTTCTGATATATAAGGTCTTTTTCTTTGTGCTTGTCTAGTTTATTCTTTTCAATTTTGGCTAACGTGGTAAGACACATTTATGGTCAAGACGGAACAAATTCTCTTATGTCTATTGTTTATGTTTTCCGATAGGTTTCCTTCAAGTCATGTAATATTTACTCAAAACTTTACACAAAGTTCTAAACGGAATACGGTCTGTTTAGAAAGAGAAACGAAGACAAGGACAACATTACTCCAGCTCGTGACGTCACCGGCGCAGGCGCACAGCGGGACGGCAACGTCGCGTACGCCGAATGTTTTGTAAATAGAATATTGGATAGCGATTGTTGTATGAGCGAGAGGGCATCATTGAGATGAAAGAGATGGGGCATCTGTCAAAATCTGTATGAAACAGGACTTTATGTAGTGGAATTATGGATTCTTCAATACATTTCACGTGCGGTTGTGAATTTGTCCGATATAATCGGGCAGTAGATTTCTGTAATGGTGGCATGTACTGTTTGCCGTATACAGCAGTTATCGAGAAGGATAATAGGTATTTCGGTTGAGCCTGATAACGTTTATCAATGACCTGATTAATTAATTAACAGTTTTGTACAACCGTGAAATCGTGAAGTTATACGATGTAATTCAATTTCTTGGGAATTTAATTTTACAAATAACCTTCTCATTATTGAAGAGCAGTACCATAGAGTTCCCAGAGAGCGAAAATTTATTCGTGGAGTACAAAAGCCAGCGTATCCATAGACAATATCATCAACTAAAATATTTACGAAAAGAGGGTAGAAAAACCAATCAACCTCAATATTTGCGTAACAAAAGAAAAATAAAGAAAGTCAGCACTTTATTTTTCTATTATCTCATCTAAAACACGAAAATTAAATTCCCTCCCTTATTAAACACTCGCTATAGAACAATGTAGGTAAATTTTAATAAATAAATAAGTGGAAGGAGGAAGGGTGGCATCGAAATCCTCCCGAGGTCGTTGACCCATCGACCGCCCCCCCCATGCCCCCTCCGCGCTACCCCTCCCCACGACGTATCGAACCTTCGCGGATGTGATGTGTCTTAGTACCTATGTATTTTAAAATATTTTCGTTGGTACATAAGAATCACCTTTTGGACCAGGCATTCTTAGGAGACTGGGTGTGTTTGAGGAATTTCAGATTTTTTACTAGAAAATGATTTTCATTTTGTGAAATGGCAAGGTATGGCGAAGAATGCCGCAGATTTTCTTTCGTACCTACCATAAAAGGTGAATTGAGGCTTTAATTAATTTTTAATTTAAATGGTAATGCATTTCTGAGAAATCTGTTATGTAGAGCACATGCATGTACGAGAAAAATTAAAGTACTTTAGAAGAATAGTGCCAATATAAATAAGAGAGAAGAAAAAATATGGTAGCTACAAATGGACTTTTAACAACACCTAATTAATAAATAAACCATTGGTAAAAGATAATGTGAAAACTAATTCAACAACAACAAAATTAGCTAACGATGATGACAAAAACAATTACGAACTACAAAATTAGTAAACAGAAAAGAAAAAGAAGCGTTATTAGAAAGACAAAAACAAAAGATAATCGTGCAAATGGATTACGCAACTAAAAAAACGAAATAGGTGCACTGAGACAGAATGAGATAGACAAGGATAAAATATATTTACCTTGATGTCTTGTAAGACCTGCAAACAATAAACATACATTAGTGTTATTAAACTTGATTACATAATAATATGTAAGGCTTTAAATACTAAGTATGACTTGTAACAATGTGTAAAACGTATTTGCTTTTAAAAATAAACAACCGTTCTAAGTTATTATTATAGAGGAAACAACACATTGTTTTTTGTTCACATTAAAAATAACTCGTTTATTTAAAGAACATGTTTCTTATTTGCATATTTAAACCTTTTTCAAGTTTACTTCCTAAAACAGTATTAAAATCTCTTTTCATAATTTATTTTGTGACAAAAACACTCTTAAAAGAAGAAAAAAAATAACGCTCCAAATTCAAAATTCGTTTACCAACTTTCAGAAACGAAACGCAGTTGCAAAGTCAGCCATATTGAATTGAATAATAAAGTTCTCACTTTACAGAAAGCTCACGCTATCATAGTTAATTTGTAGTAAGTTTAAATAAACAAAGTCCTGATTGATAAACTTTGACCGTATGCGGGAGGGTTATCGACCGGACATGTCTGTTAACCCGGGTAACTGATAAAAACCGGATGAATATACTGTCTCCGTGGTGCAAGGTTTTGTTAGGTTGGTATCACGGTGTCTGTGTTGCCATTATTAAGATAAAATGTCCAAGCTAGGAGATAAATGCATAATGGTGATTCAGTACCATTTGAAGTCTCGTCATTGATGAGGAATTAAGGGTAACCCCATTGTTTGAGTGACTCATACAAATTACTCAGTAGTGAAAAGCATTCTTTTGGGATTCACTCATCATTGTAAACAATAGACCGCGATAACTTTTTGCGTGCTCCATGTTATTATTATTCAATGTTATGCGGTTTTTAAGCATGAATCACTTTTGTGACTTTCTTCATAATGTTATGTTAATTTAACTATTATATTATTTTTAAGGTCTAGGATCTAGCTCGCCGTCTGATGAAGGACCAAGCCCCAATCAAGGGTGTAGTAGGAAGTAGCTATCTGAGAACTCTTGGATTCCGCATACTTTTTGATCCTAGAGGTATGGGGCCATATGCCTGTTGGGTCGCGAGAAGGTTAAAACAAGCGTACTACGGCCCTGGGACGCGGACACAAAGGGAAACTAACAATTTGGTTTTTAGTAAGTCAATCCTGACAGTCCCTTCTGCTCTACCTAAGGTTCGGACTCATTTGATGACTTTTATATTTAAAAAGGGACACAAGTTTCTCAATTACTGTGGGAAAAAGCACGTAATTTATCTTAATCCTATTGTATTTCTGAACTAAAAAAATGACCATGTTTCTAAAACAGTTCACATCCATAATTTTCATAACCTCGCTACCTGTCAAGGTTTGACTGAATTCGTCTATAGCTGTCTCATCTGCCATCTCTATTTATACCCGAAGGTCTTCCGACAAGGTAGGCATAATAAAACGAAGGTTTTCAACCTCAAGGTGTGTCTGAAATGTCGCAATTTCGATGCCGTCCGTAACCGTACCGTCGCCTCTAAAAAAACTGATTTATTCGTTCTAATTTTAAAATTATTGTTTTCTTTTTTAGGGTCTTGGCTTTTGGAAAAGCTCTTGAGTGAATTTCAACAGGTCCTATAAAATCTTCATTTCCGTGGTTTTTTTAATCTTAAGCTTTTTTAAAAACAGAAACGCTCTTATTAAAGTTTTTGATAATTTATATATTCTTGCTTAATGTCTAGCAGATAACTTAAAAAACTAACGAGATATAAGGATTTAAAAATTTCGTGCCACGGCGATGAAACATGCGTGCACGGTAATGAAACAAGCGCCCACGGCAATGAAAGAATCATTCAACGATGAGTACAATATATGTTAAAATTAGAACTACAATTATATTCAAACTGATTGGCAGACTTTGACAAAATAATATTATGCATCATACCGACATTTGAAATTTAAACAAAAAATCGTCTTGTACATGTTTATTTTCAAGCCCATAGCCCACCCATTGTGAAACTCAGTCGAGGCCATCAAGCATCATGCTGAGTTTCTCCATCGACTTGCCATGACTATGATGTCGTCGGCAAATCGAAGGTGAGTGATGTATTCGCCGTTGATGTTGATGCTAAGTCCTTGTCATTCCAGGAGCTTGAAGGCGTCTTCCATTGTGGCAGTAAACAGTTTCAGGGAGATAACATCCTTCTTACGCCTCTTCTCAATGGAATCGCCTTCGTGCTCTGCTCCTGTACTCGAACCGACATGGTGGCGTTATCATACAAACACTTCAACACTTTGATGTACCGATAGTCAATACGGCATCGCTGGAGTGACTCAAGTACCACCCATGTTTCCACCGATACGATGGCTTTCTCATAGTCCACAAACGCTAAGCATAATGGCAAGTTATACTTTTCGGTCTTCTGTATAACTTGCCGCAGCGTATGGATGTGGTGTATGGTACTATAGCCTCTTCGGAAACCGGCTTGTTCGGGAGGCTAGAAGTCATCAAGTCTGACAGTCATGACTCAGAAGCATGATGGGTCTGTAGTTCTTCAATAGGCTGTTATCAACTTTTTTTAAGAAAAGCACCACTTCGCCTTTGCTCCATGCTTCAGCGTTTTGCCCTAGAACAGGACGATATTAGTGAGCTTCTGGAGGACTATAAGTACCGGTATTCCACCCGCTTTCAGAAGCTCTGAAGTGACTTAGATATACGTCTATTTAGCTGCTTATATGACTTCGCGTCATTGGAAGACTGCAACTGTAGCAAACCTCGTTCAGACATGAGTTTTAAGGTTTGCTCAATAAGTTCTCAGGGAAAGCAAAGCGATTAGAAAGCTCGAGTTGATTTCGGGGTTCTGAATATGGGACCAAGTAGGTGGGAGCGTAGACTTCATCAGGCTGGACCTTTCAAATCAAATCTAAAAAGAGACCAGAGAGAAACAATCTAGAATTAACTTGACGAGTTTTGTACTGTCAGTAATCGGTATTACCTGAATCGCAGGTGACAAAAGATGTTTTCTTTGCCTAATCATACCATGGCGATGAAAACACAAGTCACGGAAATGAAATACCTGGCCACGGCAATGAAACTAAATTGTTTTACAAGGCATGGCAATGAAATTTTTTTAATTGCCATGTCTTTTTTTTCATTTCCATAGCAAATTTCGGCCACAGAAACCACGGCAATGAAAACACGTCGATGAAAATCAAGGCAAAAAATATAAATAACAAAAAATCTATTAATTATTCGAAGAAATAAGCACCTCACAAATGAACATATGAGGAATGGTGTTCTATCGAATGCTTACTCATGAAGACAAACTTATTCAAATATCAGTTATATCTATCCACGGCGATGAAAGAAAAATTTTCCAGTAACATAAAAATTGATTATTTAAATTTATGGTGCGAAAACGCAGGCACGTGTGTACTTCCCTCCACGTTGAGCACTTAGGCAGGACTAATATGCAACGTTTAGCATACCGGTAGGGGGGAAGAAAGTAGTAGGTAAAACAATATCCTTGAACATGATTAGGACACGGCGATGAAGGGTAGTTCTGGGACAAGTGATTTTTTATTAACCATTCGTTGTTTTGTTTAAATATTTGAATAAATGTATTCTGTAGCAATACTTTAACTATTCATGTATCAAATAAAACGAGGTTTTAGTATAAATAACCAATAGATTTTTATCAATGTGGAATAATACACAACAAGGTGAAGTGTGGACAAACACGGCAATGAAAGATTTCGAGGTTTAATATTTTTTTTTTGGAATATCCATTAATCCAATTAAATAAACATTTAGTGCTACACATAGATTACTATTTCACCTACCCGGAAAAAAAATTGAGAACGTTATAACTATGTTTTTTAGTACCGATTTCATTGATGCCACGCAATTTTCGGTCCCGGGAAATTCACTCTCTTACTTCTTTTTTTAATTTCTACATTTAAAAGACTATAAAAAAAAAACTGATTTAAAAACTGTCTTTAAAAAAAACTGATTTATTCGTTCTAACTTCAAAATTACATTTTGTTTTTTAGCCTCTTGGCTTGTAACATTGTTCTTACTTCTTTTTTTAATTTCTGCATTTAAAAGGCCAATGGTCTAGCTTAATCTTTAATCGAAATAATTGAAAGTCAGTGGACCTTTGCCCCTCACAGATACTTCTTAAGAGAAAATATGATTTACCTTCATAAGAAAGCACAATTTTTAAGATAACTTTTCGACATTAAAAACTTTAATATATTTTCCTCAAAGTATCTTTAATTATAAGGTCGATATCCGGAGGCGGTCCGGGGTTATCGACCGGACGAAGTGACCCGGCTGAGAAGGATTTGAACCGGGTAACCGTTTGTTGTTACCGTAGGTCTGGGACGTTTATTGTCTGGATTTGAAACGGATAGAAATCTAAAAAGGATTTTCAGTAAAACATTCTAGAAAAGATGTTGTTCAGGAGGCCTTGTCACAATATTTCTGTATTTTATTTACAGTGTACTTGAACTAGTTACAGCTTTTAATTGAAAAAGCGCCTCTTGTTGACGAACGATAGACTTATTTGTTCCCATCAAATTAACGTCAAAGTTCCCTTTTAATTTAGTTCACAAAACCGTAAAAAGTTAGCTTGGGCTTCTGTTATGTTTAGAACGATTTTCTTTCTCATTTTCTCTGTCTATAGCAAAAATTTCAGTTTAGAAGACATATTCAACATAAAACTTTTTACATATTCTTGACCTACCCGAATAAGAAATGAACCACATAACTAACCATACATAACTTATTGATTAAGTTATGTAGCTCATTAACATACATCTTTATACCGTTAATAAAATTCGTTGACTAACCTGTCTCTATAGCCATAGGACCATAGCTTAAGTTTGCGAATATAAAAAATGCCAATCGAGATTCTGTCAGAATGTCACGATATTTTTTAAATATTTGAGATGGATTTTGTTCTTGACTCTAGTCAGTTTTTTATTATTAGTAAAAAACTGATTAATAATTAATTATAAGCCTGTGTCGTCCCACTGCAGGGCAAAGGCCTCCCTCCCTCCTTCCACATTTTGCGATGTAGTTTGATTGTAGGCCAATCCCTCAAAAATTAGTCCAACTCATCCCGCTATTTCCTTCTGGGCATGCCGCGTTGTGGTTCACCTTGTATACTATAACGTTGATATTATATTAGACCAAATATCAGAAAACTCCTTGCACAGTCAGACAAACAGGTATTTTAGTTTTCCTGAATATTAAATGCATGCTATAATATGCTGTTTGTATGCAGTCTTTGGCTGTAAGCTTCATGCAGCCAAAGGGTTTGGTATGCAGACACATTGAAACTTAAGTATAGCACAACATTTTTTGATAACCGTTTGAAAATTACTGCCTGCTTACCTAACTGTTTTGCTGACTGTACATACGAAACAAACACATAACTCCTCCGTTGCGTTGTAGTCGGATAAACAATATAGTCTCGATTTATTATTACGATATCTGCGAATGTCAGAATTGGTATAAAGACAAATCATGTTCAGAAACGATTTGTTGTGTTGTCTTGGTTCTTTCGCGGATTTTGTTTGAATTGAGGGAACTTTATGAAAAAAAAGAGGATATGAAAGTCGTCCTTTTCATTGAACACATAAGTTATATAAGGAGGGAGTAGAAGCCTCTACCAGAGCCATATCTGTTAATGTTAGAATGAACTGGCTTCTTCTGGGTTAGCTCACTTCAACGTAGACTACAAACAAAACTGTCATTTTTTATCTTGCCCCACTCTAGGAATTTCTCCTGGGTGCATTTACAAACATAGAAACTCACATAAACAAACACCCAGACCCAGAAAAACTATTTGCAGATCATACAAAACATTTTTCCCGTGCGGGGATCGAACCCGACACTCTGCGCAGCAGTCAATAACTCAGCCACTGCGCCAACCGTCAATTCAACTTAGACTTTTGCTAGAGCTATTTTATGTTACTATTAGGATCTACTTCGCAATTAAAGAGTAGTCAATAAGTTCATCAGTAGGCAAGCCTACCCTGCTCATACGAGTAGAGGCAGCATTAACTATTCTATTAAGATGATAGTTGCCATCCTATCTAATGTATCTCTCATTCAAAAGAAAATAAACTTTCTCAGTAAACCTTTAAATCTATTTCCCCACATTTCCACGCTTTTAGCACGAAAGAAAAACCGATAAGAGCAGTCAATAGAACATTTTGTGGCGGCAGAGGTCATCGATAAGGTAACGAGAACCTAACAGACTGTTACCCGGGTCTCGAACCGCGTCCGGTCATTTGTCACCGTGATGTAAGGGAACACCGGCTTGTGAGCCGGATCATCTAGAAATAAGTAACGGGAGTACTTTCTAGAGAATATTATTTTGAGCAAAGCAATGGTTATCCATCAGATCGGTGGTTCTGTCGGGGTCGCGGGCCTATCTTTAACAACACCCTGGAGAGCAAAGGGAAACCGAAGAAACGGGGTCAATTCCGCTCAACCAAGAGTGTGTTAAAAGAAACGGTAACATCGAGAGGACACCTGGACTTTTGTAAGTCTGGAATGTCCATTGTCCAACCCGTCTTGAGGAAAGGTCAAATCCTGCCGAATGCAAAAAGGCTCTTGCCCAGCGGTGGGACAGATACGTACTTATTCATTTATTTGGTATAAGACCAAATAAATGAATAAGTATAATCTGTCTTCTCACAACGAATCGACTAAGGCCCTAATGCCAAACCATATTTTTCAACCGTCCTCTACAAATCAGTAATTTGTAACACAATAACGAATATTTGTCCTCCCATTATAAAACACAAAGGAATTGAATTAGTCCGACATAACGACGAACATTTCGGTGTCATTCAAGACTCCTTGAAATGTACCTAATGTGAATACTAATATATCATTCTGACGTAGCGGCCGTGTGGCTCCGCGGCTCCGCATATTCTCCGAAGATGGATCTCTCGGGGAGTGAAATTGTGACGGCTCACGCATAGTTTCACGCACATCCGACCGCTCTATTGCCGGGTACGACGGCTAGAGTTCAAGGGCCGTCTGCCGCACGTCTACGCGTATTCCCCGGCGACCGGATATATTTCACCCGGACTTGGCACCCGGCTTTACCAGTTCTTTGCACGAACACCCGAGGTGTAAACACGCCAGCGAAAGTTCACACGTTCGTGGTTTAACGACGGTTTTATTGCCACTAGACTGCAGCTAGACTATTGCTAGTTTAATTTTATATTTTTACTTCGCGGAATTGGCCATTCAAAACGCTGTACACAATTTTCTCCGCCGCGTTATGGGCGCACGTTATTGTGAATGTTGAGGCGCTATGTTCAACGTTTCCGTCGGCAACGATAAGCTTATCTTATCTTGAAAGTATGTGCGGATTTTCAAGTAATTTTTAAATATATTTTCCGAGAACGAAAATAGAGATGGAAAATGAAATCTTTATTTGTATAAAAAGAAAGAGGTAAACGTCCGTATTGTCGGCGCGTGACGGCTTCAAGTTCAAGGGCGGGATCCGCAGGAGTGCGGGATATCTTACGCTTGTCTACCCGATCCGATCCCGGGGGCTTGCTCGGGAAATATGAGGAGGGCGCCCCAGGAGCCCGGGACCGTGAATGAAGTCATTTGGGTTCTGTTTGTAAACAACGTTCAGGATTGCTCTTTGATTGTTTGTACTGATAAACTTTGAGTTGCTATTAGAGATGGCTGTAGAAAACGGAGCAACTTTCTCTTTAAAGGTTAATTGGTTTTTAAATGTCATTTATCCGGTCTATTAATCTTTTGTGATGTTATTTTAAGGGGTGATTAATCATGATAGTCCAACAAAATCATCTTTGTCAAGTGTTCAAGCTGTCGTAGATTGATTACGGTTCCTAACGCAAAGGCCTTGAATAAATGTTAGTGATAAAACTTGTAATATGATAGCAACCTTTATACAGTCGTACACAAGTAAACAAGTGTGAGTTTTCTCCGTCCACGTGGGTAGCATGAATGGAATAATGTGGATGTCACACGTAGCATGCGTGACTGGCCGCCACGCGGTCTGACTGTTGCCACTTACTTGCGATTACGTTGAATATAAAAACAACTTGTTACTATCGATTGGTTTTTGTTGTTGTTGTTGATAGTGAATCAGCTGGTTGTTGAGCAAGTTCTGAAGCAGTTGTTTAATTGGTTGTTATAGAGCTGTTAAACGACAAGCTACTGTTTTGTGCGATTCAGTTTTTGCTTATCAATGCGTATTTGTTCTTGATCGAATGAATTCTTTTCTTCTGTTTCTCCTTTCACGAATTCTCTACGATCACCTAAGTTATTTAAATACACTGAATGTACCTAATGATATTAATAGATAATATCATTCTCTGTGCACCACTGACCTTTAATGCCTTTCTATCTAGCTAATGCCACGCTCGATACTTATCAATTTTTGAAGCCTTGTCTATGTAGCAGCCACTAAAACTGTTCCGGACTTGCAACAATATTACCAGTTAGATATTATAATAGAATTGTGACTAAACAAGTAAAATTGAAGCGATCAAAAATTTAAAGCACATTAAGGTAGCCAGAACAGTTACACGACCCAACCTCATCACGGTTTCCTCAACCTCATTGGTCGCGGGACTTATTTCTATCACCGTGACCCCGGAACATAAAGGGCTATTGAAGGACACCGTGGATTTTGGTCAGTACAAGTCTGACAGTCCCTCCAGCCCTGCCCGGGGTTGGAGGACTCATTTGATGACTACACCACGCTAAAAAAAAAAACATCACCTTATTTAAGGTAGATAGGTACCTACTTCCTGGTAAAAGTATAATACTTTGAAGTACGTAGGGACTATATGTTTCGCCCTTATGTACTGTTCCCGCATTTTAGTGCCATTCAAATGATCGTAAAATCTATAAAAGGTGAAGTTCGCATTCGTTTTATGGGCAAAAGTATGATAAATTGTGACAAGAAGTAGAAAATATATTTCTGAAGTATTCTGCGACTAAATGTTTTGAGAAATAGGAGACTATCATAATTTAAGTATCAGTGTAGTATCTTTTTCCTGAATTAAGCGTCAGTCTGGCATCTTTTGCCAAACTTTTATATAATGCCACCTTTAGTGAAGCTCCCAACATCACACCGGCTTCATAATCTTCTTTTGTGTTAAAAATGCTCGAGTTTTCGAGAAAATACTTCTTGTTTATAAAATTTAATCTCGCTTGACGTTAACTGACCGATGTTGCCAGATTTTGTCTCACAACCAACTTTCTTGCATTAAGTTACCCACGTTTATGATCAAGGAAGTCTGGTACAAGTAGAAACATCACTTCTAGCATCTCAGTTAATATATCAAAAGTAAAATAAACACATTAAAAGGTGGCAGGAGCCGCGAGACCGGCTAATTGCAGTTGATATGACTCGTAAAGTCAATTATGGCGCTCGTGAAAATGTCCAGAATTAAAATTTATGTCTACGGTTAAAAGCCCTATGTACACATAAACTGTTCTTTATATTATTTTTATGGGTTTATTCAATGCTTAATGTCAAATAGGTGAGACCACACGCAGGTAGAATTTAAAAATAAACAGTCGTCAGTCTAAAGGAGGAACGGGTTTTGTCTTTTTTTTCTGAAATGTAAGCACGAAGGATCTAGAGGTGGTCCGATATCGACAGTATCGATACTCAATGATTTTGTATCGTTAAATTTTAAAAGTAGAATAAAAACACTATTCCCAGCAAAAAGCGCATCTCTAGCATTTTGTTTTAATTTATTACTCTTAATGCAACACGGAAAAGGTTCTGCGTGGACAAAAGTGAAAATTTATAGCTTTCAACGTGCACAGAATTTTCCAATTATCCAGACTCCTGGCCGTCGGGCTGCCGACATTATTGATTTTCACTTTTTATGCGACCGCTTGTCCGCAGACAGCTTTTATGGTTTGTTTTAAAAATACACCGGCTTATTAAAATAATGCCTCGTTCGTTAAATACGAACACGATCACTCATTCTGATAGCTTTTAAACAAAAACCCACAACAAAGTAGAGACAAGCTTTTTTGTGCTTTTTACCAAACCTTTTTACGGATACAATATTATTTTCATTACTGATTCTTTCTACCACAACGAATGCATGAATATTAAAGCGTTGACTTAAGAAGTCACGGTTCGGAAATGTATTAACAAATATTAAATGTACCTACGCAACGTTTTGTAAATTAAAACGCGCCGGCCATGAAAGCCGCCGTCAATGAATGTTAATTCTATTTAGCGCTGTGAATGGGGAAATAATATATTGTGGTTTCAGCGTAGTCTGAACGATTTGTATTTCCTAGTAGCGTGTAGAGGTTATCTGTGCGCGGCCAGATGCGTGGGCCACGTGTTTTTATTTACAACACTATCAAACATCGACCCGGCATAACGCACGATCGGCACGAGCTCAATGAATCGAGGCCAGCCAACGCGAGACTGACCTAAATTTTTATTCGCCACGCATAACACCGTGTTGTCACATGGCAACATTGGTCACTAACACCAACATGGCTGCATATCCCACGCGAGACTTCTGTTTCAAATTTAGAACGCAATCAGCCAAGATATTTTTTTTCTCTTTTAACCGAGACTCGGTCAGAGGTCATATGAAGAACATCGTAATAATAGTGTATTAAAAAACAGGCGAATAAGAAACCGGGACATGAGATAAGCCATATCTAGAATACACACACACAATCTAAATCGACTATGTTGTGTAAACTTTACATCACGATAACAGATAAGAGAGAACTATGAATCAGGCGATGTATTTGTTGACAAGAACGAAAATATTCTCAGTTTAATGGATTTTTTTATCTTATCTGTGGTCGGTGTTACCAACTTAACGGAGCTTATTTCAGTTCGTTCTGTAATTGTTTTTGCTGATTCATTTTCTAGTTAGCCACGGAAAAGTAAACAACCGTTGTATTTTAGAACGGAAATGCCTTGAATAAAGCTTCGAACCGTTTTCAAATATGATGGAGTGCGTACGTGACGAATGGCAGGAGAAGTATAGACGGAAATACTTGAAATTTTATAGATAAGGATGAATATTATATTTCTAAAATAACTGTCTCTCTGAATCAGACGAGATTTGAGAAGAATCGATTGATGTTCAGCTCAAAATTTTCAAGGGAATTATCTTAGGTCTTATTGAGCTGAAGTAGGTTAAAACGTGCAGTCACATTATACTAAAACACTTTTAGTATAAATTAATCGCGTATTTTTACGGCTTTGGCAAAGATTTTTTGTTAGTCGAAAATGTTGATAGTTTTTTTATGAAAACCTAACCTTTTCTTTAGTAAAGTTTTTCTAAAAACTAACTTAGTATCGATAAGAAAGAGCTGATCTGGTTAGGCTTGTATCTAAGCTGTTGTAATAAATCGCTCCATATTCATTAGTAAAATAATTTTTATTTACCAAAAACAATAGGAAGTTGTGAAGGTCTTCTTAAAATAAAATCTTTTTTATACGCATTACTTGATTAATGTATAACGGACATAAATTCTCGCGACCTTCCCCAAGATTTTAATGAACCATTTTATAGGTTGTAAATCAAAAAAAGCGTTTCTTTAAAAATTTAAGAAACATTTCGTTGAAAATGAAAAATAAATGTTTAAAGAGTCGTAAAATTTAACGTAATGGAATAAGTTAAGCAGTTTTGTAGCTAAAGATGCATTGAATATTTTATTAGCTAGGTAGGTTTATGAGAAAAACCTGTAAAGAGCGTGTATACGGTAGGTACGACATTCAGTTACAAAAATATATGGGTATAGGTAGGTACTTAAAATGTTAACATAAATGATGACGAAAAAAATGATAATCGCTTAACGAAAACCTCTTATAACAGCTATTCGATTGGATACAAACTGGGAAAAGGGTTTTCCTGATAGATTTTTCTAGAGACCTTGTATAGGTACAATTTTCGATATCAACAATTCAGAATTTCCTAAAGGAAAACTTTTTACTGTAATAACTATTTTATAAAATAGAAACTTTATAAAATATAGATAGAAATAACACGTAGGCATGAACATTATTCGGTGCTAACAGCACCGACCTAATTTTTTTCTCTCAGACTTTATGAAATAATTATTCTAAATTTTTAAATTTCGAATAATTGAACCCCTTAATTTTAATTAGTTGAAACATAATAAAACCACATATAATGATATTATTAAAAAAACAAGTCTACTTTCTTAATTTCTCCAATTATTTGACAATTAATGAAAACTTTATTACCAAACAATAAGTCGAGCGTTAATTAAATTCGTTATTTACTTCCTCAACAATAATTAGAAGTAATTGCTTAAATAACCATAAAACTTATTAAGACTAATTAAAACTTAACAAACGTAGTTAGTGACTCAGAAACTCAATGATTAAATGTAAATTCTGTGTAACCGAACTCAATGATACAGGCCGGGAAGACAAGAATGGATATTGTAATTTATTTTTAAGTTTCTGTCTCGTGTTTGACGGCTGCACGTCTTAGTGTGGCCGTATGTCCGTCATGCTGTGATCGAGTCCAGCCGTCGCCGAGCTTGGCGGAGCATCGCTCCACATTCATCGCTGCGTCTTGCTCGCGTGCCACCGGGAGTATTGACCTTTTAACTAAAGCGATTTAGCGCAATCGAACCGGTTCCATTTTCCCATCATAGATTTACTCATTACAAACTAACCTTAAAACAACACATCAAACTTAAACTTTAAACCCACCTCCAAACTCTTCCGAGAGCGAAGCTGACAGAAAAATCCAAGGCCTCGTCACAAAAATTAAAAAATAAAATAAAAACACAACACACGCGACGCTGACGTAAAAATCCAAAATCAAATTTGCGCGGGAAAACGAGTTATAGTGATGTGCATCGGCCGATCAGCGATCGATAGCTGCAGCGGGAATCGATATGTTACGTAAAGCGCGTTGAGAGCCGGCGTCGTCGCACGTGACTGCTGCCCGTGTGACGGAACGAGCGGCAAGCGAGCCTCGCCCCCCGCGCGCCCCCTCACCGCCCCCGCCGCACACACACCTATACGTATACCAGACGTTTGATAAACAAATTACAAATTTTAGATATACGCCGAGATGAGCTGAGCTTTAATAGCTTGTTTTACAAGTCTTTTATAAAAAAGCGTGGAAAAGTGGCGCTTATGAAATTTTCTAACATCGTTATTAAACTTGTAATGAAGTTTTATAAGAAAGTAAAAGTTGGGTAATAGTATTTTATGGCCAAAGATTATGCGGCTACTGAACAGATTGAATTGAATGATTTAGTTAGTATCCGACTAAGTAATGTGTTTACTTATGAATCATTGGGACCGCTATAATGTTCTGCTTTACATTGACTATTTCTTTTCCTCAATCTATAACCCACTTTTGGGTAGATCCATCCTTGTCTAACATACTAGTAGTGACCAGTAATAACTGCTTACTTTCAGATATCTTTGGATATCACAGTAAGAATGGCGTAATTTTAAGCTTAGTAAGCTCGCTAGTGAAAACTCAGTGAACACTAAAATTATCTCGCGGTTGTAACGGTTGGATGCATTTTAAAGTCACACTTTATAAAATTGCGAAAATATGCACATGAATATGCGTACCTACTTATATTTTAAAGTAAAGATTCAAAATAGGCTAGGCTAAATTGCTAAATATTTAAATTACAAAACCAAAGTCTGGTGAGTGCTCACAAAGGTGTTTTAGTTTCAATTATCTAATAATTACTCTAAATAAACCACTGAAACAGAATTAAAACAAAACATTGAGCCAACCTCACAATATTTCAAGGAGCGTAAACTGCGCAGATCTCGATATATTTTATCAATACAACTTCTACAGTATTTTTTCAGGCATATAGATTTATCAAGAAAGCCACTAAAGAACAAAAATTTCTTTAACAAATATTTTAACATAATAATCTAATACCGAAATACCGAATTTCATCACACTACATCCCTAATTTTCATTAAAATCGTAAATCCCGAACGAATTTTCCGAAATCGTCGCGTCACGTTTCCATGTCGTTATACGTCGGATCTTTAATGCAGACATACCTACGTATTATGGTGATTAATGAAGGTAGGTAGGAGCTATACTACCCTCGTATGTATATTGATGTGGCCTCGATAATATTCCATCGGTGTACTGAGCGCGAATTTTGTTGGGTCAAGGTGAAATTTTAATGTGTATTTTCAAGAATAACTCAAGGTTGGAAGTAGAGACAATATAATCTATACTTATATTATAAAACTGAAGATTTTGTTTCAGTTTAGTAATCATTTCCGTAATTACTGAAAAAATATTTTTATGTTGGGTAGCCCATTTATCGAGGAAAACCCAAGGCAGTAGTAGTATGACATCAAGCTATGACTAATAACAGCCGAGAAACAGCTGAAACTGCGGGGCTTAGTAAGTGTTTTATAGAGATTAACTACTCTCTAAACTAAACCAATTTAAATGTCTTCTACGATAACTAAAATTTTCGCCAAAATAAACGCTAAATTGAAACCGTAATACCAAATTGTTACAGCATTAACTAAAATTGGAGTAAAATTTATTGTGTTACAAAATTATATTTTACATTTATACGACAAATTTGTTTTCATAAGCGTCACAGTTAATGAGCAATTAGATCGCTACGAGTTCCGGCGTAGCGGCGGCGTAGCACATCGTAGAATCGTTTCACTCGAGTTTCGCCGCGGTGCTTATGCAAAAGAGGCCAATATTTCATCGCTCCTCCGTCTATTGCAGCCAGCATTATCATAACAATCGCTTACACTATGTACAAGTGTTTCTCATATAACAATTTTAATGCTAGTATATTTACTCAGTGCTACGCCGTAGCAATTCCATCAGATTAATTTTCTACAACCGATTGTGTCAACATTGCGTTGAAATGAATTGAATCGATGTCGATTCAATTCATTTCAAATCTTTTTCGATTACTTGTCTAACATAGATGCTATCGTTACAGTCGCCGCAATCCGAACACCATCACTAACATTTGAACGTCACGCAAAATTCTTTTTTTGAAAAACTCAAACGGCGATCGGTAACGGCCAGTGTTTATTCTTATTTCAAGTTGTACAAAGGAGTTTAGATATTAAACTCAACCTTTTTTGGTGTAAAACGTCATTATGTTTAATGGCGAAGTTGCGAACTTTGGACAGACCTAGACGTCGGTTATATCTATGTGGTCGTCAGAATTATTCAGCTGAATATGCAATTAAACGAGGGCAGTTTGAGCGATGCAAGGAGTGCGAGCGAGACGCCGCCACCCCCACTCGATATTATATTGAACAAGTTTATAACTACGTGTATTAGACGAACGAGTTCCTACAACGTTTTCTCATTTCCCGGGACGAAACTTTTCTAATATTATAGTTTCATTCATATTGTCGGTAGTTTCGCGGAGTTTTCTTTCGTGGAAAATGAAAGACTATTTCCATAACTATTATTTCGCTTTTATAGCTTTGTTAGTTTCTTTCGCTTCAAATAGATTTGTTAAAGTTTTCTACTTTATCGTTCGGAAATAATGTTTGTTTTTCGGAAGTGTTAAGCTTTAGTATTTCTTGTAGGCTGGAAGGAATATTGATAGATTTCCTTATTACAATATTTGTTATTGATACATTTATGTTGAGTCGCGGGCCTGTCTTAAAAGTGTAGCGAGGCCTTGCATTTCAAAGGACGAGAAGAGATAGAGTAGATCACTCTGGAGTGGAGGACTCTACCACTCCAAGATAACAATGAATGGTAGATATATTTTGGAATAATATCTCTTTGGGTTTATTTGTTTTTGTCCGTATTTGACCTGTTTAAGTCAAATGCATAATGCAATGCACTTTTCTATTCATGATTAATATGTATTAGTGTAGTTTCAAGGGTCTGTGTGAGATGCACGTCAAATCCCGATTGTTAAAACAAAAATATATCAAGTTAGTACCTTCTCAAACGAAACCTGATTTTAATATGAACGTATAACCAAAATGCATCTACATGTAACTCCCGGTTTGTGAACAAAAAGGTTTGCAATGTTCGAATCGGCAGACGGTGATGAAATTGAATAAAGAATATCGTTGTTTTTTAAATCATGCTTATGTTGGTAGGTTAAGCAGGTACTTTGCGATGTAAATATTCCTACTTTTTTTTTTTGCGTGGTAAAATCATCAATGAGTCCTCCCACTCCGGGCAGGGCGGGAGGGACTGTCAGACTTGTACTGACTAAAATCCACAGTGTCCTTCAATATCCTTTTATGTTCCGGGGTCACGGTGATGGAAATAAGTCCCGCGACTAATATTCCTACCATTTAAGTAGTGTAGAATCTACCATTTTAGTAGAATTTTCACTCGTTAATGGCAAGACCTGTCAGTTATTCTGACACCTTCACTTCAATTATAGCCATTAAATAAATTGCTGGTATCGGCTCTCTCGTTTACAAAAAGGTATTATTTAAAGTTATTATTGAGTTTTCGCTCCAACGTTAACTATAAGTACTTTTAGGTACTTTACTCTTGCATTCAAGTTGGATTCTTTTATTTCTTGTATGAATATAATTTCGCACAAGACTGTATATGTCTCGTATATATCAGATTTTATCATTTTAATTAACACTTAACTCAATGAAAATTTATAATTGAAGTTTTCTTTTCACGATTCAAAGAACACATTTAAAATAATCAAGGCCCAAGCTTCATTACTTCCATAATCGATTCAGAATTAATTTAAAACCAATACGTCTTACGTCAAAATCATTTATGAAGAGCAAACAGTGACGTAAGAAAATAACATGGAGTATATACGTAACGTAGACGAAGCAAGGAGATCGAATTGAATGTAAATGTTGATTTTTAATTATGTCGAGCTCTGCAATTTATGCACAGGCGTGTCTCAGTTTTCTGTGTAAACAGACGAACAAGCTCAATTTGTGTTCGGAAATGTGCAGCTAACGAACCGAATTCGAAGGTCCAATGTTTTAACTGAACTTACGTAAGGATTTGGATGGTTTGTGCTGTTTTCTAGGTAGATTTTTCAAGATGGAGAGGAGAGGACGGGTGATTTTGAAAAGTAAAGTAGTTTTTTAAAGAAACTTAACTGTGAAATTCGGGACGAGGGACTTTTAAATCTGTTTTTGAGTTGAAAATAAGAATAAAATAATGTAGAGAAAGTGGAAAACGGTAATTTATCATGAAATGAGAGAAAAGTGAAGATCACTACGATATTATAATCTTTTGTATTGGAGTTAAAAGACACGGAAGAGAATCAAATTGACAGAGTACATGCTTATTTCAGAACGTAAAAAAAAAACATTGAGTAACTTTGTGTAAGAAATTGTAGCTAATGAAGAAAATAAAGGTTAAAATGTAAAAAGACGCCGTGATTGCACCTCATTTAGAAACAAAAAGCTCACCCACCTAGATTTCTATTTAAACAAAAACTAACTAGACCAACAAGTACCTCAGTAATAACGACACCGCTAGCCAAAGTTTCATTAGAAAAAGTTCTTTTGTCGTCGACTTAAACTTAGTTCACAATGGTCGTAATTAAAAGTTGGCGGGAATGCGCTGGTGACAGCGGCAATCCGCCATAATCCCGCCGCCAGAGGGCGCGCAAAAAGGGCGCCAAACTCGCACAGATAAACAAGTTCCCGCGTTTTGTTGCATTCACTTTGATGTGGTCTAATGCAGCGGCTTGTTTTAATGGACTTTGTTGAATGCTGATATGTTGGCATTGTCTTTTGGTGAGCTTCTCGTTGGCTCACTTTATAGGCTTCGCGTTCTTTTTGTGTAAAGTCAGCAAGGGATATTTATACGAGTGAACCATGCTATATTGCGGTGGTCTGTGTCCCACAATTGGGAACTAATATGCTAATTCTGCTAAGCTATGCTATGAACCCTTATTACTTTTTGATTTCTTGCAACTCCTACTTTTTATCGAGCTACCCAATTTCTTAATTCCTATTACTATTTATTAAGCCATAACCAAAATTGTAATTACATTAAACTAAACACGGGCACATAAATTACCAATACACCCATATACATATGTATAAACCAAATATCACTTTACAAATTAATGACCATACGATACGGAAATTAAGCGCCGTACAGGCAAGGGGGGGGTTGTCTACCTCCTCCCCCAGACTTTGGGGGGGTTAGAATAGCAATCTAGGGAGCTTGAATAGTCTGGGCGGTTGAATGAAATATCTAGCGTTGCGGACTGCCCATCAAGCCTACGAAAATGCATTAGGTTGGTAGATGAGCCCTGCGTTAAACGCACGCAGAAATAGACCGTGCGGTGCCTTGTATTGATCGCCGAATAGCCGTCGTTAGGAAATATTATGTGTCCTGAGTTCCTGACTTGTCTTTGTGATGTCTAGCTAGGGTCTTGGCGGTTAGATTTTGCGGATGTCGCATGATTGATTCGTTTACGTGTCTATACTTTATATCTATGAAGGTTTTAGTGCTAATTTTCTCTTTACAGATTTGAAATGACGCGTTAACTCCTGTGTCGCGAATTTTAAAGATTTGTTTTGTGGAAAGAAGAAAAGAAAAGATTTGTGAAAAAGATGGCGTCAACACACACAAGGCGTTAAAAATGGAATGAAGAATTCGAGCTTATGGAAGTCTTGCACATAAGCTCGAATCTTAACAGCTTGGTTTGTAAACTGAATCAGTAATCAGTCCTGGTTCAAATTGGGCTCGCAGAAGAATTTTTCTTTCCCCAAAAGAAACTAAATATATGACGAATTCTTCACGTGCATAATTGTTTAAAATGTACACAAATTAGTGTCAAATGAATTCATTTTCAAAATGAACTCACCTAACATAATTTTCACTTTTAGCATATTTTGTTATGAAAGTCTAACTTCGCAATAACTTACCTACGCTACGTCTTCATTGTTCTAAAGGAATGGTAATTGTAACGTTCCCGCCAACATATCTCCCGGGAATCTAATAAGAATTCAAATGGATTCTAGAACAAACATTATTCCATTATTAGCGGACGAGCGACGTGATATATTATCAAGTTAAAATTAAATTAATTTCATCCCCTCTCCTCGTCTAGATTGAAGCAGGGTTGCCAACATGGAAACATTGAAGCTTTTATGTTTATGTATGTTGTTTGTGTTGGTATAAATAATTTTATTTTGTCTTTCTCGTGTGCTCCCATGGCTCATTATTGTGTCATGTTAACGTTTTTCCCTTTTTTTAATATTTTTGACATGTTCATGTTAGTCTGCAATATCGCACTATTGGGTCATTTATTAATTCTTCTAATGAATTCTTTTAATACAGGACTAATTATAGACAATTTTATTTAGCCCTTCCATTTTTTATCAACATGTAGGTAACAACACCACTTTTATGCATTTCTATTAAAATTCAGAAGTGGTTGATTATATTTAATTTAAACAAAAAATAATTTCGACTATCCTATCCTGCATGACGCTAAAATGACTACCAATTAATTGCTTGTATTACTAACAATCCTATCTCTACTGCAATTTAGCATAATTAAAAATATATAAGAAAAAAAAACCTATTACACATACATACATATTATTCTTATGAATTCTAATATTACTTACCCAGAACAATAATAACCGAAACCCACTTACGAAAGGTTGACCATAACCCGGTTTTCGCGAACCATTGACATCTGTTACTGGCAACCCTACTCGGCCCTATCTCTCTGATATATTGAGGATGTTTAATTAAAATATCTTTAAGTGATTTACGACAGTATCGATAATGTTAGGTTCAAGGCTGATTTATCGCGGACAAGATTTATAAGTGTCCGAAGAGATAGTCATTATGATTCATTTGTTTGTTCAAAGTTGTTTAAGATGCTTTTTTTTATGACAGCTGTCGCATACTGGCCTTACTTTTTTTGAGAGTCGAAGGTTTTAACTTAGTTTACTTTTATAACCTACTAGCTCTTCGCCCGCAACTTAACCCGTGCGGTTTTCAAAAAAATGTATAGCTTACGTCACGGGTATAATGTAAGCTACATCTACTGGTAAAAAAAAAAAATCGGTTCAGCATTTCCAGAGATTACTAATTGCTACAAAAAATAAATTTTACTTTTTTATAATATTAGTGCAGATTATTATCGTTGCTTTAAAAATGGTTAAAGAAGACATCGTGAGGCAACTATCATAGATCCTTTGATTTCGAAGATATATGTGACATCTAAAAATCCCTATTGTGCCAGTACAGTCATAAGCATGAAAACTTCTTCTTAATTTTCATAAAAAAATTCTTCGTTTATTTGAATGTACGATGTGACATTTTACAAAATGCATTTTCACTAACTCGCATCGAAACGAAAACGGGCAATCGAAATAAACGCTATTCTTTTTGACGTTTCGTAACGAGTTGTAGCTATCGAGAATAACGTTGCATTTTACGCTGTGTTCTTTTGCCCAGATGTCTGGGAAAAATCTTGTGGCCGCTTCCCATAGGTCTGACTTGTAGATTGTAAACAATTTGTAGCAAACGTTAAGCGTTTTGCTAACATCTTTGTTTGCAGTTTTCCAGTTTTGTTATTCTGCCGTCACTGTTGATCAGGTTACGATGTACCGTTGCTTTGTAACTTATATATGTAATCTTTATTTAACTTGTGTTATTTTCCTTAAAGAAGAACCAATCAAGAAGGTCTTAAAATAAAATAAAGAGGGAAACGTTTTTTGGACATAAATACCGACACTTAATACAAGTTATCTCACTTTAATAAATGCTGTTTTGAGATCAAAGCAATTAAGTTTTATCTGGTTTTACTTTTAATTCAATAAAACAAAAACCTCGTTAAAAAGAAAAAAATAATAATCCCAACTTCAATTAAAATCTTAACTTTTAAATCAACGATTCGCCAAGACAAAACTTGCTAGCGATATTTTTCACATAATATTGCGGTCTCATCATTTTCATTGGCCGCTACCAACAATGGGTATTTATAAGAGTTTTATCGAGAAAATTCGATTCATTGCAGTACCGCCGTGCCCCGGGATACCAATTTCCCGAGAAAATTAAATTTTCCGTTCACCCGGAAAAAGTTAAGGCCGTGAACGGTGACTTGTAGGTACGTTTTTATGTTTCTGTTCGTCCGTTGTAGACCGGGTTTACAACTATCGTAATCTAATATACAATGTACTAGGATTCTATTTGAAGACATTTCTCTGGAACGTTTTATAAAAAAATGTAAATCAAATCACATTGGAGCAAAAACGAATAATAACGATTCGATTTTTGAATTTTATTAAAAAATCTGACTTTTTTACTTTTTATTGTGTCTTTTAAGAGAATGGTATGAATTTAGAAGAATAGAATTTTGTAGACACAGAGGCAAAAAATGTGCAAAAGTTTGTGAAATATAAAGAAAATCAAGATGGCGACGTTAACTCCGTTTATCATGTCAAACGCGTCATTTAAAGCCAATTTATTCTCACAGACGATTTATGCTGTAATTTACACCAGGAACCTCAATTCAAAAATAATTTAACGATCTCAGACGCGTAGGCAAAGTTATGTCCTGAAATCCAAAGGATTACCAAAATAACCCAGGACAATTTGATAACATAAATATTGAAAACGGCAGTAAAATGCACGGTCGGATTTTACGCTATACGGACATATAAGCTGGTAATAAAACAGATTTTGGAGCGTACCCGGGTAATCCACGATATATTAAAAGTCGTATGTTAAGCCTCTTACGATACATGTGCGTATACGATGGAGAATAAATACCGCGGAACAATTTGTCTATGATTTTGGTGGTAGGGATGTGACCTATAGAAAAAAAAAAAATAGAATAAAACCGTGGTGAAACTTGTGTTAAGCCTCAATTTATTTACCAATGGAGACTAAGTAGATATGCAGATAATAAAGAAAAGATATTTATTGATACCGCATTTTATAGACGGTGGATTCAGTGATTTGGGCGTAAAAAGGTATACAGACTGATTTATTTTAGCATATACAATATTAACATGGAATAATTATAATTTTGAATAACATTTTTAGACACAAACAGAAAACTTTTTAGAATTGCAAATTCCATCAAAAGTCCTCATAAATTTTAACTGAAATTTTTTTGAACATGAAGCGAACTTTATTTTTAATTTTTACGTTGTGAACTCATCGTAACAGATGCTAGTGTATACAATACCTACGTTGCAACATACAACCTACTTTCCATGGACAAAGTTTTTTCTGTCGCGGTAAACATTTAAATTAAACATAAGTTTTTTTTTTTTCACGCAGACCAGAGATAACATGTAAATGTTGTAGAACTTTCTGGATATCGACATGTGGCATGAATTATTCAGGCACATACATTATGTATATTTTATTATGTAGAACAAAGGCCGATTTAAGTATGTTATAATACGCTTTAATGATGTGTAAATGTGTTTTTTTTGTTATCATTTTCAAATCATTTAGTTGATTTTTTTTTTGTAAACATTTACTATTCTTCTTATCTTATTATTCTTAATTTATTATTCATTTTCAGTCATCTAGTTTAGTATTCATGTTCAGGAAATAATACTATGTTTTTATGGATCATTGAATTGAATTTCCTTTTAAACAATTTTAATAAAATCGGTTTTAAGTAAAGGTCAATTTGATAGTTCTTTAGTTTATAAGTTTTTTTTTTAAATTGGGACAAACCCACCACACTATTCCCAAACCACTGCAACTCCTGAGAGCCAGAATCAACAGTGGCAACCACCAGAAAAGCGCCGAGACAATGAAGCTCAACGTGTCCCGGAGAATTAATTTACCTGTCTTGGATCCTGCCACGAAATTAATCAGAAAAAAATAGTGGAGGAGTAGTTTATAAGTTAGTCTGCTTGTTCATTACCAACTTCCAAAAGTGTTATCTGATCTTTTATTGTAATTGGCATTTTAATCATTTCAAAGAATTCTAACCCCATAAAAATAATTCTAACCCCGTGAAAGTTAACTCAAACACATTTTCTGATAACCATAATTTTCACAATTCAAAGCCTAATAATTCCACCCAATCCCATAACGATAAAATTATTCTCGGAGCGTTCACTCATAGAATACAATTTGATGGCACGCAATCGATTTGCATTAGAATAAAATCCCGCGTACGTGACTCGGAGTACATCACTAGTGCTACGTCATCGAATATGTCGCCCAATTTATGTTCCCACTTGTTGCCTAGATTCTTTCACGACAAATCGTACGAAGATCGCTTTTCAGTTGTTATTCTTACAAATCCGACGTGAGCGTCCAAAATGAAGGACCATGTTTCTAATGTCGGTTGTAGATTAATGGTAGACTTTTTCTTTATATGTTTGGCAGAGATTGGAAACTTGTTCCCTTCATTTTGACGCTCACAATCAGGTTTAAAAGTTTACTGTGGCTGTTTGTGAACTTTTTGTCAATTGAAAAGGTGTTGTTTTTGTTCTAGAGGTTACCCATTATTTATAGAATGGTGACTTAGGTTTTCGTGTTATAATTAATAATATGAACTTATAGATTAAGGAGTGACTTTTGTCTTCTTAAAGAGTCTTTGTATAATTTTAGGACACGACCCAAACTTTGAAGCGACATTTTAAAGTTCGTCTGATATCTCTCTAAAGCCACGAGCAAGCCACAATTCACTTCGCACGCCACACGGTTCATTTGGCACGTTCTTTAACCGACAACCGCAGCCCTAATCGTCTCCCGAGGGTTGTCACCCGTGTCTTATTAGCAGCGGGCTCAAAAGTCACATCGATTCACTTGTTGCACACCTCTAGAGCTAACGTTTCACGGTGGCTTGTGTCCCGGGACGTGACAACCCGCGGGATTCCCGGGATCCCGGGGTAAGTGGATGCGGGTTTGTACTGTGGTAAGCACTATTTCAATGCGGTTGGCGCGGAACGTTGTTTTATTTGGAGCTTACATGGATATTTTGTGGGTCGCAGCTGTAGCTTGGAAGTTGATGTTTCATCCAACTAATACTATACCTAAATCCAAGTTGACCCCGGAATGTAAAAAACGATTGTAGGGCACAGTGAATTTTAGTCAGTACAAGTCTGACAGTCACTCCCGTCCTGCCCTGACAGGATGGACTCATTCGATGATTTTACCACGATAAACAAAAACCCCAAACTCATTAATTAATATACCATCTGCGTACTGTTGCTGGCTATGTCAGGAGACTCAGATTGTAACTTACAATGAAATGAGCCCTTCTCAGGGTAGGACGGAAGAGACTGCCAGCCTCGTACTGACTAAACTCCACGATGACTTTCAATAACCCTTTAAATTCTGGGGTCAATATGGGATGATCTCAGATCAATGGTACGCAGACGATGAATTACTTTTCAAATCTGGCTAGATTTGAAAGTTCGTTTTACCGAAACGAGAAACTATTCCATATGAAAATATGGATTTAAATAATTGCCTCAACTTACAAAATTAACAGAAATAGGTCTAGACCCAAGCAAAATATTATTTAAAGCCCTCATTTTAATACACTCATTATATAATCAAAACGAATAACTATTCACATTACAATTCAAATTATTTTATGAATTTTGCTTAATTTATGCCTATAACTGGGGCGAAACGGGGCCATTATTAAATTAAATTAACGTGGAGACTGAAATTTCCATATTTCTCAAAGACTAGGTAATAATATGTTCGGAGTAATTTGACTGATTTTATTTGCGAACGAAGTTATTCGATTACGTAATGTAGAGGAGATTTCTCGGAAATAGAGAATGAAGGATATTGAGCTTTTCTATTTTTAATATTTTTAGGTATAGGCCCTTTGCCCACTTTAATTATATTATCCTAGCTTTATTGTCAATACGATTTGAAAACACTTTTTAAGAATGTATTTTAAATCAACATTAATATTCTGTCTATGGTCAATTGACACAAAATAACTTCTTATATTCCAAATTCGTTTATAGCTAAACGTATACGTAAACACTTCTTATTCGAGAATAACCGGAAAATGATTTTCTTTTTACAAGATATTTACGAAATATTTAAAGATGTGAAAAATTTCAAGGTAAAAACAACATATCGCGCATCGTCACAGATGCAATGACGTGGTAACTACGCATTGGTGTTGAAAATAAAAAGCCAAAAATAGCAGAAAAAATATGAAAAAAGTGTTGTTCGGAAAATTTAATGAGCAGCGCTGAAATTATGGACATGTGCCAATGTTCTTTCAATTTACGGCAGCCGGTGTTGAAAGCGATCGCGTGGCTTCTGACAAGTGATAATTCTTTATTAATTATATTAATTAACACTGAAATGTTCCCTGAAATATTTTGGCATTGCTGCCTAAATATAAGGCATCTATTTCTGTCTGTTAAGATTCATATATTTATCCTCAAAAACTTTTGCAATTTAGAAAGAATTTGATTTAGCTACTTACTACCAACATAATCAAGTTCTCATATTCAGTACTACCAACATAACACAAGCCACGTATTTATAAAAAAATAAAAATATTTCCATTCGCATAACATTCAAAAATTGGCCAATTCAACGGAAGCAGATTGCGGGGCGAAATACCTTTTCTTGAAAACGGCGCAATAAAAATGTAATAGCGTGTTCTATCGGATTTTTCCAATTCGAAGGCACTTTAAAAGATATCCAACGCTAGCCTTTGACCGTGGCGTCGTTTTGTTGGGCTACAGGCCAGGGCTTTTCGCTTTTTTTATTGAAATAAATTTTTCACTCTTCTTTTGTTAAAATGCACACGATTAACACTATCAAACAGATATCAAGGCTGTTAGATACGAACAGTAAAACAGATGTGATTCTAAGGGGCAAGCCTATTGCCATCAATCGGACTTGGTCCCAGAATCGACGTGACTGTTACAGAGAAATTCGTGACTTGAAAATTAATAACTATTTTCACGCACGGGAATTGAAAACAGGACCTCATCCTGTTGAACAGCAGCGATTTCCGACAACAAGACCTACGGAGCATTCAAACTTCTAATCAAAGCTTTTCAAATTAAACTCCAATCAACAATAAAATACCCAGTTAACTCTAAAACTTTAAACTAATTCTCAGTCTCACATTACTTTCTAAAGATAGGCAAGTTTCAAAGGCTGTGTGCAGACGAAAGCATCAGCATATTGGCTCGTTAGTTAGACAGACGAGAATGCGCGCGATCCAGCCAGTAGCATAGACAAGCTTTTGTGATCGTACTTACGTGTGTCCGTGTGTGAGTGCAGACACAGGGTTACAATAGACCATTGTTGGGTGCACTAGTGTTTTTTTTAGCTCCCGTAAGTTGGCAGCCTTGACTTAATTGACGGCGGAATATTGGTAGACAGGAGCCGTGGTTTTTCTTAAGTTTTCGAACAAGGAAATTAAATGATCAGTTTTAATAGCAGTGCATAGAACACATTCTTGTTTAATTGAAGTTAACGTGTTTAGATATTATCACTTTTGTACCTACTATTTTATTGATACGTTATCAATAATTATTTTCGTAAGTATACCAAAATGGATAAATGTTCACCAAATCTAAAAATCGCTTTAACAAGATTTCAGGGATACCCCGAAGGTAAAATACCTATCTGAAAATGTAATTTATAAAAAAAATGGGGAAAAGTTTTTTACAAGAAAAATAGCTGTCGTTAATGTAATTTTATTTGATACTATGTGTACGTGGATTTCTATAACGTAAAATTGACTGAATTGCATCTTTGTAAAACAAGGGACGTAAAAAAACATAGGTGCTAGAACAAATGGGAAACGTCAAAAATACGCAATTTTTTTATCGTAAATCCGAATTTCTTTTATTTTAGGTCCAGTTTTGGCGAAAAGCAAAATCATAATTCCTCACACAGATACTAATACTGCTAGCCTACTTCGTCCCCTTGCTGAACAAAAGCCTCTCCCCATAATTTTCCATAATTCCTCGTAAAATTGAGTAAATATTACGTATTATCGGAAACGAATCCATCCAATTTTTAAATCGTAAGTAAACACTCGTGCTAGCGGATCTGTTATGACGCAATCAACGTCACATAGTTGACGGTTATATCTTTATAAAATCAACTGTACGTAACGTTGCAAAGCATCTACTCTCTTTCATCCCAAGGGCTGTAATCAAAAGGAGCAATTTCGCAACAACTGCGGCCCAAATAAAATATTTAACGACTCTTTACAACATTGAAACAGCATGAAAAGTTATGAAATTTTCAAATATCTGCCGGAAATTACGCGCGCACGCTAAATATTATATAAGTGCGTAACACATTTCACGCTCGAATTACAACGAGATAACATTTTATTTTACAAGTCTTTTAAATCCTGTTTTAAACGTAAATTATTCATATTTTTTTCGGGTATAATATCAGTGTTAATTATTCCACAAATTGCATTTTAAAAACACGTCTACGTTTATATTTCAGACGTTTTAAATAAAACACTTTTGCTAACGTATCTTTAACATAAAATTACGCATTCCGCAAAGCAATAGAATACCGAATATTGCATAAACGAGGTAATAGAATGCATTAATGAAAGTTTCAGGCAATAGTTTAGAGTAACTATCCAATAGGAGCGGGCGGTCCCACCCCTAGCCACCTCCCCGTCTTGCCGACACAATTCATAATAAAAAATATATTTCCAACCATTTTCAACGAAACCCTAAAATTCGTAAATTCTATTTCCAAAATTGTAACCTCACTTTTGGTGTTTTGGCGCGCAAACTGTTATTGTATTAAGAAAAAACAATAATAAAGTCTTGGCGTATTGATCGCCTTATGGCGCATGCGCCCAGTTAGGAAATTTGCAATTACAAAGTGCTCTGTGCAAATTTCGCCCGAGTTTATAATTCGAAGGCGGACTCGAGCGTCGATATTCGTGCTCGCGGACTCGCCGACGGAAAAAGAAGGAGATAGTTCGAAATAAATTTAAGTTGCGTTCAGAATTTTTTAAATTCGGAACATTGTTTTTGCAAAAAATAAAAAAAGAAGAACTTTGGTTGTCAATCAAGAGTCTGGCATCGAAACGTCAAAATGAATTTTAAATTTTCCTTTATTTTATCTGTAGTCGTAAAAATACATTGCGTAATTTAGTTACCCTAGAGTTTGGTGCAAAGAAAACCTAACCTAATTTTACGGGTTATTTAGCTTTTATTGTTTCAATTTAGTTTTCCAGACGTTTTATGTTTACAGCGCTCTTGGTCACGGGCAGACACGGCGTTCGCAACTTTCCGTAACTATAAGTTTTATTACGGACTTGAAATATCGGAAAACGTGGTTATAAACTTTGATTTGCGAACTTTATGTAATTAATATTTGTTTATGGTTTAATAAAGAATTTTTTGGTAAAATATAGCGAATTTTTCGTTGCTGTTGCTTGCATTTGCATATCTGAATTTTCCGTGGTAGGATTTCTAGTCCGTTGATTTTTACGACTAGCTGCATAACCAGCTGGTGAGGGTTTTCTCTCATATAAACGAAAAGCTTCAGTATTTCAGTTGTTTATCTTTTTATTTAAGTATATTGATAGTTCAAATAATAAACCTAGTCACTATACTTGGTTTTATTATTGTTGAAAAAGAATTAAAAAAAAAACCACATAGACAATGTTTCTTCTTCAATTGTCTATGTGTGTGACGAAGAGAAACAAAAAAAAAATGTCTATGTGTGTTTTTTATGTTGTGTTTGCTTTTGACTCTAGAAGACTACAGTCAGTAATGACTAATACTATAATCATCAATTTACAGAAATAAAAAAAAATAACTTGCTAAATAGTACAGTTTAAAAAGACAACTTAATACAAATCATAGGTCATAAGTGTAGTGATTGTTTTAATACATAATATCGCAAAATTCACAAAAAATCCGTCTACCTATAATCTCTACACCATTTAAGAGCCTACAGAACAGACACACAGTCATCTACCTCTCTGCATGTATCTATATATTTAAGGCTTGTTAATAGCAAAACATCGAACGCACGAGACACTCGACCACAACGTTGTCCTTCCGTTTTGTCTGGCTTCGCAATCATGGCTGAATTATTTGGCAGATAGATTGAAATTGAATGTTGATATCTAAATCCTGTAGATATAGCATTTGCAAGGTTATGTACAGAACAAACAATATGTTAATTATGTTTATTTCTGTGAATTGGTTATAGAAAAACTTTTACATATCTTTACTTATTTTATAAAAGCTGAAGAGTTCTGGTTGAACGCACTAATCTAAGGAACTACTGTTTCGAATTAAAAAAATGTTTTTGTGTTGGATAGTTTTATCGTTTATCGAGGAAGGCTATAGGCTATATAACATCAAGCTACGACCAATAGGAGTCCAGCAGTGGCATTGACACCACGGAGTACAGCTATTCCAAATAAATTATTTTTTAAACTAGATGCACGCCATTTGCGAAAACCTCAAATCACACACAGAGGTAATATTTTAAAAGTCTTTATATTGAACTCAAATAGTACCTACTTGGAAGGATATGCGAGAACGCTTTGCCAGCCAGTATGGAGTTTCTTGCCCGTTCTTCTCCAATCTCTATTCCTACTTTTTTTTATCCGTCTTGATAAAATCATTAAATGAGTCCTCCCACCCCAGGCAGCGTTGGAGGGACTGTCAGACTTGTACTGACTAAAATCCACGGTGTCCTTCAAAGCCCTTTATGTTCGGGGGTCACGGTAATGGAATAAGTCCCGCGACCATACATACTTACCCTTGCGAATGGGTGTAGAGACAATCCCATCCCATTCCATTTCCTTTAGATAATTTTCGAAGTTCTAAAGTGCCTCCTCGATGGCTTAATTGAAATAAACGATTTGACTTTGACTTTGCCATTAAAAAAAATACTTGATCACGTCAAGACACCTAACCGAGGCGACAGTCATTTGTTCGAAATTTAAAAGCAGAAACAAGAGAAAAAACTACGTAGATACATAAGGATAGCTGCAAATGTATTTGTATACCCGCTTTAGAAACAGTAAGGTAGATGTATTGTTAAAAAAAGAAAAAAAGATAAGAATATACGAGGAAGCTTTTCATCCCGGAAATTGAAAAACTTCACACGCAATCTGTTTGTCTACTGCCTGTAGTAGTTTATGCTATCTATATATATCTTAGTCTATCTGAGATGAATTGCAGATGCAAATGATCCTGCCAGGATTAGGGGGTCTTAAAATCTACAATTTTACTATTCCACAATATAAATTGCGACAAAATTAATAATAGATAGTTTATAGTATTATAAATAGTTAAGGTGTAATTTAATAAAAGGTTTAAGGTATAGGTAAGAGCAGTGGTCGCGGGACTGTCTTATCAGGCACATAACCGTGATCCTGGAACGTAGAGTTATTGAAGGACCCCGTGGATTTTAGTCAGTACGAGTTTAACAGTCCCTCCTGCCCTGCTTGAGTTAGGATTCATTTTGATGTTTAGTTTTAACTTTTAGCGCAGTGGATGCACAATTGACTGCTATGCAAGTAATGTGTGACACGGGTTCGATTCCCGCACAAAACCAATTCTATTGGGCAAACTAAACAAAAAACAATAAATCCATCATTGAGTTGAACAATACAAAACAAAACATTCTATTTTACGAATGTTATCGCATTTTTGTTATTAAAATACTGTTAAATTCGCCTTTTAGACGCCCAGAAACTGAACAGTAAAAGTCGGGAAAATACGCTTCCCAGTAGTACAGTAAACCTAGCTGGAAAACGCCGGAAAATGCCCAGTAATGAGGCTGAATTTTCCAATAGTCTTCTTAAGAAAACGCCCAGGTTGGACGGCTATTGCCACAGACTACTTTGAAATTTAGAACTAACTAAATGAAAATCTTGGCGAAGAAAGAGCTCCTAGATATTCTGTTGACTTTTCTTGCATTATTTAGAATCTTTTTTGATAGATATTTTTCTTGGCTGTTTATTTTCTTCACATGCCCAATATAAATAAAATCACTTAGTCTGTCACAAGTGCATAATTAAGTCTGCCGGAGTGTCTAAACTGTTTTATCAGGTAACCAAGGCCCTGGAACGTAAAAGGCTATTGAAGGACATCGTGGATTACAGTCAGGTACGTCATACGTCAGATAGCGTCCCGTCTCAGTGTGAACCGACCTACTAAGGATTTACACGAAAAGTTGTTTTAGTAGTCGAAGACATCAAGATATGTTTGATCTGCATAAAAGACTATCTTCGATAGACTAAAATGTTTAAAACAAGTGTTTTTAAACTTACATCGAGTAAACACTGTTTTAGACTATCACGGTTTATTTCACAATTTAAAATGTCACTTACGGGATATCTTCCGTGATTATGATTGATGATTATGTCATCCCGCGATAATGGCGCTTGCAACAGCGTCGAAATATCGGGAACTCAAAACAAATAATAATCACGGAAGATATCCCGTAAGTGACATTTTAAATTACATCGAGTACTTGCGCGGGAAAACACGGAGTTGTCTCTGTTATCCGTCCTTGTATTCATAGTAGTAAATAAATAGTGCATTACAAGGTGGACTATTTTTAGAGTAGGTATAAAGTTCAAGGCCGATCTGTTATCAAGGTATCTACATTTCAATCGAATACCAATTTCAGATTATTTTATGTACTGAAAAATAAACACTATAATTTTATATATAATTAATAATTTTTGTCTCTAAACGTTTTTCAGGTTTCATTGGAATTAGGCACAATAAAATGAGCGGACAACTATTTCTATTCCAAATTGTGTACATGACTTCTCGTAGAAGAATAAAATTATTCATCATTTTTACCTGTAGGTATCTTTTTTATATTCCAAGACAAACCAAAACCTGCATCTCAAAAATGGTCCCACCAACTCACCAGAAACATCAAAACTATCTATTCACCAAAACTATAGGCCACACACACTATATACATAGTCTAGTCTAGCCTTTAGGAAGTGCAACGCAAGTGCAGGGGGGTACAGGGGGGGCGAAGGGGGGCACCAGTCTCGTTGCCATGGCAACGCCAAGATGGCGGCCGCGAAATTAGTCCGTCTGCAGCCTTTATGCGCCCGTCTTCATTATGTAGGATTTCAATTTATTTCCGAAATGAACGGACAGATTAGGTTTTGTGTTAGTTTGGTTAGTTTTGTCCGTTTAATTTGGATTGATACGATGAGGTGGTTGAAAAGTTAGCGATATAATATGAGTACTTTGCAGTTCGACTATGAAGAAGACTTGCTGACGCTATATATTGCGACGTCATGAACAACTTATCAAATCTTCCGTGCTTCCAAAATAAATAATTATCACAGGAAAATCACTGTAGCTAATTAAAGAAAAACACTATTAAAAAGTAATTTTCACAAAATATTTTATTCCTAAAGTTATTTTCAAGTGACAGTTTGATAGCCGGAGATTTTTCTTCTGTTTTCACCAGAATTTTTGTCTACATTATTTGGCTCTTTGGTCGATTGTAGTAGAACATCGGTTATGTATGTAATTCCTAATAGTAGCGTGCAGCTCATTTTGTTTAAGTTTTTCTTGCATTTATATTTTTATCATACCTTTTTTTGTGGAAAATCATCAAATGAATCTTCCCGTTCTGGATGGAGGGGAAACTATCAGACTCGTACATACTAAAATATACCCTATTCTTTCGGTGGCTCTTCACGTTCCAGGGCCTCGAAACCCAGTAAAGACAGTCCAACGAGCAAGTTTCTGCACCTAACAAAACCTTTACATCACTTAAACGGCAAAACTTCTTACGTAATTAGTTTTAAATTAAAAAAGCGACTCCAATTTTCTTCAACTTTGAGTTCGAATCGATCGTTCAGGAACGGGAGTAGACTGTAATATTTTTATTGGTCATTGAACTGTCTTTGTGCCACTGTCATAAAGAAGTAGAACATCGCCAAATTTATGTCAAGGAACTAAGCATTGTTCTTATGCGGTCTGAAAGTTTGACTCCCTAAATACTACGAAAACCCATCATCATCATCTCAGCCATACCGGACTGAGATGCCGATGACTGCTATGCCGGGGGATCGTGGGTTCGATTCCCACCCAGGACAAATGTTTGTGTGATGAGCATGATCATTTCGTTCTGTGTCTGGGTGTAATTCATCTATAATATGTACGTATGTAGAAATATATAAGTAAGTATGTTTATCAGTTGTCTACCCATAACACAAGCTCTGCTTAGCTTGGGACTAGATAGCGTTGTGTGATAGTTGTGGAATATCATTATCATTATAGGACGTCCACTGCTGAACATAGGCCACCCCTTTAGATCTCCACATATACCGGTTGGAAGCGACCTGCATCCAGCGTCTTCTTCCGGCGACCTTTATAAGGTCGTCTGTCCATCTTGTTGGTGGACGTCCTACGCTGCGCTTGATAGTAGCCAAACAAATACCACAATCATACATATATTTGTCCAGTGCGGGAATTGAAACTGCGACTTGCAGTGTGACAGTCAATCGCTCGGCCACTTTAGTTTTTTTTAAACTACTTATGTAATTCATCATTTCTTTCCAAACATTTACCAAACTCCAACTAATATCATATACAATAATATAAAATAATAACTCAATTGCCTATAACCACAAAATACCCCTATATGACTGACCATTCACCCCCCCCAACCCCCAAATGCCTTGCATTGTTTAGTTGACGGTAGCGGACTAATAGATGACTTCAAATTGACGGGAACTGACGTCGGGCGACGTCAGGGCGACGGGCGGCGACGTCAGGCTTATGATTAATGAGGGGTGACCATTACAATGATATTGGTTTTTTATGTCGGTAAGCTAGCTTTTGGCTGTGACTTTACCTATATGGACATTTGGGAATTTTACTGAAGGAACTAATCAGAAAGTATCAAAACAATATTTGACCCGTTTTATTTCATTTCTCACGTAAACTAGAATTGACGAAGATACAACGTTTATTTATATCACTTTACGTCACGCGGTCGGTATAATTTTACAAGCGTTATGACGTCACAAGCCGGCACTCCCGAATTTTGAAGGTTTTGCTTTGTCAAAATTCATTGATTAAGAAAGAAAAGAAAATACGTGTCTATTATTTTTCAATACTTTAAGGCGCCCATTAGACGGTCAATCATTTCCATCAATCATAAATGATGGTTTTAGAAGATAATTTTTTTATCGCCTTAAATTTTCTTCATGCAAACGTCAATCATCGCATTGGAATTACACGATAGGGTTTCCGTCAGTCAAAAATTCTGCCATGGTTTTTTTTTGCGTGGTAAAATCATAAAATGAGTCCTCCTACCCCGAGCAGGGCGGGAGGGACTGTCAGACTTGTACTGACTAAAATCCACGGTGTCCTTCAATAGCCCTTAAAGTTCCGGGATCACGGTGATGGAAATAAGTGCCGCGACTCCGGCAAGGTCTCTGCCATGGTTTAGGCATGGCAAAACCTACCGTGTACTGGACGCCTAAGTGACGGACTAAACGGGTTTTCAATTTATTTATGCAGTAAAATTAACTATTGTACTCTTTAAAATCCCAAATAAAAGTCGTAACTTTAAATTCCTTTTTTACTAGACGAACAGACGGTACACAGAGATCTTAAACTAAAGATAACTAGAAATAACATACCGAGTAGATTCGTGGAGTTCTTTGTAGTTCTTAAAGAGTGCATTAGCTAATCAGACGTAGGTTTCTGTTTGGTCTGAAATGCACTTTATTTAATGTTGTAGAGTGATGTCACCGATGGTCATTGCATTAGACAATGAGGTTGGGTATTTATAAATATAAGACTTAGTAGGTACTGTAAGGTAGCTATAAATTGTATGTAGTCATAAAATTGAGTAGGTACTGTCCAATATTTGTAATGAAAAGTATCGACCCCACTCCGGTTTCGCATCGGTTAAAATTTTCGACCTACCCAAATGATTTTTTGAAACATTTGTAGCGTAAACCCTTTCTTGAGAATAAAACAAGATAAAAAAAGATAGATTCTACATATTTGGTTCAGTCGTTCGGTAGTTACACGTGTGCAAATATACCTACTAAAATTACTGTTTTATACCTTCTTTCTTTATACTGTTTTCAAAAGGATATCTTTACTATGTGTGTACGAGTAGTTTAAAGTTTAATATTATAATGATCACGTGGCAATATACTATTTAATTTAGCGCGATTATGCTTTTTTGGCAATAATCCTGTGCTACGATTTTCGTAGCAGCGGCGTAGCGGGTCTACGAAAAGCTATTTCTATTGCTACGAGCGTTCTTAGATCTATGTCACAGTCGTCGTAGCAGATTTAATCACTGTTAGGCTTATAAAAAGCTCTGCCTAACGAATTACTGTCGTAATAGTAACGTAATAAAGTTCATTTCACAGCAAAAAGGTTAACAGCGATCAAAACGGGGTCAACGAAAGCTTACACATTTACACCAACAATAAAATAGTATCGCATGTAACAATGCGACACAAATAAATAAATAGGTGAACGACACAGAAGGACCTTGCTGAATAATCTTTCAATTAATTTACAATTCGCACCCACTCGATTCACTGAATGAACAGGTGGCGGCCGCGGGCATGCGGAAAAATATCCTACAAAACCCATCACTATAACAGTATAAAATCTCCTTGGATGGTATACATTGCGCTGTATGTTTGGGGTACGAAGTTGAATGTTGATACAAAACGAGCAATGGATTAACTCAGTAGCAAAATCCCCATGTTTCGTGGGTGTTAATCTCCCTGAATGGGGTTTGTTTACGAATGCTGAGTGGCCATGAACCGGCAGGGTTACACTTTATTCCTCTATATTCGGATATTTCGCTCTGAAAGCGAAAGTGGCCTGGTTTTTGTGTTCGTGTTTGATTTATTGTCGTTGTGCAGGCGTGGCGCGGTCACGCTGGCATTGACGGGCCGTGCGTGTCAATGATCGCCCTTTTGTCGCTTATGTATGCAGTTTGTGAAATTATTGGAAATTTGCAATTGTCTGTCACGGTGCCACCTATAAGTACCTTATATAGTCCGACACGACTAATATGGAATCGGTTCTACGGAATACGTTGAGAAAACCGGGAATTCCTACTTTTTTTCAGTTTTTTTTTGTAGATCTGGGAGACGTCCATACTATTTTATTATACTTATGGATCTATTAACATTTTCAGGTCTTATATTATACGCAAATTACGTGCTAGAGTTGAAGATATCAGCCTGACATACAATGAGGTATTAATAAAGGTACTTATCAAAAATAAGGTGAAACAGACCTTATCCAAACGAATTTAAGTAGGTAATCAAAGATTTCTTTAGTAAAATCAAAATCTTTAGTGAAAATCACGGGTTGATAATATCGCGGTATGATTCGGGCCGAAAGCTTTTAACTTGTTATTAATTACAAAAGTACACGATTATTATGAAGTATTAAATTGTTAATCATGATTATGTTAATCATTAGTCACCAAAGTAAAGGAATACACATGACATGAAAGAATAAGAAAAAAATAAAAACAAAAAAAGGAAAAAAGTAAGAAAATTAGTCAATGTTACTCACGGGTGTTGTACTCGAGCGCCCTCTGCCGCGTCCTCTTCGAGACTCGCTCTTCACCGTCTGCAAGGTCCCGTCCGGAGCCAAAATAAGCTATAACAACACAGACACACCACGGACTTAACATAAAGCAAAAATAAAGTAAGTAAAAACAAAGGAGAAACGTTAACACAAAAAGGGAAAAATGAATAGACAAACATGCAATGGAGGTAAGGTTAGATGGCGACAGATTAGTGTTTTAGTATGAAAACTGTTTAAATATTATTTTGAAGTACTTCAGAAGTAAATACTTTTAATTTTTTAACTATTTTATGTCGTTGCAGTATTTTTGATCACGATTTCCTTATACAAAAAAAAAGTCCGGACTATGACGAGTAAGCGCCATCTAGCTTCCCATGCTTGAACCAACATAACGCTGAGAGGCGTGTTGCTTGTGTTTGTAGTAGTTCTGCTACTCGCCGCTAGATGGCGCATTTTGAAATTAAACACCGAAATAACATCTATCACACTATAATTATTTTACATTTACTAAAGTTGGTTTTTAGTTTAATAAAATAATTTTGTCTTTCATTTAAATCTTTTTTTAAACGTTGTTAAGATTATCTTTCGATCATTATTTATAAATTTGCCTACAAGGATACATTTTTGTAATTTCATACCTTTTGTCTGCTTAAAACACTACTGTAATGATTTTTTAAAGTTATAGAATGTATAATTAATATTGTTTTGTTTTTCTCGAATTCATTACAAATAACACGCTGTTTTTTTTTCCACAGAACTACTTTAATTCGGGCTTATTAAGCTTTTTGGGCCAAGTTAAGCTTTTAAATTTCTTAACAGGAATCTAAAATTCTAATGCCGGAAAAAAATCGGCGGCAAGTCCTCTGAAAATTATTGATGACACGCTCAACTGTCAAGCTAATGACAGCTGTCATTGTCGAACCTAACGAGCTTTTTCATTTTCTAGCCACACACTAATTAAATAGGTTACTTCAACTGAGGCCACGAATAAATAAATAGTTTCTGTTGCTGAGCACATGGCATCGGCTCACACCTGGCGTTTTAGTTCGTTACTCCTGTTTTTGTGTTAGACGCGAACGACATTTGTTCTATTGCCGTCTCTCTCTGATTGTCTATCTCTCTCTCCTGCTATCTATTCTTATTCAAATCGCGGGATTTGTAATTATTCTTGTGAACAGGTCCGGGACTCATTTTTCGTTCGCTAGAGAGATTTTAATAAGATGAATAAACATTAGGTAGGTATTTATGGGAAACAGCTGCATTATAAAATTGCCTTATAGTACGTATGTCTTTGAATTGAGATTTTACGCGTAATCATGTGACCGTTTTTATTCGTTGTTCCGTTTAGTTATCCTGGAACTGGTGTTCTGTATCGTGATTCTAATGCCAATTCCCCTAATTATCATCGCAAATCTACGCAATTCTCGAGTATTTCTTATCAATCAAATTTCATATTTATGGAATTATTGACTAACGTAATTTATTATTAGTCATAGAATATTTTTAGAGTATCTATAAACAGATAATTTAAAAATATCGCTATAAATTATCTAAAGAATTCTCTACTAATTGACAATACACACCAAAAACATGAAAAAACCAAGACTTCCTTCAATTTATGACTCGCAACATTGTGACACACTTTCAAAAATGTTAGGGGAACATTACAAACGTGACTACCGTTATTTAAATATTAATTATCAGGAAGCATCATCGTCGTACATTGAATTAAATAAACCGGTTTGTAAATTAGAATTAGTACACCTTTGTACCACCATCTGTCTGTAATTATTAAAATTATTAATGTATCTAATTAATAATTTTCATATTTAGTAACACCTTTGAAAGCTCATTGATTATTGCGTGTGATTGGTCCTGTTTTATAAAGTGTTATTTTTTTAAATTTTATATAGTTCAACTCTGAGTTTCAATTAAATATTCAACTGGTAATGAATCCTTTTTAGCTTTTATGTTCCAATTTTATCTTATTAGGAGCTTTAAGCTTTTGAACATTCTTAAAATGAGAGTGTTTAAGTATTCTTAAACTTTTTTTTTGTCATCATTTTCTTGATGTTAAGTTTGCAAACTTTAAAGTGCACAATTAGGTTCTTTAAACCTACTAAAGTGTACCATTTAAATTCCCCAACAAGTTGCAAATCCTAAGCGACCCAAAACACGACCCACTCTCAAACTCGGTCCTTCGTTCCACGCCACGCCTTCGGCTCACCTCGCGTGTTTTCGTAAACAAATTACTTACTCTCGGGAGATCATACAGTAGTACTCGTAATATCGGCTCGTATTCTCGTACCGTGGGTGCGTGTGGCGTGGGTTTGTTGAGGCAGGTCGTGTCCGTCACGCGAAGCACTTGATTGCCTCATTGACGAGTGCTGAGACATGTTGATGTTTCGGACTTAATTTTGATGGCTTGTGACGTGGGTGATATCGCCGGAAGGGACTTTGTGGTTAAAGGACTCGGTTTGAGGGTCTTACGATTGTATAGTTCGAGCAAGGCCGTTCATTTTGTAATAAGATTATTTTAGTTTTAAGGCTATATTAAAGTAACTTCAGAGACTTTATATTTGTAACGATATTGACAAGAGGACAGGTTACGCTTCAACTAATAATTAAGTTGTCCTACCATGAGTTAAGATTATGGTTAAGTGAACTTACGAGGAATTAAACTGTTTAAAGTCTTGCACTTTATAGGAGTTGTTGTATTACAGAGCCACATGTGTGTCTATTCTAAACCGTAGCGTTAAGGTTCAAACTGGAATATCTCATCGTAAAATATAATAAATAAGTACTACGAAAAAAACTACCATTGTTCTTAATAAATAGAAGTCTATGAAAATAACTTACTTCACTAGTCGTGTAGACGACTTTAATAGTGTAACTTAAAATGTTAGTCTCCACGAAATCGTTTCTTTCTATCGCCTATAATTCATTTTAAGTGGGACACTTGCCATAAAAGTAATGTAACGTGTAACCTAATTATGTTTAATGTTACATATAATTCATCAAGACAACCGTCCATTGAAATTGTACCGCCATCGCTTCGCCATGATGGATTGAAATGGCAGTTATTTAAAATCGGTTAAAAAGGCAGGTGCATCGCATCGCCGAAGATAATAAAGGCAGAAGATAATCTCGAACGTTAATCTGTACAGTAAAAATAACGAGGTTAATTGGAATATGTTTTGTTTCGTTTTGGTATGTCCGTTTTTGCGGACCGTTAGTAAATTACAATGGGCCCGTGTTTAGTGCCGCTACTCGACGACAGATGGCATGCAAACTAATTTGCGGAACTGCGCTCCCATAAATTTTGTTTCGACAATTTACGATATATTTTTCATATTTTTGTTTACGTTTAACTCAAATAATAATGATAGACATATAAAATTCTCAAAATTGTCCCAAATTATAACAAAAATATCTCCTCTAACTTAAAACGCTTGTACTAGACTGAAAATCGAAAAATTTAAGGTAATGTAAAGCGGCAAACGAGCCTAAGTGAATCTCAAATTGGCGATATCGTCCCAAAGTGCCGATTCGTCGTGTCTGTTGCGATTCAGCGGTTTTATTTGAATGGGAATGCGATTCACGACAATTTCCAATGCGTGCCTACAGTCGACAGTAAATGCCTTACTAGCAAATAGTTTTTGGCTCAAAATACAGATTGCTTTTTACATTGCCATTTAAGGTTTTAAATTGGAAAACGATTTCATTTGATAAGGTGTTGTACGATGCGTGAAATCAGGATGTATTAGGTAATTCTTTTAACTTGAAGCTCAGTCGTTTAAAACTTGAATTTTGGCTTCGAGAAATCGATTTTTCAGAGATAAGATGATTAGGTAAATCAGTAGCTTTTCATTTGTATTTTAAATAGCAAACAACTAACTTATAGTGAATTTAAAAGCTTTCGTTTCATTGGAAATTCACTTTGAACATAGTTATATTGCTAATATAAATATATTTAATTTTCAACATAGCCTTTCATTTCAAAACTTTGGCAACTTTACAAATTACAAACACAAATCACAAAGTTTATTAGCATTAAACTGTAAAACTATTATCTTGAGATTGCTAACTTTAGCTGTTCCTTTCAGCGTATTCTTTCAAGAACAGTCCCGAACAATAGAATAAGTTTATCTAGCAAACAATTACATTGTATGAAAGTTCACCTATAAATTATTGTGAGAATGTCGACGTCTACGGACTAATTTTACACTCGAGTACGTTTAATCAACTTGGATATGAAAACTAGGAGTTTACTTGAGATGTAAGGCCAGTCTTGGTGCCTAAAAAGATAATTTATGAAGTAATTAGTGACTAGTAACTACTTTTCTTGCTTGTGACATTTTGTCACTGGAATTCTTGCAATAGCAAATGTAGTATACGCTTATGTACCTATATGCTTTGTATGCATTATAAGTGGCATTGTGTTACTACGGCATAAGAAAACTTCTACATTCCCGAATTATAGTAGACCATTTTGTACTGCAGCGTGTTTATCCTTTTGTAGGACAAATGCATTCCCATTTTTCTTTGGTGTTAATAATACAAAAGAATCATAATTATTCGTAAATTCACATAAATTTCAAAGTCTATTAACTTTTGACGACGTCTCGGCTGAACAGATTAACTATAGGTATATCTAAAACACTGTGTCTCCATATTTTTACCGCGGCAGCATATTACCCTCTTCCAATCAATCTCTTAATGGGAGCTAACAGGTTTTAGTCACATATACCTACGGGTTACCGGTAGCTCGCTAGAGGCGTCGGCTGGGATCGGCCGGGGTCGGATGGGGTCGCAAATTGGTCAGAAACACCCTCCCCCAATGTTTAAACAGATATCTGCACATCAATGCCCGTTAGCCACTAAATGTATTAAGAGATTATCGTGCCTTCATTTGGCCAAAGTGCGCGACTGTGAATTAGTTTTAAAAGGATGTGAAAATTGGACTGGACAGTGCTTTTAGATTTTCTAATTCGAGTAATAGATTCGGTGAAAATCCAATTAAAAGCTTCGTGAGGACTATTGGCTAGACGTTCGTCTAGTTAATGCTTAGGGCCGAAACGGAATTCTTTTCCGCAGTAAATAAATTTTGATATTGTCATTATGGTCTTTAAAATAAATGCTGTAAGGTTATTTCTGCAAAACTGTACTATTTATTTTTCAAAATTTAATAAACAAAACAACAAATAAAAATAATCCTAGGTTTATTTATTCCAAGAGGAGAAATAAGCGTGATGTCAAGTAATATACAGAAATCGACCATCATGGTGTTATCGAGCGACCGTGGTAAGTCGACAAAGGCAGCAGTCCGACAATTCAATCAGGCTCCAATCAAATTGACTCGACTGGCTCGACGCGACACCGCGGCGTAAGCAACCTCACACACTGAAATTGTGGCGACAGGACGAGTTACGATGTAGTGGAAGTTTTTGGTTCTACCGTATAATTTTTAGGAGCATAGCTATCTTCACAAGCGAGTTTTGACCTAATCTGTTTATTGTGATGTCAATTCACTATGTTTCGTCCCTGGATTCTAACAAAAAGGTATTGCAAAAACAGCATTATAAGATATTTATGTACCTAATTTAGCAAATGTAAAACCATTCTCATATAATGCTAGACAGCAGACAACTAAAAACTTCAGACAGTCTTCCTAACTACCAATTAAATCGTACACAAAAAGACTTTCAAGTTCGCATGCAACAACGGTCAGCCAGACGGCTCGAAATGCGATCGATGCGACCAAATCACTTTAAATATTTAACTTGGTCGCGTCTTGTCGCTTCTCGCTCAGTGTGTGCGCTTCCTAAAGCTCCACACAACGCGATTGGCTATTGTTTAATGTCGCCGAGGACACGGCCGGGTTTTTTTATCCTGTCGACGACGGAAGCTCAATTCAGTGCAATCACGGCGCGGTGACGCGGGACGCGATATAGTTGCGTTCGTGTCGACAGTGGCGCGGTTGGCGGGGAGTAGCGGAACTAAAAAGTTGAATACGAAATATTATTTTAATGCGTTGCAATACGTTTTATTTTACGTTACGTTTTAGTTAGAGAACGAATCATAATGAGTATTTTTTTTTTTAATTGGATTGTGTTAAGTGTTACCGTAATTCTGTTCTATTTTTCTTGAAAACGTGGTCGATATTATTTTATTTGGAGGGTAATTTATAGAGCGTGAGAAGCGAGCCACGAAAATTCCCGTCCTACATATCGGGCGAGTGAATCTGTGCATAGCGTGGAGTTTAATTTAACAAATTGAACCGCCATCCGGCGTACAAGTGGCGGATATGTCATGATGCTGCTCTCATGACGCACGGCTACGGCAAACGTGTCGAAACACTAAAATTACCCAAAGAGCAATTTGGAAGATTTTTCTCTTGTGTTTTCCACAAGCGCGGTCCTGCCGTGGCTTTCCAAAGATGCAATTTGAAAATAAAATATAGCTTACACTTGCTGAATAATGTCGTTTTTCATTACCTAAAAACAAAAAAATTTTTTTCCCGTTCATGATATTAGGAAAGAATTAAGAATAAAACATAATAAAATTAAATAAAAAGATTTTTTCACAATCAATTATTTTTAATTTATACTTTAAAATATTTTTAAGTACCTACCTCGATATCTGCGTAAGATTTAATTTCTACTAAAAAGTTTTACGAGTTACCTACATATTTACAGGGATTTTTACAGCGTGCGTCTAAAATCAGACCTAAAGCCGCCATCTTGTATTTCGAATTTCACAAAACAATAAAGAGGAGCATCAGGGTCCAGGGAGCATCATTCAAGTGACAAAATATTCTTATACCCTGGGGCCTAAGTCTACTAATTTATATACGTCACAATGGTCTCTCAATGGTAAGTTTTTGACAGATTTGCCATACAAAAACTGTCAAAAACACACCATTGAGAGACCATTGTAACGTTTATAAATTAGTAGACTTAGGCCCCTGGATGTGAAACGTAAAATAAGTAGCACAGCTTTATTTTTTAAGACAATAAATTCTTGTACATTTTGTGAAGTAAGATTTCGTATTTATTTATCAATACAATAAATCTTGTAGCATATTTGCAAAACATCACAAGCGGACACAAAGAACGCGGGAACACATTCGAATGATTTAAATTTGGAATTGGTGTAAAGCTCGGCATTGATTGGCGGGTGAGTCAGTATGATGCATTGTCCATGGTCCCATGCTTATGCTGACTCACGGCTCACAATGCAATACTTTTGCCTCAGCGTTTGAACAATAAAATTATCGACATTATGATAATTTGTGAAAATAAAACGTATTAGGCAAAAGGTTAATTGTTATGATGTCTACGGAGAAAACTGTATTACTGGATGAATGATATTTCTTTTAACTTCTAAAATGTTATTATTTTGAGTTTGCTTTATTTTGAGTTTCGCCTATAACAATTCATATCTATAATAATATCAGTTTTATATAGAGTCATTCACTATTGAAAATAACTGAATGAATGACGAACCCAAACAAGGGATATGCGGCTAAGTGAAAAGTCTAAAAATACTCGTACAGGCTCTAAAAAGCATTTCTTATCAGTACATGTAAACGAGGCACAATGACCTTAAATATGAGATACGTCAAAAAAAAAAACCCAAATTCGAATGTGGAACACACCTACAACGCAACCGCGCCGCAGGCCAAAAAGAGGTTGCAAATAAAAAATAATCTCATACAGTTTTCCCTTTCAATGAAAATCCTTTTTCCACGTTATACTAAAATGGTATGTTTGTAAACAAACCATATCTGTTTCTGTGAAGTTCAAGGTCCCAGGTCGACCTCGGTCAGGGGTATACCCGGGTACTTTGTGACCGTTTACACCCGGGACGAGGGTCTAAGGGTTTTCCTTGTACGACCTCTTTATTTTACGATAGGACTGGCTTTAAATATGTTGTCTATGGCTGTTGTTGTTTCGAATTGGGAATCATGTTTAGTGTTACCAACCTTTTCATTATTAGACATAAAAGATATCTACTGATTTAACTTATTTGTTTGTCTATTTATTTAAGTTGTAAAAGGATGAATCAACTTTTGTATTTATTGAGTTTTTGTCTCTGAGTTTTATTAGGACTATTGAGACCGGGGTCGCGGGACTAACGAGCTACCGTGACCCCGGAACACAAAGGGCTATTGAAGGCCATCTTGGATTTTAGTCAGTACAAGTCTGACAGTCCCTCCTGCTGCTCGGACCTTGTGGAAACTCGAACAAACTACCGTGCGTTCAAGCGTTTCTGCCATACCTATTATTGGAATCAAATATAGCAGCTCACAATTTAGGTCCCATTAATATTATTAGTCATTTTACCCGTGGTGCTAGGCAACTGGGCTTCTCCCAGTTGTAATATCCCTTTGTGCCTATTGGCCTTGTTTTGTTCTGTCTCCTGCTTGCATGGAGGGAAGTGGAAACATATTTTTTCCTACTCCTCCACTATTCTTTTCTGATTAATTTCGTTGCAGGACCCAAGACAGGTAAATTCATTCTCCGGGACACGTCGAGCTTCATTGTCTCGGCGCTTTTCTGGTGGTTGCCACTGTTGATTCTGGCTCTCAGGAGTTGCAGTGGTTTGGGAACAGTGTGGTGGGTTTGTCCCAAAAAAAAAAAAAAAAAGTCCCTCCTGCTTTGGGTGTCCTACCACCCAGGGCAGGGCAGGAGGGACTGGAGTGGCATTTGAGGATTTTATCATAATAAAAAAGTCTACTATTGCGAAACCTTGACATTGTAAGACTTCAGTTAAATTTTCAGTTTAGTTGTTTTTTAATTAGTACATAGTTAGTTTTTCACGGAAGTTGAGTAACATACTTTCAAGGGTAGGAAATAAGTAGCTTTTGTATTAAACAACTTTTTATTTCATTAAGTTTCGTAACTCTTTTTCCGGGTTCGCGGTCACGTGGTTGAAAAACCTAGAAACGTGACTTCACTTCAAAAGTGTTACATTAAAAAGGCTTTTATAACATTGAAATTGTTGTTTTTATTTCATTTACTTTGTAATTAATTGTGAAACTTTGAGAAAGCATTACGAAATTTTAATTCTTACCTACGTATAAAGGAAAATACGATATACTTTGTTTTGATTAATGAATCGAATTGAGAAGGTTGCCTTTCGATACAATGTATTGTGTATTCGTGAAACACAATACATGAAAAGTTCAAGGAAATGAACTTTTCTTCTGATATTTTTCTTGTTACAACACATTTTCGTGATTTAAAAGTGATTTTTCTTTACTGGCAAGATTGCTAATATTTCGTTATTGACCGATTTCGGTCACAGCGACTTGGATCTATTGAGTGCATCGCTGATGTGCCCTCTGGTGACTGACATAGCCAATTTTTGCAGCGAAATTTCGTCCACATTCACTGCAAGTCAGCACCCCTCCGACATAATAATATTTTTCGTTATTGACACATTTTGTGACCATTGCTAGTATCACGTATCCTACTTCCTACTATCCAATCCTACTTTCTACCTACTGTGAAATTTTATTTAGATGAATGGGTGATTGTTACTCTCTTCCGCAAAAATCACTTTTTTTTTACGTGGTAAAATCATCAGATGAATCCTCCCACCGTGTCAGACTTGTACTGACTAAAATCCACGGTGTCCTTCAATAGCCCTTTATGTTCCGAGGTCACGGCGATTGTATAAGACACGCGACCCCGGCAGGCTTTAGCCCTCGTCATTACGCAAAAACCACTGAACGGATTTGGATGAATTTTGTTACACAGGTAGTTTATTACCTGGATTAACACATAGGTGTTTTTAATCCCGATTTTACCTTCTCGTGTTATCACATTTTTGGGTTGTAGCGGGAGAAGCGGCAGGCTATAGCTAGTTGCTGATATTTCCACCTTCTTAGCCACAAGAATCCCAACGCTGGGTATGCCACAAACATATATGGGACTAATAGACAACAATACGTTTTGATGAGGTTACGGATATTATTTGGGATACTTATTTTAGTTGGTTATTAATAATAAAGGTCTTGTATCACCGCGAGCAAAATATTTGCATATGGGGACTAATAGACAACATTTTTTTTTGATACGGCACATTGTTTATTTGTTAAAATAACGTGCCGTATCATTAAAATAATGTTGTACTTATGATGTCATTGGTACTTATGTAGGTACATCTTTCGCTACAAAATTGTACAAAAAAAAGCAAACTTGAACGCATATTTAAGGACAAAGCCACGGCATATCTCTAGTCAACAACAGTTACTTAACAGAGATTTAAGTTACAATTTAATATTAAACTTTGACAATGGATACTGCGATGTTATTATGTACGTACCAACAATAGGAGTTTCGTAACTTTCGGATTAGTGACGTAAATTAACAGTTATCCGCTAACTTTGTAAGTTGATTGTTTAACTTTTTTTATTTCTATTTTTTATTACATTATTTGGCTAATTTTATTAAAGGATTTCTTTTTTGTACCTTAATAAAAGGCTGAAGAGTACTTTGTTTGGTTGATCGCGCTAATCTCAGGAACAACTGGTCTGATTTGAGATTTTTTTTCGTTTTTGTATACTTAGTTAATTCATCAAGGAAGGCTATAGGTAATTAAATATAACATCACGCTATGACCAATAGGAGGAAAAACGCATAGTTCCTGAGATAACCGCAACCAAATAAACAAATAAACAAACATATCAGATTTATATTATTAGTATAGATAAGTAAGTAAATACTCTCTACGTACATAAGAAGGCATCCAGATTCGTCAGCGCAACAATGTACATATTGTGGTTTCAAGGGAATGCGTCATATACATAAGTATATCATGGTTACGTACGGGTAGTTATAATAACATTCTTCAATGACATCTGTAGTATACTAGGGGTGGAATCATCACTGACTTGTCCCGCTCAGTCACTGACGAATCAAGAGTTCCAAATATGAAATTGTTTTTTTTCTGGGTCTAGAGTGTGTATAAAGAATCGGCAATGCAACGGTACTTTACTATCCCACGGAAACGTACCGCATGAAAAATATCCTTTGTGGTAATTTACGGTATAAATAAACTATTTATGTAGCAATCAACAAAATCCAGTGTGTAGTTTTTATATGAAATAGTAAAAAACGTCTATCCATCCATCCATCCTCACAAACTCGCACATTTTTAATAGTAAGATTTATATGGCTTTACATTATGAATTTGGCCTTTATTTCAAAAGCATTACAGATGATACTGCAAAAATTTTTAGCAATAAAAAATCTATGGAAATATAAGACTTCTACAACAATAGCCAACATCTGCTAAAATGCTTTCATCATCACTTTAAAACGTTCCAAAAACCGTATAATTCCGACATAACTCAAAGGCTTGTTCCACACTACGATGTCCCCACATTCGCCACTCCATTACGCCATCGCAATGCACCACAAGTTAAGCAGCACATCTAGGGTTACCATTTTGAAAATCGAACAGTCTTTGCAAAAAGTCCGGACAGTTCTTTTTTTTTTAAATGGGTTAGCTCTGACTCTATTCTAGGTCAGAGACGACAGAGACAAAGATTACGTTGCTTGCGTGAGTTTACATTAATTTAGATAAGGTACGTTTCAATCTTTCTTTGTGTGGGCATTTTACAACATCTGTCAAAGCCTGTCCGTCTTTCTGTTAAAGACATTTTCTAAAGGAAAACCTTAAAGCCGAGACCATATAAACAATACTGATAGGGCCTAATAAAACCGGGACAAAAAGCCCAAAAGCCAAATATTAACGTTAGCTTTTTAGCCCGGGATCACTTATTGGAGTCCGTTTTTCTGTCTTACCAAAAATTTGTCCAGATTGTCACACACAAGTGACAAGCCAGACATGACCATACGAATCGTGACGATTGGTAACCCTATGCACACCAATAAAGGGAGAATGCGCCACAAGCTATAACACTAAACCTTTATGATATACAGTCGAATATCCCAAATGATATACCGAGGAATATCCGAAATGCACACTAAAGCCCTCCCTTGATTAAAAATGCCGAATATTAACAAAAGTCGCGCCTTTTCTCTATTAAAACCGAAGTGCGAATAGTTAAAAGCACTCTGTGGTTGATGAAAACTGAAGTGAAAAGCTGTTTTAAAACTGTATACACTAGATATAGCCGTTTTCGAAGATTTGTGCGCTGTGGGATTTGACATTTGTGAAAAAAAAGGAAGAGTTGTCTATGGTTTTTTGGGAGTGGAATGTTTTAATTTGAATTAATAAACCTAAAGTGTATCTAAGGTTGTTTTGAAATAGTGATAATAACAACATTAGTATACTGCTATTTATTTTGGATGGTGTTCATGATAAAAAGTTTTAATCTATAATATCATTTTTTTATCAAGACATAACATCACGCTTAGTTTCTTTGAATATTCAGCTAGAAGGCAGCCTAAGCATTGTCCTTTAATAATTTTCAAAACGTAATACCTACCTACTTAAAAAATCCTTAAAATATCAATTGAATCAACGTTTAAACACCTACTCACAAAAAATCTAAGTAAAAATTACAGTAGCCCAATAGCACTCAAAAATTACGTGTCACACCATAATAAGAGTAGGAAAGTCTCTTCAAATTTTCTATTTTCTCGTGCGAATAAAATCCTAGCATCCGAGTGATTTCCCGCGTCGTAGATTGACACCGGGGGTTGCTTCGACGTCAGTGGAGCGAAACATGGTGCCAACAATTTGTGCTCACCCTATCTGTTACGTTGAATATGTTTTGATGAGGTTACGGATATTATTTGGGATATTTTAGTTGGTTATTAATAATAAAGGTCTTGTACCACCGCGCGCTAAATATTTGCATATGACGTGGACTGTTGCGGACTCGCTCGTCCGAAAGGCCTGCGACATAGCGATTATTTTCTATGTAAGTGACGTCCAATTTAAACTTAGAACAGACAGACGGCCAGTAGGTTAATCTACACGAATCTAACACTTGCGATAAGGTTGAAAATCGATTAAAGAAATTTGACACAGTTGATGTGCTGGAGTCTGTACATATGAAATTAAAAAGGCACTTTGGTACGTGCTCGTGTTCGAACTTGCACCGCAAATAGAGGCGAGTTTTAACTTTTTTTCAAAATCAAAGAAGGCACAAGTGTGCATAACCTTTATATTTCATTTAAAAACTTTTCTGTTATTAAGCATGTCGTTAATTAAAATTGACTAACATAGCTTTAACAAATGAAATCTAAAACACCAAATACATTCTGTATCGTAAATGTTCTCCCCAATTACACAAGTTCAATAACTCTCAGAATGTCAACATAAAAGATTTGCATGCCCCTTGTTTCAACGTTGAACCTGACCTCTAAAAGTGAGGATTACATAACGAGCCTCCCCTGGAGGTCTCGCTTACAGTAATCCGTAATCACAATACACGACAAACTGCAAGTAAAGCAAGTAATTGGAAGATTGAGAACGGAAATGTGAATTTAGTTAGTGCAGACAATGTAATTATAAATCTAGATGAGAAAGAAGGAAGTATTGATGAACTGAATGATTTAAGGAAAAATCAAGATGACGATGACTCACGGGAACGTCTTAAAAGGGAAGCAAAGGACAACCGAAGGTTAACGCTAGATTTTTAGTCTGTAAGAGCCTAACAGTCTCTTCCGCTCCACCTAAGGCGGGAGGAATCATTAGATGATTGTACAATCCCAAAAAAAGTTTGTGATGTGAATATTTTAGAAGGGAAACGTGATTTTAGATTGTAGGTACAGATAATGAGTACTAACCACTTAAGAGCAGTTAATGTACAATTATTGGCGAGTACAGTACTTATACAAGGTACTCTGCCTTGTGATTCGTAATTTTTTTTGATAAATGCTTAAGTTTTGAATATAACTGGCTCTAAAGGACAAGAAGTACAAGTAACAGGCAAAATACTACGAGTACAAGAAGAAAAAGATAATCACGCAAGAATCTAAAATGACGAAGCAAAACTTAAATTCAAAAACACTTCCACCCACATAGCAACAGAGAATGACGTATTCAAAAATAGAAATATCAAAAAACAAAACAATGTCGAATGTCGCATGGATCGCAGTAATCTTGATCATGACCCCGGGGAAGCCGGTGACGGCGTTTACCGTAATCTGTACCCAAAGTCCCAGACGCTCGCACAGACGAACACCCCTGTGCGTTTGCGAAATTTAAATTTTTAACGATATCGACAGCTGCTACGAATGCATTATCTGTATCTTTGGTATTACTTGGATTGCGAATTCGTTTAGTATTCATGTTGGCTTTTATTTACTTTTTTTTTGAATTTCGAATGTCTCATTGTTATAGTTATTTTTTGTTCAACGTCTTCGCTGTTTTGTTTTCGGTTGTGTCATCCTTAATCTATACTTAATATAATAAAATTTTCAATTTTGTTTGTCTCTGGAACTTCTGAACCCTTTTTGAAAATTATTTATTAGCTTCTTGAGTGTCACAGGCTTTATTTTATTTTTAATTCCACCTGCGAGCCAGCGTGTGTCGCTAGTATTTATTTATGAAAAATTCCAATTTTGAAATTGATTAAAATTTATCTTGATATTTGTATTTACCTACTATAGCATAATAACCAATTGCTCCTTCATCGAATTTCAAATTAAAGTACACCCCTAATTACCGTCTTTGGTTACAACTTTAATTCCCTTTAACTAACAGCTCGGATTTGCAAATCAAGAGGTATTGTAACATTAGGACCACGTGTGTGGGTTCAAATGTCTTGAACCTGACCTCTGGGATGGCCGAGGATGCCGGAGGGTCGGAATATAATCTGTACAAAGAGGGAATCGTGACAAGATTGTTTATTTCAACATTACAAGGAGGAATTGTAGGTGTATCTATGGCAAGAGGAGGCTGTTGTATTTTGTTTTTCTCCTATTTGTTTGGACCTCTATGGTTTGCAGTAATGGTTTAGTTATTTTTTTATCAGTATAATCTCTTCTATATCTGCTGTGTGAGTGATTTATAATATAAAGGAAACGGAACAGGATAAGCGCACGCGGTTTTAGTGATTCGTCAGATGGTTGCAATTTTAGCCGCAGTCTGTTTTTTGATAGGTCGCAAAAGTTAAGCAACTCTTGTCGAGGATTGTCGTTTTGTTTATTTTCTATGCAAATTGAATATGAGGAAGGATCTTAAGCCAAAAAAACTCAAACTCATTCCAATTCTTCCATTGACTTGAACATCAGGAATTGCTCGAATTTGTCTTGATGCGAGCAACGGCCCCAATTTGCAATCCCTCCCAATAATGTAGACTGCAATTCTGTCCACCAGATAATCAGCAAAACCCTCAAACAACTTGAGTTTCAAAAGGAGTATCTTCAAAATACATGTCCCTATTTACTCCCAATCGAGAGCCATCAATGCCTTCCTCAGAGTCTCATAAAACGTACCCCTAAAAATAAATGGTCATTATTCTGCTACACTTGTTGCCCTGAATTGTGTCGTCAACGTCCCATCCCTGGCTAGGGTTGCCAGCGGTCCGGGAGAATTAACTATGTGTGTGTCTATGGGTCGGGTGCTCAAAGGATCCGGGGTTAGATATTTGGGTGAGCCTTAAGGATGTGTCGAGTTGAGTAATTTGCATTTATGTGTGTTTGTGAATCTAGTTTGAATGGTGTTTTGTTGTTGAGATACTTATCGGCCAGTTGTTAGATCAATGGTTATCAATGATGAAATCCTAAACATTCTTTTAAAAAATGGTTGAAAATGTGTAGGATTAGCGCTTTTTTTGGTGTTCTTACATTAATAATGAGTCTTCCCTGCGTGGAGTGGAAAAGACTGAAAGACTTACTGGACTAAAAATCCACCCTGTTTCTTCAGTTATCCTTTGTGTTCCAAAGCCTCGGTATACTTTTAAGACAGTACCGTGAATATTAAAACTTTGGAACCACTGTGGTTGCTTATTAAATGACTTATTGTATCTTACTTTGTTGATATCTTTCGGATTCGTTTGTAATGACAATTATTTACTGTAATTACGTAAAAGGCTTCCACACAGTTTTAGAATACCGTCATTGAAACCCAAAAGGCAACATCCTCTCTCCTTACTTAACCGAAATCATGCAAATTCCAGACCGGGACGACTCGCTGTTTCGGAACTTTTAAAATATGTATCTTCGGGATCCCGGGGTAACCCTACGGGTATGAATATGGCGATATCAGTGACCGGTCCGGAGGCCGTCTGGCGCGCGTCTGCCCCGGGGTATCGAGATTAATGCCTCCTGTGGTTACACGACCAAGGTCACGTTTACGTACGTTTGTTTTTGTCATGCCTTGTCCTTTTTTGGTCCTTTTCGTATATTGGCACCGTTTTGAGGGTTAAGGGGGCGTTTTTTGCAAAGGTTTTTCGGTGTTGCTTGCTTGGATTTGGGAAGGAGGAAAGACTAATTTGTGTTAACTAGATATGATTGGTGGATATTTATTTGTCACTAGCTGTTCTACGTTTCACTCAAAATGTATTTCAAGGGAAGATAACATCGGGATGAAATCTATTCCATGTATTAATCTACTTTATAACCTATCTGTGTACCAAGCTAAACTTTTATTGAAATCCGTTCAGTAGTTTTTGCGTAAAAGAGTAACAAACTTCCATATATCCACCCTCAAAAACTTTATAATTTATAATATTAGTAAGAAAGATTGTATTTCATCAATGTATGTAAATACGTATATTGATCATAAATACTTGTATAAGGCTTTTATAAAGCACAAGATTTCTGTTCTGGACATTATAAGTAGCAAACAATACGAAATAAAAAAAACTCGTAGCAACTTCAAACATACGTTAGGTAGTCACTTCCTACATTTCTTCAAAGAATAAAATCGAATACCAGTCCTTAACGTATGTGTGTGTGCAAATCCAGCAATGTTATAGAATATTTTTCTCATAAAAGAAATAAAGAAAAAGATGAAGCGTATACGGTCGGAAGTATTTAATAGACTCGATGTTTCGTAGCTCGCGGCGCTACGCGGCTACGGTTCGTAGACGCTCTACGACAAGTCTACGCAGAATCTGTGATAGCTGTAATTGTATTTTCTTATGGGATTTTTTACAAGAGATTTTTATCTATAGTAAGGGATATAATAAAATTACCTTTGAAAAAGTCGATCTATTGTTTAAGGAAAAATTAGGAATGAGGATACCAGGACCTGGGAGGACTGTACTTTGCTAATGAGGGACTATGTTTTGTAGTTCAAAGTGATACGTGTAAGGAATGTAAAATGAAGTTAAATGATAATCATGTGATCAAAGAAGTATTTTTTCATGAGATTATTATTATTATTATACAGAAATATTATGTTGTTGTAAACATGCTTTTTTAAAACAATTTTGATTAAATTAAGGAAAAAAAATGGATTTATTAAAAACTGTTATCGGGGTTACTAAAATAGGTTGTCACTCACAAAGTTTGGTGTCTTTGTCAGCTCAATTCTGAATCAATTATGTACGCTTCCCGAATCATTTGGAACCAGATTTTCTTGAGCACTAGTTTGTACAAGCAAAAAATAGATTTTATCATAAAAGTTTTTATTCCTTCCAAAATATGTATCGTACATGGTTTATCTCTCGACAGTAAAACAGAGCCTTAATTTTATGTATTTCCAATCGATTTTATTTTTTATGTCAATGGTTTTATAGTATGATATATGCTTTCATAAAATTTATAGCCATATAAACTTGTAGGTCTATAACAGTAAAAATGTATCATTAGTTATGTTTTCCTGCAACTCCCCGAATTACAGATCCGATTCAGGTTCGCAGATAAAATTTATTTAAAAAGTTTTTTTGATGTTTGCAATCTATTTTGTTACAGTACATAAAACATGAGATGTATGAAAAAAGGTAGATTTGACGGCCCTTCAAATCATGGCAAAAATACTTGACAATTATGCAAATAGTCTTTGAAAAAAAAACTATTTGCCGCCAAAATAAACGTCAAATACCACAGACAACCATACTTCTAAACTGTCAATCGAAATTCCATAGTCAATAAGCAACAGCAACAAATGAACGTTCGAAATTCGAATTCACCAAATAGATCGCGGAACGTTGGCACGGGGTGCGAGGAGGGACACTTTCACCCTCGCGCCAAGGTCACACGGACATTGCAGCGGGGACATATGACATGCGCCTGTGTGGGTGCATGTATTCCGAATTCGGGTGTGTTTACGTTTAACATAGGACCGTTAGTTGTGGTAATGGAACGGGAATTATATTGTTACGTGTGTGCGTAAGACTTTATGGCGTCTGTGGCTAGTTAGGCAGCCAGACTTTATCTTCAACAGTTGAAGAGCAATGTTATTTAGCGTACATTTTAGAATAGTCTGCTATTTTATCGTTTTAGTCTAAAGTTTTTATATTTACTATTTTATATTCGTAGGCTGAAAAAGTTTTCCCTGCAGTCATTCTTACTTTTCTATTATTCAGGGTCTAGTATTATTTTATTACGAAATTAACTGCTGGAAAAACCACTAGTCCAATCTTTGAACTTGAAAAAACATTCATCAGTTTAAGGAGATATTACTTTTTAACGGTATCAACATCCTCCATCCACGTTTGTAGAACGAAAAATTAATCCTAATTTTCTAACGTGTTTTGTTTTTCCAAGAAAACTAAAGCTAATTTTTCAAATAACCACATTTTTCGAAATAAATCTAATACACAGGTGAATGCTCTTCAAAAACTGATAGAATTTACCTATTGTAGCAGAGGTCGTGAATAGTAGACCGAAAAACACTCGATTATGGACTAGACGCGTTCGCAATTTGTCGACTCTGCGTAATTTGGGCGGGAAATTGATTTTTTATGCCATTAAAGGCGGGTGAGGGTCGCGGGGCAGGGAGGGGGGCACGAAAGTTATCGGATTTTCGCGCCTCGAGCCGTAAGCCCCCGCACAATCGTCGGCATGAAGGTTAACAGCTTTATTCAATGTTGCCAGTATTATAAATACAATAACTACGTCGTAACGTTTGAGTGTACTTGTAAAGTTAGGTTGTAAAGATCCGGGGATGGTGGAGTGCGGACGTCGGATTGTTGTCTGTGTTAGTACTTTGATTAGATTCGAGATTCTGAGAACATTTGATACCTCGAATGCGAGAGGTAATGAAATTTTACTGTGTTTGTTTAAGAAGTTTGTATAAGGAGGATGTATATCAGTCTTCTACAGAAGCATTTTGTTACTAACTACAGTTACTAACCTCATGTAGTCGATTTTATAAATGGCAGTATATTATTATCGACTAAACTACAATCTCACTACTTTATTAAATGCTAATGTTTTTGAGGATGGCTAGGCTAAATGTTTGTTACTCCGTCAAGTCAGGACGGCTAAAGATCTTGATGAAATTTATCTGACACGCTATAGCCTGGAGTAATACAGTTTATCCCGGTATAACTTGCCAGTGCGATCATTTCTAAGTAACACGCGGGTGAAGCCGCTGGTTATTGTTAGTCACCAATTTGTCCAAGGCAATTTATTACCAGTTATTAAATTACAAACAGAATTAAATGCCATATAACCGTAAATCCTAAAATGTTTTTTTTTTCTTTCTAATCTAATGCAATCTTTCCTTATACAATTTAATTTTAAAATTAACGATACGAAAATTAGCATAAACTGTCTCTCTACGAATATTCCTAGCCTAGGAATTTAAAATAACTAGGTTTCAAGGAATATCTTGGCAGAATATCGTCGCGATTATTCGGTTTAATTAAAAAGGTCAAGAGCCTTGGAGTGAAAACTTTTTGGTCGCTGTCCAATTTCGTTAGGTTGGTACCTAATTCAATGATTTTGGATTCGAAGTTTTTTGTAATTTGTTTTAAGAACGGTTTAAATGTTTTGTATTTTTACTAGATTATCTTTTTTAAATCCATTTTCAACCTTAATCAAATTTGCCAGTAAAACGCTAAGAAAAAAATCTTTTTTGCTACCAAAGTGGAAATAGTAGATATTATCTTTTATTTTTTGATGGCCTGTATATTTTATTTTCATTGTTTATTACACAATGTCTACCAGTCTAGGCGAAGGCCAAACATTTTTTTAAAATCTAACAATTATTATTATTACACTTTAATTATCATAACAGAGCACCTTATTTCAAAATAAATAAAAGAATATTTACTCATTAATCAACATTACACTAACAAAATACTACTACTGTGTACCAAAACATCCCTTACTCCCCTGAAGGGTTACTTGGAAAAACTGCATGTACTGTCAAACAAAAAATCGATACCTCATTTAGACATACACTCCTTCACTTAACTATACCTAAATTTCTAACCCTACCCGAGTGAAGTTACGATCTCTATACAGACATGGTGTACAGTCACGAGCAATGAAATGTAAACACTTAAAATATTCCAACTAGTTTTCTCATGAAATACTTGTTTCTATTTTAAAGCATGCCGATTGGGCCGTAAAGGGTCTCGAATGGAGACCATGCAACGGCAAGTGCAACGTGAGACGTCCAGCTGTAAAACTGGGTACAAAACCCAGCTTAAGGTGGACAGACCATTTGATGAAAATCACAGGACCGCGCTAGATGCAATGCAAGCCGCTTTCAACCGGTACTATTTCTATTGGGAATCTATGGGGCATATGTTCAGCAGTGACCTACGGCTGATATGATGATGATGATGTGAGTTTAAAGTATGACTTCCGAAATGGAAAGTTCATGAAAACGTAAAAGGTTAATCAATAATAATTATGGTAGGAGAACTTTGCTTGGGTCGCAGGACTGTCTTATCTTGTAACCGTGACCTTGGAACTTAAAAGGCTATTGAAAGAGCACCGTGGATTTTTTGTCAGTACGAGTCTGTACTGTACCTCCGGTCCCACCCAAGGTTGGAGTACCTACTCTTTTGATTAATACAACGATGAAAAAAGGAGAAGACCGCTTTTATATTCTATTCTGCAAATGGTATACATATAATTGCTCATGACTGTACTCGACGAACAGATTGTGGTAATGGAGAGTGACGTCATCACTTCCCTCTTACCCCTCTTGCCCCCCGCGTAACGGTGTGTAGAGGAGTTCTGACCACAGTCCTATTGTGCAGGAAGATGGTCAATTAGTATTGATTTAGAGGAGAATATGCTTTAATTGCGGGGTTTTGAGTATAGTTTTGTGTTTTCAAAATGATTTTCGGTGTAGTGAGTAGGTAGGAATGTTTGAAAGCTTCTTAATTCAAAACAGAAGCTTTAGTCAAAATTTCCGTATTTTACTGCACAGCGTACTTGAACTTAAAGTATATTTTGATGTTTATATTGTATGGAAAACGAAAAAGCGCCTCCAGTCTACGAATGAGGAACTAAACTAACTTACAGAAACGTGAAAACTTGTAGTAAGGCCTCAGAAATAAAGAACAAAGTGTTAGGAATACTGAATTCTTTTCCTTTTTTATTGAGCGAAAGGAAGAGCGATCCAAACGAAATCAAGAAAATATTTCTTTAAAAGTCCAGAGACAATTCTTTAAAAGAAATTCCCTCTCTATTCTTCTAATAACTTTAATTGTTCAGAATCACGACTCTTAGTCGGCGTCTACGAAAGTCGATCGAACACGGAAACGTAGTTCCTAGCGTAGCGTAGGTATATTGCAACGTTCATACAAATTCGTCTGACACACACATACACAGAACCAGTGTATAATATTCATCAAAACAAACGCACACAGGCCCAACTCGTCTGCCGAATTAAACCCACACAGACGTAAGTTACGAGGAGTGAACTATCCTGTGAGTGCGTTTGGTTGTGTGGGTGAATGAGAGAGAGAGTGTGACGAAATTTCACTTTCCGTTTTGGCAACGCCGCGCCGCGCGACGCGCCTCCCCGTTCGTCGACATTTGAACAGGGGTGGGTGCACGGCTAGTTCGTTCCGAAACTCGACATTTTCATTTTTAATATTGGCATCGCGGTCGTAATTGAGAACGAGGCTTTTTAAATTAAAAGAAAAACTCTAAGTCTATGTTTTTGGAAATGTCAAATTACTGACATCAATTTATTGTTCGTAGTTCAAAAGTACGTTCGAAATAGAATTATAATGAATAGACAATTCAAAGATATTAAGTACGGTTGAACGAACAGTTCAAAAGTTTGTATTTCGAATTCGCATAGACAATAAAGGGGGAGTGGTTTTGACAAAAGATTGAGAGACGCGCACAAAAAAAAATACGCCAAGTGAGTTGTAGTAAAGTAACGGTACTGTGTGTGGGGCATTTCAAATACTTCAAAAGCTCAGACGATTCTCGGAAGTGTCATCCTCTAATGTGTGAGTGAGATGGCACGATATTGCTGTTCCCCTCTCACGACTATCGACTCACAAAGGGACGCGAGTTGAATATTTTTCGTGCATTTTACACTTTATTATAATTTACTTGGCGTGATGTTTAAATTGAAACTGTATTAGATGACTAATGCTGCATTGAATTTTATTTAATGAAAAGGTGGATAGTTCTGTAAATAAGTAAATAGCGAGAGATTTTTAAAAGTTTTTACATTTTACTCGTTGAATCAGACTTCAGTGAGAATATTTTTAGAATCGAATAGATAACATCTATGGCAAATAAGAAGAGAACCAATCACAACGAAGCTAAGGGTCAATAACACCGCCAAATATTTACATTATTCCTTTTGATTGATTTGAAACAAAAACGTCCCTGAAATCGAAAAAAGAACACTGGCAAAAACAAAACAACATCGCATTCCAAATTCGAAAAAGAAAAAAATGGAATATTTTAAAATCTAACCGATTGATTCATGCCTCGTTTAATTCATCAATCGATTTGCATGTGAATATTTTAATACTGGCAAGCGAAATCTAACAACAATGTTTTTTTTTGAATTCATTGCTATAATGTCAAGGTCTTTGCGTATTTTAACTTGGTGACATAAAGTATTATTTTCCATATAATTGACGAGAAAAAAAACAATATTGGTTGGTTTTAAGGTGAATTTGCTTTGGCCGGTAGAGTGGCTTTCGATCGGGTTCTGGTTTCAGGTCAAGTTTAGTGAAGGGTGCTCCGGAGTTCGGATGGCGGTAACTGGGCGATGGGACACATTTACTGTATGTGTGGGAGATTTGTAAATCAGTTTTTGACCATTATTTATCTTAATTTTATGATAAATTTAGAAGAGCTATGAGGAGACGCCTTCATCCAGGACTTAATAATTTCTCAATTAAAAAATAAGGCAGAAAAATCATCAAATGAGGCCTCCCACCCAGGGCAGGAGGGGAGGGACTGTCAGACTTGTACTGACTAAAATCCACGGTGTTCTTCAATAGCCCTGTGAGTTCCAGAGCCTTAGTTAATAAGATAGTCTCGCGAGTACGGCAGGCTTTGGCCCTCTAAGGGGAGGCCTGTCATTTGTATTAATTAAGTCTAGTAGTTTCATGGTTTACTTGCGTCTATTGGTAAATCAGTACAGCCATATTAGCTGATAGTATGATGAAAGCTATGATGATTTATTTGAAACCATATCTTGGTAGATTTGTTAAAAATTACAGATTCAAAAATGGAATTCCTACCAGAACGTTTGTGGAGTCGATCTACGATAGAGCCAGTAGTAGTAATAACTACCAATAAAAATTATATCAAATTAACTTCTAGATAAAGAACACTGAAATAATGGAAACAAAATGAAAAATTCTAATAAAGCATCGTATTTTTTCTACAAATCTAAATGTTTTCCACGAAAATGTTTCTTTGTTAGCATCAGATACTTTATTCCTGAAAAAAGTCTGAAGCGTTTGCATTAATTTACATAAACACGATACGATTTTCTAAAAATCTACTATCTAGGAGATTGAGTGTGCTGATTAGAATATTTCCCTTATAGTTTTAAAGAGTGTAATTGAAGGAAAAATGGTCTAGGCACCCTTCTTACAACCATTATAAAGTCGATGAATTTGTTTGAGTGTGCTAAGTTCTGAAATTACCAGTCAGATTTGAGAAATTATTTTTGTATTTGATAGTCCAAGTCTTGGCGAAGATCATAAGCTATTAAATTAAACATCACGCTATCTTTATCAGGAGCCGGGCAAAAAGAGAAAAGGCGGATGACACAGGACACAGTTCAAAAATATGGGTGCCTCTACCGTTTTATTTTTTAAATCGAATCTTTTCAAAATTAATTGCGTCAAAAGTTTTTGGGTTCAACGCTGTAAGTTCACGCTCGTCTTGCAAATCGATTGGCTAAGGTTGCGCCGCAGGCTGCGCGGGAGTCGAATTACGGCCGGATGCGGCCGCGGAAGTGGCATGGCCGGCGGACGCGCGCCATCTTGCTTTTGGCTCTGCGCTTGCGCACCTCACGCGGATGTCTTTTTGTTGTTGCTTTTATTTTTCTTTTGTTTTTCAAGTGCACGAGCCAGTTTTGTTTTTTAGATAGTTGTTGTAATGGGCAATCGTTTTTATTTTGACATGCTTCTTTATATTTTATCAGATTTTTTTGTAGTCTACATAATTTATTTTCTCTTATTCCTACGTTTACATAGACAATTCTATAGTTTATTTAGGAAACATTCATTCAAGCGTAATTTTATTGGATTTTAGAATTGAACAAAGAACGAAATGTGGGACTTTGAAATAAAATCCTGTCAAGTGAGAAAAATTTCTTTAGTGACAATAAATTCTCAGCTGATCTGACTCGCTATTATTTCGCATCTGTATCTAATATTACAAGAAATATGAACTTTAGCGCGTTAAGAATAAAGTAGGTATTCTTTTAAGTCTTTTTGTTGACATTTGACAGTTTATATAAGTGAATGAAATCACATTGTTGCCACGTTCGAAAAAAAAATATACAAAAGCAGGTAAAAGAGCTTTTGTTGTGTGCTGCGCTTGCGCAAGTTTCGTAACAAAAGCTTGCGATTCCGATGCGTTTGAGCACAATAGCTGATAAATTATTTGCTAATTTAGTGTGCGAAGATTGCACCTGGTGATAGTCTTGTACGAAAACGTTTTATCTTTGTGTTGATTTTTAAAATAAGACTGGCAACTTCGGATTTGGTTTTTAAACGAATTAAATCTTTTCTTTTTTTTCCTTAGAATTAAATATTAGCCGAAACACATATTTTTTAAATGAATATGATCACTGACACTCCCGATGTTTTAAGTTATAATTGGTTCATTATTTAGTGCATTATATTTAAGATTATTAATATGATATATAACCTTTTTGATATTTATACTTTAAAAAACAGTTATTTACTTTCAACTCTATTACTACGTGATCTACATCAAAAGAAGATTCTAATTTTAGAAATATAATTAAAGAACGAACAAGAAAGAAGTAATCATTCGCATTTTAAAAACTTTTTATTAAGTCTGAACTGAATTGACTAGACTTTGTCGTTGGACGTGACTCGCTTCTCTATGACATTAAACAGTAATAAAATTAGTAGCAATATTTAAGGACAATACTAATTAATGAAGTACTTATTTCGAGAACCTTCTTCATAATTTTCTACGTAGCGGGCAAGTAACGACTAGAAATTATCTTTTCACGTAGGTAAGTGCCTATTTATTATAAGGGCATAAGTTCTACATCATCGTAAGAGATAAATCTACTTACTGAATTTCGATATTGCGTTTTTTTTTGTCTAAAATTATCATTTTACGGCAACATTTACAAAGTAACTGCGACACAAACGTCTAAAAGAATCCATAGTGTAAGATTAACATCGAATTTCGAATCACAAAAAAAGAACTAATTATACGTTGAAAAAAAGAGAAAATCGTTGGCGCGGTGGCGTAATTAAAGTAACGGCAACAGAGCATTTCGCGTAGAAACGGGACCGAGAAAAATGCAACGTCGCATTTTCACCCTCGATCGTTTTCCCGCTCGCCCCGCGCCCCGCTACCCCCGCGGTGACTCATTCAACCTTTTCGAGTTTTGGAACGTGTGTACTGGCCGAAGTTTTACTTCCTTTTAGTTTATGGCGAGACTATTTTGTTGTCTATGCTTTTATTTTTAGTAAAGAAGACTAAATTATATTCCTTTTTTACTAGTAAGAGTAATAATTTTGGAGCTTCATCATTGTTTTAAAACGGTTATTAAATTTAAAAAATACTGACTACAGTGAAAAGTTTGATTTTAAAATTAACGCATGTTTTGCTACGCCGTAGCCGCGTAGCAACTGATATTCATTGATAAGATTTTAATAAAGATACGACGAATTTTCAGAGTATATCGAGAAAAATCAATGGTGGTTATCGAGAAAAACATGTTTCATTAGAATAAAACCAAAGTTAAAAAGTTGATTTGATGTTCGAAAATTTTCAAATAACAGCAAATACTACACATAAACTACTTTCTCTTAAAAGTTTTACCTCATAGTTGGTCGCCAACCTGCTCCTGCATGTCTGATGATTCTGAAATTGACTGAGCGTCACTTACCTGAAACAATGTGAAATAAACCTTAATACATGTCATTATAATGGTGAAATACCACCAACTAAGACTTCAATACTTTATTTTCAACATTTACCTCCGATGAAAGATCAAAAAACCAATTCAGGTGTTTCATACAGAAAAATATTCTATTTTGTAAACACCTGTTTTTTTTTTTTAATTTTGACCTTTCAATCTTCAAGCTTTTAAGAATGATGATTCTAAAGTATGTTTTTCAAGGTTAGAAATTGGTAAAATGTTAGTTCAATGAAAAGTAAAATAAGTACTGAAAGTTATTCACCACAGATGTTTTGTATGTCAATCTTACATGAAAATAAAAATCAGCAAAAAGACAATTTTTTCTTGAGCATTGTCAAAAAACGCGACGTTTCGTACATGTTATCAAGATTAATCGCTTATAATGGAACAATGCGATAAATCCATCGTCGGTATGTCATGCAGCTGACAACCAACCTAGCCGGCATATGGTACAATGGAGAGCACATACATCTGTCAAAAATCAGCACTCGACTATCAACCTTAGTCCTATAAAACTACAGGCGATTTTTCTATCAAAGTTTCCGGGATAGTGCTGTGGAAGTGTTGTACTTCCTGATAGGTCGTTACCTGCGCGCGCAGCTGCTTCACCGGCGCGTGCGCACCCAGTGATAAAAGGTTACGTTGGAAGACAGGAATAGGTCAGTCAATAAACTGTGTTGTTAGATGGTCTTTCTGTAGAAATACCATAAATGTTGAACCATTTTTTGCAAGAAATAAAATATAAAAAAATAATTATTGTTCGAAATATGACTAGATTTGATGTCACGAAAGTTATGTTAGTTAAGAGCTGTCATATCCTTGACAGTTCATAAGTGTCCATTTTTAGGCTGTAAAATTAATTTTCCTATAAACAAATTGCACTCCCATGGACAATAAAATAATGTTTTTAATGGCTTAAACATCTGTGCAATGAAGTCACGCTTATTTTTTTTTTCTCAACGTTCAAAAAGGCACGTGCACGATTTTGGTTCAGATCGGACATATGGCGAATTTTTTACGCAGTATTTATGTTTGTAATGAACAGATAGGGGCTTATTAAAGCCGTCTTAAATTCGTGATACAGTAGAAAAACCCCCGGATTATCTGTTATGATAAACAGTGAATTAAAATACTGAAGATTGGAACATTATTTTTTAATAGGAATACGATGTTCCTAGTGCACACCTGCCAGCTATGTGAATAGGTAATGTGCAATGTCTCTCTCAAGTGTATACCTACACTGGGAGTGATTCGAGTCTTCCATTCTACCAGATTCATTTATCATGAAACCAATTTATAGAAAATTCATAAGAAAATTCGTCGAAATTGCAAAATAATGTGGAACATGCAACCTCATCCTTTTTGAAGTACGAAAAACCCACAAAATTGAATCCTTAGCCAGATTTAAACTTATCTATTTTAACACGAAAACCTCCGAAAAATACCACGAATTTACAAAATATCCTCGTGTAATAAAACCCCAATATTGATGACTCAACGTCAATAAAATAACTGAAAGGAAATTCCAGTCTAGAACATTTTTATGAATGAAACGTAAATTCACCTGGGGACATATACGAGCACGTGTCGTTTCACAAATTCCAAGTTCATTGCTTGTTTTAAAGGACATTTTGTCCTCATGTGTCAAGGAAAGCCCGCAATGGTTCTGTGGTAATGAGAAAGTTCAATGTCGTGGGTTAAGGTTACGTTAAACCAGTTGCTATGATTGTAATAAAGGGTAATTAAGTCATCAGTTTAACGAGGATGTGCTAAAGATGGTGTCAGTGGCTGGTGATATTTTTTTTCTGACATTTTGAAATATCAAGGAGTTTTGATCCTTTATTTATGGATCGCGGAACTGTCTAAGCAGGGTGCTGTGGCCCTGGAAAGCAGACGGCAAACGAAGGAACACGGTGGTTTTTAGTTAATAAGAGTTGAATAGTCCCTTTCGCTCCATCCAAAGCAGGAACACTCATTTGATACTTTTACTCCCAAACATAAATACAAAATGGATTTAATTTTTTAGATGCCAGTGTTTTTGATATTATTGTGGTTAAAATTAAATTCTATTTTTTAAATAAAAATGAATTTCTTTAAAGGTTTAGTCTTGTGGCTTTTTGCCAGCACTGATTTGTACTTCAAAGATCTTAAAAACAAATTTTCTGTATATCATCATACGTAATACAAGCAACGGCAAACAATTTTCTAAAGGCAATGGGCCAGAAAATGAAGAAATAACTCCAAGAAATGGCTAAAAACCTTCTACGTCTGATTTTAATACTGTTTAAAAGTAGAATCAACAAATTGTATCATCACTCTTACTCCCATACTGTAAATAAAGCTGTGTTCACATTGAACCACCATAATATAGACAATTTAAACGTTAAATTCTCAAAGTAATACAGATCAAGAGCTTTATTCCCACAAAGTTCATACATAAAAACATTATAATATTAACAATACACACCATGAGATCAACAAAGTTTTGGCCCAAACCTTTTCTATGGTTCTACCTGGAATCGTAAAAAAAGGGGTCAACGAACTCTCGACAACAGCTGCTCCAATTCAAGATGGCGGCGTTTTATGTCAAAAATTAATAAATGCAAGCCTGTTTTCGTATGATGGATTGAGTAGAACGATTTACTTGGGCCGTCCGTTTTATATGCACTCAATATCTTGTTGTTAAAATTATGAAATATCGTTTTTTATGCGAATAATTCGAAATGAAGTTTTTGTAACTAATACAAAGGATGTAAACAAGTACCTTATGTCATATTAGGGTTATTCTGTATTTTTTAATTTCAAAAAATGATTTATTTTTTCTCTATCAAAATTGAAATTATACAATGTTTAAAATACCAGTTGTTCAAAACCCGCACCTACCTATTTATGTCACTCATAGAAAAAATTGTCACCTGCTTCCTGTGTGGAAGAAGGCATGGAACTCGTAAGTTGTAACATAGAAATAGGACGCCGAGTTAGATTTGAAACTTTTCATTTAATTTCCTATAACAGCACGTTTCGTTGTTTCAGCATTGAGTTTTGTTTGAACGGTATTTTATAATTGACGAACCTTTTTTTTATTTTATATTTTGGAAAGAGAACTCTTTTAAAAAAGCAGCTACACATTCGAAATTTAAAATTGGATTTGTTTTCATTATTTCTATTTCGATACAGCCACACAATATTTCATAAACCAAAAAAAAAACAAAAGCATAGACAATAGACGACAGATGCGTGTCAAATGTCTCTGGTCCGTTCACTATAATTAGTCGTTATGCTTCCGATGTGAAAATAGGCAGGTACAATGGTTAAACGCCATATGTTTTTGACGCTAAGTATTACAGCAAAGGTTATGGTGCTACTATGACCATAATATTGCTGAAGTTATGACCATATATAGAAATAATTTATGAGATCACGAACAAGTAAACTAGGTTTTATATACAGGCGTAGATTTTTAAAATAATATGTATTTTCTACAACCAAGCTTTTAAGCTTCAGTCAGCTACTTATCGTTTTTAACATGCTGTACGAATTAGTAATTTTTATGTTTTAATTTGACTAGTGCTAAATAACACACTAATAAGTTAACTAGCTAGTTCAGAAGTTTGACAGAATTTAAATATCCCACAATGTTTATTTTTTTTTTGCATAATGCTCTGATTATTTTATTTTTATTTTATTCGAGTTGTTCCAGCGTGTGTCAGCGTGTAAATTATCCCACGGGCACGTAAAATCGGGATAAACGGTATCCCATGTTTTATTCCAGACAATCCAATCACTGATTCTTTAATCAAGATCTGTTCATCTGTTTTGACATTATTCAGCAATATACATTCATCCATCCGTCAATCTTACTTCTATATTTTGTAATAATATTAGTAAAGTTACAGTGTCGAGTTTTCGTAAATATATCAGACTTATTATTTTATTTCATGCACATGTCTTAAAAACATTAGTTTCCAATAACCTCCTCACAATTTCAACGCTATAATTTTATTTACGCTGTCCTCTTTTCAATGTTGCTATTAAGTTTATTTATTACTAAAAAAAATGATTGATTGATCAATCATAAATTAATATGCAGTCGACAGATAATTATCAACGGTCACTTATAAAAAAAAATATTAAAGAAAAGTTTGTAATAACTGATGATGTCTATGGTTTATCAATTAGGGGGGAAAACAATGCCTGAGGGATTTTTGATACACCTTTTTAGTAAACAGTGCAAAAAAAAAGAAGCTTTTCGCATCCTGTTTTGATTGCATTCTTGTAGTAATTACTGTATTATTTATAGCAGTTAGAGTCTTTGTATGAATCGAATACACACGTACCTATCTCATTTTTGATCAAATTCTGGACAGTGAAAGGAATTCTAGAGGAATGCTTGCGAGTTCAAAAATGTGCTTTAGATTCTTCAAAGGGAATGTCTCATAGTTTAATAACTTAATAGATACATCATTTATTTTATGATCGATAGCCAATGACATCATATTTATTCAAATGTACGCATAATTTTTAATACCAGCAGCTGTAAGTTCGTAACAAGCAGTACTTTTTATGATCAAGTGAAGAAGCGACGAAGACGTCATATAAATCATTGGATCAGACATTTTCAATGAAACGATAAGTAACTCATGTTACCAACATGCTGCCGCCAAGTGTTTCCCAAGCCTTCCTGATGAAAAAAAAATAAAAGCATAAATCAAATAAAGGTGCGTTCGTGTTGCGTTACAATGTTTGAGAGCGGCGCGGCGGAAGCGAACGCGACGTTCGAAAACCGGAGCTAAATCATAAATTACACTTTACAGTTCCCGCCGGGATCCAGTTACGTGTTGTCAAGTAATTACGATCACTTGAGATGCTATTCTAATCGATATCAAGTGTTAACTCGATTATCTACCTAAATCGATTTTGGCCATTCAAATTTTGTACTCATTATTTTTTTGGGTCTCAAAAAGTTAACAAAGAACCATGCATTAAAGAAATTAACTCCTACATGTATACTTAAACATCACTTTACAAAATCCAGTAGCTTAATGACGTGGTAATTGCATATTGAACGATGCAAATTTCGCTTTTTACGCTAAAAAACACGACCAAAGCCTTCATCGCGATAATAATGACAATAATTATCGTCATTCATCAACACGTATCTGCGAGCCATCTTTAAAAGCGCACTATTTACCTCAATTACACATACACCCTATCTCTCTTACCCTAGTGATGCATAAAAAACTGCAATTTGCCTATCAGTGCTTGGGTCACACAATAAACTTGGCTTAGACCCTCCCTAGCATACCTAGACCTCCCCTGCGTCCCTTCCAACTCAGGTATCTAAGTCAAAAAGGGGGAAAAGTGCGAGTTCTGAGAGGTCATCAGAACCTGGTTGGATCTGAAAGGGCATGGAAGGCTTGAAGCTGCGAGGTCGTTAGCCTGGCGTTGATTGTTCGATGAGTGGTGCAATGACTCACTTGTGTATGTAAATATACGGGAAAAATATGTAGGGAAGATGAAGAGGTCATGATGGAGCTTATTAAATTTATGGAGGCTGTTCGAAAGGTACCCAAGCAAAGCCTTTGTGCAATTTAAAAAATAGAGGCATAAGGCTTCACAGTCTTTTTTAAGAACAGAATTTAAATGATCCTCAAACAATCATGATTCTCAATTCAAATCTGACAGATTACATAGACAAAAAAACTCTACATAATCTATTTTGAAATTAGAATTAAAAACATTTGAACATCGTTCTAGAGCACAGACCTAGAAAACTCAACAGCCTGTCAATGTCACGTAATTTCCCGGTACTAAGAAGAAAAATACTTTACTATTTTTCTTACAAGGAAATATTACGCAAGCCTGTTTCTCGGAAATATCTCGGAACTTATTAAGCTTGTTATTTCAACGGCTTTGACAGATTCTAATCAATCTATAGACTTATTTATGGTCTAGGCTTCAGTAAAGCTGCAATGTAGGGCATTGTTTGATGAACGCTGCTCTACTTATTAAAGAAAAGTCTATGGGCGTTATTATTACTTCTACGGTGTTTGCAGTTGCGGTTTTACTTCTTATGTTTGATTATGTATGTTGTATAATTTGTACCTTTACTAATAACTTCTTATAATTCAGTCATTATCATCATCATCATCAGCCTATGAATGTCCCCACTGCTGGGACACGGGCCTCTTCTCTTTGAGAGGGGGAGTAGGCCATAATCTACTACGCGGACCCAGCGCGGCTTGGTAGATGTCACATATTTTCGATTTTTCGGTTCTAGGATTAGGTTTTTTCACGATGTTTTTCTTCACCGTTTTGAGAGCAGTGGTGATGAAATAAATTACACACAGTATAGTGCCTGGTTGGGTTCGAACCCACGACTCGTAAGTCGGGGCCAATACCAATGCCAATGGGCCACCACTGTTCAATCAATCACTGTTCATTCAGTACTATCAAGCAACTAAAAGGACCATATCGAAAACAGCATGTTTATATTAACTATCTACGTTCACCACACAGTCCATACTCTTAGTCAACCCTGTAATGTCTTTGCAAACGCCTAATATTATTATGAACAATGAAAGAGTTATTTCATAACATTTAGGTATTGCCAGTCATCAAATGACGAACATTTATTAAAAGCTCACTCATCAGGCCTTCTAACTCTAAAAAAAAAAGTTGCTATTCGGCTGTCAAACAGTCGAACTTCGAACGTCAAATTAGTTGTAGGTACGTAGCGGTATCTATATTTCATAGCAATTACCTTACAATAGTTCTTTTCCCGATAGCTAAGTGGGGAGTGCGTTCACTAGGTTACGCGTCCTCCCCCCTCCCTTAGGTGGGCTCAACCCTTCTATGTGATACATACTAGCTGGGTTATGTATAAAGATTTATGTAGAACGCGGTAAAGTCAAATGTTGTTTCTGTAGTGATGGGACTGACGTAGGAAATGGTTGGGAATTGTACGAGGTTTTTTTAAGCTAATCAGGGTTTCTTGATTATCTTATGGGTTTGCAGCTTATGCTTAAAAGCTAGGCTTTTGATACCCATAAATCGATTATTACAAAATAAATTACTAGTGCTGGCTGAATTTTAGCTAAAAATCGTCTAAATAATTCCACGCCAAAAACCATATTATCTAATTACTTTTGCTTTCAATGAGAAGTAAAAACATATTGCAATTAACAAAGCTGATCAATAAAATTGATGGAGTCTATACAATGTTCTACTTTGGCAACACTTCAAAATCGCTCTATCCCTACACAAAGGGTCCATCAAAGTAGTCAGTAATCCATCAAAGGACATGAATTGAGAGATATCGGCTATTGTGATAGTCCCTCAATAAAATGGAGATTCTAAATAAAAAGTTACAATTTCAAATCTGTCAATGAGTTTAAAAATAGAACACATTGAACGTGTCTTTTTAAATTTAAAAGAAAAAAAAATACCATAGATGCGATACATTCAAATATAGAACGTAAAGCGTGCAGTCACAGGCACGTAAAACCATTAAAGAGGTTTCATATATAAATATGAATGAATATTTATTATTAATTAAAAAGCTTGTTTTACATTACATGCAACATGGGCACCCGTTCGGAGTGCAGATTTGTAGGTTACGCGTGCAGGTGGCTTGCCCCACAGCGGGGCGGAGCGCCACTTATCTTATAAACCTATGTGCCTCACACACGCACAGATGAAAATCTCGACCTCTGTACCTTGGTGGGAAATGTGGAAATTACCTACGGAAAGTGCGTAACTACAACGATTCTTTTATTTTTTTTAGCTTATTTATAAACTAACGCGAGACTTTTTCAAATGAACGCGTATCGTGTTGGAATTTGTTGTTTTGGTCAAGGAAAACGACCTTATTTTTTATGATAATTAGAGTACCTTACAATACAACGCCTCAAACGCAACTCAAACTACTATTTTCATTTGTACAACCAAACTTTGCCAATCTGTCATCAGACTTTATCGTGTAAACGTATTGAATAACTTCATTTCTTTTACTCTGTAATACAGCTTAAAACTGATCGGATTAGTAGAAAAATAAAATCTTTTAAAAAGATTCGAAATCAAAATTCAAAGTAAGAACGTTGCGTTGCGTATTTACGTATTCGAGCGCGTGCAGAATTAGATCTCTATGGTCAGAGGGATGAGGTAGGGGGGAGGGGTTGTAAGGGTGGTTTCACGCTGCATGGCACGCCGCGTGTCAGTGGGGAAGTCTCTAATGAACTGTATGAACTAGTGTACCTAGATGATGCGTAGCTAAAACTATATAGGTTAGAGTGGGTAGGTATTAGAAGGAGTTGGTTTTATGGGGTAGAAGTAAGGGGATGGACTTTCGTTTGAGGAGATATTGAGCGTAAATAGGAGTCAATTTAACCAGTTAACTACAATTTTCAAATAGGTCCTAGTAGCATCTTTTGGCAGAGCTAAATAGTCACAAAATAAGCTTGACTTTATAAGTATTGTACTTAGGTATCTTGACATACATTTTCATTGGATGTAATTTTCGGTTGTTAACGACAAGGGCCATAAACATAAAAGTATCAAAGAAAGCTTCATTTCAATAGCAAAACGCCATACAATAAATAACGATGGCATCTTGCCTGCATAACACAAACCGTTATTTACTTCGCGATATGAATCTCAGGTAGGTATACCAACATTATTTCTACTCCACATATATTTTCCCCGACCTCATTACAAGTCCAAGGAAAGCATTTGCAATCTTATGTTTTATATATACTTTTTTAAATATGTGTTAAAAGCTCTTGAAGTCACCGCACGGGGATGTGTTAAAGCACTGGGTATGCGTGAGCACGCGCGAATTAACCGCCACATTGCGTCTGAACGCACCCTTACTTGCGTTAGCATACGTCATTATAGTGCCAGAGAGAATGTTGTTGCCTTTTAAAAAAAGGAAAATAAACTGTTTTTGGTTTACGGTTCCTTTGCTTTGGTTACCGTTTGACCAAAAAATTAAAAAAAAAAATGTTGTTATTGTTTTCTATTACAAAATCATAAATAATTTGACTCAAAATGAATTCAAAGTAATTTTACAAGTTTTATTTTTGTCATTCTGCTGAAATAATTCAAGTATCGTGCTTCTTGTTTTCAAAGTGACTTTGGAACACATTAAATTTATTACATTTTTACATTGAATAAACAATAGTGTCTCCTATTATGTCTATTCAACTATAAGTTATGGATACCATTTACAAAATTAGACACTAATGTCGTCCAGATAGCTATCTGTAAGCATGAAATATTAACTATTAAATGCATAAATTACACACAAAAATATCTCTGAAACAGAAAGGCAATAAAAATCTACAATGGCTATAATTTCACTTTCATTTCAGATAATATAATATAATAGTGCAGAGTAATGAAATAACGAAATATCAATAAATAATCCGTCGGCCATTACTACAAAAACCCGATTTTATAATAATAATAATAAAACTGCATCGAGTTGGATGCGTGGTAAGGGTGCATCGACGCACCCCTCACGCACACTGACGCACTCAACACTTATGATACGAAACTGGGCCGCCATTGGTCGGTACTGTTTGTGCATGTGTGCGTACCTGTTTGGTTGTAGAAAAGAGGTCGTATACATGTAGTTATTTATACCGTGGTGTTCTAGGCTGTATGAATTAGTTGCGTGCATTGGGGTAGTCTTTGCTAGGAAAAAGTATTGATTTGTTGCACAGTAGCTGGGTTTAGTACGGACTTTCGCAAGTAGATGATGATTTTTGAAAAATGTATTTTGTGGGGGTTCGTGTCGGATATTTATTTAAACGGTACAAGTGTACACATTGTTTGTGGTAATACCTAGTTAGTTTAATATTTAAAATGAGTCAGTGGTTGATGTTTTTGAACAAATTATTGCAGAAAGGAAAATTAATTACAAAATCTACTTTCCATTTTTGAATACAACCAAATTCTCTCACCGTAAAACTGACATAAAATAAAAAAGGCGGTAAAAATGTTCTCTTCTTTGCCGAGTGTTATTTTAATAGATTGTAATGCAGATGGGAAAACCGGTCTATGGCAAGCAACGGTCCTTTGTAAATATTTCATTGAGCACAGCTTTAATGTTTAAAGTTTTTATTATAGCTGACTATAAAGGATTTATTCTTGATGCTAGCTTACAGCGGCCATTTTGAATTTGTTTGTGTGAACTGAATTAAAAAAGTTTTGTTAATCACCATGAAGACGTATCTAATGAAATATATTGTATATTTCGTAACGTTTTTTTTTAAAATACTCTTATTGCTAAAATAAGAGTAGAACTTTTTTACTGTTCACTTCTATTCTACATAAATTCTATACCAATTATTTTGAAATACACTCAGCAAAACAATTCCACATTAACAAGTTTTTTTATCTACACAAAATATATTTTTTTACATTTCAAAACACAGCTTCTAACATAAAACAAAGCTGAACTAATGCACTGTGTGTTAATGTAGCAGCGAACGTGGAAAAAAACAAAATTGTAAATATTTGCTTTGACGTTTGTCGAGTGTTAGAACAGTAACATGAAATGTCTCGTTATTTTTGTTCTAGCCCATAACGAATGACAAAGGACTCATTTTTATTAGCATTCGAGGCTTTCGTGGCAATATTTTGAATACTAGCTTTATTTTAATGCTTTTTATTGTCTGTGTCTAGCTTTCAAGCAAGTTTGTATTTTAGAACGAGGCTCAAGCTTAAACAAAAATTCTAATCGGCCTATTTCTGTATTTTTAGGTTCAGTTTTTTCTAGACATAATTTGTATGATTTTTTTTATTCGTTCTTGAAAACTAACAATTATTCTTGTCTCGAGTCCCATAACTTCATCCATGGCTTAACTTCATCCAAAAACAACCATATATTTTCGCGGTTTAACGAACAAAGATCATTTTCCGCAAGTTCAAACCTCAATACGGTTATGTTTGTGAGATAAGTTTGACATAAACATGCGTCTGAGGAGCATCCTGTTTGTTTTTGTGAACAACATAATTTTGCTGTTACCAGAAAATCAAATAACTTTTGTCTAACAACTTTGAACTTTAACACTCGACAATACGATGCTGGAATATTTATGTAGGCTAGAAACTTACGTAAAGGAACATTACAATACTTTTGCCGTTTTCATTAGTGTTATAACGTTGTAGTTAACGTTAAAACCGATAACTGTAAAAAAATGCAACTAACCATATATTTTAGTTCACATATAAACATCTCACGTCGCTAAGAGAACCTCGTGAAAGAACTCGTTTACAAAAAATAAAAGAAAGAAGAGTAAAAACAAACAATTACGCAACACCGACTCCTGTTACACGTAATAGTTCGGAGCATGCAAGATGCATCATTAACAAGTCGATTCGTCCTGCCCGTTACATCAGCTGATAGCACAAAAAGCTCGACCTAACATCTGCCGGCCGAGAGGCCGTGAGGCCGTGAATCACCGGCCCTTGGCGCGTGCCGGCTCGAAAAAAAGAGAAAAAAAAAAATCAAAAGTGTAAACTCCCGCCGACCGTTATAATCGCCTCGCCGGTGGGTGGACCGTGTTCGACCGAGTTTAAAAATCGAACATTTAATTTTTTTATGACGATTTTATTCGTGATTATGGATAATGGTTACTGTTGTGTCACTTAAGTATACGCTTCAATTATTATCATTACTTCATCCTTTAGGAATTTATTATAATGAATTAAACATAAAAAGCTTGTCAAGCTTGTCAACGGCATAAATCCATAAATATTCATTGTTTGTCAACCAATATTAGTTTTATATGAAACTAAATTACTAGGAGACAAAGTTTTGTCGTAAATCCTAAGCTTAATAAACTCAAGTTTTTCGATATTCTTATGATAAAACAGAAATTGCTTTCGCAGTAATAAATTTTCTTTAATTTCAAGATGGCGACGGGGACTTGTTCCCGCGCTATTTAGTCTGAAAAAAGAGCTAGAGAAATAGGTAAATTTGGAAAACAAAGAAGGCCATTTAAATGTACGATAAAAACGGCAGTGATTTATTTGTAACTTTCTTCGTAATGTTTATTGTATGTTTGTTTGCGAAAATTTGGGGGAAAACATTGTTATTCGATTAGCGAGACAATTTTGGCGTGGAATTTGCTGTGTACACCCACTGTGGTGCTTACCTATTGTATTTATTTATGACTCCGATATAAAAGCAGTATCCATTTTGTAATTAAACGCTGTCTCTGACGTTAAATAAAATTTACAGTCAAATTAAACAAAAAATAACGAATTTAGCTTTCGAGGAAAACAACAATATTATTAAGATCATGTGTGATATTATTAAGATCACGCCACATGTCTTCGAATGATTTACAAATTAAAATCTCGTGTAAAAGCTAGCTAAATATAGAGAAAATTCTTATAAACAATAACTACAAAATAATGCTAAATAGTTTCAACGACATTCGTTACTATAGCAAAATCTAGTCAAATATATTTCTGTCAGACGTATTTTGTATAAATTGTAAGCCTAATCGCATCAAAACTGTTATAAAGATTATCTTTATTTTGAGAGCATTTGTTTTTCAGTGCCTTGTGAATTTTTTGCCATTTATTTTTCGACTGATGTCAATGTCATTTAGATAACAGAAGAGCTTTTAAAAATTAAAAGGTCTGCCGCAGACTCTGCTTGACCGTAACCACAAGACTCAAATATTAACCCAAAAATAACCAATCAAAATGCATTCACGAAAATGCACCCGAATTACTCCCCCTTTCACCCCTTTTTCGGACGCGCGACGGTGTCATAAGAGGCGTCTGGGGTGATTATATCAGGTGCGATCACCAATCACCCGGATAAGCGGGCGATTATAACAATATCCCGTTGCACCCTTCCCAATATTATGTGTTGCAGTCTGTGGGGTGGTCAGTTTTCGGTCGCGGGCAGTACGAGGTGGGATTAAATGGGGGTCAAATGTGTCTGTGGATATGAACATCTATCTATGTGACAAAATAGTTTTGAACAAAATAGGTTTTAAATCGTTGAAAACAGATAGCTTTGTTCGAAGTAGTGAGCCAAAGTTTCGGGAGGGGAAAACTTCCTAAAAATTTATACTTAGTTCACTTATTATTTCTTGCTACCATTAAGTAACCTAGATATATATTTTTTTAAACAGATTTGATCAGTAACATAGTGTTAGGTAGGTATTAAAATTAGAACTTACAATTAATAACAAACATGATAAATGTCCCGTTAAATACTAATGATAAAGAAAGATTGAAAGCCAGGTAGAGACAGGAAAGACCTTTGCTGGTTAGATCAATAACACAGGCAAGCAAGCAAACGCGTAGAAGTTCTCTTGCACATGGAAGTATGCAAAAGCGGACTTAATGCCTTGAGCATTTTCCTCCAGTCTGCCTTAGGTGATGCAATTCTGATATTGTTTCTAAGATTGAAGATTGTATGCAAGCAACTTGTATTTGGTAGCAACAATAACTATGTCTGACAGCAAAATAAACCTAAATAACACTGCTCCTGCTACAATTCGAGCCGATAACAAATCCATGACACGACGCAACACCTTTTACCCAACAATAGGCACAATCAGATAAAGGCAGAGGCGTTCCTGCGCAGACGGCGCTCTGCGATTGGAGCGCATTGCCCACGCGCATCTGCCGCGCACGTTCACGCGTGCCAGATAATGTGCGCGACATATGAACCTCACTATATAAATAATACCTTTAAAAGTTTTTCAGAAAAAAAAAGAAAAGCGACCGGTGACCAAATAAATGTTTGGAACAGCTGAAATGATTTTTTTTTAATGTTCGCTCGTTTTGTCACCTTCTGTGTGATTAAGAAATAGATAGGACTTTGAAATTTTGGAACTGTATTTTTTTTTGCGCCCCTCCCGTTTTTGATAGTTACTGACCATAGATTGGTTTAAGATAGAAACTTCTTTGTTTTAGAAGTATAATAGATTGACAGTTAACATCCCATTTTATCACCTGTTTTGGCAACTAAACGAAATGAAAATGTTTTTTTTTTTTTTGAAATTAGCGTCATAAAAGTGCCGTTTCGATTTTATTTCTGTTTTCATCCCATTCATACATTTTCCCCATCACGGGATTTTTAAAGCAACCAGTAGAAATATCGACATATTCTTTTACTGTTGTTAACATGTTTAGTCCAGGTGTTGTTAATCATAGCAATTAACTTCCAGTAGCTTAATGGTGTTTAAACTTTTATTATTTTTCCAATTAAATGTGTCGAACTATAATTTTGTGTTATTAACCATAATCAGGTGTTTATTAATGCTGTAAATATGATAAAATGTTTATTGCGGACCTATTTTTGGAATAATATAATGGAATTATTATATTGTGTATAATTGTGAGTTAGTACTTTACGCCAATAAAACTTTTTATTAATTTATTAGTAGACCCATATTGATGAGTAATTTCTGACATTTCACTTTGATAATAAGAAGACTTCGATTTCAAGAACAAATGATTTATCCACAGGCAGACTTCGGTAAGAGTGACCATTTAACGATAGTTCGCTCAGTCAGTCTGCCATCGCGCGTAGGTATATGGTCAAATCAAATAGCTCTGGCTGATTTGAACAAGTCTCCACTTTTCTCTTCTATTTACACAGAAACGGGAATAAAGTTACATATAAAAAATCTTGATCCAAAAACAGAAAACTGCATACTCTATAAGGAACTACAAACTGTCAAAAGCTCTTAGAATCCTGCCACCTTAAATCTCAAGGGGTGCGAAATGTAGGTGTGCTAATTGTACACCTACGGTTTACAATGTCACCTCAAAATGGACATATTAAAACCTCTATAAGGTCACTACTTCTAAAACAAAAGGCCTTTGTTTCAACCAATTTTTTTATCCAGCCAGGTCGCATCTTAGTCATTAAAGGACCTCTAAAAAGGTTTTTCTCCGAAGTAACCCTAGTACTTATTCAAAGTGGGCTTTAAATAAACGTAATTCCTGGACTCGAACAAAAGGTGGGACCACCCATATCCCCCCAAAAAGCTTTACGGTGCTTGTTTTAAAACTAATTTGCTGAAGTTACTTCGCAGCCGGTAACTTATAATCGTAAATTAAGTCAAGTACGTTTCTCGCTTCGCACTTTCTTTGGCGAAAAACTTTTTTCGGTTACCGTTGTTCGAAAAAAGAATTCGTGCGATTTTAGTAGATACCTACTTTCTGTTAGTATAGCTTTTTAATAAGAAGATAAGAGTGTGATTATGTTGACTTCTTTATTTATTTTTTTGGAGTACAGTAATTTGTAATTTTTTGTGGGACTTGTGCTTGATTATGAGTTAGTGCAGAGCAATGAAAGGGTTTTTCCGGAACCTAAGAGTGTTTATTACAGGCTATTTTTTTATCTAGTCACGTTTTAAGTCATAAAACTGTTAGTTTAAAAAAAGATTGGAAAACAAATCGTCATAAATATAATTTAGTCATTTCAGTATTTAAATAAACTCTATCGGCCATTTCACATTGATTTAGTGAAAATCTATTTCGTAGATTTTCTATGTCGCTTTAATATACAGGGTGGATTTCACTGCCCTCCGCAAACTTTAACCATGGTTCCAGATCACTATCCTGTATAGCGACCAAGAAAAATTTGCTATACAGGGTGTATTTCACAGTCATTTGTATATTTTCAATGTTCTCTCGTGAAAAGACATAATGATAGTGCTATTGTCTTTTGTTCAATCTGTTCGTAAGCTCAGGTCATCGCATTTTTCATACTGTCTGGCTCCGTTCTGGCGATGACCTAAGCGACATGTCTTACACAAATACACACGGTTTAGATTTATTATTCCATTACCATGTGTAGGTATCACTTATAATGTCATTTTCAAAAATGTTCTTTTTGGCAACCAAAGTTAGTAGGCATTTTTATGGCTGCGAATCTCGAAATTAAAAGATTCTGTTTAGGGCTAACTTTTCAATAACTTTTATCTGAGGAATTAAAATAGCGGTCTGACTGCTTATGTATAGAAAATATGTTAAATCGGAAGTTTTATTTCTCAGATTAAAGTAATCTGGCTATTGAAAAATCAGCCCTTATACAGATAATAGATATGTGGACCGGATTCTGATTCCTGGTATTATGTAGATGTGTCTGTCTATGTGTCATCGAACTAACGGAAGAGAAAAAGAGGCTTATTAAGGTTTAGTCAAATATGTATATATTTGACTTCCGTGTCAAATGCTGAAACTTAAACGAATGCACATAGTTTTACATATAGAGTCAAGTCAAACTGAAAATTACCAAGCAATTTTCACTTTTTATTAAAGACTCTCGCTTTTAATTGGAACGTCCCAAGTTCATAAGTATCTACGCTAAAACAATTTCTGTGATCTTCTAGAAAAGGAATTTTCTTATTCATTTTTAATATTCTTATAGCACTAGATTTTGTAGGGATAATTTACTATTTCCACCCCGATTATGTCAAGACGATTTAACCTGTGCGTATGTTCGAAATCATTCTTTAATTTGGACCTGGGATATTTTTTATCCCAACAGTGTTTCTGGGATAAAAAATATCCTATGACCTCGTGTGAAAATCCGATTCACTTGTGTACTTCATTTCAACTAAATCTATTCAGCCGTAAAATAGAAACAGTTATACAAAGTCACTTCCCCATACTTAGGATTGTATAGATGCAATAATACTTGGAAAGGTTACATAATTTTCAAAGCCTGTCATTAAAATAAACCTCGTGAATATGCGACCTAATTAAAAAGACAGCTCTGTAGTCGTTGCGTAGACCGAAGTGTGCGATTGCTCTTTCACGGCCTATTAATTTTGCTGTTATATTTTTATTGGTATTTTATGTTAATAAGCTTGTTTATCTGTGCTTTGTTTTGAATTGTTTCTCTTTTGTTTTTGATAAATTGGCGTTTGATGATAACGATTGTTATCATTAAGTAAATAGGAGTCGCGAGCTTTTCAGTGTAATTTACTTGGGTATTTTACTCCCAAATAATTCATAAATTATAAGATTTTAAACTGACATGGTCACTAGCACTTCTTATAATAGAGTTCTTTACATTTTCTAAAATCCGAAAATTGCCCAGGACTATAGAAGCTTAATTATAATTCCACTTCTGTTATCATTAACTTATTAATCACATTAATCTTTTATTTGTCTTTACTGCTGCGCCATTCATATGTCACATCACTCATCAAATGTCCGCCATCTTGTCGACGGCGCGTCACACAAGATGTCGTCCAACACACTCGAGCGTATAAATTAATGCAAATGACACGACAAGGCGACAACGAGGTATTTGCGTCATTCACAAATCGATTCAACATATTTTTTTATGAAATATATCAGAATCGATACGAATGTATAAAATATCATATTGAAATCGAGAAACTCGCGCCATTTTGAAGAGTATTTATTCGAATGATATTAACTTTAATTTTGGCAATGGTCGTAAGTAATGGAGTGATAGATAATGGAGAAATTAAGTGCCTGTTTAAAAGGCGATGTCGGCGTCTTTATTAAGTTTCGTCCAGAAACAAAACTGTCATCATATTTATGCTTTATCTTCAACAGTATGTGGAATTTATATTTATGTCTTGTTAAGTACAGTTTTTTGTTTAAGTAATGAGCTATATCTACCGTGTTAGGGTTCGATACGAACATAAATTACTGGGCAATATATTGGCGGGTAGTTTCGTGCGCCATTTTCATTTTGTCACTGTCAAGTTATAAAGCAACTGCATTATTTTGGGGAAGTCGTATGTTTTATAAGCTCTGAAGTTATATACCAACTACATAAATTAACTCATTTAAAAAGGAAGAAGGATTTTAATGAGATGGCGTTTGAAGACTTTTGAACCTATGCCGTTCTGTCTTACAGTGGAACTACTCCCGTCATGATAGGGCCTCTAGTATGGTCCAGTTCTTCCTTTTTAGTCCAGACACACATTTCACTACTACTGCTATATCACTGTAAATAGTTCTAGCATACATTTGCTTGTAAACTTATGCTTAAACTGACTTATTAGTAACTGTAACTACGGCAATCTGTTAAGGTGTATCCATACCAAAGTTAACACTTTGCGACGCGACAACTTTTAGTAAGTTTCTATAAATTTTACGTCTGCTACAACTGTGTGCTATCCGTTGTTGCCGTCTACCAACGGAAAAGATTGTTCCGTGAAATGTATCTTCAACTTGAATGCACTTTAGGACATAGGTAATCTGGCAAACTTGTTACTCATTTAAATATTCTTGAGCCTAAAAAGTCGGCAACGATCTGCTATTCTCTAAAAGAAACGGCTTTATTTGCAACTTTGCTCCAGTGTCGAAACTACAGTTCGGTATTCACTAAGTTACTGACAGCGACGTCTGTCAGTTAAGCTTAGTCAATCTCGACGACGAGCTCGCCTTAACGAACAGCCTTGAAACTGTCTTTTCGATAAAAATACTGTAATTGGTGGTTCGAACAGTACTTGATATGTAGGTTTTTGTCCAACGAATAAAAAAAAACATAAAATTAAATAAAGCTGGTCACTCACCTTCTTTTCGGTCAACTTCTCGCATCGCCGCTGCTTGCATATCTGATGCGACTTGTCGTTGCGACACGGTGCGCAGTCGCCGCAGTTGTCCTTACGTTGGCAACCGATGCATTCGCCACATCGTTTCCGCTTTTTCTTCGTCTGCGATCGGAAATACTGATTTATTATTAAGAATAGTGTCATTTAGAAATGTGGTTTTAGTTGGTTAGTAACTTTTTATAACAGAAAAAATTTCAACTTTATTGTTCAGTTTTAAAAGCTTTCTTGTACCTATGTAAGTGTGAAAGTTTGTGCGACAAAAATACTTGTTCCGACTTCGCCATTTTCTCCAATTAATTTGCTGTGTTCCACTTAGCATTCCAATTATTTTTAAAGAAGTTTCTCTTACATAAATTGGCCCCAAATATACAAAAATTATAATTTTCAATTTGGTTATAGGACGATGAAATACCACCGTTTTAAATTTTTAATTTGCCACAAAGTCTTCATTAAGTCATATTTTACTGTTACAACACTCGTATCTGATCGCATTCCCGTTGGTTGCGTGTGCGATTCATTCACGAACCCGGGCCGAACATTGGTCAAATGTTTGACCAACATTGAACCAGCTAGCTTCAAGCTAAAACGTCTCGTGCGAGATAGAAAGGGAGAAACGTATGGCCAATGTTTGACGAAATGGGACCAACATAAAGGGACGTTGCAATTACTGGCCAGACAACAATTTCGGAGTATTCCGCGCTCATTATTATGAATCGTCTCGGTCCTGCGCCGGCGCATTCAATCGGAGCGATCTCATTTACTCTCATTAAGACTTCGTATTTTGGCAGTCCTGGCAATCATCGATTAAAATATTATTTGTGGTATTCGAAATAAGCTTTATCGCCTCTAATTAATTGATTGGCAACAAACACAACTTCTTTTTTTGAAATACTACTATATGAAATTGTATTTTTCTTCACACACAAATTACGAATAATCCATTTCTGGATATAGGTAAGCAATTTAAATACCTTCAATGTTGCAAAACAAAATTAATTCCCAACAATATAAACACGCAACAGCTGTGATACGGTAAGAAGGAATCCGCCATATTTGGTGCAATTTCATTCGTGCAACGTTCGTACTATCTCGGTCGTAATCGGAACCAACCGATTGTGGCACCGACAAACAGCTGACGATTATTTAAATACGGAATTCTATTCAAATTCGTAATTCGAACGCTTGTTTTATTTAGAGGGATGAGCGAAAAAAAAAAACAAAAAAAGAATGTTATTTAAAAAAATCCATAGACAAACAAGCAATAATTATAGAAGTTTAATTACTGACTTTAATTATAGTATTTAGTTGCTCAAAATTAATATTCCTATTCCTATTAGCAGCTTAGAAATATTTTAATACATCCAGTTATCCTGCAGATGTTGTTTTTTTTTCATTTTAATAGACCGCCTGGCTTTATAGTGCATACCTTTGCTTTGTAAGAAGTAACCTTTAGTCTATTACATGCGATATAACAACAGATGCGACACGAAGCTTATTTCGCGGTAAATACTTATTTTCAATTATATAAAATGTGTCTTGTATTTGTAGAAACGTCCACAAAAAAAAAAAAGAAATAATAATCTACACAATTTTTATAGAAGGAGAAATTTTATCTGATTAAAAAACAATCAATAAAGAAATTATAGATATTCTTTAACGCGGACAGAAGCTAAATAATAAAGAAAGTAACAACCTTCTTTTACATCAGATGATTCACCAGATAATAAAAACAATAATTATAAAGAGTCACATAATTGTCTATAGCTAAGTGCTACATCACTAAAATATAGCTCACTTCCGCTTTTCCTAATGTTCTGTCCACATTTCTAGGAAGCTTTGGATTTTCCCCGTTTGACTCATTCCATTCGCATAATGAGTAATAGCTGCGGCTAGACAAGGGAAAATGTAATCTATCATAAGGTAATAGAGAATAAATCTGAATGATGTCGGTTGAGGATTTTTATTTCAGCTTTGTAGTAATGGCGGAAAAGTTTTTTTTCGATTCAAAATTAATGTTCTGGAATGCTCTATTTGAATTTTTGTATGAAATACTTTTATGAAGTATGATATTATTTTAGTTACAGTGGGGTAGCGGATTTTTTTAAGAGTTTTAAATAATTACAGGGAATTTTGTTTAATTATTCGCATTAAATGCAAGTAACCTGTAATTTGTTTAAGTGCAGTAGGAAGTAAACTACAATACATTTTATGATTGAAGTTGTTAAAGGAAAAATACTATAAAGCATGATTCTATGAAGTGCCCGATTACAATCAGTAAATCGACGGCAGCTGAACATCGATAAATTAAATCGTCAAATACTTTAGTCGAGTCATCGGATCAATTAAGAATTACTCGATTTTAAATCGATTACTCTAATAATTATCGAGTACTGAGAAATTAATTTATAGAAATTCCTTTTCGAAATTAGTATTAACCGTCGATATATCGATAAAAAGGTGTAACTTAGTCGATATTTGCAAAAAAAACTAAACATGTGTGAAATTCATTCGCATGCAGTTCGTTATGTTATTTGAATTTGCTGTATCCGTCCAATTAAGACATGCCATTCTGACTAATGATCATTAGAGCTTACTTCTTAAGCATTATAATCGCTATAAAATAATATAACAAGAAACGATTATTTATAACGATCGCTAAAACGTTTGAATCGATTATTTAGTTCGCAACATTACCCAAAAAACCATAAACTACTCATCCTCATAATTCACTAAAACAACACTCGATTATACTGATTACCGATTAACGATCGCTAAAGACGTACTATCGACTAATCGCGTCGCATCTCTATAATTATTGTCTATTGTAGAGGCAGCTGCGAGCCAAAGGTGTTCGTTGTTAGACTAGGAAACGCTGACATTTATTGCGTAAAGAATGTCGTCAAGTCTGGACCTTTCCTAGCAGGTACTGCAGTTAGATAAGTTTTTCTGACCTGGCAACTTCAATTATAACAAAATTGTCGGAGAATATTCCCGTTCCTTCAACTCTAAAGTGGTACCTAGCATTAGAATAGTTCTTTATATTTTTTTATTGATTAGGAGCAGTTGTGAGTGTTTTGTTAATGATTACTGGGTACTGAGTAGTCTGAAACTTGTTTTAATTGTTCTCTTAAGATATTTCTTGTAATTAAAACGAATTACATAGAATAGTCATTTTGTAGCGACATGTGACTTCAAAAAGTAAATTTTTTGTGTTGACTGAATGTTTCATCACTCTTTAAACATGCCAAAAAAGACAACATATTTCCTAAAATGATTTCGATGTTTTTATAATTTTCTAAACGGCAACTCTAGAACTTATAACTTTGTTCTACAAGCCACAATTAAAACGTACTAACTCCGTTAATATCGAGGGCTTTTCAAAACTGCCGACTAATTGCATTCGCTGTTAAATTTCAAAGTCATAAAATTTTCTAAGCAGGACACGCATAAATCGCCAGACTTTAATTTGTGTTTTAAACGAGAGAGGAAGTTAATTTATTGGTGGAGCAAGAGAATCGGCTAACTATTAAATTTATAGCCGCGAAGACAAGGAGTTCGGCCATTTCGAAACTCAAGTCCGGGAATAAAAACTGCTTGGAGAATAATAAAAGGTGGAATTACGGTGGAAGTTTCTCTTTTTCGGGCTCTCTCGAATATCCACTTTCGGCGAGCGTGTAGCTGAATGAAAATTCTGAGAATTCTTATATCTTTCGTCGAATATACAGTCGGCTTTTCGCGATTCCCCGGCGTCTTGTTTACGCAATTCGCCAATTCGTGGGAAGGAAGATTAGTTGTCGTTCTCGATTTTATTGTGTTGCTTTTCACTTGCCTGTGTTGTATGTGTATCATTTTGTTTACAATGTTCTGTCATATATCAACGACTAATGATTGTGTGTTATGGTGCAGTAGGTTAATGGTTTTATTATTTGGCGAAGTCGAAACTGTCGATTTAGTTTAGCTACCTAATAATATCGTTGGGTTATTTTCATGTAAACCCAAAACTGGTTTCAGAATACTTTTTGAAACCAAAACTGCTTATATTTGACACGTTTTTTTTTATGTTCACATTACATTTACCAAGAAATTGTGGCAAAATATTTGCTGTTAGGTTCACGATTATCATGCAGATATGACTACAGGAGTTTATTTTTGAAATATTAAAATTCTCACCTGTTTTTCGCTGGTTATGTCGTCCATCTCCATCGGTCCCGTCGCCATCGGGGGTGCCCCATGCATCGGTGACTTGAACCCTGCAGTGGAAGACACCGCCGCGACCTGACCACTGCTCTCAGACCCGACTTCCATGTTAGACCCGTCCGACTCTGTACTATTCGCGCGCATTTTCCGTCGCTCCTTCTTCCTAAAGTCCGACCTTGTTGGTGACGAACCGGTTCCAAAGCCATTCGTCTTTTTCTCATAACCGTTATCAATCAACATCGGGTTCTGGAAATTACTGTGGTGTAGTCCATTCGGCGTATATTTCTCCTGTAGCGCTTTAACATCAAACGGCTCGTTTTTCAACACATGAACTACGGTTGGACTTTGTATATTCTGTATTAAGCTCCCGTTTTGATGAAGGAGCGTTCCGTTTTGGTGTAGGATGCCATTTTGTGTTGGATAGGCATTGATAGTGGCTATGTTTGGTTGGTACAGTTGTATGTGTCTGTCATCGATATACGCTTGTCCGGCCGGGGCCAGCTCCCTCGCCTGCAAGGGAGCTGGCACGATAGGGAAGCTTCGCGCGTTCACAGCTGTTAGTGTATGGAATGTTGTGGCGTTGACAGGTGACAGTGTCGTCAGGGTGGTCGATAGGGGCGTCATCTGCGCTAGAGTAGTTAGATGCGCGGGCGATGACGGCGTGGTGAGTTGCGTGAGCTGGGTTAACTGACTAGGACTCGCGCTCGGCGTCGGACTCGCCGTGACCGGCACCGGGGTCACGCTAGGCAGACCCGTCTCCGGTATCACCGACGTCTCAGGAAACGTTTGGAACTGACTTTGGAAGGACGGCAGCTTGTTCGTGATCGGCTGCAGTGTGACGGGCTGGTAGTCCAGTGCGGCTGAGAAGCCAGCCCGTAGGAATGAATCTTTGGAATGCACCGTGATAGGCATTGACTCCCACGGTCGATACTGCGGCTGGCTGGCGATGACAGAGACCGTGTCTCCGGTTCTCTCGTAGTATTCCCAGGCGGGGTCAAGGAGCCGTGTGTCGGCTGTGAGGATCCGCTGCTCGTTCTCCATGTCGCCGAAGGTGGAGAACGGCGGGAGCGCGCTGTCTGCGCTGGCGTCGCTGCTGAGCGCCTCGCTCATGACGCCTTGCCTCGACGCGGCCTCATCGCGTCGGGGATCATAAACCCTTACAAAAATAAGCTCTAAGTCTATTGTAGTACTGAACACTCGGAACTGCACTGGAACTTACAATTTGTACTCTTGACGTGGCTCCGCTAATTTGTTAATGTTCGGTATCTAAGTAGCACTTAATGTTACGGTTATACGGCACACTGGTTTACACTAAAACTAATCACAATATCTTCGTTCTCCAACTAAGGAATAAATATAAAAGTCCTTATTAAGAGGCAGTTGAACTTACACGAACTCTTACAGTCTAAGGGTTTATAAAAATCTTTGGCTGACTTCTTTTTACAAAATGCTCGAGGATGCGGTTCGTATTATAATTGTTAACGATCGATAAAATATTTTGTGCACTCGTTTAACGATTTCTATTATTTTGGAACGTTTAAATACTGGTCGTTGGTTGATAAACTTCGGTCGTTCAAGGCTTTTTTATTGTAAATACCGATCACTTCAGACTTAAATTAATTTGTACTGTTTGGGAGTTAGCGTATACTATTTACGATTTAGATTTATCGTTAAAAGGTTAAAAAAATAGTGCTTATATTTAGATTTTCGAAACGAAAGATATGACTGGAGGCTTTGGTTTGAGGATTTCGTGGCTTTTGGTTGAAGGTGATTCAGTGGCGGCGCATGAGGCGTCGTCTGGGCCGGTTATCCGTACGGCCGGCACCAATCTGAGAACAAACAGATCAAATTATAAAAACTATTCAAAGAAAATTGTGGATTATTTTTTTATTAAGGAACGGTATAAATTGTGAAGAAGGAAGAATGGAGGAGGTAAGGAAATTCACAAGTTATGGGCAGGCCTCGACATGTTTACTGCGATGGCGGGCCACGCATGCGCGCGCCTGTGTTTTGAATAGGGCGCGAATCGATGCAATGGCGCGAATCACCTATACTTGCGAAGTTTTGAAGGAAATTTGTAACAATCAGCTGTTGTTTATTGTCTGCAAAGTAAATCGTTCTATGATTTTATAAATAATGTTAACTGAATATCTTGAGGTTTCATTATTTATTAGCGGGTTGTTGTTGAAATGAAGGGTTTAGGAAAGTTGGGAAAACTAAATTGTGTTTACTGTAAAACGAAGAAATTCTAACAATTTGGTCATAGCTTGGTAATTTGCATTGAATAGGTACAAAAACTTTAGGCCTAAATACAAAATACGGTGTGTATATTGTATTGCTTAAAAACAACAATAACCTACAACATGCAACAAAGGTGACTTTCCCTTAAAAAAAAAACTATCTAAAATCTCAACTCCACTTCAACCCCTATAAATCCTAACCCCAAACATAGTGCAAGCGAAAACCATCTTAAAAGATAAACAGAATCACCTACAGCGTATCAAACTAACATTAGCAAATCGTTCGAAGCTTTAATGTGCGTTGATAAAACCGTCGGTGCGCGATAATCACGTTGTCATATGCCGGTAACATTTCGCAGCCGTGACGTCATCCCCGCACCCCGTTAACCTGACCCCAATAGCGTGCGTGCAAGCTCGTGCAAGAAAACAGAAGAAAATTACTGGCCAGTAGCTATTTTTCTTAATTTTTGTTGTGGTAACTCTGATTTTGTTGGCAACATTGATTGGACAGAATTCGGGATTTTGAATTTGGAAACATAAAATAGCACATTGTTTTTGGTTTTATCAGCATGAGTTTTTTTTTTAATTTGATTAAAAATAATTATTTTTAAATCCGCAGCTCTTTAATGTTATAACAGTAGCATGAATGCATAAAAGCTTGATAAAATTCTAGTAGGAGCTTTTTTATTTTTGCAGCAGATTGGTTATGTTCGATTTTTCTCCTGTATAAAACATGCCCATAATTATCCATGGCTATCGCACTAGATGGCAAGAATAGTTAATGTAAGCAGACATGTGAATAACATGAACATGGACCATCTAAACAAAGAAAAATTATGTGGAGAAAATCGGTAATCGTATCGACTTATTTTCTCAACTGTATATAAATTTTATTCAAGAGTTTGAAAATAAATTAAAGTTTCAGTAAAATATAATACAACAAAAGAAAATCAAATATGGTAAAATAAAGTTCATTGTATTCGTTTTCTGGAAGTTTACAGAATAAAATTCCTTGAACTTTTGACAAGACTATGTAATGCTACCAACAATAAAATGCGAGCTTTTTGTTATACGACCAATTTGAGGATACGCTCCAACGAATTCTGTCCTAGAACTTCTTAGATTCCATTTTATTTGGTAGGATTATCACATGGAGTAAACAATATCTATTAATAGAAGGGTACAGCAATAGTGCCTAATGCTACGCTCTATTTCTGTCGCACTATTTTAAGGGCGCACTATTTTTGAAATGTTTCCATTTAAAACTGTCTATTTCCACTGATCGAGATTCGATGCGACATTTTTAGAAAATTTATTTATGGTACGTTATTTTTAAAGCGTTATCGAATGTTTCTTTATTTAGATTTGATTGACATAATTAATTTGTGTAGACAATTTTTTTTTTTTTTTTTTTAAATTCTTGTCAATGGGGTTTTGTAAGTCTATTTTTTATGACCAAGGCAAAACTGAATTACGAACACCGAATTGTAGCTGTCTATATCTTGAAATATCTAAAGTTCTGAGTTTTCCGTTCAAATTTTGTTAAGACAACTCAAAGCCAAATCATAGATAATATTTTTTTATTTGCGCCCTTTATGAATGCGAAATGACGAAAGACAAGGAGGTAAGGTCTAAAGACCATAGCCTGCCCAAAACTGGGCGATTAAGAAAAAAATCAGAATGCGAAATTCGAGTTCCAAATGCACGAACATTCTACAAAAGGCGTAGTCACGTGTATATTTAAATATGGAACAAGAACTTTCATCGCTTGGAGAGGCATCGAGATCGATTAGCTCTTCATTTGCAGTATTGATGACGTCAAAGCTTTATTATAAACCTGGGATTATTTTAACAAGTCTAATGAGAGAAAATATCACGTGATCGTATAGAGTCGTATTTCTAAATCGCGACGTCGGTTTTGCCATTCTTTATTGTATATTTTTATGTTTGATGGAGGTTGTCCTGATTCCAGAAATATTGTTGGAGGTCAATTTTAATATGCCCTGCTGCTGTATTGTAAAAACTTAGAACCGTGTTAAGTATAAAATGTGCTGATAGACTTGATCATTCACTTGTCACAGAACATCGAGCATTCGTAGTTTTTTTATTCGAACTGAACAACGGGCAGAGCAAAACAACGCTACGATTATTCCACGATCATTCTAACGAACGATCTAGCCGATGGTCGATACAAAATTTTTTCTTTCTAAAATATCAAACTCAAAACAGTCGGATCGGCAAAAAGCTCACCAGAAGGCTCGTTAGAATGTTCGCTAAAACGCTCTCGTTTGTTTTATCATAATGTAACACTCGCAACAATGTTCTTTACAAGCAAATGTTCAAGTTTATCAACACTTTAAAACGTACTTCAAATATCAACAGAAAAAAAAATTAAAATTAAAAAAAAAAAAACAAAAAATAAAGTCAATTATAATTCTTCCATTGCCTCCACTAATTTCTTATTGATGAAATTGTCTCATTATAAAAGTTTCTCCAATCGGAGCCATAACTAAGGCTTCCAAAGGATACGCATCAAAAGAAATGTCTTTTGTTTCCATCACAAAGAGGGAGTAAATTGCAACTTGCTTGTTTCGACTTTTTCGCTTTCCCTCAAGTACTCCGCCGTATTTTCCTGTGGGACTTAGGAGGTCTTTCTGTTGCGTCTACATGAAATTAGTACCTTTGTGGCTGCTCGTGTTGTATTTTGAACAAAGCTGACTAGTCTAATGATGGATGGGTGATTTGATGGATCTCTTCTGAGAGGGTTGTGGTCGACATTGGTTGTGTTCTGCGGCGTTAATGTCATGTTGTGGGTAACTTTTTTGACGGTGTTCTTTTTTTTTCGTTTGTTTGGTTATTTCATAAAATGTGTCCTTTCACCCTGGTCGGAGCAGAAGGGACTGACAGACCCTTATTTTATCCACAAAATCCATAAGTTCCAGAGCCACGGTACGGATATTTTTCTTAGACAGTCCGGCGACGATTTAAAGGTGTTCTGAGGTTTATTTTCAGTCAAAGCTTAACAACTTCAAATTCCTCTATTTCAGTTTATTATAACTAGCGTCTTTATTCAAAAACCATACCGCATTACATCACCGTCACTCCAAAACGTCCCGACTAGTAATCACAGGGCAAAACTCTTTGTAGAAGCGCACAAAGCAAAGAGCGTTCCTCGAAAAAAAAATTAAAAAGCTCACTTCTGAACGCAACCGTTACCCATGTGTGCTGTATGTGAGACAAGCGTGTGTGTCGGCAGGACTCAGACGCGACCCGAGTGTGGGTGTGTGTGGACGTGTGGGTACGCGATTGTATCTGGGTCTGGGTTGTCAAGGGCAACCGTACAACCGCTGCAGCGAAAGCATTGCGCTTTCAGCGTTGAGCTGCAATTATACGGAATATTTTTAGCGTCGGATGTTGTCGCTTTTTTGTATAGCGACGCGCAAACTGCACCGAACTGCGTTTGGATGTTCGGAAATCATTGAGTCTTGTTATGAAGAATGTGGGTAGTGTGTTCGCGGTAACATGGTTGTTTTACTAGTTTGTGGTAACATGTGGGTAGATTCTTACTAGCTTGCAATGCACACAGATTTAAGACGTATCGGCTTGATTACTTTCGAGATTGGAGTAGAGTCTTTTGAAGATATTTCTGTATCTGACTGATTATTATTTGTGAACATTGATAAGCCAATGAGAAGTTCCCCTGAGTCAATTTTCAAAAGGCAACAAGGTCTTCGAGGCTTGAAACATTTTATATACATTTAATAGTATGACAGGTATAAACAATAAATTGAAAAATAACTACGCTCAATAAGTTTTCGAAGTATTACAAAAATATTAAATAACAGAACATAAAAACGTATTTGAACATTTTTTCTTCACCAGCTGTGTACTGTAACATCCGTTTAAGCATAATACCTGCACAGGAAACCGATATCTCAGTATAAGTGATCATTCGTTGATGATAATCTGCTGATAACACATCGATGGTTACTGTAAGTAGTTCGTATATCCTTATCGATGGATCAGCACCTTCATTTTGTTAAAAAGATGTTATAAAACCATTAAGAAGGTGCGAGTTTAATTTCTTATAGTCTATGGTCAAGATGTCCAACCTTATTGCTTTGTCATTCTTTTTTTAAATATCTTTGTGCAGTTCCTTTTTTTTAATTCCTCTTTTATATTGTCAGCCGGTATTATTATCCTTCTTCTTTCTTTTTAATTGTTGTTCAATTACTGGTTGGTAAAATCCCCTATGATCAACCGGTGGTTGTGCAAGCAGTTGTAATCCTTTTGCAACGGTTTTCATAACCAACTGTTGATGTTACGTCATCGGACCCCAATTAATCAGTTCGGCCAATTGGAAAAATGTAGGTGAGGATCATACAATAAGTGTCAAATTTGCTTGTATGTCTATTTGCTATTGTTCTTTAATAGAGCATGTTTATATCCGAATTAGTATCTGCATATGATACGGTAATTTGGTATCTATCAGCATTAAGAATGTTTCAGTTTCCATTTTCTTTTCTTACTGCGCTGTTAGAAACTCATGAGTAAGCTTGTTGATGTTTATTACTTAAGATACGACCTCTACATGCATGACTGCTACTTTAAGGTTTCCTACGACATTTATTTATTCGGCTACGTATACATTTTCTTTTTTTTCAACTTTTCGTTTCGGTTAACACTAGTATTATTCGAGTTCAAATGCTCATAATCAATGAATCTTCAGATCTACTTTAAATATCCTGTTACACCCTGCCTCTGAATTATTATAGTTTCATCATCATGCAAAACTTAGACATCTTTGTGCTATAGCAAACAAGTCTAGCTTAGCCGTAGCAGCTGGTATATTCCTGTTCAAATTAGAAGCATCCTGCTGAACTAGCATTACTAACAAGATGTCCTTCAGCGTAACCTTTTTCCCAACTATGTTAGGGTTAGTGTTGGCATTACCTGCAAGATATGACTGAATATGTTTTTTTTTCGATTTTCGAATTCGGACTATCCAAGAAAATAGTGGTATTAGAATCATTTGGCAATTGTCTGACATTTTTAGCTTTTTTTGGGTCGATCAGATCATTAAAGAAGTCCTCATGCCCTGGGTAGTTGTGAATTGAAGGGGCTGGGAGACTCTTACTGATTAAAAATCTACGCTGGTCCTTCAAATGCCCTTTGAGTCCAGGTCCGTGGTAAACTGCTCTGACAGTTCCGCAAATTGTTTGTAGGGTTGATTGCGAAGCCATATTGAAAATTTTCATTTTATTTTCTGCAAAGACTTAAAAATCCTTGCTCAACATTACAAAACATTCATGTTTTTTTCATTGATAGTTTCTCACACAAATACATCTATAAATCTGTATGTAATGACACAGCGGGCAGGATACGTACATCAGCCTGATTGCCGCCGAGCGATGCGGATTCAATTCTCGCTCTATTATTTTATACGAGCAACATTCAACGACGAAATGTCGTTATTAAGTGTTATTTCGTTTATTGTTTCTGTTTTGATGGTTTGGTTTTGTTTGTTGTTATTGTTTGCTGGTTTAGCGGTAAGATCTACTGTTGTATCTTCAATTTCAATTTTATCATCTTCTGTTTTCACTCTTTCGAAGTAATCAATAATAATAGTCTCAAATTCATAGATTTCTTCATCAAGTATGCAATGCAACCTCACATTTAGCAAATCAGTTACTAGTTACAGGCTATGTAATGCTAAGGGATCGTTTCGGCAAGAAAATTCAATTTCTGGCAACAGGATTCAACTTAGCGCCTAAAACTTGAAGCAGATGTTTTACGTTTCATAAAACACGTCGTCTAGACGAGAAAGTAAGTCTGTATTATTTTCGTAGACAAACAGTCGGAACTGAATAATCATAAAACTATTTGCCACACAGTGTTTACTGTGTTCCGTCCGTCAGTGCACGGGAGTTCTAGTTTGTTCCATCTTAGGTCTCGTCTTTGCTTCTTGACTGAGTAATATCATAGTAAATATAAAAAACAGGGGTGGTTTCTCCCTCTGTTTTTCAATTTAAGACTACCATAGAGATGACAAAACTGAATTAATTAGTCCAAAAAAGTGATCAAAATCAAAATAAAGCTACTTGATTGAACAAAATAACCAAAATTAAAATAGCAACATACTCTTTAACAATAACCCGATAAATGGATTAAAAACCCAATAAAATCCATAAAAATGCCAACATGATATCAGAACTCCATCAAATTTAAAACACATTAGAATGATAAGGCCTCAGCGATATAAAGTTACCGTCCCATCCCATTCAGCCACTCGAATCCAGTTGAATAGAAACGCAGATGTTTAGTTTTTTACGACAATCTTTCCCACACTACCACTTTTTCTGATGCCTTAATACTCCACCAAACTTATTGTTGCACTTTCTCGGCGTCTAACGCATTCAAAATTAATCTCTAACGACAACGATATAGGGTGATTTTTGGATTTTCGTAAAAGCTGTTTAAAGTTGGTCGATACAGTTTTGTAAAGAATTTTTTGTGGGCACGTCTGTCTTTGCTATCGGATGCGACATCGGAAATTGAGCGTTTTTTGTACTTACACCTATGAGATGGAATTGTTTGAAGGAAGTCACATGTGTATGACTATGATTGTATGATTTAGTATTGTTTCCTTTACATATTGTCGCGTCGGTTGCTTAAGTTTATATTTGAAATCATTTAAAAAGTTTATAGTCAATTCTTGCATCCGTATTATGGTAGGTGTCGTTTGTGTTAAAAATTACTGTTCCACATTCAGTGTTTGTATTTTTTCTTGCATCCACTTCAATATTTTAAAGTAAATAATCAAATCATTAATATTATAAACATCAACATTGTAAAAAGTAACTCTCTGTAACTTAATATAAAAGACTTATTCAATAATGAAACGCACAATGTCTACGCTCTTTATTTGCATAGACTCGAATAACTCAGTAGCAACTAGAAGAACTTCCAATAAATAAAGACTGAAACTATGAAAATTTAATATTAACTTCGAATGTAAACGGTTCGCTCAACTTAAGACTGAATTCTTATTGAAAAGCGAGCGTTCACCGTCGAGACTCCCGCCCTTACCCAAATAAAATATCCACCACAATTACATTTCCAAGAAAGTTTTCAGTACATCGATGTTTAAACTTTTACCTAGACTGCTTGTACACATACTGAAGCAGCTATGTATAAGTTCGAAGTTAAGCCGTCGTTTTTGCTTCGGAGCAATAAGAGCAGGATTATCCCACAGTGAAAGTATGAATCAACTTATGATATTACTTGTGGCAATAATCGGGATATTTGAGACTACAGTCAGATGAAGACACTTCATTTGAACCTTTAGAGGTGATATTAATATTTCAGACTTTAGAATGTAAACGGTTGCTCACGTTGGAAGCGTGATTTTGAGGACTTAAGATTTTCATGGTGCAACTAAGCAATCATCAAAATGATACACGGTAAGGATGTCATCAAGGTAAATTCTGTTATTTCGTTTGTACTACAGTACTAAGTCTGCTTATATCAATGTTAAAATAAAATAATTACTGATGGTATGGGTGTTAAAATACAGTCATATCTAAAGCGTATCATTTATGGCTACTTTGCAATTAAATAAAAACCAAGAAAAATAAAACAGAAGAATCTGGTTGAAACCTGCAGGCCTGTCCTTATTAAAGTATTGCATTATTTCTATTACATTTAGAATCTCATTGGAAGCAAACTTAAAGCTTCAAACAAGGCGAAAACGATTAACAGTAAATCAGAAAAACATAAATTCCATGCTCAAAACAATCCAAAACTAGATTCAGAGGAAACATAACTCGCTTGTTCAACTAAAAAGGAAGCACATAGCATTGCACAATCCGTTGCGTTGCTCTCGACTCTGTACCAACAGTAACTACCAACTGTTAGCTCCGGCGAAATTGGCCAATTTGTTTATTTGTTTTCATTGGCTTCACTGAACTTGACTCCCTATTATCGCATTCGCGGGAGGAAGACGTATTATTTATTCGATTATTCCGTGGGACCGGAATCTTCGACGAAGTTCAGCGCTTAAAAGTATTAATCTTCGATATTCCGATATCCGATTGCGGAGCTTTTCAAGTTATCGGCTCGTGGACTGGCTGAAGAGACTTTGCTACTGTATTGCAATTTGCATGATCAGTTTTGACTGTTAGATACTTTTAACTGCTCTTTATAACATTCTATTGACTGTTATTAAATTTGGCTCAATTTTTGCAAAACAATTTTGAATTTCGACTTCGAGAAGAATTTGAAAATATTTTCTCTTCAATTAAAAAAAGATCAAGCGTCTAATGCTAAATGTTTAAATGTAAAATAGACTTAGTGGTTTTCAACATCTAGAAACTTTTTAACTAAAACTAAACGCAGAAAGATTAAGAAACATGAAATCTTAATAATGTCTGAAAGTATAAGAGCAAGTCTCAATTAAAGAGCCATTACAAAAATGGCTAGACTTATTAATCTTTTAGTGGGTGTACAAAAATGTAAGTATTTAAAAGTATTCTTGGAATGATTAGGGACTTCACAGCAACTTGAGGAATGATCACTCCATTTACTTGATTAAAATGATTCTCAGTAATATCAGATAAAGTCTATGATGGATTCAAATGTCTGATTGAATTTCCGTTTAAAGCGACGCTGACGAATTTTTAGGATGCTTGTGGAATCCTTTCTGCTGCAAACACAACTTTTAAAATTATATTGAGTTTGGCTGCAGTTAGTTTGTTATGTAAATATGTCATCAAATAAAAACAAATTAAAGTACCAGCTACTGATTGGAGTCTACCTTTATGAATTAAATTGTACTAGGAAGCGAGGTCCTAAAAGATGGCAGTTCACATGAAACTATACAATTGATGGAGTTATTTGCCAGTTTTGATTACTTTTATAAATCTAATACAAGAGGAGGTAAAACAACGTTCAATGAACTTCTTCTAACTTTATTGAACGTTGTTTGACCTGCTGCTAAAGTAGCTTAAAGATTAGGAAAAGTCGAATAGGTATCCGATCATTCGGAAAAAGTAGATAAGTCAATTCAGGAAAGTTAGGAAGATTGGTAGGTTACACTTTTAGAGGAGGCAATCAACATTGTTCAATTTGAATTGTGGTCTATTCCAATCTTTCTGATTCGTTAGACCTCAAATTTTTGGACATCAGCCAGTCTATGATTGGCTCGCTCCAAAGACCAGTTTGCGGTGCCCTTCGTCTTAAAAACAATGCAATAAAACCGACACAACTTCAAATACACTTGAAAGAACTATGGAATGCCATCCTTTGAACTTGCAAACTGCAATAAAGTAGATAAAAATCGTTCCCGCTCCAATTTCGCTCGTTGCAATTAAGCTCTAAATTATGTGACATCATGCACATCAGACAATGACAGCCGATGCGTCACCACAACGTGTCTCCGGATGCTATCACCGTCCCTGACGCGAAACTTTGCAACTCTCACACACTTTGTTAGGAACTGCCGTCTTTTGAAAACCACCAACAAGATCACATCCAATTAACTTCAGATAAGCGTGAGACAATGTGGCCTTGATGTGTTCCGACAGTTCTTAGAGATACAGTTTACCAATTGTCTGCTACAACAACAAACGCCAAGCAGGAAAACAGGGATCGATTCGCGAAAGCACACAACGAAAGCTCTGGCGGAAGCACGCGAACGCGCACCGGACCTCGCTTCACGCTCTGCTGCCTGCTGCCACCGCTGTCTACTCGAGTACCTCTAACTAAACAATCCACAAAAACCAAAAGCTTCTATTCCACTACTTGGACACACTTGCACATTTTGCCACAAAACTTTTGTGTAAGACGCGAACTCTGTACCTTCTCTCGCTCGATCCATCCGCGCCTCCTTTTTTTCTTCGTCTCGCTGCCTCGGAAACAAAACGGTCCGAAGGACGCAAGCGAAAAATAAACAAAAAGGGAATCGGAGTTCGCGATCGCGTCAGTTGTGCGCGTGTCGCGTCGCGCGGGGGCGATCTGCGTGCATGTGTACGCGGCGAGGTTCGGCGGCGGACTGGCGCGCGCGTCGGGACGCAGCTGCCGCGGCGGCCAATGGCGCGCGGTCACGTGACGCGCCCCGCGCCCGCACACGCTCGCTCGCTTGTTTACAAATAATAATAATACGCCGCCCGGTGGCGCCGCCTCTACGCCGCGCGGCCGGCCTAGCGCGCTACGGGCTACGCACAGCTGTCGTTGCATTTGGCGGGATTCGATTCGGAGTTCGCTCAAAGCTTCGATCTGTTTACTTGGAGCTTTCGCGTTGGCGTGCTATCGATCGGTACAAGTTTGGTGCCGCGTTGTAGATGCGTTCCGGCAACTTACAACAATTCATGTTGTATTTAATGGATATTATTTTTGCTGTTGTATTTTTCTTATTTTTGTAGCGCAGGAAGGCGAGAGTGATACTAAATTGAAGGTTAAAATTTGGGAAAAGGGTTAATAAAATTATTACGCAATTTGGCTAAGAGGGTGCGACATTCGTCCCCATTTCGCGACAGGTTGATGTTTCCGATTGTTTTGCGTTCAGGGCGTAAGGTGCGTGAGGGCTGAACCCCAGCCCCAGTGCATGCGAGGTGGCTGGTGGCACTACACTCCCCTCGGTCTAAATCTGAGCTGAGGTGCCCCGTGGTCTCGTGCTAAGGGATGGGACACTTGACGAGCTCATAATTGATCCCCCTCATCTTTTACACATTACAAAAAGTGATAGTTTGTCCCCAATATTTTGGCATTGGAATTCAATTTAGTTCTTAAATTGGGGAAGGATTCTTAAATTGAGGAACCTACTTTATGATACTGATTGTGTTCATGGTTGCATCATGAAAATTCAACATAGATTATGAATCATTTATTAATAGTTACCGTCATGATGACGACATATTGTGAAAAGCTAGTTTATTAAAGTACTTATATTCAGGAATATTTTGATATACAATCTATTTACTCTTGAGTAATAATACATTTATTTTTATTAAAAAACACAATTTACAGAAGTTGAAAATACTGGTAGATCTTGGTAGATTTACTAGACATACATATTTAATCAGTATCACACCGAAAAAATGCCCCTGTCGTCTAAATCAATTTAGGTATATAAAACATTGTTTTGAAAACGAAAAGGTAACTACGTACCTATTCAATTTTTTTTAAAGACTGAAATGTGTCCCAGTGTTGGGCAAAGACCTACCCTTTCTCCGTGCAAACCTCTCAATTTTTGGCCGAGCTTGCACTCCCGAAAGAAATATCAAAACATATAGCTATAAAAAATTAAAAGCTCCGTCTATATGACTCCATGTTGTTTTATCATCCGTGTATCCGAACTAAGCCTTTAAATAACAAAGTTTCAGTGGAAAGGGAGTGAAAATTTAAGACAGTTTTTAATGCGTTAAGTTTCAGAACCTCCATTATATTTCAAACTTGTGTTTTAGTGAAAGTATTAAGAGGAGAGTTTAGTTTTGTAGTCACTGTATTTTTTTTTATAAATAACTCGTTATTCGCCCCAGCTTCGCTTGGTTTTATGACTAGACAAAATATCAAGATTTTGACATAAAAATCTATAATACTTAGGAAGAGCTCGTGCTTAAATATTAACAGGCGTACAGGTCAATCTTCAAGGTTAAGCCACACTTTCCGAGACAAGTGGATGGGTTACCAATTATCAAGTTTCTTCCGTGCCTCGAAAAGCTCGTTAAGCCGTTGGTCCCATCTGTCATTTTTATATTTGTGACAGTCTTTATACTGGTTAGTCAGAAGCCCTTTGACCAAGTCAGCCCAGTGCGGGTTGGAAGACTTCACATAACTTCGAATTTTTTAGTTCTAGGTCATGCCAATTTCCTCACGATGTTGTCCTTCACCTTTTTGGTGATGACATAAAATTGCACAAAGTAATCCACCTCTGATACGGGACTTACGAATTACTGTAACCCCGTAACGAGTCAGTACGAGTCTGACAGTCCCTCCCGCTCTGCCCTGGGAAGGAGGACTCATTTGATGATTTTACCACGATAAAAATAAGTAATCGGCCTGTTTCATTCGAACGGACAACATACAACTTGTAGTCGGGGCCACTGGACCACCACTGCTAAAATAAATCCTTATTTTTCCTAATAGCCAAAGTGTTGCAGTGGTAGACGCCCACGGCGTCGGACGTCGGCAGACGACCTCCGGCCACCGTAGGCGCGGGCGTGCGGACAGCGAGTAAAGGGCAACTCGCTGTCTGACCATGGACCATGTCCGGGTTGACGGCGCGTTATGTTCCACGCGCGCCTCAAAGAGCGTCAGCAAAATGACGGCCCCCCCCCCACAGAGGGCCAAAGCCTGCCGGGGTCGCGGGACTTCTTACCATCACCGTGACCCCGGAACATAAAGGGCTATTGAAGGTCACCGTGGATTTTAGTCAGTACAAGTCTGACAGTCCCGTGGATTTTAGTCACGGTCATGAGATAAGTCCCGCGACCCCAGCAGGCTTTGGCCCTCTATAGGATGTTTAAACAGAACTTAGCTACGTGCTTTCCGAGGCACGGAGGAAACTCGCTATGACAGACAGTCACCCATCCTCAGATCAACCTCGGCAAGCGTGGCTTAACCCGGAAGATCGGCCTGTGTGGCTGTAATTATTTAGCCACGAGATCCTCATAGAACCGCAGCAAAGAACCATTTTTCTCTTTTTAATTAGTTCAAGTAAATAAATGCTTATCCCGAAAATAAATTTTCCCGTGACTCGATATCGTGAATGACGTTTCACATTATAATGTTTCGGAGAACCGAAAACATTTCGTTTCCCAGAATTGTATGAATTCGCGAGTGACGACCATTGCGGCCCGTACCGAAGTGACTCATCAGAATTTCACCCCCCACCCCTGTTACTGTTACTCAGTTTCTGTGAAAACGTCATTATTTTCTATAACTCACATCATAATCATAACATCTGGCAAACGTGGAGAGAATCGAAGTTTTTTTTTATTTCGATTGTCTATGGTCGGCTTATGGTTTTCATTAAAATTAGAAAAAAGGTTGGTAATTAATTTTGTTGTTTATTGTTTTGTTGCTACAGTGTAGGACGCTTTCATTTATAATAAAATTCAAGGAATTATGCTTACAAAAATTAATGGAACGAAATGCGTAACTTAGTACGAGATCAAAAATTCAAAAGTAGTTGCAACGCGTGCAAACGTTTCTTGCATCGTGCCGCGCCAATTCCATTGCTACAAAAGTGCGTAATATCGATTACCGGATCCCTTACCCCATCTTCCTTCTCTTTCGCACGACGCACACTCCACTTCCGAAAACAATAAAAGCTTAAACGTGAACGCAGCGTTCTCGGCGCGACTTTGCGCGGGAAACATAGCTGCCATTTTGTTATTTTCGCGCTTGATATACGACCTTTTTTCTCGCTGCGCTCAGCCCCCGTCACGGTTGCCATGACAACGGATCTGTCACACGCATAGAACATAAAACGCAGGCATTGATTTTTTCCTCGCTTCCTCTTTTACTTTTACGCGTGTTGAGCGACTTTTTGCTTGATTTTTTTTTTGGAAAGCGACATCGCGTCAGTTTTAGCGCTCGCTAAGTGCTTTTAGATTTATAGTGGCGAATACCTACTTGATATTTTTTAGTGTTGAGCCTATTTAGATCATGCATAAGTTTATTTTGTTTTATGGCAACAGTTAAGTTGGTTGCTGCACGGTAGAACTTATTTTATTGAAATCACATAAGTATCGTAATTAAAAAAAATGAGAACTGAGAAGTAAGTAACTCAGTATTTTTTTGTAATCTCTGGATGCAATTTGCATTCATCCTATTGTTTTATTTTACCAATAAGAATATTATTACCTATTTGATTTTAAATAATAATAAGGTACCAAAAAAAATAGAAACACATCAGAAAAAATGTCGATGACCTCTATTAATTTATTTTATAAAATAAAAACGATATTTATAAAAATAATTATTTTAGAAGCAATACAACACCAACCATATAAAGTTACATAGTCACGATAATTACAAAAAAAATCGGGACAAAAGATATTTTTCCTCAAACTTTCCTTTAATCAAGTTAAGAGTCACTTCAAAGGATTTCCTTTCCTTGATAAACAGTACATTGAGTTAAGCTTAAGGGAAAATTTGTTAAGGTAGGCTCAGCAAACCCGGGGGGGTGAGGTCCAAGGGTTGTATTTTCCATCCCCTACAGATGTGGCGATTTCACCCCTCGAACGTCTCGTTAACTCAATAGAAAGAAAAATATGTTAGAACGTCCGGATCGTGAAAAATGTGTCTTAATCTTTATATGGACGAAAATATGAGATAATATTGTGGTTACCTTTTTCTATTCATCTGTATATTTTATGTGGGTCCACTTTGTGTTTTTTTGTGAGGGTCTAATATTGCAATTACTTGTTCTTCAAAGATGGCATTCGATTTATATTGACGTTACGTTTCTCTATCATATTTATACTATTTTTTTAAACTCCTGTCTGATGGATTTAAAACCTTTACGATTTATTGATGCTGAAATAGCCTTTACTATTTTTTTTTATTAATTATCATTAAATGTATCCACCGGGTACTCTAGGTGGAGCGGAAGCAATTATAAGATTTGACTGACTAAAACACCCTGTTCGCTCGATTTCCTTATATGTTTCAGGGCCACGGTGTCCTTTCAAGACGGCCCCGTGACAAAGACCCTGTTAGGACAAAATTTGAGGGTGTAAAACCAAAAAATAAATTAAAAATCTGTTTAGTCAGTCCGTTAGACAGTTGAAAAATCATGCAAACGCGTTTTTTTTTTTTTTAATCCATCATTATTGACAAAGATGAAATGCTTTGATATTCGGGATTGGGGACTTGTGACGTCATAACCCTTGTTAAATTATACCGACCGAGTGACGTTTTGTGACCTACCCGTACCAGACCCGGAAGAGTTATTTGTAGATCACAGAATTTTGTTACGTGCGGGAATCGACCCAGCGACACGCTGAGCAGCAGTCCAATCGCTCAGCCACTGCGCCAACCGTGCACTCATATCATCCTATAGAGCCTCAAAAGTCATGAAATAAAAGAAATTAACATTGATTCTTTTGCACTTGGCCTGTTCGCTTATCGATTCGTGACCATTTCGTCCAGGTTCCCCTAAGTTTATCTTAAAAATTCATGCGACATTGAAAGTCAACATGATCAAGTCGGAATCGAACCTGCTACCTGCTTGGAAAACTTCATGACTACTAGTGTAAAACTATGAAAAATTAAATGTAATTAATTTTAAAAAGTCTTTTTGATAAAATAAGAAGCCAGCTTCCTATTTTACGATTTTTTTTTAAACCTTTCCCTTGGAACTTCTCCTGTGTCATGGGTGCGTTTACGAATATAGAAACTCAGATACACAAACACCCGGACCTGGAACAACTACTTGTAGATCATTAAACCATCAGGAGCGCTAGCACGAATTTCTGACGTAAACGTCAAGTAATTTATACTTTGATTAAAAATAAACACAAGTAATTTATTTACTTATAGGTACACCAACAGCTAAACAAAAATATAAACTTATGTGCTGGTATGTAAGTCTATGACAAGTATACGCAACATTTACCATGAAAGTGCAATATTTTAATAGGTTAAATTTTAATTTTTGACTGGCCTGTTGGTCTAGTGGTTAGTGACCCAGACTGCTGTGCCGGAGGTCGTGGGTTCGATTCCCACCCAGGACAACAATGTTTGTGTCATGAGCACGATCATTTGTTATGTGTCTGGGTGTAATTTATCTATAATAACATGTATATATTTAGAAATATACAGAGTGTTTCTTTTAAATGGGCCAAAAGGGAGAAACCTGCATCCATAAGAGATACGAGAAAACTTTCTTAGGAACCTTTAGCTCTTTTTTGATACTCAAAATTTTGGCGTTTTTATTTTTTTGGTCAAGTGTGAGCTGTCCACATAAATGAGTGAAATTGACCAAAATTTTTTTTAATGCTGTTCGACTCTGTTTCATGTAAGGATCATTTCATTGTATCGGGAGAAAAAAATCGGGACGGCGGAAGTTGGTCAAATTTAGCAAAATATTTTTACATACAAATTGTATGAACGAAAAAAAATACCAATTTTTTTTATGATGCCATGTTATTTAGTGTCTTGTAAAGACCATTTCATTGTATGGGATGGAAAATGCCCGGACATCAGAAGTGGGTCAAATCTTATGAAATACTGACACTGTTAATTCGACTTTATGCTGTTAGGAGAAACATTACTCTACTTTTGACAAACTTCTACTGTTCAGATATTTATCTGCCCATACAATTATCTCATCCTTACATGAAAATAAGTCAAACAGCATTATAAAAAAAATGGTATTTTTTTTCGTTCATACAATTTGTATGAAAAAATATTTTGCTAAATTTGACCAACTTCCGCCGTCCCGATTTTTTTCTTCCGCTACAATGAAATGATCCTTACATGAAAAAGAGTCAAACGGCATTAAAAAAAAAATGGTCAATTTCACTCATTTATGTGGACAGCTCACACTTGACCAAAAAAATAAAAACGCCAAAATTATCAGTATCAAAAAAGAGCTACAGTTTCCTAAGAAAGTTTTCCCTTATCTCTTATGGATGCAGATTTCTCCCTTTTGGCCAATTTAAAAGAAACACCCTGTATAAGTATGTTTATCAGTTGTCTAGTACCCATAACACAAGCTCTCCTTAGCTTGGGACTAGATGGCGTTGTGTGATAGTTGTGGAATATTATTATTATTATTATTTTTCTCAAACTAACTTTTTCAAATTTAATGGTTTTTTTAGAAGAATATTGTATCTTAAAGCGGCTATAAAGCGAGCAAAAGCTACTCAATAAACCATACAAAAATCCATTTATCCGTTGCATAAGCTCAATTAGTAAAATCGTTTCCCTCACAATCGCAGACCTGCCTTCAAACCTGTTGCATTTACCACGAGCTAGTGGTTACCAGGCTTTTGGATAGCTACCGTTTTTGTTATCCTCTACTAGGGGACTATTGGCTATGATTATGGGTGGGTGATATTTCCTATTAAACCGTCAAACTAAGGAATCAAAATCAAATAATTTATTTCAAGTAGGCCTGCTAGAGGCACTTTTGAATTGTCAAAAGACAAAAGACAAAAATTAATTAGGTAACATAAAATAGTTATGGTGCTACAGTCCCAGTCACAAGACATAAAAACGAGTGAAAGTACCGTAGGTGTGGTGGTGGTGGAATGTTTGGTGACGCTATTGTGACGTCACTTGTACGTTCTATAATGAACAATTTTCATATGAAAATAACTTTATAAGATTTACAAAGAGAATACAAAAAATAGTAGAAATATTAGGTGCAAGAATAAATAGTACTTATGGATATAGCGCGTATTGTTAGGAGGTTCCTCTCTCAGAAGCCCTTATATTCAGCATGCGTATCATGACAATTTCTATCTCTATTCTACCAAGAAAGAACACCATTGAAGAATAGTAACATTACTTTCCTATATTTTAAACATTTACATGCTTATCAGCCTCACACTGTTGGTATTCTGGCTCCTTTCTGAGAGAGGGAGTGGGCCATAACCCCCAGTGCAGGTTGGTAGATGTCACATGTCTTCGAATTTTTGGTTCTAGGCCATGCCGGTTTACTCACGATGTTTTCTTTCACCGTTTTGAGAGCAGTGATGATGAAATAAATTATACAAAGTAATGCGCCTGGCTGGTTTCGAACCCACGACCTACAACTCGTAAATCGAGGCCGATACCACTGGGCCACCACTGCTCTGGCATTTTCATGCTTAAAACGGTAAAAATCTTTCAAAATGCTGCCGCTTGGACCCTTTCTCCGATGTTGGTGAGCTTATTTTTATAAAATATTAAAAAAAAAAATAATTAAAAAAAATATATATCTATAATTTTCCTGTAAGTAAAAAAAAGTAAATAAACGCACCCCAATTTTAAAAAGTTTATTAATATTTATTACAAACTAAAATAAAATGTAATGTACAAAAGAGAGGAATAATTTAATCTAGGCATCTATTTCACACATACAAGTTTTTAAAATATACTTAGTATTATTTCTACTCATGATAAATTGAAAAAATAATATTCTGTGAATAAAATAAAATTATTCGTTGAGTTCGATTACGTTATTAGTTCACACCAATAAGGCTGAATTTCACTTGCACGTATTTAAAGGATCACACTACTTAAATTCGGCGTCCTAGGATTGTTCACTGAAAGTTGAATCTTAACTAAGTAACTAATTCGAAATTCAACCTTATTGAAGCTTCAACCGTATTGCAGTTTCAAAAAAAGCTATTGAAGTTTCAAATTTATTTTCAGTTACAATTACAACCATAATAAAATTTCGACTTTACAAATGTTTCTACTTTATTGTAATAAAGACCTTATTGAGGTTTGAACAGGATTTTTAGATAAAAGCTATTAAGGAGCTATGGCGATCACAAAAGCAGGAATAGGTACCTAATATTATTATTATGGTCGTCAGTATCTAGATCGATCACATAACATCTCATAAAACCAATTTTACTCATAAAAGATATTAATTTTACTCAGATGTTGCCTGAGAGATCAAAAACTTATTTCTAATTATCATAACATTTTCGAGTTACATAAAAATTATAAAATGGAATACACTCTTTAAAAATAATAGTAGATATTGTAAAATTATGTAGGGTCTTTGTAAAAACATATATAAGTTTATTTACTTAGTATTAATATGGACAACATTTTTTAAATAAAAAAAGAACTTAATATGTATATTTCATCTATTATTTACAAATCATTGATTTCATATTTTAACTATTAATACTTCGTAAAATGTCATTAAACTACAATACTTTGCCTTCAGGATAAAAACATTAAGCTATAAAACGTTATTTAACGCTTTTTATAACTTTATAAATAATAGCTACATGTCATGAACGTACAATATTAAAAGGCAGTGTAATATTATATCTTACAAAATCGCAAAACTTAATACCATGATGATAGTAGCGCCATCTAGTGTCGGATAGCAGAACTTCCAACAAAGTGAAAAAGTTTTAACTTTATCAATAAATCACAAATGGTTTCTCCTTAAAGTAATTTCAATTAGGTGTAAAAGTACATAAGCAACAGCTTGGTATCCAAAATCTGTCAGTGTAGAGCATTTGACCGCTTGATTCGAGGGCTACTAAACGTTTCTGGACGTATTTTTGTTCGCAGCGAGAAGTGTATCCAGGTGGTACCGTACATAATCCACTGCATGTTGTAGATCTGTAATGGAATTAAAGTTATCTTAATCGTAGACAGGGTTTGCAAAAAAATATCAGTAAAGTAGGAGTTTCTGACTATTTTATTTCTCAAACAAACTAAAAATCTTTTTTAAAATTTGGATAATCTGTCATTTTTCTTCGATTTATAAGATTCGGTATCTGTCATTGTTTTCTCTTAGCAATAGTTTACTAACAATAAATTATCAGTTTTAGGTTACAAAACTAAAATTCATAATATTATTAACATGAATTTTAGTTTTGTTACCTAAAATTATATAATACCGAATCGGTATTACCGATTGACATTGTAAGTCAAAGCGGTACCTAATAAAAAGTGGGTTAAGTTTTTAATGTCATGTAATAAACACAATCCTGAAGCACAAGAAGCATTAAGAAAGATCAAGATATTTTATGTTTTATTTTTTACTTATCTATAATGGAGGCAAAGAGGCATTTATAATATGTGAAAGTTTAAATTAAGTAGGTACACACAAAATATCTTATAGTTTAATACATTTTATCTTTTATTTACAAATCATCACTCGTCGTTTAAAATACAATAATAGGTAATGCAGAGGCTTTTAGGATGATGGGGTAAAGTTCTGAAATGCTTTATATATTTTATTTATAAATCTATACACGAGACATACAAAAGTCCACAGCGACTCCTACAAAATCACAAAACTTAATAGAATAACGATAGTAGTGCCATCTAGGATTAAATAGGAAAACTTCAAAGTGAGAAAGTTTCGGCATTATTAGCAATTATTGTCATCACAGCAATCAAAAATTAAATTCAGTTGGGTGTAAATGTGCATTGGCAACAGCTCGGTATCCAGAATAGATCCGTGTAGAGGTTTTGTCCGCTGGATTGGAGGGCAACCAATCGTTTCTGGATGTATTTTTGTTCGCAGCGAGAAGTATATCCAGGTGGAACTGTACATAATCCGCTGCAGGTTGTAGACCTGGAACGTAATTTTATTAACCTTTTCTTAGAAATGGTGGTGAAACGAATTCATACTTAAACGATAATGTTGCTACTCGATAATAGATGGCGCTGTTCCAAAAGTTGCAGTGTCTGTTTCCAAAAAGCCAAGATAGATGGCGCTAAAACGCTTGTAAGATAGAAAAAGGAAAAACAACCTACGTGCAAATCTCAGCTCGCACCAGTTGCGACATGTTATCGGGCATGTTGACGACGTATTTCCAGTTGCCTTTGTTGTTCAGGGCCGCTCGGGGAGTTATGAACTCTGTTCTGACTGAGCATAGAGTTTGTGCGTTCGGTGCGGCTTGTCGACGCTGGCGCTCGCCTGATGCATCTTCGCTGTAAAAACCATAGATATTTTTTAATGAAAAATAGGTTTGCCTTTGAACTCGAGATGAGTCTTAAGATGGGGCTGGTTCAGAAGGAATTGAAACTCCCGTGCACCCATGGGACAGACCAAAAACTGTTTGACTCCGATAGGATCATGGTCACGAGTCAGGTAGCCCTGGTGAAGCCTACTACCACCGCCAATGGGAGTCCTCAGCCGTCACTGTAGATTATAGGTAGCCTAGATGGTGCTGTTACCTTTTTTATCGTGATAAAATCATTAAATGAGTCCTCCTTTCCCGACCTTGGTTGGCGAACTCATTTGATGGAATCACAGACATCCTTCAATAACCCTTTACGTTCTAGGGTCACAGTTAGGTACCTAATGAGACAATCCCCCGAAACGTGGTGTTGTTGCCTTGGGTGGACCACTAAGACCCCTTCTTTGAGGTGTGGCTGGAGAGGCGCCTAGGCGTCCTCTCCTTCCGCTTGACAAAAGGCCTCACCGGGTTTAAAACTATTTATCTTCTTTACATACTCACTTGGCAAGCCCCAGAGCTATCCTAAGTGCTTCAGCCCCCGTCAGCTTGCGTTTCTCAGCCGCCTTCACGAGCTCTGCGTTTCTCTTGCGTCGCCGTGCGGTTGACGTGCGTGTCGGAAACGAGACGGAGCGCTCTATCGTCACGTCGGAACGTGATGGTGATACGTATCTGTAATCAGAAGGGGAATCATTTCATTTCATTTCATTTCATAAGGAACAAAAACTATTCTGTCAACTCGCTGAGGTACTACGTAAGCGAGGGGGGGCGGGGTACCGCATTGTGATTGGCTAACTCAAGGTCTGTTCTGTCTCAAGGTATGTTTACGGCTCACAGGAGTGGTCGAAATAAGACGGATAAAAGACTTTGTTGCCTAATGTGTTGACAGACATCGGTGGCCTGTTATGAGGAGTCTAGTAATATATAGTCGTTGCCTCCGGTATTCTTTTCTGATTAATTTTGTTGCAGGATACAAGATAGTTAAATTAATTATCCGGGACACGTCGAGGTTTATTATCTCGGCGCTTTTCTTTCGCATTCAAGGGTTGCAGTGGTTTGAGAATAAAAAGTGCACCCCGTCCCAAGGTAATTGAACACTGCGTGGTTACTGGTTATTAGTCAGAAAAAGTTTGACAGTCTCCTTCGACCTAAGCCCCAAGCCGAAGTAGGTACACCCATGAGAATTCCCACAAAAAAAATCGTGAAAGACATGAACATATTGTTTCGACTTGATAAAATATAAAGTGGAGAGCAGGTACTTGCTTCTCTTCAATCTCTATCCGACATTGATGAAATTATGACTCTTTCTTCTACGATAAATTATTATGTCATGTTGAAATTAACTATGGACAAGTTAAAATAAAAGATTTAGGTACTCGACGAAAATTTAACAATTCTCTCACATCGTTATTCACTGGTGTTAGCATAATGTTAAATCTTCGACACTGATTGATGAAAAGTATAAGTTATTGAGTGTTAATGTGAACATCTTAATACTTATACAAGAACTTTCTCCTAAACCAAATCAATCATAGAACAAAAATTTTGTAAGAATTGCCTTTATCAATCCTACGCTAGTGGCAAAAAGGAAATGTTTCATTACCAGTTTTGCAAGTATTATGTTTAGTTCTTGAATCGAATCGAAATGGAAAGTAAAACGGAACGTAAATAATAATTGTTTGGATATTCAGATGTTCTTTTATATTTCTCACGATGTTTTTTCTCTTTATATAAGGAACTTGATGAAGATATCATAGATCATTTTTAATGAGACATTCATGCAACTAGAGAAAGGTGTAAATGTGATCTTCACAAGGCCAAAGACATTTGGAAAAACCGGGAAGAAATGAGTAAGGAAATAGCATTAAGAGAATCTATTGTATCAATTCAACTTCAACAATTGGAGCAGACGCATTACTTTGTGTAGTTTATTTCATCACTACTGCTCTCGAAACGGTGAAAGAAAACATCGAGAAGAAACCGGCATGTCCCTGCCATGCCTTCCACAGAAATGAGAAAGGAGAGGTGTTTCCGAGCGGGAACATTAAAGGCTGATTATGATACGCTCTTAATAACCATATTGTAAAGTCCTGACACATTCAGAAGTCGTCGTGGCACACCTCGTTGAAGATGGTGGGATTTTCTGGACAAAACCAACGACCAGTGGTCCACTTTGGCTCTGTATCGTGAAAACTGGAAATCATGGGAGAGGCTTGTGACCAAGCTGGCAGTATTAGTATGCTTTGATCCCCAGGTCAATGGTATCCCCAAAACAAAAAAAAAAAGATAGTTGTAACTCACTTCCACCACTCATTCGGATTATACTGTGACACTCCTGAAGACGGCCGAAACCATTCATTGCTCTCATAATTCGGATAAAAATTCGACGTGTCAAAGAAATTCTGATTAAACGGGCTCTGTCTTAGAACCTTCTTATCATAATCGCCGAAGTTTCTCGTCGGGTTCCATCCTCCATAGTTGTTTGGGGAGTAACCATGGAAACCGAATTTCGAGAAGTTGCTTGCTTGGTATGCGTTTATGTTGTATGGTGTTGGGTCGCTCGCTGTTGGTGGTTGTAGCGGCGTTTTCTGGCCAAAAATGTCTGTAAAGAAAAGGTAAATAAAGATTAGTTGGTTGCTTGTTTTTAGCGGAGGCCTGTGAGTGAGTTGAAATGTAAGAAAACTGTAGGCAGTGTAAGTTTTTAAAGACTTTTAATGCAAATAAACATAATTTCTTTCTACTTTTCTCTAACTGTGTCTTCTTAAATATTCTTCTAATAATTCATATAATATTTTTTTATCTTAACATAAGAAACAAACGAATATATAATATAATTATGAACAGATATTTGCGAACCGATCGGTGGTGTTTCTTAAGATTTTGTAACCTAGTCCTGGCAATAACAAAACCCACAAAATAGAAAAAGAATTATCCAATTTAGTGTAGACTTGCATAAGCTATGCGCATACAAGATGACTTAAGCCACTTTGTTTAATACCAAAGAAATAAGTAGATAAATACAAGAAGTAATATAACACACTCACACCGTTGGACAGTGCAAAGTGCATCGATAGCTAATAGTTCATGGATTCAAGCTCAAATCAGGCTCTTAAACATTCCTGACAACTTTTCACGTATGAAGCAATTAAAACCTTTTAAGGACCTGTTTGTTTGTTTCTTAAGTCTAAAGAGTGAAATATTTGTACATTTTATAGAAGAATAAACGACATCGAATCATTCTGTGCAAATCTTAATATATATAATTCTCGTATCACAATGTTTGTCCTCAATGGACTCCTAAACCACTTTACCGATTATAATAAAATTCGCACATCATGTGCAGTTTGATCCAACTTGAGAGATAGGATAGTTTCAATCTCAAATTTTAGACCGGGTCCTCCACCCGTGCGAAGCCGGGACGGGCCGCTAGTATTTAAAAGAGATCTTTCTCACGTAATTGCGCTAGAACTTTGACTGTAATCTGAGTCAAGATGGGTTAAAAGTTACAGGCGAAGCTTGAGCTTTTCCTATAGGAAAGATATGTTGAAAAATTGCAACTTATATAGAAATAATATAGAAAGATAAAACACATCAAAACTTGAGAGAGCATGTGACGTCAAAAAAAATAAAAATGTAATTGGTATCTTCGATTTTTTGTTGTGGCAAAAAACATGCGTGTCAAATATTTTATAAACTTCTACTGACCGACTAATTTGAATCGAATTATTACTTACCGTGATTGTACCGCGTATGAAACTTAGTATTATAATTCTTCTGATAATGAGGGTCATTGACCAGCGAGATCTGGTCCACGTGGGGCAGCGAGTTGGGCCCGTAATCGTAAGGGTAGTCGTTTTTTTTCAGCGAGAACTCATCCCTTGTCTCATCTGATAGTAGAGTGCTGATATCATACTGTCCGGCTTCTATCAGCTGGCGGATTATCTTTCTGGAAAATATAAGAGATTCAGTTAGTGAAAACGATTTCTAGGCTTCGGCTGGTGATCGAATTCATAGCAGATCAATAAATGAAGGAAATGGATATGTTTGACGTCTTGCCAAGGAATTCGAATCTGCAATAAATGGTTTAGGTTAATTAGTGGTATCCATAGCCCACAGTATAATAATAATAATAATTTATTTAATTAGACAACAAAAGGTCCACACTAACATACAAAGGAAAATCACATACACACAACGGAACAAAAACAGAAACAAAACAAAAAGGGTGTTAGTAACAAGGGTATAAGTTGGTCTTTTTTCTACGTGGTAAAATCATCAAATGAGTTCTCCCGCCCGGAGAATCCCTTCTGTAATCGTTTATTCTTGTATTTATTAATTTCCCACAGTGTTTCTTCAATATAAGCTTGGCTGGGTAAATGTGATTCGATAAAGAATTAAAATACTTGTAGAACAGGGGATCGCCAAACGTAGAAAACCCTCATGCGAAATTGAAAGAACATGCTTATGAAGTACATGGCATTTGGGGTTACTTAACGCTTATGAAAAGATAAAACTTACTCAGGATAAGGATCCGGATGCACGCAATATGTGAGACCGGGCTGTGCACAGGGCGGCGTCCGACCAGGAGGAGCTGGTTCCAGAACACAGTTGTGACCGTAGGGACAGCTGTAGCCATCACCACTGTGTACTGATAACCAGAGCAACTGAAACAAGGGAAACATACGAATGAATTTAACTTCACATCCTGCCCTTATACCATTTTTCTTGGGGTCGTCGCAACACGTTTTTTTCTTCCATTCTCCCCTTTCAGACGTCACTGTATCATTTCCTCCTTTTACATTCATATCATTCCTCTCACAATATATCCATCTTTTCTTGAGACTTCCTCTTCCTCTTCATCCATTAACATTCATATGTACCCCTCTCTTACTCACATTAAATTCAACCATGTTGAATTTTAGTTAGGCAAAATTCAGAATTTGCTTTAAAGGACTTAGCAAGTTTGGTATTCATTGATATAATATCAATAAAAGCTTAGTCATCTTTTATATCTTAATAGAGAAAAGAAACGGCTTTCTTTCCCAAAAGCAATTGTTATTGTCTACTCTTCTTTCATACATGATTAAATTATAGTTCTGTACAAATCAGATTATGTAAAAGAGAAACGTCATAGAATTATCATGTCATCATCCAGTGATCATCATTCTTGCTTTGTAGTAGTAGTAGTAGTGTAGTCTCGGTTGCAGGACACGCCCATTTGGCGGATCTTGCCGTCATCCACATCAGGTTTTTGTTGGTAAATTGACAGCATAATGATACAGAGAGTTCATCAGTGCTGTTGACGGGTACTGAGATGACTTCCAGGAAAATGTATGGTGATTGATTGATCGATGGTAGCATCCGGAAGTTCCGCTGCAAAGTGTTTTGTATTTTATGTGTATGCTTTTGATATTTTCACCATGAGTTGGTAAACGGTACTACAACTCATGACGGTGTTGGCTGGTAATTCAAAAATTGTAACAATCAGCTTGTAAACTATATTTTTAAAAGAGTTACCATGGAGTTTCTTGCCGGTTCTTCTCCATGGAATCAACCAACCCGAACCGAGCACGTTTTGTCGACGTTTTATAAGTGTCCTCATGGGCCTATGTGAAATAAAAACATTTGACTTTGACTTTGGTTTGAATCCAGACCGGCACATCAATTTGAAAATTTCATCACCACTGCTCTCAAAACTGAGGAGAAAAATATCATGATGAAATTGAACCAATACTTAATACGAAGGCTTGCCAAGGCATAGTTACGAATTATAGACAGATAGCTCTTGCTATCAATTCTTTAATAATCAAGACGGAAATGTCTATTGAAATGACGTTTCCGAAATAAGCGACAGCTCATCGAAATGCGATGGAGGAACAGGCCTTCACATTTTCACATTACACTGAATAAGCACCATTCTCATAGCTTGTGAAAGTTCACTTCCTTAGTGCAACATGAAAGTAGGTCAGGTACCCAGAACTGGATGAGACTGAAATAGTTGAAGTGTCTGTCATCGCTTTTATAAGAACAGAATTACATGCCATTGAAACACTGAAGATCGATTTCGAAAAAGAAAATGACAATTATGATAAGATTAAGAAGATGGACGCACCACTGGAATTTGACATAGAATTAGATGATAATCTGGTCAAAGATGTGATGTCCAACGAATGCAATAAAAAAAACAGCAGATATGAATTTGAGATGACAAAAATGTTTAAAGCATTGCACAAGCAATTCTGAACTTGTGACATAATCCAACATATTTGCCAGCTAATTTTAATGAGCAGGGACAACATTTGAGATCATGAACCCATATTTTTTCAATTATTTGCTGATATTATAGTAATTTAGTGAAAGGCTAGCACATATTATTAAAATAATTTTGTGAATTAGTGAGAAACTTGCGGTTAGTAGAAAAAATATAATTGTACGAGTTCAAGCAAAGACGTGTCTTAAAACATTTAGGTCATTAGAACTAGGTAATGATAAGTTATGTAAAATAAGACAGAAGAGTCTGTTAAAGTCTAATAGTCCTAGTCCAATAGTTCGTTCAGGGTAGGAGGACTCATTTTGCAACCCACAGAAAGGAGACCATCCATCGAGATACTAAATTTTCATTCAGTTGGTTAACACCTTTCACTATGAGTGTCATTAAGCGATTTATAAGAGAAACTTTACTGCTCTAAATTAATTCAGGGATTTCCTACATTACTAGCAACTTGCATTCAAACTGAGCATCGAATAGATATTTTCCTTATAAGAAGCATACTTTCAAATAATTTTATATTTGCACATTCAGGTGTTTTGCATTTTGTTACAAGTGGAGAAATTTTCCCGATTCCTTTCTAAGACACGATGGGCTGTCTAGTTGGAAGCGAAATACCATATTTCGACTTTGTATCTTTACTTTTATTTAACGCAGACAACTCCTTAAAACGGAAAAAAGATAACTTAATAAACCACAGAATCTGAAAGATTATTTAACGTAAAATGTCTTACCTTTACCTACATTTTATAATTTAACCTGAGTTTAACAAAGGCAAATAATAGTAAATAAAATAAACATTGTTAACATGACTGAAGTGTCGTTTGTGGTTCATTCAAAGGAGCAACAAAAAAAAATGAATGCTCTAATTAAAATTACCATCGAAACACTTACATAATGATTCAGACTTCTCACAAATAATGATGTAAGTGCGTTCGGCTGCGCCTGCGTCGTTGTTGGTCCGCCCACTTTTTTTCTATAAATGTCAATGTCGCTCTTAGTCATAGGGATAAGACTGCCAGTAGTTCGGCCTAGTATCAAACTGGTTTACCTAAAAGGATAGCATGGATTTGTGTCTATAGTTTTAGGCATTTTATTGTGCGACAAGCGTGTTCTTGCAGTAAAAGTAGTTCTTTGTATAACAACGTCTAAGTCATCCGCTGAGACTGGAAACCAAGTTCCAGCATAGTTAGGAAAAGGCTACAGAGTTCAAACAATTGTATACACAGCTTCGTTGAAGTGAATGATATAAATTGACCCATCAATGATAAATTACTTATCTATTTATATGTGAAGATACTTTACCCCTTCGTAAAGCATATTCTTATTCTTCGTTGAACATAAATTAACAAACAGATCGATTCTAATGATAGCTAAACATAGGCAACACTAAAGTTAAAAATACACTCTCAGTCCTACCACAACAAAAACACCGCGTTAGTAATCTGCGCTCACGCATCTTGTATGCGCGTCGCGTAAACGAAAGCGTTGAGTTAATCTGATGCGCTTCTTGAATAAACCAACGACTTCTCACGGCATCGAAAGCTAGGACTTGACTATTGATGGTTCATTCTGATTTTGAAGAAGCGTTTGACACTGTTGGTGTCCTATTGTAATGTCGCGGAAGTCTTTGTTTTGAATTGTCTTGTTTTTCCTAGGTGGTAGAGAATTTGATGAGGTTATATCATCGTTAGTGATGTCAGGAGAGAAGAAAATAGAATTAACCACAGTGGTATTAATTGAGGTGTTGCACAAGGGTCTGTACTTGGTTCTCTTTTGTGGAGATCTAGGTTCTTTGGAGATATTGTCATTAAAAAATAAAAACGACTTAATTAGAATAATTATGGGGTCCCACAGGGGCTTCAACTGGGTGCTCACTTGTTAATTTCATTTTACACTTTAAGTTAACACGTCAAAATTAATACTCTATCGAATAAGGACTCTATCGAGAAGTTTTCACTTCAGCAACACATCATAGCATAGTAAATACATGCTATTTCTAAGAAACACGACATTTGAATAGGTTTTAACCGATGAAATATTCAATAGATGTTAGATTTGCCTTCACTTTGCAAGCAGGTGTCGTAATTCGGCGATTCCGTTTGATGATACGCAAAGATTTGTCATTCGATGAATAGTAACATGAACATTATTGTTTAGGTGTGAACGTGAAACAAGCACTGGGGCAGCGTTAATATAGACTCGTTTTAGCCTGCAGCTAAGGCACGTTGATAGTGGAAATAAACTCCACGAAAGGTACTCTAAAAAGTATTGGCAGAAACGAAGTCATTGTTAATCTGTGTACTATCTGTAATCGATATTTCTTTTACCTATTGAATTCAGCTGACAGTCAGCTTATTGAATATAATAGCACATCTTTCCTATTAAAATTAATTTTTAGTAATTTTAATTTGTTTAGATATATCAATGTTGCTAATTAGATTGTAGGTATACCTTCGACTGACTGAAATAACAGTCTTTATTCACAAGTTTACTTATTTTGCAACAGTCCTGTATGACTAGGTGGTTGGTTGGTGAAACTAAACTGGAGCATTGTCATCTCTTTACTGGCCTTTCATATCAATCAATCCCAAAGGTCTCATTAACCTTCGTGGTTTCTCAACTTAAAGTAACAGATTAGTCACTATTGTCACACAATTGTCACCTCTCTAGATTGTGACAGTTCTCATTGAGTATTGTCTGGTATTGTCACCAAATAACCTCGTTAATGAGACGTATTAGAAGTTGCATCAGCTTTTTCTCTGACAGGTTGTGAGATTTTGTGTTTTGTGTTGTGAAGGTCAGGTAGGCAGCCACTCCGTATAATATGCTGGTTTTTAGCCGCATCCGGTTAGATTGACAGTCGACCTAACAGAGTGTACTCTGCTAGTGCGACAAACGGAAGTGCGATGAACACTTGTGCGACAGCATAATGGAATAACGCCAGGCTGTTAATGCGGTGGTGTAAAATCTTTTCTGCCTAATTGGTCCAATTTTCCAATGTTCAACCCAGGATTAGATGACTTTGAGCAACCATGAACCTGGGACACGCAAATGGCTACTGAAAGAACAGGCTGGATTTTAAGTCGGTAAGGTAAGGGGTCAAAATGGAAGAATGGAGGTAGTGAGGTAGGCAGACAGAGCAGACTTACAAAAAAAAAAGAGTCCGACAGTTCCGACCGCTCCACCCGGACCAGTGGTAAAAAAAGGATGTTTTGACCTAAGAAAGAGAGTATGGTCTGGTTATGAAAGGTAAAAAGTTTAAACTACAAAACATCGGAAGAGCAAAAGGTAAGACATAATAATAAAAAAAAAAAAAAAAAAGTCATATCTTCAATCGCAGTAATTAAACTACAACAGTACTACACTACGATACGAGATAACTATCGCTTACTGCGATAAACTGTCGTAAGAATAACGTAACAAACGAAGCGATTCTCAAACCTTCCGATTTTTTACTAATATTATCATCGCAGGTGCATTGTTTGCGAAACTTCCTATTACACGGCCGTGTTTAAGACGTATATGCGTTTAGAGCACTTATGTTTTTTAGAGATCCGTTGGATTTTTTTCACTTGATAAATCATCAAATGTGTAGGGACCCAGGACGGGACGGGGAGTCTGTCAATCTACGGTGATCCTTCAATAGCCCTTTACGTTTCAGGGTCACAGGGAAATAAGGTGATTTCTGGTCAGTAAGAGTCTGATATCAATTCCTTCCGCTATGATTGTAACAGCATTTTACCAGTTTTTGGAGTCCCATCCGTATGAAATTGACATGTTGCTGAGAATTGAAATATTATCAAGAAATTGTCGAGTATTCGGCAACCAGTAAGCAAATATCTATTTTAAATATATAGCACTAGTCTCGTGCAAAACTATCACCAATGAAAGAATTTTCGAAATCGGAACCTTGACCTTTAAAGGCCACTTTAACAGAATTAAATTAAGATAATAATGATGAATCACGTAACAATTCGTTAAATGACATTACAGAATATTATCGTAACATGATTTTGATTTCTAAGCTTTATTTTTTTATCCATAGATACTAGTATTTCTTCTTCGTCGGTTCACTCTTGACAGAGGGGTCGTGGTCAGCATGTTGCAGCGAGACATCGTGCTGCCATAATTCACCTTACAATGCGACGCCATCCCTCCCTGTCTGCTGTAAGTCCCTGTCTCCTGGGGCCTTAGTCAAACAGCATACGACAGCAGACGCCAATCGTTATCGTTCATCAGTCACCAATACATTTTCAACTTTATACCCCAGAGCGTAAAGTTGAAAATCTATTGAAGTTCACAGATCGTTTTCGTTTGTGTCGTTATCGACCAGCAGTTTTTAATAGATTTTCAACTTTGCGCACTGGGGTATAGAGTTGAAAATGTATTGGTGATTTATGAACGACAACGATTGTCGTCTGCTGTTTGACTAAGGCTCCTGTATCTTTTGAGCGGCTTGTTGCCCCTGGACAACAAGCCGCTCAATCGAGTCGTTGCCTCTCCGAGACACGCATTTACGAGACATTAGTATTTAATGGACGTAAATTCTTTTTGTGTAAAGAGAGTAATCTTCGGAAATATTAATCCTACTCTTTCTTTTTCTGGAAGGAGCTTACATTATGCCTTTGCAACCTTATGCTATAAATATTTAAGACATGCATAATATCAAGCCACACGATAAACTGGTGGTCCCCTCTTTTGATTCAGGCTTTCAAATTTGCATTGGTTTGGGAATAGTGCGACGGGATAATGAGTGAGCTATCAGTTTTTCTTTAGCAAGTTGGAAAAAGTAATACCGCAGTTGGTGATGAGATGTGACGCGTTAGGTGCTAGCCATACACCGTACTGCTTATCATCCAATCGGCATGACGCTGCCGATTGGATCAGTTAGAAATGATCGAGTGAATCCACGCAATTGGCATGACAGTTAAATCTGGTTGGCTTGATCAAGCCGATTTGATCCTGCCGATTGGAACGTATAAGGGTTCCGTTTATTTGATTTTATTAGGACAAGACTTCAACCGAACATCATGTTGAAACTTTCGTCATGCCGATTGAACGATAGGCAGTATGGTGTATGGCTAGCATAACTTAAGTAGCGGGCCTAAGTTGGCAGCATTCATAAAGTTGTGTACGGAACCAGTCTTTTTTTCGATTCACGCACTTGACACTTTTAACTGTTTCTCTTCATATAGCAAGGTAACATCGTATACATATATGATTGTGGGTTACATAATGTGCATTGAATAACAAATTACATAGCTGTAATTATATACCTCAGAATGTATGTAATCTATAATTGTATGTAAACGTGTTTGAGTGAGAGAATGTTTCTGTATCTGAGCGAATTGTTCACGGTGTTGTGGGTAAGAAAGTATTTTTTAAGATAATTTAATTATTGTAACATTATTTTTAAGAAAGAAATACTTTAGCAGTTGAAATATTTTCTGCTTGAGCTAACTTGAATGATATTTGGTATTAAAATATTATACTTGGTTAAAATAATATCATTAATTTAATAATGAAAACGATTTATTATTTAATTAATTACAAATTAAAAAAAAAGTATTGTGAAGGACGTATTAAACATTATGGTTTGTGTATACCTAGTAAAATATATTACTTTTTATTTATTTATTTAATATTATAAACGGCTTCCACTGAACGCTGCGCGCGATGCGAATCTATATTCAGCTATATATGAACAGCAGCATAATACTCCTACTGCTGTGGGGTTTCTAAATCTTAGATTGCTCTCACACATGATCAAACCTAAAGCTACCCTTAGGCCGGTCATACATGGACTACTCGTAGCTGTCAGTATCGACTGCTTAAAGCTGCGAATGCAAAGCAAATTAAAGAGTGTTCCACGTACACACAATGACAGAACCGCTCGAGCATTCGAATTGCTTCGGTAACCGGTGCATTAAAACAGTCGTCAGACATACAATGACTGCTCGAGCAATTCGCGTTTGTTGAGCACTGGCTAACTGCTTGAGCAGTCCGTGTATCAGCCTTAATGGCTTATTATATTTGATTTTTCCATAACAAGAATAAAGACAGCATGGTTACGTAGTGACTGAACAACCGACTGCTACGCAGTGTGTCGCGGCCGCTGGTTCGATCCCTGCACGGAACAAATATTTGTAAGATCTGCAAGTAGTTATTCTGGGCCTGGGTGTTTGTGTATGTAAGTTTGTTTGTTTTTTTTTTTTAAACGCAACGACGATACAAAAGAAATTCCTAGGGAGGAGCAACGTTTTATTAAAAAAAAAACGACATGTGCAATATTAACCGATACAGCCTCGCTTCATCTATACCCAATCCTAAACTTACACCATTATGAAATGCATCAACTTGTACGAGTACACCGCTCCACGCAGTATGTGTGGCATTGTGTACGAACCTCAACTATAATCTAGTTCAAGGGTGAGAAGCATTGTACATCCGCCATTACATAATGGCTGCTTCGAATCGGGGCTGATCTAGTTTCGGGGCAAGTGACGAAGAGTCGCGGAATTTCCCGAACTTGCACGATGTTTGTTTGATGCATTCTGCTTTTTGCAACATTTTGTGTGTATATGATGAGGATTTTTAGCTGAGTGATGACGCAAAGAGGATACCAATAAGGATTTAAGCAGTGGTGTCCTCCTTTCAAATCCTAATGGTAAGGCCCAAAACATTAACCAATTTGTTTGCTAGAAATATCTAGTGACTATAGGCATTCTCACCTTTATGTTTATCTATTTGACATTACATAATCGTGCAGAGAAATCTCACCCCCTTTAGTATTGATGTCACTAACAAAACGGGTGAGTTTTCTCTGAAGCTTACCATACCTATGTTCGTATGTAAACACACTCCTTTCGACCGCACGAACACAGAAGTTTCATCAGGAACGGGTGCCAGGAACGGTGAAATTTTAGTCGATATCAGACCTAAAACCTGTATATTTGTCAGACGAAGGGTATATTCATCTATCCATGAAAATTTCCCAACAAAAAGTTCACCTATTTTTTTTTGTTGTTAAATCATGAGTGCTTTCACCCCTGGTGAAGCGAAATGGACTTTAAGACTATTACTTGAAGATCACCTGTCTTGCTTATAAGTTCAAATTAAAGATGAGATAAAACTTCACCACCTACTTAATCATTCCTTATCTTCTGACACAATCAACACAAAACAAAGCAACCATACAAATCCACTGTTCTTATTTTAGACACGTCTCTATTTCAAAAACACGACCTGTTAGAAAGTGGTCACAACTCACTTTGTACCAAAAAACTGCAATAAACACAAATCTGAGTGAAATCCTACTGATAACATCTGCAACGAGTTTGAATACCAAGTTACATCCTCGCTATAGGCTCGTGAAAACACACGGTCACGTTTTGTAAGCTTACATGCGGCGTTTTGACAACTTGAATATTTTAAAGCTTTGTCGAAAGAAACTATCAATTGCGATCTGAACTTAAAAATGGAACGGTTATTCTGCTTCTTTAACACACTTAAAAAAATAACATTTCCTGGTGTGAACTGCTAGCCCCCATGAAAGACTAAGCATCAAAGTGAAGTATAGGATTATTGTCCAGACAAAGGAAAGCTCAGAAAAATGTTTCATCATCATCAGTTGTTCTACCTGGGATACAAGCCTTCTCTCTGTGAGAGGGAGGGGGCCATAGTCCACCACGCGAGCCCAGTGTGGTCTACGAATTTTTGGTTACAGGACATACCGGTTTCCTCACGATGTTTTCCTTTACCGTTTTGATGAAAGCGAGTAAAGAGCAACTCGCTGTCTGACCATGAACCATGCCCGGGTCGACGGCGCGTCGTGTTCCACGCGCGCCTCTAAGAGCGTCAGCAAAATGACGGGGCCTCCTCACAGACGGCCTGCCGGGGTCTCGGGAGTTATTTCTGTCACCGTGACCCCGGAACATAAAGGGCTATTGAAGGACACCGTGGATTTTATTCCTCATAAGTTCAAAACGCAGCGTAACCGTACAAAACACTCCGTCTGTCTGTTTCCATACGATTACCTCCTTCAAGTAGGATCACGTTTGAGTTCACTTTCTAACTACAGTCACATTTCCGGAAAACTGACACTTGTCACATTTTAGATGTGTCAACTTTAGAGACGCACTCAGATGATAACATCTTGTATTATGAAATATAAAGGTTAGAGGTTATGGGTAAAACTATACTCGTATCACTATTGAGGTTATGGTATATTTTCACGGCACTGTCGTAGTAGGATACCACGGTCCTGGAACATAACGGGTAAAGGAACAGGGTGATTTTATCCCCGAAAATGGTATTAAATATACCATTTTGCCCTATGCGGAAGGGTTGTCAGATTCTTACTGACTGAAATCCACTGATTTCTTATAATAGCCCGTTACGTTCCAGGGTCACGGTTAAACCGTTTGGACAGTTCTGCGACCCCGGCAGGAATTTGGCTCTCTAAAATCTAAAGTTTCGTTATGTTTAAATTATTATATCCAGGATGTTTTGGAAACAAAGAAGTAATATGAGATAAGGTTAGGTATAGTTATAACGTTTTGTATTTCTTTATTTGTTTTATCAACGGTATTTAAAATATTGATTAGTAAAAATTTTCCATCAACTTTTACGACAACACGTAGGTACGTCGCGATAGTAACTTTCGCAGTAACATATCGATGTATGGTAATGATCTTTGTAAGTATGATTAACATTAGACATTATTTAACATCGTTGAAATAATTTTTGAATTTGAGCTCTTTCAGAGATAGTTTTCCTTTATAATTAATATTAGTGTAGATAAGCATGGCCGAATGCTCATAAAGACTGTAGACAGGCTTATGCAAATAAATTGGTACAACCATAAAACAATGTTATAAAAACTCGACTGGTTTTTATGAGTAGGTTGTAAGAGATATAAAAAACTGTTGTCAAGTGGTTGTTACTAGCCAAGTAACCAAGTCACCACACTCCTGCGGCGGAACTAAAATAATTATAAAAGGCACCGTCATCCCTTTCGTATCAAATTCAAGGCGATTTGACAAAAAAGGAACTTAGCCCGTTTGTACACAAGGCGACGTAAGTCTCCGATACTTACGACTTTGGTACACATTGATGTGTGCCTGTATACGAACCTCTATAATAATAATATTCCACAACTATCACACACGCTATCTAGTCCCAAGCTAAGCAGAGCTTGTGTTATGGGTACTAGACAACTGATAAACATACTTGTATAGGTATTTCTAAATACATAGATATTATAGATAAATTACACCCAGACACAGAACAAATGATCGTGCTCATCACACAAACATTTTTTGGTGGGAATCGAACCCACGACCTCCGGCATAGCAGTCAGGGTCACTAACCACTAGACCAACAGGCCTGTCAATGTGTATGTCTATGGATTTGTATTGCGATAGTCGCCAGGATACCAAAGTCATAAGGTATCGGAGACTTGCATCGTCTTGTGTACGACGGACCTAAGCAATAAATATAACTATGAATTTGACATAATTGTGGTAATTTCAGCATACCCATTGGTATTACATTTAAAAACCCAGTCCTAGTAAGAATTGATAGCAACCTATGATACAAAATTCACCTATCTACGAGGAAGGTTTAAAAAAATTACGTTATTAGCTAAATTTTAGGTAATTTTTCTTCTTTTTTTTGTTTACTTTTTTAAGTTATTTTATGAACGTAGTAAAAATAAAAAAGCTCTCATTAATCCAGAAGGTAAGGAAACTAACAAGCTTTAATTACCACGCTAGCTGGCTTACTTTAGCGATTCCAGTACATTTGAATGTATCCCTTCACTGAATATTATTAGTGAGCAAGATTAACTTAGAAAGTACACATTTAGGCATTGAAAAGGTCAGGTTAATACCAAGCCGATTGAATTATTCAGATGGTATCAATTTCAGTTGCGATGATTTAGTTTATAAGGTAAATCAATAACATAACTGATGGCTTATAAAGATTTTAGTAGGTGCAGTCAGCATCAAGTTTCGTTTCCCAACAGGTCGGCCTTAAAATGAACATGGACAAGACGAAAGTCATGTCGAATGTCCATGTGGCGCCCGTACCGGTTGTTGTTGGGAATGATACTCTCGAAGTTGTAGACCATTATACTTATCTTGGACAGATTGTTCAGTTAGGTAGGTCCAACTTCGAAAAAGAGGTCGCCCGAAGAATCCAACTCGGATGGGCAGCGTTTGGGAAGCTACGTGATATCTTCTCATCGAGAATCCCGCAGTGTCTCAAAACAAAGGTGTTTAACCAGTGTGTGTTGCCAGTGATTACATATGGCTCTGAAACGTGGTCTTTGACTGCTGGCCTTTTAGAGAAACTAAGAGCCACTCAACGAGCAATGGAAAGAGCTATGCTCGGAGTTTCTTTGCGGGATAAAATCCGGAACACGGATATTCGGCGAAGAACCAGAGTCACCGACATAGCTCGTAAAATTTGCAAGTTGAAGTGGCAATGGGCTGGCCACATCGCTCGTAGAACTGACAACCGATGGGGAAGAAAGGTTCTCGAGTGGCGACCACGGACCGGAAAACGCAGCGTAGGTAGGCCTCCCACTAGGTGGACCGACGACATCGTGAGAGTCGCGGGCAACCGATGGATGCAAGTGGCGAATTGTCGTTCGGCGTGGCGGTCCAAGGGGGAGGCCTATGTTCAGCAGTGGACGTCTTCCGGCTGATGATGATGATGATGAGTCAGCATCAAAAGTTGCTGATCACATTCTGATTTTCAAAATTGCTGTACACCGTAATAATATGTAATAATACGTTGTACAGCGATTTTGAAAATCTGAATGTGGTCAGCAACTTTTGATGCTGACTGTACTCGGAACATATAAGTGCCTGAATTACCTGAATGAAAGAAGAAAGAAAAAATATTTAATTTTTTTACAGAAGTCCATCAAACAATTAAAAAAAAACAGACAAATTATAAACTAAACTAAATCAAAATATTTAAAAACAAATAACAAAAACAAAATTCGACAAATGCATGACTGGTGGTTAGATTCGAAAAGGGTATCTATCTACATCATCATCGGCCGAGGGTAGTCCACTGTTGGACATCTTTGTCAAAAATAGGGGTTTATGGAATACACTATAAAATAAAAAACTTCTGTCTTTTGGAAGTCGGTGGCTTTGTATTTTTAATTAATGTTTGCCACCGACTTTTGAAAGATAAGTTATTTAATTATTTTTTTTGGTGGTTTTTTCTTTTATTATTTTTAGTTTACCAAATTAGAAATGAGTACCTCCTCCTTGTTTAAAGTCGTTTAAAAATAGAGAAAATACTTTATATAAATTATAGTGGTTCAGGTGTTCACGTACCTATGTGAATTTAAATGTCTGTAAACAAGCCAACAATACAAGAGACATTCATTGTGTAGAAAAATACTACAATGAACAAGAATTTAAAAAAATGCTATGATTAACATTGACTGCCAGGTTCGCGGGAATATCGAGTAACCGCGGCCCAGGAACGTAAAGGGCTGAAGGACGCCGTGGATTAGAGTCAGCACAAGTCTGACAGTTCCTTTCGTCGTGCCTTGGTTGGGAGGACTAAATTGATGTTTTTACGTTTTTTTTTTTAAATAAAATGATTAACATTTAAAAGCAGTTGATCGAACCTTTTCGCTTATTTGTCACGGTTGAGACCACAGGCTGTCAAGGTAATCCAATTAAGCCCCTAATCTCATTAGTCAAAAGTCTAGACTGTCTCATTCCAAGAAATTAAACAGCTTTTAAGTTTTAACAGATAAAAAGCAATTGTGTTCCTGACCTTGGTTTAAAATTGTCAATCAATGCAATGTCAATTTTAAATGTTACAGTGTTTAGTTGAATTTGCTTCGTGCATTGTTTGTAATTAGCGATTAATTTAAAGTGTCCGGCTTTTATTCGATTTTCTTGTATTGAGACGCTTGAAGGTTAAGAATTGTAGGTATTTCTTTATCGTGGCAAAGTCATCAAATGACTCCCCGCACCCAGGGCAGCACGGTCCCTTCCGTCAGACTTGTACTGACCAAAATCCACGGTGTCCTTCAATAGACCTTTACGTTCCGTGGTCACGGTAATTCGTTAGTTCCAGGACTCACGAGGATCCCCTTAGAGTCTGCTGTGGTCATGAACCCAGCATGCATGCTTTGGCCTTCTTAGGGAGGCCTCGCCATAAGAGTTGTCAGTATTTAATGTAAAATCATCATATGAATCTTCCCGCAATTAACTTTAGGACTAACCCGTTCCTTCACTTGCCCTGTGCTTTCCAGAACCGCGGTGCCCTTTTATGATATTTCCGCGAATTGAACATATACCTTCCTTGAAAAATGGAGTATTTAAATATAATCATGGATACGTATCATAAGCCTAGACATTTTATTACGTCACTTTTCAATCGTAAGTTTATGTTTCAATTATTTATTATGATACTAAGACATAATTTATCGTCACTTTATCGATGTACAATCGAGAACAGAAAGTTTAGCAAATAAGTGCACCATTTTTTTACCATTTCTTTTCTAGGACACGCACATTGGGATGCCTATGTTCAGCAGTAAATAAATACAGGCTGATGACTGACTTTTATACAACGCCTAAAGATTACTTTGTTTAAAATACTTTGTAACGAGGTTTTACCAGACGGTAAAAAATGTTTTTAGGTTTGCCAAATAAGTTTAAAATATACATACGTCCATTATTTTAAAAACGTTCCGAATGATTAAATTACTGCTTTTGCAAATAGGGTACCCCAGAGATTCATTTTATTTATTACTAGCGGCCCGTCCCGGCTTCGCACGGGTGGAGGACCCGGTCTAAAACCCGGTCCCGATGTTTACAAACACAACAAAAAAATAATTATCCGAATCGGTCAAGCCGTCTTCATGCTATGTCGTGACAACGGAAAACGGGTTTCATTTTTATATACAGGGTGAATTTTTCAACTGGGCGTGGATGGCTACTTTCGAAACTATGAGGAATATCGAAAAACGTTGAAAGGAGTCTCGAGGCCGATTTTGACGAAAACTAAAACTGCATCATTGGATTTTAGAAAAATCAAAAATCCTGGCCAGGAATCGAACCCGCTGATTTTGGAAAAAAAATCACACCCTGTATTATTACACCGTTCGATAGTGTTGCTAATAAGGATCAAATTCTGGGAAGTAATCATATACGGCAAACTTAAGGAAATGGCAGATTTTTATGAAATTACTATTTTTCCATGTTACTTTACATCTACTGAGCCATAATTTATTCGAAATAATAAAATTTCATTTTTTCAATGTCTCACTGGATTTGACGTTTCAACAATCCCAGTGTGCTTAGCAATACGACATTATTGAGCTGAACTAAAAATAACATTATTTTAAAGAAGAAACGGTAACTTATGTTTCGAATACAGTCTTTGCCTTGAAAATTAATCAGTTTTTTTTGTAATTATACGTTTTCCTTAAGTTTGCCGTATATGATTACTTCCCAGAATTTGATCCTTATTAGCAACACTATCGAACGGTAAAATAATACAGAGTGTCATTTTTTTTTCCAAAATCAGCGGGTTCGATTCCTGACCAGGATTTTTGATTTTTCTAAACTCCAATGATGCAGTTTTAGTTTTCGTCAAAATCGGCCTCGAGACTCCTTTCAACGTTTTTCGATATTCCTCATAGTTTCGAAAGTAGCCATCCACGCCCAGTTGAAAAATTCACCCTGTATATAGATAGATGAAAATTACGTTCTATGCTATTCAAATAATTCTGTGTGAAAAAAATGTGGCCCATATTTTGACCACATTTCCCGTTCTTGTGGCTCTAGTGAAACAAATAAAGAAAGAATTTAGAAAAACAAAAAATTACGTAATATCTGCACAAAGTACCATAATGATTTTTTCTTGTACACTTAGTGTACACTATGCGAAAAAAAACAGTTTTATTTCTTAGCCAGGAACAAATCGTTGGGCAACGTACACTTGCGAGCCGGAATACCCGACCTCGCTCCACTTGCATGGCATTAGTACGACAATAGATTCCGCCTGTTTGCACGCCAGCCTACAGACAGACAGACAAACACTGCCTACTCACGCGTTTGTTCTTAACCGATTTCATAAAAGTGAAATTGTGAGTGATGCGACTTAGATTACTAAACGACCTTATAGTGCCCATTGTTCTTTTTTGTGATTTGTTTGTTGTTAAATCACGTATAGAAGATTTGTTTGTTTTTGTTTTGTTTTTAATGAATTTGTTAAGAATAATTAATTAAGTATCAAATTAGAATTTCGATTTTATTAAAATTAGTCATAATTGAAAATTAATTATCTTTTAATTATTATTTGTTTGGCCATATTATGAAAAAAAATGGTTCAATTCGTCTAAAAGGTCTGATAAAAGAGGACCTTTTTGCCGAGTTGACTGTCAAGTCTGACATCTTCATGAAGGAAATTTTTTTGACGACGACCATCGACTCTAGAGCGTTCGCTAGAAGATCGCGAAATCGCTACAAAGATTCGTAGCGATGTTTGGCTCTGCGCTCGGTTCTGGGGGCCGATTCTTGGTTTTAGAGATGGTGTTGAACTCGACAAAAATTTGTCAAATTCGCCATATTATGTCGAAGGCTAACGTTAGAGTTCAGTAGCCCCTCTGTTCGTTGTTCAGTTCGACAAAATTAAAAACGACGAAAGCTCGATGTTCTATAACAAGTTGATGATCAAGTCTATTAGCACCTTAAGGAAAATACTTTTCTTGAAGGCAAAAAAATGTATGCCGATAAAAAATGCCTTAGGAATTGGAGGGACCCCGTTTCAAATCTTCTTCCCTATCTCCTTTGTTTTACTTGAGCTGTAGGGAATAGCGATAATTCCGGAATTCTCAACTACTCAGCTTGGTTGGGGATTCCTCACTGCTCAACTATTCGCAGTTGAGCAGTGAGAAAAAGCGGGAAAATTACTTATTTTTGTTGCAACTACTTACTGTAAGGACACATGGTAATATTGTGTTAAGTATTTTGAAAGCGATGCAACACTAAATAATAAATACCCATGTTTAGTAAGATATTCTGAAATATTTTCACACACAATCACAGTACAATCATTTGAGTTTGTTTATTTTATAAACATGTTTATCATTATTAGGATGTTAGTACACTCATTTACACAAATTGTGATAGATATTTATTTCCAATAAGTCTTGTACAATATTTCATAATGAACTGAATATATAAATACATACTTTATTTTTGTTTTAAAAAACACTCCTTATAAATACAAGGACAAATATTTGAACTATCTCATTCACAAACACCCGGACTCCAAACAACTACCTTCGGTCATAAAAAATGTTTAGTTCGAGAATAGATACCGCTACTCGCACCCGACCAGTCTATCGCTCGGCCACTGCGCATATTATGCTGTCGAAAAGTGACAGAACAGAAAACACAACACAACGCCGCGCCGGGGTAAAATGTGTTTTATACGTATATTCAGAATGATCAGTAGTGGCCCAGTGGTATCGGCCCCGACTTACGAATTTTAGGCCATAGATTCGAACCCAGCCCGGCGCATAACTTTGTGTAATTAATTTCATCACCTCTGCTCTAAAAACGGTGTAGGAAAACATCGTTAGGAAACGGCATGTTCTAGAACCAAAATTCGAAGACATATTGTGTCATCTCGACCCGCACTGGGCCCGCATGGTGGATTATTACCCACTCCCTGTCACAGATAGGCCTGTGTCCCAGCAGTGGGAACATTATAGGCTGATGATGATAATCATAATGTTATTAATTATGCAAACCGTCAAGCACCAATGACAATTGACAAAGGACGTTAGGAAGTCGTAATTAAAAATGATTGAGTAAACTGCAAAGCCTACATTTTCTGTTTACATGAATAGTAAATATGTTAAAATGAAGGTAGAATGATAAATTAATTGTTTCATAATTATTCTTAATGTAACACTCGATACTGATACATATAAATTACGAGTATCATGGCCTGTGTCAAACAGTAAAAACAGTAATTTTTAAAATTAATTGTTCCCCGCATTATCACCCGCTGCTCCTATCAGTCTTTTTTTTTTTTTTTTTTTTTTTTTTTTTTTTTTTTTTTTAACGTGGTAAAATCATCAAATGAGACCTCCAACCCCGGGCAGGGCGGGAGGTACTGTCAGACTTGTACTGACTAAAATCCACGGTGTTCTTCAGTAGCCCTTTATGTTCCGGGGTCACGGTGATGGTATGAGTCCCGCAACCCCGGCAGGCTTTGGCCCTCTGAGAGGGGGCCCCGTCATTTTGCTGACAGCTCTTTGAGGCGCGCGTGGAACACGACGCGCCGTCGACACGGGCATGGTCTATGGTCGGGCGGCGAGTTGCCCTTTACTCGCCGCCCGCATGCCCGCGCCTACGGTGGCCGGAGATCGTCTTGCGACGTCCGACGCCGTGGGCGTCCACCACCGCGGGTGGGGCGGAGGGAGGACCTTGTCCTCTCTCTCACGCGGCCCGCCTCCTCCTTCGCGAGCATGACTGCTTCGCAGAAGGAGGCGACCGCTTCCCACTCCGTCTCGCCCCGCAGCATGGCCGCGACCAGTGCTGGGCGCGAGAGGTCTCCGCCTATCGCCGCCGTGAGGACACGTCGGTGCTCCGCCCAAGCGGGGCAATCCTGCACCGTATGCTCGACTGTGTCCTCCGGGCGATCTACGCAGTGGTGACACCCAGGCGTTTCTTCCTTTCTCATAAGACACAGGTACCTCCCGAAACATCCGTGTCCGGTGAGGACCTGCGTCAAGCGGAAGCTTAGGACGCCGTGACGTCTCTCCAGCCACTCCTCAAAGAGGGGTCTTATCGCCGCTATTGCGGCGTGCCCGGCCGTCGGTCGCGACAGTCGTGCCCTCCATACTGCCCTGAGATCGCGCCGGAGCTCTTCCCGCCGCGCCTCGACTTCTCGAGGCAGCGGGGTAACGCCCCGGCGCTGCGCCTCCACGCGCCATTCATAGACGCGCTGGAGGGCAGTCGCCTCCAGATCCCAGGGCAGCAATCCGGCGAGCAGGTTGGCCGATTCGCCGGCAATCGTGCGGTATCCCCGGATCATCCGGATAGCCATGACCCTCTGGCATGCGACCAATTTGATTGGTCGCGTCCGGATGCTTAGGGCCCACACTGGGGCCCCGTAGAGGGCCATGGACCGCACGACACCGGCGTACAGCCTACGGCAGGAGGCGTTTGGCCCACTGAGGTTGGGCAGGAGTCGCCTGAGGGCGCCCGCTGCCCGATTCAGTTTCGGGGCCAAACACAGGAAGTGCTCCCGGAAGTTGGCTGTCGAGGACGAGTCCCAGGTACTTCATCGTCCTCAAGACGCCGATGCGAACCCCTCCTACCGTAATGTCGTAACCCGACTGTGGCGCGTTGACGCGGCCATGAAAACACATGGCCTCCGTCTTGTGCAGCGCCACGTCGAGTCCCAACCGCCGGATCCTCTCCACGACTGTCGCGACCGCTCGCGTCGCCAAGTCGGCCGCCGCCTGGTGCGACTCTCCCTCTGCCAGGACGAGCGTGTCGTCAGCGTAGCATACTACGCTGACGCCGTCCGGGAGGTCGCCGCGCAGCACCCAGTCGTATCCGATGTTCCACAGGTGCGGCCCCAAGACCGAACCCTGTGGAACACCGCACGACATCTCTCGCCGAGTCCATTCTCCCTGGTGACCGGGGTAGATGACGGGGTGACCGGGGTAGATGACGGGGTGACCGGGGTAGATGACGGGGCTCCTATCAGTCTTAGTGTAAATGTTTATTTATTTAAAGTACACCAGCAGCAAAACATACAATGTTGTGATCGAAAACAAAAATATAAACTTAGTGCTGGTATGTACGCCTATGACAGGTGTACGCAACATTTACCATAAAAATATTAAATTATAATTTTATTTTTATTAAACTAAATGAAAAATGAATAGAAATTTGAAAACAAAAAAAAAAAAAAAAAAAAAAAAAAAAAAAAAAAAAAAAAAATAATAAAGAAAGAAAGAAATTGACAAAGAAATTACTAAGTAGGTTGATTAATGCGTTCCCCTATCTCCGAGACTAACCGTCTGAACTTGTTGAGAGAGACGCAATGTTAAATAGCCTTCCTCGATAAATGGGCTATGCAAGACAAAAATATTTTTTCAATCCGAACTAGTAGTTTCTGAGATTAGCGACTAAAAATATAAAAGTAATAAGTATAACTATAATCAATTAGGTAGTATATTTTTTTAATTCGTTATCAAAAAATATTATTTCCTGGTAATAATAATTCTAGTAATAATAACTCTGGGATTTTTCTGGGGTGTTTAAATCGTTAAATTAGTCATAATCCTTTGGTTTAGCAGAAAGGACTGTATTGAATGGACTAAAAACCATTATTTTTGTCTTCACATGCCCTTTGCGTTACCGTTTTAGTTTCCCGCGACCCATCCTTACAGATAAAAAGCCAGCCTTAGATACTCGTATTATTATTGGATTTTTGCTGACTAAACCCATCCTGTTCTTTCAATAGACAATTGCGTTCCAGGATCGTAGTAACTATCTATCAAGGTCTTGCTTTAATTTAGTACCTATGACATAATTCTACGAAATGTCACGTCAGATATCTTGTCAGTGCGCATGCGCAGTAGGCCGCGACTTCCGCCCAAACAATCGTATTAGTTGGTATTATAATTATTAAACAAGTATGCTGATTGATTGATTGATAACGTTGACATAATCAGTTGTTGTAAGTACTTTACTGTTTGTTTATTTTCAATTTGTAATAGTTAGCTTTTGCCCGTGGCTTTACTTGTTCATTTACCGTTACATGCTACAAAATACAGGCAAATATTTTTTATACATTGTTAAATCATCGAATTAGTCCTCCCACCCATCGAATGAGTCCGCATGCCCGAGCCTACGCGGTGGTCAGAGATCGTCCTGCAACCTCCGTTGCCGTGGGCGTCTACAAGTGCGGCTGGTTAGTGAGGTGGACACTGTCTTCTCCCTTACGCGTCCCGCCGCCTCCTTCGCTAGCATGACTGCTTCGCAGAAGGAGGCGACTTCTTCAGGCAGATAAATACTTAAGATAGGATTTGTGACACATGTAACCCGCCTACTAGCTAGAAATTAAATTAAGCTGTAATAATGGTGGTCTATATAATGCTGTGATTAGTTTAATTTAGACATAGTTCAACTTAAATTATCTACTCTTTAGATAAAATATCCAGAGACATTTTCTTAGATACGTGCTAGGATAGATAAAATATATCTAGGTCCGTAATATGTATAACGGGGCCGGGTACGGGGACGGGTATTTAGAGGGCCTAATCCTGCCGGGTTCGCGGGACTCACGAATTACAGCGACCCCGGAACGTAAAGGGCTACTGAAGGACACCGTGGATTTTAGACAGTATACGAGTCTGACAGTCCCTCTCGCTCTTGTGTTGTATGTATCAACAAGACAGCGAAGAGGTAACCTAAACCTTTCTCATGAGTTGCTAAGTTCAAACTTGAAAACCATTTGAAAATCGGTTCGGCAGTTTTGAGATTATTGCAGACAGACCCCGTGGTGAGAATTCCTTTTATAATTATGAAGTGATTTATAAGATAGAACTTTATTTTGGCACTAAACAATAAAGTTGGTCTTTCTAGTCAATACATATTTCAATTATGATTAATTTTTGTTCCTAGTTAGATTAAATGACTGAAATTACCTTGAAAGTGGCTTGAAATAAATCCTATTTAATTCAGTAGTTAGGTCTAATAAGAATGCAAGTTGAGGTCAACTTGTGGTCAATTTTTAGAAATGCAGTCTTAAACGTAGTACAGAAAAGGTTTCAATTGCTGTTCAATTATTTTGTTGCGACATTATTTTGAAATTGAATTGATATTGATGTTAAATACTAGACTTAATCATCGAAAGCGTCCTCTCATCCCGGGCAGGGCGGTAGGGACTGTCAGACTCGTACGTACTGACTAAAATCCACGAGAAAATTGCGGATTCAATAGCCCTTTATGTTCCGGGGTCACGGTAATGAAATAAGTCCCACGACCCCTGCAGGCTTTGGCCCTCTAGAGGGGGGGCCCCGTCATCATGCTGACGCTCTTTGAGGCGCGCCTGGAACACGACGAGCCGTCGACCCGGGCAAGGCACCTGGCACCTGCGAATAATTTTGACAGGAGCCTTATGTCGAATAAATAAGGTGCAAGTAGTTCAGGTGCCATTGTCAGCCCTTCGTGGAATACCTCAGCTAAACATTTTCGTGAAAGGTTTCGTTGACCCATAGAGAACGCAAAGGCCTACTAAATGAGTAGTGTAAAAACTCTTATTTTAATTTAGGACGAGCCACAATCAGGACTCCGTTGATGTTACTGAGAAATTCCAAATAGAAAACTCAAAACTGTGCTCGATCTGGGAATCGAACCCAAGACCAAGGAGTCAAATTAATTTGCTGTTCCGATTATTGTTATTCAATATGGATGACATGAATGAAAAAGGAGTAAATGATTCGGTGACGTTTGATAGGGAAGAATGGAAGAAAAAAACGTGTTGCGCCGACCCCAAATAAAATGGGATAGGGGCAGGAAGATGATGACGAAGATGATGAATATGGAATCGTAAAACAAAACAATGCCTCAATTATATTTTTTCGATTATGGAAAACACCTACATTGCGCTATTGTTCGTGGAAATAGACATTAATTTACAGCCTATGTTTTACTTACTTGTAAAGTTGAGATATTTATGACAGTTGAAATTCGCGTGGAATAATTTAATTTAATCAATTCTAGTCGTATAGATTTCGATCTTGTTGAATTCATAAATAATGTTCTAAGACATTTATTAGACCTATGACAGTTTGTTGAATGTTGATATTTCTTGATGTAGTTGAATTTATTGTCCAGTGAATTTAGATTGTATCCGATTATAATTCATTCGGATATTACTGTATCACGGGGTTTGACTATTAACATTCGTCTGACTAGGGTTTGTATTAAAAATTATGTGGAACTGAATATTTCACACTATCTGTTGCTCGTGTCTTTGCTCACGTTGCACCCTGATATCATACTCTACACATATAATCTCTATGGTCCCATATAAATCTGTACCAAACTTCATCAAATCAAATCAAAAGCATTTATTTCAAATAGACCAATACCTCTTGCACGAGTTTTCACTATTTTACTTTACAGTATTTACAGCGTTTCATGTATGAAAAAATGGAACAGCGCCTCTGGTGTGCGAAGAAGGAACTAATTTTTCCCTTGAAAATTGTCAATTTGAAATTGTCAAAGTTCCAGTTTACTTTACGTCTCAAATACTGAAAACTCGTGCTAAGGGTACTGTAGGGCACTTTTGAAATGTCAAAAATATATCAATATCGTTTCAACCGGTTTGAAGTGAAAACGGAACATCCATGGTATGTGTTACACACTTTGTTCCTTTATTTGTTCTGGTGAATCATAAAAAAAAAACAAGCTGTTCAAAACCGCCTTTTTTTAACCGACTTCAAAAAAAGGAGGAGGTTCTTTCCTTGATAGAAACGTTAAATGAGTCGATTTCGCCCAGGTCAGCACGGGAGCGCCTGTCAGACTCGTAGTATCTAAAATCCACTGTGATACTTCAATAGCCCTTTAAGTCCCAGAGTTGCGGTAACCTGATAAGACAATTTCGCGACCCCGGCAGGATCGGGTTTGTTGAACTCAATGTGAATTAGTTCCTTAGTAATTTTATGCTAACCTTCACGTCATTTAGGTCCTTTTCGTCCAACTAGGTACCTACCTATCCCAAACGTCAAAATATTTTTATAAATAAAAGGTATAAATAAAGCCTTCTAAAGTAGCACCTTACGTATCAACTCCTTCACAATATTAATCAACATTTCTACAGCAACTTATTAATAGTCTGATCTTGATATAAGTGTCATATTTACGATTATACACTATCTGATTATAAGTCTGTCTGTCTTGGACTAGTTATCGCGTAGCTAACTGACCAGTAGGAAATCCGTTTATACCGGCAGTAAATTAAATAGTACAGTCGTTCACGAAAGTGTTCGAATGTCGAATTTTGTTAAGCTGAGGTATGCTACATTGGGCACCTGGCACATTTTTTTTTGTATCGTGGTAAAATCATCAAATAAATGAGTCCTCCCACCCAGGGCAGACCGGGAGGGACTGTCAGACTCGTACTGACTAAAATCCACGGTGTCCTTCAATAGCACTTTATGTTCCGGGGTCACCGTGATGGTATAAGTCCCGCGACCTGGACAACTGGTACATGCAAAAAAAAAATTAAAGATTGAACTTTATGACGTATTTTGAAATTTATGTCTTACTTTTACCTCCTATCTGTAACGGGAATAGAAAAATAGCTTTTTCAAAAAAAAATGTAACCGCCTTCAAAACCAACCACTAAAAAAGAGTAAAATAACCTACAAAATAACTTTTCTTTCGGAAGTCGGTTTTTTTTCTCATTGTCTTTTTTGCCACCGACTTCCGAAAGAAAAGTTATTTTGTAGGTTATTTTACTCTTTTTTAGTGGTTGGTTTTGAAGGCGGTTACATTATTTTTTGAAAAAGCTTTTATTTTACTCTTTTTAGTTTAAATATGCAACCCAAATTCTTGTCAATTAGTGTACATCATTTTCTTACATGTGCACTAGAATTTTATAATCTGTAGCACCGGTACTAACATCGCTAATGTACAAAATTAGCTAATAAAATTCCCTATCTCAAAAACTACTGAACCGATTTTGATGAAACTTACATACAGTGTTCCCTCAGTTGAACGATACCTAATCTAACAAAAAAAGAATGACTTAAATCGGACTTGTAGTTCCGGAGATAAGCGAACACAAACCAAATCAGTCGATGCCTACTCCTTACTGTTAAGGAGTTGTACCTTCCATCATCAGCTCAGCTACATGAGATTATGATCACCATACGCAAATACTTAAATTACTTCATAATATTTGCGGAAAACTATATGTGGGCCTATAAAATTTGAGGGTTGCCCTCGATTTCTCCAGGATCCAATCATCAGATCTTGATTTGGTGAATATGGGACCAATCCGGAAGCATCTCCTTTTGAACAAAAAAAGAATTTTGAAAATCGGTCCACAATCGCCGGAGAAATCGCGTAACAAACACACAAAAAAAAAAAAGAAAAAAAAAACATACCGTCGAATTGATAACCTCCTTCTTTTTGAAGTCGGTTAATAATATGTACCTAATATTAATAGTTTTATGAGTGGCGTCAGTGAAAGAAAAGTATAAAGATCTTAATATGGTCATATTTTTGATTGATGTTTGTGTTTGATTCGATGAACATTAATGTTGATCGAATAGCGCAAAATAAAAGCAGATCGAATAAAATATGAATGAAGAGGACGACGAAAGAAAAGCACGAATCCAGTGTGTAGAAGAACAAGTAATTACCAAAAATAATGGATTTTTTTTCAGTAGTTCTCTATATCTAAACTCTTATTATTATTATTTCCTTTATTTATCTTTCTTACTTATTAGTTTACATTTTTAAATATTTTTACAAAAAAGAAATGAAAAAGTACCACCAGTACCGGGAACAGGGTCCGGGCCACCAGTGGTCAGGGCTCTTGAGAGAGGAACCTCCTAACAATACGCGCCGTGTCCAGAAGTACTGCCTTTTGAATCAAATTATTATTATTATCTCTACTAGCAATGCTTTAAAAAACAATTAAAAAAAACAAAAGAAATGTCTTAGACCATTCAAAGTTTGAAGTCTGACACTTCAATAATATAACTCAATTAAATTGCATCACCCGCCATCCATATTCACATTATTCACACCTCTATGTCTATCAAGTCATTTTTTATGGAACTTTCTCCAAATGATTGATATCTCTATTAATTGACAGGTTTCTTGTTTTACATGATAAAAGAATTCATTACTAAGTCTCCATTTTTAAAGACGGATACCTATTACATTGTTTTAAAATTTAAAACTAATAAATAGTATAGAAATAATAAACTTGCAATATTATTAAGATTAGATAAGATGCATAAAAATTGTCTTCCTGTGTGACTGTCTTAAATGGACGACATTCTGGCACTGGAACGCAAAAAGCAACAAAAAGAATAGGTTGGATTATAGTCAGTAAAGTCTGTCAGTCTTTCCTTTCTATTTAGTTAATAAAGGCTAGACTAAACTGAACCCTAAACGCAATTCAATTAATAAACAACCAGTAGCCAGACTAGCCTTAGGCTATCGCAAATAATCGTGACTAAACACACGCAGCAAATCTAATAATCACACAGCAAAAAATAATCAGAACACAAAATTATCTGTCATCACAATTTTTTACGAAACTTTTTGCTAATTAAGCGACAAGGAACAGAATAGGAAGCGAAATATAATTTCATAACCGTTTTTTACAATGACAGTGGACAAAGACAAAAAAAATCAATATTCGTTGTTAAGTTTGTGCGTGACTGTACAAAATCGTGATTGTCCAACGGGGACAATATTACTATGCAGATATTCCGCGTTATTGGTTAATAATTAAATTGTAACAATATATACCACGCCCTTTCGTGAGCGGACTATGAAAATAATAATACAAATCATTATGCGGTGTTATAAAATGACAAATGATCATTTTTGCAAGGCTAATCGTTGAGGTATGCGGCTTATTATTTTTTTCATTGATCTAGTTATTATTAGTAACGCCTAAGGCTAAATCCTGGACGTGATTGACAGGGCGGACAAAGGACAGTTTGATTAAAGCGGTCATTACTAAACAAAAAAAAAATACGATTGCTTTATTTCAGTCTGATGACTAGCATGGCGTCGTAGAAATGGGTTTTGTCGACGGGAGAATAGACAAAATGACTGAACGTAAAAGATTTTTATCGATTTAAGCATAGCAATGTTTAAAATATAAAAATAATAGAAAATATATGTTTCTATTCTTTAATAGTGTAAGAATCGTGTCATACTTGTGAAAAAAAACAGTCGATTTGTATAGAAAAATAGATAAAATAACTTTGTCTTTTCTTTGTAGAATAGAGATAGAACCGCCATGCTACGCGTGCAGGAAGGTATTTTTTTCCACAACTAAAAAGCTTTTTAGTTTACGGAACTTTTAAAAAGTTAAAATAAAATCTTTAAAAAGATAAAATTAAAAACACGTAATAAAAAAGATATAGCCTGAAAAAGTATCGAAAACAGAGGATTATGAAAGATTATGAATATAATAAGAGGATTGCCTATTACTTTAATTCAGATTACTATGAGCTTTATAGACAATCAAATATGTCATATAATAAGTTATATTAAAACACGACTAATTTAAACATTTTCTCCACATTTGCACCTGTCTTCTTAGTACTGAAAAATTACTTCTTAACACATTGACAATTTATGTAACTGACTGCAAGTTTCTAATACAATAGGATTAAGGACAGCCTTCATTTATGTGAGACAAGACTCTCATTCTTGCAATAACATTTTGTTTAGCTAAAAATGTGAAAGTTTACAAGTTGTCTTTAAGCACTTGTAAGCTGATTAAAAAGCTGACCGCTGACGAGCTTACTAAATAAGTAATCAGTTAGCATTATGAGTGGTAATCGCCAATTACCGGGACGAAAAGCTTTACGTGCCTCGGAAAGCACATAAAGCCATTGGTCCCGGCTATCATTTGCAGATCTTTGACAGTCGTTACTTTTAATCAGAACCAATTTTACGATGAGGTAAATTGTGTCGCTCAGTTACTGGGTTGTGGAGGTCCGATAGGCAGTCGTTCTCTGTAAAATACTGATATTTGGATTTTTCGGTTTGATTGGAAGCTGACCCCAATATAGTTGGCAAAAGGCTAGGTAGATGATGATGAGTGGCAAATCCACGAAAAATTTGACAGAGGTTTGTCGTTAATATACACTTAATTCCGTAGTTATGTTCAAATTACATTATGCGAAAGGTTATTGAACGTTGTTTGAAAATTAACTAAAGTACGATAATTAATTGTAGTCAGTAAAATGACAGTAAAATGACATTTGTTCACTATTAAATATACTAAATTTCCTTGTTTTAGTGACAGTTGCACTTGTCATTTTACTGACTACAATTAAAAATCGTACTTTACGAATTAATTAATTAATTACTAGTCTAGTCTATACTTACCTTTATAAAGCGGAAAAGTGTGTTTGTTTGTTTGGTTGAATGCGCTAATCTCAGAAACTTCAGGTTAAAATTGAAAATTTCCATTTATCGAGGAAGGTTACAGGCTAGAAAACATCACGCTACTACTGAAACTGCGGGAACAGCTAGTAATATTATAAATGCGAAAGTTCGTATATTCGAATGGGTGAATGAATATTTAATTACTCAATCACGTCAAAATTCCTGAAAGATGACTCTTAAATAGGTGACAGTCTGGAGAGACACATAGGATACTTTATATTCCGATTTCAGGTTCCTCTGGGATAAATTTTAATTATGATTAATTTAATTATAATAATAATTCAATTTTTATAGTAGTAGCGGGCGAAGTTACTGGCAACAACTAGCCGGTATATTGTTTTCTTCATAAGAAGTCACGACGTCACATCAGATAATTATTTTAACACTTAAATGATAATGAATTAGAAGGTTGTCTGTCTGTGTTGCTGTTTTTTTTGGTAATATTTCTAATAAATGTATCTAAGTCTGTTTTGATGGTGATAACTAGTCACACGTGGTTTTATTTAACACTCATTGATAAACTGAAAATAATATTGCTACTATATTATACATGTAATACATATTTATTTTTTTAGAACCAGCCCCTTTCGCAATTAATTTAGACACCCTTATGGTTTTGGTTCAGTCTTTTCGAAAAAAAAAGGACTTACATTTTTGCATTGTATAAAATGCTATTCAGCATATACGTCCATTAGAGTAAAACCTCTAAAAACTAAAACCTGTCTAATACCTATATAATTCTTTCTCGGGTCGACGGCGCGTCGTATTCCACGCGCGCCTCAAAGAGCGTCAGCAAAATGACAGAGGACCAAAGCCTGCCGGGGTCGCGGGAATTATTTCCATCACATAAAAGGCTATTGAAGGACACCGTGGATTTTATTCAGTACAAGTCTGACAGTCTCTCCCACCCTGTCCGGGGTAGGAGGACTCATTTGATGATTTTACCACGCAAAAAAAAAAAAAACTTTTTCTTTGTCCCGACTCATATGTATAGAAAGTGAATATGTACTAAAATCTTTCAACAATATCAATTCATTAGGTAGTCATACATATTTCTAACATACGACATTTACAATCTCTCCATCAATCAATCTATACTTACTTACAATATAAATGTGCAAGTCACTCTGTGTCTGTAATATTTTTACATCTTGAGGACTGGACAAGGATTTTGTTTGATATTAAACAAAATTGAGGATTTTTAAATGTTATACGCAATTTGAAGGAAGAAAAATTTGGTTTCGGACAGGATTTGAACTTATGGTCTTCCGATTCCTAAAGAAATGCCGAAAGTACAGATAGCGCGCGAGTTGAATGTAGTCGGGGTCTGAGGTGAAGAGCCCCCCGCTACCCGCACGCCCCACCTCACGCGCCTGCAGTGTAGTACTTTGCCATCCTTGTCAACAGCACTATCGCATTCCTAAGCTCTGCATTCAACTCGCGCGCTTAGTGTAGAGATAAATCAAGATCTTGTTTAGGATGATGGAATACCTTTTTTTTGGAACAGAAGTAAAATTGCTTACCATCATACATACGAAATAAAGAAAAACTAAAATAATATGGATTGAACACCTCATCTTATCATTTAGAGCTCAAAGAAAACAATCGATATTGAATGATTAAATCGCAATCTACGTGCCTGTTAGTGACCTAGTGTGGGTTAGACCAACTAACTTTGATGCCAAACCATGTCTATAGTACCGTAAATACGAGTGAAGCCGCGGGTATAAGCTAGCAATCAATACTATTCGGCATCCATCGGCCGTGACCTTGTGACTTGACGCACTTTCTTTGCGTCGCGACGCGTCGGGTAACCTCAGTGGCGTGCGGTGTTATGCAATGCGCAAGCGACGGCGGCTTATTTGTTTGTGCTTGTATCTTGGTGACTCGTCTAGACGTTTGAAATATGGCGTGATTTGTAGGAATTCCAAGTTTGTTGTTAGAAGGTTTGTAATATTTGGAATTTTGTGGTAGAAATTGGTACCTAATATCTGCTTCATGACTGGCCGTTAAAAAGTAAAAATAAACCTTCTGTCTTGGGCCAGAGAGTATGTTTTTATGTCCAGTGTGGTGGCTCGTCTAGACTTTTGAATTATGGCGTAAATAATATAGTAGGAATTCGATATTCGGTGTTCGATGTTTGTAACTCTATAAGCGCCACAATTGCTGACTGGCCCTGTGATAGTGGAAGCAATAGAACCGTTTACTACTGTAGAATTGATGTTCTTTTCCATAATCCAAAGGTTCCTAGATTCCATGTGGCCAGTTCAGGCATTGAGCTGCTTATTTTAAAAAGCCATTTTAGCAGAACCATATTAGAATAAGATTACGTGATTCATATGATAGATATCCTTGAAAGAATTAACTAGTTTCAACCAATCAAATGGCTTGAATCTAGTTTTAAGTAATGTTTGAGTATTGAGGTTCTGTTAGGGACCTAAGAATTCGCTTACAAGCGTGTGATGAATTGTCATATTTCTATACCAACAACCAACAAGGTGAGAAATCAATCTGGCCATATTTGGAAACATTGCAAGTTTACTTAAAATTAGGTTATAGTTGTCATTCAGTAGCTCAAAGTGCGATAAGTAGCCCACTTGACACTTCACTCGTCAATTTCTACTGTAATGTTTGGCATATGAATTGAAATACCTAGTTAAATAGTGTATTACTACATCTGTGAGCTCTGGGGGTCGACAGTAATCGTTTAGCACGAGATTATTCTGCCTTGTAATCGTATATTATCACAGTCTGTGATACACGATTGATATAATATGACGACATGGAGCTGGAAGACGGCCTTAAGGCCATCTTCAGTTTGCGGCAAACTAGCAAACCCATCGAGCTTAGATTTGTTTGATTCATCTTGACGAGTACTTTTGTTAGTATTTTTTTTTAACAATAAAATCTTGTTTTTAAAAAGAATTGTTTATTTCACTATCTCGCCAAACGGTAACCGAAGATGTGGTCAACGGTGAAGCACGCTGGACTAAAAGGTAACCTGTTCACTTTTGACTTAAAAAGCCCAAGTTTGTAGCTATCAAATAGAGAGAGAGAATACAAACCACCAGATGACCCTAAGTCTTACCGGCCCATAACATTATTACCATCTTTGGGAAAGCTCCTGGAGCGTCTTATCGTCCCACGATTGTTACCGGACGGGCCCAAATTCCATAAAAATCAATTCGGTTTTACTATCGGGAAATCAACCTTTGATGCAGCACTTTCTGTTAGGAAAATGGTTAATAGCTCCGAGCACAAGTACGTACTTGGAATCTTTCTAGATATTTCCGGGGCTTTGATAACGCATGGTGGCCAACGCTACTACTTAAAATAAAAGCTCGTGGTTGCTATAATAATATCTTTAATCTTGTTTGCTCGTACTTTTCTAATGGATCCGCGAAACTTAAACTCGGACATCATTCCGTATCGAAACCTCTTACCATGGGCTGTCCTCAAGGTTCGGTTATCGTCGCAGGACCCAAGACAGGTAAATTCATTCTCCGGGACACGTCAGGCTTCATTGTCTCGGCGCTTTTCTGGTGGTTGCCACTGTTGATTCTGGCTCTCAGGAGTTGCAGTGGTTTGGGAACAGTGTGGCGGGTTTGTCCCAAAAAAAAAAAAAATCGTTTTGTATAACTGTTCAGGTGGAATTTTGTCATTGATTTGTACTGAATTCCCGATGAAAATGCAACAAAATGAAAAAAATATCCTGGCACTGGAACGCATATGGTAACCGCAGGAGCAAGTTGGACTTTTAGTCGTTAGGAGTCTGACAGTCCCTTCCACTCCATCATATGATTTGATTAGTTTTTTCCACCTAAAAATACAGAAAAAAAATTGATGGCGAGATTATTGCCATCAACCGACGCTGAGGAATAATGAGATTAATGGAAACACCCAATAACACAATCTCCATGTTTTTGTGTATCATTTTTAAAACCCCGTGTAAAATTTCATCTATTATGGAATTACCATACATAATAAAAATTCATGCTAAAAAAGTGGGAATTCATTCCAAAATTACCGGCCGGTATTTTGTATAAAAAAATGTTGCATACATTTTACAAAAATATTATGTTGAGTTTGGCAGCACGTGACTGTATGTTCGATTTTTAATTTGTAATTATAATTTGCATGTTAATTAATATTTTATGATTGAATAAATTAGTCGTTAGCATCCGAAATTAATATTGTATCTAATATTTTCCAAATCCTGATCTATTTTCTTCAACGGATTTGTAATTTTTTTTATCTATGGTTTTTACCATAAATAATAACTTCATTTATCGCCATTCTCAAATGACATCTTAGAAATACGTTATAAACGGCTACAAAATATTTAGAGGAATAAAACGCTGGTATTTACGTAAACATTAATATTGATTAGAAGAAACATGACATTTTGATTAATTATATTGCAAATACTGCATTTCACTAGGTCCTAACAGTTATCGCAGTCTTATGTAACACTTATTACGACATACAGAAATATGAGGACTTCAGGGTTGAATGTATGTACCATTTTTTATTATATAAAAAACTAAATTTTTGTAAAAAAAACTGGGCCATGGAAGAAATAAAAATTACATTTTGGGACAAAAGCAAATAGTTAATAACGAAATCAGGAATACTAGAATATTTCTTTTCTACTTAAACATTTTCATGCTTGTGCCGACATTTTTTTTTCTACATTCTATAATGTTGACTATTATTTATTATGTCGACAAAACCCATTTCTACGGTCTCATAAATTAGGCGCATTGGTTACAAATTCTATTTTTTAAATGTTACCACTAACAATGCTGTCTTCATGAAAACCATAGACAAATTTTCAGATGATGCGTACTTACCAGTGCTAACCCTAATTTTATGTGTATAGGCAACGAATTTGGCGCCGAATTTCATTAATACATATTATAATTTTAATCAATCAGTCTGAAGCCTAATGGATGCGCTAAAATGTCGAATTTTATCTTAATTTATCGATGCGATGTCTATATTTCGACTTTAGTAGGTATTATACATTTTTTTATATCACCCAGATTTTGTCAGATTACATAGAGTTTCTGTAGCTTAAATGTTTTAAAGATTATTTAAATCTTTATTGGATTCCTACATATGTGATGTTAGGACCGCCAATTTAAATTGGTTACTTACACATGCGGATAGCGAGTAACTGGTGACTCCGCTTCCGATCATGAACCAAGCTCGGGTCGACACGTTTTGTTTCACGCGCTCTTATTAGGCCTGTCAGTAATCTGCCGGGGCCTCGTAGAGGGCCAAACGCCTGCCGGACTCGCGGGAGTGTCCAAATAGGTAACCATGATACTCATTTTTCGGGACACATCTTCAGCTTGATTGTCTCGGCGCTTTTCTGGTGGTCGCCACTGTTTATTCAGGCTTTCAGGAGTTGCAGTGGTTTGGCAATAGTGCGGTGGGATTGACCCAGAAAAAGGAACACCTTGGATTTTAGTCAGTACGAGTCTAACAGTCCCTTCCGCGCCACCCCGAGGAGGAGCTTATGAGGAATAGCTTGTTTGTTTTTGATCTCCGTGTGTTTGCACTTCCTTAACGCAAAAAAAAGACTACATGGAATTGAATGCCCTCTTTCGCGTTTCACGGAAACTGCATTCAATTCCATAGAATATAGGCGTTCGTAAAATAAAGGTTGTGATGCAAGAATAAAAAAATTGACACTAATTGAAACTAAACTCGGGTAAAAGGTAGAATAGAATAAAGTTCGGGGCGTGTCAACATAACGAGAATCCATACGGAAGTGTCAATGAAATATGGACAAAAAAACCTAGCACATGACTAATACTTGATTTGTAAATGTTTAAAAATACCTGTAAAGTTAGTTCATTAGTTAAAACATTGTTACATTGTATAGCATAACTCCTGAAACAATTGAATGAGTAATGTTTTTCAAGGTTTGTTTAACATTAAGTAAGTTTCTATCTGCTTTTAGAAATGTGAATCATTTTTACTGCTGTTTAAGAAGAACTTATAATATTTTTTTTTTTAGTATTATTTTCCTTACTTTTTTTTTGGCGTGGTAAAGTCATCATCTGTGTCCTTCCACTCTGGAGGCAGAGAATCTGTTATACTCTTACTGAATAAAAATCCAACCTGTTTTTTGAGTTGCCCTTTGCGTACCATGACCACGGTGACCTTTTATCACAGCTCTTAACTTGAATTTAACGTTCAAAAAAGATGAGCAGGTCTTAATAAGTTCTAGCTAAACGTTAGGTAACCATCACAGTACTTTCATTTTTATATTCAAGGCAGCGACTTCTTTAAATGACAATTTATAAAGATTATATTTATGTTATAAAATAAACATCAATATTTTATTTTGTTTATTTAACAGTAATGCAAACGAAGGTTTGCGGTTTACTTTAAGTTTCGTAATGTTACTTAGTCTTAAATTAATATTGAATGTTTAGAAAATTAAATTATATTAGAATACTCGTAATTCTTTATTCTACGTAATTATTTAGAAATTTAGCCTGAATTAATATAACAAGTTAAAAATGAATAATATAGAAGGAGTAATAATAAGCTTCAAATGTTGCAAGACGTACAAAACATTGTAAAAATAAATTATTTGGATGTAAGTAGAAAATGGTAATAAATGCCCGTTTTGCTCGAGACTTGGCTGGGGCACTGCGTGCCCCCAGATAAATTCTTCATCATCTGCCTAGTTAAGTTTTGATCGGCTTACAGTGGAACCAAATGCAGCTAAAATCAGTATTTTACATAGAGCGACTGCTTATCTGATCTCCACAACTGAACTCCAGTAACTGAATAATACGTTTCTCTTTGTGAACACTGGTTGTCAGACTTGCGAGCTCCTGAATAATAGTAACGACTGTCAAAGATGTGCAAATGACTGCTGGGACCAGCGGTTTTACGTGCTTTCAGCGTCACGGAGGAAGGTCGCTGAGATAGGTGGTCACTGGTCACTCATCTACAGTCCAACCTCGATAAGCGGAGCTTAACCACTTCACTTCGTGTGCAATAGTTTTTAAGTTTATTTATTCATACTTATATATATCTTGTGTTTTTATAGGCCTTTATTGCCTGAAATAAAGGATAATATAAAATAAAAAAATAGCCTGGAAGATCGACCTGTATTATTATTTAGCCACGAGCTCCTACATAAAAAAAAATAGAAATAGCCTTCTATACTCCATATAAAAAGAAATATATGAAAATATTCTTCCATAACCAATAGCGGTATTTAAAGATCTACCAGAATATTATTTGTTATTCAATTTATTTTTAAGTACGTTTGCAGAGGTCATTAGCATGTAAAGCGGTGATTACGAATGAACAGGTATCTACTTATTCCATGTTTAACCTGAGCTTTGCAACGTTAAGTGCCTACACTTGGACTTTATGCCTAGATTAAATAAAAAGGTATTGTCATCAATAATAAGTTTGTTTTTTCTCATATAAATATATTTGTATCTGGCAACTAACTGTTCCCCGTGGTTTTACTTCCGATGCTGGACTCTTGTTGGTCGTAGCGTGGTGATTAATAGCCTTTCATGCTAAATGATTATCCAATCAAATGGATTTTTTAAATTCGAATTCAGTAGTTCCTGAAATGAGCGAGTTAAATTCAAAACTCTTGAGCTTTATTATATTAGGATTGAAATGCACTGGCACGTATTTCTTCGATTATGGGACATCATCGCTGTTTGTATTTTTTTCCTTCGCCTGTACTGTACCAGTTCTGAGCAAAAGCCCCCTCAATTCCTTTCAGACCATTTTTGTCTGGGCCGTTTGGATTTACCACACTCTATTTTTTATGTTTTCGATTTGGAACCCAGGCATAAACAAATTGTTTTTGTAATTTATTCCTGATGTTTGTTTTAAACCTAATACGACTATATGGCAATGTCGATGTCGCAAAGAACTGTCACTTTTTGGTTTAATAAACCAATGTTACCAAATTAAATATTGTCGTCTCTCAGATTACGATTTTGAATAAAATTTGAATTGCAAGCATTCAGTAACACCCTCTTAAGATTAATTATTAATCTTAAGATTCTTAAATGCCAAGAGTTTTGTAAATTAACTTTTGAAACCCAATTTTATTAGATACTAGATTTTGCCAGCGGATTCGCCAGTTCAAACCACCATCCCACCCCTTTTTTTATCGTGGTGAAATCGTCAAATGAGTCCTCCCACCCCGGGCAGGGCGGGAGGGACTGTCAGACTTGTACTGACTAAAATCCACGGTGTCCTTCAATAGCCCTTTATGTTCCGGGGTCACGGTGATGGTATAAGACCCCCGACCACCATCCCACCCCTTATTGCCTATGTTACTCAGGACCAAAGCAGCTTTCAATTACTGGTGAAAGTATTTTTGAAATCGTGCCAGTAGGTTCGGAGTCTATAAAATACAAACAGACATTCAATTTTTCTCTATTTATAACTAGCGGCCCGTCCCGGCTTCACACGGGTTGAACCTGGTCCTCTAAAACCTGGTCCCGATGGTTACAAACACAACAAAAAAATAATTATCCGAATCGGTCCACCCGTTTTCGAGTTATGAGCTTAGCAACACATTTTGCGATCCATTTTTTTTTATAGATTATTATTATATATAGAAGTATGAAGATGATGAAGTAAATAAAGTTAATCTTAGTCCAACAAATGGAATGGTTTGCTCATGTCGTGACTCAAGTCTAGGTCAAAGGTGACAGAAACAAACCTTACAAAGATTGAGCTTAACCAGAAAAAGCTTATTTCAGTGTTACTTTGAAAAGATTAATGAAATAAACATATCACATCGATCGTTATCATCGATACAGGCCCTGTACTGTAACTGTACAGTTTTAACCCATATTTGCTAGGGCTTGCCTGTCGGTTATGCATGCAAGGATAAAACCATCATGCAAAACCCTGACAAAATTAAAGCTCTTCTTAAGAAAATGAAGTGATTTGGCAAAGATTTAATTCAATAAAACGTCGCCGCGTGGAGATAGTGATTCAAACTTGTTTTAAGAGCATAGTATTAATAATATTTACATAACATAATGTGACATTAATGACATATTTACATAATATTGGCACCGGCTTGGAATGTCATATACTAGGTGATACGGGCAATTTTATAGTTTTTCAATTTTAACTAAGTAGTATGAATCTAGTATGCATCGAATCCCAATGGATCCGTTGTGCCCGTGCACGTGAACTGACGCGGACGTGGACTTATAACTCCAGGGTCGCGGGACTGTGTTAAAGTTTTTATATCTTACTTTTCTTATACATTTAAAGTAGAGATCTTAAAATTACTTCATTGAAACCAAAATTTTTAAATCTTAACATTGTCATACTTAAAAAAATATGCTGTTACTGTCTCTGTTACAAGACATATGGTAGATAAACCACAAGTGAACATAAAGGTATTATGAAAGAATTTTAGATGCTTATTTCTTCGATAAAGTATTTCAACTACACTTTAATAAAATTTGTCAAGTCAAACTAGTAAGTTTTATGACAGTCGGTAGATTAAATCGGACAATGGAATGCTTAAGTCTGACTGGCCTACCGTCTGCCCACCTACATACAGTTCAATGACCTTTAAACTACATTATAATCACAAATCAGATACAAAATGCAATTTTGCCAAAAACGATACATCTAGCCTAGTTTTAAAATTTTCAAGACTGCTCATAAATTATAGATTTAGTCTACATTGCTGGGTTTAAAAGATCATCTAGATTTTTTGTTAGAGCTTCCGGAGTAATGGTGAGTGTAGTGGGTAGTTCCGTGTCTTCGTGGGTGTGAGTTGCGCAAGGGTATGGCCATTTCTGCGCTTGCGCACGCGTGGACTTCGTTTAAAATTCGAATGTTTTGTTATTCGAGAGAGGATCAAAATTAAAGTGATATGTTTGGTGATACAGTTCTGTATTAATCTGTTAGATTATTTTTAAACCTTAAGGTTCAGGAAATACAATACATATATTTATACTGAATAATTAAGCTACATTTTGTCTTTCACAAATTGTTTATAGTAGTTTAAAGTTAAATATTGTCTTTACAATAACGTTTTATTTTATTGAAATGGGGTTAAACTGAACTTATAACTTATCGCGGAGATGCCTGGAGGATTGCTTGTGTTCTATGGGGTACGTATCAAAATCCCGAATTTTAAAATACCGATGGACGAAATCCCGAAAATTGTCACGCCGAATGGTCGTTTGGTCGAAAGTTTAAAATCCAGGATATTCCGAACAATTAAAAAAAAATAACCGAAAATCAACCGCTCAGTCTTAATTCTAACCCTGCAAACGCTGTGCACGTCACAATGTGTCAACCGCCACACTGTGTCAAGTGCGCGTGACGCAACTGACGCGCAATGCACGCTGGTTGGTGAAAGAGCACGCGCTCTAGTGTTTGTTGAGGTTTTCCTGCTGGTAGTGTTTGAGTAGCGCGTCAAATATATGTAGATTGGTGTGTTTTTAGTCATCTGTTTCAAGTTAGAAGTAACTCTTTAGTAACAATTTAAGGTGGAATAGTATTGATTCTGCTAGTTTACTTCTTCCCACTGCTGGGCCAAGGCCTTTCCCTTTTTCTTTCAGTTTTCACGATCCAGGGCCAAAGTGGACCACTGATCGTAAGAATAATTTATTTGTAATAAGCTTTGAGCAAATTTCCGTGCGTTCAAGCGTTTTTGCCATACCTATTATTGGAATCAAATATAGCAGCTCACAATTTAGGACCCATTAATATTAGTATTTTTTTTTACATTAGATATATCATACCCGTGGTGCTAGGCAACTGGGCTTCTCCCAGTTGTAATATCCCTTTGTGCCTATTGGCCTTGTTCTGTTCTGTCTCCTGCTTGCATGGAGGGAAGTGGAAACATATTTTTTCCTACACCTCCACTATTCTTTTCTGATTAATTTCGTTGCAGGACCCAAGACAGGTAAATTCATTCTCCGGGACACGTCGAGCTTCATTGTCTCGGCGCTTTTCTGGTGGTTGCCACTGTTGATTCTGGCTTTCAGGAATTGCAGTGGTTTGGGGATAGTGTGGTGGGTTTGTCCCAAGTAAAGAAAAAAAAAACTTTGTACTTCTGTTATAACTGTCGTGTAATATATTGGACAACTACTTGACTTTGCAATGGGCCTATCATTTCCACCACAAAATACTAAATGCACTTAGCGCGAAACGAATGGCATCAACATCATTATAAATCCAACAATATTTCAAAGATAAAGCTGATTTATGGGTTAAACGCCTTTACTATTTCTTATATTAACTTATGGGGCCTAAATATCTTTGAGAATGGTTAGGAAAACAGAGTTATAACTCTGTTGTCTTGCTCACTCTATTAATTATAAATTGACATATTTAAACTTTTTCAACATATGAAAAAGTTCATAACAAAGTTATGAAGCTTTCGGGCTAAAATCTTCTTTGTGGCTCTTTTTAACCAACTTCTTCTATCACAATATCTTCATTTGAATTTACTCTAGAATGATCTTTACGGGGTCATTTGCAACCAACTAGGTATAAAATGGTGCACAAAAACCAACCAACTGCTAAAAGATCCGTGGGGGGTCGGCAGTAAAGTACCTAGGAACTGCTCACAATAGAAATTGGTCACAGACTATTTGTCACAAGTTAATTTTACACTCCTGCTGTGACAAGGATTTAGTTATTATTAGTTTAGAAACACTGCTTTGTAATGCAAACAATTTATTGTTCTAAGTAATTGTGATCGTACGGTCTGTCTATAAAATCATGAAAACAATTTATGTTCCCTAAAAAAAAAACTAAATGCGACGTATAAATTTTATGTCATCGACTTGTTTGCGACTCGTTATCACCGTCGTTTTGATAAGTAATAAAAATGCAATAGATATGGAGAACGAGTCGAAAAACAAATGGATAACATCCGCAGCGCCCTCATCGATTTTCATGATTTTATAGACAGACTACTAGTTTTCATTATTTTAAAATATATTAATCGTAATGACGGTCCCATTTTCTCGCATTTATAAATACCTTGTTCAATTTAGGGTTAAAAACTTTTAATTTTTTTTATAGTCTCAAGAAAGTAAGCCAATTTTAGGGTAATTTAAAAGTAATAATGAAATATAGGAACCCTACCACAATACAGTCTTATTTAACATAAAGGTTGACTGGTATGTACCTCTGCACATAAAGTTTTAATAAATAAATAAATTGTAACTTACCAACAGAAAAGTCTTCAACTGAAAACCAAGTCGCTTTATTTTTGCTGCCATTGTTTTTGTGTCGTTTAAACCTGAAAAGACAAGAAATACAACTTAAATTAATACTCAACTTTATGTAATTTCAATTTAACATCACACTTCGAATAAGTGAAAGTCAATAGAATGTCAAAACGGAACCAATTTTTTTTCTCAGCTGTCAGTTGAAAGCGATTCTCCCTAGGGCTGAAAAGTATGACTTTCAACCCGCTGTTCACCTATGAGACCTTTTTGACCTTTTCGAGTATGAGTAACGGGAAAAGTCTAATTTGAGCGAATATTATGATTGGCTGTTCTCAAAGCCAGTCATATAATGTACTCCAACTTAAATCTTTCAAAGCATTATTGCAGTAACTTAGTCTTTCGGCAACTCTCTATACCTCCAAGGATAGTCCGATAACCTCTGAGTTCTATTACAAAACTAATATCCTTGTTAGGGCGTTCAAAAAGGTAATACACCATAGAGTATGACGATCACGTGCCACTGCGCAATGTTCAAGTCGGATGAAGGTCTTGGAACATGGGAAACACCATATAGAGTAGGGTGATGTCAAGTTTGAAGATGAGGTTTGTCCGTATTATAACTCAAATTGATGCAGAGATAGTTTTTCTAAGTTTTAAACGCACACGACGCGTCCTGTTCCACGCGTCGCCCGCGCCTGAAAGAGCGTCAGCAAAATGACGGGGCCCCTCTCTCAGAGGGCCTGCCGGGGTCGCGGTACTTATTCCATCACCGTGACCCCTGAACATAAAGGGCTATTGAAGGACACCGTAGATATTAGTCAGTACAAGTCTGACAGTAACGGGTGGGAGGACTCATTTATTTGATGATTTTACCACGCAAAAAAAAAAGTTTTATTTGCACCTCCGAGTAATGGCCCATGCCTGGGCCGAACGGTGCGTTGTGTTTTACGCGCGCCTCAAAGAGTGCCAGCACAATGACGGGGCTCCCTTATAGGGCAAAGAAGACTTTGGCCCTGGATCGTGAAAGCTGAAAGTCATGGGGATGGGATTGCTCAGCAGTGGGATTATGCAGGCTTGCAGTAGTATTGCATTTTGTTACAGTCAAGAACCAAACTTCACGGAAAAACGCAACGCATGGAAATTATGAATGGCGCTACTAGCGCCGACCGGAATGGTGAATGATGATCTAAGTCCATAATTCTAATTGGTCTTGATGATGCGAATATTTCATTAACATGAGTCACTTTGATCAACAAAACAATAGATTTAAGAGGGATTTCCTATGACGAATTCTACACCTAAGACTAACCAGTTTTTTTCTAAAACCAAGAGTTACAGTTCAAAAACTGCAATTATTTTTTAAATTTTAATATTTTGTGCTCGTGGCGTTGCCGCTTGAAGTTCAGTAATTATCAAAAACTACGTATACCAGTATTCCTATATCTAAAATAGCTGTGTATTAGTTATGGTGTGCAATATTTTTATTTAAACGTGGCCTAAACTACGAATTTCTTCTGCATCGTGGGTGCGTTTACATAGAAACTCATACACAAAAACACCCAGACACGGAACTTCCTTTACTCTCATAGTTCCGAAGATTCTAATGGTAATCCGATGCGACCGGAGAGAGCATTAATAAATCGCCAGCTTCCAAACTCCGGGCAACTATTGAGAAATTCTTTTTAGAAAAACCCAATAGTTTTTTTGCCCGACAGTGCCGGTTTTAGCACTACCAGCGCCCCTAGGCAAGATTTTCTACGGCGCCCCTTTTTTTTTTTTTTTGCGTGGTATAATCATCAAATGAGGCCTCCCACCCCCACTGTCAGACTTGTACTGACTAAAATCCACAGTGTCCTTCAATAGCCCTTTATGTTCCGGGGTCACGGTGATGGAAATAAGTCCCGCGACCCCGTCAGGCTTTGGCCCTCTGAGAGGGGGCCCCGTCATTTTGCTGACAGCTCTTTGAGGCGCGCGTGGAACACGACGCGCCGTCGACCCGGGCATGGTCCATGGTCGGACAGCGAGTTGCCCTTTACTCGCCGTCCGCATGCCCGCGCCTACGGTGGCCGGAGATCGTCTTGCGACGTACGGCGCCGTGGGCGTACACCACTGCGGTTGGGGCGGAGGGAGGATGCTGTCCTCTCTCTCTCGCGGCCCGCTGCCTCCTTCACGAGCATTACTGCCTCGCAGAAGGCGGCGACCGCTTCCCACTCCGTCTCGCTCCGCAGCATGGCCGAAACCAATGCCGGGCGCGAGAGGTCTCCGCCTATCGCCACCGTGAGGACACGTCGGTGCTCTGCCCAAGCTGGGCAGTCTTGCACCGTATGCTCCACTGTGTCCTCCGGGCGATCTTCGCAGTGGTGACACCCAGGCGTTTCCTCCTTTCCCATCAGCCACAGGTACCTCCCGAAACTTCCGTGTCCGGTGAGGACCTGCGTCATGCGATAGGTCAGGACGCCGTGACGTCTCTCCAGCCACTCCTCAAAGAGGGGTCTTACCGCCGCGATTGCGGCGTGCCCGGCCGTCGGTTGCGACAGTCGTCCACTCCATACTACCCTGAGCTCGCGCCGGAGCTCTTCCCGCCACGCCTCGACTTCTCGAGGCAGCGGGGTCTCGCCCCGGCGCTGCGCCTCCACACGCCACTCATAGACGTGCTGAGGGCAGTCACCTCCAGATCCGGCAAGCAGGTTACGGCGCCCCCTAACTGCAATACAAACCCATATGAAAACTTTTACTTCCGTTCGATCAAATGAAAAAGTTCAACTAACGTGACTCTCTTTTATGCATTTGTGCATGTTTGCACTCTATCAATTCTCAATTGAGTGACGAAAAGCAACGAAAAATTACAATTTTGCACAAATGCTGCTTTGAATTATGTAAGTTTTGTGTTTTCTTTAGACAGGTTTTGGGTTTATCCATCCCTAAAAATGGGATGAAAGAAGTTGGGAAACGAGAAAGTAGGCCTGAGGCGCCCCTTCGTATTCGGCGCCCTGGGCGGTCGCCTAACCGCGCCTTACCCTAACGCCGGTACTGTTGCCCGACCAGGGTTTCGAACCTAGGACCTCAAGCTCAGCGGTCGCTCTTGCAACTTCGAGACCAACGGGTATTAAATAAAACAGTAGGTAGTAAGATTGACGTAACAATAGTGACGTAGTTGAAAACTTGGAAATACCATCGACCTCTATTATTATAAAAGAAAAAATAACTATTATTGTAGCCTGAGATCGACCTGATTTTAAGCATTGTTTAGCTGATAAAGATCTTACTCGTGACTTGGCGAAAATTCGGAGTTTATCTAAAAGATGCAAAAAAACCGGCCAAGTCCGTGTCATGCCACAAAGGGTTCCATAGCTGCTCTAAATTTGCTGCGCGTTTTCAGCGAACATCGTTACACAGGACGTCCCTGAATGTATGGATAATATTGAATATGAGCAAGATCATTTCCTATTATCTACCCTTGAGTATGTCGGATAAATTTTTAACGGTTCAAAACTTATGACCAGTTTTCGTGTTCAGATTAGATATGAGCGCCGATGGCCAATTCCACGGCGGCGGCGTGGCCTGAATATTTTCGTCGGGTCCGGCCGTGCATCTTCGTTTTTTTTATTACGGAGAGATTTCTTAAGAAGAAAAATTAAGAAAACCATGTAGTTGTTAGGCACCAAAAAAGTTTTATAAAGAAACGTATTCGAGATCACGTTTACTGAAAAACAATAATTGTTTCAGTATTTTAAAATGCGAGACAAAGTTTTTAACCAAATCACTATCCATTTCTTAATGAAATGGGTTTGCTCTTGACCCTAGTGTTTTTTTTTTATCGAGGTAAAATCAACAAATGAGTCCTCCTCCCAGGGCAGGGCGGGAGGGTCTGTCAGACTTGTATTGACTAAAATCCACGTTGTCCTTCAGTAGCCCGTTGTGTACCGGAGTCGCGGTATAAGTGTGTCCCACGACCCCGGCATGGTCCATGGTCGGACAGCGAGTAATGGGATTACTACTCGCGCCTACGGTGGCCGGAGGTCGTCCCGTGACGTCCGACGTCATGGGCGACTACCACTACGCCGTGGGCTGCGTCAAGCGGAAGGTCAGGACGGTGTGGGACCTATCCAGCTACTCCTCAAAGAGGGATCTTACCACCGCGATTGCGGCGAGCCCATTGTCATAGTCTAGGTCACGAATGACTAAGACAAGGTTGACGATGGGGCGGGCCATTTTTTAAATTAAAACAGTAAAATAACAAAATAACATTGCTAATCCCGACTCGGACAAATTAGGAACGTGTGAAAAGGCACTAACATGTGTGGCATAAGCTACGTAGTGAGTGTAGCAAAGAGGCTAGAGCGAACTAATGCCGAATGCCAAAAGGACGCGCGTGCGAGCGAGAAAGCAAGTTGCGACTCATCGTGGCGGCGCGCCGCGCGTTTCTTTCGGCGGCGGCGCGCCGGCGCGGCGCTCATATCTAGTTCAGGTAGGCAACAATTGACTAGGGATTGAAATTTACTTAAATGTTAAGAACTAATAAAAATATCCCAGTGATTCAAAATCAAAAGAATCGATTTCAATGATGTGGGTTCACAAACCTACAATAATTTTAAGAGACGACCAACGACGTGGATTGTCTTATGACCAACACAATGAAGTATGCTTCAAATGTACAAAAAAACTGTGACTATACGTGTTCCTTGTTAGAGAACCCTAAAAAGGATGATTCATACAAACGTTTCGCTTTTAAAGAAACTTGTGGTACTTGTTACGAAATTGAATGAATGAAAGAAAGAAAGAAAGAGTGGATTAACTTTGATAATAGATCAAGATTAGACAAGGTTAATTAGAAATTGGTAACAATCGGTTCAGAGAGTGACCTGGGATGAACTTTACAATGTTACTTTCGAAGTTACATTCATGCCCATCTCTCTTTTAGGGCCAATCATTTGATCAGTACTGCTAATAATAAGTTTAAATTTGTTAAAAAGTCTTGGATTTTAAATAGTTTGCTTAACTACTAATTAAATAACTCGCCATTATTTACATGCACGTCATTCCTCCTCATCAAATGTCCACACCCAGAGCAGTGGTGGCCCAGTGGTATCGATCCCGACTTACGAGTTGTAGGTCGTGGGTTCGAACCCAGCTTGGCGCATTACTTTGTGTAATTTATTTCATCACCACTGCTCTCAAAACGGTGAAGGAAAACATCGTGAGGAAACCGGCATGTCCTAGAACCATCAAATTCGAAGACATGTGACATCTGCCAATCCGCACTGGGCCCGCGTGGTGGATTATGGCCCACTCCCTCTCACAAGAGAGGAGGCCTGTGTCCCAGCAGTGGGAACGTTATAGGCTGATGATGATGATGAAATGTCCACACCAAGGCCGACGACTCCCTTTATGCTTACTAGTATTATAAATGCGAAAGCTTGAAATTTTTTTTTGTCGTGGTAAAGTCATCGAGTGAGTTCTTCTACTCTGGGCGAGGCGAGAGGAACTGTCAGACTTGTTCTGACTAAAATGCGCGCGTGGAACACGCTCCGTCGATCCGGGCATAGTCCATTATCGGACGGCGAGTCTCCCATTACTCACCGTCCGCTTTCCCGCTATGTATTCCACGCTGGCAAAGCGGTTGGGAACAGCTAGTGATTATATAATAAGTTTTAAACATCAATTAACAAAGGTGACATTGACCATCGCAAATTAATGATCAGCTATAAAAGGCCAGCAATAATGTCAAGTGCAGTCAACAATAATAATAAATATTTCTTCCGAATTCTCCATCTCAATGAAAGTATGGCGGAAATACTTTTAAAGTAATCGAAGGTTGTAATAACCATGTATTTTACCGGTTGTTATGCCATGATTTCCACCATGATTTTTATTATGACTTGGCCCCCTTAGAGGGCCAATGCATGACGGGGTCGCGGGAGTAACGAATAGCCGTGACTCCGGAATCGTCCGAAGTCCTTCCTGCTTTGCCCTGGGTTGAGGACTCATTTGAGGAACTTAAAAACCACGTTAAAAAAATATTATTTTTGTCATCAAAGGTCATGAGTATGTTTAATTAGTAAAATTGTTTTATATCCAAAGTTGCCAAATACATATTTATCAGTTGTCTGTGATATTTTACTCGTGAGGTAATCGAATAGAGATTTAGGAGTTCCATTTATGTGTTCTGTTATTACAACCAATTTATATATTTTAATTATATTCAAAATCTAGCTAACAATATTAATGATTTCAAAGTTATGAATATTCAGATTTCATTACTCTGAAAACAAAGTAATTTATTATGCAATTTAATTTACAAACTATTAATAAAAACCAGTAATATTTACAGGAAAAATATTAATAAATAAATAAAAAAGAAAAAAACATTCATAGCGTTAAAGAATACGTCCACATCGCTGTCAACGGGAAAAGTGCCCAGAACGCTGGCAGCATTGTCATGTTGTATGGCAATGCTAATTCGTTGGCCAAGGACTCAACACCCTTGCGCCATCCCATCTTCCTAGTTCAGCGTGTTGTGCTGGCGCCTGCTGCTGCATGTGCTGAAAACTCCTAGCGGCGCAAATACATTGGCTTAGCTAGTAGCTATGTATTTGAGCCGTTTGGGGTTGAAACTTTGGGGCCATGGGGTCCGAGAGCCCACAACGTTTTTAAAGATATCGCCAGGCGTTTAGTCGACTCTTCAGGTGACCAGAGGGCTGGCCTATTCTTTAGCCAACGAATTAGCATTGCCATACAACGTGGCAATGTTGCCAGCGTTCTGGGCACTTTTCCCGTTGACAGCGATGTGGACGTATTCTTTGATTATTCTTTGTTTTTTCTTTTTTATTTATTTATTATCATTTTTCCTGTAAAAACAAAGTAAATTTATTTATTTGCTGTGAGACGATAAACAAGTGTTTAGTTATTAAAATTCAAGTACGAGTACGAATTTGGTGACAGATGAACTCAGTGTCACGGGTTCGATTCCTGCACGGAGCAAATATCTTTATAATATTATGTTTGTATATGTGAGTTTTAACGTTTGTAAACGCACTCACGAATAAACTAGAAGTTCCTAATGTGAAGCACGTTTCAAAAGTAGATTGCAGTAACAAAATAATAAATTAGTATTAAATCTTTTACATTTAATAGAAATAAGTAAACCCTGATTCAATAAAGTTTTCTACGTGTTTATTTATTTTTATTTTTTAACAATGTCCCTGAAGCAGGGCAATAAAGAACAATGGGCACTCGCTGATAGAGTCTACACAATGGTTCATTTCTCACAGCGATCGGGTAACGCTATTGTATGTTGCCTCATGCAGGCTGTCCTGTGTCTTACATACAATGATATGCTAATATGTTTAATGGTTTAGATTATGCGCTACTGAGATTTTCGATAAAGACACTGTACAATATTTAAATATTTTATTTGTTTTAAGTGTTTTTGCCGACCCCAGAGTTTGCTTTTTTTACGTGTTAAAATCATCAAATGAGTCCTCCCGCCCCGGGCAGGGCGGGAGAGACTGTCAGACATGACTGACTAAAATCCACTGTTCGTGCGCCTGATGGTTTCACCATAGCAGCAACTTGCGATTGTCACTGTCGCTATTAATTAGCATAAGTAATTATTAATGTACATGTATGATTCGACAATTTTGACCACTTGCTGTACTTAACTCGTGTAGTTAACACCGAATTAAATTAGTATATTCTTGTTCGAGTATTTCCTTGAAGTTATTCCACCAGCACCCCATGGTCCGCCACATGGTCCATAACGAGCCTGATGATCATAATTAATGAGAAGATTAGCGATTATAATTAAAGGAATCAAGGACTGTAATTTTCCACCGTGACGTGGAAGTTATTCGCCGGTGAATTGAATTGGATTGGATTGGATTGAGTTCGAACAAGTGGTTTAGCGGTGTATAGTATTTTATATATCTAATATCGTCACCCAACACTCAGGTAGTATTTAAGTAAAAGTCTTGTATAAGGTCAGTATTATTTATTTTACTACTTTTGTATTAGTTTGATCGTTAAAATCATTAGGTACTTGTGTTACATTGTGATAAGTATTTTATTAACAGCAAATCTTAAGTTTAAAATCATACTCATTGCAGTATAGTTAGCTTAATTGCTACATTATTTAAACTTAATAATTTATATAAAGCTGTAACTTATTCACGTAATTTTATATCTAAATGTAGTGGTTGATATAATTGGTAGCAGGTATCTTGACATAATACAAATAATTTGAGTGTTAGATATTAGTGCAAGTCATTGTTAAGAATTGTAAAAGTTATTAGTTATTAGAATCATTTTATGTATTAAATAGGATTAGTATTTTAGTTGTGCTTATTTATTAGCTAGTTAGCATTAAAGTTTACAACATTAAAATTGTAGGTAATTTTACGAGTAGGTACAATCATATAATATTTGGAATAATAAGTTATATTATACCTATTTTGCTTTATATAATTGTTAATTATTTTGTAGGTTCTGTGTTGCTTTGCAATAGCATTTTAGGCAGTGTATAAAACACAGTTAGGTGTATAAAATCATATTGTTTCCTGTTTTTTGATTGTATTCCTGTATCAATTCCAGGTTGACTACACTCATCTCCCAGTATGTCCGAGGAAAGGGATTTAGTTAAAAAGCGAGGCAGCTTCAAGGGTCGCTTGACTGCTTTCGTCACCTTCCTGGACTCACTCAAGGACAAAGTATTAAGTAGTTGTGATGTGTCCGAGTTGCAGTTGCGCATGGGTAAGATTGAGTCGTTGTACGAACAGTATGATGAGGTGCAGTTACGTCTGGAATGTATTGTAGACGATCTTAAGGCACAAAATTCCGAGCGTACTGATTTCGAGTCTCTTTATTACAAATCGTTGTCCAGAGCGCAAACAATTCTCAACGAAAATAATAAAGATAATAAGTCGATGGAAAGCTGTAAAAGTACACTTGCTAGTATACACAAACCAGTAAAATTACCAACGATACAATTACCAAAGTTTAGCGGTTCATATTGCAATTGGCTAGAATTTCGTGACACCTTTACTAGCCTAATTCACAGTAACGAAGAAATCGACGAAGTCAACAAGTTCCACTACTTGAGAGCCTCTCTTGAAGGAACTGCTGCCATAGTCATCAAATCAATTGAGTTTTCTTCGAGCAATTACTCTGTGGCATGGAGTTTGTTACTTGATCGATTTGACAACAAACGATTATTAGCACAAAATCATATGTCCGCATTATATCACATTGAGGCGGTTTCAAAAGAATCGTCTGTTGCTCTCAAAGGTCTAATCGATCAATTAAATAAGGACTTGCGAGCATTGGAGTCGTTAGGTGAGCCTGTAAAGCACTGGGACACATTTTTGATATACCACGTCACTCAAAAGATTGATCAAAGGACTTATCGTGAATGGGAAGAGTTCAAAGGTCGGATAGACAAAGAAAGTTCGATTACGTTTGATATGTTCATGCAATTCCTACGTACTCGAGCCGATTTGATCGAAAACTTAGAACGACCTCGAAATAATCATTCCCAAACGGCAAGTAAATCAAGCCCTAAGATCAAATCGATGGTAGCTAATCAGCCTTCTAGTTCCAGCACCGAGTCAGCTCCTAAAGTATGTCCTAAATGTAACAGTAATGACCACATATTAAGTAATTGTCCACAGTTTCTCGCATTGAGCAATGATGCTCGTTTAAAACTCATACCTAGTTATAGGATTTGTTTTAACTGTTTTCGTTCGGGTCACTTTGCTAACAAATGTAAAAAACCCGGTTGTAAGCTATGTAAACGTAGGCACAACTCACTAATACACATAGATTCTAAAGATAATATTGCGAATACACTTGGTAATTCGTCAAATAATAACTTGTCTGCATCATCCGTACCGCCTACTACCACAGAAACAAATAACGTTGCGTTGTCAGCACATATTTCATCTTCCATAGGTCATAAGCAGCGTGATGTTTTGTTATCGACCGCCTTGATCAAACTGCGGGATCACACTGGCTGTGTGCATCTCGTGCGCGCGGTTCTTGATAGCGGTAGTACGTCGTCATTCATAACGGAACGATTATGTAAGAAACTCAACTTAATCACTAGCCAGGTAAATAGATGTATACTGGGCATTAACAACGTTACTTCGCACGTAGGTAAAACATGTCGAGTTAAAATGACGTCATTGGATGATAGTTTTAGTTTCGAACTTCATTGTTTTGTTTTGCCATTTATCACGAGTGAGGTGCCGTGCCGTGAAATAAATATAAGTGATTTCGATCTACCTTCGAATATTACTTTAGCTGATCCTACGTTTTATAAACCCGCTGATGTCGATTTATTAATCGGCGCTGACCTGTTCTGGGAATTATTAGGATCGCAAAGATTAAAATTAGGTACCGGAAAGCCAATATTATATGAAACCCGTTTAGGATGGATAGTTTCCGGTCCAATTACTCAATACTGCTCATTACTATCTAATGATTTAAAATGTAACTTTTCTAAGACTGTTTCCGACGATGATAACAATTGGGATAATATTAGAACCGATTTAACAAAGTTTTGGCAATTAGAAGAAGTAAGTTTAAAATCTTGTAATTCATATTATATGCCAGAAGAAAAATTATGTGAGGATCATTTTGTTAAAAATACGACACGATTGTCTGATGGTCGTTTTTGTGTGCGTATACCTCTAAAGAAAGATCGATCGGTTCTGGGAGATTCGTATAAAAAAGCTACACACTGTTTCGCTTCGTTAGAGCGTAGATTATGTAATAAGTCTGAATTTGGAAAAATGTATCATGACTTCATGTTAGAATACGAGTCACTTGGTCATATGAGCAAAATTAATAAACCTAATTTATGTTTAAGTTACTTTATTCCGCATCACGGTATCTTACGTGAGTCGAGCAGCACGACCAAGCTCCGTGTTGTCTTCAACGCAAGCTGTCCTACCTTGACCGGAGTGTCCTTTAATGATCTACAGATGGTTGGACCAACTGTACAGGACGATCTATTGTCTATACTTCTTCGTTTCAGATTCCACAAATACGTTTTGTCTGCAGATGTGGAAAAGATGTATAGACAAATAGTTGTTCATCCGTCAGATAGGCAGTTGCAACGGATTGTTTGGCGTCATAACAGCTGTGAGCCTATTAATGTCTACGAGTTAAACACCGTCACGTACGGTACGGCTAGCGCACCGTACCTCGCGACACGGTGTATTAAACAAATAGGACTCGACTGTAGGGACCCTAAAATATCTGAAATCATCAGGCACGACTTCTACGTCGATGATTTACTGTCCGGGGGTAATGACTTAGACGAGGTAAGATACATCCGCACTGAAGTCACCAAGGCACTTGCGTCGGCGTGTATGCCATTGAGGAAATGGAGGTCCAACCATCCTGAACTGGTATTGGATACTGTTCCTGCCTCTGGTGACTTACCTGCCTCACGTGACTTGACTGCTTCGGTTGACTTAGATATTGCATCTCACGAGCCCGACAAGTTATTAGGTCTGGGTTGGTATGTCGCTTCAGATGAGTTAGGTTTTCCTGTAAGTCTGAGCAAGTCTTCGGCTGGGCACACTAAGCGTGATTTGTTATCCGTGATTGCGAGAATTTTTGATCCCTTAGGTTTGTTAGGTCCTATTATTGTAACCATGAAAGTTTTGTTACAAAAAATGTGGTTAGATAAATTATCATGGGACCAACCACTTCCTGATGAGGTAAAAAACCACTGGGATAATATAGTTAAGTCATTGTTACTTTTACCTCATTTCCGTATTCCGCGAATTGTAGTTAGTAATTCATATCAAGAATTAGAACTACATATTTTCTCAGATGCGTCTGAGTCCGCATACGGTGCTTGCGTTTACGTTCGCAGCGTCAATGATGAGGGTAAGTATTCGGTTTGTTTATTAATGGCTAAGAGTCGAGTGGCTCCTATAAAGCCCACAACAATTCCGCGACTGGAGTTGTGCGGTGCGGTAGTTGGCTCTCGTCTTTATGAGAAGGTGAAGAGCTCACTCAGAGTGGAGATCAGTCGGGTCTATTGTTGGACTGATTCGACCATCGTCCTGGGATGGTTACAGATGATGCCTACCAAACTTCAGCCGTTTGTGCGAAACCGCGTTGCTGAAGTTTTGGATAAGGCGGGCAACTGTACCTGGAGACACGTTCCAACGGATAAAAACCCAGCAGACCTAATATCTCGTGGTGTGGATATTAGTGTTCTGCAGGGGTTGGATCTGTGGTGGTCTGGACCAGAGTTCCTCAAACTTGACCCATCTGAGTGGCCTTCTAAAATCAAATGTTTAGGACAAGAGACATTACCGGAGACTCGACCTAATGTAGTTTTAAATGCCTTTATTAAAGATACAAAGAGTGACGTTTTTATTGATTTTAGTCGTTATTCCAATTATTCACGTCTTGTTCGTTCCGTAGCTTATATGTTAAGATTCATTAAATCATGTAGGAAACAGTACCCAAAAACTATATTTTTGTCCCAAGATGAGTTGCAAGAAGCACTCAATGTTATTGTTATTAAAAGTCAGGCTGAGTCATTTGCCGAGTATGAGTTGCTTTTAAATAAAAAGTGTTTACCTAATAAGAACGCCCTTCTAAAGTTTAGCGTATATTTAGATAATAAAAACATAATGCGAGTAGGAGGACGACTCGAAAATTCTAAATTTGATTTTAATAAAAAACACCCTATCTTATTACAGTCCACACATCATTTCACTAAATTATTATTTAATTTCGAGCATAGACGATTGATGCACGCTGGCCCACAGTTATTATTAGCTTCCATTAGGGAATCTTATTGGCCAATAGGAGGTCGCAACTTGGCGAAGGTCTGTTATCATAAGTGTGTTCTATGTCGCCGTATGAAGGGACAGGTAGTTAGTCCTATAATGGGCAACTTACCACAAGAACGACTTCGTCCAGGTTATCCCTTTGAGAGCACAGGCGTTGATTATGCCGGGCCTATTATGTGTGCTAGTCGTCAGGGTCGCGGATGCAGGCTAGTAAAGGTGTACATCGCAATTTTCATATGTTTCACTACCAAAGCCATTCACTTGGAACTCGTTGGTGATCTAACTAGTAATAGTTATTTACTAGCTTTGCATCGATTTGTTGCTCGAAGAGGTAAGCCCGTTGACATTTTTTCCGACAACGGTACCTCATTTGTCGGTGCGTACAATGACCTTTCCAATTTTTTAAAGGTAAATAGTTTGTCCTTGGGTGAAAGTGCAGCAAACGAAGGAATAAAATTTCATTTTATCCCTGCGTATACCCCTCACTTCGGTGGCCTCTGGGAGGCGGGTGTAAAGTCAACAAAGTACCACCTTCGAAGAGTGTTGGGAAATTGTAATTTGACTTTTGAGGAGCTGTACACCGCACTGACCAAAATCGAAGCCATTTTGAACTCTCGTCCATTGACGCCATTATCTTCAGATCCTGCTGATTTCACACCGCTTACGCCGGGTCATTTTCTTGTTGGACGGCCTCTTACTTCCTTGCCACAACCTGATTATCGAGATCGCTCTGCCAACCATCTGTCTCGCTTCCAGCGGATAGAACAACTCAGGCAACATTTTTGGAGCAGATGGAGCAAGGAGTATGTGGCGGAATTACAGCTGCGGACTAAATGGCGTTCCTGCAAGGATGGGTTGAAGCTGAACTCCTTAGTAGTGATAAAGGAGGATAATCTTCCTCCGTTGAAATGGAGACTTGGCCGTATTGTGGCGGTTCACCCAGGAACAGATGGCATCGCTCGCGTTGCTGACATTAAGACATCCACTGGCGTCGTACGGAGGGCATTCAATCGAATCTGCCCATTGCCTGTAACTTCGGAGTCTGGTTGAAACCGTTGTTTTCAACGCGGGGCGGAATGTTCGTGCGCCTGATGGTTTCACCATAGCAGCAACTTGCGATTGTCACTGTCGCTATTAATTAGCATAAGTAATTATTAATGTACATGTATGATTCGACAATTTTGACCACTTGCTGTACTTAACTCGTGTAGTTAACACCGAATTAAATTAGTATATTCTTGTTCGAGTATTTCCTTGAAGTTATTCCACCAGCACCCCATGGTCCGCCACACCACGGTGTCCTTCAGTAGCCTTTTGTATACCGGAGTCGCCGTGTACGTATGTCCCGCAACCCCGGCAAGGCTATGGCCCTCTATAGGGGGGGCCCGTCAACCACAGAGTTTGCTAGGTTTTGCACAATTATATGGGCTCTTTGACGAAATGTACGATACTAGATTTAACTGCTATACCTACATACATTTATTCTATATTACTGTCTAAGCTTTTAGGGATTTTAAGCGGGATCTCACATAGAATTTTAATCATCATCTACCTTTTCCTTTGCCTTTTCTACCTACTATCTTAGGGTAGGCATAGCCTATATTGGGGTCGGATGTTAGTCAAACCGGATGCAGCTAAAAATCAGAATTTTGAATGGAGCGACTGCCTATCAGACCTCCACAACATAGTAACGCGTAATACGCTACCGCATGGTAAGACTGATTCTCAGACTTTTGAGCTTCTGACTAACAGTAACGACTGTCAAAGATATACAAATGACGCCGGGACCAAATGCTTTACGTGCTTTCCGAGGCACGGAGCAACCAATCACCCATCCACCGACCAACCTCGGTAAGCGCGGCTTAACCAAGAAGTGCAGCTGTAATAATATAGTTATGAGCTCCTCCTCATTTGATGATACCAACAGTCTAATTAAATAAATTAGACACGCAAAGAAATGTTAAATTCAATAAGCCATTACCTCTCTTGCTATAAGGTCCCCTATACATATAAATAAAGTAATGCAGCAACTTTATATGCCAATGTAGTATAAACTTGCAACGTGGCACTATAAAAACTTTATGACAGTCTGCACAGTGTTAGAAAATAATGAGTAATTATATAAAGCACAGCACACCTTGGCGACCACATGAATTCTTTTTCCCATAAGCATAGGTAGGTACGTGTTAAAAAAATACGAATGGGCAGTTAAAAGTATGTATATTTATTTGTGACTGTTATTTTGAAATAATACTAAAAAAGTGACCAAAATTGTGGTAAGTAGATCACCTTAATAATTTGCACATTAAACTCATAACGAACTTAGTTTATAATTACTAACTGAACATGCTGTTATAATATTAACTAACATTAATTATAGTTAATTGACCATCAATAGGTTTAGATTGTTTCATAGAAGGTAAGAAAATTAAATTATTTAATATCGTTTGTTCTTAAAAATTCGTCAAATAGTTGTTGTTGATGTAAAGATAGATGAGATGAAATCTTTATTGATTGAACATTTAATTTACTCTTAAAGTTAGTATGTAATAGCTGTATCACAAAACCAACCAAACCGAATAATCAAAAACAAACAAATTATTTTATTAGAACTACTACTTATGCATACTATTCTACTTAAAATGACACTAGAATTTTAGCCAAAATTACAAGAGAAATATAAATCTCAAAACCCTTGTGCAATGTTGTTCGGTTCGCGAAGGTTATGCGCGCAAACGTCTTTCTAAGACATTGCTCTAGGTTCAGGAGGTCGGGGGTTCAAATACTACTCGTTTTAGCTATTGTGGTGAACACATTTCTAAGAAAATATTTTGGAAGAAGCCTTGAGATGTCTCAAAAGAAATCCAGAGACACATTTCTAAATTCTTTTTCTGTGTAGTTAGGAAAAATGGGAAAATACGATTAGATTTTTTTTTATCTAAAATATTTAAGTGCGATTTAATATCTTTCTTGATTTTCACCGAATTCAGGGTCCTGAAAGAATACAGAGCTTTTTCATGTTTTTGCGGGACTGTCTTAAAAGGATAACGCGGCACTGGAATGCAATGAGCAGGAGATGAAGAAATATAGTAACCAGTCATTACCGTCTTACCATAAAAAATAAAACATCTGTAGAACACTTGTCTAAAGAAACTGTCAACGTCAAAACAATATTTCGCGTTAATGTAAGGGTCGTTTTGCAGTTAAACTTTCTTAGAGAAGTGTCCAATAGATGTTTATTTTTTGTAGTAAGGGGGTAAGAGTAGACAGTCCCTTCGGTTCCATTGATGACAAATGAGTCTTCCCACGCCATACTGTCAGACTTGTACTGACAAAAATTCAAGGTGATCCTTCAATAGCCCTTTACGTTCTAGGGTCACGGTTTCCTGATGAGACTGTCCCGCGACCCAGGCAGTTTTGCCCATCCAAGCGGACCACCGTCAGATTACTGACAGTTTTTTGTGGCGCGTATAGAATACAACGCGCCGTCGACCCGAGCATGGCTCATGATCGGTCGGCAAGTCACCCATTACTCACCGTCCGCTTGCCCACCTAAATGATACCTACAGCCACGTGATAAACACCGTTTAAATAAATACAAAATAATAACACAGAATCTAGTTTAATTTCCTTAGATTGTCTGATTGAAGGCACTTATTACGTTATTATACCAATCAAATGCGAATCAACGGAACGGAACGAGTTAATGCAATGTTTGTAAACGATGAGTTAGCAACTTGTTGCTGATGTTTAACCAGTTAAACAATGATTGAAATCTGTTATTATTTTATAATACGTACTTCTCGTATGTTTTACGTTTGATTTAAAAGACTTTAAAATTCAGTAAAATGATTATCTTGATGCAAAATTGGTATGTACCCTGCCTTAATTTGAAATCAAAAGAATAATTACCCACCAATCTTTCGTCATTTTCTGCTACTTAGGCGTCGTCCTAATTGGGAGCGATCGTACGATGGCGCGATTCGTTCTCGTCGTGCGATGAGTTCAAACATACAGATATCATCGGAGTGGTCCTATTTGAAACTCGCAAGTAATCGTGTGAGCATATGAAATGCTTAATAACGGTCGTATGATGCGATATACAGATGAAATCTGTATGTTTGAACTCATCGCACGACGAGAACGCATCGCGCCATCGTACGATCGATCCCAGTTAGGACGACGCCTTACAGCTTATAATACTCTGATGTCATAGAGAATTTTTTGTTGCATTATTTTCCTAAAGTAGAAACAGGCTTTGTCGATGGAAGAATCGACAAAATAATAGATAGAATTTAAAGAGATTTAGTTTACATATTGTCCAAAGACTGGTGAGGTGATGTTTAAAAGATGGAAAAAAATCATTCATCATTTATTTCAAGGCGCTCCCTCACCGGGAGCATTCGCGTGTAATGTAACATTGTAGATTCGATTTTGAGCATTACATTACAGTGCTACTTCTATGACTGACGAGCATTCGCTTCCATTTAGTATACATTGGATACAAGGTGTGCATTGTGATGCTCGATTGTTCTCCCTCACCGATGAAATGTTCGAATCTGTAACGTTACATTACAGGTGAATGCCCGCGGTGAAGTAGCACCTTTACACGAACCTATACTATTTTTTTTTTGCTTCGTCCACGTTAATAAGTAATAATAAATATTGAAGGTATCTATACAATTAAAATAACGTAATGAAGCCTTTCACTACAATTAAAGCAAGTTCTTGAAACTCACTCCATACATATTTGGCATCTTGTTTTTAAAATACTCGCATTTTTGTTCTGAAAACCTGTATTCATTATGTTTTTAATTTTAAGGAAAATGTAGACTTAAAAGATTTTTTTTTTCACGTTACTTAGAAATTTATCAGTCAGTCTCTAATTATCTGAATGTGCTCATTGTTAAAGTTTGCTAATGAATATTTTTTTTTAAATATTTTATGCTCTTCAAATTTTATAAATGACTGAATTGATATTTGTAGATTTTGAAAGTAGTTTATTGTTAGTCAGAAGCTTGAAAGTCTGACAATCAATCTAAGCAAGGGGTATCGTATTACCTAGTTATTAAGTTATGATAGTTAGATAGGCAGTCGCTAAATGTAAACAACTGTTATAATAATGTCAGCTGCATCTGTTTCAATCGGAAGCTACAGTTAATTACTCTAATAAACGCGAACATTGGCTGGTATTCCGAACCTACGACCAAGCCGATTCTTTTGCAACATCCGCTGCTGAATTCGCTACTATGTAATATTATTCACCAACTTTAACACTATACTCACAGCGATTACCTAAAACGGTAAGGTATTTCAGCTACTAGCCAATTTGTGTTTGACAGATATTCTTTATTCTTAGCAATAAGGGTGGTTTTCGCAGTCCAACTATTACTCGATCCGTGGTTGATAGTACAGGGAAATGCCACGGGTTCGCTCGGGTCGCCACGATCTATTCTCGATCAACGAGTGTGAAAGGCAGATCGTGGCTCGTTACCTCGTTACTGTCATCGATAAACAAACTACAGTTGCTGTTGCTTTTCGATACTGTTTCGATATAAATAGTAACGCATACGTTTATGGTTCCGAACCCAAAGGTCCCGTCTTACTAAGACTCCACTGTCCGTCCGTCTGTCTGTCTGACACTAGGCTGTACCTCATGAACCGATATAGTTAGATATTACACACTTTTGGCAGATTGGTGATGTCTAGCTGTTGCAGCTTTAACAATAAAAAATAAAATACATTTAATGGGGTTCAATATAACAGACATTGTTGCCCGTTTTATATATAATGTTGTTTTTTTATTACGGTAAAATCATCACAAATGTCTCCAACATGTTCCTTCAATTGTTCTTTACGTTCCAGACTCATGGTTACTTATTTAGACAGTCCAAGCGATCCCGGAGAGTAGAGAAAGCTCACAACCATTAGGAACGAGACAGGAGAAGTAGAAGTTTAATATGATTTTATTTTACATCTTTTTGTTAAGAATTTAATCGTGTTATTTTTATATTTCATGTTATTCCTAGCACATTAATATTATCTTTGAGCAACTCATTAGTAAAATACAACATAAACAATCATAAAGTACCTATGTCTAATTAGAAGGCAAAATAGTAACTGCCACAGTTAGTAGGTACAACTAATTGACGTAAATGTCGTTTAAGTAAACAATCTAATTGCTTCAAATGAAACAGTACTAGTATCCAAGAAATATCCGCAAATCAAATCAAAACAAGACCACTTTTCCTTGAAATACCTATGAATATTTCATTTATTTCCCCATAACGATTAAACCTGAGGTATTTAATAAATTCAACTTATTTTTCCAATTATTTTATACAGTTCCTTAAATAAATAAAAAAATCTGTGCGATGTAAATGTCGTAATTAAGAAATAATTCATAATTGAATGCGCGAATAAAATATAAAATAATTATATTTTCTTAAAGTAAGGCTAGCGCGTTGATGTCTTTTATATGGGCGTGCTAATTGTTCAGTTTATTTTGTTATCGGCCCTCAACGCAAATAGAGGTATTATGAGTTTAACGTTTCTGACTAAGTGTCTACCTTAGGTATCGTAGCTCCGAAACGTATATACCGATTTGAACGACCGGCGAGCTTATAGCGGCGATCTAGACTCCATGATTGTGTGTTACTGAGAAATTCCGAATAGCAAATCCTAATCATACTGATGCTCTGATGACCTGAACAGACCATAGACCAGAATTGAACCTAGGATCTCAAGATCAGCATTCGCGCTTGCAATCACTAGACAAAACTTTCCTTTAAGACAATCTCTGAGGGCCTAAAATAGCCACCTTAGTAGAACCTTAATATGCATTGTGATTAAGTTCGTAAAATGATCAAATCAAATCGTTTATTTCAACTAGGCCAATTACAGGCACTTTTGAATTGTCAAAAGACATACAATAAAACTAGTACAAAAATAGTTATGGTGCTACAGTCCTAGTCACAAGACATAAAAGTGCCTTCGGTGCTCATTCCAAAGCTTAGATCTCTATGGAGAAAAATGAGCAAGAAACTCCATGGACTCTTTTTGGATCTATTATATTCTTTAACTAGCCATAAAAAGAAAGAGAGAGAATAGACCATTCTGCTGAAGTGACCTATTAAACCGGGTCGACGGTGCGTCGTGTTCCACGCGCGCCTCAAAGAGCGTCAGCAAAATGACGGGGCCCCCTCACAGAGGGCCAAAGCCGGGGTCGCGGGACTTATTTCCATCACCGTGACCCCGGGACATAAAGCTATTGAAGGACACCGTGGATTTTAGTCAGTACAAGTCTGACAGTCGCTCCCGCCCTGCCCGGGGATGAGGACTCATTTGATGATTTTACTACGAAAAAAAAAAACTGGCCTATTAAAATCCTTGGAGTCACTCAGACAAACCCGTACTCAAAAGCTAGTAAATCATAATTTACAATATGGTGTCAATCGACAGCTAAACATTATAATTGATAAATTACCACCATTACATAGCTAGCTGGCGGCGCCATGAGATTCGCAATCTCTCATATAATAACCAATGCTGACAAATTAGTAGCAATAATGTTTACAATCAAGATACCTCGCAGATGATAAAATACAAGATTTGAATTTGTAATTATTCGGACACGGATACTGAAATCCGTTTTCTATGTAATTACCGTGGGAAAATAATGAATATTTGGTCATGAAATGGTTCGTTGAAACTGCAATTTGACTATGATGTATTCATTTATATTCATTTTGAACTGCTTTTTTCAATGGACCGCTTGTTCAGAGACTTATATGACTTTCTATCCACTTAAAAAAATCCTCTTTTACTCGATTTCTCAAAGACGGTATTTTTTAAGAGGTAGAATCATCAAATGAGTCGGGCAGGACGGGAGGGACTGTCAGACTCTTACTGACTAAAATCCACGGTGTCCTTCAATAGCCCTTTACGTTTCAGAGTCACGGTAATTCGATAAGCCCCGTTATCACGCAGACTTTGGCCCTTTACAGGGGCGCCCCGTCATTATGTTCTCAGAGACGTCGTACCGATTTTGGAAAATCCCTTTCCTTCACAACCGCGAGCGCTGCTATCGCATGCCTATGCATTGTTTACTATTAGACATCAGAAAATCACGCGTGTACCCACTAAAAAGAGTAAAGTAAAATTTGGTTATTTAAATAAAACAGACTTCTAATACCTGGATGTATTTAATCAGTTAAGTCCAAAGCCAAAGGCCTGTGAGTTCCCCAGAGGTGGCTTATACAACCTAACATGAAAGTTAAAACGAAAGTAAGACATATTTCCTTAAAGCTATCCATAAAACACCATTCAATTTGGCCAGTTATATTTAAGACCGATATAAATCATAACTGGCAAAATTAAATAACAAAGTGTGACATGCACCTCTGCTAAGCCCTTCGGGAAATATGTAACGGTGATATAATATAACGGTTATGTTAATTTATCTCGTTGTTAATTGAAATCTTGACCTTATGGCGGTCAAATTTTCGATTAGTGTAATAAAATATTTAAATGTGCGGAAAGTCCAGATGGCATGGGAAAATTTTATTTCTTTGTCTTTTTTTGCAGGTGAATTTAAAAGAGTCTATCTTTTTTTTTGGCACATTTGGAAACATGGCCAGAAATTCCCCAAAGTAGAAAGATTTGGAAAGAAAAAGGGGCGGCCTTTGGACAAAAAGAGGCTATTCAAAACAACAGCTTATTATTATATGCCTGATTGGATTCGAACCTGCGACCAAAGAAAAGTAAAGACTAGCAAGCATCGTTTAAAATCTTTTATATTTATTATATCAGTTGTTTGATGATATAACAAAATAGCTCATTATAAACAATTTGATCTTCTTTATTTGGCTTGCATAAATAACTTGGCTTGTGGGCGAGGATTTGGTTAGATCTAACAGTGATTTATGAATGAAGTATTTTTAATGAATGATTGACGAATATAATGAATGGAATGGCCTAGTGAAATTCTGACGCTATTTATGGCTACGGATTATATGAAAGTTTTTGAGTATTTGATGAGGTGTCTATCTTTCGTCGACTTTAAAATGTGTTTCTATAAATATATTTTGAATTATGTCTAAAGTAGATATAGGTATAACATTATTTGTAGTTATTAAAGGCCATGTTCGTTGGTTGATATTTATTTTAACTCACATTTTAGGTGACGAATATTGCGAATTTATCCTTTTAAGAAGGAATGTATTTCACATCAACGAAACTTTAACCCTGACGAAGTTTTATGCAGTTCTAGTTTTAAAACAATGCCCAAATATCAGGCGTTTCCAGACCATAATGTCAAGGATGACATTTTAAGATTCGAAATTTAAACAATTTTGACGTAAGCAAACATCGATTTGAAAAAGAATTCCAAAACAAAAGAGAATAGAAAAAAAAAACACAAGAAACCTACCTAATTTTCTCCGAATCACACAACCAACGTTTTTAAATTCTAAAACAACACTTAAAAATCACAACACAAAATCGTACTTAAAAATTTTCGCTCGCAATATTTTACGAACATCATGCGTCAAGCGTCGGGTACGATGCGTCACGTACGCGTGCGTCTAGCGTCGCGTCGCGACGTATACTAGTTGCAGTCAGCTGGCCGGCCGGCTACATGTGGTAATAGAACTCGCATAATGTCTATAGGAAGTATATAGAGGTGATAGTAGTGGGATATATTTTATAATAGACAAAGGCCATTTGGATTTTGTCGTGATATACGAGATCGTGGAGTGGTTTACTTGTTTTTAAGAGCTGTGTTTATTTTAATAGAGCTGTTTATGCCTTGCTTTATGGGAAAATTTTGTTCTGAAATCTCGAAGGGCGATGAAGAATGAAAATGATAAATAATCGCTAAGCGGACGCTTCAGCTTTCGGGATAAACTTAGTATCGAATTGAGATAATTAATTTTGTAAGTGTAAGTCTGTAAGTCTATTCCATGCCCTTCGTAAGGTAAAACCAAATTAGATACAGACAGATAGTTTAATGTGTGTGAGTAGATATAGAAGATCAAAGTAATGTTTGGAGTAGGTAGGTAGTATCCTACTCCAAAATTAACTTTATTGTAACTTTTCCCATCCAAGCTAATGCGTTTCTTTGAGGCGTTTCTACATTTTGAAAACTCTGTTATACAATTTAACATTAAAAATTGTCACACCAAAATAATAACAGTCACACTCAAAACCAGCTCTGTAAAATTTTACACCTGACATAACCAAAGCAACCTACTTACAAGGTAAAGAAAGCAATACTTCGCTGACATTATTGTCCTCCACTTAGTTTTTGATTTTATATCCCTTTCACACACCAACACATGTGATTTGAAAGAGAAAGACAGTTATGGTTAGGAGAAAAGTGGACAGGTTTTGGTGATCGCTCAATAAATCGCGTTGTGATCGCATTTTATTTGATAAAAGTAAATAGCTTCATGAATGTTAATTCAATTTAAACCTTAAGAACTTGCTGTATTAAGATGAAAATTGAGTGTGTGTTGTATACGTGAGGAAGGTATGAGCTTAAAGTTTCGCAATATGATACAATATTTCGAGAATTTATTTCTTCTTTTGGTGTGAAGATGGAATTATAAGAAAAGAATTCTATTGTTATTTTTTGTTTGATGTTATTTTGACCCCATTTTTGGAATTCTTTAGAAAAGTGGTTCGAGTTATGATGTCACCCATAAAGTATTTGATATTATATAGAAAAACATTGATTATGTCACTTACAGGATGTCTTCCGCGATTATGTAGTTATGTATTGGTTTGATTTTCTGATATTTTGACGCTGTTGCGGTAGGCAATTAAAATAAATGGAAAAAAATAAACAATGAGGAATAAAAAACTCGATTGTAGATTGGTCAAAGGCACCCACTAGAAAGTAAGTTTTGCCATGACATAACCATTTGTCATGGCAAAACCTACTGTCTAATTCTAACCGTTTTGCCATGACAAAACCATGGCAGAGATTTTGACTGACGGAAAACCTATCGTCTATTGTGATGATTGACGTTTGCATGACGAAAATTGTAGGCGATATTAATGCCATCATTCAACCATCATTCATGATTGATGGAAATGATTGACCGTCTACTGGGCACCCTATCACAAAACGGTGAATATCGGTTGAACGCTTGCCTAAAAAAAGTGTATCTGCAAAACGCGTCCCTTACTTATATCGACGTAAAATGTCGTTTTGAAGATTACAGATTAAAAAAAAAAGAGTCTTGTTGTAAGACGGTTAGCAGCTCAACTTTATTGAAACTTTTCATTTATTAATAAGAGTCTGACCAACGACGATTACTAGACTCCGCATGCACGATCTAAGGAACAAAAACTATTCTGTCAACTCGCTGAGGTACTACGTAAGCGAGGGGGACGGGGTACTGCGTTGTGATTGGCTAACTCAAGGTCTGTTCTGTCTCAAGGTATGTTTACGACTCACAGGAGTGGTCGAAATAAGAGGGATATAAGACTTTTTTGCCTAATGTGTTGAGAGACATCGGTCGCCTGTTATTAGGAGTCTAGTAATATATCGTCGTTGAGTCTGACATTCCTTTCTGATGCACCCAGATCGGGAGAAACCTATTCCTACAATCCCGATCCGACGCGTCGCGAAGATTCTGATGATTTTATCCCAATGGTCACCCCATTGGGATAAATATCCCTATCAATTGCACAGTGTGGCGCAGTGACTGAGCGACCGACTGCTGCGCAACATGTCGTGGGTTCGATCACCGCAGGAAACAATTATTTGCACAACCTTACAGAACAGGGTGGTTTTAGTCACAAACACACCAAACTATTCCCAAACCACTGCAACTCCTGAGAGCCAGAATCAACAGTGGCAACCACCAGAAAAGCGCCGAGACAATGAAGCTCGACGTGTCCCGGAGAATGAATTTACCTGTCTTGAATCCTGCAACGAAATCGATTAGAAGCGAATAATGGATGAGTAGGAAAAATATGTTTCCACTTCCCTCCGTGCAAGCAGGAGATAGAACAAATCAAGGCCAATAGTCACAAAGGGATCTTACAAACTGGGAGAAGCCCAGTTGCCTAGAACCATGGGTAAAAATGATTACTAATATTAAGGGTGGTTTTACTAATATTTTCTGTGATCTCTCGAAGGCATTTGATTGTGTAAATCATGAAACCTTGCTCTTAAAACTTGAGCACTATGGCCTAAGTAAACTCGCGCTTAATTTAATAAGATCTTATTTAAATGATAGACAACAACAAGTAAAAATAAATGGCGTCACTTCAAAGGGGTTACGGGTAGAAATGGGCGTACCACAAGGCTCAATATTGGGTCCTTTTCTCTTTTTAGTTTATATCAACGATCTACCCCATTTATTCAAAAATCAACCTGAAATGGTATTGTTTGCTGACGATACTTCTTTGATATTTAAAATAAATAGACGCGCCACACAACTTGACGACGTAAATAGCGCTTTACTGCAGGTGCAAAAGTGGTTCACCGCTAATAATTTAGTATTAAATGGGAAGAAAACTAAGTGCATAAGATTTTCTCTACCGAATGTTAAAAGTAATGATAGTGACATTGTATTGAATCAAGAGAAATTAGAATTCGTCGATAAAACGGTTTTCCTAGGAATCACCCTCGACTCAAGGCTACAATGGAGTCCTCATTTAACATCTCTTGCAGGACGGCTAAGTTCAGCAGCATACGCTGTTAGAAAAATCCGCCAACTTACTGATATAGATACCGCGAGGCTAGTCTATTTTAGTTATTTCCATAGTGTTATGTCATACGGTATTTTGCTATGGGGACGGGCTGCAGACATCGAGTCTATATTTATTCTGCAGAAAAGAGCTATCAGAGCCATATATAATCTACGTAGGCGCGATTCTCTACGGGAAGTGTTTAAGGATATAAACATCATGACAGTACCTTGTCAATACATATATGAAAACATCATGTACGTTAGAAAAAATCGGCATTTATTCAGTAAAAGAGGTGACAGACACAACTATAATACTAGAAATAGGGACCAATTAGTTCAGCCAGGTTTCAGACTAGCTAAAGTTGACACATCTTTCATGGGGTACTGTCTAAAATGTTACAATAAAATACCTCCTCATATATTAGAACTGAATGAAACAAAATTCAAATCATGTATAAAACGCACACTATGTAGGCAAGCATATTACAAGTTGGAGGATTACATTAATGATAAAAACGCTTGGCTCAATGCTGGTCCTGCTCCACAACAATAGGGTTATTAATTAGGTAGCACGCATACTTATTAAGGAAGCTGCTGAAGACTGTAATTTTATCTTTGCATTGTATCGATTCAATTTCTTAGTATTATATAATTTTATTGCACATATGTGAGTACTATGTATTACTTATTAATTATTATTATTGACTCGATTTTACCCTGGTGGTTGGGAGAATGTCATGCTCACTCAAATGTCTCGCTGATGGTGGCACATGTGTCGGATCATTTAGCTCCCTTCAAAATGGTTGAGCTGATTGGTGCTGATACGTGTGTCATGTTCGTGAACGGGCGCTGTCAGTTGGGACTGGTCATCTCTTAGCTGCCACGGTTTTTATTTTAATTATTGATTCATTTATTTCTAAATTGTCATTTTGTTTTTGTAATTCTTACTGTGGACACTTTTAACTTGCTACATCGTTCTCACATAATGTACCACCACAAAATGAATGATGTAACAAAGGACTTGTAATAATTTTTGGCGATCTAAAAAGAGTGTCCATGGAGTTTCTTGCCCGTTCTTCTCCATAGAGATCTACTTCTTGGAACGGGCATCTACGGTACTTTCACAGTTTTTATGTCTGTGACTGGGACTGTAGCACCATAACTTTGTAGTATTAAATTATATTTTGTATGTCTGACATTTCAAAAGTGCCCTATTGGTCTATTTGAAATAAATGCTTTTGATTTGATTTGATTTGGTTGTAGTCAGTAAGAGTTCAGGGAGGGACACATTTTATTACTTTAGTGTTGAATTGTGTCGTAAGAATTCTCCATTAATACATCATTCATAAATACCTGAAATGAAACATACACATAACACTTGACACAAGGAAGTACCTGAAAACAAAGAAAACCGTATTATTGACACAAATGTTAAACTGTTTATATTTATTTTAGTACTATTAAGATTTATTTAGTTTAGTTATGTGAGAGTCAAGCGGGAGAAAGTTTGTCCTTACAGGAAATAGACTGTACAATATGTATCTATTTGTGTTGGAAAATACAAAGTGGGCAAAGTATCAACAATGTTGCATTGAGACTTGGCGTTTATTAGTGCTTATAGAGTTTATTGCGATCCATTACATTACTCTTCATGTTAAGTACTTGCTTGTTAGTATTTATTGCTTGAAGTAGATTGATCACTTTCAGTCTGTCTATAATATCATGAAGACGATGTTTGAGGAACTAATTTTATTCAAAGTAGGGCAATACTAAATCAAGACATTAATAAAGTACATCAGATGTCATCGATTTATTTTGTGTCTCTATCTCGTTATCTATTGCATTTTTTTATTGCTTTTCAAAACGTGGTTACAACTTTGAAGAAGTGTTAAGTGTGAGGAAAACAAATCAGAGTGGAGTTCGGGAAATTAGTTTAAGCTGTATCAGCGATGTTTACACCAGCTCCCTCCTCCTACACTCGTTACTACAGAATGGACTGTCACACTCGTACTGACAGAAATCCGCGGTATTCCAACAATAGCCCTTTACGTTCCATGTTCATGGCTAACTGTTTAGGGAGTCCCGAAACCCCGGATGGCTTTGCCCCACTTTATGGCCTTTGCAGATTGCAGACGGCTCTTTAGGCGTGCGTGGAACTCGCCACGCCGCCGACTTAAGCATGTTCCATCATTGGACGGCGTTTTACCCGTCAATCGCCGTCCGTATTCCCATAAAAAAGTTGAAAATCTCTTATAGAAATTAGGGAGTAGGTACATTTTTTTTTTTAGCGTGATAAAATCATCAAATGAGTCCTCCAACCCCGGGCAGGGCGGGAGAGACTGTCAGACTTGTACTGACTAAAATCCACGGTGTCCTTCAGTAGCCCTTTATGTTCCGGGGTCACGGTGATAGAAATAAGTCACGCGACCCCGGCAGGCTTTGGCCCTCTGAGAGGGGGGTCCCGTCATTTTGCTGACAGCTCTTTGAAGCGCGCGTGGAACACGACGCGCCGTCGACCCGGGCATGTTCCTTGGTCGGACAGCGAGTTGCCCTTTACTCGCTGTCCGCATGCCCGCGCCTACGGGGGCCGGAGATCGTCTTGCGACGTCCGACGCCGTGGGCGTGCACCACTGCGGTTGGGGCGGAGGGAGGACGCTGTCCTCTCTCTCTCGCGGCCCGCCAGTATGTACATACTTGACAATTACAAAACTGATGAAATCAAATCCTCTTCAATTGAATCACAAAATAGAGGTATCTATTCTCTTACGCACGGATTTGCGCGTAAGTTGCGTGAGACAGTGAAAGCGCATGAGTCACAGGATTTATCCACCTAATCACGATCAGTATTCACGACATTACCTCTGTTCTATTTAACATCGGATCTCACTGCGGATTTCTTTTATCTGCTAGTAAAACTGTAAATGGTATTAAGTGATTTCGCTTTTATTCGGATCGCAGACGGTTCGATGTGGTTTGAATTAGAAATGTCATCTTTGTAATACTCCCGTTATGGTGCGTTTCCATTGTGGCTACTAACTACCTTGATACGTTTATGTAAAAATCTAAAACAGCATCAGAGAACTAGTACTGACGTCAGAACAGTGAAAAAACACTTAGAAGTGACGTATTGTGAATTTTATGAATTTTAAAAGCTTAGTAGGTATCTTCTTTAATTCTCGTTCAAGTAATAAAAGAAACATTACCTATGGGTTTCAATATTTTTTGACACTTCATTTAATTGACGGAGTATTATGTTTAGTTATTAAAGATGGTTTTTAGTTACCTTTATTCGTAGTGTTTTTCAAAGATAGCGTAAATGCTGTGTGTGGATGAGGGTGAGGTGAGGGTGTGTATCTTTCGATCCTCATCCTCATCTTCGATTCTCAGGTTGAAGATGTTACTGGGTTTTTTTTCTGGAAAAGTTTTTAACAGGCACCCGGCGAGTGGGTTTGTATGTCGTAGGAGGAAGGAGGCGTAGATCGTGTCAAGTAACTGGAGATGCGCGTGACTTCCTGTTCATGTACAGTCGCTTACCAGCCATTACATTATCATCAGCATTAGGTAAGGCATTGAATATGGAATCTTTCACTAAGATTTTTCATCTGAAAAGCCTGAGAGGGCTTCGACTATACTTACGAGTATAATGAAAGAGCATCATTATTTTACGTGGTAAAATCATCAAATGAGTCTTCCCACCCAGGGCGAGACGGGCGGAACTGTAACACTTGTATGTATGTACTGACTGAAATCCAGTGTCCTTCAGTGCTTTACGTTCCAGGGCCACGATTACTGACAAGACAGTCATGCAAGGGGCAGGCTTTGGCTTCGTCATACTGCTGACAGCTCTCTGAGGCGCGAGGAACACAAAACGACGAACGGCGTGTTACACATTCCTTGCCGTACCCAAGAGCAGCCTAACATCTTCAGTCTTACCGTACAAAATTTTGGAAACACACACACCACATACACAATACAAAACGAGATTGCATTGCGAAACTGCCGCGTGGGAACTGCGCACGCGCTCCTACTCTCCTATGTAGGTATATGCAAAAACTAGACGATCGACGATCGGAACCCACTTCCGTATGATTATGTGTTGTATACAGGTGGGCTAGCTGGTTTAGGCTTTATTAGGTAATATTGTCTTGTAACTAAGGTTTTTTATGCTTTAAAACTGGGTCTTTAAAATGTTCATTTGTGGCTTGAAAAGGTAGTTGTGCTCGTTGATACTTTTCTAAATGGCTAGTGGATGACAATTAATTTAGCAATCTCGTATACTTGTTGTTTGGAGACTTCCACTACTCTTAGGATGTAAGATCGTCAGTTAAGTTCTCTTTTGGTTAGATAGAAGAGGACTAGCTCGGAATGTTTGTAACAAAATTATAAATAGCATTATTTGACCCGACACTAATAATCAAGCAAGTGGTTAGGGAATTCGAGTACCTATCGTTCACGTAAGGATTAACTTTTGAAATTTTACATAAGTATCCTATGATTTTTTTGCTTCCTTTTTTACCCGTCTGCACAGTACCTAATAATAAAAAGTATCCTATAATCTTAATCCTGTATATAAAAATGAAACCCCTTTTCCGTTGTCACGACATAACATGAAAACGGCTTGACCGATTCGGATAATTATTTTTTTGTTGTGTTTGTAACCATCGGGACCGGGTTTTAGACCGGGTCCTCCACCCGTGCGAAGCCGGGACAGGCTGCTAGTTACCAATAAATCAGTAACCTAAATTTTATCAAAAAGAAGGAGGCCTGTAATCTAGGCCAAGTTTAAGTTTGGATTGTTTCAAAAGAAAAATGATATTATGTCTGAAACGGCTACTAGTTATTTTCGCTTTATACCATTGTCTCACGCACGGGATGTGGTTACACTGACAATGAGAAAGGACAGACCTTCAGGAAAAGAAGGAAGCCGACTGCAACGGACTGAAACGAATTCAATTCACAAGTAAATCGGCGTTTCCTGAACATTCGCTTTGGTGCCGTTCACGGTTTCCCATAGAATAAGTCATTTGACGGTCACGTCTGAAAACCTTGGTGATTCATCGTGAATATTATTAGTCTGGACGTGAAACAGCAAAAGTGAACCAAAAACCACTGAAACCTATAGTTTGTAGCTAACAAAAGTGCAAAAAGTTTTTTGGAACTATATTGCAATTCATTCAGTAGCACGTGTTGTTAGTCATGAAAGAAGTCTACTTGAGTGAACACGTGGACTGGTAGGCAATGCATAAAAAATAAAACTTGCATAGGTTTAGACACGCGATTCTCCATCAGAAAAACGTAAATAAAATCTTGTTGTCAAATAACATTGGCACCAAAACACTGCCTTGAAGAAGGCCGTTTCTTTTTGGCTCAATATACTAGGCTTCAGTCTGGAAACAGGCTTGGAAGAAAGGGTCATACAGAAGTTCGCCTTGAATATTTATGAAGCACTGATCGTTACTAAAGCTGCTCACTGTTGCAAGTAGCATTTGATGAATGGTGTCGTTCGCTTCAGAGAGGTTAATAAAAACCAGTAACAAAACTTTGTACAAAGTATTCGGACAAATCTATGAAGTTGACTTACTATTATTTTAAGGATATAAATAAAAATCAAGCTGACACCTTTAGGATTCCATTTATTTTACCTTCACATATCCAATAAATAATTTATGTCATAAAACACATCTAGGTCTACAATTACAGATACCGTAATTATTTGTTAGGTACGCAATTACGCATGTTTTACCGTGTTACAAACGCTCTTTACTTTTCACCAACAATCACGCCTGTAGGTATATCCCTAAAGGGACCAGCAGAAATGTTCGTATACACCCACATTAAGGTCGTTTAAAGTGAACTCATTGACAAAGCAATGGCGATAATGTTATACAGAGGAATAAACTACATTCCACTTCTTTCTAACTCGGTGGTTTTTTCTTATAAAGAGCGTTTGTAACACGTTAAATATTAATTTACAACATGAGTCAAGATCTTTATTTTGTGACAAATTTTACAATTCTAACGGAGAAGTGCTGGTAAGACATCATTTGGTAGGTGTGGATAGAGCTAACAATATAATAAGTCATTCATAGCAATCAAATAAACGAAAGAGAAAATATATCCAAAAATATTCGTTGGAATCTGAATCTACAGATAAATGAGCGGATAAAAAGTAATTGTTTGATGAATGGCAATGCCATAAAGACAATTAATAGAGAAACATGCAGGAAAATAACTTCCTTCTTCGACTCTCAAATGGGAACGCTGAAGAATGGAAAGATAATGGCCCTTTGTAAAAGAACTATGAAAACAGAAACCCTTCTTAGTTTGTTAGATCTTGTATTGTAAAGTTATCATATCATTAGCTCATTAAACATAATTATCACATACGCTAGACATTTAGCACAATGCATATACACAGCTATCTTAACGATTAACATCAATACTTTTAATACTATTACAATATAGCAACGCGTTACTGTGTTGTGGGAGTCAAATGTACGAAGATAATAATGAATTTGAGATATTCAATATTTTAATCCCCACAGGATCTCTAGAGCTCACAATTGGTCAGTATTTTTTAAGTCTGATATAACAGATGGCAAGTCTATTGCCCTTCATCTACAGCTACGCGGCTGATACTGAAAAATTCTTGAGGGCGATACCCAGTAAGACTCTACCCAACTTGGATCTGACCTAGGAAATTATGGGACGTGGGACTTTTTCATCTGGCAACCGTGACCCTTTAACGTTAAGGGCTATTGAAGGATCACCATGAACTTACGTCAGTACAAGTCTGACAGTACCTCCCATCTCGCCATGGATTGGAGGACACATTTGATGATTTTACCACGAACAAAAAAAACCTAGGAATATAATGCTTGCAATCAATGAGGCCTTGGTTCCGGTGGAATGAATGGTCATTATTTGTTGATCATGTTCTTATAAAAATTGCGTATTTTTTTACATTTCAGTACTTAATTTCTTTTCTTAAGACACTACGTACATTTCACTCACACAAACACAAAACATAATATTTAAATACTCCGGGAATTACAATAACGGCAAATAATTCTACATTTAAATACATACTCTATCATAAAACGAACAGTGCAGTTTGTCCTATGGCAAATAAACTTAATAGCTTGTTTTTATAACAACATTATTTTCATCCATGTTTTGGTCCTTATTTTATTCAAGCGTGTTTGGTAGGTACTCGTCATATTACGTACTTTTGGGAGACAACAGTCCTGTATAGCGGCAAGCGATTAATGTAAACGTCTTTAATACATTTTCAACTTTATACCCAAAAGCTTAAAGTTGAAAATCAATCAGACTAGGAAGTGAGCATTTTAATAGCATTATTGCAAGCTGTAGCAGTTATCTGTGTTCCCAGTGTATTATTTATTAAAACTATGTACTTGGGGCGGTGTTATCGTAATATTTACTTAGGATAGAATTTGGATGAATCTAGAAACTATATGATACGCCATTAGCTGTAGATTGGTAAGATAACCAGGAGTTTTATGGAATTCGACCGTAGAGGTAGAGCCCCTCCTCCGCCCTCCTCAGTGGTGCACGTCCCATTGACATACTGCTGGCCTCCTCCAGGACAGGATGGACTGAACTCTCAGCAAAGGGGAGGGGACCATATTAAGTTAGTGTTGAGAGTTTCTAGTTAGATATACATGAATAACAGAACAAAGTTGGGAAAAGGCCATCGAGATGGTAAAACAATACGATACTGAAAGATACCTGGCAAAAGTGCCTTTTTCTGAACTTCATAACAAATAGTTTCTAGATTCATCACTAAAAGATTACCGTCACCGTTTGAGAGCAAACCCTTGGTATAACACTAAGTAATTTTATGAGACATCTTATACGGTCGCGATACCCTAAATATTAACTCGAAATATTATTATTTATTAACATAGAAAACATTAATGAGCAGGCAAATAACCAAAATTGATGCCTTTTTATCCAAACGTATGTTTTTTTCAACGAGTTTGCAGTACTACAGATTAAGGTAATGTAAAAGTCACCCAGCATATACTGTTATAATCACTGTGGCCCGAGTTTTAAGCTTAACCACCATACATAATTTTGTTAGTTATGAGAGTCTCTCAAACATGGAAAATGTTTTATTAATGGACGTTGAAAAATAAAGTGGTCCATTTCTCCATACATTTTTGTCAATGCCCTATATTTTTCTATGTTAATAAATCAAAGTAATCGTTCTACAATTCCGTCGACATTATAATTTAGAGAATATTAAAAACACACAGCAGAAATATTCTCAACAAAAAAAATAACGATATACCACCGATGTCAAAAGAAAAAAGGCCTAAAAACTAACCTAACAAATGCTATACGACACTAAAAGCTAGCGAACGAGCATCAAATTAAACACGTAAAGCGATAAATCAACATTAGAATACCAACGTAACTTAAAATCACAATAAAAAAACATCACCAAACTTAACAGTTTTCATCGTAACGCTGATAATTTTTTATTATAATATTTTTTGTTAAATAATCATATTTATTTTTTCATATAATAATATTTATTATATTATATTGCTATTTTTTGAGAACCAATGAATTTCGAAAAGCGTGCAGACTGTGAGAAGTTTTAATTCGTGATTATATACTCTTTCCGACTTATTTTCTTTTATTTTTTTTTTACCTTACCTTCGCTGGCAAAATATGTACCAAGTTACTTTTTTTACAATAATTATTGCAATTTTATACTGCCAAAAAGACGTATTTTTGCAAAATTAAAGAACAATTCTCGAACTAATTATTTATCAATTAAAAAACCAAGAGAAGGTATTTCAATCAATTATAATTTTATAGTAAGGTTGTAAAAGAGTGGCCTAAGTAATAATGTGACAATTCGTTTACGTACCAAAAAGGAAACTCTCAAAAAGTCTTTAGCACATGTAACAGTCGTTCGTTAATCAGTCTAAAGCATAAATACAAATGCATAATTCCCTGTCTAATCCAAAATATTTTTTTAAATAAAATAAACACATCTGAACTAAGCAACTGGGGAAACTTTGTATAATTTACTAAAGATCTTCGAATTGTACACCAGTGTTTTTTTAGAATTTTCTTTGTTCTAAAGAATACTTAGTTCAGTGGTGAACATATTATTAAACATTGAATAAAAAATAAAATGAGCTTTATTGTTATCTAAGCGCAATACGGGACCCTCAGGCCAATCTACGGCAAACGAACTATTTCAATACATTCAAAACTAAGACAACTAAAAATAAACTATAAATAAAATAATAGATTCAATACAAATTGTATGAGGCATTCATTTAAACTACACATCAAAATTCGAGGAAGAATTATATTATAAATACTTATTTTAATGTCTACCAAGACAGTTTTTATAATTCAAGTGGTTTACAGTAAAGAGGACATATTTTTTTGAAAGTTTTTTTCAATTTTTATGAAGATAACTATGCCCTTATTATTAGCACAAAACCACATTTTATTTATTTTATTTTATGTATTTTCCACAAACAAGCTTGAATGAGACAATCAGTCGAATTTCTTTTGTCCACATACTTATTTTATCAAATTTTATACCTTTATGTACTTTTTATAGCCATTTATACTGGACTCTCTCAAGCTTGCTGGTTGAAAAAACACCTTATATTATTAAACGACAAATTTTAACAATAAATTTTCATTTATTTTGTCATTTAACACCTCTACAGTCAAAAATCGCCAGTTTTCGCGTTGTGTAGAGTAAATATTTATTATAACTACAATTGTAGCCTATTTTAACACTATAAGTATTTAAATTCAATATAATTATAATATTATTAAATCTCCCGAAGGATAATGCTATGTAGTATGGGAGATTAATAAATTACTAATATATTTCTTTTATATGGGTTGAGTTCATCATTCACTTTGATATTATTTTTCTTTGGTAGTTGAGAATTATGTTAAAGTGTCAATTATATCACATATAATAAAGAACTGGGTTAAGGATCGGTACTAGCAAAAAGTGTTATGGCATTTCCATAAGTTTATGTATAAAACTTAAAACAATAGCCACGAAAAAAAAGGTCTGGGTAGCTTAAGAGTTCCCCCAGGGTCTACAAATATCGGATTGAGGATAAACCCGGCTGGAATTGTTAAAAAAAATATTGAAAATCACTAAAAACGCGTAAAAAGCACTGCCGTATTTCCATAACTTTGGCGTAAATAAGCAGAAAACTAATTAATATTATACATAAATAAAGAGAACAAAGACCGGTGTACTGTCTACATGTGTCTGTTTTTCAAAACATTGCATATTTTTCGCGTAAAAAAATCGGAAATTAACTGAATTTTGAGGCCGAAAATCTCCATACATTTTACTATGGCGGAATATTTTATCCGGCATAGGTTCGAGATCGAATCGCAGAGCTCAGTCGTCCGCAGGATTTCAAGGTGAGAGCACGTCGCTTTTTACCAAAAAATTACGCGGCTAAGTGGCATGTACATACACAAGACTACTTTGCGGGGTGCGCACAGTGGTTGGAAATCACAAATTGAAAATAAAACAAAATTGTACATTGTAAAAATTTGTAGTTGTATGTTTGTACAGGCAGTTGGAATTGAAATTTTTTTTTGTGACCGATGATAGTTTTTGCTAACGGCAAGTTAAAAAAAAACAGGTTCAAGCGATTTTCGACTTTATTGACATTTAGAATTTAGTTTGTTTTTCTTACATTAGAGGCAATGGGCAGGCCATATTGCTCGCAGAGCGGATGGCCGATGGGGTCGAAAAGTGCTAGAGTGGAGACCACGGACTAGCAAGCGCAGCGTAGGACGTCCACCAACAAGGTGGACAGACGACCTTATGAAGGTCGCCGGAAGACGCTGGTTGCAGGTCGCTTCCAACCGGTACATGTGGAGATCAAAAGGGGAGGCCTATGTTCAGCAGTGGACGTCCTATGGCTGAGATGATAAACATTGATCCTCATTAAAATCCGGTGTTTGCCTAAATGTCAATAAGGTCGAAAATCGCTTGAACCTGTTTTTTTAACTTGCTCAACAAAGGCAAGTAAAAAAAAAAGGTTCAAGCGATTTTCGACTTTATTGACATTTAGAATTTAGTTTGTTTTCCTCATATTCTCGTTAGCTAACATTGTTAAAGGAGGAAACGCCTGGGTGTCACCACTGCGTAGATCGCCCGGAGGACACAGTCGAGCATACGGTGCAGGATTGCCCCGCTTGGGCGGAGCACCGACGTGTCCTCACGACGGCGATAGGCGGAGACCTCTCGCGCCCGGCATTGGTTGCGGCCATGCTGCGGAGCGAGACGGAGTGGGAAGCGGTCGCCTCCTTCTGCGAAGCAGTCATGCTCGCGAAGGAGGAGGCGGGCCGCGTGAGAGAGAGGACAAGGTCCTCCCTCCGCCCCACCCGCGGTGGTGGACGCCCACGGCGTCGGACGTCGCAAGACGATCTCCGGCCACCGTAGGCGCGGGCATGCGGGCGGTGAATAAAGGGCAACTCGCCGCCCGACCATGGACCATGCCCGGGTCGACGGCGCGTCGTGTTCCACGCGCGCCTCAAAGAGCGTCAGCATAATGACGAGGCCCCCTCTCAGAGGGCTAAAGCCTGCCGGGGTCGCGGGTCTTATACCATCACCGTGACCCCGGAACATAAAGGGCTATTGAAGGACACCGTGGATTTTAGTCAGTACAAGTCTGACAGTCCCTCCCGCCCTGCCCGAGGCGGGAGACCTCATTTGATGATCTTACCAAGTAAAAAAAAAAAAAAAATAACATTGCTCCTTCATTAAAATCCGGTGTTTGCATAAATGTCAATAAGGTCGAAAACTAAACTTGTCGAGGCAGGGGGGGTTACAGTTTTTCAGTTTCAGTTTTTCTAAGGAGGTTTAGTAACTACATAATACACCACATGACACTGGCCGAAAATAAAGAGAAAAAATAAAAACTTCTCAACATGGTAACCGATGTCAAAAATGGCGGCTGCGATCTGTCTGGTCAGAAAATCATTAGAAATTTACAAAATCCTCGACAATCCGAATTTTGCGGATATATGTTGTCGACTCGAAATCTTTATTTTTTAATGTTTTATTATTCAGGTAAGCTTTCGATCGAGTTTATCGTAGCCCTAATAGATAGAAATATTCATTTGTTGGGTACGCGCTTAGTGCTACTTGAAAACTCTATGCGATCATAGATGTGTGAGTGAGTGGGTCGACCGCGTCTATCGCTGTGTGAGTAGCGCTTCAATACCTATTTTTCTCTCGAGCCCGCCGCGAAGAGGGGCCTTAAATAAACATTTTTACCAGTCTTCGGCATACACTGAAGCATTTATAAATTTTGCACATCGGCCTTTAGAAAGAGACAATCGGTTATTTTCGGCTTTATAGAGCACCATCTCTGTCGCACGATGCACTATAAATATTTATCAACGGTACTTGTACATCAGTCGCTTGAGCGGCTATCGAATTATATTATGACACGGAACGTTTTTTTTCCGACTAGGAATATGGGTATTATGGTGGTACCTAGTCGTCCATATGTTAGGCTGGTCTGAATTAGTCTATAAAAGGTGAGGTTGGTATACCAAAGTGAATGATAATAACAATATTAGACTAGAACAAATGTATTTCCTTGCAAGGTACGCGGGATATGTTCAACCTTATGGAACTTATACACTTACGGAACTTACGCTGCGTTTTCGGTCCTTATTTATAAACTTATAATTTTCGTAGATTTTTTTTTTTAAATAGATAAATTTATAAGTCGTTTTCGAAATACAGGAATATTTTTTTGCACAATAAGTTTTTACTTTTTTATGGGACGATAAATATGTAATATTTTCGTTATGAAACAAAAAGAATGTTACCCGTAGATTTTCCGTGCTTTTACTATCTCCAAAATCGCAGCGTTTCTCCGAAAAGTGAAAAGTTCCTTTATCTGCCTGTTGTGACCAACTAACATTACCGGAATTGAACTAGCTCGTCTAAGGTACCAAGTTCAGTATATTTCGGTGTTCCAGCGATTCCTTCAGGGCATAGAACAGCTGCAACTGCTGTTCAGGTTTGAGGTTGTATACCTGCTGGTAAAATGATAAGATTAGTTAGATATATGTTTATATTTATATTCTAGCAATACAAAGTTCATCTTGGACATCAGTACCCCTAGCACGAGTTTTCTCTATTTTACTTTACAGAGTTTTTCCAGTATTTACAGCGTTAATTGTATGAAAATATGGTACAGCGTCTCTGGTGTGCGAAGAAGGAACCAATTTTTCCCTTGAAAATTGTCAATTTGAAGTCGTCAAAGTTCCAGTTTACTTTACGTCTCAAATACTGGAAACTCGTGCTGACGGTACAGTAAAGTAAACATACACGTGATCAAATTATATGCGAAAAGAGTATGTTCCGTTCACGCTTCAAAGTGCACATTTTTTTTTTCTTTTTTTAAAATTATTTTTATGACAGAAATATATAGGAATCTAGACGGTTATAAGCTGTTTAAAGAGTGCGAGCGAAGACACGGGCAACAGCTAGTAAACTTGCTTATCATAATTATACAAATTTTATGTGAGTTTTTGAAGGTGCTTGAACGAATGGAGACGGCGGCCATTGCATCTGTGCAAGCGAGAGTCATTATATTTACGCGGGAGTGATTAAGACAGGTAATAATAGGTGAATGTACGAAATTCCTCTTGCTTTCTGACCGGACTTTAGAAAATGTATCATCATCATCATCATCAGCCGGAAGACGTCCACTGCTGAACATAGACCCCCCCTTAGACCGCCACGCCGAACGACAATTCGCCACACGCATCCATCGGTTGCCCGCGACTCTCACGATGTCGTCGGTCCACCTAGTGGGAGGCCTACCTACGCTGCGTCTTCCGGTCCGTGGTCGCCACTCGAGAACCTTTCTTCCCCATCGGTTGTCAGTTCTACGAGCGATATGGCCTGCCCATTGCCACTTCAACTTGCAAATTTTACGAGCTATGTCGGTGACTCTGGTTCTTCGCCGAATATCCGTGTTCCGGATTTTATCCCGCAAAGAAACTCCGAGGACTCATTCCATTGCTCGTTGAATGACTCTTAGTTTCTCTAAAATGCCAGCAGTCAAAGACCACGCAAGCAGTAAATGTTTGGTTAATTACAATCACATACTTTTGAATCACTTCGACGCCACACAGTTCTGACGCGAACTCTATTTATTAGTATTGAATTTCTCTATTTATTAGTATTTAATTTTCTAAATATACACTTTCACAGTTGACTGTACCCATATTTTCATACAAAATAGAAAGAAAGATAAAGGAGTAAACTTGCCTGTTGCAACAGTTTCTGTGGCGTGGCGGTGCGGATGAAGCTGGTGATGTACACGTTCACGAAGGTGGCCATCAGGAACTGACAGTCGAAGCGGTCCATGATGCCGCCGTGGCCGGGGATCACGTCGCCGAAGTCCTGGAATTAAGATGAAGGAATAAGTTCGTGGTTTCAAAAGGTTTATTGATTAAGAAAGGTTATATCAACAGTACAATAGAACATTGAATATAAATACAGAAAACTAAAGGCAAGTCAGATTTCCATTTTTTTATATTGTACTAGCTAACCCGGCAAACGTTGTTTTGCCATATAAATAATTACATTTAGGGGGATGAAAAATAGATGTTGGCCGATTCTCATAGATACCGGATAAGCACAAAAAATTTCATCAAAAACGGTCAAGCCGTTTCGTAGGAGTATGGCAACGAAAACTGTGACACGAGAATTTTATATATTAGATGGGTGTTCCGTCATATTTTGCCAGTTACTAAAGGCATTACAACGTGCTGTTTGATTTTCAACTTTCAGCGTTAAACCGAGAGTTGAAAATTCAAAAGCGGAACCTGCGGAACCAACTATTTCATTTATTCAGCATTACCAAAATCAGTCCTTACCTTGATCTTGAAAGCTCGTTTAAATCCTGAAGCGAAGAATCCTCCGAAGGGTCCGATGACGGAGCTGAAGGTGCTCAGACACAGCGAGTGGATCATGAACGGGTAGATGTTCATCGTCTCCAGGCCGAACTGGAAATAAGGGAAATTGAACTTTAGTGGAATGAATTTAAGATTTACTTTGCCATGGTTTAAGTGAACACCCATCTGGGAATGGCCTAAATATCAAATGGATGATGATAAGATAAAATAAGAATGAAAATGATGTTTACTCAAGATATACTGATAGATTATATGATGATTATGGTTTTATTTTTAGACCAACTGGGGTCGATCTGTCTGACGACTTTTTTTTTTTTTTTTACCTGGTAAAATCATCAAATGAGACCTCCCACCCCGGGCAGGGCGAGAGGTACTGTCAGACTTGTACTGACCAAAATCCACGGTGTCCTTCAATAGCCCTTTATGTTCCGGGGTCACGGTGATGGTATAAGACCCGCGACCATCTGTCTGACGACTTATTAGACTTTTAAGACCAACAGTTCATATCTACAAATGACAGCCGGACTTCTTGTATTGGATTGGTTTATCCTCATACGGACCGACAGTAGCAAGCGCGTGGGTGAAACGGAAACTGTCAGACTCGTACTGACTAAAATCCGTGGTCCATCCTGATCTCGCTTCAATCTTGAAGTAGCTACTCCACACACCAGTCATAAAATCTATAGTATTTTAATCAAATTTCTCCACAAAAAATCTCCTCCACAATTATTTTCTGCTTATTTTCGTTGCAGGATCCAAGACAGGTAAATTCATTCTCCGGGACACGACGAGCGTCATTGTCTCGGCGTTTTCTGGTTTTGAGGAGTTGCAGTGGTTCGGGAATAGTGTATGTCCAAAAAAAAAATCTCGTACTGACTAAAATCCATGCTCCACCACGATCCCGCATTAATCTTGAAGCAGCTGCCCAAAACACCAATCATAAAAACTATATTTTAATCAAATTACTCACAACTTTCATAACAGGCTGCAGGAACTGAGGTGGTGTGTACTCCTGAAGCCGGAACAGCAGCGATGGCTCGCAGTCCATGGTCATACGACCGAGGGAGTCCGAGTACTCAATGGGGCACACCAGGTATGGGTACTGACACATCATGTAGGACATCTGTGGATGAAGAAAAAATGGGGATAAGTATCACAGTTTTCAGAGATGCTTAAAAAAGTATGCAATGCGTTTTTATGCTTTGGAGACAGTGATCCTCCTTTTTAAACAGAAATAAACATTTTAGTGAGATCAGACTAAAACTGCCCGACACCAATGTTGCTACAGAATAAGGGCATTGAATACTGTTCATATTCCTTGATTTTATATCTATAGGACACTTAAACTTGTGTTTCTTTGTTTTCTCATTAGCTTAAAAAATATTATTTTCATCCCCCCATCTCGGAAAGGGTACTTTTGCTCTTCGATATCTGACCGTAAAAGCCGTTTTTATCCTCAAGTGAGTAAAAACCGTTTTTATCCTCTAGTGAATAAAGTAAATTTGAATTTAGAACATCGTATGAACAAAAGAGTAGCAGCAGTAATGGCGGCCGGTGACCTCAACAGCTGATCGCTTGCTGTGGTGCCCACTTGACGTTCGAAGGTTGTCGAGGAAACAAATTCTATTTTTAAAATTTGATGTGGTACACAGGTGGGAAAGCAGAGTACGCTCCTCGGGTGTAAGGCTGCGTTGCCTTGGGCTAACTTGAATCCCTCGCTTCACTAAGGATTTTTAACTTTATTCCCTCGTTTCTTTCGGGTGTCAACACTTGAACCTTCTCGCTGCGCTACGGATGGAGGTTTACCCCCAGAATCCTTAGTATCGCTTCGGAACTCAATACGCCTCCCTTGGAGCGTAATCTACAATTATTTTGTTCAAATCTCAGACCCGAAACATTCTTGGCTCAGTACTTTGTTTTACCTTTTTTATTTGCTTTGTGCGGTTTTCCTTTCACGTCTTATTGTTATGTTATGACAAACCAAGATAAAAATAAGTAACTTAATAATACTATTTGTTTTAATTTAAAAATTATTCTGTTCTATAATAATGTCTTAGTTAATACCTAAACTGAAATAAAAGCCTATCTTGTGTTTATAAAATGAACATCTGTTTGTATTTGTTTTTGCATTTAGTCATTTCCTCGCTGAGGTGGGATGAAAAGTTACGTGTTGCACTCGAGTGCAAAGATTTTTCACCTTGTGCTCTTTTGATTCCCTCGCTATCGCTCATGATTCTAATTTTGAATCACTCGTTACACTCGTGATTCAATTTTAGAATCATTCGCTTGCTCGGTCATCAAAATTGAGCACGCGGTTAAAAATCAACTTTGCACTCTTGTATAACAAATAACTATTTAACTTTAATCTTTGATTTAGAATATCATTTTCAAAACACGAAGTGTCATGTTCACAATTTCAACCTGTTGCAGTTTTCTGCTGGACATAGATCTCCCCCAAGAACCACCACATCGCACAATCTCCCGCTTTTTTCATCCACCCACTGCGAGCTTCTTCTTCGAGTTCTCGGCCCGAATTGTCTCAATACCGATGCTTCCAACCAATATGAAAACACTGAGCCATTCTGCAATCCAACAACCCTTTTACTCCAACGTTAGCATCACACTACAGTTATCCAAAATCATTTCTCACTTACCACCAATCCAAAAGCAACAGTAGAAACTCCTCCTCCAATGAAACCTTCCCAGGTCTTCTTAGGACTCAGCTTGATGAGAGGGGTCTTGCCGAAGAAGAAGCCGAACACGTAAGCCATCACGTCGTTGCAGATGATCATGGAGACTGGCACTATGAACCATATTAGACCTGGAACAAGAAGAGGTCAGGCATTTTATTTTCGTTAGAATATCTCAGTAAGATTTTGCCGTGCCAGAAATCTGGTTGCGCATACGTGTTTAAAAATATAGACTCACTAGCTATTCCCCTTGATTTTACTCGCTGATCAGCTCCTAATGGTCGTAGCGAGTTTTTATATATCCTTCCACGATAAATGGACTATCCAACACAAATATACTTCGAAATTAAACCTTCGTTTTTACATACCTCTTAAAAATCTTTAACAATGGTAAAAGATTTCTATCGTCTATTAAAATATTGAAGCGCTTTTATACTTTACGTCTCAATAATTAATATCCGCATTTTATTCTTCGTGGAATACACTAGTTAGTTCAATGCACTCATATCAATTTTCTTCAATGAATGTTCATTGAAATCCCATAGATCACTATAACAGTGGCGTTCTCCATTGCGAATAGTTCATTACTCCATTAGGATAAAGCCAACATACTCGGCAGTGTAATTACAGAATAGGACAATCACTTTTACATGTTATGTCAGTTAATATCGTTATCCATATGAGGTGGTAACAGCCCGCCTCCTAGTCATAGACACTTGTGCTAGAATCGGCATATTTGACACAGCAACATTGTCCAATAGCAAAGCCGAACCGAAGCTACTAAGTTAACCGACCCGAATCGATGGAGAAACGCCATTCACTATTTCACTACGATGACTTGAATAGTGTTCTTGTTGGATGTCAGGTGTAATTCGAAAGGGTACTTCTCGGTGGACATATTTGACTTGGAGCAAGGTCTCAAAGGAAAAAGTTGACAACTCAACATTATCGTAATAAATCTCATAAAATGAATAACTACTAGCTTTGACAGCAGCTACGCCCGCTCACCCCCTTCTTATTGCCTATGCGACTCGGAACCAAAGCTGGTGAAAGAAAGTCTTGAAATCCGTCGGATTTGGAGAAAATACAAACAAACAATCAAATATTTCCTTTTTATAATGTTAGTATAGACAAAACTAAACACTCTCATAAAATTCGAGCCTATAATCGTACTGCAATCTGCATATCTATCTACCATATCACATCCGGTGGTCGTCAGCTAGCTCGGTTAAAACACGATAAATCATAATACCAACTACGACGGTTAAAACTGCGTTATTGGTGGACCAATCAAATATTGTACACACGGCTACATATCAACCTATTCGCTAACATGTTCGGTTCGGTGAGCTTGCTGAACCTAATTTGTGCATTTTTGATTTTTCGTTTAGTATTTACTATTTATGTAGTCTTTTTTCAAATGTTTTTGTATGTATCAATAAAAATTAATGCCATATTTCAAAAAACAAAAAAAAAAACATGTGGTTTGACAAGCGCACCAACGATAAGTTGACAGTTGAATGTGTACAAAGACCATACAAAGCGAGACCATGATAAGCTGTTTAGTTTCATGTGTAGCCGTGTGTACACTGTATAATAGAAATAAAATTGACCCATTTTGTTGACGTCACGATAAGTCATATACGGTTATTAGCTTTGGAACAAGTAACAATTTATTGATTTATTAAATGATTGATCTTTTGGTCGTAGCGTGGCAGGTTATAATAGCCTATAGCCTTCCACGATAAAAGGTTTAAGTATCCAACACAAAAATAATTCTTCAATTCGGATATGCTCCTGAGATTAGCAAGTTCAAACAAACTTTTCGGCTTTATAATATTAGTATAAATTATTTTGTAATTTATTACTTTTATGGAACAACATTCAATATTGACATAGGTTTTATTAATACAAAACTAATTCGGATCAGACCCTTAGCAACGGATATGCCTGGAACATTAATCAAAGTCAAAGTCAAATCATTTATTTCAATTAGGCCATCAAGGAGGCACTTTTAAACGTCGATTATTAAAATTATAGGAATTGGGATAGGATGAGAATGATTCTACACCCATTCGCAAAGGTAGGTTGTATGAAGAAGAATGGGCAAGAAACTCCATACTTACTCTTTTTAAAAATGTTTTACAATATTTTTATAACATAATTTGCGATATATAATGTGAAAACAATGTACCCTGAAAATCCAAACCAAATATTATTAAAACAAAAAAATAATAAAATATAAATAAAAAAATGTAAATAAAAAGGTACATCGGTGTTCACATTTTCACAAAATATTGCAATTACAGCTATTATACAAATTAAATATAAACAGTTTTTTTAATGAAGCCCGAATTCGATTAAGGAACGATTTTAATTCAATAAAACCCTAATGGCTGATGCCCTGCACGCACGCCCTTTGGGACTTGACAACATATTCATTATGGCCGGAAAGGTTCAATGGAATACTTATATTTACGTTGTCGATTCTTTATCATCATCTCGGCCATAGGACCTCCACTGCTGAACATAAGTCTCCCCTTTAGATTTCCACTTTATACCGGTGGAAAGCGACCTGCATCCAGCGTCTTCCGACGACCTTTATAAGGTCGTCTTCACGCAAAATACGCGCATTTGACTTGGAGTTGCGGATATCAGCCCGTTACACAATATAAAGTCGTCTGTCCATCTTGTTGATGGACGTCCTACGCTACGCTTGCTAGTCCGTGGTCTCCACTCTAGTACTTTTCGACCCCATCGGCCATCTGCTCTGCGAGCAACATGGCCTGCTCATTGCCACTTCAGCTTGCAAATCCGGTGAGCTATATCGATGATTTAATTCTTATTGAAAAAGAATTGTTGTACAGATTTAATTTAAAGATTATTTCCTATTCGTCAGCTGTCAACTTCTTGGAATCTTTGATCATCAGTTCTTTATTTTAATTTAAAGTAAATAAGAGACAGTTGACGTCAATCCAGTTTATTATGGAATACCTACTTTACCGCGTGAGGTTCGACAACGGAATCGTCATTTTACAGAATAAAAAGTATCTCATATACGGGTATGTTCCAGGTTAAACTATCTCTGAACCCAGCTAAATCCAATTAGTAGTTTTTATTTTCTGAAAAACTAGAGAATAAAATTAGGAAACAGGATCTTAAACGGCTTTGAATCAACAAAATGTACGATATGCAGTCAAAAACTAATAATATTCCTCTTGGTTGTTACCCGCCCTTTCTGAAAATACCAGACTAGAGTTCCAGACTTTGCTAAATGACGCTAAAAACTTAGTGAACTTTAAACTAAAGGCTTCGTCTTCTGTATGGCCGCGATTTATGTCAGTCTGAGTTTACAGTAAATAAAACAGCATGTTTTTGTAACCCGGGCAATCTGACGGGGCCCACTTTGGAGAGCAAAGCCTGCCGGGGTCGCGGAACTGTCTTATCAAGTAACCGTGACCCTGATTGAAGGATCATCGTGGAATTTAGTCTGAACAAGTCTGACAGTCCCCCCGTCCTGCCCTGGGAGGGAGGACTCATTTGATGATTTTACCACGATAAAAAAGCAAACATTACTCCTACTATGTGTATTTCTATACATAGATAAACAGATAGTCTATGATTCATACCGTCCACCACAATCGCTACGATTAAAATATTCCCCACAAAATCGATACAAAAGTACACAATGTATTGTATGTGTGTTTGTATATTTTTACATACATTGTTGAGTTGCAAAGCGTTTCAGCTGTGAAAACAATGCCGAGGTTAGAGATCAAAAAGTGTCTAATAATAATGTGTAATGTTTTGAGTAACGTTAGGAAGAGCGTTTGAAAATATCTGCTCTATGTTCTAAAATCGTTATTCTAACCATTACAGCTTATGGGCATTTTTTATGATCGCCTAATTTTGAGTGGCTGTCACCAATGTCAGCAAAGTAATTGAATAAGTCAATCAAAATTAATTAAAGTTTACATGCTACGACAAGAAGCGGACCATGAGTTTGTAAGCCCCTAGGCAATTACTACTCGAGGCCTGCTAGTTAAGCAACTAATTGCCTTTTCATCCTAATACTATCTTCCAAAATTAATATAATGATGCACTTGGTACACGCCTACACGGTATACGAAAAAACACAATATTTTCATTCCCTTTAATAAGGTTTTGGCGTTACCCCTTTTAGATCCGGCCCTGGCTTTGACGTTGCGTGAACAAAACTTGATAGATTTTTTGGAGAAATGAGGATACAGCAAAGCAAAGTTATACAAGCCGAAAAGCTACAACTTTCATTTACAAACTACTATTTTTCTCTTCTACTGATTCTGGGCAGACTGCTCAGTTAGTGATAATGTAGACCCTAAGACTCTCCACTCCACAACAGATGTGTATATGAAGGATCCAGACTCCAGATTCCCATTCATTTTACGAGCATTAATCAAAGAAGAATCAGATTCGCTAAAGAATTGGAATCTCCTTGATATATCATTCCCCAATATAACTACTTCAGTCTCGCTACCAGTCAGTCGACACGAGCTATAAAATATCTATGAAAAACAACGAAAAATCATGAAAGTGGAACTAACAAACTCACTTCTTCATTAAATCAAAATCGAAACTCGATAATAAATCACGCGTTTACTCATGCATATAAAGCGATTCCGATCAACCGCTTCACACACATATATCTATCATCTACGTATATTGATCACCTGCTTACGTATCACGCGAAAATAACCTATAAAACCATTACAAAGTTTACGGGAAAATGTACTTACTTATTGGTTCATTAAGGCCTAATGTTGCTTTGTGTTTTGAGTGCGTTTTTTGCTGAGTTAGGTGAACGTAATCTATTTTAGCGACGGCTTCCCTCGTAATGTGTCTTGCTCGAAGTTAGGGACGGGTTATGTTGTGTAGACGGTAGCGATTTTTGACTATTATTTTTCTTTTACATAGAGAATATTTTTATTTCCTTATACCAGTATATTAAAAAAATATTGGTATGTTTAGCAGTTTCTACGTCAATTGCTTGTCAATGTAGTCGGATTTAATATATATGGACTATTTCTATAATTTAGGACATATTTTCGATCATTTGGAAGCAAGTTTTTTTTTCAAAAACTTAAAACAGTGGAAAGAGGGAAGGGAGGCCTTTTCCCTGCAGTTGGTCGGTCAGGCTTATCTCTATAATATAAAAATCAATTACTGTTCGTTAGTCTCGCTAAAACTCGAGAACGGCTGGACCGATTTGGCTGATTTTGGTTTTGAATTATTTTTGAAAGTCCAGGGAAGGTTTAAAATGTGTTTTAAGGCGGTACGAAGTTTACTGGGTCTGCTAGTAACAAATAATAATATTCATACTATTGGCTGACACATAGATGATACATTGACACCGACACATAGATAAATCTATACGTACATAGTTGACTAAAATCGTACGACTATTTATATGAATAGTTACTATAAATATAAACAACAAATATGGCGTGATGAAGTGAAAGTCAACCACGTAGTACTGCTCGTGTTAGTTAATAAACACGTTTAAAGTACTGATAACAACATACATTACGGTAATATTATTAATATTATGTTATTGATTTGACGTCTTTAAATACATATAAACATAGCGGAACGTTTGACGCAGTGGCTGAGAGATTAACAGACTGGTACTCTGTGGGCGTGGCTTCAATTCCTACACGGAATAAATATTTTGTATAATAGACGAGTAGATGGTCCGGGTCTGGCTGTCTACCTGTTCGTGTATGTGACTTTAAACGTTTCTAACCACTACCACGACACAGGAGAAATTCTTAGTGCTGTTTTGTTATTCGCATTCACATTCGCGAATATTGAAACTGAATATTCGCATCCGCATTCGCATTCGCAAATGTTAAAAATCAAACATTCGTTACATCACTAGTATCTAAATCTACATTACTTTAGGTTTAAATTTCAACACAGACAACTCTCAGACGTATTCTGACATATCTTCGCGCGTTGTGAGGATGCTTGTCATTCCATTTTATACCTAAAAGCAATACTGATACAGTCCTAAATTTCGAGAAATGCACGCCATTTTTTCCTCCGAAGCTTTTTCAGACGTATCTATCCGCTATTCTCTACGCACATACATCCCTACCTTACATCAACGCGGCCTAGTTACGTTACACTCGTTTGAAAGGCTTCCCCTGTCCGTGGCAATGTTGACTTGACACCATTTGTGGACACCCCACGTTATCGACGATATTGTGTTAGGACACAAAGCCTGTATCAGATATGTTTGAGTTGACGAGTATTCTTGCGTGGTTGAGCTTTTGGAAAAGGTAGTATATGGGCATGGAGTGTCGGGAAATATTTAACTAAATTGTCAACTTCGTCTTATGAGATTTGTGGTCGCAGGGTAGGTACTAATTTTTGAGCTTAAAGATCTAGGGCACATTGTTATAGAAGTTTTCCATCATCATTAATTCCATGGTATGATTTTTTAAATATACATTGTAATTGTATTTCATTGTAAAATCAACAAAATCTGCGCAATGATTGTGGGCTATGGGGTGACATTTGCCTAGCAATGAAATAGGTTAAAGTACAATTGAATAAAATAGATGATGATAACCAGCAAAATAAGGCAATAATTATTGCCTGATCTCTGAAAACAAATATTTACATTATTTAGTGTAATTATTATCTTCTATATATATAAAAATGAAACCCGTTTTCCGTTGTCACGACATAACATGAAAACGGCTTGACCGATTTGGCAATTTTTTTTTTGTTGTATTTGTAACCATCGGGACCGGGTCTTAGACCGGGTCTTCCACCCGTGCGAAGCCGGGACGGGCCGCTAGTACAATATGTTTTAGTAGCAACACAGGGGATCTGTGTACGGTTGATATGAATCGGAACTTAACATTTTTCGTTATTTTTTCATCATGATCACGAAGCCACTAATTTGGTGACTAAATCTACAGTTAGCTAGCCTTCCAATTCACGATTTTAAAATATCAAAGAAAGTGTGATATTAAGTACTCGCGTACTTCAGCGGCGCCGTAAGGACGCCTTTAGACTGAAATTAATGTAAATTCATGCAAGAGTTCATGTGCCTGCTTTGAATTTAGCCAGGTCAACGAATTTATTAACTTCAGCCCGTTTCAATGCATTCATAATTACTTCACCAATTATTTGATTGATATCGCTTATACAAGACTATGATTCACCATCATCATTATTAGCCGTAAGAAGTTCACTGCTGAACATAGGCCTGATTTTTTTTGGGGTTGGTAAAATCATCAAATAGTACAGCCGTGGATGGAGGCAAAGGGACTGTCAGTCTCTTACTGACAAAAAGTCCTCTTTATTCCTTTGGTTGCACTTTGCGTTCCGGGACCTGGTATCCAGCTTAGAAAGTCATCGGTCTCCTCATTCGATCGCCACGCCTAATGGCAATAGCATTTATCGGTTTCCCGCGACTCTCACGATGTTGCCACCCAATGAAAGTCCAACCTATGCTACATATTCCGTTTCGTGGTAACCTGTGACCCAGCATTGAAAAGTCATAAGCTGGTTATGATTATTAGAATCCATTATACTATACTATTTTCCACTCAATAACAATAACGTCAATTATGTAAGGTCTATTGGAACTGTTTCCATTTGATGTTTTGTTCCACTTCAGAGAATATTAATTTTACAGTTATATACGCTGATTTCAAAATAACTAGAACTAAAGTTTTGAAGTACAATTTTACAAAAAGCAAAGCGAAACTGAAATAAAAAGAGTGCGATCATGCGGACGACGAGTAAAAGGGGACTCGCCGTCTGATCATGGACCCTGTTCGGGTCAACGGCGCGTCGTGTCCCACTCTCGCCTCAAAGAACTGTCAGCAATCTGACGGGGCCACCATAAAAAGCGACTGCCGGGGTCGAAGGAATGTCTAAACAGGTAACCGTGACCCTGGAATGTATACCGCTATTGCAGAAATAGGGTGGATTTTAGTCAATATGAGTCTGGCAGACCCTTCCGTTCTACCCAGAGAGGGAGGAGTCGTTTGATGATGTCGTGGTCGCGAGACCGTCTAAACGGGAAACTCAAGTAATCGTGAGCCTGGAACGTAAAGGGCTATTGAAGAAATACCGTGATCAGTACGATTCTGAATGTTTTTTCCGCTCCACCTGGGGCGGGAGGACTCATTTGTGTATTTAAGTACCAATATGAAAAAATGCGTACATAGAGTTGTATATAAAGGGTGTCTCAGAATGTTTTTCGTTTTTAGATTTTAAATAAAAAACAACAATATCAATCAAAACTAGTTTTATTTATTGTTAAATAAAAGAGCAGTTCTTGAAGTTTATTTATGAAAAACAACCGTTTGCAAATGCGCACCATTCAGTTGTTCACACTCATTTAACCTGGAGCTAAAATTTTCAATCACTCGCTGGAGCATCGCTCTTGGAATAGAGTTGATTTCTTCAGTGATTCTTTGCTTCAAAACATTCAGGTTGGGTGGCAATGGATTGTAAACTTTACTTTTTAGGTAGCCCCATAGGAAAAAATCAGCAGGCGTTAAATCAGGGCTCCTCGGTGGCCAGTTGATGTCTCCTCGGCGACTTATCACTCTTCCAGGAAAAAAATCGTGAAGAGCAGCTAATGAGTCATTTGTAACATGAGAAGTGGCTCCATCTTGCTGGAAAAAGGTGTTGCGGTTGTAGCCATACTGGTTTTGCATTTCTGTAGCCAAAAAAGTCCGGATCATATGGCAATATCGATCAGAATTAACGGTCTGAGTTCGACCTCGGTCATCCTCAAAAAAATAAGGACCGATAATTCCTTGACTTGATATGGCAGCCCAAACAACAACTTTTGGCGAGTGCAAGGGCTTCTGATGCAGTTCTAGCGGATTTTCGGAAGCCCAGTATCTGCAATTTTGTTTATTCACGTGACCGTTGATGTGAAAATTCGATTCGTCGGAGAACCAGATGTTATTGAAACTCCTAAAACGGTTTTTCATTGTCCTGCAGAATTCGACTCGTTTTTCAGGATCATCAGGCTTCATTTCTTGAACAATAACAATTTTATAGGGGTGAAAATGTAAGTCTTTCGAAATAATGCGATGAACCGTAGATTTGTTCAAATTAAGAGAAGCTGCGCGCAATCTCAACGACTGTCGTGGGTCGTCCATAACAGACTGGCGAACGCGGTCGACGTTCATGCTCGTTCTTGATGTCCTTTTGCGCCCAGAAGATTTGTCCGGCATTGTATTCCCAGTCTCTTCAAACTTGCACACCCAGTGTTTAATTAAATTGGCACTTGGCACATGTCTTAAGCTTGTTAAATTAAAATGTGTCCTGTAGAGTCGACGAACAATAGTGTAGGAATCGTTGTTTTTATAAAACGCTCGCACGCAAAATGCGCGCTGCGGTCCCGTGAAACGATTCATGGCTACTAAACTTAGCAAGCCGGCCAAGCATTTGAGAGCACTCCCCTCCCCCTGCTACCTGCGGTTGGCGCGTATTGGTCAATTCAAAAACGAAAAACATTCTGAGACACCCTTTATTAAATACACAGTTATGAACATGCTTAGAAATTAGATCGACAACGCGGATTACGTTGTACACCTAGCAACAAAAGTTTCTCACGCATTGTCATTCAAAATCCCAATTATTCAAACATCCTTATCAGACGACTGTACTCATTATCATTCCAAATGCATTCTAAAGCTATCGAGACAGTCGAATAGTTCAAGTTCAATGCCTGATAACACTATCAGTTATATCGTCTGTGTTTCTTATGTTATCTTAGCGGTTAGACACGTGAACTTTGTGATGAAAACAAGTGAAAATTAATTTGTCTATCTTGTGTGCCATGCCTCCATGATACCGGGTCGATGGCGCGTCGTGTTCCACGCGCTCCTCAAAGAGGGTCAGCATAATGACGGGGCCGCCTCTTAGAGGGCTAAAGCCTGACGGAGTCGCAGGACTTATTCCATCACCGTGACCCCGGAACATAAAGGGCTATTGAAGGTCACCGTGGATTTTAGTCAGTACAAGTCTCGACAAAAAAAAATGCTTCCATGATATCAATCTAATTCGTGTTTTTTTCTGCTACTAACTGCAGCCAGCGGTTTCGTCTCTGTTTAACCAGGAAAACATTATATCGGAATAAACGAAATCCTATATTATTATGATAATCCAGGTAACGAAACTTAACTGCAAAATTTAATTCATTCATTCTATTTCAAAACCTTGCGTGATTGAGTAACAAATATCCATTCATCAAAACATGCGCATTTACACGGCGCCGTATTCAAGGGATACCTGGGTCCAGTTGGCCAGGTATCCCTTGTTTTTGGGCCACTTGTCCGTGGATCCGGAATAACAGAGAGCTAGCGAAGGAAAGGAGTTGACTTTTAGTAGGAAAAACGTCTGACAGTGTTTTCCGTTTCACACAGGGTCGGAGAACATGAGACCCTGTTATTACTGTACCGTTCCCGTGTTATTATTAAAATAAAAAAGAAAGGGTGACCATTCAAAAAGAATCAGATATTCATTATGAAACAAATCGCCTTAGCAACCAAGGGGCTCAAAGCCCCATAAAACATCAGATTATTTGTTGCAACTGCATAGCATAAAATTAACTCCCCCTCCATTCCCCTTTCTTAGAAACAACTGCACTAAAACATGCAAAGAGACAAGTTCACAACAGGTCACGACGGTAAATTCTAGAATGTACTATGCAAATGAGTATTTAGCCGCTTCTTTACGCTGTAAAGCGCTGACGCTCTAATACTAGAGTATAACACTTATCATGCCTTACTGAGACGTTGAATGAAACAAGAATTGCATGATAGCGCTATTGTCTCCAAGTATTATTAATTGTGAGCTACTATATTAACGTGCTCATTGTTTTCTGCTTACGTATTGTTATTTCGACGTATGACACTGACAATCAAGTTTTGTTGAACGCGTTCAATTTAAAGAGGTCATATCTATAGAGAAAATAGTGTTTACTGTGATGGACATAACGGTTTGACAAGCCCGTATGGGGCAGAAAAATGTTTTTCTTTTTTTTGTGGATTCAATAAAATGCCCGCTTTTGTCTGTTGTCCGTTCGGAAATGTTCGTAAAAAAAAATATTTTTGGGGAGGCAAAAAAGGCGTTGGCATATCGCCGTTTTTAATTACAAAACGCATATCTATGGGACGATTTTTATAAGCTACTGCTTTAGTTTTAGTATCCACGTGTATAAAAATCATATTTAATAATAACTGTTCGTACAGAAACTATGTTTAAAATAGCTTCACTTTCTTAATCAAGATTGGGATCTAATTCATTCAGCATTTTGGATATCTCTGGAATGCGTTTAACGTTTGGAAATGTATCAAGAATCGAGCAACACTTCTGCCAAGCCCTATCATAGTGACGTGACGAATGATTGATATCGCAACGATGCTTGCCTTTGCTCGAATTTCCGAAGAGATTTTTGACGATAAGGAACGATAGCCCTTTCACTATAGTAGTATCTCGGTTGACCTAAATTATAAAGATAGCATAACCTTTTTTTTTTTTTTTTTTTTTTTTTTTTTTTTTTTTTTTTTTTTTTTTTTAGCGTGGTAAAATCATCAAATGAGACCTCCAACCCCGGGCAGGGCGGGAGGTACTGTCAGACTTGTACTGACTAAAATCCACGGTGTCCTTCAGTAGCCCTTTATGTTCCGGGGTCGCGGTAATAGAAATAAGTCCCGCGACCCCGGCAGGCTTTGGCCCTCTGAGAGGGGGCCCCGTCATTTTGCTGACAGCTCTTTGAGGCGCGCGTGGAACACGACGCGCCGTCGACCCGGGCATGGTCCATGGTCGGACAGCGAGTTGCCCTTTACTCGCTGTCCGCATGCCCGCGCCTACGGTGGCCGGAGATCGTCTTGCGACGTACGGCGCCGTGGGCGTTCACCACTGCGGTTGGGGCGGAGGGAGGACGCTGTCCTCTCTCTCTCGCGGCCCGCCGCCTCCTTCACGAGCATTACTGCCTCGCAGAAGGCGGCGACCGCTTCCCACTCCGTCTCGCTCCGCAGCATGGCCGAAACCAATGCCGGGCGCGAGAGGTCTCCGCCTATCGCCGCCGTGAGGACACGTCGGTGCTCTGCCCAAGCTGGGCAGTCTTGCACCGTATGCTCTACTGTGTCCTCCGGGCGATCTTCGCAGTGGTGACACCCCGGCGTTTCCTCCTTAAAGATAGCATAACCTAGTGATAGAATTTCGTTCCATTTCCATTCTATCGCGAATCTTTGGTGCATTTTTAGTGCATTACTAGATTAAAGTGCGTTATTAAATTAAATCTGTTCGCAATTTATTTATGATCAAATATTGGTCAATCAATTTGATAACTAACATCTGCAACCCAACATTAAAATCTTTTTAATTTTGCAAAGGACTGTTATTATGTTTTTTCTAGAAAATGGTAGTATAATAAAGTGCTAATTTTCACATAAAAAAATAATAATTTTGATTATAGACCTTTCAGAGAATTGATCAGGGGTAGGATCATCTCACTCACACACAATCATCTCTCAATCAATCAGAGTTAAATAGAGCGTGAACAGGTAACCCTCGGTTTAAAGAAGGGACCGGAACGGGAAGGGAAGGGAACTTAACTTTTCGGCAAAAATACCGTGTAATCTCGCTGTTAGTCAAAAACAATGGTTTACGTTAGCAATGTTTCATAAATCTTCTGAGAATACTCAAATGAACATCGTATGCACTGTTTAAAAGTAGGTCATAAACAATTCTCGGCATGTGTTAGCTTCTCTTTTACGATTTTTAAGTCGTTTTCATGAATTCTTTATGGAAGAACTGATAGAGCTCATGATTTTACAATAGTTTTCAGTGAATCTACTCTTTTTTCAGATATGTTATCGTAATAGCTTGCCAGAGCGTGAGCGAAGCGAGGATCTTTTTTCTGAAAGGGTCTTTTTTTGCAGTTGCTTTATTTGATCTTCGCTATATGTGACGGCGTTTTAAAGGGGCACCGCGGCCCTGTAGTACAAAGGCAGAATGGGTGGAGGGACTTATTTTATGATTTATAAACCTTAAAAAAAAATTAAATTCTTACTTTGGGAAACAATTCATCATCCAAAATACCACAACCAAATTACGAAAAAACATATGCAACGTGTTTTTTTTGATATCCCATAACTCTAGGGTATGATTGAGGCCATATCAAAGAATCAACTGGCATATGAGTTATGTTCCAAACCTTCGTTATTTTTTTTTTTCATTTTTCATACAAAATAATTCGGCAAAGTCACGATTATTAATGTAAAACACCCTTACGTGAAATATGACAACGTCGCATTTTCTTAGCTTTAAATATGAATGATTGGTTTGAATAAAAATGAATTACTTGTATTTATCAATGAAACTTAGATACCTAGACACATCGAGAGTCTATTCTACTGCGAAGTTTGGCAACCTCGTAGAAGTAAAGATTCGTCATACTGGTGACATTTTTTGACCTAATTTAACTATGATTGATGATATCTCCGAAACGATGCATTTTTGGACCACCTATTCTAGGAGTTTTAGTATTATTTTTACCTACAGAATATAATCCTAGAGTTATGGGATATAAATAAAAACAGGTTGTATATCTTCTTTAAAATATAAGTTATAGACAGAAGGAACATTAATTTATATCAAAATGGCTGCGAGAGATACATTGATGGCTTCTTTCCACAAAGTGGATAAGTGGCCCCGCCGCTGTAATCCATTTAGGAATGAGACTGTTACATTGAACGTATTATTGGAATCCTAGACGTATTTAATTGAAGGTCTGGTCCAAATAAAATATCTTTTTTTTTATCGAGATAAAATATCATATGCTCAGGATGGGAATGGAGGGACTTTCAGACTTGTACTGAACGAAATCCACGGTGTTCCTTCAATACCCCTGTACGTAAGTCACGGTTACCAAAATGAGACATCGCCTAGAAGATCTAATTTATTTTTTATTTTTTCGGCAAGCACAGTATCACGAAAGATGGCTGACATTTTTGGATAATATTTGATCTGATAAGAGACTTCTCCAATAATACCTACACACAAAAATGTAGACTTGTGGTGAAGCGGGTAGGGTTCAAACCAACAGATTTTAAACTAAGATTATTTTTGTGGCAAGTAAGAAACGTCGAAGAAATAATTTAATATTTAAATAAGGAAAAAAAAACAAGTCAGCGGGTCTAAAAACGCCACTAAGCCAACAATGTTGAGAAAGGAAGAAACGCCTGGGTGTCACCACTGCGTAGATCGCCCGGAGGACACAGTCGAGCATACGGTGCAGGATTGCCCCGCTTGGGCGGAGCACCGACGTGTCCTCACGGCGGCGATAGGCGGAAACCTCTTGCGCCCAGCACTGGTCGCGGCCATGCTGCGGGGCGAGACGGAGTGGGATGCGGTCGCCTCCTTCTGCGAAGCAGTCATGCTCGCGAAGGAGGAGGCGGGCCGCGTGAGAGAGAGGACAAGGTCCTCCCTCCGCCCCACCCGCGGTGGTGGACGCCCACGGCGTCGGACGTCGCAAGACGATCTCCGGCCACCGTAGGCGCGGGCATGCGGGCGGCGAGTAAAGGGCAACTCGTCGCCCGACCATGGACCATGCCCGGGTCGACGGCGCGTCGTGTTCCACGCGCGCCTCAAAGAGCGTCAGCATAATGACGAGGCCCCCTCTCAGAGGGCTAAAGCCTGCCGGGGTCGCGGGTCTTATACCATCACCGTGACCCCGGAACATAAAGGGCTATTGAAGGACACCGTGGATTTTAGTCAGTACAAGTCTGACAGTACCTCTCGCCCTGCCCGGGGTGGGAGGTCTCATTTGATGATTTTACCACGTAAAAAAAAAAAAAAAAAGCCAACAATGTTGCTAAGAATATTGCGGTACAACTCGTAAAATGGAATATTCTACTCCTATTGCTCAAGCAATAGAGTAGATAATTGATAAAGGACAATCTGCAACACTGCAAAGCAACAACATTGCTATAATAGCGACTTTAGACTCGCTGATCATTCAGTCGGGTCTTAAAATTTGCCAGATGGATTCAAAATTATTATGATTCAATTTAACACTTTTTTTAAGTTTTCCTTATCCTGTATCATTACTTCCCAGACTGACCCTTATCATAGACACTATAGAGTAGTCTCAGGTACCCCCTAGCGTATATGACACCTAACGAACCAGACAAACCGTGTCGTCTCCCATAAAATGCCCTATTCCCGACATTGCCATGCCCCTTTCCCCTGCTCAGTTACTTGGAAAAATGACAGCCCTAGGTCAAGAGGACACTCTATCCCTTTTCAACTCTGTGTCACTTTTTAGACATGATCGATAATGGTTTATTTTAATATGTCTGGAGGGAAAAAGGGACGTTTTTAGGTGGTGGGCGGACGAAGTTAGTTTTTAAGTTAATTACCTAAGGGTGTTAAATGAATTTATTGTAGTATATTGTTTGAAAGGGAAACTGAATCTATCAGTAGAATTTAAAAATATGTTTTTGTATTACTAAGCCTAATTCTTGAAGTATAGGTTGAACTGAACATTGCACTGACAATAAGACCGTTAGTAGCGCTACACGATTGATTGCTGCTCTGTTTGTCGCGGGTTTGATTACCACACGGAACAAAAATTTGTGTGACCTACAAGTGGTTGTTCCAGGTCTGGCTGTTTGTGCATGCGATTTTAAATGTTTTTGAAACGATAAAAAATAAACGTTATTAAAATACCTAGTACTTAGGTACTAACTATTGTAAAAAAATACAATAGCCAATTAGCTTTGATTGGAGATCGAAGTCCAACATTTGAACTACGCGGTTATACTAGATTGATTAACTTCTAGTTAGTCTTGATAGGGTAAATATTATTGGAAAACCGGTCAATCAACTTTGAACTTTCTTTCAAGGTTTATACCTACAGTATCATTTTTTTTTTGTTTTTATGTGATGACTATTTTCATTTCTCCAAGTAGACATGTTGTCCGCTGTCCGTTTTTCTGTCTGTCTGTCACTGGGTTGTATTTCATGAACCGTGATTCTGCTGCCTCTATTAAAATTACAGATACTAAGACTAAAATAAAAATATTCAAAAGGGCTCTTAGGTTTAGGTATAGGGTATAAGGTGGTTCAAAACTCTTCATGAGCGAGTCCGACTCGCAGTTGGCCAGTTTTTTTGACAGCCTACAGCCTTGAATGAAACATATAGTTTTAAATAAATTACGCAAACAATGCTTAACTACACAACAGTTCAAAAATAGAATTTTAAGAAACGTTTTTATTTTTAGTTGAGTAATAAACACATCATAGAGGGAAGATAATCTAAACAATATATACACATACTCATTGTAATGTACGCATTAGTATTTCACTATGTTTACTTTGCCCTTCTACAAACAATCGAAAGCAAGTAAAGAGCAATGTACTTCTGGAAGTAAGTGTACGAGTCAATAACGCATTAACGATGAGAAAACCTTGACAGCATAGAATTTATATTAAAGTAAAAAATGTATGTTTTTTTATCGGGGTAAAATCATCCAATGAGTCTTCCCACCCAGGGTGGGACGGGAGTGGATTTTAATTAGACTCGTACTGACTATAAATCCACGATAACCTGCATAGCCCTTAATGCTCGTAACGTCTCATCATCATCAGCCTATAATGTTCCCACTGCTGGGACACAGAACTCCTCTCTGAGAGAGGGAGTGGGCCATAATCCACCGCGCGGGCCCAGTGCGGGTTGGTGGTTCGTAACGTCTGAAGCGAGTAAAAACTGTAGTTGTTTGTGAAGTTTTGTTGCCAATTTTAAAAATGAAGTATCTTCGTCAATGTTGGTTTACGTAAAATTAGAAAAAAGATACGTGTCAAATGTTTTTTAATAGTCTAACTGAGGGACTAATTAGATTTTCAGTGCAATATCCTATAACGAAATCCAGAAGAGGCTACAATTTTTTTCGTGTTACTTCAGTGAACCCGCATACACAATCTATCTTCTATCTATCTATAATATAAAAAAATGGATCGCAAAATGTGTTGCTAAGCTCATAACTCGAAAACGGCTGGACCGATTCGAATAATTGTTTTTTTGTTGAGTTTGTAAACATCGGGACCGGGTTTTAGAGGACGTCCACCCGTGCGAAGCTGGGACGGGCTGCTAGTTTTAATATATAAACTTACCTTCAAATATATTCTGTATGATGAGATAGCTCTGGGTGACCACGATGAGCAGCGCCACGTGCGTCCAGGCGAAGAGACTGAACTGTCTCATGTAGTACTTCTTGACCAGGGACAGCACGAACCACACGAAGCCCACGCAGTACAGGCTGAACGAGATGAAGCGGTGGTACGTGACCAGGAACTTGAGGTAGTCCTGTTGAGGAGTGAGCGGATTAGTGCCTAGCAATAAATTGTTACGTAGGAGAGGCCTATGTTATGGGGGAGGCCTATTTCCAGCAGTGGACGTCCTACAGTTGATATCTCTTATGTAAAAATCAATTGCTGTTCGTTAGTCTCGCTAAAACTTGAGAAATAATTCAAAACCAAAATTAGCCAAATTGGTCCACCTAGGACCAATTTGGCTAATTTTGGTTTTGAATTATTTTTGGAAGTCCAGGGAAGGTTTAAAAGGTGAGTAAATATAATTTAAAAAATCGGAGGCGGTACAAAGTTTGCCGGGTCAGCTAGTGATGAATAGAAACTGACGAATAACTTGACTAGGATTTGGGTTGCATGGAAAGACTAATGAAAAATACATTCAAAATGATTGAAAAAAAAAAAAAATTCAAAAGGTCAGATGGAAGACCAAAAAAAAAAATGAACGCAGCTGGAAAATTACAAATTCTAAAACCATTTTTCCGGGCTGTTCAATTAATTTTCTTTATGGGTTAATCGTTACAAAACGTCGATTGGTGGAAATTAACGAGTGCCTGAGCACACAGAACGTTGCAATGAGGTCGACCAATTAGTTAATTGCTTGCTTAATCCGATAATGCAATTTAGGTTAATTTACATATTTATTGCGTTTATCTTGATCGTTATGTGTGAGGGATTCCCTTGGTGATGGATTCATTTTAGCTTATTTTAGCTTTAGTTTTATAAAATGTCTTGTATCTAGCTGATATTTTCGGGAGATGGATAGCAACGCCCAGAAAAAAGGTAAGATACGACCCAGACGCATACCACGAGGGCTTGTTCGAAGCGGCCTGGAAAGAGTTACTGGATTAGGGAAGGCTTTTTCCCAGTAGTGGGACAGTACATGTTAAAAATAAATATTCTTTCTTATAGTCCCACGGTTATCATTAAGTATCAGTTTATTACACATTTATCTCGGACAACATGTTATTTGCAAATGCACCAAAAAATAATGATTAAATGGCGTTTAGTCTTGCTCCCTTCTAATAATTGACAGAAATAGGAAGCATCATTTTCTTAGTACTATTTTTTGAATTTTTTTCACCAAGTCCTACCATCAGATAACCATCTCTTATGTAGATATTTTGTAAAAACAATCAATTGCCACAATATCCATTCCTTGATAAGCCACTTGAAGTCATAAGCACCTCTTGAAAATTGGCATCGCTACGCTCAGTAATTAGCAAGATAACAAAGTATAAGATACAATCATTGTCTAGCATCTACGAGTATGTTACGTACCTACGACGCGTTTATCAACACAACTACTTCATTCATTTTAATAGGTCATGCCTTGGTGATGCATTCATTTTAAGTCAGGAAATCTAATTAATATGTGAAGCAGAAATTTTGTTTATTCGTTAGAAATACAAAGGAATATAAAAAATAAAATTGCATTCTACCATGCGTTTGAAACACACTGAACATCAAATGTAATGGAGTATTATGGTCATTGACAATAGAACCTTAAATGTATTTCAATTAATTATGATCGAATGTTGACCACAGAAGTTATTATATGTATTGTTTGTTTTGTACTGCAAACAGTATAAATATTTAAATAACGAAACACCCGTGTGGGCGTTTCGGGAGGTTTCTGTGTCTGATTGGGAGGGAAAAACGCCTGGGTGTCGCCATTGCGAGGATCGCCCGGATGCCACGGTGGAGCATACGTTGCATGTGTGCCCGCTTGGGCAAAGCACCGCCGTGTCCTCATGGAGGTGACAGGCGGCGGCTGTGATTTTACCACGTAAAAAAGAAACACAGGGGAATCCAACTCACCCAGACGGCGACAAAAAAAAAAACATTCTAGAAATAAATGACAGTGACACAGATTTTGATCATATGTCGCGTTATACGTCAGAAGGCAAAAATCACAGCGCTTATCATTAACAATTTTATAAACAAGACTAATGACTCACATTTAATCAGAAGCTTATCATAATTACGTAGTCCAAATCACGCGTGATCCATTGATAAAATTATGAGCGATACTTCGGATACTGAGCGATTCTGGCAGTTTCATATGATGAATGTTTATGCATCATGTTTAGTGGAACATTTAATGACACAAGAATACTAAACTTATTGGCCTTCGATGAACTGTATTATGATTATAATCGAAGTATACTATATCTGATAGATTTCGCTACAAGAAACACAATCCACTTTTTGAATAACATAGATTTTTTGGAAAGTATGTCAATACATCGTTTAAGTATCAGGAAAATAACCAAAAGGCGTTCTTTTTTTTGAAAACTCATGAGATCTTGACTCAAGTCCGGACTTCTCAAAGGTGACAGACACTAAGCAGACCATGGAGCGAACTTACCCAGAAGAAGCCTGTTCGCTCTAGCTTTGAAGAGCTAAGGGATGTAAACGTTCGGATTTTGTCGCTATAAATAAATTTCTATATGATGAAATGTTTAATGAGGCTTATTTTTCATTGACTTTTTATTAAACACCATTTTGCCCTTTTTTCCTTCGAAAGCAGATCTAGATATCTGCCTACTTTCTTTTTATTTATTTAATTAATTGCAGTCTATTTCTGATAATGTTCAATCCAGTTTTCCGAAAGGAAACACATTAATGATTGCGAAGTAATCTAATCAATGCATCATACGATAGATTATTATAATATAGTTCGATGACAATGCACAATCCTGCAATAAAATATTCAATGATAAGATTCCGTGAATTATGACATAAGGAGTATGCGAATGTTTGTTGTTGTTTATCAAAGGTAATCAATCTTTTCATATAAAAGATTATAATATGAAATAATATACTGATACGATGTGAAAGTGGATGTTTGTGTCTATCTTTGGTACGCTTCTGGTTTTTTGGTACTCTCCGTACGAAAACGAACAATAGACTAAAGTAAATTAGACCTTTTTATGAATGGAAAATACAATTAACTAAATTTTCTAGTCTATTACATGTAATTCTTATATTCCCAATATATAAAAATCAATTGCAGGTCGTTACTCTCGCTAAAACTCTCGAACGGCTGGACCGATTTGGTTGATTTTGGTTTTAAATTATTTTGTGTAGTCCAGGGATGGTTTTAAAAGGTTTTTTTAAAATTAAAAATAAATCTGAGGCGGTACGAAATCAGTCAGGACAGGGTCAGCTAGTCCCCAATATAAAGCTATAACTAAAGTGTATGTTTTTTTTTTTATTAGATCGTTACTTTGACTCCGCCTGTTCGTGCTACGCTCTCAAGTAGAAATAAACTTCGTCAGCAAAATTACTTAAAAATTTGGCTAAGAGAGCATATTTTTTCATCCCCGAAAATGATTATTTTCACACTCCAGTGAAGCTGAGGGCGTTACCAGTCGCCCTGACTGATAGCGGCCATTTTATCCAGAAGTTTTATCTTGTACTAAACAACTTGTCTTCGTCACGTTTTATTTATTTTCTTGTGTAATTTTGTCGAGCTAAATCGAACCGACAGTCGTTTATCTGAATCAACGTTTCCGCTACCAAAACGTTCCTATCGGGAAATTTTCTGTAAATATTACGTGTACAAGAAACATGTGGTTATAGACAACTAATTGAACTATTTCCTTCATAGAACCAAAACTTAAATCGCGAAAAATTAAAACTGTCCTATGGATTCGAGTCCAGTAAATATTTAACTTTTATGTGGAACAGCGAACTTTTTTTATCGGCTTCTTTTCCAGCCTTTCAGAGAATCGGCATTAAAAGGCGGTTTAGTTAACTTTGACACCAGAGCACGAAACATCCTCAAACATAAAAAAATACAATTACGATCATCTCTGAAAAACTGTAAATATCGGACTAGAAAAAATAGACATAACAGCATGCCTATTGGCTAACTTGATAGTCACTGACCAGCAGTTGTCAACCTGAACTTGAATGGCTTGATACCTGTTATGAGAGTGGAGTGCCTCGTGAGCGTTAGAATAGTTGATTTTAAGGAACCTTTACAAATCAGTGTCATTGCAAATGCAAAAGTCAATACGAGATTTACTTTTTGACAGCTATTTAATGGTCACCACACAGATACCGAGGTACGCAATAGCTCCGCTTAACAAAAAAAATACATAGCAAAACTATTCAATATTTACTCACCGTCCTATTGATGACGACTCCGAAGTAATCGATGAGGTTCTCTCCGTAGAAGAAGTAGTTAGAAGTCAGCAGGAAGTACCAGGATAGAGAGCGGAACCAGGGAAGACCGTGGACACGGTACACCGCGTAGCCGATGTTGATGATCTCTTCGAAGCATTTCACTTGGACGCAGAGGACCTACAGGAAAAAGTGGAGTTATTTTTTTTTATTCATGATAGGTTCGCGTTTGACCACTATATCGCCTGATGGTAAGCGACCACCTCGGTCGACGGTGAAGCACGCTTGGCTAGAAGTAACCTATTCACTCCTGACTTGAAGGCCCCAAGGTTATAGCTGTCGGGAAATACATGATGAGAATTTTATAATGGAATATTCGATTGTATTGCTCAAGCAATAGAGTAGATAATCTTATTAATATGATAGTTTATAGCCTGGATTAACACAGGAGTGTTTATCCCGATTTTATGTTCCCGTGGGATAATTTTCGAATTGTAGCGGTTGCAAGCAACCGCTGGGATCAGCTAGTTATAGAATAATTCATCTCAATAAATATTACGATGCTGCTAAAGTGGCCTTTCTGAACCCCCAGGAGAGTTAGCTATAAGTTTCGTGGATCGAAATAATAAATAAGGTTCTCGATCGAAAGTTTTACCAAATAAATACTGCTACCAATAATTAAAGCTGCCTAAAGGGATGTATTCGTTGTCTATTTTGCCGAAGGGCTAGCTGAATTAGTCTAACCCTATCATGTGTATAGCACTCATAGTAATCCAGTTCGTAAACTAGATGATCTATAGGTAAGCATAGAACCCTTACCGCAGGAAGGTTCTTCCGTAACTAGATTGGGGTGGCTGGCATCTACCTACTAAAGGTTCACCATCCCGAAAGTGTATTATGCCCTAGTAGTCCAGTTCGCACTTAGCTAGATAATCTTTAGGGAGAATAAAACTCTTGCCATAGGATGCTTCTTCGGTAAAGTTTGGGGTGGATGGAATCTATCTCCTAACGGTTCACTCCGGAGAACGATACCACAGGCTATTTGTGACCTGCGGTGATGGCTGAACGATCCTACTGACGGTGGTAGACCTCAGCAGAGGCGCCTGGCTCGCGATCACCATCCTTTTGGATTCCGGTGCCAAACAGTTGATACTGTGTTCCGGCGATGGACGGAGTCCCGATTTCTTCTGGTTAAGCTCACTGCATCTATGTCTCATTTGCTTATGGACTAGAGTGAAGCCAAGACCAAACCCATTGTCTATGAATTAAATACGCAACGTATTGCTAGTAAAACTGCAAGTCTTTCGGGAATTGTAGAAGGCACCTATGAATGTTGTAACATACGTAGGTTGGGTGATAAATTGCTGTAGCAATTTGTCTTTTTCCACCTAATAGACCGCTGAAAACCGTCGAAAAAATCCATTGAATCTATACTATACATAACTATATTTCTGCCATAATTCACTAAATTATATTAACAATTTTTCAACCATTACCAAACACAAACATGTATTTTAGAGGTCGCATGGCAACGGACATTTATTGCGGCATACGGCTATGCTTGGTTGACCGTAGTTGGTCAAACTCGTACAGTTGAACGCGCATTCGGTAGTAACACTAACTTTGAAGGTGGTCTAGTGTACTACGGAATTTTACTAAGACGAGAGCCCAGCTTGTTTTGCTAATAATGACGTGGGGCTTATTAGACACCTAGCATCATTAATAAGTAAATAAACAGTGTTGTTTTTTTTAATTCCCACGCTTTACTGATTTCATTGTGTAGACTACTCGTATATTTGATGACTAATATAAATGAGACTTAATAGTAACTTCTTAATAAGAGTGGAGTAAATTGGTCAATTTTACTAATCTTTTCGTTTCAACAAATTACCTATTTTATTAGTGTTTGAGCCCATTATGGTAGGCGGTTTTAGGCCAACAGGTAAACTAACGTCTATACATATAAAACCATATGTTTCAGTTTCAACAATATACATATTAATTATTTTTTATACGCATTAACGCATGCGATGCGCATCGTAAAGATGATTTTTGAGGAAAGAAAAATTTTAGATTGCAAGTGGGATTCGAACCCGCGTCTTCTGGATAGGTACTCCAGACGCCTTAACCAACTAGGCCATTGCAATCCACACTTGCAAGCCGAAATTCTCTATTCCTTGTTAATATACATATTTCTGTTTGAGACCATTATGGTAGGCGGTTTTAGGCCAACAGGTAAACTTAAGTCTATACACAACTCTATACATATAAAACCATATATTGTTTTAAAACCATATGTTGTTAACAAGGAAGCAAAAAGTAATTATATTCATTGAATGGATTTTACATTGCAAATGTGTTGTATCAGACATGCATGATGTTAGTAAAACTACGACAATTACTAAACAGGAAAATCTAATCCAAAACATGATGTGAATAGACATATTTTTTATTATTATCTCATTATAACACACAAACATATTTTAGAAGGTTACTTGAAACAACAAAGGCCTTTGTGACAAGGAAAAATCTACCAAAATAAAAATATTGACAGAATTACTGCAAAATACAACTATAACTGGCCTTAAACTTTGACCGGCCTGTTGGTCTAGTGGTTAGTGATACTGACTGCTATGCCTGGAGTCGTGGGTTCGATTACCACCCAGAACAAATGTTTTGTGATGAGCATGATCATTTGTTCTGTGTCTGGGTGTAATTTATCTATACTTAATATGAATGTATTTAGAAATATATAAGTATGTATATCAGTTGTCTAGTACCCATAACACAAGCTCTGCTTAGCTTGGGACTAGATGGCGTTGTGTGATAGTTGTGGAATATTATTATTATTATTAACTAAAGTCTCTCTATTTCATTCACATGCTTTCTCATCAATTCTCAGATAGAGATTATTGGATGGATAGATCTTTATTACTCAATGACAATGGAACGGGTAAAGTATAGGATCTTGATAGAATCTGGCTCACATGCTATGGATTATTACCCATAGAATACGTATAATACTTGCGTGACACTGGAAATGTATTGGTATGCAAAGATGCAGGATAATACATAATGCAGACTTACCGTGATCATAAGTGCCAGCGGACCACCATAGATGAGCAGGCAGAACGCAGCAATCATCAACCAGGTGAAGATGCCTCGGATCACCCAGTTTCTCCATCTAATATTTTATTTAAATAACATTTGAATTTAATTTATTTAATAATAAAAAAAGAGTAAAGGTTTATATTATTTATTAATATTAATAGCTGTTTGGTTTTTATTGATTTTCTTAATGTTCAGTTTGATTAACAGTTTCTAATCAAATTGAACATAGTTATGGGAAGATTGCTATCGGAACTCCTTTTTTTTCTTTTAAATTCTATATGATTACAATCTGCCTCTTTCTTTTGGACATTCTGCAATATGAAGGATGTCTCTTGAATGGCATACACAGTATGTGACCTATGTACAACAGTTTATATAAACAGTGTGATTATGGTGTCTGATGCAAAGACTAAGGTATTTGTAACGAGAACATGTCACAATTATTTAACAAATTTGTTCACATTTATTACAGAAAGACAGCTTCTGACACCTTAGATACTAGATAAAATTTAAGGTTTGCTCTCAATTTAAGACAAAAAAACATGTTTTAAAACCAGATACATTTAAATGTCTCTATGAAGGCATTTAAATTGACCTTATGCCATAATGTTATGCTACCTTAAAAACCTGTTTTACATAACATTGTGAATATTTTATAATAAGAATAAAGATATGTGGTAATAATATTTTATATGTTAAGTTAGTCTCTTTGTTCATTCCAGATTGTAACACAGTATTGTATTGGAAAGTATTATTTTTAAAAGATATATTTGGATTAAAATAAATGAAATATAAAAATTTCTGAATAATAATAATATAATTTGTATTAGGTGTGTGATTATTTTGAACTTATTATAATTATGTATTATTTTAGTTTATTTTAGCAGCAATTTTTATGGCTTCTCTATGCATTGTGGCTTAATAAATGTGAATTAACTCCCAGAAGAATATTGTAGTTACCAATAGACCTTCCTCATCAATTTTATAATTAGAACGTCACTTTGGAAGAAGAAAAAACTGCTTTATTACCTTGACGACAGTCCCGAAAGCGCGGAGTCAAGGATTTCCGGAGTCTTGTCCGTTCCCTGAGGTAAATTTCTCGCCATTTCATCCACATACTTCTCTTCTATATTCTTCTCTTCCTCCGAATCGACCTATCAATTATGTTTACCATTAACAATAAATAGAATTTAAATTAAAAACTGGTTTTTATGTAAGAAATAACAATATAGGCACATACGTGATCAGATTCGCCTGCGTTTTCCAGTTTGTCGTTTCCGTCACCCTCTCCGCGCCGTTGTCTCAACTCGCTCATGTTTGCACTATACTTCTAAATAATTTTACACAAACTACAGCAGATTTGACACAAAACCACTGCACTAACGACTTTATTTTAATCCATTTACACCAGAAAAATAGAGACTCCCATGAATGTTTTCCAGCGACTTGTCAAACGAAAAATCAATAATGTTTTTTTTTTAATTCAGTGTTACTACTTTAAAATAACAGTTGAAATAGTAGAAATTTCTTATAGATCGAGTCAGTATGGAGTTAGTGGATTCCAAAAGTAAGTTAAAAAAGGAAGTCCGGAAAGTCGTGCTTTTATATTTGTTAATTTTTTTTATTAATTTATCTAACTCTTGAGATTCTTAGATACTTATTAGACTAACATTCTAAATTGTATGTTGGTGTTGGGTCGTGTTACTAATATGTGAGGAAAAAGGGAGCGTTGGCGTTGGCCAGTGGTCTCCAGTCTTCTGTAGACAACTGTAACCACAACCGTAGCTCATTTATTTCTAAAGTAATCATTTCAATAGTTATAATAATATACGCCGCATGCCGTTAAAGTTTTTATTACAGATGACAATATTATGTTTCTCGAATAAATGTTATGTAAACAAAACCCAAATACAATTTAAAATAATTATTTTTATAATTTATAATTCATTTTTGTTGTTGTGGTGAAAAGCCGCACCATTTCATTTATTTGTTTTATTAGTAGTACGCGCTTTTATACCTGTTACTGTCAAAGGTCCACAAGACCAAAGTTCACAAAATGTAGTGTACCATTTCGAACCCTTCGCTACCGGTAGGTCGGGTAAAAGTAGTTTTTTGGAAGATGAGTTTCGGCAACTTTCTATTATCAAACGTCAAACTTTCTAAACGTAAACATGGCGAGTGATTCGGATGATTTTGATAAAAATATTGAAAATGTAAGTATTTTTGAAGAGAATATATCTTTTTTCTTGGAATAACGTTATATTGATTGTATGCACTTATGTTTCCAGCTTAAATGCAACGTAAGAGCGTCATTTGCGCGGGTTTACGCGACTTTGAAGGCCAGGGAGTTAAAAACTTTACGACAACTGGACGCAATACGTAAACAATGCCAAGACGACAAAGACTTGAAGAGGAATTGTGTTCAAAATATTCATATATGTTTCGAAAACGAGTCCACACTGTTAGAAAATGTAAGTAATTATGGTGTTATTGATTTTGAGAAACTAAACTTTGATAGCAATACATTTACACTAGAAGATTATGTAAACCCTGAAGATGACCATATGTACTCTTATAAAACCATTGAGGAGGTGACTAAGGATGTAGGAGTAGATGAAGACCTAGAGGCTATAGAGGAGGCTGCCCTAAAGCAAATAACAGCTACGGACAACTGTGTGTGTCATGTAAATATTAAGTCAGAGGAAGTATCGAAAAAATTTAGAGATTTAGAAATTAGCACGTCACCAGTGAAAAAATGTGAGAGCAGTCGCAGTAGCTTTGATAACAATGAGGTTGAATGTCCAGAGAGTTTAACTGAAGATGATAAAAGTGACAGTTCTGATCCGGATGTGAAGAAAATAGACCCAACAGATGATTGGCTGAATTCAATTAAAAGTCAGACTGAAACCGAGCCGTCACAAGTAACTGATGTAATGGAGCACAGCACTATAGCTTGTTTATAGCAGAATGTAGAAGTAGTATTGATATGAATTTACATTTTACCAATTAGATAATGTTGTAATAAAGTTTTATATTTTGTATAAGACTTAATTTTATTACTGAAATGCCTGACCAATTTTTGAGAAGGTTTAACACTAAGAGGCTCCTATATGTACCAAAAGGCTCTGTTGAATTTTGAATGCCTGGCATAGCACTTTTTTTTGCTTAAAATTGTTTTAAGAGATGATGATTCTTCAAAGGAACTGTCAGTCTCTTATTTATTGTCTAAAAAACTACCCTGTTCCTTAGGCTATCCATTGCATTTCAGGGCGGTACCCTGTAGACAGCCTGCGACTACAGCAGGTGTTTGGCCTTATGGGTTCAGCATTTATAGTAAACATTTCAGCAGTCCAACAACATTTAGGCATTCATTTAGGTGCAGCTTAATTTGAATGATGAGAAAAGTATGTCATTGATCTACCGGTCACAAGCGCGACTGCTAACCATGAGGTCTTGAATTCTATTCCTGGGTCAAGCAAAGTGTTACTGTTTACCATTAAGATTTTCTTGGAGCAGCTATTGTGTCTGGATTTGTGCCAGGTTGATGGGATAGGCTCGCCTATTTTAAGGGATTTAAAATATCACAGTGGATAATGTGGATATTCTATTAAGTACACCTATGCCAAACCCTTCGGCGATAATACTGGTGTGGAGTCTTGCAGGTATAGAAAAATTGTTACAATAAGTTTTGAACATTTTTGAACGGCCTTAACCGGAGTTTTTGGTGAGCCATCCAGGCCTTTTCGGGTCAGTCAGATTCTGCCAAAGATCGCATTATAATTGCTATATTCAGTCTTCTTGAGTCAGAAATTTATAGGAGCAGGATGTAGGTGGGTAGGCAGTTTTGTTAGCAGCATTATTCTGGGGGCACGGTAGTGCCCCCGCCAAGATGAGCGAAGCGCAAGGGCACTATTATATATTTCTCCATCAAGGTAAATAAAACCACATTTTAAAGCATCATCTTATATTGTTAATAAATTTTTACAAATGGCGTTATTAATGAATTAAACTAATTGCGATATGACTTCAGATTATGTTCCCTAATGAATAAATACCCATTGCTTTCATACACAAATTCAGCAAAAATTCTTAAGACATGTTATGACCAATCAAATACCGCTTCCCATTCCATATTTCGCCCGCATTATGTAATACTATGGTTTTATGGCACTTAATACATGACATACATTTTACAAATCATTCCTATAAATTCCCATTGTTGGATGGAATCTGTTTGGAGCTAGGTATTCTAGTTTGTACTCGACTTTTTCACTGGAAATTGTGATGGCACGAACAGAAGTGCTGTGGAGAGGATCATTTTTAAATACAGTTAGCTAATAGCGTGAGAGCCGCATTACTAAAAGGATAGTGAAACTACATTATGGCTACAATTGAATTACGATTCTATTATGATCGAATTAGGCACTACATTTTCATGAATGTAAATTTTTAGGCCACTCTTTGTTCTCACAGGTGTTAAAAGTTTTATTGTCTCGATATTTTTAAAGTGAGCTACAAACTAAGAATTTCCGATTATTCAATAACGATTACATTTATGAATACTGTGTTAAATAATTTCTACATTGATACTTTCGATGATAATAAGTTAGTAAAGACAAACAAAATTTTAATAATAGGGGATACAATGCGTTTAAGAGATAAATTCCGTAAGTAGGGAGTACAAAATCTTAACCGAGTAAAATTTTTGAACTTAACATACGTAGGTATTGCGTATCTAAAGCGTGTTACAATGTAGTTACGAATAAGTTATACAACTACCTTACATCATACAGTGTTATGTCTACTATTGTACATTTTACAACAAAAAATATTATACTTTAATTGCTATACAAGGCCAAAGTCTGTGCACACGGCGGCGACATCACGGTTGTTCTGCTTTTCCGAGTTGTTGGCAGCCATGTTTAACTCGACAAGCGTGTCGACACTGTTGATACTCACGCCCTTCAGTATCTTCTGCGCTGCTAAACTAGTGAAATTAAAGCTCAAGTCGCTTAAACTCGGAAAATTGTAAAAATCCTGGTTCTCCTTCTTGCTCTCTTGGCTGAGGCTGTACCTCTTCTGTTTGTTCTCCAAGCAGTTGATCTTCTCCGCCGACGTGTTTATGTCCTTGATCTGCTCATGATTCTTCAGCGCTAGGTTCGGCTCGGACCCCAACACTGTGGGCTTCTGGTCGATTGCTTTCGTTAACAAGTTCGCTATGGAGTCTGAGCTCACCCTGTTATTTACATTTGGGAGTCCATTCAACATTTGAAGCGCTGCTGCCTTTTTCAACAGGTCGACACTTTTCAGCTCACTGTTCGAATTTATGTTCGTTTGTAGCCCACTGTTGGCTGACGACAACGAGTTCTTCTGATACCTCAAACTTCCCAACGATCCTATAATGTTATCGTAACTTTTAGTTGGCGTTGAAGGAATACTATTTGCTGTAGATTCCAAATTATTTATATTATTATGGATTGCTGGAGAAGCAGGATTGGATGCAACTTCGTTCGTATTGTTTAATTGATTTTTGTACACAAAACTATTGTTATTAGTCGCACCACCTATTTGCAATGAAAGCTTACGATTGTTATTCATACCCGTGTCGTTAATAGAATTCTTATTGAACTTGTTTTCTTGTACTTTAATCGGCTCCTCTTGATACATCTGCTTATTCTTTTCGACACTAACGTCAAATGAGGTTTCAGTTGGGTTTTTTGCTGTTTTGTTTTGGACTCCGTTTTGGGACACCGAAACCACCTGTCTATCGTCATTGATAATGTAAATATTGCTTCCGTTTGAAGTCTCGGTGACTTTGCCATTCTCAAAAGTAATAACAGACCTTACTGGCGAATTTTGTACATATACTTTGGTGTTAGTACCACCACCGTTTTGAGAGATAGTATTCGTGGTAACTTTTAGTGTGATAGAGTTGTTAGAATTGGAGCTGGCCAACATCGTCGTCGATGGGTTTTCTACTTTGGCCCCCAAGGTTTTATGCAGCGGGGTTGCGGTTTTTTTGGGTGTGTTTGGACAGTTTTTTGGCGAATTTTTGGGTGACGTGTTACCGTTTTTTACCGTTTCGCCACCGACCATGGGTGGTTTCGTTCTGAATTTGTGCAGGCTCTTTGGCGAGCTCTGTAAGCTCTGTACTTTGACGAGTGACTGTGCTCTGCTAAGGCCGGGGGCTCCGTGCGGGTTGCTATGACTAGGCGAAGGCTTTAACGTGCGGTCTGATATGTGAGACTCTAAACTGGAGTGGCCGCTACTCCCGCTAGTGTGGTAGTTCCTTTTCATTGGTGAATTCTGGTCTAACTGACCGTTTTTGACGTCCTTTCTTGGAGTGCGAATCGGGGTGGTACTTTCTAAGCTGGAGGGGCCACTTGTAGACATGATGTGGTCAGAGTAATCGACCCTTCGGAGGCTACCGCTTGGGCTGTCCCTTAGTTTGGGGTCGCTGTTTCTTTGCGGTGAAGAGAAGTGGTCGAGGATTGTTTTGTTGGTGGAACTTCTGCTGAGGGTGGAGCGCGGGAGACTGCCGGAGCTAGGACTGGAGTGGCGGACGGGCGAGTGGTCGTAGTGGCCCGTGACGGAGCCCGCCAGCCCCGACTCCGTGGACAGGTGCCGCTTGTGCCGCCGAGGCAGCGTCGACGACCGATTACTGATCTCCGAACCGTCGTAGTACGATGAGACGAAAGATGTTTGACTCTGCAATGACTCCTGGAATAAAGAGAATCAAATGTTAATTTAACACACTAAGAAGTTCAATCGGTTTTATTGTTTTTGGTTCTACACGTGCTATGTTTATTCACCACATAATGTTCAGTTTCTATGACAAATTGACCTGCCACGCGTATTGATAACTTGCTGACTTTTAATTTAAAGAGAACATAGAATACAATCATGTTGTTTTGCACGTGATGCAAAATGCCAATAATGTATTATAACAAGTCCCGATCAACCCTTGGTATATTTATTTGTTCGAGGAATCTACGGGGCGTAGTTTTTCAAAACAAAGAAACTTATACCTAACCTACCTACGTCAATACTAGACTACAATCAATGTGCCACATTTCATGCAGATACGTCAACCGTTCTCAACTCAATCACTTTAGGCCAGGGGGGGTATTACAACGACTTGAAACCAGGCTTTTTCCGACGAGTGAAAGTGACAGAGCTATACGAGTCGTCTAACGCCATCTCGTTCACTCACTGGAAAAAGCCTGGTCTTAAAACGTTGTAATACCCCCCAGAGTAAAGAAATCCATCCATTTATCCAGTCTTTCGCATTTATCCGTACCTAAGATTGTAGTAGGAACATTTACCTTTGAGTTGGTCTGTGTAGCGACGCAGTGTAGGTGCACCGCTTTGGAGTTGAACCACTCGGTGGGCGGGAACTGCGCAGAGAATGTGCTCATCGCTCGCGTCTGCTTGCTGCGGCCGCTTCGTCTGAATAAGCGGGACAGCAGGGACACTTTTTCTGGAAAAGTTAATAGGAATTTTGTTATGACAGACAGTGTACATTTATACAGGTTTGATCTAAAGCGCAAAAAAATCATATGAGAATGAATTCCATTTCCGATTAAAAATATGAAGGTTTAAAAAGAGAGATAGATAGGTAGATAAGAAACTTTCGAAAGAAAAAGAAGGTGCCTTTGCCTGGTAACACAAGCTTTGGATGATTTGTTCATCTATAAACAAACAATCTTTGTCGATCGTCAACATGATTTCATGCTTCTATTTTTGGTTCCCCCATAGACACAATTACTTGTAGGTTAGCATGAAGAAATTAAAAAAAAAACTACTACCTATACGCGATATTTAGTCCTACTGCCATAGGAAAGTAAAGGCACCATCTTTTATGATTTATGAGAACTTTTCAAAGGCCCATTATAAAAATATCTAGTAGTGGCATCCAAGAAAAGCTTAGAAAGTACGAATGAAATTGAATAAGTCACATTGGTACTTGCCAGGTTTCGAACCCACATCCTTTGGCTTTACAAAAGGGTCCTCAACCTCCGGGCCATCACGAGATTCTCCCGGTTTAGGTCCCTGTAGAAAATCTAATCTCAAACGTTAAAATGGGGAATAAGGACTTATAAGATCTAACTGCTAGATACTACAGAATACCTTGGGTAATGTTTTTTCTTCTATTGCAGTTGGCATAATGTTATATGGCTTATAGCCTGTAGTTTTCCTCGATAAATAGCCTATCCAACACAATCATATTTTTGTCAATTTGAACGAGTAGATCCTGAGATTAACGTGTCCAACCAAACAACCTCTTCAGCTCTAAAACATTAGTATCAATCAAGTTCAACTTACTAGGCGACGCAGATTCGACGCTCGGCGGGTAATCGGTGGACGACGAACTGTCGGTGGTGTTAGCGTTCTTGTGGTGTAGACTCCTGGTGGACGCGCACCGCTGCAGGTACTTGCTGGAGGAGCCGAAGATGCGCAGCGAGTTCCGCCGGTCTAGGGAGCGGGGGGCGGGGAAAGAAGCACTCCGTCTCTTGTTTGGACGACCGTACAGGATTTTGTCGTTGGGATTGCCTGGAATAAAGATAAATCATGGGGTTAAGTTGGTTTATTAGAAATATCTAGTTCGAAATTCGAAACTATGAAGACAAGTATCGGCGCAGTGAAGAGCTGCGGTTGCCCAGAGCTCGATTAACGTGGTTTCAAGCGTAGCCAGTAGTTAAGTATTTGTATGATTTGTTTCATAACCACTGCTCTCAAAACGATGAAGGAAGGCATTTTGACGAAACCCGCATGACGTAGAACGATTCAAACAAAATGTGACATCCACTAACCCGCAATAGGCCCGCGTGGTGGATTACATTCCCTCTCTCAGAGAGGAAGCCTGTGTCTCATTATAGCTTGATTAAGCTTATGCTATGGGCACGGCGACAGCTCAACATAATGCCGAGCAAATATAACTAGCAAAACTTGGCGTTTGTTGCTTTTATTAACAGTCACATTCCATAAATTCTCAAAGCAATGTTTTGTCCACCTGTTTGACTAAATTAACTATGTTATACCACTGAAAGACATAGTTGCTAACGCTTTAATTGTTCCCATTTACTACAATATCTAAGTAGGTATAGTACTGTTGAAGGGGAACCTTGTAGCATTGCATGTAAACTTCGTTCGCAAATTTTTGCTCGAAATTTTTCTTCAGACTTTCCGTTGCAGTATCTAGTTGCACGATGACGGGGCCTACTGAGGGCTAAAGCCTCCCGGGGTCGCGGGACTTATTTCTTTACCGTGACCCCGGAACATAACGGGCTATTGAAGGACACCGTGCATTTTAGTCAGTACAAGTCTGACAGTCCCTCCCGCCCTGCCCGGGGTCCGGACTCATTTGATGCTTTTACCACGATAAAAAAAGCAGTATCTAGTTATTCTGAAATCAGCTGAATGTCACTAAAATTAAGTTAATTTTCGTTAAACTGAAAATAACATAATTTAGAACCAAGGACTTCAATACAGTGTAGGTACTAACATTCCAAATGTTTCACAGCCTCATTTCAGATGGAAATAAATTCCGAGGTATTTGTTTGTTCGGGCTCAAATTTAACAGACATTAATGCTTTAAATGTTGATTTGTGAGCGTTATAAATGGTTTCATAATGTTAGCCTGTTAAGTTTTGCTAATGGGCCGTGATACGAATACGATACGGCTTTTAAAATGGCCGTGTTTTGAAATGTTTGTGTGTTTTGGGATTTACAACCGCAGTGTAGTTTCAATTTAAATAATTAATACCGAACTGCAGTATGTTCGTGAATTCCAGTTGAGTAATAATAAAGTACCTATCTACAAGTTGTGAAGGGATTTAGTTGTAACGGGATTCTCACAGTACCTGCCAAGGTTTAGGTTCTTTAGTGTCTGCCTATCTAAAAACAACAAAACAGCGCAAAATCTCAAGAAATGGCAGAAGTGAAAGAAGGAGGTACTCCAAACGGCTCTAGAAATCAGTGATTCTACTGGCACAAATAAAAAAATATAGGTACTTTACTATCGTTGAAAAAATATTAATCTAATCTTAATATCTATCTCGGTTGCTACATTGATCCTGATCGCACCTGTAACCAATCAATGTCGGAATTTGCCTACCAGTCTAAAATTAAGAAAGGGATTTGGATTGAGACATTAAATGTGAATATTAATTTCGGACGTAAGTTACTACATAAAGGTACATAAGTAATGTGTTGTTCCTTTGTTTCAAAAACCAAAAACAAGAAAACCTCAAATTCTGGGTGAAAAAAGAAACTCAAACGCGTTACAGTTTCCAGTTCTCGCTCCACATTTGATTACAAACCGTCAAACGTCTGACAGGACACCGAAATCTCATTAAAAACTGCAAAAGCTCATAATTCTTGTGAACGTGTGCGCATACGCATGGCATGTGACGCACAAAGAGCGAGCCGAACAGTTGCTCGCATAAATCAAGAGTGAACTTGACAGATGCGTGAGTGCGAAATGCATGGACGGTTAGCAGAACAGATAAATAAGTTGGCAGTTAATTACAACTCATTTTTAAATAAATTAAGACGATACTTTGGCATCATTATTATGCGCATCATTTTATAGATTATAGAACCTGCATTGGCAGCGTTCCTTAGAAAAATAGCCCAGCGTTTAAATTTCAAAAACCTAATCATTTAGAAATTATAATGAACTTTTGGGCACACAAATTGCAGAGACTCTTAAATGGCTTCTTAGCAATATTCCTAATTATTCACTTCGTATGTTTCCAGCAAACGGCCTCTGTTACTAATTTGAATGATTGAATATTGCTAAGTGACCGTTGCAGACCCGCTGATCGGCGATTAATCTTTTGCACTCAGTACCTAGAAGATACCATGTATCTTCATCTTATAAACACACACTAGCACAATAGTTGTATGAGCCTTGTTTTATTTGCTTGTGTGTGTAATGCTCTCTTTTCCCCTAGATGGTAACTAGGATTGGACGTAGGCGAGAACATGATTGATTGCCAGCCTATTTACATGCCTAAAGCTTTGGTCTAATTCGTGACGAAGTTGCGAATTCCTTCGCTCGAAATTGCCACAGTACGAGATGTATATCGCATTCAATTGTTTTTCTTTTTTCGAATAACATTCTGGGTTGACAGATACTTACAAGAGACTCAGAGAGCATAGACAAAGTGATGTTCTGTCATCGATAACAATGATTGAACAGAGGATAGTCATAAGTGTAGCCAAAAGTTCTGATAGATCTTAACAACATAGGATAGTATTCTATATGATTGGTGATGTAAACGATGGCCTCTTTTGCATAGGACTTAACCTAGATCGATGGCATGAGGATGTGTTCAGCTGTACGTAATCAAGCTGTTGCTAAGAACGGTTTCATGGCGCCCCTTTCCTTATCAGCGCTCTTTTTTCTAAAATTATGCCCTTATTGTACATTCTGCCCTTTTCCTATTAATTTCTGTAACCAGCTATGTCAGACTCCTGAGCAAAGGCCTCCCTTCCTTCAACTTCACACGAAACCATGAATCCTTCTTCCAGTTCTAACCTTTATAAGAATATCTCATACCAATTGATTTTAATACCCTCTGCTACTAATAAGATTGTTTTAATCCTTTCACTTTCCAGAGACCTAATTTTAGAATTGTTGTGATTCTGAATGTGACGTCTCACGTCATCCTTTTACAAACAGCAGCATCAGTAATTAGTACTGGCATTTAATTGAGCGTATATTTATCCGACGTTACTATGTTTTTTTTTCAAAGTTGTAACTTTAAGATTTTACTACTCTCTGATGGTGATGTGTGGTTGTTCATATTGGATTTGGCTTTCGTTTTTTTGGGGTTTAATTTAGTATAACTTCTGGCCTTCAAAAATACTCTCATCAAATGTCATGGTGTTCCCTTACAACTGGGATGTGGAAAACAGGTTCGCGTTTGAACACTCATCTCGCTTGATGATAAGCAAAGATGTGGTCGACGGTGAAGCACGCTTGCCTAGAAGTAACCTGTTCACTCTTGACTTAAAGACACAAAGGTTATAGCTATCAGGTTATACAGAATCCGTCAGAGCATTCTACTCCATGGCTGTACGCACAATAATGGCAAAACACTTAGTAATTAAAGGAGGTGAGGAATTCGGTTAGACCAATTATAGACGCCACAATTTTCTTAGGTAAAGAAAGTCAGGCAAATCCCTTGACGTCCGAAAGTTACTTCTTTGTTAGTACTACTCTAATCATTATTTAGAATAGCACGATCATAATAAAGCACGACATATACAAGTTCAATATCACAACTATGCACTTCAAACACACACCAACGAACGCCCTTCAACCGAAAGTTCAGTACCCTTCAAACCTGACATCCGTATCCCAGCATCCGTCGGAGCTAAACAAGTCATCCGAACGATCAGCATAATCTCCCAGATCGGCATCCACGCCCATTAAGATGCCTGTTGCTAAAGTTGTACACACCTGACGCAAATAGGATGGTATGCGGCATGGACGGTCAACCGCGTGGCAGAGATAGGACGACTGGAAGGATTCTTCGGGAAAATTTCGACTTTACATGATCATTTCTGAAGAAGGGTTATTTTGTTATGAAGAATAGGTTATCTGTGGTCATTAACTATGGTGTGACGGATTACTGTGCGTGTCCAAAAATATAACCAACGATTATGGAAAAGTCATGTTGAAAGTCGTAGAAAACAACAATAAATGCAATTGTCAGTTGTTTAGCTTTCAACCCTTCTGTTAATTAAACTCCAGGCATTTCTAACATGGTCGCGGGTCTTATACCATCACCGTAACCCCGGAACATAAAGGGCTATTGAAGGACACCGTGGATTTTAGTCAGTCCAAGTCTGACAGTCTCTCCCGCCCTGCCCGGGGTGGGAGGCCTCATTTGATGATTTTACCACGATAAAAAAAGACATTTCGAACATAATAATTTATTTTTGATCTTAATATCTTAAAACTTTAATTACTTATAATCATAGCAATTGCCATCTCTAATGAATACGGACGCGAGATACTAATAATGGACGTTTCATTCGATGGATTGATATAAAAAAGCTTCTCCTTAAGGTTTTATGTTAAAAGCATCTTTATTCCTTAACATTAGAGGCGATTTGGTGACCTCAAATCTTCGATCGGCGTGCGTTTGACCGTACGCATAATTTTAGCGCACACGCACCTTTATGACTGGATGCTTCTCGAAAACCGTAGTAATGCGATGATATTTAGATATATTTAGCTGGAAATGTTCGAAATGTTCTCTGATCTGTTGACCTTTCGGATTTCCGTGGAATGCGATACGGGGTATTTCGATGTGCGAGAATGAATATTTGTTATCAATTTGATAAGCCGAGGTATGTATTGTGGTAGATACCAATGGTAACTGGTAATGTATACAAGCAACCGTTAGTTGCTATGTAACTTGCCTAACTTGACATTTGTTAAAACTCAAATTTGTTCACAGGACATTGCCATGTTTGTAAAATATCATGAAATCAGTAATTCTTTTTAGAAAGGCTTTTACAGGATGGCAATTTTCAAAAATCACTGATAAATTAGCAGTAGGTACCTATTTGATGGTGTGCATTATATAGAGTATTCTATCTATATATTCGATCTATGAAAGTCAAAATGTGCTAAAAGTTTATAAGACTTATAAAGTAAAGCAATATAATAAAACTCATTTTGTCAGCATTTTCTATTCAGTGGACCATATCCGAGCCTGTAAAAGGAACCATTTGTCTCTGTATCACTAAAATGGTGGTAATTCTCTTAAGAATAAGATAGTAAACAAATTGCGAGAAAGGAAACACGTAAATTTTCACTTCGTGCCATTGTCTGATATAGATTATCTTGATAGGTACCTGGTTAACGTTGAATTCTAAAAAGTAAGTGTACAATCTAATCTGCATTGCTTTTATAACAAATACAACTTCCGACATGTCTGTATGTTTGGCTAGTATCTTAAAAACTACTGCGATAAATGTAATGTGTAGCTGTTTGATCCGGTAGATCTCGAAAACTGCAGTGCAGAATTTCATGTTTGGCTACGTGATCCATATTTTCTTTTCGTTTCACTTTATTTATTTATGGAACAATTTACATTGTGTTAAACCCAGGCATCATACACATAAAAACACAGTACTTATTTTAACTTTGGTAATCTTTCCAAAACTGAATATACCTATTCTTTTTTTATAGAAAGAGGAAACTCAAGCATCGCCATAAGACAGACAGGGAGAACATAGACGAGTCATTAACTTTACCTTTGAACAATACATTTTATTTGTGTATTTAAAAAACAAAGAAGAAGAAATTGCAAAGCATTTTGCATAATGTGTGCAGTTGTGCACTCAACTTTATGATATACTCCACGATCCTGCAATCTTCATCTGTATTCCAATAATAACTCTGGACGTCGTATCTCCTAAGTGCATTCTTATCTTTAACTAAAATACACGTCCTGCCAAAGAAAAGCAGTCACGAGCCGACGGCGATGGCCGACTACTATGTTGAGAGGAATGTACACATTTGCATACCACCAAGTGTACCGCCTATGTATTCTGGATGTACCCCATCTGCAGTATTATTGTTGGAGCTATTCGCCACAGGTGTTGCTGGATTTAAAGCTCTACCTTTTGTGGTTAAGGTTGAAACTAGCTAGTTGTTCTTTGTAAATTATGTGTGGCGTGATTTAATTTAATGATAGGACAGTATGTAAGCAAATTCCTCTGGTTAGGTTAGGTTAGGCACGCGTGTTGTTATTATTCCACGCTTGATTTCAGATTACCATACTATTTCACTATATCTTTGTTATTTTTGTGTCGCGAATGTGTTTTATCTCTAGCCATTTTGTGTCATGTAATTACTTTGGCTTTCATATTTACCGACGCCATTGTTATCGTTGTAGAACTAACCAAATTAAAAGTGAAAAAGTCTTTTGTTACATTGTTCAAATTGTTATCTATTACGTTAAACTTTGTTCTTATTTTTTTAACCATTGTTATTTTTGGTTTTGTTTCTTTTATTTTGATAGCATTAACACCTATCGTTTTCACGAGGTTACTTCCGGAGACTCTTTTTACTTCCTTAAAGTTCATTCCACATTATTTCCGGTTTAAAATTTCGCTAAATATCACTTTGCGCCATTAATCAAAATTAAAAACATAATTGTGTAAATAAAATGTCAGAAACACCGTAAAAGGTTCTTCTCCATGCTAATTGACCGTAATATCTTCCTTCCTAACTCTTAGCGAATCCTGCGCATACCACAGTTACGGCATACGATTGGTTTACAAAGTGTAGGCACTTTCACGACATGGATAATAGTTTAAGAGCCTAGTAGGAAATACTTTAGGACTTAATATGTGATTCGCGGGCATTAGGTAATGGTGCAGCATGAACCCAATAATCATATCTACATTATAAACATCACTATCTTCATCAACCTTTTTTTAAGTTCAGAAACTGTCGTCACAACACCTGAAAGCGCATAATTTATAAGTACTGACGCCAAAAATATTACGTTGCGTAGTCGAAATCAAAATTAAAAAAAAAAACAATATCTCTATGAAGTGATGAACTTTTTGTGTCTTTTACGTTCTATTTACGAATTTGGTCGAAGCCACTTGTGACAACCAGCTTCGTCGACTGATGTCGGAGTATCGTCGCGTAATCACGTTGCGGTGAATGGGTCCATAATCTTAGCTATTCCTATCATCAGGGTCTTCCTGCCCTTATTCCATTTTACTTGTGGTCGTCGCAACACGATTTTTTCTTCCATATCATTCCTTAGACAATCCATCCATCTTTTCTTTGGCCTTCCTCTTTCTCCCCATTCATCAACTTATCTGCTCTTATCATGAGCTTTATCTTCAGTTGCTGTTATATATATGGCTATACTGCATATCATTCACAATATGTAACTAGAATTTAATGTCTTTAATGCGTAGTGTTCCAGTCAATTTACATCATCATAAAATTATCCAATCACCATAACTACACAGTCGTCGCCATCTCCTAGTCTAAACTATTTCGGTCACATTTCATAGCTGCCATTTTATCGCCGTCGACTCGATCCTCATAACACGTGCGACTTGTTAACGGCGTCGATAATGCGAACGGCATGCGCTTGCGCACCTCCCCGTGGAGTTAGCTTTAGTAGTTTGATCCCTTGGGAGTGTGTTTTGTTATGAGTTATGGCTTGTTTATGATTTGATTTGGTATGGTATGTGTATCTACTATTGTAGTAATCATTTAGATGTTTGAAGGTATTTACAGTTTCTAGCTATTGGCCTTTACTATGGTAGTTTAAGGTTTCTGTTGCTAGCACAATCGACACTCGTTAGCACTCCAATAACGGTTTTTTTTGTTCATGAAAAAATATTGTGTGAAAAACAATACCTACTACTTAAGGAACTGTATTTTTCTCCAAAAACTAATTAAAATATGACTCAAAGTTACACGTTTGAAGAAAAATAAATAACCAAAAAAGGCAATAAGCATTGCAAATAATAAAACATATTGTCTAGACAAAGATAAATATTTGAATGTCCTTGGAACTATTACTGAACTTGAAGCTCGGTCAACCGTGTTAACAATATTAGATGCAGTCACGTACACGAAAAAGAAAATGTCTTTATTGACACTGTTGCGACTAAAGTAGTACTAAAACATGTTTCTGAATACAGCAAAGAGGTAAAAGCAAAAAATTGCTAGAAAAAATAACACAAACCCAACAATATGACAGTTTTAGACGAGATAGATTTCACTGGTAGCTCTAATAAGTAAAAGGTAATAATGATAAATTGTTATAGATTGTGAAACAAATATAAAATCAAGTGTGTTATTCCTACGTATGATATTCAACAATGGCATACTAAGTTATCATCATCATCATCATCAGCCTATAACGTTCCCACTGCTGGGACATAGGCCTCCTCTCTTGTGAGAGGGAGTGGGCCATAATCCACCACGCGGGCCCAGTGCGGATTCGCAGATGTCACATGTCTTCGAATTTGATGGTTCTAGGACATGCCGGTTTCCTCACGATGTTTTCCTTCACCGTTTTGAGAGCAGTGGTGATGAAATAAATTACACAAAGTAATGCGCCTGGCGGGGTTCGAACCCACGACCTACAACTCGTAAGTCGGGACCGATACCACTGGGCCACCACTGCTCCAGTCAGTTAGTAAGTTATAGTTAGATAAGATTGATTGAGAAAACCTCTTCATGTAATGTGCTTATATTTTACTTACATAAAAACCCTTCAAGTTTGAACAGCCAATCTTGAGGAAGAAGTCATTATAGATATCTCTTCAATTTAAACCCTTTCACAAGGACCTATTAATAGACCCCTCGTAATTATAAACATGAAACTATTTCCAAACATCTCAAGTGAGACATCAATCTGCAATTTAAATGCATCCTTCCAACGCAATTCACTAATGAATATAAAAGTCTGGATATCAATAAATCTTGGTGCAGTAGCGATGCAGTCATCTGCATGCCAGTCTCGACCTACATCGGCTCCAGTCGCATCCGTATCATCTATTCTATACATATAATAAAACTGTAGAAAAGTTATTTTTGTACATTAAAAAAAAACTCAAAAAATTTAGCCAGGGTATTAAAGGACAACCAATAGAACCCATTTCTAGCATTTTTAGAATTTTTGTCTGTTTGTCTGTTTGTCTGTTTGTCTGTTTGTCTGTTTGTATGTTTATTTGTCCAGGTATCACGTAAAATGTACGAAATTTATGTAGATAACTTTTATACACAACGATTAAGCGTAACTTGGAGAGGAATTTAGTTTTTGTTTCATTGGAATCGGTTCAGTCTATCAAAAGTTATTCGAATATAAAGTGTTTCAGAAGTAAAATTACGGTCAGTTCACACCAAGACGCGTAGTTCATAGCGCGATCTAGCTTCGATTCTGCTACATATTCAAATAAAAATTCATCTAATGATTATGATAGGATGGGATAGGATAGGATAGGATGGGATAGAATAGGATAGGATGGGATAGGATGGGATAGGATGGGATAGGATGGGATAGAATGGGATAGGATGGGATAGGACGCGACAGGACGGGACAGGACGGACAGGACGGGATAGGACGGGATAGGATGGGACAGGACGGGACAGGACGGGACAGAACGGGACAGGACAGGATAGGACGGGACAGGACGGGACAGAATGGGAGAGGACGGGACAGGGCGGGACAGGACGGGACAGGACGGACAGGACGGGACAGCTCGGGACAGGACGGGACTGGACGGGACAGGACGGGACAGTACGGGACAGGACGAGACAGGACGGAACAGGACGGGATAAGATGGGATAAGATGGGATAAGATGGGATAAGATGGGATAAGATGGGATAAGATGGGATAAGATGGGATAAGATGGGATAAGATGGGATAAGATGGGATAAGATGGGATAAGATGAGATAAGATGGGATAAGATGGGATAAGATGGGATAAGATGGGATAAGATGGGATAAGATGGGATACGATGGGATACGGTGGGATTTTGGAGGGAGACCTTTTTACCCGACGCTTCGCACAAAAAAATACATTGGTAATTTCCGACATCCACGCGAACGAAGTCGCGGGCACAGCTAGTTAAAAATAAACTGGTGTTCATTAGGTATACATTCATTAATTATGAATGGACTGGCCTGGCTCGTGTTACGATTGGTAGTTCGACTGGTCTATTATTAGTACTGATTATTGAACAGATATTTGATACAGGTATAAATCAGTTTGCATCTGTGATTACGGATTTGGTTTTAATTAATGGTGTGTTGTGTTTTGCGTAAATGCTGTGGTTGGTGTTCAATTTGTGTGTTGTGATTTTGCGAACATATTGGCCTTCTCTAAATGCATGAATTAATGTTAATCCGACTCGTCGAACTGTAAATCCGATTTTCGAACAAATTCATACATCACACTTGCTTCTTCGTTAAACAGATTTTCTTAGATCCATGTTTAAAAATTAGAACGCCCAAGTTTCGCTAGTCTTGTTTCTTCATCATCATCATCGGCAGCCCTGTTCCAACAACTGCTGAGTTTAGGCCTCCTGCCCTCTGTGCCATCCTATGTTATATTTAAGTTCCATGTTTTAGACGGTGAGCCATTGATTGTCATTCACTGTTTCCAAATCCAGATGACCAAAACTTACGGTACTCTAGTAGATCTACTCAAGCTTCATCCTGACAAGAAATTAGATCGTTAACAAATACAATGTCTTCCTTTTCATCGATTGATTCTCTACTCATGACTGCAGGTTCGGATATAAGAGGACCTAATTCCGATGTTGATTCGGAATTGAAAGAAAAACTAGGTTAACGTGAAATCGGAAATTTGTGTCAACGGGAAAATAATGGATGTTGTGTAGACAACTGAAACGGACATACTTATTTATTTTTATGAGGGTGAAATGTTAAATGGAAAAACAATAATTTTCTGAGAAGATGTTGAAAATATCTGTTCCTATTTCTGATTATTTCTAACCTAAGCTATGCAAATGTAATCAGTAACATTTTTTTTTTATCGTGGTAAAATCATCAAATGAGACCTCCAACCCCGGGCAGGGCGGGAGGTACTGTCAGACTTGTACTGACTAAAATCCACGGTGTCCTTCAGTAGCCCTTTATGTTCCGGGGTCGCGGTAATAGAAATAAGTCCCGCGACCAATCAGTAACATTTGGATTCAATTTGTTAACTGTTTCTAGTATTACCTCATTTTTATCAGATGTTGCCAAGTAATTAGAGCATAATTTATTCAACAACAAATGCTCTAATAGACTTTCATTACAGATTCAATTACTATCATTATTTACTTTTTGAAATAGTTTAGTAACCACTTAACGAACTTTACGAACAATGATGCTGTATTTAAGTGCAAAAAACGTTTGTTGGGAAATGTAGTTGAGAATTTTCCTCTAATGAAGTCACGTATTTTGCTGTAATTTTAGGACGACTTTTTCATTTTTTTTTTCAGCGAAATTTTGCCTATATTGCGTTATCAGGTGCACAGAAACCGGAAAACAAATTTATTGCTGTTCACGAGGAAAACAATAATAAAGTTCATATGTTATAGATGGCGCCACATGTTAATGATCCGAATGAATTGTAAAATTATAGATTAACGCAAGCAAAGCCACGGGCAGCAGCTAGTAGCTAATAATGAAGATCAAATGCGTCACGGAAATGCAAATCTAAACAATTTGTTACAAGATTTTATTTGACAGATAGTCAGATAGAATGGCAAATAACGAGAATAATATGAAAACGGTTAAATAACTGTGTTAACGAGACACTGAAGGACTTATTTGCATGCTTAAAGCGTTTAATAACCGTTGTTCGTAATAATGTGCGTACCGTTGCAGTTTTATTGGGTTTTAACTTTTAAATTAACATAACATTAACGTCGTTTCGAGGCTGTGCAACACTAAGGTTGGAATCTTCATTTATGTTAGAAAGTTTGAAATTGCTATTTAGCATCACGTTTTTGTCATTTAGTAGTTGTTCTTTAAGAGCTGTGCTAGGTGTTATAAATTATATTATTAAAAAAATATGATAATCTATTTTACTTTGTAAGCATCCAATTCACAACATTAAAGATGAGTGTCAATTTAAAAAGCCTAGCCCCAAAAGTAATGAGTTGGAAATGCCTAAGTAAAGCGGACTTCGTTTTGACGTCTAGGTTTCAATAGGTTTTTGTTTCCATCAAGAAAGAGTTCAGACTTCTTCTCTTGTCGCCTTTGATTAATTTTCTCTCGACTCTTTGATGATGTAAGCAGTTTTCTCTCGCGAGTAAACTAAGTCATTGATGAAACCGCTCCGCTGGTCTCGAAAACCAGGCTTAAGTAAGTACCAAGCTACCTGGGAAGGGCTCCTCATGTTAGTATACGGGCCAAATCCTGGCTATGTAAGCATTGCAAAGTACGCAAGTTATTGCAGTGAACCCTAGTCAAGATTCTTACAGACCCCTTACCCACCCTAGGGCAGGAAGTGACACACAAGTATAAAACGTACCATACGAATAATACAACGAATATATTTTCAAAGCTGTATCTGATGATCAAATGCAACTGACATTTCAACCAAAATCGGCAACAATTTATTACCTAGCCCGTAGGTAAAAAATATCTGCATATTATTTCTTTGTAGCTCCAAAAAAGCAATAAAACGGTTGAATGAACTGCTAAAAATTCCGCTCTGAGCGTACCATGAGAAAATGCATATACGTTCAGAAAGACACGTCATGTCTGTGGAATCCTGCCGTTCGATGCTCGGTGTCGAATTTAGATAATACTGTGGCATTTCAGAAATTTATTTTTGAAGTAGAGTCTTCCTACACCTATTTGTTATTGTCTGTTTATATGCGAATTATTACGGATCTCTTTTTTAGGTTGTTAAATCATTCAATGAATCCTACCGCCCAGGGGGGAGCGGAATGGACTGCCAGACTCTTACTGGCTACAAAACCACCCTGTTCCTTCACATGCCGTTTTTTATCCTGGTAAATCATTAAATGAGTCCTCCCACCCAAGGCGGGATGGAAGGGACCGCCAAACTTGAGATCCTTTTACGCTTAAGAGTCACGGTTACCTCATGAGATAGTCCGCTTCACATGTCCTTTGCGTCTAGAATTGCCTGCCTATAGTTTAGTTGCCTACATTACTGCATGCATATCCAATTTAATCAGTTCCTCTGAGGGATACCATTATCTCGTCTTTTTAAATTGTGTTTTAATGAAACTAGTACCTTTAAATGTAGTGTGACCTCTGTAATCAAAACAGATCTGACTTTAAGCATGTAGTTGGAGTTATTTCGCCTTGAGATCGAGTAATAGATTTAAACTTATCGATTGGATATCTGATTGCGAACAATCCTTTCTTATTACAAAGAAGATTAATAATAAAGATCGGGTTCATAAACATTATAAATTTTACACGCGGGTCCTAAATCCTAGAAGTATAAAGGAAGTGAGCAAAAAAGAGTTAGTATAAAATTAAATGGTGTTCTATTCGTGTATGTGAGTTTCTACATTTTGTAAATGCATCCATGATGCTGTAGAAGTTTCTAGTATGGGACAAGGTTTAAAAAAACAACAGTGAATAATCTTTTTATTAAGAACTTTGCTTGAAAAGATCATTCAAACTTAGGTGAAGTTCGAATGATCTTGTCTTAAGCGATGTTCTCCTTGAATTTTTGTTACTTTGCAATACTAACATCTTCGGCCAAAATCCTTTTGAAAGTAAGTGAATAAGGAAGTAAAGATTGTCCGTATAGAGATTGGTATCAAAATAATCTTGTGCAATATTCGAAAGTTCATAGATCGCAGAATTGGATTACCTAAGTAGATTTACTTTTCGCCCACATGAATGGTCATCTTGTAACTTTTTCTTATAATTTACAACTGTGTGGGACATTATCATATTTCATGTTGTTGGGATTTACTATAAATAAATTTAATAAGCGACGCAAGAGTACGGTAAAAGTTCTCTATCCACTTTTACGTAAACTATGGCCAAATTACAAGCTTTCATCATTTCTCCAATCGCATCGAAAATAAAATTTTGTAGAAACATAATAATTATTATTATAAGGATTATAAGTAAGGTGAATTTTTTTTTTTTTAATCACATTACAGTTTTTAAAACAACTACAAATTGACAATTCATAATACGAATCTGCAAAAGTGAGTCTATAGTGACCTAAGCATGGGGTCAAAGGACTGTCGATCTTTACAGGTAGCCGTGATCCTAGAGCCAAAGGACTATTGAAGGAATACCGTGGATTTTAGTCAGTATGAGTCTGAGAGTCCCACCCTGGGCCAGAGGATTCATTTGATGATTTTACCACGATTGAGCCACGATACTAAAAAAATCCTTTTTATATCATCATACCATAATAAATTAGAAATAAAATGTCCCTTTTTTAATATATCTGATTAAAACAGGAATGCAGAACAGGATACATGATGCGACGAAACGCATTAGGGGAGTTACAATTTATCGTTCGCGCGCATTTTTTGTCGCCATATTTCTTTTAGAGGCGCGGTAATTAGTCGCGTTCTAATTTTGAATGTTGAAACATTTTTGATCTGTCTGTTTTTTTGTTTTGTTGATATGTTATTATGTCCATTTGAAGTGCTATATTAGTGAAGTGTAATTGATTATTCGTTGGAATACATAATACCAGGTTATTTTTAGGCAGATACAATTTTATTGCATAATGCTATTAATTTATTCCAAACACGAAATGAGCTGAGCTCATAAAAATAACGCATCCGTATGCAATTTACCTATTTAATTATCCAAATAAATAAGAATTAGGGAAAGGAAATATCAAACTCAATCAAAAACTACAGCACGCGTGCTTCCTGATTCACGAAATCATTATTTAAATCAAAATGTCGGAATCATTAGTGTCAGATACACAGAGATTAATTAGTGCAGTCGATTGTTGCATTTTCAAGCAAAATTCAACCTTGTTCCAAAGCTATTAAAAGTCAGAGCTAGTTTATTGGGATGTTATTTAATTGCTGTTATTCTTGGGTATAATAATGGGATGTGAGAATTAAGGAGAAGGAAATCGGATTAAAGTGTTCCTGCGCTTTGATCTCGATATTGTTTCCTAACAATAAAACGGTACTTTGTATTGACATTACTATTTGTTTCCTTTTTTTCTTTTTGAAAAGATATTATTGTATCATTTATGATGTGTCAAAGATGATGAGACTTTTAGATGTCGCGCTACACTGATTTTTTTTAATGATATAATTATGATATTTTTGTGACATTAAGTACCTACCCGCATTGGGCACATGTAGATTATAGCCCTATCTAACAGAAAAGAAGCCTGTATCCCAGCAGTGGGATCATTAAAGGCTGATTTTTTATGTGTTTCTCGATATTCAGTCAGATAAGTCTTTCTTGATATAAAAGTAAATATAATAGAACTGAATTACTGTAACCATATATGACATATCCATGATATTATAATTTTATTATGAAACTGTTAATTAGTTGTTCACTACATGATAGTGGATTTAATTCTGGTAGCAACAGTGCCAAAATATCGGAAGCCGAAGGAGTAATAAAAATGTTAAATTTATTATTAAATTCAGCAAAGTCTAATTATAAAACTAATAGGTATTACATATTAAGTTTCAAACTGACATAATGATCAGAAGATGCAAATCATTTAGCACTTGAAATGGTTTCGAAGACTATTTATAACGCTCTAGAATATTTGGCCAAATTATTTATTTGCTTATTACGATGAGATGACAGAATGACAGAAGTATCTTCAAATATTCATTTAATGTTACACAGTAGCCATGATGACAAACAGATTTTGCAGTGAACCGGATTTAATAGGAAATTTTAATAGTCCAGAAATTGAAATGACCCATATACAGGGTGTAAGGGATATCGACGCACAAACGGATACCATGTTTAGACTGTTCCTAATCGTTATTCTTACCTAACCCAATGAGATTTAAAAATAAAAGTAATTAATTACTAGTTTCACTAAAAGTACCAATGTAAATAAAACTTGAAATAGTGTCTTCTCAGCTGTTTATTAAAGTTTAAATGAAAGGTCATCGTATACCTAAATACTGTGTCGCCGCGCATTAGATAAATGGTCTAGAATCATGTCCTGGACCCATGGTATCCGTTTGTGCGTCAATGTCCCTTACACCCTGTATACAGGGTGAATTTTTCAACTGGGCGTGGATGGCTACTTTCGAAACTATGAGGAATATCGAAAAACGTTGAAAGGAGTCTCGAGGCCGATTTTGACGAAAACTAAAACTGCATCATTGGATTTTATAAAAATCAAGAATCCTGGTCAGGAATCGAACCCGCTGATTTTAGAAAAAAAATCACACCCTGTATTATTATACCGTTCGATAGTGTTGCTAATAAGGATCAAATTCTGTGAAGTAATCATATACGGCAAACTTAAGGAAAACGTATAATTACAAAAAAACTGATTAATCTTCAAGGCAAAGACTATATTTGAAACATAAGTTACCGATTCTTCTTTAAAATAATGCTATTTTTAGTTAAACTCAATAATGTCGTATTACTAAGTACAGTGGGATTGCTGAAACGTCAAATCCAGTGAGACATTGAAAACAATGAAATTTTATAATTTCGAATAAATTATGGCTCAGCAGTAGATGTAAAGCAACATGAAAAAATAGCAATTTCATAAAAATCTGCCATTTCTTTAAGTTTGCCGAATATGATTACTTCCCAGAATTTGATCCTTATTAGCAACACTATCGAACGGTGTAATAATACAGGGTGTGATTTTTTTCCAAAATCAGCTGGTTCGATTCCTGGCCAGGATTTTTGATTTTTCTAAAATCTAATGATGCAGTTTTAGTTTTCGTCAAAATCGGTCTCGAGAATCCTTTCAACGTTTTTCGATATTCCTCATAGTTTCGAAAGTAGCCATCCACGCCCAGTTGAAAAATTCACCCTGTATAGGTATGTTGAATAAATAAACAACTAAATTATTTCTTAGATGGCAACACTAAAGCCATTAAAATTTGCCCAAAAATAGAAGTAATAAATATCAAGATTTCTTACTAAGTATGTAAAACATGACATTTCCATTTTTGTATCACGAACTGTTATTATATTTTTACGTGTATTTTATTGTTTTTTGTTTGGCCTTTAGCACTTCCTGGAAGTTTGATGGGTGCTTGCGGTTTTTAGAAAAATATCTTCATTTTGTCTCTATGAAAAACATTGCTGACGTAATCATCACTACTGATAATGTCTTGTCATTACCCGACGACGTAGAGTTATTACGAAACATTAATTTCCTTCCTGAATTTTTGTCACCCTATAATTTTGGGACGATTTCTGTGTAGTTTTTATGAAACGGCAGAAGAGTTTTTTCTAAGTTTTATTTATTTTCAGGAAAATTAATGACACATTTCACTGAACTTACTTTGCTTTGATGTCTGAATAAATTGGTTCAAAAGAATCGATTTATGTGCCATGTTTATTTTTAGGCATTTAATGTTCCGAACTCGGTATTCTCTGATTCATGATTAAGAAATCTAGCTGTTGCCCGTGGCTTCGCCAGCCTCCCGCCATTTTTTTTAGCGGGATAAAATCATCAAATGAGTCCTTCCACTCAGGGCAGAACGGGTGTTGGAGAACCCTCCCCCCATGACCATGAATTGTTCGTCCCATTTCTGATTCTGTCTCTGTCCCAAAATTCTTCACTTTCAGAACGATTCACACTTTCGTTTTTATATTACTAGTAGGAGAAACATCCATCCATAAAAGCGAAATTTTTTGTTTTTTATATTGTCACGAAATCGAATACATATTTCGTGACAATATCAAAAAAGAAAAATAACCGCCAACTTTTTTAATAAAACCAGGAACAAAATTACGCAAAGGAATCACCGTAATTGTCTAAAACACTGTTTTTATGAAAATACTTAGTGAATCATCAATTCGTTCGGCTATAATTGTTTTTGTCACAAAAAATCGTCAATTGACACTTTAAACTGCACAATTTAGCTATCAACTCCATAGTAACGTAAGAGCGGTCATGTATGAAATTGGTTGACGTCCTTGGATGGCTTGTTATGAAATCTTAGGTCTGCGTCTCTGAAATATGCGGCAATGAATAGCGCAGACGGCAAATTGTCGTGATGATGTTGACAAAAAAATAATGCGTTGATGTCTTTTCTTTGATTGTTTTTTTTTAACCATTGTATGAATGGTCTTTGCAGTCGTCATTCGAAAAACAGAAGGAACTGTTCATTCAAATCTTTTAATGTTCATAGGATTTCATTTATTCTTTAGTTTCGAACGAAAGGAACAAGAAGCGTTTAAAAAAAAAACATAGCCCCATTGGGGATTTCTACTGTGTTGTGGGGGACAAAGATTTAAACTAGCAACTAACCTAAATAAAGAGACCTGAAATAGTTCTTTCAGTTCAAACAAATACCTATTTGTTGCATGAGGAAATCGAACCCGCAAGGCGCAGCAGTCATGCGGGCGGTGACGGTGAGTAAGGGGCAAGTCGCCGTCCGACCATGGATCATGCCTGGGTCGACGGCGCGTCGTGTTCCACGCGCGCCTCAAAGAGCGTCAGCATAATGACGGAGCCCCCTCTCACGAGGACTCATTCCATCACCGTGACCCCGGAAAATAAAGGGCTATTGAAGGACACCGTGGATTTTATTCAGTACAAGTCTGACAGTAAGGGGTGGGAGGATTCATTTGATGATTCTACCACGATAAAAAAAAAGCGCAGCAATCAAATACTTTTTGGATTTTTATTTCTTTACTTATTCCATTTGCTAAAATTAATGATGAGCAGTGATCGACACTTCCCAGAACTATTACTGTCATTTTCTCGCATACCAACATCCAAAATCCATACGCTAGATTAACTAACCAATGAGATTCACTCCAATAAACCGTGTTACATCAACCTATTTCCCACTCTATGCCCTTATTTATAAGGTGGGTTTTGGTTTGAGGTTAACCTTAAATTGGTCGACCACATACAAGAAGTACCAAGTCATTGTAACAAATTATAATATAATAATGTCGTTTTCGATTTCTTTTCACTTTCCTACTTCGGATCAGATTTGTACGTCTTTTATTTAGTCTGCCGGAACTTTAGTATACACTTTTTCTCGCGAGTTCGCTCGCGTTACTTGAAAATTTGACTACCGATTCGGATCGTATATGTGGCGCCATCTAATACGACATGAATATAGTAGTTAAGAGATATTAGTACTAGATTTCTTTATTTGATCGTACATCGTACTTGAAGTATTGGCGTTAGTTATATGCAAAATGAAAAGCGCCTAGTGGCTCTAGTGAATGAACAAGGAACTGTTTTTTTTTCATTAAATTAACGTCAAAATTCCCGTTTACTTCATGTCATAAAAACGTGAAAACCTCTAAGGCGTCCTGATAAGACCTCTAAGGTCTAAGGACTTTTGTTTTGGGATGAAAGTCAAAGTTTTTAGAAAGGCCATCGAAGGGACACTTTTGAAATTTGAATATTAAAATTAGAGGAAATGGGATGAGATTGATTCTACACCGACCACCTGACAATGTATATGCACAATTTTAAGATGATCGGTTGAGTAATTTGGGCGTGTAAGGTAACAAACGAACAAACAAACTTTCGCATTCATATTAAGTTTAAATTCTTTACTAAATTGTTACTCCTAATTCTAAAAGATTTTGTATGATAACCATGACAAATAGTTCGCAAATATTTGATAGTCGTATTATTTAATTTGTGCATAGTATTTCTATTTAAATGGTTGATAAAAATGGCGTTGTCTTGTATTTTATATGGGGTGAGAGGTGTTCACTGAATATCTTAGACAAGTTTGGTTAAACAGCGTGAGAAGTGAGAATCTGAGCAATCTTGTTGAAGTTATTTATGTGCACCAGTTTTTAACGTGGCCGACTTGCAATAACGTAAACATGTAAACAAATGACTATCAAGTTTCTTTTTTCAAAAGTGTTCACTGTTCTATCAAATTCAAATCAAATCATTCAAGTTGGCCAGTTACAGGCACACACGATGCACGACGCAAAAACACCGTGAATAGGCTTGACGTACGTCAGTAATTATTATGACGTACGTCAAGCCTATTCACGGTGTTTTTGCGTCGTGCATCGTGTATGACCTTGGCGGGACGTACAGCAAGATGGAACGTGAATACGGCGCTAAAGGCAAAAAAAATACTAGAAAACTGAATGCCTGTGAATCTTTTTATAATCAGCCAGTTATAAATTAAGAATGACATAGAAACCCTGCATTCTTCGAAGTTTTTGACAAAAAAGTAGGATTAAAGAAAGTTTAGAATATAAATAAGAAATACTCGTGCATTACTTGTATGTTGTAACAAAACTAGGAAATAAATAAATCACACATGGTTTGTCGTTAAAGTTAGAGTTACTATATAAATCGCAATGCCTTTATTTGATGTGGCTAATTTACTTATTTAAGAGACTTATTTACTTCGAGATTTCTACCAAAAACATCCATAAAGAAAAACCTAACAATATTTAATTTTTGTCTGAACCAGGCCTGGTTCACTCCGCGGCGTAGGTATAAAACTGCACGTAGGGTGGGGCGCCTCTCCGGGAAGGACAATTCAGTCGGGTGCCGCGCGCTACCCGTTCCGCTCGCGCGTCATCTACTAAATATTTTTGTTGGGTTACGTCTATTTACGCACATTTACCTATCTGTGTTTCATTTTAGTTTCGTAAAAGTTTTCATAACAGTATTATTCATAATTTTATTCACTATGAAGAAAAGAAAATACTGCATAACTTTTGGTTGTCTAAATAATGACAGTGATAAAAGCCTCACGTTTCACAAGCTACCGCGTGATCTTGAAAGGTAAGAAATAAAGTGCATATTTATCTATGTAGTACATTTAAAATACGATTATTAATCCCAGTCAGTAAAATGACCAGTGATACAATTTAATTTAGTAGGTACCTACATTTCATTAATGCACAAATGTCAATTTACTAACTGGAATTAATAATCTTTAATAATGATCAACAAAATTATCTACCTGCTTGTGGTGTGCTTATTATTGTCATTCAAGTATCCCCGCTTAACTGACCATGATTAGGTAGGTTAAAAGTTTGGCTTACTAGAGGACCAAGATAAAATAGACGAATATCAAACCTGACATCACCCTACTCACGTTAAGCTGAGTAGGTACGTAGGTAGGTCGAATTAAGATCGGTAGAAAGTAGAAAGATGTTTGCTTTGTTGTTTACGCACGTTCAAACACAGAAAATGGCCACACGACGCATTCAAGGTCAGCGATCGTATTTCGCTGCGCGTTTTTTTATAATATTAATATAACAATAGAATTAACGATCTAATACAACTTTACCTACATCCTACATTTCCTTCCTGTAAATTCTAGTATGAATTAATTTCTACGACCAAATCGAGTCACTGCTCCTGTACTATTAAACCTGCCAGAGCGTTGAAGGCGCGGCGGGAGGCGCGCGGTTGAGGCACCGCACGACTTGGGTGGCGAATGTCACGGATGAGGTAATAAAGCCTAACATTTCAAATATTATTAAATATTATTCTTAAGATAAAAAAGAGAAATAATTATACATAACAATAATAGGTAAAACAGATAATATTAATATATATAATTGTTCCTCACGAAAGGTGCCGTAGGTGTATGAAGTAATCGATGATGAATCCAAAAAGATATAGGTTGATGATAAAAACACAATTCCATGAGGAACATAGGTATTTATGTTATTAATGTAATTTAACAAATGCGTAAAAACGTATACCCACCTAACTGTGTCTAAACTCGCGAGTCGCATCCCTATTGAGCTTGACCGACGGTAACCTTTCAATGTCCTTGGCGTCAGATAAACAAAAATAAACTTTCGCGCGTAACCATTCAGTACATTTTTGCTTGCGCATGGGAAGTTTAGGCTAATATAAAAGTAGGTGGGCGGTACGGCTGCCAGTTAAAATGTACTTTATTCTTTCGTGCATAGATTTTACATTTGTTTTATTTATTTTTTGGGAGAGACGCTTCTTTGCGTAGTAATATTATTTATTCTTTGTCTGAACTAGGAATCGAAACCAGGACTTCAGACGCTCTGTCTGTATCGTACTTACGACTAGACTTATGACGCACTATAAACTACAGAGTTGCTACATTATTATAAACGAAACAAAAAATAATATAAATTCCTCTTACAAAATGGAACCTATTTATGATGACTAAGCCCCTGCGTCCCTCGACTATAAAAAAAGAACTAGGCTTGTCTGTGATGTAGGTCATGTAAATGTCAACGGTCTCCGTGGACGGTTAGCCATTTAGGCTTTATATGCTGTGGACACACTAGCTAGCATACATAAAACAAGGGTCGCAGAGGGTCTATTAAAATAGTCTGGTCTAGAAAAATCTGCGAAATTTTTGCTTACATCATATTCTTTTTTTAAAACATTGACATCATATTCTTTTTTTTAACGTTGAACTACCCTAGTTCAGATAGTTCTTGGTTCATTTTTTATATTTTTTACTGACTTCATATTTTATTAACTTCACCAACACAGGATACATGGGGTTTTCTTCCAGTTCAGTTAAATTCTATTAGTGTAATAATTACTTATCAGTAAACGAAATAAACAGGTTAATTTGTTCTTGGATGCATTCCTTGCAATGGGTGATACTAGACCTTATTTGTTTGCAACAATTTTAACCACGACAACACGGGGTCCAAACTGACTCGTTTGGAGTTTTCGAACTTTTAAGATTTTTCGAAAAATAATGCACTTATGAATAGACTGCGATATAATTCTGATATCTTAGATTACCTATCAGAGTTTAGTCCTGGAATTACAGATTTTGCAAAGCCAGAGTCCAAAGCAGTCGGTTGAGTGTAGTTTATACTTTTGACCACTATTCGAAATTGGAACCTTTATTATTTATGGTTAGCAAAAAGTAACTGTTACTACTTTCTACATATTCTCTACGGTTGGACCTTCTTTAACCTATTTTTATTGTGACACTAGGTGGAGTTCTTATCGTAAACTGTCGCATTAATTTACCAGTTCCAAGTACATTTGCGAAAAAAAGACGAGCTGCAATGTATTCACAGATGACCTTTATGGATTACCATTGTTTATTGCGGCGCCTGTTCTTAGCTGACGTTTATAAAGATGAAGAATGTGACAAACGTGGATTAAATTACATGCTTTGAATCATAAATTGTTGTTGCAGAAGTTCCTCCGAAATTAACAGTCCTAAAGTGTGTAACTGTATCTCGGTTAGTGAAGAAAGGGACAAAGGTTCTCAGTATAAATTACAGATGACATAGATAGGATAAATAATTGGCCAACTAATTGATGATTGGTAGTTCACAGTACAGCCATCATTGGACATATTTTTAAGGTCTATCTGCAAGTATAGCATGATAATGTATAGGTAAAAGATTTTCGTATTCGAAACAATAGACAAAATAACTGGATATAGAACCGACTTACTCTTGGCAATGTTTCAAATATAGAAAAGAATTTCTATCCCGGGTTTTGGTCTATTCTTCGTGGAAAATGGATATAATTGACATTGCTACATGTGCTAGTATCGACTACCACTTCTGTAGCAACTCATCTTAAAACCTGATTTTTAAGATGAGTTGCTACAGAAGTGGTAGTCGATCGTTCTACCTACGACGTTATTGCAAAATAGATCACAAAATCATTACAGATATCAGACCATTTTGTAGGCTCTATATTTTCAAAATAATTACTATTATAGACATGTTACTATTAATGAGGAACTAGTAATTTACAATTTCATAGCCAACTCTGTTATAGTTTTAATGTCTGCTATTAAAACTTAGTGCGTGTAATCAAACCACGTCTTTTAATTGGAGTAATTTGTAGAATACTGCGAACGAGGTAGACTGGTTGATTATTATTATTAATAAATTTAATATTAAATTAGTATTCGTAATATTGTGAGTACTAATTTGACATTATGTAAATTTTCCGCATTAAAGTAGTAACTTTGTTAAGATGGATGGATGGATGTTTGTTACTCTTTAACACAAAAATTACTGAACGGATTTCTATGAAATTTGGTACACAAATAGATTACATACTTTGAAATAACGCATAGCATTTTGATATTTGCGTTCCCGTGAGATAATTAACGAACTTCAAGCGGGGAAAGCCGCGGACTTATTCTAGTAGATAGTTTTCTAAATGAAAAGGACTTGTTGGTGTTTGATATGAGGTCAAAAAATAAGAAAAAAAAAAACCGAGTAGCCTAAAAAAATGCTTTTTGCCTAGCATTTCCAAACTTTGTTGGGGTTGCAAAAGGATGCAACTGATAAATTAAGTAATATTGTAAGATTCGGCCTTAAGCAAACAGTAATCCATTCACAAATTACAATATAGTAGATAAGTGGACTCATACCTAGTGAGTGGACTGACCATTAACTCGTACGCCACAATATCTTCGAAACTGGGCTACTAGCGTTCCACTACACATTACGCCCGTGCGGAATCGTTCCGATCACGCGACGATTACGTGACGTAATCTATGCGCCAAAACCTGAATATGATTAGCCTAGATTACCAACAACTAAGGCGTAAGTGAATTGTGAACTACATAAGTGAAATCAGTTTGCAAGTAGGCGTGGATTGGCGTGGATCAAGATAATTTTGTGGGGATGGATTAGGTAAGGTGCTTAATTTTTGCTAAATCATTAATCAAATTCTATGATTAATATTATAAAGGTTAAGAGTTTGGTCGAACGTGCTAATCTCAGGAATTATTGCTGGTTTGAATTAAAAAAATCTTTTTTTGTGGTATTGGCCATTACTCATCATTATTTAACAAACGAAACATAAATATGCATTCAAAACCTGTCCTCGTGAATCATGAATTTAGCCGACTTTAAAAAAAATCCCTAAAAAAACTTATAATAATAATTGGTCACAAAATGAGACGAGTTTTGTCATAACCACAGATGTGTCGTTACGGCAGATTATTACATCACATACAACTTAATCAAGTTTAACTTAGCCAAGTCATTAAACTTAACTTAAACCACACTTACTTAACTGCAAATATCGCAACTCAGCCGTTAAAACTACATAGTCATTCTAAATTTAAACTGCGGCGGCCATATTTGTTATTAATTGCTTAGTTAAGCTTTAGCCTCAACTTGAGTGAGAAATTGGGACCCTCGTTGACCCTAAGTAGGTAAAGACACTTAGAAAGATGTTATCGGATGAAGAGTCTCGATAATGTACTTATTATGTAGTGTTGCAACACTGATTAGGCATGAACAAAACTGAGAATGTTGACTACTTTCTGACTTTGTCACCCTCTAGACTGTAGACTCTCTCGACCTCTGACATAGCTGTCTTTATTAAGTCTTTTGTATTTTTATCATAGCAAGGTTCTAAGCATAGTCAAGCGTTTCAGGTGAAAATGGTAGCATAGTTAGGTTGATTGTACTAGCATATAAATATATCACTTACCTAATTATCTATCGCTTCCAAAAATGTCAGACATGAATAACAACATTTTGTATTAATGTCTAGTTTTGTCACAAGAGTAGGGGTGTATTGTGCAATAGAAGATATGCTTATGGATGGGGATCTTACTGAGATAATGGCTGATGGTAAAGAGATTAAAAGAGCTTCAGATAATTAAGAAAAGGGCACGAGAAGTCCAATTCAAATTCTTTATTTTTTCTTTACAACTTAAGACGCCCAATTTTGATGCAGAGGAAACATGACTGTGATGACAAAACTTGGAGTTTGATGATATTATGATTGAGAATAATGGAAGCGCAAACCAAAGAAACGATGAAAAATTAAAACGAAATGTAACTAACATTGGCTAATGTTTGGAAAGAAGTCTCGTATAAATAACTAGCTGCTGCCAGCGGTTTCACCCGCTACAACTCGAAAATTATCCCACGGCAACATAAAATTGGGATCAAAACTATCCTATGTGTTAATCCAGGTTACAAACTATCTGTGTACCAAATTTCAAATCCGTTCAGTAGTTTTTGTGTGAAAGAGTAACAAACATTCACGTTTATAATATTAGTAGGATTTCTTGTAACCATAAAGACTTCTATAATGAATAAGAAAAAACTATTGAACCTGCTAAGTTTTGCGTGTATATATTACCTATAGTAAACACTACTAACAGTATCCTAGTATACCCTGCTCAATTACTGAGTAACATTTAACCGACATTAAAACCTTAACAACTTAGTCTCGACATATAAATAAACAAATTATCCCCCAACTTTTCCACACTTTCATTAATAAAATTCCCCGCAGATAAATGTAGAAAAACATTGCTCGTTCAGATTGATATGGATAATTACGATAGGAAATGGTAGACTACTATCTGACCACGATCAGGGCAGACCTATCATTATCATTTACCGTGAAGAGATTCTATCAGGCTCTGAGATAGCTGCGTATAAATTCACTTTTAATATGGCTAATTTACCTGTTTACAGTTTTTAAATGCTGTTTTATGTAATGTGCCTTGTTTTGAGTTGTTATGGGGTTGTTTAGTTGGCTTTAAGGTATATAGGTAACTAGTTGCGTATAACGGTATTCAGGAATTCGAGTGTTGGCATGGATAACATGTTGTATGATAAGAATTTAAAACGGGATATTTACCATGTTTTAAATACTTGTCTTGAAGTTTATTTAGGAATTTAAATATTCATTGAGTTGGTTAGAAATTAGTGAAGTAAATTGAGTTATAAAATCATATTGGCAATATCTTTTAATTTGAGAGGTCATCAACATTATTACATAAACGTTTTTTTTTCGTCGTTTAGTAAATTATATTTTTAATAAACTTAATAAGAATTGGATTAGCTTTTATGTAGTTTTTCAAATCAGAATTTAGTATATGTTTAAAATGCAATTACATGTATCTAATAATATGAATTCATCAATTTTGGGAGTTTGCTTAAGAATGACTTGGAAATGAAATTAATTCTTGACCTATTTTCAAACTATTCTTATTGCTTACTGTGCGAAATGATCAGGCAAATGAAAATTAAATACCAAACTAACATTTGTATAACTTAATCTCAATTATTGTACCTGTTCCTTCTACTCAAACAACGTAACTCCAGTTTCACCAAATAATCTCGATCATTACTTCTCCCGACAAACCTCTATTTATCGTCATAATAAATAGGAAAGTGAATTAACACCTCATCAGAAAGGAATACTGTGATTAAAGTGAAGTAGAGCAGTATCTACACTTGCTCCGAACTACTGTGGAACCGGTAGCCATTAGTACAAGAGATAGTGCGATGGAATTCTTCATCACGTTGTAGTTTCACAAGTACTTTGATTTATATTTCAAGATAAACTAGAGCAATGCTTCTAATCATTCAAATTTCGAATTATTGATTAAATTTTGACTACACATGGCGCAGTGAGCGATTGAGTATTGTGCTGCGTCACGCTCTGGTTTGATTCTCGTTTGGAATAATATTTTTGTGGTTATTGTTCCAGGTCTAATTATTTATGTTATGTTAGGTTAAAATTCTTGGTGTAGGGCTTTGTTTAAAAGAAAAAAGAAATGAAAATTAGTCATAATACGCTCCGTAGTTTTTAAAAAAGAAGTATCATAATGAGGAAAAAAATATTATTATCAAATTTTTCTTTGTCTATTTGCGTATTCTTTTGTGTTATAGCCATAAGCAAGGTCACTTATCTTGAACTATTGCAAATTTATTCTATATTCAAGGTTTTACATGGTTGATTTATTAGAGGCGATAATTTTGACAAGTTACATTTTTAACTCAAGTTCGAAACCTGTTATTGACCTTGATAAATATCTCAGGGTATATAATTTATGGCAAACTTTGAATTTATACCTTGATAATATCAATCCTTCGAAATAAAATTCAAAGTTTTTACATGCAATAATTTTACCGAACAGTCACCGCTGACATGAAATCATATTATGTCATTAACGCCAAAGGTGTGCGACCTTACACCTCTGCTCAACCTTTTTCCAAACACAGGCGTCATGGTAATTTAATTTTCACCCCATTAAAATTTATATTTTTCATTACATTTGACCTTTGAGCGGGTTGAGTCAGAAACAAATGGGATCAACCTTGATATTAAAAAAAAAAACTTGAATAAGTTTCGGCTCGTATAAAATGTTAACAACAAAACTTTTATGATTGGTTGTTTTTTAACGGTCAAGTTAGATATTATTTAATTTGTAAAGGATACTAAATTAAATACTGAAATGGATTTCTTACTGTTAAGCATGGATTTACAACCGGAGTACCGTTATCTGGACTGACACTTCCACAGGATGTTAAAATGAGGGCATAATTATCTGATTTGACTTCTAAATAATTTTAGTTTTAAGTGCAGTAACGAGCACTAATGCATTTGGCTACTTTAAACCATTCTTCTACTTAAAATACTAGATATTGGTTGAAATTTTATTTTGTATAATTCTTATTTTGGAAACCTTACCTGGATACTATGATGACTATGATGTTATTTCAAAATCCCACAGAAAATACGATGTTATATTTTATTATTATATGGTTTTTAAAGAAAATGATGATTAATTGTATGAACTGACATATTCTCTTAAACTGTCAAATAATAATCATGGATAAATTCCATTTTAAGTTCGTATTAAAATATTTTTAATTATTATTGCATAATAAAGGAGAATAAGATACCTAAAGATTTAAGTAATATAATGAATGTCAAAATTAAATCGAAAAAAAAAAAAAATTGCAAGATGAAATAATTTTTTAGATAACGATCTCCTAGCCTAAGCTAAAGATTTTCCTGCCGGTCGCGTGGAAAGTATTCATTTTACGAGAAGAAAAACACTTCGGATGACACTTTCCATGGACTGACACGTTTAATTTGACAGTAATGACTGATCGTTAGCTTGATCTCGCTTTCCTCAGCGATAGTGCATCGATATTGAATCTTTTCTAATGATACCGGTCTCTGGTTTATGGAGATAGGTGAACTGCTTTTTGTTTGTGGCTTACTCTCTGGTTTGTAAACGACTGTGTGACTCATCATCATCGGCCTAGCCTTTTCTCAACTATGTTGGGGTTGAACCGAATCGTCTAAATATTCGTATTTAACATGGAGCGACTGTCTATCTGACCTCCACAACCCAGTAACTGGGTATTACGATACCGTCCTGTTGGTAAGACTTCTTGTCAGATTTTGGAGCTTCTGATTAATTAGTAACGACTGTCAAAGATCTACAAATGACACGGTTTTACGTGCTTTTCGAAACACCGAAGAATAGAGCGTAATTTTCGAGATACACGCGGGCAAAGCAAGCGGTTATGAAATGCCTGATAATAAAACCCTGCGACGCTAATAAAATAAACTGAAGCCAAAAAAATGGGTTCTAAGAACAACTATCAAGTAACATTACCTACTTACATTTAAAAATATTTGTACATTTTTAGTAACTAAGCCATTAACAAAACTAATACAGACATCCGTCACTACACCACTTAAAATATTTTTCCGCACTCAATTCTAAAAACTTGCAAGTACTGTATCGTAAACACCTGACTATCTAGTTAGATGTTTGATGATGCCTTACCACAAGATTTCCGTATTTTACCTAAAGCGTACCCATGTCCCGTATTTTATCGTACAGCGTACTTGAAGTATTTATGGAATTAAAATAAACTCCGTAAAATTATCCATTAAATAATGGAAAATTTAAAAACGCCACTAATATACGAACGAGGAAATATTTTTTCCTTCAAATTAACGTCAATGTTCCAGTTTTCTCTTACGTCACAAAAAACCGCAAAACATCATTTGCCATACAATAAACGCCGTAAATACTTTAAGTATGCCATTGGTAAAATACGGAAATCTAATGATAAGGCCTCTGTATTCGCAGTATCGCACATCTCATACTTTTTCTTCAATTTCCTGGTCATTCGGAATACTTCATTAGTTCTAATGAAGATAGCTAAAAAAATAAATCCGCCATCTTGTTCGGAAGACACTACTTGCATTGATTAACCGGACTTTTTGCTAACCTTCGCCTTATTGGAGTTTACATTGCTACCTGGACGCTGTAGAGCACTTGATTTGAGATCTTTGTGGGTTTAAAATAAAATACAGTTTTGATTGACAGATAATGGTAAAGGCTGCTACAGATGTTGTAGCGACTGAACGCGCGTTTTATTAAAGTAATACTTGTAGTGACTTCGCAAGCTCATGGAAACACTAGAACATAGTGAATGGAGAGATTTTTTTCATCTTTTGTAGACAATATTTTTCTTTTTAAGGTTTAGTGTAATAACAAAGTAATCCTGGACAGACAGCCAATTTTAGCTTACTTATTCAGTACTCGTATCTATACAATATTAAAAGACATAATCTTACACAAAAAACTGCAGAAGATTTGTTACTTTTCCGACACTATTCCTATAATATGTAAAATTAAACACTTTTTTAAACTATCACGGTTTGCTTCATAACTTAAAATGTCACTTACAGGATATCTTCCGTGATTATTAATTTGTTTGAGCTCCCGATATTTCGACGCTGTTGCAAGCGTCATGATCGCGGGTTGACTCAAACAAATTAATAATCACGGAAGATATCCCGTAAGTGACATTTTAAGTTATGTAAAATTAAGTCCATAATATGACACCTTTAACATACGTAACAGTAACACAAACTGCAACGGTTGTCTGAAGTGCCCTTTAAACAAAGCGTAAGATTGATGCAAGCGGTTTCCTGTGTGGTTGCGGATTTGACTTTCCACTGTTCTCATTGCTCACATTCGAGCTCCAAGTAATACTAGTTCACGTTGTACTGCTTACAACATAAAACACAGTACTTTCGTTGTTACCAAAGATACTTTTATGGGGTCATATTAAATGTTATGGTAAAATATAGTCACTGCACGGGCTTAAGATCAGTAAGCGATTGAAAAAAAAAACATCTAACAAAAGAGTAGGTATCTTTCATTTTCATAAACGACAATAAAGCATTATTTTATTTTTATATACGTGATTAGTTAAATATGAAAATAAATATTGAAGTTCTATGTAATATGGATCGAGCATCAACAAGCATAGACTCGAAGTCCTTGGAAGCTACTTGGAAAAACCTTATAACACTTTGATCTGGGAATAAAACACGGGAGCTCATGCTCAGCAATATTTAGCCATCCGCTTTAGCCCACTAGGCTAGTGTAGCTGTAGCTGAAGTAATAAAAAAAAATACTAGGACAAGAGTCAACAATGTCAATTTAGTCGTAAATTCACGACATCTATTACTAAAACCGGTTTCCACAGAATAGAACACCTATTTAAATCTTTTATACTCGCAAACAGATTAAAAAAAAAATATTTAGGCAAATCAGCTTGAAATCGTTTACGCACTGAAATGCACTCCAAATAAAAACCTGTAAGAGCCTACTTCTTTACAATCACAAAGAAAAACGTGTGAATACACAGAAAACGATTTGCATTAACACTGATTCGATTTATCAATCGAGTAAAATCGTAATCGATTACGATCAATCAATCGTGACGAATCGGTCAACATTTCTTTGAGAACTGTATTTCAAACAATAGAAGTGTTACTGTAATAAAATTTTGTCCGTGACACCGGACGGACGGACGGACGTATTCATATTTTACTGTTGTGACTAAAACAAAATGGCAACCTCACGAACTATCGTGTGATTGTGTTGACCTTAGAGGTTACCTAAAATATGCTAAACTCTTTTAGCATTTTGTTCTTTTTTTAAAACTTAGATTCAAGTTAGCACGAGCCAAATTCAACACGACCTAATAAGTTATTATCATAACCAGGATTTCCGTATTTCGCATTCGGACTACTAACGCTTTGAATTGAATTACTTACTTCATGATTTATTTTGATATTTATCGAAATATGTTTCTGAAAAAGGCCTCTTCATTCCCCCTGCTAGTTACTAAGACAAGGCATCACATTTTTCTATAGTTCCTTAAATCTCTTTGGTCATATTCAGAAATAAAAAGTTCAGTAAAAAATGGTTCTTTCTCCTCTATAGCGGCCGTGAATGCATCAAAGTCACCTAATGCGACTATTCAGGCTATTTTCAGCTGCAAGCGCTTAATAGCTCATTCCAACGTTCCTTTGAAACAAGAATAGACGGCCACGGAATAAAGCATATCAGCGTAGACCGGACTTCCAACTACGGGTTGTCGAAAACTGTGTTCGACCACTTTGTATTCATAGAAATATAATTTATAAGAGCGAATGGAAACTCACAGTATATGAATAGCCCATTCCTTTACCTTTTCCAATTTTAAAATCCTACGAAATATAAAACCATAGCCTATTTGGCAAAACACATGACTACATAAACTTTTCTGATAACAGTACAAAGCATGGTTCCAAGAAATTGTCCCAAAAATGCAAAACCGAATTTGCATCCGTCCATTTCGATGTCGGTACTAGTTACTGCAATTCCGATACTCCATACCAAAGGGAATTTAAAATCAACACGAATTTTCATAGTAACCGCAGTGTAGAATCAGGGCATTGCAGGCTGCCCCACATTGCGCTACGCTTTGTTTTTCAGCATTCATTACGCGAATTTAGCCTCTAAACCCACATAAGTCTTTGCTATCTGAAAGAATATTCCATGCACTTAAAACCCTGGGATTTACTGAGGCATTCGCTTCGAGGAAACTTATTCGTGTGACCTTACTAACCTATATGGGTTTATTGAACTAAGCAGTACAGAATATAACTTCATGGAACTAAAGTGTTATGTGCATAAGTTGGCAAATGTAGCAATTTTCTGGGAACATAGTCGTGAAATGTTTTCGTGATTAATTGACATGTTGTTTTCAACAAAATGGGTATTATATAATATGGAGTATTATGGAACTGGTGGAATGTTCAAGCGTGCTTAACTACAAACTATGCAAAGTGGATTAATGTTGGTGTCATCTGGCTGTCTGCTTCGGCTTAATCCGTAATTAATTTAGGGATAACAAGGTTTGGACATGTTAAGTCTAGGTGTTGTGTGTATATTAAAGTATAGGTAGGTACACCAGTTTTTTTCTCTTCATTTTTGTGGACTTATTTACATCTCTGGCAACCCCTTATTCCATCAGTTAAAACTGTTACTCCTGAAGGAATCATGCGACAAAATATGCTTCCATTCTTTCCAAAAACATCCAGAGGGGACTATATTATTCATCCATAGTATTAAAATTTCCACTTACCACCACAAATGACATCTGCCAAGTTCGTCTGCACGCATTGATGGGTCACTGCCCCATCTCTAAGGGTCGTGATCTCTCCATAAAGTTGATGTAACGCCTCCTGGTCGGACATGAGGATGGTCCGGGGGGATGGGCAGTCATCCTCGATGCTGTTCGCGTGGTGACGGGATGAAGACCTCGATCGGGATCGACGGCGTCTGGAAGAATGGGTTGGTGATTTAAGATTACAAATTGAATGTGTGTTTAAAGAGCTTTATGGTAATAGAAAATGTTATTTTTAGAAATGCAGTAGAAATACCAAAATAATCTAATAGCATTCAGTGATGATGTAAGTTAACATTCTAGAATTTTTGTAATCGGATCAGTACCTTTCAAAGAATACCCCTTTCTTTTGAACTTACAAACTTTAGCTCTTTTTGGTACAATGACAACAATATTTTGTACGAGTTACATTATGACAGTGCTAAAACTTCGGATAACTTTTATCTAGGATAGTAAGTTTGACCAACAAAACTATGCCAAACTTAACCCGAAAGAACAAGAACTATCACTTTACAAGAAACATGAAAACTCACTAAAAGCAGTTCCGTTATTTTCAAACAAAATCTCGGTCAGTTTAACAACAATACTACTTACTGCTTAACAAGAATACCCTTAAATGGCAAAATGCTTCCAAATAGCAATCTAAACGGCGTTGAATAGGAGTGACCCAGAACTATTGTGGTTCTCAATGGAGGCCTAGATTCAATGGGAAGGGCAATCGATAGACATGATGATAGAAGCATAATAGATAACAAATTGCATAAAGGAAGCAAAGAAGAAAGACATCTAAGAAAGATAACTGTTAAAGATGAAATGTAATCTTTAGTTAATGAAGAATTAATTCGAAAGGCTACCCAAGAGAAACAGCAAGTACCTGAGAATGTAAATGAATCTAATTAAACCGAAGTAAGCTTAGACTTTTTGCTGTAAGCGAAGCTAGGATCTGGTTTAAGATATGTACAAGTTTGCCCTCATTTTGATAACAAGAACTTGTTGATGTCGATCGTAGTCGCAAGTCGCAACTAGTTGCAGATAAGATCCCTGTTTAGATGGATAGTATGTCGGAATGCAATCGATGACAGGCGCATTGAGAACAAGCTTCAACAGGCTTGGAAATTGTTGTCTTGATCATAATGTTGTAAATAATGAAAGGGTTACGATGGATGAAATCATAAACAACTGCTAAGATGGTACGATAAGTAGGTAAGTATGCACAAGTGTGTTTAAGAGAAAGAGGAAGTAGGAAGATAGCGGTGGAGTCATTAGAAAATTTGAAATTCATTTAAAATCTAATAAAAGTACTGGTTTCTTTAACAGATGTTTATTTTCCCACAAAAATATGTGGAAACTCGTTCGTTTTATAGTTATGTGGATAGGAAATTATTTGGGATGTCATCTATCTTTTATCTTGACCGCTTGCTTTTTATCATTTTCACCGCTTTACCACTGACTTTTTAATTTATGTATAATCAATTTGTCTTTTTGTCAAACCTTGTAATATATTTTGTAAACTCTTCATTAGAAGGTGATAAACATTTTTTTCTGGCAATTCGCCATTATTTAAACTCACTAATAAGATACACTATTTATTTTAATGATTGGTAGGATATAATATTATACGTTATCTAATAAATTTGATTTGCAACACCTCCTTTAGTTAACTCCCAATCTTATCTACTGGTACTAAGGTTAAAATTGATTTGTTTGATCATCGTTACCCGGATTCTACCGCCACATAATTCATTGGCAATAGTTTTTTGCCATCATTAAAACATCATGGTGTTTTTGTTGTATCAATTTGACAGTCAACGGAAACATTTTGCTGCTGTCATTTCGATTTGGCAATTGACAATTGAATGTCGACACATCATTAATTAATCGGTTAGTTTTAAGTTTTTTGTGCTCATTACGAATTCTTTTGTGCAAAAAACCTATGGTCTATTGGATCGTGTGTGCTGTGCGAATGAATCATAATATAATTTATGTCCATTTCTGCGGCTTGTATGCAATTAGTCTTTCTGAGTACCCAGTATTACTTAGGCCATAGGTGTAATTTAGCGTCAGCATAAAATTACATGGCTTAGATAAAGTGACAGTCTGTCAGTGATAACGATGACGGAAAAGTCAGAAATGTATTCGATATATTTAAGCTGGAGGTGGATGGCGCTGATGAGGTCCACCCAGAAAATGGTAGGGAGATGAACTGGACGCATAATACTGAGCGGTTCGAAGTGTTGTAGAACAGGGAAACACTTGGAGGAGTAGTTTATAGAACAGAGGGGTGGGAAGATAGTAAGACTGCATCAGTGTTCCCGATCGAAAGTTACAGTAAACAGATTTCTTCTAGGTAAAATTGCTCCATCGCAGGCACTGTCTCTGACACCTTTGACCTTGACTGTAGTCAAGAGCAAGACCCATCTCAAGAAAAAACGTAAAAAATAAGCCACCTACAAACCTTGCAAGGTATAATAGTAAGATTGCAGCTTTTAAATCCTGTTGCAAGTCACTGTACAAATACGAAATGCTCTGAAATCGATTGCTACTTGTCTCCTCTGACCTATGTGTTATCGACTTGACAGATTGTTTTAAAGTTGCTAGAGCAATAAATATATTACGCAACTGATGGGATTTTCAGCACATTTGAGATTTGTAATATTTTGTAGGCGTTACTAAATAATAAAGTAGAGTATATAGCTTTAATACTCTCCTGATAAATGACAAGCTGTTATTTTATTATGAAATAGTAAATTGATAAATAGTCTTTTAAGAATTACTTCTCAATACTGAGTTTTAGAATAATAAGTTTTTAGATATCAAAATCTAGTTTTGTAAGGTTATAAACATTGAGATTTTTGTTGCTAAATTGAGAATAGAAGCGAAATCTTATTTTTGTATAGACGCTGAGAATCATAATCATTTTGAATTTCTTACAATAGGTACTAAGGTGCTTTAATAATGGAATATCGGCATTGAATTATGAATCAGTAGACTATCGTATAGTCATTAACGAAATTGCAATACTACAAAATAGGCCACGGCTGAAGCTCCTAAAAATCTAAAATTGATGCTTCTCAACCTTGTTTTCTTTAAAAATTCACACACTACGGTTAATGTATGAATGGCAAAGATAATAAGCAATCACCTTTGTGAAATAATATTGTATCGACCTCACAAATTATGAAACGACACCTACGTTGTGGTCTTAATAAGCGAATGGAAGAATTATTGCTTTTCGTGGCATTGGAAGGACGAACGGCGGTAATGATGTCAGGTCAAGTCTACTTACAGAAACACCTACATTTAAAATAAGTGAGACATTAACAGAAATAATGAACGCTCCATTATTCGTACGATTTGAAACAAAGATGGTGACCGCGAAATCAAATCCTCCACATTTGATAGAATTAGCTACAGTTTTATGATTAAATCAATTAGATTATACGTTTACTGTGGTAATTTTTTTATAAGTTATATATTTGGACATACTGCCTCAGATTTATGAAATTCTTCATCCATATCGTGGGTATAAGAAGCATATCAAATGCATTATTTAACAATCCGTTCAGAGCACATTTAAATCCATATAGTTTGACATAACAATACAATATCCATTACGGAATACCTTGAATTTATCAGAGTGCAGATCAGATTATTCACTTCAATTATTTAGCTCCTAAATTGACCCGCCAAGCGCCATTTTGAATGCACGCAGTGTCAAGTTGGCGCCAAAGTTGGCGCTCTGAACGCATTGCGCGTTCAATTTCGTACAACATGTCGGCTTGGGATCACTGACATACTAAAATGGCGATGTGAGTCATGTTATTTCAGATTTTATAAATATTTAAACCGTGCTGTGCTCTCTTTTGGGCTTAGGTTACGACTGTTGAATTACTTGTTTGTTTGACGTCAGCCTTTTATTTTGTATTCGTAACGGCTGATAGAATTAACAAGTTTATTTGACCTGTCCGTTATATTTGGTCCTGATGTTGTTTTTCTGTACTCAGATGAAAATGGCTGTCAAAACGATCGAAACATGATAATCAAGTTTTTCAATAGTTGTTTTTATGCAAATAGCACGCCCATTCAATTTCCGTTGCCAATTATTATCAATTTCAATTCGACTCGCTTTTTTAAGACTTCTTTTTTGCTCTGATTTATATACTGCGTTATATTTTTATCTACCCAAGAAAATTTTAAATTACAAAGCTGGAAACAGCAAATAAGGTTTATTACTTTATTTCTACAATAGAATACCCGACTCAGTTGTCAAAACCGCAATGAATTTTGCAATGAGCAGAACTTTCGCAATAAATTCCCGATCTGTGTTGAAACTAGTTAGGAATGCGTATCCTAGCAATAAAAAACTTACTCGGGCGTGACTATGAAGAATCCTCTCGACGTTTGGTATATTTTCCTCTCCTGCATTAGTTGGGCCAGCGTATCGTACACCACCTCTTGCGATGGCGTCTGCATTGATGGGAACTTCGCTGATAATGATGTCCGTATACTTTCCAATGTTGCTGATTGCCCCTGTAACAAAAAGTTCATATAATGAACTGCAAAGTTTTTCTTGCTTGCACCAGTTTTGTAGTCTTGTATTTTTTAAATGTTGTTTCTATTTAGATGCAAATGCGTGATGAAGTTTTTTTTTACTGAATGGCATGTTGTAATTATTTTGAGCGACCAGTTAGCTATATTGACAAACATTTGCATTTTAAGTAGTTCTACTATTAATCATTGTCTTAGATTACTAATAGGTGTGTTAGGTATTCTTTTATCTCCTGTCAACACGCAATAAACGTTCTAATTTATTCTAAAAGTTGCAATACCGTAATGAATGTCCAAAACAATTGCATAGAAGTCAAAGAGGCGATGTGCTCGATCAATCTAAACAATGATTACTCAAGCGAATGCCCGAACTTCGGCCATCAATCAATTACTATCTAGATCTGCTTGACTACACAGGATGTCTTCATTCCACCTGACCTTCATCATTTGGACATTTGGCATTGAATCTCATATTTGGTCAAGATAAGTATCGTTATATCTGTTTGCAAATATAGGCATACGGTTAATGCTATTGCTATTGTTGGTTACGGAATCTTATTGTGGTAGCGGAATGGACTTGACCTGTTTATTTCAAAAGGAATCTCGTCTATTGAGTCTACATTCACTTGTTTATCTAGAGTTAGATTGTAAGCTTCTTCTATTTAGGTATGTACATGAGTGCATTATTTTTAGTTATTCTTAAGACCGAATTCATTTTAATGTTCCTTCTCAGAGGAGTTAACAAAAAATCACTGACCTATTCAGTTTTTTATTGTTATAGACGTGAAAGTAAGCTCTTAAGCGGAGCCTACAGGATTATTTCAGATTTATTTCCGCAAATTTCATAATATATAAATTTCGCATGATATAAATCGTCTACACCAACAGCATATCGTATCGTGTAAATTTCGGACCTAGCCAAAGGAAACCCAGTACTAATGGCGCACGTAAGCGATAAGCCAGCAACTTGTCACTACTACTGCATTATTGAGGTCTTTGAACCCAGTGTAATTTATCGCCATATCTGCCGCAGGCTTAGCTTTGATATGCTTTGCTGTGACATAGTTATGTTCACGTCTAGATTGAGCCATAGTTTTTATCTTAAATCTAGATTGTATATCAAAATTAATTAATGGAGTATTTATAACTGATGTTTCATCATTCATAATATTGTCTTCATTTACATTCTAATCACTCTTTGCTAAAACTTGTTTGATATCATCAATATCTGTATCACCCACGCTTACTTTTAGATCTTCAAGAATCCACCTGCCTAAGTCTTCATTCCATATTGCATTACAAGCAATAAATCAATTGTATCAAAGCAAATTTGATCTTGTTCAATTATCTGCTGCCAATCTTAACATTGTTGGGTAAGCCAGCCAGGAATGTGGCAGATATTAATGAGCATCTATTGTGAAATGTGCGTAAAGTATTTTAAACATACTGTTACTAAGTTGCTGTTTATTACCTTTTGATTAACCGTGCACTGATTCTAATAATTGGTTATGCGATTATTGAATTAGATTACTGCGGTAAATCAGTTTATGTAATTGATATAGCGTCAGATTGTAGAAGAATTTTTGCTTTGATATTTACCGTGCCTTCGTATTTCTCAGTTTTTATAGTGGAGTTACGTTTTGCTAGTGCTTTGATATAACTGTCATCATTAAAGTTAAACTTTTCTAACATATCTTTACATTCTTTCTCTGCAGCGTTTAAAACATGTATGAAATGACCGCTATTACCAGTCTCCGTAATTAAATTCCTGCCATACACCAACGCGGTCGTATTAAACATAACCGGGGAGACATTTGAGAAATGAAAACTTACATTTTTAATTGAGACATTTCCTCTTATATTCTGCATTTCTTCTTACGTTTACCGTTTTCTGCTGCAACCATTAAAGCAATTGACACATTTGCGGGTTCTGTTACTTGAATAATTGGGGCTTAAGCCAGACAAGTTGTGATATATGGAACCTGTTCAAGATATAATGCTGGTTACGATATCTAAGACCTTTATATTATGCGATTTGACTGGGCGTGGCTTAAAGAATGTTTTGTATGACACAATGGTGACATGTCGTCTGTTCTAATGTGTTGCAATGTCCCATATAAAATGGATTGTGATGAATGAATGATTTTGCGTTTTGTTCATACATTAAAAGGTCGATGAATAGGAATTTGATTCTTTTTGTCTTGAGTTTGGCATTTAAATGTAATGTTATACATGTAAGGAACTGAATGGCAGACATATAATAGAAGATTGCTCTTCGTGTTTTATTAACCGTTTGATTCAGACCATTGTCTTACCTTATCAGTCTTGTGAATTTGTGTTATGCCAAATTCCTCTGATAAACAAGACCCCAGATGTAGGAATTAGTAAATTTGATTAATTAACCTAAGAAATTTAGAAATGTGTCTAGGAAAACTAGTTATGCTACGGTACCTATTAGAAATCAATAAAGCAATCAAATAATTATAGAGAATATCAAGCAAAAACAACTTGATGATTGATAGATTTAAAATACTCTGTAAAAACTCCAGAAAGCGGAACTAATCAAGTTTTTGTCAATATTTGAGAACAAAATTAAAGCTTAGCTGTCAATAAATTAAGCTTAGTTTCATATCAGAATCAGTAGCTACATTCCTTTACCTCTGGTGTTGCCGAAACTAAAATCAAGATCTAATAAAGCATTCTAAGCCCCTAGGAAATCATAATGCCGATCGGAAACTAGCTCTCGAAACGGACGCTTGGTCTGGACGTGGACAGTACAAATCCTAGTTGATACTATTTGCTGAGTTCAGCGGGCTCAAGACACAACTAGAGATGGGACGACTGTGTCTTCGGCCGACTGGCCGACTAGTCGGCTCGAAAAAACCAACTTGCCTGACTGATCATTCTTGCCGGTCAACTACCAAGGACTATATGCAATGGATCCTTCTGTCTTTAACCCGTTCTATGGCCCTGGATCGTAAAGGCATCCCTAACAAGGTAAACTTTTAGTCAGTAAAAGTCTGACAGTCCCTTTCGTTAGGCTCAGGACGAGAGGATTCATTTCATGATTTCACCTACCAAAAAATGGGTATGTCGGCAATGTCAGTAGCATTTTATATAGAGAAGCATCGCTCACATTATAAAAGTAATTCAATAATATTTATCTTGAATTAGATTAAATTATTAACGGAGGAAAGGCCAATAATAGTAGATTACGCAACAAGGGAGTAAAGCACTGCCTTACGTCACGGGCGTATTGAATCCCGAAGCGACACTAAGGATTCTGGGGGTGAACCTCCGTAGCGCAGCGAGGAGGCTCAAGTGTTAATTCCCGAGTGAAACGAGGGAATTAAGTTAAGAATCCTTAGTGTAGCGAGGGATTCAAGTTAGCCCAAGACAAGGCAGCTTTACTCCCGAGGAGCGTACTCTGCTTTTCACACCTACTGCGAGGAAATCAATTCGATTTTTGAAATTTGATGTGGTACGACAACCTTTGAACGTGAAGTTGGCACCACTGCAACCGATCAGCTGTTGCGGCCAGCGGCCGCCATTATTGATACAACTCCTTGGTGAACGTTTTCATACGGTTTTCTTTGAGGTTCCAAATTCAAATCACATTATTCCCACGGGAATAATGAAATTCAGTACATATATTATTGCCCGGCTCGAGCGAGATCCCTCTCGCACTCCCACAATGACTTACTTTACAATAGGTTTGACTGACATATAATTTGACATTTACGAGCAAGTAGTGTGAAAAATATTAAATAGTACACTTTAGGTGCTTATAAGAGAAAATGATAGCAATGAACGCTATAATTTCGCATGCACCACCCTGCCTGAATAGCCGCCGAATTTTCACCGACTGCAAAATATGGCCGACTTAGCACATCACTAGTCTTAACTGAGGTAGCCGTACTTCAACTAAAGCCTACTCTAAACATTATATTACAATGTTAATGCAATCCTGATTGAAATTCCGAGTGGCATTGTCTCAACAAGACCTGTCGAGTGCGACATTCCTTGTCCAATAACTTAAGGAATTGGGCCAATAATATTGCGTAACCTGACAAATTAATTGTGCAAAACTTCACTTTACTTACCTACCTGTAGTTTCTAAACCTATGGTTTATAACCTGGTACAGTTATAATTAATGAAAAAGCAATAAATTTCCTTATATCTTATCTGATTTTCGAGTGATTAATTTGATAAGGAGTGATTGTGATTCGATTTATTTGCGGAGCTTTGAAAATATTGATTTTGAAGTGAATTTACGTAAGTTTGGTACAATTTTGCCCGGTAGCTGTAGTATTGTATTATTATTTTGGCTTTGTCATAATATTGGCAGTTTGAATGCTATTAATATTATTACTAACTTTTATTTATGGTTTCACTTATCCCATTGTCTGCTTGTTACGAGTATCAAATCTTGCAAGTTAAATTGACATACTTCCCGATTTCTGAGTGAGCTGAAATGCAATGTTATGATGACATACATTATGGACCTTAAAGGTGGCGATTAAGAACTCTTTAATGACATATTGCAATGTCATTGACTTTGAACTCGTTTGATTTATTTACGACGATAAATCTTTGCATATAGGTATTTAAGCGAGATCCAACACAAATTATCTATTTACAACTAGCTACAAAAGAAATCTAATTTTTAAAACGTCAAGCGAAGACCAAAACCCTCACATGCAATTTTATACTCATTAAAAAAAAACACCATTTTCAATTAAACTTTAATACCTCGTTAAATTGGATAATTAATTCGGAAATTCGAATTGTTGGTGATTTAATATGGCGATTACATCGGAATGAGCTCATGGCGCAGCTATTTTTAGGAGTGTATCGGCAAAAAGACCATGATGCCAAGAATTCCTTGCAACCTCCGATGACTGGACCGTTGTGGTGCAAGTTTTGAACGCAAGCGAGTTTGTGGTCAAACTATATAATGATATCAAAACTTTTGGATAAACCGTGCGTTGTGAAATAGTTTGACGAAATAGTTTGTTGCTTTATTGCAAATCTTATTCCTTTATCGGGTTTTACCTGGACTGTATTTTTTCCTTTGATGTAGGTCTAACCGTGGTTTTACTCATTAATTTTGGTATAATTCTCGGGCTAAAGTGCTGAGAAAGGCTAGTTTGTAGTGGCTGAACAATGGACAGGTGCAATGCGTATTGCGGGTATTCGATGCCTGCTTGGAACCAATATTTGTATGATCTATAAGTAGTTGTCCTGGGACTGCCTGTTTGTGTCGCGAATTTAAATGTATTTAAATGCACCCATGTTGTAAGAGAAATTCCTACTCTAAGGTTAAGTTTTTTTAAGAAAAGAAAGGAATAAAGAGTACCACAGTTAGTCAATGTCAAAGTCTAGCCATAATTAAAATAAACTAATTAATTAAATAACCACTTACACCACACATGAAGACAAACACACCGAAACAGGTTTAAATATTCCTAAACCAGTATTATATTTTTATTTTGGCAACATTTCACGGCCGAGTTCCATCGATATACACGTTTTAACGGATATCGCATGCAAATTAGGAGAGGATTTGAATAATTTTGAATTATTTGAAATTTTAGATGCTTATTTAGCGGTTTATTTGCTGTTCTGAATTAAAATTGATATTGATCCCTCACAATAGTGGTCGATCGATACCAGTGGCGGTCCAGTGGTATCAGCCATGTCGTGGGTTCGAACCCAGCCAGGTGCATTATTTTGTGTTATTTATTTCATTACCACTGCTCTAAAAACGGTGAAGAGAAACATCGTGAGGAAACCAGCATGTCCTCGAACCAAAAATTTTAAGACATGTATTGTGACATCTACCAATTCGCACTCGGCCTGCGAGGTCCCAGTAGTGGGAACATTAAAGGCTTATGATGATGATGATGATGATGATGACAATAGTCTAGTCAGCCAAATCAATAAGAAGTGTCGAAGGAGCTCTCGGCTTTGATAGTCCCCTTTTTTATGTTAAAATTGACCTTCAAAAAGTTTTGATAAATCAGCCTGTTTTAAATAAATGACTTTTCATTTTGATTTCATGGTCTGGGAAAACTTTTCTATAACATAATTGCGAGCGGTAATTGTAATTTTCTGCTACTAAAAGGACCAAGTTCACATTAGGTACTTTATGCCTGCAATAAGGTAAGGAGTGATGTAGCATTACAGTACGCCCACGTCATCCAGTTATTTTTAAGTCTCACTATACGGGTGCACCTATTGCCGTCGATCGGGCGCAAACCCAGGATAAATGCGGGCAAGTCATAATAATGTTAAAAATACAATTACGTCTTATTAAAATTAAAAGAAAAACAAGTTTTGTTTACACTCGTATTTTTTTATTTGCGTACTTGCTGTGTACAACTTGATATTTACACAAAACAAAGACACTCGACAGCTTGATTAAAACATCTTTAAAGTAGGTAATTGTTTTCTTTCACAAATGTACCACTCGACTTTAACAACTAAAAAAACAAAAGAATACCAAAAACAAGGTGAGTGTGCTCCACAGAGATCCAGTGAAAGCAGTGTGTGAATAAAGTAATTAAGTGTAATTCGGAATCAATTTAATTGTGATTCTGTTCCGATTCGCAGGGCCCATTGTTTCGAACCCGTCTTGTTTGAAATACAAAATATTTGGATATCACGGCCACTGGGATATGTAGAGCGGCAATTATGACAGTCATCTTGCTTTTTTAGGGTTGGTGATTGTCGGTTTTCTTTGTAAATTATTTACAAACGAATGGAACAGCGAAGTCCATTTTGACGAAATTCAACTTCTGGCATGAATATAGAATACACTTTATGACACCATACAAATTACAGCGATGCGGAAGAGTACTTTGAGGCATAAGTGTCTCTGCCTTCTAGTGTTTTGTTTTTTTATTAGATGTTTTATTGTAGTTTTAGTTTAAATTTAGTTGTAAATATTAAAATTTCTAGCTTTAGTTACCTAAATGTAGTTACAAAGTAGATGTTATAAATAGGGTGACATTATGGGTGGTCTTATCGCTAAAAGCGATCTTTTCAAGACAAAATTTAAATAAAATGCAGTACCTAGCTTTTTGATTTAGGTATTCTTTATCTATTTATTCTAGACTTGTATTTCGTAAAAGTGTAACTTGTTTAGTGGTATATTCTTTTGTATACGGTAACATTTTGACTTGTGTTGACAACCCTAGATAACAAACATTGTTTTAGAGCAATGCTTTTGCCGAATCATTCCACTTTCGCACAAATAATATTTTCTTTAACCTAAGTTTCCAATAAAATATTTGAGAATCGTCACGATGTTAATACTCAGTGACGAAACGAAAATATGTGATTTGCAGTTATTTGTAATATATAGGAGAAACCGGTCGAAGTTTTACGGTCGGTTAAAATTTTAAGTATCTTGTTTCGGTAATAAAGTCATAAATTGATACTTTGTTGGTAAAGCTATTAATAATTTAATTTATAACTTTGTGCAAATATGGGTTACGGAGACAGGTGGGTTTTTTGGAAAATCAGCGCAATTATGCAATGGTTTTAAAACCAATAAGGAATTGGATCAAGGACTTGGTTACAGTCAGTTATACCGATCAGGGTATATTGTGGTGCGATGTAATTTTTTTTTAATAAATTAGTAACTGTTACCCTGAGCAAGGACCAGGAGACAGTTTTTATCTTTGGATCATGACTTTTGGATATTTTATTTTTAGATTTAAGATTAGGTAAAAGAAAATATAGGTAATGTTATAGATTTTGAGTAAAATTAATGAATTTCCTAGCGAAACTTTCCGAATGTGAAACGGATAAGGGACACAAATACCTATAAAACTTTTTTTTGGTAGGTACTTGAACTGAAACAAAAACAATAGTTAATTTCTGTTTCTTACGAGTATTTAAATCCATCACGTTTAGGTCTGTTATCCAGGTACGATTAATCTTCACTCAGTTTTGAAAAACTACAAAGCATTGCATCCAAAATAAACGTTTGATAGTCAGCACTAAATTCCCCTCAAACGTCCGTGTGCACTGCAGTGTACATAACTTAGGGCCGGTACATACCTGGGACGTTAAGTCCATGATGCAGTCGCACAGCGCTTCCGGCAGCGGTGTGAACTGGCCTTGGTAGGCCGGCGTTACTATGCAGTCCTCGATGTCACCTGATAACAAAAGAAAGATAAGGGTTAATTAGGTATTTGATATTATTGATAGTTATGTATTTAAATTATCTGCGTTTGACGGTCTATCAAAGGACGCTCTTTATTAAAAATACAGTAACTTCAATAATTTGGGGTGCTAAGGCAGGAAACCTCCACGTGCGCCTGTGGACTGGAGTTCCCTCTCGGATACGTCCGGGGGGAAGACCAATTTTTCGGGCCGTTACACCCTGGGATGCGGGCAAAAACTCTACCTTAGGCACTGTGTGCCTAAGGGGTCTCTTTGCCCGTATGCGAATAGCCTGTCGTGTGGACGCTCCAACGCGTGTCCCTCTGATCAGCAGAGGGCACAGCGGCGGAGCGGGCTTGCGGACGGTGAGTAATGGGTAGCTCGCCGTCCGACCGAGGACCAAGCCCGGGTCGGTGGCGCGTCGTGTTTCGCGCCAAATGCCTGCTGGGGTCGCGGGTTTTTTCTTAACCCAGGATACCGCGGCCCTGGAACGTAAAGGGCATCTGAAGGAACACGGGTGGATTTTAGTCAGTAAGAGTCTGACAGTCCCTTCCGCCCCACCCAGGGCGGGAGGACTCATTTGATGATTTTACCACCTAAAAAAAAAAAAAACTTCAATAATTTTCTGACTGATAATATTGAAGAAATAGTGACGGTTATTATAAATAATTCATCTATGTATAATTATTAATCAATGTGCATTTTTCAAATTCAAATTACCTATTTGCTTTTGCAGAAAACACTGTTACTATGGCGGTATTAAAATGTACATTAATGGGCACATCTAGAAAGAAAGAAAGAATATTGCGTTTATTGACACTTGTGCTAAAACTTAAAACTAAAACAAAACCAACTTCATAAAGATTAATATCAAAGGCCCTCAGCTCAGCATAGTGCCAGGTGGCAACACAAAGTTTGCCACCTGACGCTGATTTTCAGCTGCAGCACATCACTATACATCAAACTGATCAGTCTTTATTGTGGTGACAGATCTGCCCACGGGCATGTCCGTCTAGTGATTTCCTTGCTTTATACTATTTAAAAAAAAAACACTAGTACATAATTATTTAGGTCGCGGGACTTATACCATCACCGTGACCCGGGAACATAAAGTGCTATTGAAGGACACCGTGGATTTTAGCCAGTACAAGTCTGACAGTCCCTCCCGCTTGCCCGGGGTGTGGGAGGACTCTTCTGATGATTTTAACACGTAAAAAAAACACATAATTATTTACACCCCCAATCCCCCAGCTCATTACCCAACAAAAACATCTAAACAACTAATTTAACACACTGCAATGCACAATTAAAGCCAGGGGTATCCAGTTTACAGTAGTGTTGCATAAATCGCGTGGACAATACCCGGGGGAGGTTGGGGATGTCCCCGGGGTATGTTTGTTGGACTATGTCCAAAAACCTCGAGTTGTGAGAGGAGAACGGGGATAACTGGTGTTTTTGTGCTTTGGTTTATGGATTGGTGACTTTCGTTTGTGATCAGTTGTTGAAATTCAGTAGGTGTTCGTGAAGTTTTTTTCCCAGGACTAACACTAAGACTCTGTTGTCTGTTTGTCTGACCGTTTGTCACCAGACTGTATATCTTGTACCGTTATACAGATGATGTAGGTTTTCTGTTGCTGCTTTTACAACAAATGCTAGAAAACAGAATAAAATAAGTATTTTAGGGGGCGGTCATATAAGTGGCATTATTTTTTGCCGTTTTTTTTAAAGACAACGTTTTTAAAGATAAGTTCGACTCGCACTTGGCCGGTTTTTAAGCCTCTTTCACAAGCTTCTTTCACAATTAATAAAAAATCACATAACAGTTAGTACGTGAAATACCGCCACCCACAAACCAGCTTTTATGTTTCAGTCCCATAAAATATCCCAGCAAACTTATAAAATGCCTTATTATCTTACATTGTAGCTATCTAGGCTAACTACCCCTCAAAACGCCGCTAAAAATACAAGCCTTGTATACAAGACTACACCCCAAGATACACAAAACCAGTTTACCCTAGTCTCCCTTTATAAAACTCTTCCACATATTCAGCGGTCAACTTATTCTGGTTTAACATAGCTTGGTTGTGTAGCCGTGTGTACTAAAACGAATGCGCCAAACGGACGCGACCAGTAAAAATGTCCGCAGTATACGCAACACGGGATAAGCGACGTTATATCCGCGATGATATTTATACGTCACATTTGGCTAAAACCAGGGCTACATTGGAGTCATAATTCTGTGTGACATAATGTTGAGACAACGAAATGTCTTCTGTTTTGTGTCAGGAAGGAAATGTTTTATGTTGAATTTTGAGTTGTATTTGGATTTGTAAAATATTTCTTACATTTTGGTTAAAATTTCGGCTTTGTAATAAATGTGTTATCTACAAACGCCAGCACATCAAGCTTTTCAATCTGTCAATTTTTATAATAGATTTTTAACGTTATCAGAATAGTGGAACGTTAATTTTCGATTAGTAAATTATGACAGATTCGGGTAGGTTGACTGATAGCGTCTGTACAAACGCCAGAACTGATAGATTTTTAACTTCATCCTAAAAGGAGAAGGTCCATGTTCCTTTGAAATTTCCAAGATTAGGGTAGGTTGATGTATTGTCGTCTGTATTTAAGCTTTCAGAGGATTTTTTACCACAGTTTTTTTTTACCTATATCTTTGTCGTTTCTAGAATTGTGAACTACACTCATATTAATATCCGCGATTATATTTATACGTCAGATTTGGTTAAAACCAGGATTACACCAGACACACAATTTTGTGTGACATAATGTTGTGACGGTAACAAATTGTCAGACGAAATGTCTCGTATTTTGTGTCAGGAAGGAAATATTTTATGCTGGAGATATTCTGGATTTTGAGTTCAAATTCACGTTTGTTAAAGATTTATTTCACTTTGGTAGAATTTTGGCTTTAGCAGGCATGCTTTTAAAGGAATTAGCCAGTAGACAAGTTGCTATATTAAAATGATAATCATTAACTACCCTAAAAAGATCTCAAAACAATCAACAGTGTTTCTGTTTCATAATTTATATTGATGAAAATAATGAGTCTATTGTCCAGAAGATGCATCTATTTTTTATTGATCTCGTGTATTAGCAATCTGTTACGATAATAATTTAACAAACTTTAATAATGATTAGCTAAGGAACTTCTTAGAAAATGTGTTTTCAGTCATCTTCATTAGAATATTACTGAAAACACAGTTCCCTCCCGAGTGGAACTGTCAGTTTGTTATTTATCTTCAAAACTGTCAATCAGCATTAAAATATACCAAAAGACAGTGCCAGGAAAACAAAGTCATCGTGGAGTTACAGAATTGTGATTTTAAACTACAATTTCACGGCGCTATAGTCTCATGAAGCATAGTTGTATTCAGCGGATTGAAGCGCTTATCTTTGCTCGCAGGCTGCGCTCGGCCGCGGCGGTGAAACAATAGTCGCGGTACCAGGCTGTCATATTGTTGAAGAGTTGGTTTGCTTTGTAGTTTCAATTAATATGTAGGACGAGTTTTATGGAAAAAGTTTATGTGTTTAAAGCAGAGGAAGTGTAAAGTAAAACTCTAGGAAGACTTGTAACACAAGTCTTCCTAGAGTTAGCTTATAGAAAAAAAAATAGGTATAACTTATTTATGCCAAAAACAGGTTAAATTAGAAAAGTAATTTAATAGGTATTGTTATTATTCTAAATTATACTATAATGATTACTTTAGCTCTAATAAAATTCAGCATGGGAAAACTCATATAATTAGGTACAACTGTTCAAGACCATGTAGAGTTCCATGGTTTATTTTCATTTATCCTTTATCTACTATTAATCGAGCAATATTTATGATCATGTACATTTTGCACGTTCTTCAAAACGGCTCCGACAATTTTTATAAGCAGTTTGTCTAGAAAGGTCCTGTCTGGGAAATTGCTTTTTCCTCGTATTTTCTCTCCACACGGAAAGGCTAGCCCGGACAATATGTCTTATAATTTCACCATTACCGGCGCTGGCTCAATGTAAAGACTAATAATAAAATAAATGGTTTTAGCATTCGCGTGCTATATTGATATACGCGGGTAATTTTTTTTCCTCTATTTGCAATCGAGCAAAGTTCAATGGACCAGCTGGTGATGGTGATATTAATAACCTATTTAGAAAATAGATTTGTACCCCCTCTTATTAATCTAAATATGTGACTCACTGACTGACATAGTGATCTATCAACGCACAGCCCAAACCACTGGACGGATCGGGCTGAAATTTGGCATGCTGGTAGATGTTATGGCGTAAGCATCCGCTAAGAAAGGATTTTGTTCAATTCTACTCCTAAGGAGGTAAAATAGGGGATGAAAGTTTGTATAAATCTTAGATTTTCGACTGATTACGCGAGTGAAGCCGCGGGCTAAAGCTAGTGTCACATAAACGAGCTGGCTCATAAGCTCAACATAAGCTTCAAACTTCAATACATTACAATTAACAGTGACCGGGGGATTAAGTCATAATCGCGTTATTTGGCACACAATCCACAGATCTGACATCGAAATAATGATGTTATTCGGATCACAAAGGCGTGAAATGGCAGTTTATAATAAAATGGAGCCGACAGCTTGCTTGTTGTGCACGTACAACGTTTTAACTTTTAGCAGCTTTGAATACAACACGTTTTTCTCTAAATTCAGAATGTTTCACTATTTTCGTTTATTGAATGTGCTCAATTTAGAGCAATACCGTGTTGTAGCATTATCTCATCGCGTAACCGTGCACCTGGAACGTAAGGGGCTAATGAAGGACACCGTGGAGTTTTGCTCGTTCCGCTTGGGGTAGAGTACTCGTTTGATGATTTTGAAACGGTTAAAAAGAACAATACCGATAACATAGGACAAATACCAATGAGAAGATTGCAAAACTGTCACTGACGGTATTTTGAGTGCAAAGTTAAATAAATACATAAAGTCATTTTTGTTGTTTCCTATGTAGAGAAGGAGTTATTCTTGAATAGGTATTGCGGCGCGATTTTATTCTTTAAATAATTTAGACTGGGTGCTTCTTCATATTTCTTCCAAAAATGATCATCATCATCTTTGAAGAGTTTTCCCAACAATGTTGGGGCAGGACGCAGCTGAATATCAGTATTTTTCATATAGCGACTGCCTATCTGAACTCAACCCCAGTAACTGGATAATACGATACCCCTTGGCAAGACTGATTTTCAGGTTTTCGAACTCCTGACTAACAGTAACGTCCGTTTAAGATCTATAATATAATGACAGCCGGAATTTGGTGAGATTTAGAAATCTAAGTATTTTTTTTTAATAACGGGTCATATTTGCCTTTGAAAATAATATCTTGTTCATCATCAATTTCAAGTAACAAATCTTCATTTTCAAATCACTTAACAGAGATTTAAGTACAATCATCAACAGCACAAATATTTATTTAGATACACAACCCTCTACAATTACATATGCCATCAATCTTCCTAATTGTTTACTTCTCGTCTGTACTAAGTGGTATGTTAATGTATTGTCTAGTAAACACAGGTGTACACTAGTGTACATACAAGTGTACAACGGCTGTAGGAAGCGGATGTATTACTGGTAATGTTCCGTGGGGAGTACAGTGTTATGTAATATTATTTCATAATAAGTTATAACTCTTATAACTATGATGAACTTTTATGTCAAAGTATCCCTATGTGAAGGATCCTTCTGAATTTTAGAGTGGTATTCAAATTAACTTTACAGTTATCATTAGTGGCCAACTATGACTTTGGTCAACTATGTACTTGGTTGATAACTATTCGCTTTATACAATAATGGCTACGCTGAAGGCTTTCCTACCTACTTCTGCTGGTTCCTAAGTCGGCACATACTCATTGAGCCAGTGTTTTTTTTATTAAACCAACCTTGCAGGGTATTTAAAACCCCAGTAGGAATAATCAAAAGCTGGTAACATTTAAGGATAATATATCTTTATCCTCCAAAGAGGGCTTAAAGAGCTTGGTCAAACTATAACCTTTGGAATCTTTCGTGAATAGCAAGCAGATCAGCTTTGGACGGTTTCGTTCGTTGTTTCAGATCTTTTAAGCTAAAACTAAGGGTAATAAGCTTTGAAAAAGATACAAAAAAATGTCATCAATTTATTGCTGCGGCCTCTTATGATAAATTCCAACCCACAACAAAAAAAGGGGTGACCCATTCTTCAGGGACACCACGGCACATTTCTTTTCAAACTATCTTTCCCCTCGTTATTTCTCCCGCCTCACAACGCAGTCAGTTACGCTCTCGCAGTCAGTTTGCACGTAACACGAAAAACAAAAGGCTTGAGAGCACTAGGGTAACCTAAATTCCCTTGCTTTTATGAGGACACCGGCTGTCCGTGAAATTATGTCAAGTGGGACACCCTAGTGGCTAATATTGCGTAAAGAGATTTAATTTGTTTTAGGGGTTTATGTTTTCCTTTATGTTAATGAATACCTTCATAACTTTAATCTTTTTTGAATAGTTTTTGTTGAGAAATTCAATCTAATTTACTGCCATTAGCAAACTTTAAATTAGTGACCAAATGTTTCCTTTACACTTAGCACTTAGCTTTGCCAAACAACTGAAGAATTATCAAAATCGGCCTACGCGTTTGATCTCTAGAATGCCACATAGAAACAAACATACATACATACATAGACTGATAAACACATTACCCTCCTTTGCGTCGCGCAGTCGGGTAAAAAGGCGACATACGCTAAGGTAATTTTTTCCAATTCCCAGATGCGGGGTGTATTTTAATTGCGGTAGACATTTTGTTAGTTATTCTAGACAAATATAATTAAGTATTTAATCTGCTCAAAGTGACTCATAACTACAAATAAATAATAGCTACTTAATCGATCTTGAAATCACCAGGCTACTGTCTAAAACCCACAAACAAATCGTACACATTCGTTCAATTTAACAGCATGTACCAACGACTTGCGCATGCGTTGATAAAGATGGTCATAAGTAGGTGTTGTGTCGAATACCATTAGTTACATGCTCCTTACTGGTACGTGGGTAGGGGCCAAGGTTGGGAAGTGCATTGCAACTTGACTCATGAGGTTTTTTTGCCATCAAGGTTATCAGGTTTTAGTAGATTGGTTAATGGGTTTTGCTGACACTTAAGAGCGCGTACGGTATGTCATACAAACTTATAAGTCCTTTTCTTGGAATTGATTGAACCGGTTTGAATGAAACTTCAGACGCATAAGCTGGATAAATAAATCTAAAGACAGTTGTCAAGAACATTTTGTTTAAAAAAATGCAGAGGAAAACCTTTTCATGTAACAATTGACAGAAAAACAAATGATTAAAAATATACCGATTTGACATATTTTCTACAGATAAGCTGTCAAACCGCCATTTTAATTCCTCAGATAAAAGTTATCTGACTATTGGAAAATCAGCCCTAAAGGACATTCTATCAAGTCTAAGGTCTGACAAACAGTAAAGTGAGATTGGTCAGTTCACAGTTGGTGGTAAACTACGTGACATTTTGGTAAATCATGTCAAAATCAGTATGCATAGTATTGTTAATTCATCCACAATAAGTATATATATGTTACGGTAAATGTGATTAATTGAAAATTATTAATAATTTTACAAAATTATTAATAATAATCACATGTTTTGGTAAATGTGAATAAACGATCGAAATTTATTACTTTTAGTAGTAATTATTAATAATTCACGACACATATTGGTAAAAGTGATAAAATTAATAAACTAAACGGCTAAACCTAGTGCTAACTGAAGATAAGTATGATACACGTAGGTTTAACCGCATGTGGTCGGTTACACCTAGGTTTAGCCGGTTAGAACTAGGCCTAACCTCGGGACTTGCTGGCACCCCGACTCGGACAATTTAGGTTAGAAGAGGATGGCGGGGTCTGAAAGACCCCGCCATCCTCTTCGTGGTTATTTTTTTTTAACCACGTAGAAGTAGGAGCCCCGCGGAGCGGGGCTCCGTCGATTTGCTCCTGTGAAGGAAGTTTACTTATTACATTTATCACTACTAGGGTCAAATTATTAATAATAACCGACAAATGTGATTAATTAATCACTTTAACCTCGACTTTTGGTAATTATTAATAATAATAGATAATTATTAATAATTTTCAATTAATCACATTTACCGTAACATATATATGTATAAAGTAAGAATATAAAGACTGAGTTAACTTGCATGGAATTCACTTAGTAAATCTAGCAAGGTGTTGCAAATAAGAAAAACTACCAATTTACAAGTTTTAAAGATACAGAAAATATCTGGCTGTCAACATATTGCTTAACTCACTATCAACTTAGTATTATGCATTGTCTGAGATTTTAGGATTCCGTACTTACCAAAAAATGGCAAAAATGTGTTTTTTTTTTTATCGATAGAATTAAGGAACTGACTGGAGTTTGGCTTTATTTAATTTAATAGTATAATCATCATCATCAGCCTATAACGTTCCCACTGCTGGGATACAGGCCTCCTCTCTTGTGAGAGGGAGTGGGCCATGATCTACCACGCGGGCCCAGTGCGCGTTGGTAGATGTCACATGTCTTCGAATTTTTGGTTCTAGGACATGCCGGTTTCCTCTCGATGTTTTCCTTCACCGTTTTGAGAGCAGTGGTGATGAAATAAATAGTATAATAATAATAAAGAAATAATAAACAAATATTCCACAACTATCACACAACACCATCTAGTCCCAAGCTAAGCAGAGGTTGTGTTATGGGTACTAGACAACTGATAAACATACTTATATATTTTTAAATACATGCATATTATATGTAGATAAATAACACCCAGACACAGAACAAATGATCATGCTCATCACACAAACTTTGTCCTGGGTGGGAATCGAACCCACGACCACGACGAGTATGCCACCAACACTACGTATAGACCACTAATTAATAACAAACATTTAAGGATATATCCCTCTCTCAGAGAGGCCTGTGTCCCAGCTGTGGGAACATTACAGGCTGATGATGATGATGATGATGAAGGATATATGCTGCTATGTATTTGTACCTTTATCGTGTAGTTGCATTATTTTTTGTTGTCACATAATTTGCCATTATAGTGACAACAAAAAATAATGATAAATATCAAGTTCTTACAAACTGCTTTACACTTTAAGCAAAGTAAATGATAACGAGGCCCCCTTTCAGAGGGCTAAAGCCTGCCGGGGTCGCGGGACTTATACCATCACCGTGACCTCGGAACATAAAGGGCTATTGAAGGACACCGTGGATTTTAGTCAGTACAAGTCTGACAGTCCCTCCCGCCCTGCCCGGGGTGGGAGGACTCATTTGATGATTTTATCACGATAAAAAAAAAGCAAAGTAAATGATCGTATCTTGTATCAAAAAAAGCCAAACTTAAGTCTCAAAGAACAACACTGAGTGCGTGGGTGCTGTACTTAAATAATTACAAGCACATACAATGAATACGTTTATAAATAACTGTAGATGTCGTACAAAGTCTTAAACCAGTAAGACTTCTTCTGTCGTAATTACCGATCCTTATCAAACATTCCCTTCCTGCATAATTGATTATCCTGCGAATGTATTTAAGCCTTTTTTGTCCTCATGAATACAGGATCGTGTACATACTTAAGGAATCATTTACCAAGTGGTTCTTAAAAATTCTGATTGAATTTTTCGATATCACTTTTCTGGATAGGTACTTATTATTTACAGATTATAATCAAAACATTTAGAATATGCGCCAGGGTCGTGGGACTGTCTGATCTGACAGTCCCTCTCCTACCGCTCTGGGCGGGAGAATTCGTTTGATGATGTTACCACGATAAAAAAACAAGTGGCATATTAATCTGCAAAAAACTGGTTAAATTCTTTCAGGCGATAAGTCGACAAAAAATGGATTTCTAAATAACTTGACCAATTACTATTTTACCGTAGTAATAAGGCAATATAAAGCGTATAATAGTGCTGAAATGATATTCTCAGCAGGGTGCTGTTTGTAAGCATTTCTGAAACCTGGTAAGTATCTGTCGAAATTGTATTGAAAAAAATAAGATGGCGGCGCGCGACTATATCCTAACACATTTTTTTTTTTTAAATTTCGTTTACAGCTCTAGATATTATCACTAAATTAGGTAAATTCTTTCCCAGCAGTGGGACGATCTAGGTTAAAAAAAAGTAAAATCTTTCAGTTTATCTTCTCATACACATAGTAACATTATCGTCTTCAAACAAATCATGGGTTGGTCAGACGTGCCAGGGGCACGTTGAGCATTGTTACTATATGCTGTATAGGGGAGGTAGATCGGGCCACAGTGTATTAGGATATAACATAAAATAATGTATGTTAATAAGAGCCACGCAAACCTTGGCTGAAGGCCTTATACCCTTGACAGAGACCTTACACCCCCGCCAAAAGGCCTTACACCCCTGGCGAAGACCTTACGGACCTGCCAAAAGGCTTTACACCCCGGGCTGGACACTCCTGGCTAGACTATGTAAACCCCTAGCTTTATATTCAAGGCACACCACAGGCTTGTCTGGCAGTGCAAAAGTTACTGATGACCTGCGAGACGCCATTAAAAAAATAAGAAGTACGGCCATGCAAAGTATGCAGCATTATACTACGGAACTCAGACATTTGGTTCGCGCTTAACCCGTTCCCACCACGTGGGTAGTCCTCCTCGATGCCTCGTAAATACCACACTTTATCACCGGCCTCGTTGCGAAAAAAATATAAAAATGTTATTGTGCCTCTTTTCTGTGGCCGCCATTGGAATGTTTATGCCTTACGCGTTTTACTCGGTATTACGATTGGGAATTGTATGTGATTACAGAGATGGTATTAAAGTTTAATGTGTATTCTAATTTTAAATGTTTTGTATCCAGAGATTAGGAATTAACGGACTTCCGTTATGTCCTTCGATAGATTCTGTGAAAAGAATCCATTGCCATGGCGCTGAATGAATTATTTTTTCTGAAAGAGTTCATCAATGTTATTGATATTAGAGAGAAGTGGTAGGTAATTACTTCGTACTTTATGTAATAAAATATATAAGTACTTAAGTAACATAAAAGGTAAAGAACATTTTCTTAATGAGTTTTAATTTGTAAAACAATAAGGCCTCTTCTTAACTGAGGCGCCGCCGTCACTCAGAGTGAATGAACTAAAGAGCCTTGTACCCCATCCATTCATTCTTCAAAAACATGGGCTATAAAACTCAGACACCATGTAAACTGCCAATAAGAACCTCAATCAACAATTTACGTTTAACCTATATCCCTTTTAAAAATGACAAACCATCTTTATCAACCTCTTTTCAGTTTGACAGCTACAATTTGCCAGTCATTAAAAATCTTTACAAAATAATTTCCATTCATACGTTTATGCATGTCATTTTAAGACGTAATAAAGGGGCGGTCAAACTAACACGAAGTCCGAAAAACGTGCGGACACCGTTATGTCTGTTGTCCAGTGGCGCGGCAGCCAGACCTACATCGTCCGCAGCCAGTCCGGTTCAGGTGGTCCTATTTCAAAATGTTTCGTTGCACTAGGAATATATCCTGTATTGATTTTCATAAACACTTCAACTCACACACGAATAACCAGACTTGGAAAATGCAGCGTAGCAGACAATATACACCAACGGCATCTTATGTACACACTAGGCCAACAAAGGCCTTCGCTGGTCCTGTACGGTTTACCGAATGCCAACGAACAATCCGAGGCGTGGTGGTAACGTCAAAGGAATTTCACCATTCGATCTAACTCAGTATGAACGGTCAGCAAAGGCGTTCGTTAGTTTAGTGTGTACAACTGTACACGGTATGAAACAAAGTTTACATTCGGTCCAAACTCCACAGTCAGTCTGATTTCTTCTGCCAGTCGGGCCCACTCGGTTTGACCGCAGCTTAACGTTCGTCATTTCAATTCAAAATAAAGAAATGACCAACTCCGTCCAAGGCTGGCTTGTGCCACGATAATGATAAAATGAATCATTATTATTGTTATATTATTGACGCAATTACATATCATTATTTTTATTGCAATGATTGGGAATAAGCTGTTGATGTATCAAGGGTGTTTGTGATTAATTTGTTGACCCTCAAATATTATTCATCACATTTGGCTTTATAATTTGAATAAGAAAAGAGACGTTCCTAATTAATTAAAGTTAGAAATGCTCAAGTTTATCAATTTAAAGTTATAAGTTTCAGATTGATTTACATAATTCTGTTAAAACCACGTATTGAATTGACTTTAGGCTGCAGAAAACTGATATCATTCATTTTTTTAAGATCTACGCTCTATCTATTAATAGTGTAATACTTAATTAGGTTTAAACGAATGCGAGTTAAATTATTTTGAGTTAATACGCACATTAAATATTTTTTATAGATTACAAGACTGTATATGAGTTATCACAAGACCTTTATATAAATAAGACCTTAAACTTTCAACTAGCTTAAAAATATATCAAAATAAGATTGAAATTTTATTACAACTAAGCACAATAAAGCTCTACTTACATTAACTAAATGTACTTAAATTATTTTACATCATAAACCCGTGCTCTTAAAACTTAAGTCCGTGATTATGAACCATAATAATTTAATATACCCTTGCAACATATAAAATTTATATTACCATATATTTCAGCTCTAATTTGCCAACTTCTGAACAAAAAGGCATTAATATAAAAATAATGAAACCTTCTTTGTATTACGAAAGAAATTACCAAATAGAAACTTCAATCAATTTCAGTGGGTATATCAATGCAAATCGATTTTATATTAAGATTAAAATGAATGATCATTGAAGCATCTCAACATTTGGTTTATAATTAATCATTATCGGTTGCTAAACAAATTGTTTTAGGTTGCTACGAACGTTTGCTGGTACCGCTTTCGATTGTAGGTGTTCATATATTTTGGTTAATGCCACTTTAAAATATGTTTGCGTAGACAGGTGGTAATCTTTAAGACGTTTTTGGTTTAAAACTATCATTTTTTATCCAATACTGTTTAATATTGCTAAAGTTGATTTATTTATTTTGTAAAAAAGTTAAGTTACAACTCATCTGAGATTACAGCATGACTTAAATCACGTTTTTGTGACGTAAACAGGAACTTCGACGTTTATTTGATGGAAAAAATTTGTTCCTCTTGCAGACAGTAGAGGCGCTTTTTCATTTTACATACCAGAATCGTTTTAAATACTTGAAGTACCTAGTAGGTAAAATACGGAAAGTGGCTAGGTATTGACAGATTATAAAATATCGATACTTAGTACAAATTTTAATATCTCATTTTGATGAAATATTGAAGAAAAGGACAGGTACCTACTGCAAAAAAAGGTTTCTTATATATTGGGATAAGGGCAGGTACAAACACTTTAGTAATACCCATGGCCAAATGTCCCTAATCAAAATACCTTAATATCTAATTACCATTAACTATAATAATTAGCATAAGCGGTGTATAACACTCAAACACCTGTAAACCGTAAACCATGGCGTCAGGATCTAATTACCATCAGATTATGGTGTTCAGCAGTGGGCGTGGGACTAGAAATTGTTTTGAATATTTATGTAGTATTGACAGGTAAATGGTAATGATAAAGTACAGTCGTTAATTATAAACTGAGGATGTTTCGTGAGGATCTTTGTTCTGAGATTTCGTAATTTTGGGAGTATTGTTTGTGATTTAATATTGTTGTGTTGTGAAAATGGTTTTCACAGAAATAATAAGTACTATTACATTTGGACGTTCACCAACAAGATGGACAGACGACCGTATAAAGGTCACTAGAAGACGGTGGATGCAGGTCGCTTCCAACCGGCATAATTATGTGGAAATGTAAAGGGGAGGCCTGTGTTCAGCAGTGGACGTCTTATAGCTGAGATGATGATGATGATGATTACATATTAATGGCTAAAAGGCTATTGGCTTAAAGTAAATACCTGAAGATACAAACGGGCGAAGTTAGGACATTCTGGGATTCTGAAATCAGAGCGAAGCGAGCAAACTTTTGATATCCTGACGTTTCAGTGTCACGGTTCGAATTTTAACAGAGCCCTTATCGTGAATTTTCAGTTATTGTGACGTAAAGTAAACTGGAACTTTGACATTGATTTCAAGGAAAAAATTAGTTCCTTCTTTGCACACCAGAGGCGCTGTTCCATTTTTCCATACAAGAAACGGTGTAAATACTGAAAACTCGTGATTAACTGGCTCAGTAGGTAAAATTACACAAGCTTTTTTTAAAAACAATATAATTTTCGACACAAATAAAGAAAAACGCTGTGATGTATGATTGTGCCAGGATTTCACAAGAGCCACATGTGATTGAAATCAAATAAAGCTTTGCGTGCTAAGCCCTTGTTTTTGTAGTTGTGTGAAAACATGCAACGTAATCAATCAACAGTGTTACATATAATTCTATTTAAGTACAGTATATTGGCAATCACATTTATAAAACATGAATATACTCAAGATACAGATAACATTCTTATTTGGAGGGTACCGAGCTGTTGTACCTATATATCTGGTCACGGGACTTATCGAATTACCGTGAGCCGGGAACGTAAAGGGCTACTGAAGGACACCGTGGATTTTAGTCAGTACAAGTCTGACAGTCCCTCCCGCCCTGCTCTGGGTGCGGACTCATTTGATGATTTTACCACGTAAAGAAAATGTACCTACCTAAATCTAATTAGGTATTTATGCGACTATCATAATGTATGCGACTGTCTTTTAAATTAATTTTGAAATTATTTTATCACCAGTCTTTTTTAACGAAACTGGAAACGATTTTTGGTTGCGCTCGAATGGCCCGCGAGTCGTTCGGTTTTGGCCGTTCCGAAAAATAAACATACAGAGAATGACCTATTCAGAACTAAAATATAACATACTAGCTTTTTATAACGATTTTTCAAATAAAATTTAAGTTAAGTATTGGTTCCGTAAAATATAAACTCTAAAATCTTTGACATTTACTTTTTCACGAAGCTATTCTTCGCTCCCCTTAAAACTTTCCCTTAAAACGTTATCAATTTCCATGTGATTACACCCATTCACATCGTTGAATCCCTTAACCGTCTATTATAGCAGGTACGGCAAAACATTGAAGGGGAAAATGTGAAGACTTGCATTAATCTGCAATATTTTATTTAAAAGTGATTTTAAAGGACACGAGGTTATTTAAAAGAAACATGGCTGAAAGAAATAGGCATGATGTAAAACTGTCAGAAGTTGACATTTGAGACATTTTTAATTATTATTTTTTTACAAAGATTTTGCGACAGCAGCTCCCTACTAAGTTACCAAGACAACTTGTGTCGCTTAAAGGTTGAAGAAGAGTTGAGGAGAAAAGAATTTAGGTATATTTTTTAAAATTAGCTTAGTGTTTTTAGAATTTAAATAACATAATTCCAGCGCCCAAATATGATCCTTGTAGCAAATTAGCTAAAAGAAACAAGAAAATTAAAAAAGAAACTTTTTCAGGATTTTAAGAAAAAAAAACCAATTAGTCCAAGTGATCCTGGCAAAATCAGCTACTTAACATTCACAAGTCTTAAAATATTCATTCCAGTGCTTCGAAAATGCATCATCAATTCACAAACTGCCAACTTTCAAATATAATTCGCAGTTAATTACAATCAGCATTATAAAGACGTCAACCAACTTAAAAACTGCACAACGTTGTTAAGTTGGTACGACATGCACGCCAACTGCTCAGTTATAAAGTTGGAACTTATATTTAATCTGCATTCCTATTTGTAGACTAGTTTTGTTCGCCAAGTAATTATTTAAGTTTAAGAATTGCTGTTCACGCAAATGGAGTAGACATGCTTGATATTATTACATTTACTTCTTTCATTAAGGCTTATTTATATTTCAGGTTTTTGAGCAGTGAATTGGGAATCTTTCATAAAAAGCGTCTAGAGCTGCTGAAAGCTAATCGTCCGTGCTCATTTTATTATTAATACCATCGATGTACAAGATTAGAGAGAGTACTGAAAATAACTTTATTAAACAAAAAAAAAACTATTCATAAAATACTAAACAACAATTTGACACGTATAGTCTTATATAACACAGATGCTGTCAATCACCTGCGTATAATTTCAAGAATTTAATTTTATGAAATCTGTCTTCTCGTTCGGAAAAATACTTCGCAATATCAAATTGTGAATTACGAACAAAAATAATCTTTATAGTCAGAAGCACGTAAGTATTATTATCCACGAGATTCTCTTACGCCTTTACTACTTAGGTACTGTCTTATTTACTATAGATTTCAATCTAAAGTCTAGTTAGCGTTACATTTCTGTATAAACACACATTTTACTCCTACCCGTTTCTACTCCATCGAAATAAAATAAATACACTATGCAGTTAACGTCAAAAGCAAACTCCCAAGTCGCAACGCTAGCAAGCTTATAAACAAACAGTATCGCGTGATAGCCTTAGTTGAAATGTTAAGATGTTTTATCGGTCTAGACTGAAACTTGTACCTAAGTAATTAATAATAGTGCACGAAATGTTTGGTTTACAGATAGGTAACTAGCATAGACAGGTGGAAACGTTAGCAAACAAAAGAAGATCGAAAGTTATATTTTTATACACAATAATGCCTGCGTCGCGTCTTCGCAAATATATTTTTACGAACGAAAAATTGAGCTGCAAGCAGGATTCGAACCTGCGTCTTCTGGATAGGTACTCCAGACGCCTTAACCAATTAGGCCACCACTAGACTCGTAGCTAAATTTCTCGTTCGCTTTGTTTTCGAACGCTGTTTACACATTGCTTTGAAAAGAAGAACGAGTTAGAAACACTACGAAGAGTCGAATTGAAAACTCTCTTTGGTGTGTTGATAACCTGTGTTGATGGTAGATAGTATGAGTCTATAAAATCAGAATTGTCTGTGTATAAGGTTAAAAGAAGTAAGTTCATGGGTTTAAGAAGAGTGAAGCCTCGAATTCGAACAATTATCGGATCGATCGGAAATATTACCTGCACGTTGCAAAAAGGGGGAATGGAAGGAAAATCGAGTTGTGATGATTCAGAATATAATTGGACAAGGGTAAGAAGATGATGATGATGAAATAATTTAGGGATAAAAACTTAAAAGGTTCATCTACATTTATCCCTCGTGTTTATTGTAGCGATCATGATTGAAGGGAATCTATCAAATGCAGATGCTATTGCATTTACAACCTTGATCTTTATGAGCATTTTTTTGTAAACAGAAAACTTTGAAAAGTGCCAAAGTCAAAGGACAAAAGGTTAGCAACCTATGACTTCAAATTATGAACGAATAAACTTAGCAAATACGACATAGAAAGGTGAAAAGGTTGATAACCCCCGACATGTAATTCCAAAGGCGTTAACAGGTAGTGCAAACGCAAATTAACACTAATTGACTATAACATTAGTTCCATAACCCGATGGTCATTAGAAACATACGCATAATAACGTATTTGCGTAGAAATTACATAATATTTACCCACTAACACTCCATGACTGGCTATTACAGTAACTACTACTACAGTACTGGCTAAGTCAGTTATTCATACAGTTTAATCAGTAGATTATGTAATTATTTATCTGTGTTTATTTGCTACTAGAGATACGCCCAGGCTTCACACAGTTATAATTTGGGAATAGAATATAGCCCATATTACTTGCTGATAAAGTGGCTATCTATTGGAAATAGAACTTTGAAAATCGGTCCAGTAGTTTTTGAGTTTACCTACTCCTTACAAACGTAAAAATCTTTCCTCCTATATGTATTATTAGTAAACTAGATATAGGTTAAATCAATTAATAAAAAGTGCTATAGTTAGTTTTTTTTTGTAGCACCATGAGTCCAGTACAATCTCTTTCTAAAACATTATTAACCTGTTACTTACTGTTACTGTTAGCCTATATCATCCCACTCCTGGGCAAAGGCCTCTCCCCATGATCTCCAGTTTTCACGCTCCAGGGCCAAAGTGGACCACTGGACATGACTGTGGTCACATTATTAATTAAGCCCAAATAATTGTTTTATTTTTATTTCGTCTTACTTTAAAACAATTATTATGCACAAAGCTTCAAAACTTATAAAGGTTCCGTGTAGTTACTTTAAAGCCCTTTATCAAATTTGATCGATTGATTAAGACCTATGAGCCATATCGGTTTAATTTGAACTTCCATCGATGGTTCACCTTACCTCTGATTAACCTCTAACTGGTAGATGAATGGGCAATCGTGTGCTTTAAGATTTTATTGTGATTTCACTACTAAAATAAAGAGGATGAATAATATGTATAGTTTGGTGTAGTTTGGCGTTTGATTGTGTCCCTATTTGTTCGAGCAATATGTAATGTTTCCTAATGTATCTGTGTATGTAAAAAAAAGTTAATTGTGGTCACTAATGACCTGTGATGTTAAAAAGTGACCTTAAATAAAAAATTAAAAAAAATTGGTGGGGATGTTACATTTTGTATAGATGGTTGTTATTAAAGTTATGTTTATTGTTCAAACTCAATCAAATTATTGACAAAACTGAGCGTGATTAATTAAGTGCTTATAAATACCAAATTAGTAAAAACCTTTTTTTGGTTTGTTTGGATCACTAAATGAGTTCCTCTCGCCATAAGTGGAGCAGAAGAGAGTGTCAAACTCTTACTAACTAAAAAGCAATGTGTTCCTTCATAATTCACATGACCTTTGCGTTTCAGGGCGGTCGTGCCTTTTTAGATAATTCGGCGACTATTAGTAACACCTTCAATCAAGCAGTAGATGATGATGGATGGATGCAAGCGGGAACATAATCTTAATAAAACTAAAACTGGTTTTTTGTCTGACAAGATAAAAGAGACACAAGACTGCAATAAGCCTAATGCTCTTCTAGAGAAACAACAAATACTAAAACTAATGTTCTTTCGTTCGTAAACTACAAAGTTTCAAACTTGATTCGAACTTCTAAGTGATCTCAATCGAAGGTACCACTGTTCCAATACTACAGCTCTTTCCCATTTCCTTTACAGACAGTTACAATGAAACTGCAACCTTATGTTTACAGGAATAAAGATCACTGCAGGCAGGCTGACTGTTGTAGGACTTAGACAGGCTCATCAATGACTACAACCTAACAGCAACCTTGTTGCTAAGAAAATAAAGATCATTATTTTAACAGTGTTGTAAAGTAAGGGGTGTATGGAAGGAGTCGACGAGTAGGAATCCATTTGTAACGGAAAACTGCTAGTTTGAGAGCTGCTGGGATGTTTGCGTATGTCGAGAGGAGGTATGGGGAGGAGGGAAGGAGGGAGTTTTGTTGAATGAAATGCTTGACGGTTTAAAGTTCAGTTGGTTCGAATTTGCTTGTTTAGGTTTGATTTTTTTAGATATTCCATGTTGTGTTAACACTAATAATTCGTACACTATCACTATACACTGATGTATGACTTCTTCTTTCTTTTTTTAAAAGCGTTGCCCCACACTAGGATTTTCTCCTGTATCGTGGGTGCGTTTACAAACATATAAACTCACATACACAAACGCCCAGACCCGAAGCTACTACTACTTGAAGATCATACAAATTCTTAGTAGTTTCCACTTAGATACTGACTAATGGTGAAGAATTGCGAGGAAAACCTTTTCTTGGGCTGGAAAATCATCAAATAATTTTACCGGACTGAGGAGGAGGATTGCCTCTCCCTAACACGTGCAGCCATCTTTCAACAGCTTCGCCAGGGAAGAGGGACAAGCCCTGGATTTCTTAGAGACCTTTGCCCGTTATTTGGTATATTAAAGGCCATCTACCATGCCTGTATATTTCCTACATACAACAAATATGTCTACATTAAAACACCGATTTTCTTTAATATCTATCGATCTCGATTTCCTCGTCCATCATCGTGTCTGTACCACACAGATCAGTTAAAACGTTTATCACATAACTAGGTCATCGTAATAACACGGACTCGTCTCTCTAAATGAAATCATTTTTTGTATGGTCACGTAACCATGTTTTTTCTCACCATGCCGTTTTCACCCCGCGGGCGTGAAGAATTGTATAGAATACTTATTTTTATGAAATTCCATAGTGATTCAATGGTATGAACAAAGATGTTATGAGAAAATGGAGGCGGCACACGCGATTTGTTTAGAGATGAAGCTTTTAGAAACATAAGTAGCTACTGAGCAAGATCTTTTTTTTTTAAATTAATGTATCTGAAGTGTTTTTGATGTAATGTTATTAATTAAAAACGTAGATATTTCTCGTGTTCAAACATTCAAAATTTCTCAGTTAAGTGTCTATCCAAGGATTACAAGCATGTTGTTCTACGATTACATTATTTACTATAAGATCAACTGGCAGGATACACCAATGATTGTCACATACTATAACCATAGTGTTGTGTTACGTAAACAATTGTTTGGATTTCAGTAGGTACCCCTAGCACGAATTTTCACTATTTTACTTTACAGGGTCTTTCCAGTATTTACAGCGTTTCTTGTATGAAAAAATGGAATAGCGCCTCTGGTGTGCGAAGAAGGAACTAATTATTTCCTTGAAAATTGTCAATTTTGTCAAAGTTCCAGTTTACTTTACGTCTCAAATACTGAAATCTCGTGCTAAGGGTTCAGATCCCGTCTTTGCAGTACCGCCATAGCAGCTTGAACCTTAGCGTTTCCCGTACCCCTTCTTCATTTTAGACATCTATGTTCACAAAACTGTAGAAACATAACGGCTGTGTCGTTGAATATTCTTTTGTCAACTTTTTACAACACAAAAAGAGATTTACGCGATGGAATGCCTAATAGTTTAAGTAAAGGTAAAATCAATATTCATAAACGGTATTCGATCTGGATTGAATTCTGAGTAAGAAGTTATACCGTAATATTATTGAAACATCTTTTAGATGTCAAAGTTCAGAGTTGTATGGATGGAAGTTTATTACTCTTGTATGAAAAAGAAGCTGACCAGTACCCTTAGCACGAGTTTTCTGTATTTGAGACGAGAAGTAAACTGGAACTTTGACAATTTCAAATTGACAATTTTCTAGGAAAAAATTAGTTCCTTCTTCGCACACCAGTGGGGGGCTCTTCCATTTTTTTATACAAGAAACGCAGTAAATACTGGAAAGACTCTGTTAAGTAAAATAGTGAAAACTCGTGCTAGGGGTACAGATTAGAGACGAGTTTTGGTAATTATTTTATCCTGGTAATATTGTCAAATTAGTCCTCCTACACAAGGTGGCACTGAAGGGACTGACAGACTTGTAATGACTAAAATCCACGGTGACTCTTGAATAGCCCATACGTTCCAGGGCCACGGTTACCTAATAAGACAGTCCCGTGACACCGAAGTTTTAACACCTGGATTTTGCACATATGACACTGTTTCTCCCGTTACTAAGTTTCAGTGAGATATTTTCAGATTTAAACTTAGGCGAAGCCGAGGGAAATCCAACTCGGTTGGGCAGCGTACGGGAAACTACGCAGTGTCTTTTCGTCCGATATACCTCAGTGCCTCAAGACGAAAGTCTTCAACCAATGTGTGTTACCAGTGATGACTTACGGCACCGAAACGTGGTCTTTCACTATCGGCCTCATCTCAAAGCTCAAAGTCGCTCAGCGGGCTATGGAGAGTGCTATGCTCGGTGTTTCTCTGCGTGATCGAATCCGAAATGAGGAGATCCGTAGACGAACTAAAGTGACCGATATAGCCCACCGGATTAGCAAGCTGTAGTGGCAATGAGCAGGCCATATTGCTCGCAGAGCAGATGGCCGATGGGGTCGAAAAGTGCTAGAGGGATTTTGCACATATGACACTGTTTCTCCCGTTACTAAGTTTCAGTGAGATATTTTCAGATTTAAACTTAGGCGAAGCCGCGGGAAATCCAACTCGGTTGGGCAGCGTACGGGAAACTACGCAGTGTCTTTTCGTCCGATATACCTCAGTGCCTCAAGACGAAAGTCTTCAACCAATGTGTGTTACCAGTGATGACTTACGGCACCGAAACGTGGTCTTTCACTATCGGCCTCATCTCAAAGCTCAAAGTCGCTCAGCGGGCTATGGAGAGTGCTATGCTCGGTGTTTCTCTGCGTGATCGAATCCGAAATGAGGAGATCCGTAGACGAACTAAAGTGACCGATATAGCCCACCGGATTAGCAAGCTGTAGTGGCAATGAGCAGGCCATATTGCTCGCAGAGCAGATGGCCGATGGGGTCGAAAAGTGCTAGAGTGGAGACCGCGGACTAGCAAGCGCAGCGTAAGACGTCCACCAACAAGGTGGACAGACGACCTTATGAAGGTCGCCGGAAGACGCTGGATGCAGGTCGCTTCCAACCGGTACATGTGGACATCAAAAGGGGAGGCCTATGTTCAGCAGTGGATGTCCTATGGCTGAGATAATGATGATGATGAAGCCGCGGGAAAAAACCAGTCATAGGTAATTATATTCTTAGACGTCTATTGCTTACTTTGACACTTTGACTGCTGACCTAATAATCTCCTATTGTAAAGGATTCACGAGTTACACGAAAACTAGTTTTATACTAAAAAGACTAGACCACCTGCTGGGTTTGGTCGAGTAATTTTTTAGACTGTCTGTTTTATAAATAACGACAATATGAATAGAATATTGACAACACCGATATAGCCGATCAATAGATGATTGTGTTTTTTACTGATTTCGAAAAGCTGGGAATTTTTAATATTAAAAATAAAGTTTTCCTTGTTTGAAAGCATTAAAGTTTTGTCTTTCTTGAAGGTAAAAGTTGGTAGCTGACGACATGAAGCTGTAACAAATGACGTGTCACAGTGACACTACTGATTTCTACGTATTACTATGAAATTCCCGTAGTAAGCGACATGTCGTCTGCTGCCGCTGCGTGTCGGCTACCAACTTGAGTACCTTAAATCTCTTGTCTTTGTAAACTATCATCATCTTAGAAAGAAAGAAAGAAATAAGATTTATTGGTACAGGCGCAGCGCATAGCACAATAATAAAATAAATTTAAATGAACTAGTCATTCACAAAAGAAAATAAAATAAAAATTAAAAATTTAAAAAACCCCCGACACAAAAACCAAGTTCCCTTTAAAAAGTAAAAAATAATAAAAATACGTCGCGTTGAGGGACTGCTCCAAATTATTTATCATCTTCTGTTTTTTTGCAGTCCCCCAACGTGACGTATTTTTATTATTTTTTACTTTTTAAACGGAACTTGGTTTTTGTGTCGGGGGTTTTTTAAATTTTTAATTTATTTTTTATTTTATACTTTTTAAAGGTACATACTTATATCATTTTATGTTGCTAAGAGTACTCCCGATTAAGTCATCAATATTCCCTTTCAGTACGCTTCCATTTGATACCCTACTCGAGTATATTTGCAGACCCTCGGTTACCTTTCCCCACTTTCACCCCCACAACTTCTAAACGGCTCAACCGATTTTCATCAAACATGTCTAAGAACACTCGCAGGTAAGTCACCTTTCATACAAAAAAAAAACATTGAAATCGCTTCATCCGTTCGGGCTCTATGATGCCACAGACAGACAGACAGACCGACAGACAGACACGTCAAACTTATAACACCCCTCTTTTTCCGTCGGGGGTTAAAAAACATCTAAAACTATTCAGTACAAAATTTGACTAAACTACCCCATTTATTTCGTGGCAGTTTCCAGTATAACTGTATGCAGCTTGGTATCGGTATTTTACTATCTGACCTCCACAACCCAGTTTCTGATTTTAACAAAAAAATCTTTATAAAAATCACATATTGATCAGTTGAATGCCAGTATTATACATGGAGCGACTGCCTATCAGACCTCCACAACGCGGTTAATGAAAGTGCAACGATTGCATGCCTTTTGACATTAAAATATGGATCTACATTCATAACTACGATTTAAATCACCACACCATCAATATTTATTGTTCCCATGTCTTTTATCTACCAAATTGAGTTAGTTCTGAATCAGTGAACTCATTTTATGTGGGAAATTATATTATTTCACGGCATTTTCCCAATTTCCAGGCGCTAAGGTATCGATTACCGGTGTTTAAATATACACTATTCAGATTTATTTTACCTCGATTGATAAAGTAAACACTGTCGATATCTATTTGTTTTGTTTAATTGAAATGTGTCGGTAAATATTATATCGGCAAGTATTTGCTTTACTAATTAAATTAACACAACATAAAAATAATAGTTTTGATCGATAGTGAAACTCTAGCTGTTACCAACGATTTCGGCCCAGTAAACCTCGAAACTTAACCTATGGGAATGTAATACCGGTAAAAAAAAGGCATATAATATGATATCCAGATCATAAACTGTCTTTATACCAAATCCGTTCAACAGTTTTTGTGTGTGATAGATTTACACACAAACTCACGAATATACACGTCTTAGTGAGCATCTTTGTCCTTAAAAGAATCCCCATGCAAAATTTGAGACCTCTATCTATAAACACCAAAAACAACCCCTTAGGGGTCGAATTTTGCAACATCCCGTCTAAGTGAGCATATACCACAATCAAGAATAGGCAGATATCAGTATTCTAAAAGGTTAATGAGATTTGTTAGTCTAAGTAAAGTCTCCATAAAACTGTGATGTCTTTATACAATTTTCATCTTCAGTATTCCTCTCACAAGACACGTTTTATCGCCTCAATAAAACATTAAATTCCAGTAGTACTTAGGTACAAATTAATACTATTAAAGGTAAGCTAATTGTATGAAAGCTTCACCGGACTTCCTAAGTGTGACGTCACAATAAAGGAAGAGAGGAAAATAAAAAGATTGCGCAACTACCTTCCACTGCAGATGTTGACATAACCCTATATCATTTATCTAACGCATAGTCACATAGTTTTACTATGGGTTTTTGTGGCTGGCGAGAAATTGATGAGATTGATTTAAAAAGGTTTCTTTTTTAATGAATGTTTTTTTTTCTGATGGTTGGTCTACAGTGAAGGATTGTAGTAGTTTCTAGTGGCCAGTGTTCATAAAAAAGATAATATCACTTAAAAATTCGGAAGTAGGTAGGTCAAACTGCAAAAGTATATCGCTTCTGGGAAAATATTAAAAGTATATTTTGTGTGAACCTCTACCTGGTAGGTATCTTTTCTTTTTGATAAACCACATTATGTAAATAATAATCATTTTTTTCTTTCTCATTTTGCCACGACAAAGTCACTCAGCGATAGCGATGCTGTAAAAGCGAATATATTCGATTGATATTAGCTACTGAAAAACTTAAGTACTCAAAGTATTGTCTGAAGTTTTTGTAGAAAAACTAAAATGTTTAAAAGCCGAATATAATTGTTTGGAAAACAAAAAAAAAGTAAAAAGACGTTTAATCTTAAATTCACAAATTATACGAATAGTATTTAACTTTCAATACTCTTAATAATAATACTCTTAATAAAATAATTAATTGGCTTAATGATAACAATCTAGTGATTAATCTCGATAAAACTAAAGTTATGCACTTCCATCAGCGAGTTGAAAATGCTCCAATTGATATCAGCTATGGTGGTTCTAGAATAGAAGAAGCAAACAATGTGAAATTTTTAGGTATTACTATAGACCACAAATTGACCTGGAAACCACACCTAGAAGAAGTTTGCAAGCGACTAAGCAAGTCAGCATATCTTCTATTTCAGCTGTCAAAAAAAGTGAATATGGAGACACTATTAATGGCGTATCACGGATTAGTATCATCGGTTTTACGATATGGTGTAATTTTCTGGGGACAGTCAACAAACCGAGAACTCGTTTTTAAGATGCAAAAGAGATGCATACGGTCGATGTGTGGATTACAAAAGACAGACAGTTGCAGTCCATATTTTAAAAAACTTAAGATTTTACCTCTCCCGGCTTTGTACATCTTTGAGACTTCTTTATTCATAAAAAGTAATCCCCATTTGTTTCAAAAACTTGCTACAGTAAAGAAAATGCCAGTACGCACTCAATACCTAAACACACTGAGCCATGTGAAATGTAAAACAGCATTGATGAAGAAAAGTTTCTTTGGTCTTGCACCTCAAGTTTACAATAAAATACCCGACGCAATTAAATGCTTGCCAGTAAAGAAATTTAAAAGTACCCTACACCAGCTGCTACTTCACAAATGCTATTATACATTGGACGAATTCTTAAATGACAATTTTTAATTATCCCCAAACTGTTAAATTAATATTAAATAATTAGTAATAAATAGTAATATTATAATTAGTAATAACAATCAATGTTAAATTTACAATAGACATTTAGTGTGACATTTTAATTTTGACATTCCAATTTAGTTTTTGAATAATTAATATATTATATCCTTTTTCTTCCCTTGTCACAATTTGCATGCAACCAATATTTGTACGCCTCTTGGCATAACATAGCGTCCTATGAACCTTAAGAACTGTATTTACCACCTATGTTACACAAATAAAATGATTTGATTTGATTTGATTTGATTCAAACTTGTGGATTTATTGCCCCTTGTCTATCAGGAAATTAAGCAATTTTCCCAAACTACCGTGTATTTCATCGAGTTCTCACAGTACCACACTAGCTCGCTCGCTATTAGCCCAGTGGTCCTCTGTGAAAAAGTAGTTGCACGCAAATCACGTCAAATTGCCGCCGGCATTGCCTGTTTGTGGGGAAACATTATGTTGGCTTTATAGTATAGAATGTGGTTCCCAAACTTTTATAGACTATCGGCCACTTTACAAAAAAAAAAAACGTTTGGCCCACAATATTTAAAGAAGATCACAAAGCCCTATACTCGGAACAATTACTTGCAGGTCATAGAAATTTTGAATTGTTCCGTACAGGGATCGAACTTGCCATACGCATCGCTGCCTCTATCTTTTCTATACTTCTCTATCTATTAAAAAACTCAATTTTTCTTTCTTATTGTGTTCTCTCACCATGATAATAAGATAAACATAGACGGCTAGAAAAAACCACCTCCCGCCCTTTCCCGCGGCGGGAGGAGTCATTTGATGATTTTACCACAAAAAAAAAGCTTCCACTCGGGGGTGAAACCGCCCCGTTTGTTTGCCCACTACCGCCCCACGAGAAGCTCCAGCGCCCACTATGGGTTAGTACCACCCCCGTTGAGAACCAGTGGTACAGAAGATACGAGCTAGTAGGTCCAGTATACATATGTGTAGCTAGTTATGTGTGTGTAGTGTGCTTTTATTAGCTGTGGTTTGTGTAGGCTCGGTTTAATGACAAGCTGTTAGAGCAGGGTCTATAAACATTGTCGAAATTATATGAAGACCGCAATTTAAAAGGCAAAACAGCAACCTAGTTGAATAACAGACTTTCAATTACTACTTGAAAGTCTTTCAAGCGAAATTCCTTAAGGTTTGAGGCAAGTGTTTAAAAACTTGGAAGAAGACATTTTTCAGTAATGAAATGAAAAATAGGAGTAACAAAAGACGCGATGACAGGGTAAAGTGATAAATGAATATTTGATAGCCGTCCCCTAGTCTAATGCTTCATTACATCAATGAATGTTGAACAGTTCATCATCATCGAATCTATATACTGAACCCATGAAAATAGCTTAACCAATTTAACTCAATTATCGCAGCAGCTGCAGTACACTATGTTGTATTTCCCTCCCCATCATAAATCACACCTTATTTTAAAAGCCTAAAGCCATAAAACGTAGCAAACTGCCAGACAGACAGATAAACACACTTTCGCCTAACATTCGCGTTGTCATGGGTGGCTAAAGACACCAAGACCTATAAACCTCATAATCAAACAACATTCTTATATCCTGCACACACAATAGGAGCTATTAATACCACAAAATATTGAATAAGCAGCAATCAGCTGCAAGTACGCAATCACTGAAATTACCCTCATCCTCTAACCTCTAAGGCTTATTAACTATTACATAGGCAGTTAATAAAGTACAATCGACAAAATAACTTGGTAGCTAGCATGAAGAGAAACGTCTTATATTGTACGGTAAGATAAGGTAACCAACTTGCCTTTATTTACCTTCAATACAACTCGACCCTGCACTGTTTATATCCGTCCAGCTTTTTTAACTCTTGACAGATATTAAATCTGTGTAAAATAAGGTGTATAATTAAAAAAATAGGTGGTCAATCAAAATACTACACGAAGTTTGGAATGAGGAATAAAACCTAGCTTAATATAACTGCTAATTGATTAATCAGTACGTCAGAACATTTTCCATACAAATCTGATTTAAAGTTTTCTAATCATAACACGTACAGAGTATATAAGATTGAAGGCATAGCAGTTAGCTTTTAGCTCAGCTGCCTGCACACTTATCTATTTCGCCGTCAGTACAAAGTATTACGGCCGCATAGGACAATGGAGCGTCATTGCATTGTTTTGTAGAGTGGGTAACAGCCAGGTCAGAGGTGACAAATGTTGCTAAACTAACCATGTTTGGAGCTGGTTTCATGTCGCTTTACACAGGGGTTTCTTCTACGTAAGCTTAATAGAAGATTAATTAAAGTTACATAAAGAGCAATAAAGATACCCATGATAATAAATTGACCAGCATTGGTGGACCAAAGTTTATAGAAGAAGATGAAGGGTAGGTAAGTTCTGTTGGTGATAAAACTGTAGAGGTTACAAATAACTCAGAGGAAATTATAACTACTCATTATAAACGTAATGCACATAAAGGGAAAGGAACTTTTACCAAGTTTTGTACTCTTAATATTGTTATGAACATCACAACGCCCGAAGCAGTAGATATTTGTGCCAAAGCCTGAGAAAGTGTCGATGACTATTAGACAATAATGTACCAAAAGCGTTACATTGCCTTAGGTAGAGAAATTGATTCATATTAGTCTTGTTAACACATTAAACCTATTATAAAGTACGTACAGTTTAACCTTTGATGCACCTAATTATAAAGGTGGCAGCGACCGTTTCCGAAAGTGAAATTCATATTACATAAGTGAATGCTTCCGCGAAACGATTGCACATCCCAATAGAATAAGGTCCTTGAATCTTGATGACCTTTACATTGTTCGAACGAACGGTGCAAGCCCAGCGTATTTAATATTTCAAACGGATTTGAATGCGATTCTCGGCGACAATATCTGTAGCGAAAATCGCGGCGTGACGTTAACATCGTGAAATTGTATCGTGATGGAGTTTCGTGACAAGCCTTCTCCGGTTTGGGGAACTGAGATATGGCCGCGACAGATCTCTGACCCAGGTCGGCTAGGACAATAGCTTTACTTTCATCAACAAGGTCAGACGGACCGTTGGTTGTATCAGTACATCGCAGAACAAAAGAAAACGCCGAAATTAAACTCACTGGCGTATAAAATGAGATTGAAGAGAGCACCGTGGAGGAAACGTGAGTTTTTTCATCGAGTGACTGTGTACATGAGACGTGTGAATATGGTTCACTCATTACGGTTTAGGATTAGAAACTATCGCTGTCACTGGGAACTGGAACAAGATGGTCGATGCCATTGTTGGTGGCGAGAGGTTCGTTATCACTCTTTCAGCTTAATAGAAACTTCCTATTTTTTACCGCATTGCTCTTACTTTCTATGCGGGGCAATATCATCAAATCAATGAGACTAAATTCAATGATACTAGTATTGTAGGTCGAATCTCCGAAGGTTGTCTTGGTAATAAGAAATAAAAGAATATTTTGAAAAGGTAAGTAATTTAGTTTATTTGAGTAATTTATTGGCTCGTGATTGTTGCTGACCACAACACTATTGTTATGTGGAACAACATCTATTTCACTATTTGCAATTTCTTTTGGCATGGTTTTGTGATATTGGTCGAATTGACAGAACCGTTACGGTAAAACAGAAATTGAATAAAACTAAAATCTGCATATAAAGCAAGGCATAAGGAAAACAAGTTTGTAGACTAAACAAACATGAAAAATAGAAATAGCCAGGTCAATTCTTAGTAAATCAAACACTGCAATACAAACTATCTAAAAAGAAACGAAACCCAAAATCAATTTCATATACACCAATAAAATAATTTGATCAAACTTGATAACAATTTCATTTATGTAGCTAGACCACCTGTAGACTTAATTATTAAGCATTTTGCCTCTACTATCAAGTCTGATGATGCTTATAGACCGAAAGCACTAATTAAACATAACGAAGAAAGGAAATGCAACGGTTTTGTTCAATTAAATGTAGATGTACCGTCAGACAAAATTACTTGGGAACTGGGTATGTGTGGCGAATGTATTCATTGCCAAGGTTTAGATATCACAATACGTCCAGTAGTTATCCGGTTTAAAAACGTAGAAAACTATTGTGATCTATAACAAAGGAATGATAGGTTTAAGTATTGTGAGGAAATGGATACGGTTGCGTACGATAATAACGGTTTGAAATTGATACTCTACATGCAATGAGATTGTATGAATGCTTGGCTTAATTTCTTTGGCTGAGAAAATTTAACTGCGGTAAGTTCAGTAAGTTAAATTGCGACGATGGTACATTAAAAGAAATAAAACATAATTATAAGCTGATTGATAAATCATTTCTATTAATAGATCCATATACTTAAGCGAAAGAAGCTATTAGTTTACATCATGTATTTGCAGACAGTTCCGGATCATCATATAATTTAATGCAAATAAACAGATTTAATTTGCAAGCAATCATAGAAGTTCACACGCCACCGAGACTCCCATTAGTTACGAAACGTATCAGTCTAACTAACAATCTAGATGGCTCAACTACCAACAATTTGTCGACGTAACCTACAATAACTGTTAATCCATCACCATCGTCTAGTTATAAGACCAGTAATTTAATTTTACGTCCACTAAAATGCTACACTTTAATTACATCATTCGGAGACAGGAATAAATGACTGCACAGAAATTTTACTTCATCATACAATTTGATATGTCACACCTAATTGAACCTCACGTATGTAACACAAAGAAAAGCATGGGTCAACGATTCTGCAAGCTAACGGTGTACGGATGTCAACCTCGAGAAACAAGTTTGAGAATGGCGAACTGCCGCTACAACCATAAAATACGCTCCGATGACAAACCTGGATAATAATATGTTACTGTTTATTACGACCAAGAAATTCCTAGAAATAACGCTAGCTACTGACATTTTGACATCAGAGGCAATACAAATCATTTAGATAATGTCAAACGAGAATGCGACGCCGAAAATGAGATAGACCCGGTGATTGACAACTTTTTACTGGCCTTCAGACATAATGTTGCAGATAGAGGAAACAAATTGCGTTTGTCTGGTCTCTCAACTAATATCAGATGTGCATGTTAATCACCTTGATTGTAAACTCTTGCTTTCTTTTGAGCTGCTTCTCAAATTTCACATTCACTTTCGTCAATATCGATCACAAGTTACTCTACGTCTTGATAACCATCAAGATCATTTAGACGCTCGTCAACTACAACCGAAATAATGACTAGGTAGTTAGTACTGATTGTGTTGTGGCAAGTTGTATTGTATTCCTTTGTGTTAAGGTTCCTATTCATCAAAGTTACAATTGTATTGGCAAATGGTAAGCTTGTGGAACGCGACACACGTGTCTGCTTATGTCCGTTCTGTCACAACACTGTCTCGTTGTCGTGACAATCGTTGACTGGTGAAAATCTATGAGAACATGTTTTCTCGATTTGCATCCACAACATTTAAATACCCACAAGTCGCGAGACAGGAAAAGCCTATGAGATCAAGGGAAAGCGTTCCATAAAGTAACATTCAATTCAAGTATCCAGTGCACTTGTTCAGCGGCTTTTGATATGAGGCAGTCCGAAATTAAAATTTCCGGTTCTTGGATCATAACTCAAACTAATTATGAACTCTCCGTACAAAGTCTAAAACAAAAGAACTCATTTAAAGTCTACAATGTTGACATTTTCACACAATTATCAGATTCCTCGCATCTTAATATAGGTGTAAGTGAATTCCATACAATTACTGTAACTTTCTAGTGTGCAGGGATCGCTTTCAATGGTGCTTAAGTAAAAGCCAGGGTCATATGTGATCATGTCGTGACGGTCTTTTACATTTATGGGCCTAAGAGTGGGTTATTGTTTACAGCTATCGTAGGAATTCAGGCTAAATGCATACACAATGCTTTACCGGCTTTTAACGATTTAAACTGAGAATTTAAATCGTGAAGGAGGTCGCGACTGTATTGTTATTGAAACGTTCTCAGGCAACGAGCTGTTAGAAATGAAAACACTAATTGATTTAATGCTCGAACAAATTAAAGTAAGAGGTCGTCTAAAAAAATATCTAATTGCCAAAATGAAGCACAATACTTCCATTAAATTAGAAAGAGAAATAGAAACAAACATGATTACTAACTTTCTATAATGTGTTGTAGATAAAAAACTGCTCCAGTATATTATAGTATACAAAAGCTTAGGTTATAAAGCCAAAGGAAATGAGTTAATTATCATTGATAATGTGTAATTAGTCGAGTGTGACCTTTATTTGTTTTGTACCTTACGCTGATGTGAAAGTGACCGTAAACCAAAGCCTCGTATATAACAATGCACAGTCGATTAAAGAAAGTTTCACTAGTTAACTCATATTGGGTAACAGTCTGGTCATATCGCCTATGTAATTCCATTCATACAGTATTAAATGAACTGATTAATTGAACACCGCGCTCGGTACCCTTATCTGGACTCTTTCAATCACCTATCACAGCTAATACGTCTAAACGAGACAAAGGCATCAGCTAATTTGCTTGTCAGTACAAAATAATCAACATTGATCTAACATCGCCCACCAAACAATAAACTCTCTAAGTACCAACGTAAATAAGACCTTATTCTGTAGCTTTACAATATAATTTTACTTGTCTTTGAATGAGAGTGTCTTCTTCGTCATTTCCAACTGATAAATTAGTAGCAATCAAATTCGTACCGTGATTGGTTATGATACGTTTTATTTTTCTTTATCTTTTAGAATGTAGCTTCTTTTAGTCGGAAGAGTGTGTCAAATGAGAGTCAATTTGCTGTTTGAGGTTGGTGTATGCCGTCGATAGCCTGAGGTGTAACTCATTAAGTATACTTTCGCTGTTCTCGTGACGTGCTTTACTCGTTCTTTTATCGTTACCGCCACCTATCGCTATATCTCAGATCTAACTCCGATTGGGAAACCAGTTCACATGAAGTGGATTCATTCAGCCGTAATTTCCTGTACACAAATTAATATTTCGAAACTTGCAAAACCAATATCGATTTTCTATATTGCCAAGTTCGTTGATTGATTGCGGAATGACAAGATGCAAAGGAAGGAACCAATTGAACATTTCCCACATTCGAGGACCCCGGTCTCCGAGTGAATAAGATATTTGATGTCGGAACGCGGATTTACAAGCTTTTGAATGCATTGATGAATGAGTTACATAATACTATTTATAATGACAGCACGAGAAGTGAAGGAACTTTTGCAAATATGGAATCTTGTTACATACGTAAAACGAGATTTCTGACGTCTGTAAAATCAAACCAATTACTCAAGCCAACGTAGTTCCGAGTTCAATAAACTTGTTGGATCCAAATTGGTATTTTTTCCTTAATAACCATAGCATAGTATTAAAATCGGCAGTCGGCCTCCGAAGATCAAAGTTGTAATCGCACAGAAGTCACGACATGATACTATCTAAGTAAGATTTGACGTCCAATCATCTACTGCATTGATTCTTAAAACAAAAGATACAATCAACCGTAATGCAAGACATGAACCCTATGGTTTTGTATTAGAAAGCAATTTTGAATGTAGTGACAGCAGAAGTAATTTAGTAGGACTGTATGTAAGTGTCGATGTTGATCGATGAGTTTGCAATACAAATGACGAAGTGATGTACAGCTGTGCTTTTTGATGTAAAGTTTACTTGCTTCACGAATTTGAACTTTATTGTGGTTCATACAAATCCCATGTTTTTGAGTTTTAAAGTTTATTCTTACGATGAAGAATTGCACGACTTTAGTACGTAGAATTCGTACAATAAAACAGTTCAAAAGGAACACGTCTCAATTTGGATTATTTCTTGGAAATCTGAGGTGTTTTACGTCGCAAAAAAGTAACTGCTACTACAGTTATGTCAATAGTAGCGAAAATAGTCCTTTTAGTTCATGTCTCACGAAGTTCAAGTCAAATCTTAACGACAAATTCACGACTTGTATTGTAAAAAATGTACGTTCAAGAAAATCTTTACGTTCGTCTCCTATTTCTGCTATATCATTAAGATGAATGTTTCGGTTAGCAAATGCTATGTTTTCTTGCAAAAGTCAAACATCATAATCATAAATTGTCACAGTCATTACATTAATCCAATAACACGTTCAAATAGCACATAATGTCCCAATCATCTTCAATTTGATTGTTGTATCAATAAATTTCCAAAGCGTCTTCCTCTAATATATTGCTTTTTGCTATTTTATTCGCTACTATTTCATTTATTTGACATTCTCTGATGTATGGTGATGTGATACATAGAATATTATTTCTGAATCGTGTACGATTACACGAATGTAAATTTTATGAAGACACTTATTATGTTTGTTGACAGCTACTGAATTATTTGTTAGTTTCAAAATTATCATGATTTTCTTTACGAGAAGTCTGTCGTGAGTGCCATATCATGTTTCACTTTCTTTATGCGCGCTATTAATACCTATATCTTCTATAACTATCAACATATAAATTCGCCGGGATAATTAAAGTCTTTTAGCGATTTGACTTGGAATTTGGAATTTCGTAGTGTATTACTTTAATAATCGATTTTTGTCTCTTCAATAATGAGTTCTGTATTATTCAACTCTTTTTCTTTTCAAATATCTCCTATTTCACCGAAGTGACATTCCTTGATGTATAGTCTGCATAAAATATGATCACAAAATCGTGTATCATCACAGGAAAGTTTATGAAGACACATCTCTGTTATTTGTCGACATCTTCGTGGTCATCCTTTAAATTATTTGCGGTTGTTTAGTTATTTTGATTTAGTGTTACATTAAGAAACATATCTTCTTGTGTTTGGGAAAGTTCCGCTACGTGTAGTGTCATTATAATATATGATCTGTTAACTTAAAGGTTAAAGGTGATCTGCACGAGACTATTATTATGGATTATCTTAAAGTATTGTCATTATATTTTAATGGAAGTCTCGATGTGTAAGTGAGTTATTTCACCAGCAATTTCTTGATTGAGTAGGTTTAATATCATCATTATTTTCATAAAGTTTTTTATCATTAACTTTAATTATAAAATCTACTGCTGCTTTTGGGCCTGTTTTGTTTTCCTGGTGATCTAAAACCACGTTTTAAAAATCTCTAGGGTTTTGGGAATGTATATCTATTAAGTAATAAAGTACAATTGAAGGAACAGAGTGGGTTTAAGTCAGAGTTAAACAATCCCATTCGCTCCACCCGGAACTGGAAAAATGATTTGATCATTTCCAACCCTAACAAGACCATTTCTATCTCAAAATCTTATAGATTTAATTATGTCAACTATAAAATAATACAAGACAAATCTAAATATCTTCTTAAATGGCAAATTTATGAACGCACAGATTAGTACATACCAAACAAATATAAGCCATCAACGTACAAAGCTCTATCGATACATTTACCATAGGTATGCTTTCTCTGTTGAATCTATTTCCCCATATTTGTTCACGCGGGGCACCATACCTTATAAGGGTCTGGTGAAAGGGGCATATTGTCTTACCAGTCTTTTGTAACGGCTGATCTATTACTAATATGGTGCTTGTCAATGGAGATTTTATTTTGGGGTGATCAAGATTTCCATGTTTTTTTTTTTAATTTTGTAGCGGTACACCTACGTAACGGCTTATTCTAAAAATACTTTAGTCTTAAAAAGATATCTTGGAAATAGAAAGTATAGGAGATATAAGTCATAATTTAGATGGAGAAGCCAAAGATATGGCTGTCCAAAAACTTTGTTTAGCAAAAATACGAAAACCTTTGAAACCGATTGTTTGTGGTGCTCAGTTAAAAGACAGTAACGGGCTATGTAAAAGGATGTGTCAAAATCTACTTAATTTAATATTAAAACTTTAACATCATTTAATTTTAATACTTTCTGACTATCTGCTAGTCGTTTACAAAAACTATTTAGTTTTCATAACTCAATTTTCAGACGAAGGATTAAACTGCTATAAAGCTCGAGTAAACTACCCGTAAATGAAATAAAAAGTTCCGCCAGAGATATAAAATTTAAATAATGGTTCTGAAACAATGTGAACGTTCCATTCATTAAAAGTAATGTCCGCAAAAAAACGCTATCAGAGTTAAGCTGATGGAGATGGCAGGATGAACTCGATAGGTTTCGTCTGAACTGGAAGGAGGATGCCGGGGCTTAAGAGAAATGGAAGCAGTAGATGGAGAATTTTGCCCAGAAGTGGGACAGAGTAGGCTAAGAAAAAAATCCTCCGATTTTCATTTGCCCAAGGAACATCATCAGACCTTTATTTGCAGGCAAAGGTGTACACTTTTTTTTAGCCTTGTAAAATCATCAAATGAGTCCTCCCACCCAGGGCAGGGCAGGGGGGACTGTCAGACTTGTACACACTCCAAGGCAGCGAGCAAATCATTTGCTGGAAAAACACAAAACCCAAAAAAATACGGTGTTTTGAGAAATTCAACTATTATGGGGTTTGTTTGGGGTTGATAGTTTGTATGCCAAGCAAAAGAATTCACAGGCAATAGCTGGAACAATTATTAAAAACTTAATCAAGAAAATGTACAAAAGAACGACCAATATAAAGTCCACATTCCCGCATACCATTACCAAGCCAACCAATAAACCAGTAACGTATGCAAAAATCTTGATAAAACTAACAAAAGGGAAGTAAAAAACCTTCCACCGATGCATTAACGAAGCTGTTATATACTACAAAGCTATAAGAAAGTAAGAAATGGACCGGTTTCATTGTACGGTCGACAAGGCCGTTACCGCATGCCTTTTCACACAGACTGGAGCAGGGCCGCAGCTAGGGTGCAATTTATAAAACACTAACGGCCCGTCCCGGCTTCGCACGGGTGGAAAACCCGACGGTTACAATCACAACAAAAAAAGAATTAGCTGAGTCGGTCCAGCCGTTTTCAAGTTAGAGGCTTAGCAACACATTTAACGATCCATTTTTATATTATAGAAGATAGATAAAGGGCTATTGAAGGAACACCTTAAATTTCAGCTGGCACGAGTCTGACAGAACCCTTCTGCTCCACTCAGGTCGAGAGGATTACTACTCATTTGACGATATAACTACGTTACAAAGAAGGTTTGAACTATTGGTGGGCAGTGGGGGTTATAGCTAGGGAATTGGTAACGATCAGTTTGAAATTGAGATTAATTAAGAAACCGGTGGTGAATGAATGTGACAAATGGTTCATTCAGATGTCACTGCTGTTTCTTTGCATATTTTTTTGTTGGTGGGCAGTGGTGGTTATAACTAGGGCATTTGGGAACGAACAATTTGAAATTGAGAGTAATTAAGAAACCGGTGGTGAATGAATGTGACAAATAGTTCATTCAGATGTCACTGCTGCTTCTTTGCATATTTTTTGTTGGTGGGCAGTGGTGGTTATAACTAGGGTATTGGGAACGTACAATTTGAAATTGAGAGTAATTAAGAAACCGGTAGTCAATGAATGTGTCAAATGGTTCATTCAGATGTCACTGCTGTTTCTTTGTATTTTTCCTCATATTGTGTATTATAAAAATGCAGCAAAAACTAATTAAATTAAAGTAGGGTTTTGCATTTTATTGTAGGGCATTGCCCACCGATACCTCCCTAGTTACGGCCCTGGACTATGTGGTGTTATCAGAAGGACGTATCGTGACAGGCCCAGTCTCCCTTCTAGGAATGTTTGAAGAGATGGCTGCCAACACGGAAGGTTTGCGAATTGTTGATGATTATTATTTATTTAAATGGTGGTGCTATGAATAATGTATTGGTAATAGCTGAATTTGAATAAATACCGGGAATTGTGATATTTTACGTGTCCAAGGGAATTATGGATGAAATTGAGTCTGCAGATATGCTAATCCAAGTAAATTAAGAAACCGCACTGGGCCCGCGTTGTGGATTATGGCCCAATCCCTCTCATAGGGAGGTCTGTCCTGTGTCCCAGCAGTGGTAACATTAATAGCTTGATGATGATGAGTGAATAAGCAATAATTGGCCGAATCTTAACTTTTATCACTCGAAAGTTCACAATAGCTTTGCTTTCTCACAACGTGTGAACAATATCATTTTGACATTACTATATGCAAATAAAAACAGTAATAGCGTCGCATTATGGCACTTTCTATAGCTATTAAGTATGGCTGCAGTTGATGAGCCTTCATTTATCGTTTGAATCGTTCTTAGAAGTCATGGAGAGGATTTCTAAACTTCTTTGGTATGTTTGAGGTTTGAGGGGATGATGTATCCTTACTTATTTTGATACGAAAGTTCAAATATTTGGATATTGGATGGATAAATTCAGATCAGACAAATAAAAACCATATAGCCAAAGATGTAAGTAAGTGGTAATTTAAGTGACTACAATGAAAAAGAAAAAAAAATCGTTTGATTAAATATTTATGATATTATTTAAATAATTTAAATATCTTATAACCTTATAGTATCTTATAACTTATCATCTAAAAAGTATTTACGCTATTCTGGGATCTCAAATACTACGGATTTCTTTTATTATGGCACTATTTATTCATGTTACAGTACCTTTAAATTATTAGTTTAAATTTTAACATTATAAATATTTAATCAAACGATTAGACTGATTACAAACTCATTTATCTTTCACACCATCCGTCCACCGACTACATGTCGAATATATTTAAATAACTCGATTAAAACTCGTAGCCCAATCATGTAAATTAATCGATACTAGTCGGAATCGATTTTATTTGACACTTCCTCTGTGTATCGATTAGCGTCCATTCGAATTGATTTAATCGAACATTTGATAAGAATTATGTAGGGCTGATGTTATCTCGATCTAATGTAATATTTAATCAATCTTTTAATGGTTTTAAATTGTTATATTTCAAGTATTTATTCAGATAAAATAAAGTCTTATTTTTTAAAGTGTAATTTGAAAATGTTGGTGATTGCAGTATTATTATTTTTTCGTAGGTATGGACATATTTCCCGATTTTTTTTTTCTTTTATAATCTGAAACCAACACGTCTTCATGGTAGTTTAGTTACTAATAAAATATAGCCCATACCACAAGAACAATATATCTGTCTACTGTTAAAAGAATTTACAAAATCAGTTCAACAGTGCCAGAGATTACCGTTTGCCAAACAAACTCGCAAGCTTCCCTAGCTATCAAACTAGCAAGCTTACATTTACCTCTTTGTATTATTATAGATAGGAAACACATTATTAAAGTCACAATGATAATATACTCTTGTTCAAGCAAGTCTGCCGCTATTTCTATAGTATAATGTGGGTACTTGTACGTCCAATACGCAGTTGTAATTGTCCGTTTTCCCATCGGAAAATAGTATACAGAACTCTGCTTATGAACTAAGCTGGCTCGGCGGCCTTGGACATTACAAGTTAACCGCCATTTTCCCATTAATGTTTTGATCTTATAGAAAGTGAAAAATACATAACGTAAAATGGTATTTTAACAAGATTATGTTACGATTTTAATCTACATAAATAGTAGTATGTCAGTGTACAGGATGTTGTTTTCTGTAAGACTTGAGAACTTAATCAAAATGGAATTTATACAAGATAGTATGAACGTTAACGAAGAAAGGCGTAACGACAAGACGTTAAAAATGTATTGGTTTGATATCATAAAACTGTTTTTTTCGTGCTTAAATCATCAAATAAGTCCTCCCACTAAGGGCGGGACGAGAGACAATCAGATTTGTACTGACTAAGATCCACGGTGATCCTTCAATAGTCATTTACGTTCCAGAATCACGATTACCTAATGAGACAGTCCAGTTTGAAGTACATAAACGAAGTGATTTGAGAGGAATTTCCATGCCTGTGTCCAGGCACTTTAGCTATTCACAAATCATCATCATAAAATTAAGTAATAAGAGATTCCATGTAATAAGAGTTTAGCCTATTGTCATTAACTAGGCACTAGACCAGTGGCAGTTTCTGTTACTGAGAAATTCCGGGTAGAAAAAAAACCACTAACACTTTACGCGACCTGGAAATAGTACCCAGGACCATTTTTAAAAAAAGCTCGATATTTCCGAAAAGGCTCTCTTGTCTATGAAAATAATATCTGATAATTTCAGTCCAGTTTCATTCACCTTTACCATAGACTATCTGCATGAAATATAACCCATTTATGAATAATGGAGGGTTATGAATCTTTTGCCAGACACACACGATCGAACCCCGGATGCTGCGGCGGGGTGTCGGACACTGCGGGGAGTGTCCGGACATTGTGGCGGGCAGCATTGTCTGACATTACAGTGTCTGATATTACAAGGGGTGTCAGACATTCAAATATTCGTCGATATGCTATTATTATTTCAATAACTGTCAGAAGCACCTGCTACTTTTATTCAATGGCACATACGTTTTTAATATTGTAATATTAAATGGTGGTTTCATAGGTAAGCAGGTGTTAATAATTTCAGGGAAATGCATGACATTTTCTTTCCTCAACGTTTTATCCGGGACACCGTGATATTTAAACGCAATGGGCAACCGAATATACAGGGTGTATTCTTAGTACCTAAGAGTCCTTCAACCAATCCCCCGTTTTTTATTAAAACCTCAAAAAAATATGGAAGCCTCAGAAGATTACGGAATTATGCGGGTCGTGGTACTGTCTAAACAGGTTACCGTGGCCCTGATACGTAAAGAGCAATGGACGGAACCCGGTGAATTTTACCCAGTACATGTCAATAAACGGGAAGCCTGTAAAACTTACGAAACAAAATATGTGTATGATGTAATTGTTACTTTATTCTTAAACGACTATTTATAGTCTTAAGTACCTACAAAACATTTCACATCAGATTGGAAAAGATTTTATTGATCGTAACGTAAAGATTAGTAAGTACTTGTTACCTCATCAATTACGAATTGAATACCTTACTACACTAATTAAGCTATACAAAAGAAACTTCAAAATAAGCTAAGCTCGGTAATCCCTCAGAAGTGGGTAAATAGGCAAGAGAAGGTACTTATTTAATCACCAACAAGTCATATAAAACATCGCAATTAAATCTCACGTACACTAAACAAATATTTTGTGTAAAGAATATAAAAATCGCTAATAAAAAAACACGTAGACACCAATTTTCGCAAGTGACCGACAATTACGTAACATTACGCGTGTACTTCGTAAGGTAAGGCTGGTTGCACACTTGCGACGAAACCTTGCGTTTTAACATGTATGAATTGAAGTTATCCAATAAATCAACAGTTTTACAAGTGTCAAACTGAAAGGACTCATTAGCTGCATGTTTTTAAACTTTTAATATGTATCTTATTTTTTTTATAGTGCCAAAATTATAAAGTCAAAGTCAAATCATTTATTCCAATTAGGCCATCAAAGAGGCACTTTTGAACGTCGATTATTAAAATTAAAGGTAATAGGAAGGGATGGGATTGATTCTACACCCAATCGCAAAGGTAGGTTGTATGGAGAAGAATGGGCAAGAAACTCCATATACATTAAACTATGACAGTCACGTGAGATAAATATTGACAATCGTTTTGCGTATGGTTCACTGTTGACAACGATACAATTAGACTGTCCCCTCCTAATTCAATTAAATCGAATACTGCCAGTATTTGATTTAATTGAATCGTGGCGCTATCAACACTCTCACAAACGACGAATAAAGTTTCGGATAGCTCAACAAAATTGATCTTAGAGTCCGCGCCACTACTCAAGTCCTTAAGACGCGATCATTTTTAAAAAGAAGTAATTACGGAGTTTCTTGACCATTCTTCTTCATACAACCTATCTTTGCGAATGGGTGTAGAATCATTCCCATCCCATCCCATTTCATTAATTGTAATTTATGCGACGTTTAAAAGTGCACCTTTGATGGCCTAATTGAAATAAATGATTTGACTTTGACTTATTGCATTAAAAATGTTAGAATTTTCCGCAGGTCATGAAATCAATTAAACTTCTGTCATTTCAGTTTAATTAGACAAAAGCCATCGTGTATTAACAGTGATTTTATTAACAAACCTAACCATTTTTAAGTACTTGCTGAGTCGTCAGTGTGACGGGAGTCTTATCGTCACCGAGATGTCAACTCATTGCCGAGTGCGTGCTAAGAGTCGTGTGTAAGACCCGTGAAGGTCGCAGGTATAGGTGAGTGGCTCATAAATAAATGCCCTCATTTGTTTAATGTGTATAATTATGTGTACTTAGCGTTTGTATGAATGAATCATTCGCTAATTTTAGAAGCATTAATGAAGGCTGTTGAGGTTGTAGTGCCGTAGATAATTACGGCTGTACTTATGAACTTAGATCACAGTATTATCTTCGTGCCCTTATCCCAATAAATTTGTGGACAACGGAGTGCTTATTTCTAGCCTGAAAGCTTATGTCAACGACGATATATTACTAGACTCCGCATGCACGATCTAAGGAACAAAAACTATTCTGGCAACTCGCTAAGCTACTCGTAAGCGAGGGGGACGGGGTACTGTGTTGTGATTGGCTAACTCAAGATCTGTTCCGTCTTAAGCTATGTTTACGGCTCACAGGAGTGGTCGAAATAAGACGGATATAAGACTTTTTTGCCTAATGTGTTGACAGACATCGTTCGCCTGTTATTAGGAGTCTAGTAATATATCGTCGTTGGCTTATGTGTAGGTATATATCTAAATCTACTATTATGTATAGGTATCTTCCCACCGTTTCCCTGGTTTTGGTGATATTCTTCATTCATACCTAAAATATAATAAATAAGAAGAATTATTTCATATAAGTATCTCTTTCAGCCATGTTTTCAGAAATCACTCGGTTTCTCGCCAAATTGACTTCGACTTATATTATAATTGACTTCAATTGATTGATCCTCGATTTTTCTATCTTCTACTACTTTAAGTTATTTTTTATATAAATTTAGATAAAAGAGCAACTTTGCATATCTGCAAGTTTATGAAATCCCTAATTTAATAACTTCTCATCAAAGGCTATTTTTCCCACGCATTCGTTTCACGATCGCTAATTCGAGTATTTCACATAGTTTCTACCTCAAAACACTAACTAAACAATAGAAGATTTACGTTTATTCAACAAAACTCATTACCACGTCAATAAAATACGAACATAAATAAATAATTTACAACAAAACATAATGAAAGTTTACAAACACTTGGACAGCCTGAATTGCTTGCACTATCGTTATGTGGTTATGGCGATTCCAATTAGACGATATTTTGTACTTATTGACCATTCAAACAAATCAGGAGTATTGTTCCGTTAAAATGTAGGTTTGTTTGTGATGCAAGATCTCTGTAACTGCTAAACAAGACGCATTAACATACGTGCGATATACAGGTTGAATTTTTCAACTGGGCTTGGATGGCTATCTTCGAAACTATGAGGAATATCAAAAAACGTTGAAAGGAGTTTCGAGGCCGATTTTGACGAAAACTAAATCTGCATCATTGGATTTAAAAAAAAACAATAATCCTAGCCAGGACTCGAACCCGCTGATTTTGGAAAAAAAAACACACCCTGTATTATTACGCCATTCGATAGTGTTGCTAATAAGGATCAAATTCCGGGAAGTAATCATAAGGCCTCGAGACTCCTTTCTACGTTTTTGATAATCCTCATAGTTTCGAAGATAGCCATCCACGCCCATTTGAAAAAATCACCCTGGATAGTATATATTTCAAACAGAATTCTTCCTCAGTCTAACCACACTAGGGGTAAAAGCTTCCTTTTATTTCTACAAAAAATACTACACACATTGCAGCTCTTTCCCGGGTCAAACGAAATAAAAAAAAACTGCTGGCTGGAACCGCAAATGTAGCCCAGACTTAAAGAGTTTTTAACTAAAAGAGGTTTTTTATCCGAAGTATTAGTTTAGTGAGCAAATATTGAGATGGTTGAAAGCTTTGGCTTATGCATACTTGTTTAGTAATCTAATTACTGTTGTGAATTAGCATGTTTCTTTATTGAAGTAGTTGTGCTCTTAACTGAAGTAACTATTAATTAAAAAAGCATGTTAATCGCCATCTCACTATTCATCATCATCAGCTGTAACATCTGCTCAGTGCTGGACAGAGACCCTTTATTAGACCACCATAAATCATCATCTGTCTAGCCTTTTCCCAACTATATTGGGGTCGGCTTCCAGTCAAACCAGAATGAGCTGGATATCAGTACTTTACATGAAACGACTGCCTGTCGGACCTCCACAACCCAGTATCTCGGCAATACCCCATGGTAAGATATACCCCGTGGTTGTCAGACTTTAAAGCTTCTGACTAACAGAAACGACCGTCAAAGATCTACAAATGACAGCTGGGACCTACGGCTTTACGAGGCACGGAGGGAACATGCTATGACAGATGGTTACCCATCTACAGACCAACCTTGGCAAGTGCCAACCCGGAAGATCGACGAACCACATATAAAGCAGATAAAGTTATAAGACAAAAATAAAGCTTTTACACACAGAAACATGGAAACCAAGCAGAAAATGAAAACTTATCACTTTTCGCGGCGAAACCGCACTAACTACCCGTAGTGTGCAAACAGCGTTATTATCCCGGAAAAATAAGCCGCCCCATAAACAAACCTACGCAGAAAAGCGCGACTAACTAGCCAAACGAATGTGTACTGGAAAGCTGGGCTAGCTATATAAATAACTCTGTCAATAAATTAATACTAATAGCTTCAAGCGCAGTGGATAATTTACTTAACGTCCCCTAAAGGCTTTTGCACATAAGTTCCAGAACAGGGGGAAATTGAAGGAGAAGTGTGTCGAAAACATAACGACAAAATAGTAGATTATTTTTGAAATTGTGAAATAACATATTGTTAAAAAAAACTGCTGTTTTAAACGAGGAAACTAAACAACTATAAAAGATTTTTAAAATCTTGCGCGAACTTCTCGAATGTTTCTAAAACTTGCGGGATCAATCGTGTGGTGTACAAGCCTTACTTTGTATTAATAAAATGAAATATAAATGTTAATTTCAAAAAATATACTTAGAGTTAACTGTTTCTTAGTAGGTATTCTAATTGAAATATTGCATACATAATGTCATTGATCGGCTCAATAAATTGACGATCTTGAAAAGATTTCAGATGTAGAAGAACTGGTTTGTATTATGTATCTCCAGTCCAATAATTATTAGGAAACAATAAGTCACCATTTTATGAAATGCTAAACATTTTGCTGCAAAGAGAAAACATGCCAGCATGAAAAATAACGATAATCTCTTCTGCATAACAAGTAGACATAAAAACAGTTCTGGCTTCCCATAATTCAGTCTTACCGGTCATGATAAAGTAAGTAGTAATTAGGAAGTTATCGCTAAAGAAAAGTGTCGTGAGAATTATGTTAGTGCAGTAATAACGCATATATACGATGTGTTAATGAATAAGTCTAGTCAATATTTTATGGCATTTCATACAAAGACGTCGTAATAAAGATGTTTCTTCCTTATTCGAAATTACTTTTCCACAATTGTTTTGGTTGTGGTGTTTTTTTGAAATAATTATGAAACTACAAATTTTAAAGTCACTACAACAAACAATATTGTTGCTATTGTACTGTTTGTTGCAAATTTTCAAAATGATACTTTACTAACAATAAAATCAGTGTTCACTATCTATTTTTTGACCGAAACCCGAACTTACAGAATGATCCGCATTTCTACAAGAACTTTCAACGCGATATCTAACATAACCTTTTCTATAGCTTATGTCAATCACCCATACTTACATATTGTTTTTATTTTTATTTGTTTTTTATTTTTGGAACCAAATATTTACTTATTTATTTTTAAAATGTCACTTTGTCCAGTTCATCTGCATACATTTATCATTGTTTATAGACACATCTACATTGCCCAGTGACCACATATCAAAAACCAAGAGAAAATGAGACACAATACGACCATAATACCAATACTTTTCACTCAAATAACAAACATATCCGCAACGGATACAGTTAACCGATCCGACCGCCATTTCCCACAGCATTACATGACCACAATTACGCAGACATGATCCTTATGCCATTACATAAGGTATCACTTTGGCATGTACCGCGGTTACGCGGAATTCCTTTGTCATACATAGACAAGTATGAATGATGAATGAATGGAAATTATTTTACGTCCAACGGTTATTTGTTAGGGATTAATTGAATTTTGTTCGTGCTTTCATATAATGGAGATATGACATAAACTTTCCTTAGCATATAATAATGCTTATGCAAACAGGAGATTTCAATTTTGCTGTCAGCTGTGTTTACCATGCAGTCTTCGTCTAAAAACTAATAAGTCTGATAATATTTAGTTGAAATGCGATTATCTTCTCAAAGCATTGGTATTGGTACAATAATCATAATTTCTGTAAAAATATATAGTTAAAATTATGTTTTGATTTAAAATACAAGGTAGAATATAACATGACGTCTATACAAAAATAAATAAACGAATTCAGATAGAAATTCATCATGTATAGTGCTTTACTTAAGTGCAACTCAAAATTTGATGAACCAGCGATTAATTTTTAAATTCAATTCAGATTCAACATTCAGAGACTTTAAGTCATTACTAACTGAGCCCCAACTTCATGCGGGCTTAAATTTTTTATATTTACACCTTGAATTTTTCGAAATTTTTCTTACTTAAATCTTGACATATCAAAAACGAACCCAACAAAAAAAGAATTATAAAAATTTGGTGCAGCCATTCGAAACTTATGTGCGTACTTTGTAGCATGTAAAGGTAATTAATCAACAAAATTTCCCTACGAAAACATCAAAAATCGAAAGATAAATCAATAAAGGCCTTCCATTCCACCTGCTACCCGTTGATTATGTCAATACTCGCCCAAAGCGATCGCCTCTGTCCAGTTGAAATTGAATTTTCAGGCAGACGGGGGCCCAATTGATGGAGACTGGAGTGACCATCTGATCCGCAGCTGTGTTTTGTTCGGACGAAGCTGATTTTATCGGTAGAAGGGTAATGAATGCAGGTGAATTGTCAATGGAGCTTTTATTGATTATGCATGTACTAGCTGTTGCCTGCGGTTTCACCCGCTACAAATCCCGTGGGAACATATATATCGGGATAAAAACTATCCTATGTGTTAATCTAGGTTATAAACTATCTGTGTACCAAATTTCATCCAAATCCGTTCTGTAGTTTTTGTGTGAAAGAGTAACAAACATCCATCCACACATACAAGTAGTAGGATATTTGCTGTTCTACATAAATAATGTAATGTATAGTACATACTACGCGTAACAATAACCATCACGTCTGTAATTCCTGAAAGGTAAACTCGTGAGAGGTCGCGCGACATATAAAAACGGTACCTGGAACTTTTATAGGAAATGGGATACAAAGTAGTTACATTCATACTCTGGGACACGTCGAGCTTCATGGTCTCGGCCGTTTTCTAGTGGTCGCCACTTTTTATTCTGACTTTCAGGAGTTACGGTGGATTTGGCATAGTGTGGTGTCATTGTCCGAATAAGACAAAAGCTCCACTCAAGATTCAGGACTCGTTTGATGATTTTTACATTCACAAAAAAGATTAAGTACCTATATCAATTAAATTATGTATGAATTCTTAATGCTCGTTAAAGCGTTACAACTGTTACTAACCGGAACTATAATAATTCAAAAAACAACAAGATGCAGAATTAATAGGTACAATTCAAATTGAACAGCTATTTAGATTTTAGTTACGATACCATTTCTCTCTTTAAACATACATACAATATGACAACGCCATCGGCAATTCTATCAAACAATATAAACAACTGGACGCAAGTATGATCAATCACACACTAGTATGATTGAACTAGCTTAAGTCCGCGGCTTCACTCGTGTTTATAGCTAAGAATTATCGCATGAGGCCTTTGTAGGGACTACTAGCTGTACCCAAATCATTGCAGAATCATAATCAGTCTATAATGTTCCCACTACTAGGACACAGGCTTTCTCTCTACGGGAGATAACAAACAGTAGTGGTATGCACTGAAAATTGTACATCTTTTTGGGATAGTTAACTTCGTAGGTATTCATAATAGCATCTCAATCGGTTCTAGGGTATAGAAATCGATTTTCTTTGTGGTAAGATTATCAATCTCTTTTAATTTTGGAAAATCATTAAATGAGTCCTCCCGTCCTGGATGGAGCGGTACTTAGGGACTGACATAGTTGAACTGACAAAATATAACCTTGTTCCTTTAATAGTCCTTTCCAGGGCTGCGGTGACCTCTTAATACATTCTTATGAGCCCCTTAAATGCAAGCTTACAAACAAACCAACTAACAAACTTCTACTCTTTAAAACATTACTATTGATAGTTGCAAATATGATCAATAAGCGATACGTCGTGTTTGTAATCATCACAATTTATTGATTTAAATTATCAGAAGGATGATCGGCATACAATCAATAGTTCCTTGTCATAAACATGTGTAGACACTAGAAAGTTTTGCATTTTATAATGAATATTATTCAAGATATAATGATTTATGTAACTATTGTGTCCTTTTCATAATCACGTGGGTTGCAAAAGAAGGTTTTATCTAGAAACTTGTAATTCATTGGTCCATACATTTTGGGTTGCCACTGATTAATAAGTCATATTGGTGTCTTGTCAATGACAAATATGTCTTCTATAGTTCAAGTCCAAATAGAGATTATACAAATCGAATAACTAACAGAAAGTTTGACGAAATGTTACGTAAACAGAGCACAGATTATGAAAAAGTAATATCATTTTAATATAAAATAGTATTTTGTCATTTTTTCACAATACATATCAAAACGTTCTTTTTAAAATTACTTTCAGCAATCCAGGAATAAAATAGTTCTTTGTTTCTAAGACATGCAATCAGCAATTAGACATTTTTAGTCCCACCGTAACTGCTAACTTAAAAACTTCCCAGACGCTCGACTTGGCAACACCAGCATAATTTTAAATAATGGCAACACCGCGCTCACCCCGCTGGGAGCTTGCATACTGATTACGTCCAATAACTGTCAAGATTACAGTTATTTTTAACACCTATTATATTACAAAATAGGCTTCTGAATGCGTGAAGTAAATTTTTTACCTACGACAAACGTAAAGCCAATTTATTTTGCTCCGAAATCATCGATTTTCAATTAGTTTTTCAGTTTCGCGCCTATTTTTTTGCGTCATTCAGCTTAGAGTTGGGATGTCATTTTGATTCAACATTTGACAGCTGGTAATCGAATAAGGGAGTTTGTATTCGATTTGACAATCAATTGACAGTTATATAGGTATTAAAGCTATAGCCTACACAAATGTTGTTTTTAGGTTATTTTTCTTTGAGAAACTTTACTTTCGCTTTGGTTCATTGTGGTGGCTTGTAACATGACTAATCGACATATTTACTACAAAATTTTATTTAGAAAGAAATTCTAGACAAATTCGATTGAGAGAAATATTTTTTTTTCTATTTTTTCAATTAGAACCAGAAGTTCCTGAGATTAGCTCGTTCAACCAAACAAACAAACTCTTCAGCTTCGTTATATTTTTTTTTAGAAATAATACAGTGAGATATTATTAGAGCCGTTGATATAGGTAATGATTGGGACGTCTATCTTATAACAGGACATGAGGGCTTCTCGACTTCGAGATTAAAAATCTTCTATTTCGTTTTTTACGTCTGCGAGGATCGAATATATTGCTGATATGTCTACACCAGACGTCAGTGGCGAATGATATGTCTGGATTCTTATTTGTTGAGAACTCCTTTTTAAAAAAAGAACGTTCGTAATTCAAATGTTTTTTTTTCTTAAACACACACCATTCAACCAACTGGCTATGAGTACCTCCTTGATCGATTATTCAACGATAATTTGAATATAATCATTTTAATTTTGAACTGACATTCCAATTATTTATATGACCATAAACAGTCATCGATACAGATTTAATTGCCTGGCAACACCAACGGCAATTTGTTCAAAAATAAAAACAATTTACGAAATTCATAATAACCTTTTAGTATTAAAATGTTGCACGATTTTGGAACGCATTTAGGTGGTAGGTATTAAATTAAATATCACTTGATCGCATTACCGTATGCAGTAGTTAAGGTATTTCGCCACTTAACGGAAGAAAGTAAAAGTAAACATTTTGGTTTACTTTTGAGTTTAATTTAAGTCCGGTCAAGTGTGAGTCGAGTTTGTAGAGGAATATTTTGTACCTTTACTTTTCAGAAGATGTGAACATTTGACACAAACGTTTTGCAAAGCCAGTACGCTTTTCGAAACTTTTCCAATATAATCCAATATGTAGGTACAGTCAGCATCAAAAGTTGCTGACCACATTCAGATTTTTAAGCAACTTTTGATGCCGACTGTACCTATGATTCTAAAATAGATTGATATAGTTTCTAAGTATCTAAATAAAATAGTACATTTTTGGTACAATTCATTTATTTTAGCGTATTGTTGTAGATATTAGCTGTTAATCTGTATGACACACTTAAAAAAATATTGTACAACCTTTCCAAATGTAAAATCAACGCGTGTGGTCAAAATCACACGATGAAAAAACCGTTCTTTAAGTACGTTTTAAAGTAAGATTCAAGTTGAATATTGTTTTAACTTATTCAGATATTTTTTGAGATAACTTGGAAGGAACGTGAAGCCAATATTTTTGACATTTAGTGCAAAAGCTTACGAGTATAGCAGTTCCAAACGATAAAGTTACTTAATAAATCAAAAATTTTAAAGGCAATCACAGATACGTTTGTTTTTGAACGGATATTTAAATGTCATACTTTAAACCGTTTTTTTAAGCACATTTTAAATTTTATTTCGGTTCTAGACGAGAGTCTATTAAAGCATTAAGTACCTACCTAATAGATAAATCGAGAAAGTGAACTGTTTTTAGACAGACAAAGAATGAAATGAACTAATTTAAAAAAACCTAAATTTTAAATCCTAAGTTTTTAACAATTAAACTTAAAATTACTTTAAGTTTTCCCTTACGTTATTTTCTCTCATTTCAAATAACATTCCCTTTTAAACATTTCCTGTTTATTTGTCATAATGGCAGCCAACCATTCAAATCTTAGTAACTTCACGTTGAAGAAAATTATGCAATCGTTTCGAATTGTTAGTCATTCATCTATAGTTACTACAAATCTCGTATTTGTAAGGAAACTAAAAGAATAAGTTCCTAGTTCCTTTTAGACAAAACAATCCAATTTATCTTAGTTTATTCAATTCAGAAAGAGATTGGACGTGAAAGTAGAATATTAATTTACGTTTGGCATAAAAGCTTGCGTATGCTGCGATATACCTTATACTAAGCTTTATCTAAAGTATGTAAAACTCATACTCCAGAATCAGAATCAGAAAAGGAAAAAATGCTTTATCAATAAATTATCAAATGTAACGTACAACTTATTATTTTTACTCCAATCAGACTGATATTCCGTTTGGTGAGCAACTGTCCGTTGTGTTGTGTTGGTGAGCTATTGAACAGTTGGTGAGCTATTGAACATTTTAATCCGAATAAAATTTGCCTATTTTTGGATGACATCATAGTGGGTCCCAACTGACCTTAGATATAGATAGTATTTTACACCTAATTTTGACCTTTAGGCTGAGGCTACACTACGCAGAAAACGCAGAAGAATAAAAGAATGCTCACGTCTTCTGGCTACAGTGATAAAACGTGTAACTCGCAAATCGCTGCCTGATGTAGCATCAGCCTTATTATCATAGTATGAGGTTTATGTCAGAGGTAAAATAACTGTAAAAGTAATAGCTTTGTAGATAGCGTCCACAGAAAATAACTGTCATAATTACAAAAATATAATTATTCACCAAAAAACATTGCCGTGCCCTAAAAAAAGCTAACAGTAAAAAACGAAAACATCCACGAAAGGACAAAAATATTTGGCACATACGTCCTTTTGTAACTCAATGTCAAACTGTATATCGGTTTAATTATCAGAGTCACGTAGTAATCACAATGCGTGGTAACATCTAAACAAATTAGCATACACATTGTGGGCATATTTTGCATAATATTTTAATGGGGAGCCTTCAAATTTGTATGATGTGATGTACCGACAAAAGATGCTTCTTGTCTCTATGTTAAATCAAAGAAGGCTGTACTTGAAGCAGGTTCAATCTATGTAGATAGGTTGTTAAGAATGGTAGGAAGTGTATCTTAAAAATAATATTGTAACTAGCCGATTTCTATACGTCTTCCGTGTAGAGTAGGCCGATTTGAGAAACAATGTCCACTCGGTATCGATTGATGTCTTAAACTTGTTAGCAGTTGTTGTGCGTATTATTAATTATTCATGGTGTAACTCTACCAATACCAAAATAGAGAGATGTAGGGGATGGGATTCAAATGGAATCAATTCAAAGAAACTGCTAAATATGTACGACGACTCTCGATTCTCAACCCTGGTTTGCTATCAATATTGTACAGCGAAACAATTTTTATACACTGTAATTTTTTATTTAACAATAGGTTCGCGTTAGACCCTATCTCGCCTGACGGTAGCGAAGATGTGTTCGACGGTGAAGCACGCTTGCCTAGAAGTAACCTATTAACTCTTGACTTGAAGACTCTATGGTAAGCTTATGGCTACAGCTTGCAATGATCTTTGCCTCTTTAGTTATCATAAAGCAGAGTCCACTTATGACCTACAGGCTTTTATCTGCATGATTGAGTGACCCAAAATCCACCATAACGGCCCAGTGATGGTTGATAAGAACAAACAGACCAAGATTAATTTTTCTAAAGACCAAAACAACACTGAATCATTCAATCAGTTCCCCAGCACACCTACTCAAAACTTAATTAGTTATCGACTGTATAATTTTCCAATAATTACTTTAGTAATTAGGCAAGCCGTTACAACTGCTCAGGATTCTTGAACTAAATGACTGGCTTCGTTATAGCCGCCCTTGTACAGATACCGCCACGTTCATACCTATGTTAAGGTTGTCTAAAAATAACTTAGTTACACAGTAAATAAATAGTCGTTTCGTATGAGAAATAATGAGCGGTTTTGACGTCCCTTTTCCGTTAAAAAAGACGTTTTTGTAGTGGTAATGTGTTATTAATGATGTCATTTAATAAGCATGTCATCATTTCTGTGTGTTTCCTGAGTAAACAGTTCTGGCCTTAAGTAATTAGTAGTAATTTTATAATGCGTTCTATGTTTGCTATAAAGACATAATATTTATCATCAATTTAGTGCTATTCGAAATGCATCAGCCGAAGAGTGAAAACATCAGAAAATTGTCGGTTCCTTATGTTTTGACTAAGTTAGGTCTTGATGAGTCATAAACTGGCGAAGTTCAAGCTAGGATCTAAGTTAAGCACATGGAACTGTCCATTAAAGGATAAAATTACTTATTTTAATTGAACATAAAGTCTATTTTAGGTTAATTATCTTTAAAGCCTCATTGTACCTATACTAGGTCCTATGCAACGCAATAACTTTATCATAATACCATCAACGTGCGTGTGGTCTTGGAATATTATGCTATTAAACTTAGCTCTAAGTTACATCTAAGCATGAACAAAACACAAGCCTCTTTTATGGCTGTTAAGAGAGTTTTATGCCATATAAACTTATGGCTATAACCAGCCATCAACTTTCTTCAAGGCCGAGGTGGAAAAATGCCTGTCATCATCAGCCATAACAAAATTTTACTTTTTTATGCCAAAAATAATAAATTCTTAGTAACCAAGTTACTCTAATCCTTCCTGCCGTAGGCTGTACGCCGGTATCGTGCGGTCCATGGCCCTCTATGGGGCCCCCGTGTGGGCCCTGAGCATCCGGACGCGACCACTGAAGTTGGTCGCATGCCAGAGGGTCATGGCTATCCGGATGATCCGGGGATACCGCACGATCGCCGGCGAAGCGGCCAACCTGCTTGCCGGATTACTACCCTGGGATCTGGAGGCGACTGCCCTCCAGCACGTCTATGAGTGGCGTGTGGAAGCGCAGCGCCGGGGCGAGCCACTGCCCACTGCCCACTGCCTCGAGAAGTCGAGGCGTGGCGGGAAGAGCTCCGGCGCGAGCTCAGGGTAGTATGGAGTGGACGACTGTCGCAACCGACGGCCGGGCACGCCGCAATCGCGGCGGTAAGACCCCTCTTTGAGGAGTGGCTGGAGAGACGTCACGGCGTCCTGACCTATCGCATGACGCAGGTCCTCACCGGACACGGAAGTTTCGGAAGGTACCTGTGGCTGATGGGAAAGGAGGAAACGCCGGGGTGTCACCACTGCGAAGATCGCCCGGAGGACACAGTAGAGCATACGGTGCAAGACTGCCCAGCTTGGGCAGAGCACCAACGTGTCCTCACGGCGGCGATAGGCGGAGACCTCTCGCGCCCGGCATTGGTTTCGGCCATGCTGCGGAGCGAGACGGAGTGGGAAGCGGTCGCCGCCTTCTGCGAGGCAGTAATGCTCGTGAAGGAGGCGGCGGGCCGCGAGAGAGAGAGGACAGCGTCCTCCCTCCGCCCCAACCGCAGTGGTGAACGCCCACGGCGCCGTACGTCGCAAGACGATCTCCGGCCACCGTAGGCGCGGGCATGCGGACAGCGAGTAAAGGGCAACTCGCTGTCCAACCATGGACCATGCCCGGGTCGACGGCGCTTCGTGTTCCACGCGCGCCTCAAAGAGCTGTCAGCAAAATGACGGGGCCCCCTCTCAGAGGGCCAAAGCCTGCCGGGGTCGCGGGACTTATTTCTATTACCGTGACCCCGGAACATAAAGGGCTACTGAAGGACACCGTGGATTTTCGTCAGTACAAGTCTGACAGTACCTCCCGCCCTGCCCGGGGTTGGAGGTCTCATTTGATGAATTTACCACAATAAAAAAAAATAAAGTTACTCTAATCCTGTATCGTAAAGTGCAATTGAAGGAACAGGGGGGGTATTACAACGTCTTAAAACCAGGCTTATTCCGGCGCGTGAAAGTGACAGAGCTATACAAGTAATCTAGCGCCATCTCGTTCACTCACTGGAACATGCCTGGTTTTAAGACCCCCACAGGGAGTATTTTAAGTCAGTAAGAGTCCAGTCCCTTCCGCTTAACTCATCTGATGATTTAACCAACCTCAAAAAAAAGGCAACTAAGCTTTTAATCGCTTTTATGATCACTTTTAATGGTTTTGAGACTATAAAGAACTTGAAATCATAAAAGACACAGTTATAAATATAAAAGGTCATAGTTGTTATTCTTCTATCCATAAATGAGGTGCTAATAGAAACTCATTAGAAAACTCGAAGTCATTAGTGAAGTACAAAGCTCACACTCCACTAGAAAATAAAAAACAAAAAGCTATTAGGCATTAGACACCTTATTGCACTCTCTATAACGACTCATATGATATAACAGATACAAAAACGAACCGTTTGACATTTAACAACGAGTAGTTACTTATTACATAAGCGCAAGCGGCGTCCTTGCAAGGCCGCGAGTGGGTGCGCGGGCGCATGACCAATGAACAGATTAGTTGTAGAAGGTGAACTAGTACATATGGGCTTATAAATAACGTATTATTTAAATTGTTTAATAAGTTGTTCTGGAGGTTTATGTTAATAAGGCTTAGATTTGTTTGAATGATTGTGACGGGCAACTGAATTTGAGAAGTCACAATCAGTCAAGAAAATCAGAATTGGGAAAAAGCAAAACCAGCGATTTATTTGAAAGCGATTTATTTGTTTCTGGAATCTGGTGTTGAAATAGCTTACTGATTAAAATAACAAATTGTCAATGTTTAAAAAGATATGGCAAAATATCATATTTCAAGAGATCCTGAAACATAGACAATTAGAAATTTATACGAATATATGACAAGACAAAAAAACAAAATCCGTATAAGCTATATCTGGAGTGGATCTGGCTGATAAGCCTTTTGCTGTTGTTAGTTTCCGTAATCATAGAAGAAGTTAGCAGAAATTACCAATCGATTTTTACAAACAAAACGTTTTGCAAACACGAAACTGCATTTTCTACCTTTTTTTTCACTCGGTAAAAACATAAAATGAGTCTACCAACCCAGGGCAGGTCCTGTCGAGGTCCTGTCAGACTTGCATGGACTAAAACCAATGTTCCGGTGGTGCTTCCTGATAGTCCCGCGACCCAGGTGCATTATCTACCTCGCTCTGAAGAGTGGACATAATTATTTTATTTATTAACTGATTGCTTGCCTTCGTGTTCCGACTATTCCTATTATAGATTATCTCTAATACGGCAACCATGCAACGCGCCGCCCGCCTGCGCGCGAGTGCTCGTAATTACGCCTTTGTTGTGCTGTTAATCGTGGGAAAAGGATGCAAGGTGCATTGATGAGACGGATTTAGAATTTGGAATAAGGATGTATATTCAATGTTAAAAAAAAGTTAACGATAGCTTACGGCAAGGAAAATTTAAAAATCGAGGCGTTTGACGATAAAATCGTACAATTTCCACGTTTTCCTAATGTATTTGTTACAACTCATTTTCAAGCATTTTCACAAAATCTTATTAATATTTCGATTCGCTTGCACATTCAATAAAAATCATGGACTACAATTCTACTACTCACGCATTTCATATTTAATCATAATTCTATTTACAAACTATCATCGAATTTAGATAACTCTTTTATCGACATCGATATCAAAATATCGACATTGCTACTCTTTTGGCGGCACTATTTTGACTTGTTTGTAATTTTAGCTGATTTATGATCTAGGCTGTGAAGTAGGAAGCTTGTTAAGGTTTATGCGCCTGAGTCAGTCTCATTGCAAGGTTGAGACTGATTAATCTTGAGATAAACTAGATTTGAGTCATATTTGGCTCAAACCAGGGTCTGGGATTATTGTCTTGTTTACTAGTTTTGTTGATACCTACGAAGTATATTTCGTTGGTTACATGTATGAGAATGACAAATTGAACACGCGAGATACACAAAATATTAGCTGGATTTTCGGAAAACTTGGAAGAAACTTAGTAAAAACTTTACTCTCACATTTGCTGTTCTATAAAATAACGACTCGTCCCGGCTTTGCATGTGTGCTAATATGTATGTATGTAAATAAATAATTTTTCTACTTGAATCGCTCTGCTTTTGAAAAACTTTTTCAAAAATCTATTTAACACAGAGCGAAGTTAAATGTTATAAAAACTATTTAGTTAATTCCGCGACAAAAATACAGGCTTGGATGCAAGATGCAGTCCCACCCTCCTGCCTGCATCCTTTCCTGCCTGTACATATGCATGAGGGCGGAACGTTGCTAGTGCATCCTGCATTCAAGCCTGGGGTTTATACATGGATTTTTGCAAAGTAAAGCATTATTCTACCTGTGTCACAATCGTGGGATTTTTAAAAGCTAAGTATGCTACATTGAGACCCTAATATCAACAAAATAATATTATCTAGCCAGGAAGATTATGTCACCTTATTACAATAAGTCTTTTCCTATTATTACCACAATGGTCGGTAGCCTGAAGCTAGATGTCTCATATTTGACGCAACTTTAAATCATGACATCACTATAATGGACTTTACAAAACTTCTTAGAAGCGATAAATGTTGTTGCTATATTATTATCCTTGATTCTGTTGCATAAATAAAAACAGGTTTTTGTAATAAATGACTAGGACCGTGTTTTATAGCAAATGATCATTGTGAAAAGCACTAAAGCCCGAACAATTAAATAGTTTTTAATAATTGAATCGTTTTTCTTTCCCTAAAAGACATAATCGAATTTGATTGGATATTGGATCTTACACAAAGGCTTCTTGAGTTAAATATAGTATTTTTATTTCAAAAATAATGACTAATGTTGATACAAAATACGTAGAAAGTCAAAAATGGGACGTCCAACTGAGTTCTTTTAACTTTTGGCCGCAATGGTTAAGCAGATATTTGCACACATACCATATCACTATCAAAAAACCACTACAAATAACATAAATTAAAACTTCCATGATCGAATGAAATTATACAAATCAGCCTTCAAGCGCTTTAAATTAAAGCGATGGGTTCCATGCAGCGATGCAGCGCGACGATAAGCGTCAGCAACGAGATCGTCAAAGAGTTTCGTTCCGCTTAATTTCCGCATCACAGACACACTATTATACCAGTTTCTCTGCACGATATTGCATTATGAATATTTTAATTATTTAGTATCAAAGGTCATCGGAATCCATTGCGGTTTGGCGGTGCATTTGGAGATCACGAACTCGCGGTGTAATAAAAGTTTTAGGTAGTTATTTCTGAAAAGTCTTACCTAAGATTTGTATTCGTAAACTAAGATAGATATATTTTCCCACAGATGCCTTTACAATCGTTCTTAAGAGTTGCTTTTTCCAGCCATTCCCTCAAAAAGGAGTCTAACTCGTCACGTGACGTTTTTTATAAAGAAATCTTCATCTCAGAGTCGATTAAGAAGTATATGTATTGAAAACATCTTATGAGCCTACCATTTATTTTAGTAGCCTATTAGTCTGGTAAAGGCATTTCAATTCTTTTTCCACATGTCTCTACACCTGACTATATGGATGCAGTCTGTATCGAAGAAGCTGAGCGCCACCTTATAGCTAAAATCATTACATCTAGGTACTCACCAAGCCCACAAATGAGGTAAGTCGGTGGCGGTTTGAGCACGGACCGGGCATAAGCCCCCCGCACTGTCTCCAGGGCTCTGGGGGCTCCAGCCACTAGGAGCAGCCCTGGTGACACGTAGCCAGCGTATCGCAGCTCCGCCGTGGCGGCTGCGAGTGCGCCAGCCCACCAGCATTTTGCATTCGCTGATAGAAAGCTCTGGAACAAAAGGAGAAAGAATTGTTAGAAAATTACATTTGGATGATTAAAGTAGTGACTCGACAATTGAAGAAAGAGCTTATTAAGCTCTATCTAAACATAATCATCCGCATAGCCTATTTCGAAATGCGTTGAGCATGTTTTCCAGTCTATCTAGATATAGCTGATTATTTACTTTACTAGAAGCGACTGCCTATCTGATTACCAAAACCCTCAATCCAAATAGATTCTGGGTTATGATACATCAATCTTTTTACACGTTTTCGTAAAAAACAACGCTAAAGTCGTCTTATAATGTACCCTGCGGATTGAAAGAACGAAAATGAAAGCTGTCTTCAAGTAAGATGCTCAAAGACTTCCTAAGAGATAAGTTTCGACAAAAATTACATCACTTAACTAAAGATGTAAAGGATAACTGCACTTCAATCAACTATCCAAAACCATTCATAACAACGAAGTAACGCCTCCCAATTTCCTCTATAAAATTAAATCTTCAAAATCCAGATTAGAGGTTGAGATTAAAACATTTAGCTAATTCAATTTGGTTAAATGAAAATGAAGAGAATGAAAGTATTCCGTTCAAATTGAACGATTAATAGATCCTTCTCGGGCACTTCAAGTCAACCGTTTTGGACTCGCGCCTTAATTTGTAACACTAATACTGACTACCGGGTCTGCTGGACCCTATGTAATTTTTTTTTGGCAAAGCTATTCAATAAAATGGCTCGATTAATAAACAAATTTATGATAGAAAAAAATGAAAATGGTACAAGAACAAATATGGAGCATGTCGGGCACTCAAAAATTAGGAGAGAGGAAGACGGCTGAGTTACTTTTTAATTAAATCAGTCAGCCGCGGACCTAACACACCTTTTAAGTCTATGGCACTCATACGCAGCGCTCTACCTGACTTGTATGATTTCATGTATTGACGTGCGCGTAGCGTAGACGTTTCGGTTAGAATTTGACCCTAAAACTGTCAACTGCCGCGCTACACTATCCTTGAAAGGTAGGTACTACGTACGGCAAAGTCACAAACGTCAAAATAAAAATATGAAGGGCTGGTCCGTTAGACCCAGCAACGAGTCCTGAAGTGTTGAACGTACTCTCGATACACAATTCCGTCATCCAAAGTCCTTGACCGGCACTCAAGTGCCTACTGGCATTTCGCTGGTTGCCCAACCGACGCTCTTTGGATCCTGCACTACATTGGTCTTGTGAAATGCATGGATAAGGTTATTACAGATAACGGAGAACCGCCATCGTGTTCCATTTTTAAATGGAATGCTTCGAATTAATTGAATTAAAATTAACTTGTTGAATGAGCGCATTGTTGATTTGGTAATGAATATGATGTCATTTGAAGGATTTTTGTGAGAAGGTTGGATTCCATTTTGTTTGGTTACTTGGTACTTAATAGTGAGGACGACAGCGGCCAAAATAGGTTAAAAAGATTGTGAGAAGTATGTTAGGTAACAAAAGGGTTGACAGGAGGGAATGGAAGACGAAAACAAATAATAAAGTTTTATTTTGCTGTAAACTTGTTACGATGACTATTGAGGACGGGAGGATTATGCGGATGGTGAATTTAAGTTCTTAGTAGAGGATACATAAACCTTAATGTATCAAGTATAACGGTTGAAGTTATCATACTTCTTACCTAAAATTACTTGAAGGACAATGAATGGATGTATAATTTATTACTCTATCACGTCAAAACAACTGAACGGATTTTGATGAAATTTAGCACAGAGGTAGATTAAGTTCTAGTTTAACACATAGAGCTACCGTTTAACTGAGAGTCACAATCCCGTGGGATAATCTAAGAGTTAAACGCGGGCGAAGTCGCTAGCACCATCTAGTCATTACATAATTAAAAGACATCTTTGCCTCGGCGACTATAAAAGCCTGCTGAAGTTATTAAATTTTCACTTTCCCATAAAGATAATAGATCAGCTGAGCAAATTAAGCAATAAAAAATAATATAAAGATTATTATCTACGTGAAATTGCCTACTTGATACACCTGATTCAATTTCTAACGAGAATGTTATGACATTATATTATGCCGCCAAATTGATTTAACACACATCATTATAATTTGAATAGCTTTTGCCTACGACATCGCCCAGCTCCGAAAATTCCCCACAAGACGGTTCAAAATGTATCTCATATTTTAGCTCTAATCACTGACTATCTTTGCGGACCATTTCATTAAAATCATTGAAGCCGTTTAGGCATGAAAATCTAGGTCGCGGGACTTATACCATCACCGTGACCCCGGAACATAAAGGGCTATTGAAGGACACCGTGGATTTTAGTCAGTACAAGTCTGACAGTCCCTCTCGCCCTGCCCGGGGTGGGAGGACTCATTTGATGAATTTACCACGATAAAAAAAGGCATGAAAATCTAACAAACTTTTTTTTTCGGATTTATAAGTAGGTAAAGGTGTAATTTAGCTATAATAGAAAAGGAATTTCCAAATGCCAACACTTTTCCGTAGAAAATAGAAACGATTATCGTTTAAACATTTTGATGGACAGTAGCTTTTATTAACTGCCCTACGGATTGTCTCAAAAGAGAAAACTTGTCTAAAGTATAAAGAGTAAATTGCTGGCTTTAATAATGATATTAGACCTAGTGTTCACTGATGGCACGCTACTACAATTTACTGGGAAAATTACTAGGATTTTTTCAGTAACTGGTTTGAAGATTGTAAAACGTGATACGTTTAAAAATAATAGTGTTATACGTTTGAAATTGGATAAAAATATTTATTTTTTAATTAATATATTTTAATATTAGTAAGTGATAAATTTAAACCGTGACAGAACTTTATGGCAGTGTGAAAGGTAACACAATTCCCAGTAAACAGTTACACAGAAAATCCAATAGTGATGTGGTAATGATTTTATACTAGTAATAAACCCGCGTACTGAATGTATTTTGCAACCAAAACTTTATTAAGATAGAAGTGATTAATTTATTCATTGATAAGTTTATTACTTCTAAAATTAGATAAGATTATGAAATATGAAAGGACTGTGAGAAAGATAATGAAGAATATAATGATTTTGATGACTAATCGAAAAATATGGAAGAGCTGCTTATAAATACTACAAATAAGTAAGTATACAGCCTTTGTACCCTATAGCCTGTACGTTTTTTTATCCTTTGTGACAATGTAAAAGTGCCTGATCTACTATTTGGAATACAAGAAATGTGTTCCGTCTAAATCAATAAGACCTCATAGGGCACGGTTCGGGTTTTAAGGATTGCATGGAAAAGAAACGAAAAGAAACTCCATGGTCACTTTTTTTTTTAATATTATAACATTATGCCAATTTGAATAAAGAACTAGCATAAGTCTCTAGTCTAGTAGAAGTCAAGATCTCCTACTCGTACTAAGGCACCAATGTGTACCCAGCCTATCATTATGTAGATTACAATTTTCCTAGGTGTGAATTAAATAAGTACTTCGTGAAAGTGGAGGCACTAGGTATCTCGGATACATTATAAGCTAGCACTCTGTGATTATATGCTTATTATATTGTCTCATAAAATTTTATCGCTAGCAAATGAGAATTTATTAAGTTACAATAAACTTTCGTGTGAGTGAATTATCTTAGATTGTTTAAGAGTAATATGTAATTAAGGCGCGTGCTTGAAATAGGTTGCCCAGTCGTAGGACAGATTTAGTTGTCTTTATTAAGGTGTGTCATTTTGGTATTTGAAGTCTGTCTATTTCCATTGAGTAGGTGCTTAGTTGGTTTTGGTTATTACTGGTTAGTCGATTAAAAGAGTTTTTAAATGTAATGTTTCTATTGTATCTTAATTTTGTTTTGAAGATTTTTTAAACCCATGTTAAAATTAATTGATTAATTTCTTTTTTTTATTAATTTATTTAATTTTTAATATTATATATTATTATATGTTTAATAAAAAAAATATAATTAATAATAATAATTTAAGTATTAAATTTAAAAAAGTTAAATTGAAAATGATAAGCAATTTATTTTCAAGTTTTGGCAGTGGTATACAGCTGCATCCGGCTAGGCTGGAAGTCGATCGCAAAATAGTTGGTTTCCCAACTACTTCTAGATAGGCAAGTCACTTTTTTTTTAAATTTTAATATTTTCAAAACAAAATTTTATAGAAACGAAGGGTAGAAAAACTTGAAAACAACGACAAAAATGAGACTTAGTCGTTTATACGTTTGTAATTAATTACTGGTTATTTAATATTCTTGAGTAAAACGCTTTATAAAAACATATGCAAAATTTTATGCTTGGACAGGTCTGTATATTTAAAAAGCAATAAATAAAATTTACAAGTGTATTTTAACGACTCAGTAGATCCGTTTGACTAGTCACGCCTGACATGTTAAAACATACAGTTTGACACCTATGGCAGTAGTAAGTACGTATGTTGACCTCAGCATGATGTCATCATAGACAACGCCAAAAATAACGAAAAAATATTTTATAGAGTCGCATTTTAATTTTATTTGTTGTAGTTAGGTAGATGACTTTTATTGTAGTCCTTTTTTAAATCACTGGATCTGTATCGTCATAATTTCTTGGCCTCTGGTAGATATCAAATCACTTTATTATCAGAGAACATGCATCCATATTGTTAGTAAAACTTAAAAACTAGTGTTAGTACAAGTACATGTAGGCATCTTATTAACCCCTAGAACTTCTTTCATGAAAGTTGAAGCGTATTTTTCATCTTTACCCTTTATATTAAATTTTACATACCTATCTTCTAACCATATAAACTAACATAATACTTTTTCACAAAGTTTATCCATTATTTCATCTGCCTCTACTATAATTTCTGTCATCTATATAGTATATAAACAATTAGTTAATTTACAATATTGGATTAAAACTGTCCACAAACACAGGTAAGCCAACGATTAATTTTATCTATGACTCCCAGATCATCAACATTGTCTTTGCAAACCATAAATACGTAAGATACACATGTCGCAAAAAGTTTCCATACTTATCTAATAACAATGCGAACTGTCTCATTAGGCGGGCAAAGTCGGAAGCAATGTCTTCACATATTGGACTTAGTGTTGGAACCAACATTGGTCGAGAATAGTATGGCGAAAGCTCGAATGCCAGCGTAAGCCTAAAATGCTAAGCCTTTACTCTTTTACTCTTATTTTAAGACTACATTCGATAAGGCACTACAGAATACAGAATCTTCTAAGTCTATTCCTATTTCGGCTATTATTAAGGTTGGCTTGCAGTTTTAAACTAGATGCAGTAGAATACCCGTTTTATATTATTAGGGAACACTACCCCTTATAAAGACTGGCTGTCAGACTGTTACTATCGTCAAATGTATTCAAATGAATCAATAATATTTCACAATCAATGACAGATCATTGGGTTGTTCTTATTTTGAAAAGGTACTGCCAATCGCACAGCTATAAAGCCTGTCAAACTCATCTCACTTTCATTCGCCAACTCCACAAACGTTCGCCAAACATTGGCCAGTGTTGGGACAATGTTACGTGTGAGAAAACTGAGAAATTGCACCCGCTATCGCCATCTTGAATCAGTGCGCAGATAATATACATTGTGTCATGGTCCGCTGCATGTTCCCGTGTGATGCGGCCTTAACCATTTCATTAAACATTTATGTGCAATTTTTTATTAAAATTGTACCTTCATTGCTACATGAGAAGTTGTTAAAACTGTTTCCTGCATTTTATGGTTTAATAAACAGGAATTCAATTTACCTTTGTTAGATTTTTGCCGTCTAGACAAACTAGGTAGGTACTGGGAAACCGGTTTGTTATGTCGTGTGTAGATTTTCAATTTACTTATGTTATTACAGAGACTATTTAGAAATTCGAAAATGTAGTCACCAATCTGACAAATTGAAATAAAGTTCGCGTACTACAACACCTTCGGCAATTTCGAGGTACTAAATTTTTCTAATGTAATTTGATGTCATGATAAAGACACTAGCGTCGCGTCAAAGAGTTATAAATGGTGGCGTTGACTCTACACGACAAAATCACAGCTCATTCCACGCGCGCTCCAATTTCAAATTCTTAAAAGGAACGCCACAGCTAATACATAAAAAAAACAATTCTATAATTGGCAAAGGAATTCTCACAAGTGGCCAGTTCCAAAAACTATTCTCGATTGCGCCACTCGCCGCTAAAAAGCAATCTCCTGTCGAAAGTTTATTTTTAGTTCCTTTTTCAAAATTACACCGCGTTCCATGATGTTTAATAGTTCTCATTTGGATTAACGACATGCGTTTCCTTTTCTGTCAAATTAGAGGAATGTCAAAAACAGGAAATGTAGTATAGGAATGAGATGGTTTAGATTTTCCGCGTTGTTAGGGTTTTAAGTGCGTTTCCTATATCAAAGAAGCTTAAACGATCGATGGTAGAGAATGTAAGGTATTAGGTACGAAAATTTACCGTTTTCGTTGCGATTTTTTTTACTAAAAATGCCTTGGACAAAGTATGTATCTTAGTTCCATAAATTATTTTTAAATGTTTCATCATCATCATCATTATCAGCCTATAATACACCATCATGAGGGCCCAGTTAGGATTGATGGATGTCACATCATGTCTTCGAGTTCTTGGTTTTGGAACACACTTATTTGAAGGTCGGGGCCGATACCATTGTATGCGCTAGAGGTGCTTGGGCATCTTCTATATGTAACTAGTTTTTTATCATATTTTATTTGCACAGAACAAAATTTATGGAAAAAGGAAGCTGTTCGGTTCTCTGAAGAAACCTTTCACTAATAAATACCTACTTTGTATTAGTATTTCCTCAGTGAACTTACTTCATTGTCCCCACACCAATCTTAGTCCAAGAACGCACTAAAATTGTCAACACAATCAAGATGCTGTTATTCAAATACCACTGTGTTTATAATCACGAACGTTTCATAAATCTGATCACAAATCGAATTCAATGTTTATGTAAATATTAAAGTTGGTACAATTGCGGGTAGTCGCGAAATGTGGAGGAAGTTGTAAATGTCTTTATAAATCTAATTGTGGATTGTGCGCTTTGTGGCCACACAGGGCTGTGAGACTAGAAGGAGAAAATTATTTTATAAGTTGTTTGATTCCAATAAAATTGGTCAGATAATTCCGAATCAAACAATTGCGGAGCCTTTGTATTTTCAATGTTTTAAATCCGTTGTTTTCCTTGATTTTTTCTGTCGACGAGACAATGTTTTGTGACGAAAATTTAAATTAGGTCCCTCCTATAATATAAGGTTGTAAATACTCGAAACCATTGTATAAGGTAGAAAATACTGAATATCCATTGTACGTAAAGATGCCAGCACATCAACCCATGTTTAATTTCTTAAATAGATATTCAACTTTATCACTAAAACAGAGGGTTCATGTTTGATTAGGAAAATTTGAAAGAATGGGGTAGGCTTTTTTAAAAGCTTTTAAATCTATATCAATCCCCATTAAAACAGAAATGAATCACCCTGTTAGGTACACGCATCAAATTATAAGTAATGTAAATCCCTTTCATAAAAACGAAATGATACCACGATATTCTCGCGTTATCTTTTTTAATGTATTTGTTATGTCGGCCATGCCAGTAGATGTCTTTTAGACAGCTAGCAATATTCACGTCTGGCTGAATTCAAATTTGACTTGCAGAATAGGAATAACAAAATAGAAAATTATACGTTATTTTATGTACAAAACAGTTATAATTTCAAACTTAATTTTAGTGCTTGCAACCTAAAATTAAAAAGAAACAATAGCAAAAGAGGTGCTCATTAATTTCGCCAAGTGACAGGTTATATTTTTCTCTGCTTAATACTTAAACTTCCTATAATTTTGTTTAAAATTCGAACAATGCGTGGGAAAGGCCGCAAAATAAACATAGGCACCAAATCTCAAAGAGGCAATTTAAACAATAATTTTATTAGATAATACTTCACAATTGGTCCAAATGCATTCAATCCAATAAAACAGCGCTTACATCATACGCTTGTTAAACGCGACAATAAAATGCAGCAGTCCAGCGCTTTACAATGATTCTGATTGAGATTTATGCATTACGCTATCAAGTTACGACTCTTGAAGCTTGCAACAGAGGCCACTGTTAAAGGAGAATGGGCAACGATCTATGCGTATTTCTTACAAAGCCCATTAATTGAAGAAGAAATAAATATAGGTACAACCGGAAACAGCAATGAGAACTTTTGCTCCTGATATGAATTTTAGTAATTCACGATCTGTTCAGTTAATGGCCTAAAGCATACTAAACAAGGCATACTATTTTTGACTTTGGCTTTGAGCGGAATAACAGAATATTGTGAAATTTTGTGTAAGATCTGAAGCTCATTTCTGACACTGGGAGCTAAGAGAAATCGCAGTGGTAAGAAAATATTCTTCAAATAGAAATGTTAATGAAATGATGTTTATTTATGCAAGTAAGTTATATCAACTCTTTTACACGTCTTTCACTCTGAGAAGAAACAGTCGAAACAAACTCAGAGGTCACAGTAGTCTCTTTTAAAGTCCACACACTAAGAATGTAGAAAAGGTTATGCTATTAAAAGGTAGGCTGACAAAGCTGAGTCAAAGTTTCCCACTCTCTTTTGTCCAAATAAATTTAATAGTTATTAGTTATGTCAGTAAACATGACCCTTGATTGAATGATTTATTGTTTTATTATTAGATTTGTGACGCAACATAATTTGGTCATTGTTGGCTTAACGAGTTAACCTTGCTTGACCCGGGCTCGCTTGTTAAAGTAGACGTTAATAATGGTAAATGTGATTGCTTAGCTATTTATAATGTTACTGTTACAGTTTTGACTGTCAAAGGGTTTAGAGATTTTGGTTTAGGCGCAGATAACCTAACTTTCGCTCTTCCATTTTGATCATTACCCATTTTGCGAATTAGGTCTTTCGAGAATTTGCCACTTTTAGAATCAAGCTTTTGAAAATATGACATTATGAGAATTAGGCTTTTAGAGAATTTGCAATTTTGAGAACTTGTCCTTTTGCGACTCAGATGCTATTTTGATAATAAGGTTTTTTGCGCATATACCGCGATTTTTAATAGTTACATGTCAAACGATTGAGCTTAGGTTTCAATGACACTGACAAATATTTTTTTAATCCGTAGCTGTATTGAAAGAAAATATGTATTTTATATTCTTATGATGTGATCAAAGAAATATTCGCAGCCCTTTCTTTGATAAATGAGCAGAATAACACTTCTATCAACACTTATTGGCACTTTCCCGTTCAAACTGTCCACTTTTACTTCAAATTAACACCTGAATAAGGCTTTGACAACGTAAAACTTATCAATGAAGAGAAAGCAAATATAAATCAATGAAATCTATCAATGGGGTATGAATGAACGCAAACTGGACAAGGTAACACCGCCATACTTCTTTACTTATAAGTGTTATAAGGGCTACATTCCTACAAACGTAGTTCAAAGGAAATATTGTTTTCTCCACTTATATGGCTAGGTCAAGTGGTCTACTTGAAAACGATAACTGGACTGCGTCTCTGTCAGATATCGTGTTCCGGGATAATTCGCTGCGGTTTACTTTCGCTGAGCTGGTTAAATGGGGTAGCATTGCATTGTAAGGAGTCTTGGAAAACAGTGGATGCTTTAGGAAATATGAAATTCCGAAAATGTGAGGAAAAGGTGAATAATATGATTGAAGCTGACACTGAATTAATACAAGCTTAAGAAATCTTTGGTAATAGATCATCTAGAGAGAAATAAGATGAAGAAGAATATAGTAATGAAGTTACGATCAAAAAAATTAAGATAACATACTTAACTTACTTAACAAACGAACAGATTCGTCTCATCGAATGAGAATACAAACATTGAAGCAGCTAATACTGATAGAATTAGTTCAGAATGTCAATAACTAGACCTAATCGGATTTAAAATTCCTAACAATTGACAAACAGATTGCCGTGCAGCATTTCGGCGGCATGGTTGCGAAGTTACGGCTTCTCTGTTGTAAATTTATCAAAATTTAAATCCTTTCTGAGAAATATAAACTTTCGCAAATTTAGCACATTAATTTCAATCAAAAACAGGCAATTTTAAAATTGAAAGAATTAACAAAAGGCAAGATCTGGATAAAGAACAATCGACAAAAAACATCGCATTTAGAATATTAAATGTGATGTTAAAGTATTTAAAATTGAAAAGTAAGAAATAAATCATTAATGATTTAAGAATGATTGAGCCAGACAATTCTATTCAGATGTCATTCATTGTCACCGAAGCAGAAACGATATATTTTTTTTGTCTCAGTTAAGCCAAGTCTAATGATTTCAAACTGTGATGTCTATTAAAAAATATAGTGCTATAACCTTTTATCATAATTCAATTACTTTCAGAACAAAAACATGAAAATGATTTTGTAAATCAGCCTTGAGAATCGATTGTTTGAACTGTAATAATATTATTGCTATTAGACATTGTATTAGCACTGATTTTGATTTTATCATTTTTGACTTTAAACGCTAAACGTCATGGTCAACACTTTCGATCAGATTTATAACTGAAATTGCCAAGTTAGGTTGTTGTAAATTTTGATTGATCTATTTTTTTTCTATTGTCTTGTTTATTTCACGGTCATTTATCAACCGCCTTGAGTAACTCCTATAGTGTTCAAAAACAGTGGTTTACAAAACCGTTGAAGATTAGAACTGATAGCATCTTTTTATCATCCAAGAGTAAATTAACTATGTGTCTGATCGATCTAAAATTATGAAAGAACAAAACTGAAACAGTGATGATAAGGAAATAATCTTTCCCAACTTATTGTAAGGTCGATAAGGAAACATAATGCCTCCAAAGGTAACAAGACGGAATTACAAAATGCAAATCGTTCAATCTTTTGCGTTGAAATGTCTGAAGTAATAATGGATTTGTCTGAAAACTTGGATATCTTTGTAACAAAGAATCGCGTTCAGTTCCCACGAGATAACGGAAATCTAACTTGAAAGAGGAATGAATTATAAGTTTTTATCACGATGAACGTAAAAGAATTATTTGAAGAAGTAATGGATATGAAGATTCCCTTGTTTATTTAACAGACAATGATGAAGATGGAATAAGGTATTTGATATTTTTAAAAAAGCATTGCAAGGAGACCAGTAACGGACATTACTGATTGTAAAAAACAAAAAGATTAAACTTAATTCCAGCCAAAATAGTGGCAAAAATAACAGTAGTTGGAAAATTTCAAAAACCTTTATAATTTGTGGTTAAAAAAGTTAAAACTGGTTTAACCAACCACACTTTCCCCAAACGGAAATACAAGCAAAACAACAACATTGATGACCACACATCAAGAGTAAGACATTACACTCAATGGAACTGACCATATCATTATCTAAACGTCTAGCTATAACCACAAAACCGGGTCAAAAGTCACTAAAAAGAACAAACACCTACATTATCTAAATATCGATCTAAAATCGACGTAATAAGATCACAATGAAAGTGGGTACCATCATAATTGATACCTGAGGACCCAGACAGGTTCAGAGGTCGACTTACGTAAGCAAATTGATGTTATGTGGATTATTCTCGATACACACGGCTCGTTAGATGAACGAACTTGCGAAAGTGATCGACCGGTTGAACAAATTATATCTTCTTTAGCCTCATTTTTTTACTTGTCTTTTGTTACTGTTACGTCTTTTGATCGAGGATGATGAATTGTTGTTAGATTAGTCGGATTCAGGACAGATTTAATGAGGCTGTTTGGTCTTGGCTTCGTTGTAACTGGACGTAACACAAGTAATGGTTCAAATGTTAATGGTATAATCAATGTGATTATAATGATCGTCTATAACGTTAGGTTTAGCTTCATTAGCCTAGTTTGTTGTTTGTTTTGTTTGTGCTGAATTCAATGGATTGTGACTGACGACTTACACAAGATGACATGTGTGCAAAGAAGTTTGAGCTCTTATTAAGAGTTTAATTATTGTAATACTTTCATCGTCTTCATTATGTTCTCTATTCTCTTTGTTCGTAAGTATAATATTGTAAATGAACATACATTTCTATTCAGACATTAAAATGCAAGTGTGAACATTAATCGAAAAAGGTTTGATAAGTCAATTTATATTATAGTGAGCAATATTGATCGCGTTTTCGATTAGTTGCGTTGCTCTTTATTTGTCTTATTGCTTCATTATTGTATTATTAACGATTGTTAGATTGGTTGGAAGCCGCTGTTGCATCTGAGGTTATTGCGTGTAATATACAATCATTTATTTAAGTTGCCAATAAATGTGGGATTGCAGAAAGCTTATCGATGTGTGGTCTTGCTACTCGTTTAAACAATGGTGGGGATGGTTAGATAATGCAATAAATTGGGATTAAAAATAAAAGATGGCTTCCAAGGTCTGAATAATGGAATCTTGTTGATACGGCTGACTGGAAAGACGGCATTGTTAAAAATAACCAACGTTACTGATAAAACCAATACTAAATTTGATTGGAACTATCCCTCACCTACAAACAATGGCAACAATTTGTGCCAGTAAACACTTACTAGAGTTCAATAAAACTTAATTCTAAGAAGTGGGACATTGTACCAATGTACGCAATGATTGTTATACGAGTTACAGTCTATTGTATCATCAGGTTGTTCAACTAGGGTTGCTAGATATTCTCTACAAATTATACTAGACTATAGAATATTTAAAGAATGGACATGCCTTCATATATTTTGCCTATCTCTCAGCCACTGAAGTAAAGGAAACTTAACCGCATAAATCCCATGTATATTTATTAAAAGTTAGTTTTTCCTTCACGTACTCAAAGCTACTCTATTTGTTACTTAGTCTTCCTAATTTGCCAGCCCTACATGAACAAACAAGTAGGAGACAGTTGCAATTCGAGTCGGTTACAATCCTAGGTGCTGATTGCGGGAGCAAACGCTGCAGAATTGTTCTAAATTTTCTATCTAGCACACGTTTCTGTTACAAAGTATGATAGTTTGAACAAACTGTACGGTATGAGAATATTATTATTACTTGAAGAAATCTTTAAAAGGTAACTGGTTCTTCTTATTCTGTTTATTGTAGGTTGCTAATTAGTTACACAAGAATTAAAGTTGCTAATAGTAGTTCAAATAAGAAAGGACTAGACATGGATAAAGATAATGAAGAAGGTACTGAATCTAATACAGAAGAAACAAGAGAAATAAAGGTTGTCACTGACATAATGGAGCAGACAAAAATCCTTTCACACCAGCCAAAACTGCACACAATCCTAATAAAATGAATCAAGTCATGTAAACACCAGTTATTTCAGCCAATAAATCCTCCAATTCGGATCCAACTGTATCGGTGGGCGAAAAGGCAATTGCTTCGTCTATTGCCGATAAATTACTACGGAAAATCGAAGAAGCTAGCCTTTACGAGTTCGGAAATTGGTCTAATCTGGCGAAAAAATATGTCTTGGCAGAAAAGTTTGGGATCGAATGGGTTGGTTAGTAAGTTGGCGATGGATTCAATGGAATCTTTGGGGGTGATTTCTGAATTTTATGGTTATGTGTTTGTTGCTTGACAGTGAATTAAATGTAAATGGCCTTTTGGTGTAGATGTAAACGTGAATATGATTGAATATTTTTGTTATCGTCTCATGCATGTTTTTTTTGACTTAAGCTATCTTTCTGCTGAATTAGCAGAAAGCATCCATCGACAAGAAAAAACGAAAATTTTTCATTCAGTATTCCTACATTGCACCCCTTAAAATAATTTACTAGCTTCACCCAAAATCAAAATTAATACTCTCCGTATTTCACACAGAGAGAAAATATGTAGAGCACGAGTCCACAAACTTATATTTCAAAGCAAAGCTAGTAAATATTGTTTCTTCACTTCTCATTTTAATTCAGCAGTCTATGCTTCTTCACGGAAGGGAACATACCTACCTATATAATCTTCTAAATTCCACTGCACATTACATACTCCTTCTCTAATCAAACTATTAACTCAATCAACCTTCCTGAATCCCAGGAACTGCTCACAACAATGCTATCACCAATGTTATCGTCACCGTCGAGTTCCAATAGTAGCGCCGGTCCAATCATCCGGAACGACCAGCGATTGCCTGATAACGTGTTATATTGGTACCAAGCCAATGCACTTTAGCGGCGATAAGACCCCTCTTTGAGGAGTGGCTGGAGAGACGTCACGGCGTCCTAAGCTTCCGCTTGACGCAGGTCCTCACCGGACACGGATGTTTCGGGAGGTACCTGTGTCTTATGAGAAAGGAAGAAACGCCTGGGTGTCACCACTGCGTAGATCGCCCGGAGGACACAGTCGAGCATACGGTGCAGGATTGCCCCGCTTGGGCGGAGCACCGACGTGTCCTCACGGCGGCGATAGGCGGAGACCTCTCGCGCCCAGCACTGGTCGCGGCCATGCTGCGGGGCGAGACGGAGTGGGAAGCGGTCGCCTCCTTCTGCGAAGCAGTCATGCTCGCGAAGGAGGAGGCGGGCCGCGTGAGAGAGAGGACAAGGTCCTCCCTCCGCCCCACCCGCGGTGGTGGACGCCCACGGCGTCGGACGTCGCAAGACGATCTCCGGCCACCGTAGGCGCGGGCATGCGGGCGGCGAGTAAAGGGCAACTCGCCGCCCGACCATGGACCATGCCCAGGTCGACGGCGCGTCGTGTTCCACGCGCGCCTCAAAGAGCTGTCAGCAAAATGACGGGGCCCCCTCTCAGAGGGCCAAAGCCTGCCGGGGTTGCGGGACTCATACCATCACCGTGACCCCGGAACATAAAGGGCTACTGAAGAACACCGTGGATTTTAGTCAGTACAAGTCTGACAGTACCTCTCGCCCTGCCCGGGGTGAGAGGTCTCATTTGATGATTTTACCACGTAAAAAAAAAAAAAAAAAAAGCCAATGCACTTAGCTAGTTTTGATGCCTTTCAATTAGATTGCTTGTTGGGTTTTTAGTTTTGTAGATACCTCTATGATATTATAAAAAATAGGTATTTTTCTTCTTATCGGCCAAGTGGCCATGATTATCGATGGCATTATCAGTCCCCGTAGGTTTTCAAAGCAGTTGACACATAGGACATTTTAGTGTATGGGTCATGCTTTGAATTGCACTGCACTTATTGTGTGTCAAAAATATGCCTAAAACGTATCCTAGATAGCTGGGAGAAATTTCTTAAGAAGCAAGCACTACCTTTGTACTTATTGAACTATTGTACTCGTAATTTTGTGTGTACAAAAGTAAAAAAAGTACATAAATAAGGTGTGGTAGAAAAACCATGTGATCACAAATAACCGTAAAGAGACCAAATCCAATGTATAGTGATTGTGATAACTTTGATGGTCTAATACTAATAACTGCTCTTTCTATTTATGGAATAAGATTCATTTCACACCTCTACGTATGATGGACGGACGTGAGCATAAATTAAAGAAATCAAATAACTTTCAACTTATTTCTGGCACTGATAACTTTTATATCAAGCTTTATTATCTGCGCTTTTCAAAAGCTTTTCCACTAAAAACTTTAAATACCATCTCATTGAAGTATAGAACTGTTTAGTAATGTGAATTTGTTGAACTATCCTATTTACGCTGTTTTAAAACGCCTTGCAGTGCAGACGTCGTTAACTTTTATGGCTGGCACCTTAAGACCGTGGTTCCCTGGACTGGGTTTCAGGAATTTAAAGAAAATAATTAAGATTCCAGACACGTAAACTGTGTTGACTGTCTCTGCTAAACGATTTAATGCAAGTTATCTTTGTATCTTTTCTCTTTCTTTGTAAGAAAGAAAAGATTAGATATCCAGCACATTTTCATGTATTACGTACGATGTTATTTGATACCATTGTTATAATAATTGTATTTCCGTACTGTAAGTTCAGAAATCTACTCATCATCTGCCTAACCTTCTCCCAACTTTGACCGGCCTGTTGGTCTAGTGGTTAGTGACCCTGACTGCTATGCCGGGGGCCGTGGGTTCGATTCCCACCCAGGACAAATGAGTGTGTGATGAGCATGATCATTTGTTCTGTGTCTGGGTGTTATTTATCTATAATACCTATGTATGTATTTAGAAAAATATAAGTATATTTATCAGTTGTCTAGTACCCATAACACAAGCTCTGCTTAGCTTGGGACTGGTGTTGTGTGATAGTTGTAGAACATTATTATTATTAACTAGTATTAATCATTTTCCTAGCCTTTTCCCAACTATGTTGTGGTCAGCTTCCAAACGAATCGGATGCAGCTGAATACAAGTATTTTACAAGGATTGACGGCATATCTGACCTCTACAGTGAGTGATAGATTGGCTGTCAGACTTTCCCTTGGCTATTTGGAAGTCTTTTTGGCATTGGGCATCATCATCTCCTCAGCGTCTGAGAGGTCAAGAGAATTTCAAAAAATGGTTTAGGTAAGGTGACTACCTTTACTACCTTTGAAATTTTGAAAACTGATAACCTGTTTTTTTGGAGACCGCCTGGGCCCAGTCTGACCTTGTATCTGCACACCCTTTTCCCAACTATATCACATAAGTAGATGAAAAAATCAATGCATTATCCTCAGGGATTCTACTATCCCTGTCGTCAAGATTATTGATTGGTTTGGCTCGCTAATAACATAAGTCAGGGCTGTCCTCAGGAGCACCTAATTTTATTACGCTACCCTCATCCGGTTAGTGCAGCCCTAGACGTGAGGAATACTACGGATAAGCTTCAAGTTTTAGCTTTAGGGATTTTTGAATAACAGCAAGTATAAATGTATGTAAGCTAAGTAATGGAATTGGTGAGGTATTTATACATGGTTTTATCATTAAATAAATACTTCATTAATGACAATAGGGGTGCAATAATTTCTACACATCTAGTTTTTAGTGTTAGGTATATCTAAATTGTATGTTGACTACAGAACTTTGTTTCGGGAATTGATACTCTAATTATTAGGTTAGCCTCATATCAAAATCAACTGTATAGTTTAGTGTACATTAGAAGTAGTACCACAGAGAAAAAGCAACTTTATTATTCTTATACGCGAGTATGGATTTCCTCGCTTAACAGAAGTAAATAAAATTGATTCTATAAACATTCCTCGCGCAAAACAACCCTTATAAATTAAAATCTAATTTCAGAATAAATCACAAAACGTCAGCTTTTCATGAAGTACACTCAAATGAATTTCAATTACCCGAATAATTGATCAACATAAAAGCCAGTTTGCAACCCGGATTTCAAATAAACGCCTCATCAAATATTTCTAACGTCACCTCAACTCAAGCTCAGTTCCACGACCACTTTACACAGACCTTTCAACCCTCGATCACGAAAAGAAAAATAAGAACGAACGAGTGAATCTCAAGGGATGTTAGAGGTCTTACTTTTCTGGTTATGTCAATTAGGGGTGCACCCTATCTGTCAAACGCAGAAGTTCTAAGTGACTGATATATGGAACCCTCGAAACTGCCGGGTTTTTGTCTCCTGTATAGGTAATGCTTGAGATTGGTATTGATCGGAGCCTAAATTCGGGGGAGACAATGTGGAGTGTTTACCAAAAGTATTTAGTAGGTCTGAATGGGGCTTAATGGGTAGCACAGTAGCACGAAAGTATCTATAAATATCTTAAATAATTCTTTTGTTACAGAAAATAAAAAATACTCATAAATTCAGTCAATTTAGATCACAGGTATTTAATATACTTAATAAACCTACGTAAAAAAAGTGTTTATGAAACGCCTATAAGATAACTACAAGCCTAGCTTTTGCCAGCAGCTTCGCCCTCTCACCCTCCCGCCCTTTATTGCCTATGTCACTCAGGAAAAGCAGTTTCCTACTGGTGGAAGAATTTTTGAAATCGGTCCAGTATTTCGAAGCCTATTCAATTAAATACAAACTATGAAATCTTTCCTCTTTGTAAATAAGTGTAGTTTTAAAAACTATAAAGATATTTTTATAAAGTCATGTCTGACTTGACGTAACATACAATTAGAACTACTTTTTAGTAGCAAAATCGTGAATGGGTCTTGAAATAATTACGTATAATTAGTACTTCTGACATACGCCCGAACTGACGTACACTACCTTTCAAAAATATCAACGAAGCTTAGTATATTTTCGCGCACCAAATGCATTTCACCTAAAAAGCCAACTAAGATATTATAGTATTTTTAAAATTTTTAGCACTCTTATTTTCTAATAAGCAAGGCAGAGAATGCAATGTTGAATTTTTAAACAACGGTAAATATATTTTGGTAAGAGTTCATTGAAACCGGTTGGCGCCTGTCATTTACTGAGGGCTGTCAGAACAAGTCAGAAGCGATTACACTTGAGGACCGATTTATTACTCGCCATTTTTTTTGTATTGTCTTTTGAAAATTCTATCTGATCGAAATTGTATGCACAATAAATGTTTTCAGAATCATTTTAAACATATTGCTATTGACTTGCCGGAGAAAACTGTATAACGCTTTATAGACAAAGTTATCACTAGCAAATAAAAAAGGGGTCATTTTTTAAAAGGTTGTTCTTATATTTACTAAATAAGTACTATATTTCTATGATAATTACCTACGTCTAATAACAACCAATTCAATTTATTCTCATACCTCCATATCTACACAGACTGCACCTTGTTAATTACAGTTTATTTATAGAAATGATAGTTGCCGAGCATAAATACATACCCATAAATGATTATTTTCTAATTACACATAGTAAATGTTAGGAGCCAGCCGTTCAATATCGAATATTTATGTAATTAGAATCTTATAGCACTTGTTATAGATATTATTATACAAACAACAATCACGAGCTTACCTTATTGAGACAATAACTAACATACAAGGCAGTAGGAAGCGAAGTATTTATCCTTTAGAAATATGAATTATTTTTATCATAAATGCAAATAAAATACAACCCTATAAACAGTTAAAATGAAGGTTGAACTTAATGTATTCAAACATGTTAATAAATAATTATGACCTTATTTGTATGCTTTTACTTGGTCGCAAGTGTACGAGATTAAGTACAATGTCAGCTGCCTTCGGCCACCGTTGAGATGTCGTTACTTGTCTTATGCAAACACTTCGGGTTTTTACTTTCTTTGTATGATTACTTTAGTCATAGTAACGTGTATGTGTATGACTCGGGATTTTCACAAAGTTAGTCAAAATGACATTTAAGCGGCGTTATTTGATGATGGAAAAGTTGATAATGCATCAATCAGTTCTTATGAAGACCTGAGTGAAAATAGGATATTAGAATTGCCATTTGTTTGGACCTTAAAGTCCTGGGTAGAGACGAAATGTTTAGACAGTTATTGGTTCGTAAACATAAAAGAATACGATGGGTAAGTAGACCAGGCTCTATTCCCGAAAACTCAGGGTCAGTTCCTTGAGGTATTCCACTTAGGGCACCCGCTGACAATGGCACCTGAGCTACTTGCACCTTATCTATTCGACATAAGGCTCCTGTCAAATTTTTTCGCTGGTGCCAGGTGCCCTAAGTGGAATCCCTCGTCCCTTTATGCCATCTAGCAATAAACTGGGTGAACTGAGGACCTTTTAAAAGGTATAAAAAGTTTTAATGCCAATAAACACAATTGTCTTTCTGCCTTTTACATATAACAAAAATATTGTTATGAAAATTAAACAAACGTGATTTCCTAATCAGTTCTACAAACCAATATCAAGAAAGCTAAGTAAATAAACGGTAAACAAAACCAAAGCTACATAGTAGAGAGTCAGAGATCACGTCCACAAACGTGCGACTAATCGCAATTGCGGTTATACGCAAGTACAATAATGTCTTAACCGAACGGGAAGCGAAGAAGGAAGCCCTTGTGATCGCGACATGATCCGAAGCTGTGGTTGTTTATTCAGGCCGATAGACACGGAATAGAGAAATGAGATATTTATTTACCTACTTAGTATGTTGAATCACAATATTACTATTATATACAAAAAGGACTAGAAAAAAGCAGAATAAAAGCGATTCTCACCCTTTTTCGCATTTTCATCAATAAAAGAAATAGGAGAAGTTCCGAGTCTGGGCAACGTTTTATTTAAAAAAAAGACAGTATGATATCTTTCTTTAAGGATTGCAAGTTGCAATCATAAATAATTAATAAACAATTTGACAAAATCCACTGCAGTACTGATCTTCAGTCAGTAAAGGAATTATGTATATAACAGGCAGTAACTTTTAAATAGTTTTACTGTATACAATAGGCATGCGTGCTATATGCTGTATTCATGCAGATTTGCATTAATATAGCATATAGCACGCATGCAGACATGCTACATGCAGCCAAAGAGTTTGGCATGCAAACACATTGAAACTTAATAAAATAAAATTGGGAAAATGTTCTACATTTGGATTTGAAAACGCCATATTCCAATTTTCATAATCAGAATTCCCTTTGAAATAATTGAAACCCTGGACAGGGTTTCAATTATTTCAAAGGGAAGTATTTCGCCCGCGAGAGGACTCTCGCAGGCGAAATACCTCCAATAAACCATAGACTACACAGTAGTTTACTTCGACAGAAGTTCTTGTTTATTGATAACACGCTTCCCTGAGCATGTATTATGTAAGAAACTGATGTGTTTTCTATATTAACCGGTGTGATGCAAGGCGGCAGACTGCCTACTAAGTTACCACCACATAACTTAGCAGATAAATCTGTTTTATGGTATCGTCTGCAAGTCCAGTAGTTACATGGTTGCTTGTCAATTTCGTAAATAGATAGGTGGTTACTGAGTTACTTAACTGCCTGCTAAATTGTTTGTTTACATGGTACCAGTGACATCGTTTTAGGGACGTTGACATGCGAGTGTACTTGACAGATTTGTGAAAGAATAAATACGAGTGAGATTTAGAAAGTTTATTATTGTGAAAATGTAAATGCAACTTTGTTAGCTACGTCTGAATCTTAACTGTATGTTTATTTTCTTGTTAGGAGTTCATTATTGATTACATTTTCAATGCTGACTAATATTATAAGTTTATTGAAAGTCGATAAAACAGCCTACTCTGTTTTAAAGTATTAAATACAAATTCATCGTAGGTTTAGGAAGACTACGCGGGACTATTTTGAAAGGGCACCGTGGCCCTGGAAAGCAAAAGGCAACTGAAGGAATAGGGTGGATTTTTAATGGACTTTTGATGACATAGTGTTTTGAGTTCAGGGAGACTCGCTATTTATAATATTATGAGGACTTTAGGTTTTAAAATGAAAACTAACCTACAAAATTTATAAAAACAGCTACCCAAACATGTATAAATCTAAAGAAAAAGTATCAAAAGAAACCATTTGAGGTCAGAATCACCATTCAACATAACATAAAAATGTTTTAACAACATTAACAACCACAAAATAAGCAAAGCGGCGTGTAATAAATTGTATTAAGAGCAAAAAGCGTCCAAACAGAAGCAATAACATTTTAAAACTTGAGACAAACATCCTTACTGGCTTCTGTATAATGTTGAGGTAAGGAAGCGGGTTTGGTGCTAGCGGGAGCGTGGGCGATAGCGGGCTAGACACTGGCAATTACTATTAAACACGCGTTTCCATTAGGCAAGTATGTTGCATACAAGTATGACGTTACATTAGAAAGAAAGAAAATTATGTTTATTGGTACTAAAACTTACAACTAAGACAATACAAATAAAGTTATAAAAGGAGTAGGTAGTAAATATTTAGAAAATAAAAACTTAACAATTTAATGCCAAAAGGCGTCAGTTCAGCATAATGCTAGATAGCAACACAAAGTTTGCCACCTGACGCTGATTTTCAGCTGCAGCCCACATAGTATGCAAGCAAATTGTTTCAATAAAAAAAAACTACAGTTCGTATTACTTGTAACTTGTATACAGGTTTGTTTGTAACTTGTATACAATTTGCCTCTTGTTTAAAAGTAACTTTTGTAATGGAAGCACGGTATGAAAGACGGATTTATCTAGTTCATAATCAACATCATGGTAGTGCTTTTGATTCAAGGACTTTGCAAATTTTCCAACGCTTTTTTGCTATTCACATATTTTATCCCAAACATAGTTAATTAAATGTCTGTTTAATCACGTGATTAGTTCATTATTCTCACTAAAATCTTAATAAATTCGTGCTACTTAGTCTCTTGAATTATAATTTCTGAATGCAATTCCAAACGCATTCTTTTGATGAAATATCTTCTCCAGAATTTAGATAGGTAAATTCCTTCCTATTGCAATATGGAAGCCAACAATGTTTACAATGTATTGATCTTATATCATCGCATCATCGCACATTACGAATATCCTGCCAGTAGCAATTTGTAGTGCGTAGCACGGAGGTCAGAGGGTAAATGATTACATAAGAAGTATGGGGAAAATGGCATTTATTAAAACATGACATTTTGTACTTACACTCATAATGTGGCTTTTAAACGAGAGAACTACTTTGTAATGAATTAATTATTTTTATACGCATTAACGCATGCGATGCGCATCGTAAAGATGATTTTTGAGGAAAGAAAAATTTTAGATTGCAAGTGGGATACGAACCCGCGTCTTCTGGATAGGTACTCCAGACGCCTTAAACAACTAGGCCATTGCAATCCACACTTGCAAGCCGCTTGCAATCTAAAATTTGTCTTCCTCAAAAATCATCTTTACTTTGTAATGTTAATTTTAAGTAATTTAATGAAGTTGTATATCCAAAAGTAACGAATTATGAACTTACTGGTGGCCCGCCTGTGCTTTTCTACGTGTTACAAAAAATGTGATAAGTAAATGAAGAACCGCTCCACCGATTTTGTGCAAAATTCACTTAAATAATCTACTAATGACTAGTCCGAACAAAGCCTAAACATTTGGTTTGAATAGGTGAGCCCGTTCTTGAGTTATAAACTTAAATGCAAAGTGGCATCGATTTTTATAATTATACTAGCGGCCCGTCCCGGCTTCGCACGGGTGGAGGACCCGGTCTAAAATTTGGGATTTAAACTATCCTATCTCTCAAGTTGGATCGAACTGCACATGGTGTGCGAATTTTATTATAATCGGTTAAGTGGGTTAGGAGTCCATTGAGGACAAACATTGTGACACGAGATTTATATATATTAAGATAAGATTTAGATGATTGTCTTGTGATGCCTGACTGTGTTCCACGTAGAAATGAATAAAAAACTTAAGCGTAACGTATGTGTATTTGAACCTATCGAAATAAAAAGTCTTTTAAATCTATCACACATTTATTAGGCACACGCATGTGAGACCTCTGCCTTACGCTTGCCAAATCGCTCACCGCTCCATATCGTACCTCTCATCATAATTCAAGTTGCCTCAGTATTTTTATGAATCCGCAGCCTTATTGTTGACATTCCAAGTCTCAGGGCGGTAGTTGGCAACGTTTCAATCGTATTTTTGTGAAAGACGAGAAATGGCAATGTTTACAGCCGATGACAATGGAAGAGGAATGGTTTTAGATGCTCTTTTTGCTTTTGAGTCGGAGTTTTCTAAAGTGGAAATTGGTTATTTACGTTGGGAAAATAATTGGTGTTATTTGGCGATTTAAGAGTTAGCAAGTTAAGAGAAACATAAAAGACGGGGCTCCTACGGGGCTGTTGGAGTCTGTCTGAACAGATAACCATGACCCTGGAAGGTAAATAACTATTGAAGGAACACCGTGGATTATAGTCGGTATGAGTCTGACAGGTGGTGTCTTGCCACCCAGGGACAAAAGGACTGATTTGATGATTATACCATTATAAAGAAGGAGAAACATTCTGATAATTTGAGTTTTAAAAATAACAAACTTGCAAACTATATTCCATTAGAATAAAACTGTTTTAATCTGATATTTTAATTGCAAAACTTTTTATTTGACAGAAAACGGATGTCTAATTTCACACATTTTTGTAACCAACAAAGCGTAACCATTCTTTCCTTGCGAATAGTTTTTTCACTTAACTAAATTCTAACAAATGGGGGGTTAATACTGGTATTTTCTCACGTTTTTCCAATAGAGTGGTTTCCAATAAATCTGTCTGCTACAGCCCCCAGAATAGGCCCTCGGTAACGACGCAGGGCATTACCCTTAGGGCTTGAGAGCAATTATTATAAAATTTGACAAGTCAGCCGCCCATTATGCATTTTACTGAGGGGTTCTTCGGATTTTTGTGTGGGAAAAGGCAGAGAAGACAGAAGGGTTGAAAATAAAATACTTTTGGACAAAAATAGTTTTTATGAAATAGTGACTGAGTTTCACGATCTTTAATAAATTGACAGCTTATAACATTATTACTGTTAATCTGCATCATTTCCACGATTGTCCGTGAATTTCAATTCACAAACAATTCAGATAGATTTCGTGTTTATTTTCAATTTTGGAATAGCAAACATAATTTGAGAATGCCATTGGAATGGAATGTTTGAATAGTTTTTATAAAATTTGACAGCTCAGATACGTCAAAAGTGACAGCGGGGTGGCGGTTGTAGTCAAAACTTAAAAAAAATAACGTCAAATGTTAGATACTTGCAAGTAATTTCATTAATATGTCGGTAGTTACCACATAATTTATATGACTGTCATATTTAACATGCGTGGATTATACGAAGTTACCAGTTGACGTGAAATGGATCCATAATACAGTGTAGTACAAAATTACCAGGCAGTGCAATTCATCAACTGATACTCCAACTACCTACAGGTCAGTTTCAAACGTAACCGGGTATAATGAGTCTGATTTATAATACTGAAAATAAACATAAATACTGGAAAATATTCTTGATTTATTTTGAGTGTGACATATTTGGCAAAAATCCAATGAACGGCTGAGGGATCGGAGTGACAAATGAGCGATCGTGGATCGTGGCGGGATGCGTAAGTCGTTGCACTTTTGATTAAAATGTATGGCTCTATTAAAGACAATTAGTGATATATAAAATAACTATGTTTTGTACGCTTCAAATAAAATTAACAATACGGAAAAACTATTACAATGCATAGAAAAACTCCTTCTTAAAGCTGTCAGCAGGTGCTCAAGAAACAGGTGTGATAAATAAGAAAAAAAAACAATACTAGTCACAAAAAGAAAAAGGAGCAAATGAAATTGTGACCTCTGACAGAGGAGAAAGAAAGAAAAAAAAAATGTTGCGCCGACCTCAAGTAAAAACAGATAGAAGCAGTAAGATCATGACGACTAAGAACATACAACTTAATTGTGAACTTACGTTTACAACTATGCCATAAACACAGAATGCTTTGACGTTTCTTTATAAAATTATGATTTTTTTATGATTCTAAAGGTACAGTAATCACTAGTTATTTGTGGAATCAAAGAACAAATTGGTTTACTACTTCAAAAAAATAATCACTCATCGCTTGATCCTCCGCTATCCGCTTATGACTCATGGCGCACAACAAAGCGCGTTAATTTGACAGACACTTGAGCGACGTCGTTAATTACTTAACGCGCGAATGTCGCTCCGCTTGACACCATGCGCTCCGGTTTAGTTACAATGCGGTCACCTTTAGTTTAAGTATAGTTTGCGCGCTGGAAATGAAAATGTGCCGGAAAATATGGAATCCCAATTGCGAAAGACTTTTTAGTACTATTTGGAATAAAGCAATTTCGCCAGCTTAGCTTAGCGTTTCAAATTAAAAAATATCTCGGTATACCAACTGATGATTAAAAAAGGAATTCATCTATCTATATTATATTATATTATATAAAAATTAAACCCGTTTTCCGTTGTCACGACATAACATGAAAACGGCTGGACCGATTCGGATAATTATTTTTTTGTTGTGTTTGTAACCATCGGGACCGGGTTTTAGACCGGGTCCTCCACCCGTGCGAAGCCGGGACCGTCCGCTAGTAGGATAAATAAAAATTCCACCGAATTTTTTCGGTCACATTTGTGTTTTATAAGTACATACTCTGATGTGTTATAGCATCCATACGAAACGGTGGGCAAAATTTAGTAATGATAATTATTATTAGAGAGCAAAATTGAAAAAAAAATACAATATTACCCTGGCTGAATAGGTATTTAACAGAGAAACTACATTGCAAACAATAATACTAAAGAAGATACAAAGCCCCCCTTGCCCCATTGCTTAAAATAAATAACTTATTTGTGTCCATTACTTTCTAATTTGTGTCAATAAGCCAAGTTTTGTCAGTAATTTCTATGGTTCTTTGATAAGTCTACAATGTGTGGCTTGCTACTGAGTGACTGACAGCGAAAGTGTGCCGAGAAGACACGTGTCTATATCTCTTGTAGGTTCAGCTAGCTCATTGTGTTTCTATGGGGCTGTTGATGTCGATAGGTCAGTTCTATTCCAACTGTTATGATCGTGAAGAGCAGATGTACAAAAAACCCAACTATATTGGGGTCGCTTTCCAGTCGAACCAGATGCAGCTGAATATCAGTATTTTACATGGAGCGACTTCCTATCGGAGCTCCACAACCCAGTAACTGGGTAATAAATACCATACCCTATGGTAAGACAGATTGTCAGACTTTAGAGCTTCTGACTTATGGTAACGACAGTCAAAGATCTATTAATCGCAGTCCAATCGGAACGTTCAATATACATAATCTAATGAAACTCCCAATATTTCTAGCTAATGTTAGCAGGTAGCAAACGCTAATAATATAGTAAATCTAGATAAAAACTACGCTTCAGGCATCATTAAAACTATCAAATTATAAACGCTTCTCATGTTCCGCAAATTATATTCGAAATAATTATTATATAACGTCATAATCACCAGAAAAACTCTTACAACTGTTACTTTTTAGCATTTCACTAAAGATGAAGTTACGTCTATTTTTTTTACAGTAAAGAGTGACCAGTTTATATTGGTACTTTGGTTGGCGCTACTGAACAAATTATGTTTTTTTTTTTTTAATGTTTTGACAGCAGTAAGCAGGTATGATAATTGTAATTGACATCATAAAGATGATTTTTCAGGAAAGAAAAATTCAATTCCAAGTGGGATTTGAAACCGCGTCTTCAGAATAAGTACTTCAGACGCCCTACCAATTAGGCCACCGCAACTTACATTTAGAAGCTGAATCTTCTATCTTTGTTTGGTTCGAGTCCTACTCGTAGCTAATTTTGTCGTTTCTAAGAAACCTGAAGTTAAAAAACGTCACCTTTTATTCTATTTTATTTTAAACTAGCTGACCCGGCAAACGTCGTACCGCCTTTTTTCTCACATTTTAAACCTTTCCTGGACTTTCACATATAATCCAAAATCAACCAAATCGGTCCAGCCGTTCTCGAGTTTTAGCGAGACTAACGAACAGCAGTTGGTTAAAGAAAAGCAAAGAAAACTTTCTTTACTTTTCTTTAACCAACTCTAGTTCCTATTTCAGCCGCATGTCAACTTAAACTGGTCGTAATCTAAGTTAGTGTTGCGTGCGCCGTATCATTACGACTTCGCCCAGGGGCCAGCAGAGTAAAGGTCAACGATGAAAGTTCCGTTCTGTCATACGTGTAAGGTATATCACAGTTCCGGGCTGATTCTGATGATGAATCGATGTTATTTAGATCTGGGGAACTAACGGTCATTACCTGTAAAGTAACTTAAATCGATGGCAGATTTTCATGTAAACTGTCAAACAGGTCCTTAATTAGGGGGCATCGTGAGTATTGCCTCAATTGCCCCACGATGCCCACCTAATTATGGCACTTAAAACACCAGTAACCTATCTTAAAATGACAAATAAATAAATAAATATTCGAAATTAACGAAAAAATTCAAAAATATATACAACATGAGCAGAGGCGTCGTCTGAATGAACCAGTTGTCATAATTATTCACTCCTCCCCGTCTGTTACTAGTACGTTACTCTAAATTTCAATTTATAACTCATATTCAAACCTAACTACGACCCTGTTGTCAACCTTTGTATCACACGTTTAGGGGTTTAATTTTCCAAAATTCTTTCCTACCTATGCGATAATAACTATCTATCCGCTACGTGTTAAACTTTTAGGACGATTGATTTTTGATCTCCAGTCAAAGACATTCTAACAGTACAAGACTAAATTGTCACTTTAGTTTAAGCTCCTTCGTATACACGACGCAAGCCTCCGATACCTTACAACTTTGGTATCCATTGACGCGTGCCCGTGTACGAATCACAATGGATTTGTATTGCGATAGTCGCCTGGATACAAAAATAGTAACGTATCGGAGACTCGCGTCGCCTAGTGTACGAAGGGGCTAATTTAGAGGTATTATACGGGTCTTTTGTAAAAAAAATCTTTTGAAATCGTTCTATGGTTCGTAAGACGTATCTATTAAAGTAATTTATGATGACAATAAACTTTCACTATTAACCCCTTATCAACTAATATCGATCTTCAAACAGACACAAATCAAAGCATCTTTTACCTATGCAACATTTTGTGGAAATTCCCACCATTACAGTTTAACCAGTAAAACAAAATGGTTTTCGCAACGAACATCGAGTTTACAGATAGGAGTATAAAACTGTATGACTATGGAGCTATCAGACTATTTAATGGTGCAATATATCGTGATACCCCGCCCACTGGACTGTGGGGTGGCCGGCAGAAACTATGGCGGCTTTATTCGCGATATTATTTATGTTATAATTAAAATTGTTGAACTTTGAGTACTTTTTAATTAAGAAAGAATGAAAATTGTTGTTTGCAAATGTTTTATTTTTGTTATTTACCTAAAATGTCATTAAATTTTGGTTTATTTTGCTTTTTATGTTACTAGCTGTTCCCGTGGTGTTACTACAGATGCTCGGCTCCTTTTGGTCGTAGCCTTATGTAATATATGTACATGTATAGCCCTCAATCTCCCTTCTCGATTAATAGACTATGCAATTCAAAAAAAAAAATCGCTGGACTGATTCAAAAATATATAAATAGTTCGTGAAATACCTAGATTCTGCAACGATTCGCCGACGACCCGCGGTTCATTGGACGTTTCGTCGGCAGGACGATTCACTTATGGTCGTTTCACCGATAGACTCTTTCACCTTTGGACTTTTCGCCGATACGGCGATTAATTTATGCCCGGTTCTTCGATAGAATTTTTCACCTAAAGACTATTCGCCGACAGGACGATTCGTTTAAATCCGTTTCATCACCAAACAATTCAGCTTCATAATAATTATGACTATTAGTATAAAAGCGTAATAATGTGCTGCTGTATACTTTGTTTTAAATAAAAAAAAACGGAAAATATTGAGGAAATTTTTTACCCAAACATTAGGTATAAGAAATCATTGCAGCTGCTCTTATTTCCCATACATTTCATATCTAAACTAGTTACTTATGTAACAGGAAAACATAACTTAATACTTAAAAGCGTTAAGCGTCATCCCTTTATCTAAAAGATATTCCCCGACACCTATAAACGTCACTTTCTAAACATCAGAGGCTCTAGCATGAATTCTACGTACTTGAAGTATTATGACGTTTTGTAAGGAAGACGGAAAAGCGCCTCTCGTGTACGAACGAGGAACTAATTGAATCTACAGTAATAATATGAGAAAAGATTTGTGTTTATGTTTGTAGTTAGTAAACTTTAAAACTACTGGATAGATTTCAAAAAAATCTTTCATCAGTTGAAAGCTGCTTTGATCCTGGGTGACAGGCAATGTCAATGACATAGACATAAAAAATGTCGCAGCACATGCTGAGATAGGAGCCTTTTGGCCTCGCACAGGACTATTTTATGTTATTTTTATTCCGTTTGTTATCTTTTGTTTTATGTTAATTGTATTACTTTTGCATTTCTTTTTCTTCTGTATAGTTTGTTTATTCTGTCATGTGTGCGTCAATAAATCCCTTCTTTCTTTCAATAAGGGGGTGACGGCGGGGGGTCAGTCAGCGAGAGGAATCGCTAGCAAAAGCTAGTTATTTATTTATTCTGATTACCGTCAGAGTCGTTTTTACGTCACAAAAACATGAAAACTCGTGATAAGACTCAGTTTTGAAAGTAAACAACTATCCAAACGTTACCAATATGCCAGTCGCTCTACATAGAAATGTTCTATTTTAATTTTATAACAGGAGAAAATATGTATTATTATAATTTAAGAGCTCGATTGGAACCTCGAAATCAGGTCTGTTGTTTAATGAAACTTGTAATATATTTCGTATACCTATTCAAATAATAATTTATACATTTTAATAATATTATAGGTATTAGAAAGTTTTTATTGTTTTGCGGGTCAAAATACCTTGGAAAGTACTAAGAAACTTTGTACAGTGTTTTTTCAAATATCTATAATATTGTTGTTATTGCAATTATCATTTACGGTATAATTGCTAGCTTATTTACCCCACTTATAATATATTAAAATTCACAGCATAATCTTTACATGCATATTATAGATATGGGGTCGAAATAAGGCAAATGCAAATGCCCTAAATTAAAAACTGTCTAGGTTATAATTTCAAGTTCCAAAAACATTTGTTTTATTCAATTTCAATTTAATATACTAACACTAGTGTTTAGGATGTGTACTAACAAATTGGATTGTATTATCTGTAGGCTAATGCAAATTCCCCAAATTATAAACTTTCTGCAACAGTCGTTTCAACTATTTCAGCTAGAAAAAATCATTCAAATTCATTCATTTCATTCAATCATTCAAATCATTCATTTTTTTTTTGCTATTTCAAAAATCTAAATGTTAGTATCGTAACTCTCTTTTGTTTTAAAATATCGCTGGACTGAATATTTAAAGTTCAAACACAATAATTTAACACCAAACCTAATAATACACTAATTAATCCACAAACCACTATAAAAGACCATTCACATTACCTACAAAGTTCTCCCATAATTCCACCGGTACAGGCAAAACCAACTGTTTTATAAGCTAGTAATCACCCGGGCCGGACTCAAGAATCGCGTGCTAACCCGCAGTCAATCATTACTGGCTCGTTATCAGACATCTAAACATCGACATTCACACATTTAAATGAGGATTGGACACAGTTTTTAAAAGGAAATTAAGAAAGCTGGGCTTGTATTGCTTATCTTCATCTTTAGGGAAATTTAATTAGAGGAAAAATGGGAAAATTAGATGGATTTATGTCTTTATATATTATGTGTGTACTTATTTTGTGGTGCGTTGCAGAAATTGATAGACGCTATTAAATTTGACGTGTTTTTTAAATGATACATTTAAACACATACTTACTTAGTTACTTTTAATTTATTACTTTTTTCCTTCTTTATAAGGGATTTTTATCCAAACGGATACACACCATTATGATTGTATTCATGTTCAAAAATATTACTTGGATGATCTATAAATTCAGAGATAAACCGAACAATTATTAAACGCCTATTTTTAAAGTAGATTGTACAAGGATCACAATTTATTGTAATCTTATGTCGTGCACTTACAATTTCAACAAATAAAACTGTTTTTCTTTCAATAACACTAACAGTATTTTTTGATAACCTATCAACTACTTGTTTTATATTAAGCTGATATAAAGACAAGATTTATGAGAATACACTAATTTAATACAAAGGTACCTAATAGAATAGAAATAATAATACAAAGCGATTTGTCTGCAGAGTTATTATTTCGATAAGCTGTAATTCGGTTCAATTGCTACACTATCCAAGCAAGTACATAATACAATTTGCAACTTTAACCACTTTCAATGATTCTCACTTATTAACTAATGCAAATGCACTCAAAAGCTTATGTCTTCATGACAGGTGTCACCTACATTTTAAATTATGTCAGTCAGTTTAAAAATGATGCAATAATTACATACGATCTTATGCAATGTGGTTTTTCAATGAATATTCAGATGTCGTATGTGACAGATACCTACATCATTTTACATGCTCTTATAGAATTACCCTAAAGGTACCAGCAATAAAGAATAATCGACGCTTCGAAAGAGATGTACGAAATAGAAGTTAATAATGCCGTAACGTTAGACAAAATAAAAACGAGTAGGCCCTAAATAAAGTGGTATAAGGGTAGGAAGACGATGATGATGCTTGGAAAGACCTATCAACCAAAAACATTTTCATGTAAAATATGCAATGACCGTAGTTGCTCGCACTGTAAAAAAGTTATCAGTTCCCATGTAGACCCAAGCTTCTATTTCTTCACGCCTTGAATTCGCAAACTCTATGCCTTAGTCAAATACGTCGCTTGTTGTTTTGAGGTTTCAAGAAGCATCAAGTTCTTCTAAAAAAGTGATGCAGTGCCCTTGCGTATTGCTTGGTTCATCTTGTCGGGGACACAACCGTGCCCCCAGATTCGCTGAATAGACAATATCTAATGTGCATTCTTTATTGCTAGTACCTTTAAGTTTTTGCACGATTGCAGATACGACATTTTTACTCTGTATTCAGATCTTACCTCATAAAATTAATTAAGTTTGCCCGCGTAATATTACAGATGTTTAATTAATATGCAAGATTTGTTCTGCTGTTTTCTGTAACAGATTACATCGTTTTCTTGTTTTGCGAAAATGTACGTGGTTACAAGATCTGATGTAATTCTAGGAAGATGATTTTGTAAAAGCACTGTTACTATGCTAGACATGTTTTCCTGTTCATCTAGAATTTATTGCTTACCTCATCTCTTATAATTTAAATTACTAGAAACAAATACGGTACCCCGCAGTTATGTAAATGTTGATTAAGACGCTTGTTAAGAGGAGGTTGCAGTACTTATTAAGATCGTTGACGTCTAAAATCTAATAAAATGTGAGATTTTTAATAAATAAAGAATCATTATATAAAAATTGAACATATTCCCACCTAAATTGTAAAGATAGAAACGCGATTGAGGAATAATCGGCTCGATAGAAAAAAATGCAGAACACTAAATCACAATTTTAAACGCTTACATCATCATCCTATAATATTCCCACTGCTGGGACACAGGCCTCCTTTCTGTGAGAGGGAGTGGGCTATAATCCACAACGCGGGCCCAGTGCGGGTTGCACTATGTCTTCGATTTTTTGGCTCTAGGACATGGCGGCTTCCTCACGACGTTTTTTTACCGTTTTTGAGAGCAGCGATGATGAAATAAATTACTCCATAACTGCACTTGTAACAAACAGCCCTAACTCATAATAATGTTGTCCACAAACGTGTCCATTACTGTTGAAACGAACAACTAATGTCTAATTAGTATAGAAGATAAAACAAAGCATCCACATACTTCTTTTATGACAGAAAATGACGTCGTTGGGTAATAGGGTCATTACGACCCCCCGACCTCGTGGGAGAACAGGGTCAAGGCTTGAACTGACCCCTATTTAGTATTAAAAGGTTTTATGAAACCTCTTTGAAAGTAGTTCTGCCTTTTTTGCTTCGCTAGTCCAAGATTAAAATTAAACTAGGTCTAATGCTAATGCTAACATTTTTTTTACGTGGTAAAATCATCAAATGAGTCCTCCCACCCCGGGCAGGACGGGATCGGGACTGCCAGAATTGCACTGACTAAAATCCACGGTGTCCTTCAATAACCCTTTATATTTCGAGGTCACGGTGATGGAATAAGTCCCGCGACCCCGGCAGGCTTATGATAATGCTAACTTTGATAAGTAAATTAGAATGAATTTGTTTATTTTTTATGCTTTCACGCTTAAAAAGCTTCACCGATTTTAATGCATTATATATCATTTCCCACTGTCCTCCACTTTATATATAAAGAATTTTGAAGCCAGCCATTACATTCCAGACATCAATTTTAATATCAACCTATAACTTGTTAATATAAAGATTTATGAACAGGTAAAACTAATGTTATGAATACTTTATAACAAATTATTATTTATTAACCTGCAGTCCTTGGCCTAGGTATTAGATATCTGTGAGCTATACGAGTATTGTTAGAACATAATTCAAATATAGTTTATTATGGAGACAAAATGGAAGTACCTAAACAGATTCAAACATGGTGGCAATCACTATCAAAGCGTTATGGCGATAGATTTTGGGGCAAACTAAGGTATTTTTTAAACTAATACAATCTGTGTTTGTCGCTTTGTCAACTACTCCTGGAACGTAGAGCTCATCTCCTTTCCGCTCCACTTAGAGCGGGAGGGCTCGTTATCTGATTTTAACACTAAAAGACTTCAAAAAAAAAACTATATTTCTGTTACATTATGAACAGTTTATAATAATAATATTCCACAACTATCACACAACGCCATCTTGTCCCAAGCTAAGCAGAGCTTGTGTTATGGGTACTAGATAACTGATAAACATACTTATATATTTCTAAATACATAAATGTTATAGATAAATTACACCCAGACACAGAACAAATGATCGTGCTTATTACACAAACCTTTGTCCTGGGTGGGAATCGAACCCACGACCTCCGGCATAGCAGTCAGGGTCACTAACCACTAGACCAACAGGCCAGTCAAAGTCAGTTTATTATTTAAGTAAACATCCAATATAAAGACATAACAAGAAATATAGATAACACTAGTTTTCCATCAAAAATATATGCGTAAATTATAGATTTGATTCGAGTTTTCCGGCCATAAATAAACTTCCTTACGACTGAAATAATTCTCTTGAACTGAGGTTAACGTTAATGAGTTCCTTCTTCTTCCCTACATTAACAATGACAACAACATTAATACGTAACGCTTTGTGGGCCACAGAATAAATACATAACAGTAGTTTTACTTTCAAAATCCCCCAAAACTACAGCAAAAAAATTAATGTAAACAGCACTGAAAAGCCTGCCGATTAGGTCATTCATAGAACCTCATTAATTAAAACTAATTTCTTATATTCATAATCTACCTAGCCTTTGCCCAAATAGGTAGGTATATAAGGGTCGATTTCCAGTCCATAGCAGTACTTTACATGGAAAGTATTACTTGTTGGAAACAGAACTGCTTAAGCATAACTCTAAAAAAAATATTTTGCCTGAAAGCCATCTCCTTGTGTTGCCTTACATAACAACTGAAGCCATTGAAAACGGAACAAAAGCGCACATTAGTACACAACTCAGATCAAACTAGCTCAAACTGTTGAATTTCTTCAATAGATTTTCAACTTTATCATAACACAAGAACGTTCATGTTCGATTGGGGTGAATTGATGTGCCGTCTTTACGTCCGTAACTTCTGTATCCGCACTCAAATCAAAGTTCGGTGACAACTGACAGTTGAAAGCGCGGATACGACGTTCAATATGTATAATGTCTACTCTTTTTAACGTTATTTTTGTCGCATGTGTATTTCGAACGTGCGTGCATACACTTCCGTGCATTGTAACCGAGTCAAACTTCTGCACATTTTATTTTACAAAAATACGCGTTGCAATAAAAACCTGTTACTTTATCCACTATTTTTCTTTACACAGATAAGATCTGTCGAATATTCTGTGGTACGTATTGAAGTTTTATATTTATTACTGCAGTTTATAAAGAAGCTTCATTACTGTACAAATAAAATAAAATACTTTTTGATGTATCGAATGAATTATTTAAAGGAATGCTGGTTCCTCTTTTAATGTATCGTATTTCATTCGGTGTATAAAAAGAGCCGTTGTTGGTATGAATTTATTTCCATTCATTCGTTCATTCATTGGCTTTTAAAGAACTGGTAAAATTTAAATTGACCTACATAGTCATTGACACAGTTTTGATTAAATTTTGAGTAAATTATTTCAAGGCAGCTAAAAATAATTTTACGAATATTATTTCCAAAAAAACAATACCTTAATGATCAAATTAAACTTTGAGGGCTTAGATAAGCCAAATATACCCTAAAGTTATGAACTTAAAACGCATTTTCTTCTAAACCTACGCATTACACATTCGACCACCAAAATCATACCACCGCGCCCAACAATTAATGATGTCACAGTTTGCCCGATTGTGTGCAATTATGCAAACCGTGCAATTTATGCACAGTGTGCATTATTCCGTGCGATTTTCCCGTGGCACGTCGTGACTCAGGCTTTCTATCATAGGGCGCATTATGGTTTAAAATTTAAACATTATGGAAGTAATTTTAAGGTCTCAATTTCGTTACGTAAAAATTGTGTCAGCGTGTCCAACGTAATATGTTTTTAGATTAAAATTTTCACTGCTAATTGGGAGAGGTTTTCTCAGGGAAGTGTTGCGTGGAAAATGTTGGGTTTGTATAACGTTTTGTGCTAAAACTACATGATACGCATACGTAATGCCGACAGAGCTTGTAGAGAATTTAATTTAAAAGCCCGGTGTAAAGTCACACAGTCAAACGAATGTGGGTCGCACAGACTCGCACTGTTAGTTTAGCTGTGGTTTAGATAAAGTTGGAAAAAACAAAGTGGATATGCAAATAGCAGAATGAATAGGAATCACTTTATTATGAGGAAGGTTGTAAAATGTGACATTATAACACTGTATCCTGAATTATCTCTTTGTCTCATTTCTTTCTTTGCCTTTCCAGGAAGGCAGAAACGAAAATATTCTGACACAAAACAAGATAAGATTTTCACAAATAAAATGCGATATATCTAATTGTCTACGTTCTAGCTATGAAAATATTAACACTGACAAGGACAACACATAAGTAAACGTGCACTAATTATGTTCAATTTAATTTGCGCAATTCTCCGTAAAACTTTAATTCGTAATTTGTCGTAACATAAATCAAAAGAAAAGTGTTATGCAAAATATGTGAAACCCAGCTGAACCAAAACTGCAAAAAATTATGAAAGAAAATATCCGAAATTTCTGCGAACAAAATGATCGAAGGCATGTGATATCAACTTAATTCCTCTAAAATTGGGGTACCCACTTAAACGGCACTGAAGTGTATGGCACCTGAAGTGTGGTATTACACAAACAGCTCTTATCGCTATTTTTACTAGCCCGTACTGGACTTGCGTGATGAATAACAACCATTTAATATACTAAAGTCCTGTCAATATCCCAGCAGTGGGAACATGTATAAACACATTAAGACACTACAAAGACACCATAAACTTTCATTCAACAGAAATCATTCACTCATTTTCCAATCACAACTTCTAAAGCTTCAACCAGCTTCTAAAACAGATAATGAACCCAATTAGATCGTTCAATTCATTCAGTAAGACTTGTTCGTGAATAGCTGATGTCATTCATCAACTTCAGTTCAGATTGACAGGCGAAGACAGGTGAGGTAACTAGTTTAAAAGTCTCTTTTAAGCGTGTGTCAGGGCTGAGGTGGTTTTAGATCCTGTCTTTTATATGTGTATGTTTGCTATTTTAATAAGGGGTCTTAGACCCGTATCACAGAACGCACCTCAATACTGTTTTAGTTGCTTGAAACTAGTGTCAATGAATCAAGTGGCTTGAGTTTAGTTTTAAGTAATGCTTGAGTATATTAAGTGACGTTCTGTAACACGGGCTTTAGACTCTTAGACATATTTTGTGAGTAATTTTGCTTTTTGTTAAAAACTTGGTTTAATCAATCAAATGGCTTGAGTTCAGTTTTAAGTAAAGATTGAGTATTAAGTGACGTTCTGTACGGGCCTTAGAATATTTTTATCACATTTTGTGTGTAATGTTTCTTTTTGTTAAGACACTATCCTTTTATTTATAAATGCGAATTTACAAATGGTTGTTAGTTACTCAATGACGTCAGGTCGGTTGTAGGGATCTTGATGAAAATTAGCTCAGAGATAGATTATAGTTCGAAAAAACTAGATATAGTAGATAGTATACAGTTTATCCCGGTTTGTACGTTTCTTTGGGATATTTTTTGATTTCGACGAGGGCAAATCTGCTAGCAAAAACTACTATTATGTGATCTCTTATGAAGGCTTGTATTTTTAAATCACCTTTCCACCGCGATTTTTTTTGTCCATCAAGCTTACTTTTATACAGATACTTATACTTAACACTAAAATTAAAAATCTCTGTTTTTGAGTACAAGCACTATAATAACCACCTGCATAAACGACTTTACACTTAACAGCCACACACTTTTACCAAAAACTTCCGCGAAATTTTAATCGAAAATACCGCAAGGCAGGTATAAAGGTGCTCCTCCACTGCTACGTATACCGTAACGATATGTAGAAAGGCTCGTCCTTGAATACCTGCACCGGTAGGTCAGTGACCGTGTGTGCCGAGCCAAAATGGCGAACATTATCAATTTGGGTTGTTGTAGATTTGCCACAAAATTAATTCCCCACGAAAGAAAGTGTGAATAAGCGTTTGTTTTTTTTTAATTTTGTTTATTGTATATTATAATTATTAAAAACAATTAAATAATAAAATGGATCACAAACCTACCGAAAACGAGGACACAATGTGGAATCTGACCAGAAAGTATTAGGAGAACAGGATCAATACTTTTTTTCGTCGGTAATTAATTATGTGGCGAATTTACAACAACCCATCAATTTTGGCCGAAACTTCACAGGTTTTTTTTTCCGGTTGAATTAGAGTTAAATGGTGTGTGTTGTGTAGCTGCAACGACGATATATTACTAGACACCGCATGCACGATCTAAGGCACAAAAACTTTTCTGTCAACTCGCTGAGGTACTATAAGCGAGGGGGACGGGGTACTGCGTTGTGATTGGCTAACTCAAGTTGTGTTCTGTCTCAAGGTAAGTTTACGGCTCACAGGAGTGGTCGAAATAAGACGAATATAAGACTTTTTTGCCTAATATGTTGAAAGACATCGGTCGCCTGTTACTAGGAGTCTAGTAATATATCGTCGTTGTGTAGCTATAACGTATTCGTTAATAAGCATGTTTTAAGGTAAAAGGAAAGTCAGACAGGATTCGATTATGCACTTCCGATTTCTGTTTTATCTACCACACTGTGCTTTATTGACCAGTCTCTGCACACATTCACATCTAATAATTATTTAATATATTCCATGGCAATCCACAATAGTGCAACTTTCCATTGATAAAAGAATTTATGAAAGTATATAAATATACGATAGTTTTGGAGACAATCTCCTATGTCCAAATAAATAAATAAAAAATGAAAATCTATATATATAAAAGTTTAGAGTAAAGTCGTTTAAACAAAAACGTAGTAAATTAATAAACCTAATGAACTGTCACTAAGTTTCTTTTTTTTTTTGTTGTTACATGTTAGGTACAGTCGTCAAATAAGTCCTCCTTCTGGGTGGAAGAATTTACATTCCAGGATCACAGTTACCTGTTTGTTACCCGGAGTTTCGATACAAAGAAGACTGAACATAGTACAAAAAACAGTAGAATTACATAACTAACGAAACACCTCATAAGTACTTCTCAATTATTCACTAATAACCCAATAACAAACACTTGATAAACTTAACAATCTATTACAAACACACACGTAATATAATTACTAATAAATAAAATACGTAATGGGAACTAAACGCTACTAATAAATGTTACGCTGCAGTGATTGACAGGTCTAATGCTATTATAATAGGTTATTATTGTGAAGTGCGGACTCATTACGACGAATATTTGAAGATTGGTCGGATAAGGGCTTTGGATTGATTGTATTTTTTTTTTATTGGTGTTACATTGTTTGTTATTTGAGTAACAGCTAATTTGTATAAACTAATAAGTTTTTGAAATAATTGTTGTCCAGAAAAGTTTTACAATTATTTAATTCTTGCATTTCATGTGATGCCTACATAGCTCGTATTATAAAATAAAAGATCTATGGACCCTGTCGGGAACATTAATTTGGTTCCATGAGGCATTAGCCGATGACATGATAGAAATAACTCCGTATCGGAATACGGATTGAATTAAAAACTGGAAAGAATTAATGTGGCATTTTGAGAAATACAGGCTTATAGTAGCTCCTGGACGAAGTCCTTAAACCTAGCTTGTTTCGTAACAAGCAAACAAAAATACAGGAAAAAATCATGGTTCAAAAGAAATCAATGCAAATTAAATATTCTACATAAAAAGCAAATAAAGCCATCCCAACAGATCAACGACATCGAACGGACGAAAATAAATGTCTATAATTTCAATATCTACATAATGCATTTCTAAACAGTTCGTCTAGACATATTCACTTCGCGTGCCTATTAAGCATGCTATCAGCTTCCGAAGCACGAGACTTGTTTCTTCAACAAACATTTTGATTGAAAGCCCTACAGTTGTTGCATTTTAGTGCAACGATTGCAACAGAATTGCTGATTGGTAAAATGATAATACGGTGACACATTCTATTTGAAAATTATGTGCTGGGGAGTGCGTTAGTGAGCTTTAGAACGCTTTAACGTTGTAATAAATAAGGTTGCTAATACATGCACAAAATTCGTCATAGGTGTGTCCACATAGAGTGAGCACTGGAATAATTAGAACAAGTGCAGCCCGACTATTAGAGTGAGTAGGATAGAAACCCCTCCTAGCGGCCCACCCCGGGCAACAGCACCACAAGCTACCTGTATCCAGCGGTGACGGCTGAGCTATCCCTCTGGCAGTGTCAGGCTTCACCAAAGCCGGCGTCCGTCCAAAGAGTTTTAGCTGTGTTTCATCGAAGTGCAGGAATTCTAGTTCCTTCTAGATTATCTCGCTCCATGTTAAGTCTCATCTCCAAGCCAAGATCAATCATCAAAAAGGGGGTTCAATAAACACTTTGTTTTTAGAATAAAGAAATACTTACATTGTAAATGTTTTAAAGACGGATAACTGAAGTTAGCTTCGGATTCTTGATTCCTTATAATTTCTTCATCGAAAGAGTTTGTTTTCCGGTGTCAAAGTAAAAACAATGACAAATAGTTTCTACAAAACCCTGAAGGTACGACTGTAAATCAAACTAGATAAATGGACTATAGGTTTTGTAAAATTATTTAAAGCAAAAACAACTGACTGTCTATGATTTATAGAATCCGTTTCCGTTCGTTTATTATTTTATTGTAATTCCGATTTTAAACTAGTCTATCTTGAAAATGAGGAGTGACTTCCAAACTAGTTTATGGATTAGATCTACTACCCACTTCTTAACCGATGATCTATTTTTATAAATTTCAAGGCGTTCCCTCACCGCGAGAATTTGCCTGTATTGTAACATAAAAGTGCGCAATTTGATGCTCTATTGTCTTCAAATGTTTGAATCTGTAACGTTACATTACAGGTGAATGCCCGCGGTGAGAGAGCGCCCTTAGATAATTAAATGTTCAAATTCTGTGTTTAAAACAAACCTTTACGTTTTTGTGAGGCAACTATTTTAAAAATGTGTGAGTGAGCGCCACGTATGAACATTTAAATGTAGAATTCCTTGGCGTGAGACATAGGGATCGAAGGGTTATTTTTTCTTCTTTGTCGTTGGCTTCAATTGCCAGTAGTCTACTTGGAATCTGGACTTTCTATAATATAAGATTCACGACTGTAATCCTTGATGCGTTAGACAAAGTTGCAACATTAGCACACAGTTTCGCCTACTGTCTCTACTTCTAGCCTATTTAAAAATAAAACGAGGTAAAATCCTGAAATAGGCAGTAAATATCATAGGATGACTACAATATATTAGTGGAATAACCGCAATTTAGAGGTGCAGGGTTTTTACCGTGTTACAAACCTTTGACTCGCTTCATAAGGAAAGTGTAAGTAACTGAGGCCGACCAGACTACATGTATGTTTCTCAATTCATTACAAGTACAAAAAAGAAAAAAACGAGTTGAGGATTTTCAGATGGATGTTTGGAGTGACAAGAATGGATCAATTAAAGAATGAGTTTATAGGGGGAAGTTTGAAAATGGTGCCTGTTTCAGAAAAATTAAAGGGAATCGTCTGTCTTGGTATGGACATTATGATAAGCATGACGAGTCACTCATGTAACTAAAGAGTGATGAATGATTTTATTATCATTTTAAATAATTTAAAAATAAAGTATGGCTTCTGTTATCAATTTGATAAGATAAAAAGTCTTCAAAACGTTGAAAAATTAATTTCCTTAATTAAATAATTTTCCATTAATCTTAATTTCCTACACAAACGAGCAGAAAACATGAAAATCTAGTTCTAATAAAATACAGCATGATGTATAAATAGTGACGGTGCAAAGCTAACTAATTAATAATAAGCACTAACTTACTTAGCTATATCTAACAGGATGTAGAAAGCAACGATGATAAATGGCTGTTAAATAATTATTTCTTTAGTTAACGTTTAATTATCAAATGAGTTGGTTTGAGATTAATTTGTTGGTTTAACATTTGTGTGTAACTATCAATTTTTTGTTGTATGTAAGTCTTTGGCTCCTGGATTGGAGCAACTGAGGCTTCAGCACGAATTCTACGGATTTGGCCGTATTTCGTACTTAAAGTTTGTAACCGCCGAAGTTAAAAAGCGAAAATTAAAAAGCGCCTCTAACGACAAACTAGGAACTAATTTTATTCGCCAAATTAACGTCAAACTGCCCGTTTATTTTACGTCACAAAAACGTGGAATCTCGTGCTAAGGCTTTTGGAATTTATGGAATGCCTTTGATGGATGGATGGCCTTTTCCCATTTGGACGACCAGGGTAACATTAATGAAATGAAAATGAATAAATTTATACTATTCAAAGAGTTTGAATTTTGTTCGTAGTAAGTACATAATAAGTAATAATATATCACATCAATCTACTTAACCGATGACATAGGTTAAAGCACTGCTGAAAATGGAAACTTATTTCCCGAAGCAATATCAAAAATTAAATAAAAACATTTGAAAACACGTATTCTGTTTGCCCATTTTAAAATTGTTAAAAAAAAACGATGTATTTTTTAGTGACAAAAAAGAAAAAGTAGACAAAAAAAAAACAATAAAAAATAACCAGAATAATAAGGAAACTGCATAACGCTACATTCAAACAGATAAGGATCGCCACAGACGTGTAAAAACATTTGCATTGTTTTCGCTGGGAATGTCTTGCCGTTTGCGGACGGCCTAACCCCGTGGGAACTATTGTGTGTGTAACAGGACTGTAGGACCTGCGCTTGCGTCATATATGGAGAGCTTTGTTATGTGGATAACGGTTGTTTGATATTGAAATTATAGTGTAGCTTTTCGATCGTAATTTGTTTTTATATTTTGAGATGGTTTCTGCCTCCTGACTGGGAGTAGTGGCCCAGTAGTATCAGTTCCGATTTGCGAGTTGCATGTCGTGGGTTTGAGCCCTAATTGAGTTCACCACCACTGCTCTCAAACTGGTGAAAGAAATAATTAAACATTGTGAGGAAACCGGCATGTCCTAGAACCTAAAAATTGAAGGTCATGATTGTGACATCTACTAAACCGCGCTTGGGTCGCGTGGTGGCTTCTGGCCCACACTCCCTTTCACAGAGACGAAGCCAGTGTTCCAGATCCTGATGGTGATGACTCTACCTCTACAGCCACAAGTAAATGCACTAAGTCGACTAGCAAACTATGATTGAGTAAGTTGACGTATCTGATTTGCGCTAAGCGACAAACACGCAAGCTGCGCTTACAAAGTTGACAGTATACATCACAATGTAAGGTGAGAAATTGTAGTAGGTATATTTAAAGAAAATCCATGAACACAAACTAGCTATTCCCAACTTCGCAACAATAAATTTATCTGATTATTTTAACCTAAATAAGCATGGCAACATTTTAAAAAATAATTTTCAATCATTATTATCTGTTCAAAATATCAATTTTGCTCTACAGAGATTTTGCTCTTACAACTTTGCTCTTAATCTAATAAATGAATTACATTTTGCTTACAGTGTAACTGCATTTTTTTTAAGCAACATATATTTGATTTCATTTTAGTATCAGACAAGTTAAGCGATACAATCTCTCTCTCTCTCAACTCATCTTCACATAACAACCAGTATCTTAACAAAAACGTAGGTCAACCTAACTTCCTGTCTCAATCAACTGAAACTACATCCAGTAAATGGCCATCAACCTTTTTGTTTCTAAAGTAAAAGTTTAAATAGTCAATTGTTTAGTTAAGACCTTAGGCGACGTCTATACAGAGGAGACGTGGCGGTTACGTGTGGCGCTGGCGGAAAAAACAAGTAACCGAAAATGAACCTAAAAGTTTTGTAGCACAGCGTCGTTTTTGTCGGAAAGAGAGTTAAACATTTTTATTTAGTGGTAAAAACATGAAATGAGTCCTCCAGCCCTGGATGAAACGAAAGGGGCTGTCTAACTAAAATTTTCCGTGTTACCCGTTTGGACACAGTTCCGCAACCCAGGCTGCTTTTGGTTTTCTATAGGGGCCCCGTCTAATTGCAGGTATTTGTTAATTGCGCCTTCGCTTCCGGACGACCTCAACCAAGTGATGCACCATCGCCACCGCTACGTGACATAACAATTAGGTTAATTTTAAGTATCTTTGATTATCCGCCACAACCACACGCCACAGCAACATCTCCTCTATGTAGACGGCGCCTTACAGCCCACATGCCTATTTCCTTCACGTAATACTGCAATCTACTGGCTGTAGGCTCATCAATCAGACTTTCTGAATTTGCGTGCTAACTCGGCACAATCGGGTCGCTTATACCTTTTGGTTACCAAAAAGCTTAAAACTAACATCGCTACAAGTTATTTTAAACTTTGAAATTTAGTTGTTAAAGTTTATGTTTCTGTGTCGTGGTTTTGTGGTGTTACTTATGGTTTTGTTTTAGTGTGTGTAAAAATATTATGCCAACATGTACGTCTGTTTTGAAAATGTTTTCCAATTTGTTTGTTACTTTATTCGTGCATTCGTGAATGCAATTGTTGTGTTGTTCTGTTTTTTTGTACTTACGGTTCACGTGTTCAAATCTTGATTATGTCAGTTTGTTAAATGGTTAAATTAGTACCTGTAACAAAAATATGAAACATTAATTAAAATCTTACTTTTAAGTATTTCAAATGTGTATAATATGGATAAAATGTATGCGTATTTGATAGTCTTTTGCTTAAAAACTGCTGAACTGATTTTGATGAAATATAACAAGAACATGACAAGTCTCATTGTCTACCCAGAGGTTGTCCGGAAGATATCGCTATCAGCGATAAGACCACCGTTATACCCATTTTATCTATTGTAGTAAGATCATCAAATGAGTTCTCCTACCCAGGGAGAGCTAGTGGAGGACTGTCAGATATGTACAGACTAAAATCCACGATGATCCTTCTATAGCCCTTTACGTTCCAGGATCACAGTTACCTGATGAGACAGTCCGGCAATCCCACACAGTCCCACGAGCCCAGATAGTTCCGCGAACCCACCATTATACCCATGGAATTAATAATATTCCAAAAAACTTGTGTATTAATTTTGGTGTGAAATAAATAAATAAAAAAACATTATTACTAAAACGAAAGAGTAACAGTAAAGTAAAAATTTACCATCAGAAAAACCGTTAACGCAAGCAAAGACATGGGCGACACCTTGTATAGTATAATTAAATTCTTTCACACGATTTAACACTGTTACTTTCCCAAATTGATATTGATTTCGATTTCAATATTACATTCTGAAGGTTTCATAACATAAATAAATGCAATATGTATAAAACAATAAACGTATTGGTCTTCAAGTGCTCCAGTTCACATAGGACCGATATCGAAAACCTTATGTAATGACCTACATTATATATTATCGATACAATCATGTGGATCGATATTACATGTATGAAACAGTTCTTGAGCCGATACAAAATAGGTTATAAAGGCTAATAAATTGCAATTAAATAAGTATAATGATTATTAATTTTTATACGTATAAACGTGAGAACTTCAGAGTTTTGATTAAGACAAGAAAAGTAAATAATAATAAAGTTGAGTGGAGAAGCTCGTGGCTAAAAAATTACAGCCGCACAGGCCGATCTACCGGGTTAAGCCGCGCTTGCCTAGGTTGGTCTGTGGATGGGTGACCATCTGTCATAGCGAGTTTCCTCCGTGCCTCGGAAAGCACGTAAAGCCGTTGGTCCCGGCTGTCATTTGTAAATCTTTGACAGTCGTTACTGTTAGTCAGAAGCTCTAAAATCTGACAACCAGTCTTACCTTGGGGTATGGTATTGCCCAGTTACTGGGTTGTGGATGTCCGACAGGCAGTCGCTCCATGTAAAATACTGATATCCAGCTGAATCTGGTTTGACTGGAAGCCGACCCCAATATAGTTGGGAAAAGGCTAAGCAGATGATGAAATAATAATAAAGTTCAGTTTACATCAAGAAATATAGAATCACATATTTTTTTAACCTTTCCCCACACTTGTAATTCCTCCAGTATCGTGGGTGCGTTAACAAATATTTAAACACATACGCAAACTACAACACCCAGAACAACTGCTTGTAGATTTATGTAGATCATACACATATTTCGCACCCCCCCTGGAAGAAGCGCGTAACTCAACTTGCGCCAATTTTTTTTTATTAAAGCAAAAAATCGACCGTATTCAAATACACCTTCTCACAAATTTTCATGAAGCTAGCGCCAAAAATAAGGGTACTGCCACAAAAAATGTGAATTTTTGCGACAAATAATAAAATAGTTTTCCAGTCTTATATAGATGTAAACATACATACATTTGTTTATTTTAAAACCTTACCTGGGTATAAAGCCATAAACACACATACCCATAACTAACACGAATAATCAAAATAACTTTATAAAAGTAAATAAACATAGGCATTTGTTCTTGGATACTTTTGCGAAGGCGTGTCTTGCAACTCCACTTACTTACTTATTACACGAAACTTGTTGCGGGACTGTTTTGCGTTTTATATCGTTACGTAGTTTCTCCAAGGAGTTGTCATAAATACCTGACGCGTAGCTGCACTTAATTCTTAACGATCGCAAGAGACATAATAAGAATACCTCGAAAAACTTTATAATAGGAGCATGGAATGCGTACATTCTTGGATGTTGGCTCTACCCTGTGTCCCGAGAGGAAAACTACCACCGTGGCAAGGGAACTATCAAGATACAACATGGATATCGCGGCTATAAGTGAGACCCATCTAAGTGGTAGCGAAAATCTTTGCAAGCAGATGAGTTCGTATTATTGGATTGGAAAACCAGCTGAATAGCAAGCAGCTAATGGAAATTGGCTTCACAGTGCGTAACAAAATTACGGCATTCTTAACACAACTTCCGAAAGGAATTAATGATCGCATAATGACCTTGTGCTTGCCAGTTAATGATACTTAATTCTATCCACATCATCAGTATCTACGCACCAACCTTAACAGCTAATGATGATAATAAAGCAGAATTCTATCGGGACCTGCCCCACGTTCTTATGGGTATTCCACCTCAAGACAAAATCGATTGATGATTACGAAGCATGGCGTGGTAACCTTGGTTGGCATGGAGTTTGGAACTGCAATGCTAATGGCTTGGAGCTTGTCACTTTGTGCTCAGAATTTGACCTGTGCCTGACTAATACCTTCTTCGCCTAGCAGATAAATATAAGACCTCATGGATGCACCCTAGATCCAAGCAATAGCACCTTATTAATTCATTATTGTATGCAAAAAAAATCTGAACCACTTCTTGGTAACAAGAGCTATGTGGGGTGTGGAGTGCTGGGTGTGGTCAGACCATCATCAAATCGCATCGACTTATTCGATCGAAGATGCGTTTGTAAATGAAAGCTCGTCAACGCGCAGCGCATAAGAAACCAGTGAATGTTTGTGTTGTCACGGCGCCAAGGCGTTTGTATGCCAAAAATCTTCATGATATCGTGTCATGTACTATACCGTAACCACTGAAGAAAAAGCAAAGCTGGTTCGATGACTTACATAGGCAAGAAAATCAGAGCATTTCTTGAAAGCCACAAACTAGAACTGAGATCTCTATCAAACACCGATAGACGAAAATCCGAATGGATTTTGCGATAATGCGAACTAAAACATTAAGATCCGTGACTTAAAAATCAACTCTGTGCTGACATAAATCAAACGAGTAGATAAATCTACATGTTTAAGTGAAGAAGGCTTGAAAACAATTTTTGGACCCAAATTGAGAAAACGCACCAATACATTATTATACACTCGTGACAGGGACTGTAAACTGACAGATCATAATTAAATCCACGATAGGTGGGCTGAACATTTCAATGGCGGCGCTCTAAATCTCTGCTCTCAGATAACAGATTTACCATACATTGGAAATCTTGAATGCCGCTCCATCAAGGAAAACTTAACTAATCCATCAACCCTTGGTAAATTCATGTTAGCCGTCAAAAGATTGAAGAATGGTAAAACACCAGAAGCCGACTGTCTACCATCAGAGGTTTACAAATATGCTGATCCACAAATACAAAGTAGGGACTTAGTGCTCAAGGAATGGGAAGCCGAAATTGTATCCCAAGAACGGAAAAATGCCTATATTTGCAAATTTTATAAGGATAAAGGTGAATTATTGGACCGTGGTTCTTACAGAGGCATCTATTTCCTGTCTTCCACTGGGACGGTACAGGCTCATAATATCATCGATAGCCGCCTATCAAACCTTGTGGAACAGATACTCCCAGAGACGCAATGCGGTTTTAGACCCTAATAAATATAACCAGCGATGTGAAGCAAGGCTGTGTCATGGCTCCCACGTTATTTTCACTCTATTTCTCGGCTCTGCTAAATGATGCTCTACTATATCATAGTCTTGGACAGATTGAACAAAGCAAGACGGCTTGGGTTCCCGTACTTGACAAACTCTGGTTTTCTGGAAGATATCGCTATTAGCGATAAGACCGCCATTATAACCATAGAAATAGTAATGTTTAAAATAGTTGTGTAACAATTTTGGTGTACAATATAGTATATCGTATGTATGCCAGTCAGTTGATCGTGTGGAAATTCTCCAAGACTATCTTAATAACATTCAGGCCTCCTGTTCTAGATTTGACTAGTAATAAGCGTAAAAAAACCCAAGTTATAAAAGAACCACCAAGGGGACGCCGCCCTGCCCGGGCTGGGAGGACTCATTTGATGATTTTATCACGTAAAAAAAAGGGGACGTGACGATGTCAGCTCAACCGTTAAGTTGAATTCTGTATCATTGGATACCGCATTTTAAATATCTCGGGAAGTCTAGTCTCCAACGACAATTGACTGGCGTCTGAAATTCCTGCACGGATTGCTAAAGCAACCGCCGCGCCGCCTTTGGGAAGCTTCACAAGCGTGAGTAGACCTCTGATGACCTGAAACTGCACACGAAAATATGCGTTTATAAAGCCTTTGTTTTACTAATACTCAACTACTCCGCGGAAACCCTGGTGTCGATTGAGCATAAAACTTCTTTTGTATAAAATACCAGGATTTATTTATTTTTCCTTCGGATGGGACTGAATGCTGTTAGATTAGGGGGCATAAGCTAGTGATGGAAGTGAACAAATACTGTTACTTCATTAAAGTTCGTTAACAGATTAGAGTCAAGACGTTTCAACAATAACAAAGGATTTTTTTCTGTGTTTTAGTAATTGATAGAAGATATTCGTTTATTTAGCTTTTAGGCACTTCATTTTATATACCATAGGCTTCTATAGCATGTTTTTTTTTGGCACACCTAAAAACATAATTTCAATCGATTAATGTGATTAAAACGCAGCAGATTATACTGTTTTTAACTATTTGAAATCTATATAGTACTGACATACAATTTTTGTACATTACAATCTGTGAACAGTAAAACAGAAGTTTACGATGTTATACTTCATTATTTGAATATATTTTCCAACAAAAAACAAGTTAATTCAGAAGCTCCAGTATAACGTAGATACTTTCGCATGCAAAAAGTATGTATTTATATTTACTTAAATGACTTCTTCGTGTAAAAACTACGTAAGTGATACTTACACTTTCGGACAAACTTAAAGTTGGAGCATGAATAATGGAATAACTACATTTAACGCAGCTAATGCGGTACACCAAAGATGACAACAAAGCAATATCCATATTTACACCGGTATCTTTTATAACAGTTTCGGGGATTATTTGAGTAACCGTATAATTGAACCTTATCTCACAGTATACATAATACAATGAAAAATCGGAAACTCTTTCATTTCAACGCTGCTAAATGCCATCTTTTGATCTATAACAGGTTTTCCTAGGATTTTTTTTACAATGTTGAACACGTTTTTTTAAGCTCCTGAAAAGTTGGCCGATTTCACTTACCGCTTTCTTACAGGAAGGGTGCGATTTGCTCCATGTAGAAATCTAACCCATGGCAGTCCAATCGCTAAGACTCTAAGCCAAATGTTAGTGAACAGCTTTCTTCAAGAATTTAGCTGAATAAATCAAATAGGATCAATAGCTGATCAATGCTCATGATTTTCACATCTCTGACACCCGACCGCCATATAAAAGGAAGGCGCATAACCCAATCAATACGTTATTAAACACTTAATTAGTAACAAAAGTACTTCTAATTAGTTACAAACAAAAATAAACCCTATTTTTAGATACAAACAAACCTTAGTGGACACAACAATTTACAGCCAAGGTCCTCTGTATCACGATAGTATCTGGTTCAAGTGATAATCAATATTGCAATGTGTATCGTAGTATTATAGAAATAAAGTTATCAGTTACTCTGAAGTGACTGTATCGTTTACCTAGATAATTGCCTGAGGTTAAGGCTTTTCTATCTGAAAATTCAACCCATAGTTCAGAGCAAACCTCTTACAATATAGGTACCTCCTCCGCCTACCTGGGAAGTAAACACCTCCTGCGAAAGAGTAACGCAAGTGAAGGAAGAGGCGGAACGCGTGAGAGGCAATGCTCCTCCTCATAGCACAGATTATCCGATGTTTATTATCCGAATTATCATATATATACACAAAATACACACTATTCTCACCTCTTTGGTAATGAATGGAATTATGTTATGTTTTAAAATGTAATAGTTATAATTACTTATAAATGTTGTAACTAAGTAAGTTACCTTCGAAGTAATATAATCTTAAGCATTACAGTTTATCAGATGTCAACATAAGTAGGCTAAGCCTTATTAATATTTGCATATTACTACATAAGTACTTTATGCACATAGTAAATTAAATGAGCGTATATAACATTTGAGCACGTGTTTAAATATTGCAACGAGGCAACTTGATATGGAATATCTTGATTATGAATGAATTTGTATTCATAGAAAATGAAAACCAATTGCCATCAATTGGTTATCATTTTCTGTGTATGAAAAGGCCCTTGCATATTCTACTGCATTTATCGCTAGCGAATATTTGGCCAGTATAAATATAGAGAGCAGTGGTGGCCCAGTGGTATCGGTCCCGACTTACGAGTTGTAGGTCGTGGGTTCGAACCCAGCTTGGCGCATTACTTTGTGTAATTTATTTCATCACCACTGCTCTCAAAACGGTGAAGGAAAACATCGTGAGGAAACCGGCATGTCCTAGAACTATCAAATTCGAAGACATGTGACATCTGCCAATCCGCACTGGGCCCGCGTGGTGGATTATAGCCCACTCCCTCTCACAAGAGAGGAGGCCTGTGTCCCAGCAGTGGGAACGTTATAGGCTGAAGATGATGAGATGAGATGATAAATATACATATAATGCATATGCAGTTCCGTAGTTTCGACCCATCTCTTTATTTTCAGGGTCTTTCAGATTCTTACTGATTAAGGCCCCTCTTCGCGGCGGGCTCGAGAGAAAAATAGGTATTGAAGCGCTACTCACACAGCGATAGACGCGGTCGACCCACTCACACACACATCTATGATCGCATAGAGTTTTCAAGTAGCACTAAGCGCGTACCCAACAAATGAATATTTCTATCTATTAGGGCTACGATAAACTCGATCGAAAGCTTACCTGAATAATAAAACATTAAAAAATAAAGATTTCGAGTCGACAACATATATCCGCAAAATTCGGATTGTCGAGGATTTTGTAAATTTCTAATGATTTTCTGACCAGACAGATCGCAGCCGCCATTTTTGACATCGGTTACCATGTTGAGAAGTTTTTATTTTTTCTCTTTATTTTCGGCAAGTGTCATGTGGTGTATTATGTAGTTACTAAACCTCCTTAGAAAAACCTAAAAACTGTAACCCCCCCCCTGCCTCGACAAGTTTAGTTTTCGACCTTATTGACATTTATGCAAACACCGGATTTTAATGAAGAAGCAATGTTATTTTTTTTTTTTTTTTACTTGGTAAGATCATCAAATGAGGTCTCCCGCCTCGGGCAGGGCGGGAGGGACTGTCAGACTTGTACTGACTAAAATCCACGGTGTCCTTCAATAGCCCTTTATGTTCCGGGGTCACGGTGATGGTATAAGACCCGCGACCCCGGCAGGCTTTAGCCCTCTGAGAGGGGGCCTCGTCATTATGCTGACGCTCTTTGAGGCGCGCGTGGAACACGACGCGCCGTCGACCCGGGCATGGTCCATGGTCGGGCGGCGAGTTGCCCTTTATTCACCGCCCGCATGCCCGCGCCTACGCTGGCCGGAGATCGTCTTGCGACGTCCGACGCCGTGGGCGTCCACCACCGCGGGTGGGGCGGAGGGAGGACCTTGTCCTCTCTCTCACGCGGCCCGCTTCCCACTCCGTCTCGCTCCGCAGCATGGCCGCAACCAATGCCGGGCGCGAGAGGTCTCCGCCTATCGCCGTCGTGAGGACACGTCTGTGCTCCGCCCAAGCGGGGCAATCCTGCACCGTATGCTCGACTGTGTCCTCCGGGCGATCTACGCAGTGGTGACACCCAGGCGTTTCCTCCTTTAACAATGTTAGCTAACGAGAATATGAGGAAAACAAACTAAATTCTAAATGTCAATAAAGTCGAAAATCGCTTGAACCTTTTTTTTTTACTTGCCTTTGTTGAGCAAGTTAAAAAAACAGGTTCAAGCGATTTTCGACCTTATTGACATTTAGGCAAACACCGGATTTTAATGAGGATCAATGTTCATCATCTCAGCCATAGGACGTCCACTGCTGAACATAGGCCTCCCCTTTTGATCTCCACATGTACCGGTTGGAAGCGACCTGCAACCAGCGTCTTCCGGCGACCTTCATAAGGTCGTCTGTCCACCTTGTTGGTGGACGTCCTACGCTGCGCTTGCTAGTCTGTGGTCTCCACTCTAGCACTTTTCGACCCCATCGGCCATCCGCTCTGCGAGCAATATGGCCTGCCCATTGCCTCTAATCTAAGAAAAACAAACTAAATTCTAAATGTCAATAAAGTCGAAAATCGCTTGAACCTGTTTTTTTTTAACTTGCCGTTAGCAAAAACTATCATCGGTCACAAAAAAAAAATTTCAATTCCAACTGCCTGTACAAACATACATCTACAAATTTTTACAATGTACAATTTTGTTTTATTTTCAATTTGTGATTTCCAACCACTGTGCGCACCCCGCAAAGTAGTCTTGTGTATGTACATGCCACTTAGCCGCGTAATTTTTTGGTAAAAAGCGACGTGCTCTCACCTTGAAATCCTGCGGACGACTGAGCTCTGCGATTCGATCTCGAACCAATGCCGGATAAAATATTCCGCCATAGTAAAATGTATGGAGATTTTCGGCCTCAAAATTCAGTTACTTTACGAATTTTTTACGCGAAAAATATACAATGTTTTGAAAAACAGACACATGTAGACAGTACACCGGTCTTTGTTCTCTTTATTTATGTATAATATTAATTAGTTTTCTGCTTATTTACGCCAAAGTTATGGAAATACGGCAGTGCTTTTTACGCGTTTTTAGTGATTTTCAATATTTTTTTTAACAATTCCAGCCGGGTTTATCCTCAATCCGATATTTGTAGACCCTGGGGGAACTCTTAAGCTACCCAGACCTTTTTTTTCGTGGCTATTGTTTTAAGTTTTATACATAAACTTATGGAAATGCCATAACAATTTTTGCTAGTACCGATCCTTAAAAACCTGGTATTGTGGATGTAACTTCATTTGTTTTTTACTAACTAGTTGGTGACTTTGTAAGCTTTTAAGAGGAAATGGCAGCTTGTACCTTAAAGAATAACAATTGTAAAACTTTTTTTACAGCTAGTGATATTCTTGCGGGAATATCAAATATTGTTACGAGATATTAAGTGTCATTATATCTTGTAAGTTAGAAAGTAAAATAGAGCGTATTACCAACTTTACCTTAAAGATCAAAATTGATTCAGATTCGTTTCCGATTACCCAAATCATCTAAATACGAAACATCAATAAAAATGACTCCACTTGTCTATTAAAAAAAGCAAAACATCAAAAACAAATTGATGGAATGTAACTTCCTTGTGAAACCTTTAAAAGCGCTAACAGCCCATTACCCTGACGCAACACTTATAACAATTTAACATTCTCCAAACAATATCAATACAGTTCCGCCTCACTGTAAACTACTCTGAATTAAGTCATTACCTCTCAAACATCTTACTTGGAACATTATTGGGTGATGACCTTTATGTATGAAAGGCAGAATAGGGTGTTTGGCCAAAACAAATTAATTATTCCGTCGGTTTGAGTATCAAAAAATATTTGACACGTATATTTTCTTTTGTTACGTGAACCAAAATTGACGTAGATACGACATTAAAAATTGCTGAAACGTCACAAGCTCACAAGCAAGTGCAGTATGCGTGACATCTTTGTAAATATTGTATTAATTTAAGAAAAGAAAAAATACGCAATCAATTATTTTTCAATATTCTTACTGAGTGACTAATTATATCTATTTGCAATTTATTGATGCGTTTAACATACTTGGTCTACTTAACATTCTCCAAACAATATCAATACAGTTCCGCTTCACTGTAAACTGCTCTAAACTACTCTAAATTAAGTCATTACCTCTCGAACACCTTACTTGGAACATTATTGGGTGATGACCTTTATGTATGAAAGGCACAATTATGCGGTAATGTGCCGTAACTCTTTATGTGGGTAACATGACGTGAATTATTGTAATTATCTCAAAGTCAGGTAGTTGTTAAGGTGGTAACAGACGTGGAGGTGTGGGTGCGTTAGTTCGGGTGTTAATTGCTTGTTTAAGTTTATGATTGAAGTTTTGGTCGAGGATACATAAATCAATTTTCATTTATTTTGTGAATTTATTTATTACATGCTAAGTTGACAATATATACAAACTAAAGCTAAAAATTAAAAATAAATAAAACTATACATTTACAACTAAACTTACACTAAAATAAAAAAAAAAAACCTATTTTAACAAAAACAAAAAAAAAAACATAAAAAGGCAGAGTCACTTAGGCGTCAAAGTACTCCTCCGCATCGCTGTCATCCGGAAACGTGCCCAGAAGACTGGCAGCATTGCCACGTTGGATGGCAATGCTTATTCTTTGACCAAAAAAGGAACCAGCCCTCTGGTCACGTGAACTGTCGATCAGTCGGCGAGAAATTTCCTTAAAAAGGATACGCGCACTCGGACCCCATGACCCGAGCGTTTCGACCCCAAACGGCTAAAATTTTGTGAATTTAATTCAAAAGACACACATTCTTCTTCCATAGCAAAAAAAAACGGTAGTAAAAAAACTTAACGTAAAAGTTTATCATGGTAAAAAATTATAACATTGTAGTATTTTGTAGGTGAGTAAAAAATTGGTGAGTTTGGCCTATATGACGACGATACAGAAGTCATATAACATAGTACTCGGCGCCGGCGCGGCGCCACCAGGATAAAAGTGAGTTTTGCAAATAAAGCGAAGTTTTAGGTGGGTCTGAGCCTCACATTAACACACCGTCCCTCACACCATGTGATGGAGAAGAAAGGAAGGAGCGTGGACATCTGGACAAGCAAGGAGTAGTACCTACATACCCTGCACTAGCTAGACGTCGGGCTGCAAGAATATAAATTGACCAGTTATAAATTCCAAAATAACAGATATCAATTCTGAACATTCTCACAGACGACAAGTCTCCTATTGCGATTCCTTTCAAATAGATACTCGTAAACCACCCACTACTAAAATACTAACCTAATTTATATTCAAATAACATAATGGAACATGATACAACACTAAATACTTGCATACAGCCTCACTCAACTACAAGACTGATAAATAATAAGCACAACACTAAAATAACAGGCTCAACTATGTTTAATGCTAAATAGGCTAAACATGACTAGTTTTGGTTCAATGGAAATCATATCACGATCACAATTGTTTATGTGAGTACTTATATTAATATGTAATGATAGATAATAATATACTAATATGCATTGTAAGTCGGAACACGGACTATGGACCATGATGAGAATACTGAGTATGTTTTAGGGTCGTAGACGCCAAGACGTTGACTAAAGATGGGTCTTCCCATATATTTTGTCATTGGCTGGTACGACTAAATACGGAATCTAAAGCAAATAAAATCTATGGCTCTCTCCATGTTATACTGTCTTCATAATTGACGGCACGGTTAGTGCAATGGTTGAGCGATCGACTCTGTGCAGCGTGTCATATCTGTGTCACGGGTTCGATACCGCACAGAACAAATATTTGCATGATCTACAAATAGTTGTTTGTCTGGGTGTTTGTGTAGATATGTTAACGCACCCGATACAGGAAAAATTCCTAGTGTGGGGCAACGCTTTTTTAAAATTAATCAGGCTTACCAAAATATTATTAATGCTTAATTAAATAATTTCAGAACGTAATATTCACACATACTCAATTTATTTTTACGTTTATCGATTCATGGATGACCATCGAATGAGACTGCTTTTTACCTTTCAGGTAAATTTTAGTCAGTACGAGTCTCACAGTCCCCCTGGGTGAGAGGACTCATTTAATGATACCACGTAATAAAAACCTGTTTTCACAAATCGCGCGGCAATGCAACACAGTCTGAAACCCCTTTACACAAACTTATGAATTGTTTACTCAAAATTTAACGGTGCCTGCACATTGGAGCCGGTTCTCGCAATTTTTTCTGCTAACAAACTTTACTTACTTAAAATACCGTTATTTTAAGTTTTTGGTTAAAACAGTAATTCTGCCAGTATTTATGTATAATTATTGGTATTGCGTGATAAATCGTAATTATCATTGTTGTAGGTGATGAGTTCGAAAGGCGATAGGTTCCTAGTTAACAGTTAATAGTAACCAGTTTTAACCAAAATTTTAACTTAAATCTTTGATTCGTTAACTTTGCACTTATGTAGCCAATTTAGTAAGTAAATATTTTGTAAGTTAGTCCAAATGACTACATTGGGCTACTTAGCCTAGCCTTACTAGTATTTTCAAATGTAAGGTTACGCCCTCGCATTATGATGGGTGAGCCTTTAGAGGGCAAAAGCCTGCCGGGGTCGCGGGACTCACAAATTACCCGGAACGTAAAAGGCTAATGAAAGACAACGTGGATTTTAGTCAGTACGAGTCTGATAATCCCTCCCGCTCTGCCCTGGGAGAGAAGACTCATTTGATGCTTTTAGCACGCTAAAAAAAATGGTAGGAAGCCCTCAAAGCTAGGTGCAGCTCCGATCTTGACAAGGTAACCAGTAGTAGCTGGATAAGAGTCATCGAGAAATATGACTTGCGATAGGAGATGCCTATGTGCAACATTGGACATCTATAGGCTGATAATAGTCCTCTTATCTGACCTCCAAATGCTAGTTAAAAGATCACAAGTTTAGCTCAATATAAACCAAAATATTAAGTAACTAATTCATTAATAATTTTGCGCTATTTAACGATATCGACCAGCTTTCTATTGGTAAATACAGACCCCTTACCCTCTAGCCAACCACCCCAGCTTCAGATTATAATGATTTTATCCAGATGAATGATCCTTCCCACCCTCTGGGTAAGTGATTAATTAAGGACAGTATTACCACATTATCACTGATACCCTTATACGAATAAGTTATTAGAAGAAGAGAGCACAAAGAGCACATTTCTTCCTGACTATTTCCATAGATAAACCTTTAAAGGCTTTGAGGGGCTTTGAGTAATTATCGTGAAAACATCGAACAAGGATAACAATAGACCACAGACCACGGACTAGCAAGCGCAGCGTAGGACGTCCACCACCAAGGTGGAAAGACGACCTTATAAAGGTCACCGGAAGACGCTGGATGCAGGTCGCTTCCAACCTGTATATGTGGCGATCTAAAGGGGAGGCCTATGTTCAGCAGTGGATGTCCTATGGCTGAGATGATGATGAAGGATAAAAATAGGGTCTCTTCATTGATTATATAATACATGAGGAGGTAGCTACTGTGATTTATAAAAGTATTATTTCATATCTATGTGAAAAAGTGTATGTGATATGACCTTAAACCTTTTTGCGTGGGAATGCTGACGTCACAAATTCGCACAGTTTTGGTAATATTCAATTAGAGCATTCTGTGACCTAGAAAGGTGTTATTTTTCACGATTTTTCTTACATCATACATTAGCGTTAGGATGTGTGAATTGACTACAAATGTATTAATCAAATATTTGTAAATAAACGTCTATGTTTGATTTACTTCGATTTTGTTCCTCTTTCTGTACTTATTATGAAATAAACTTCCCAGTCTTCAGTTTAAGTTGCATTTTCGAAGTTTTACTTAATAGTGGATCTAATATCTAATAATAATATGATAATAATATTCCACAATTATCACACAACGCCATCTAGTCCCAAGCTAAGCTGAGCTTCTGTTATGGGTACTAGACAACTGATAAACATACTTATATATTTCTAAATACATACATAATATAGATAAATTACACCCAGAAGCAGAACAAATTATCATGCTCATCACACAAACATTTGGCCTGGGTGGGAATCGAACCCACGACCCCCGGCATAGGGTCACTAACCACTAGACCAACCAGTCAGTCAAAATACAAGTTTACGTTTATTTTTTTTGCATTTTCGAAGTTTTACTTAATAGTGGCTCTAATATCTGATTTTATGATAGATATAATTATGTCTAATAATATTGTTTGTTTATTTCATCTATAAATATGTGCAATCCCTGAGAAACGCTAAATTATATAAAAATATATCCCCATAATTTAAACTTGACCGCCTCATGATAAAAAGTAGGGTGTGTGACTACTAATCTTTTAACTAAGTAATTCAAAGTAATGCTATTGAACTCGTAAACAGTTACACTAATTTGTTAATTGTAATTTATACATTTAATTGCCGTTAAACGAAACGAAGGAAGTAACACAGACGTATAAATACACTTACATATATTTTAATTGGACTTATGACTAATCTTTTTAAGTGATATTATAATTAAAATTACGGTACAAAACAAAATTTATACAAGATTAGCAAAGCAAGTATCATCGCCTAGCTTTTTAACCGACTTCAAAAAGAAGGAGGTTATCAATTCGACGGTATGTTTTTTTTTCCTAACTATGTTTTATACAGGTTCTTAATAAGGACTTAACAGTACAGGGTAAAAATCCAAATCGCAAAGCATGGCGCGAATTGCACAGACAAAGGATCTTAGTATGTCCATTTGGGTTTAGATGCAAATGAATAAGATACTTTAAAGCTTGATCAATCAATCATTGGACTTTAGACTAACCCCCAGTTTTTAAACAAATGTTTAAAATGTATAGGACTTAACAAATAGTTAACCACTGATGTCAACTAACCGTATCTATATAATAATATAATCTTTATCAAAGTAGTACACCTTTACCACCTGTACCGCCTTTGTATCCTTAGAATTAACATTATTGTAAGCTTGTGATTATTCATTTTGGTGTACAATAAAGAATATTCTATTCTATTCTATACACGGAATCTAAATAAATTGCAACAAATATCGTTAAATACAATATCCTATTCTATTTCTCAAGTTCTAAAATAGAAATTTTTAAGTGGCCGAAGGTTAAGGTCATCGAATGTTCTTTGAAATTACAATCTATGCAAATTAATTCGAATATGGAAAAGTTATCATTTGGCGCCAAATCTTTGAAGCACAATGATGAATGAATGATAAGTAAGTCATTCGATTTGCATGTTCGAAATCATTTTTGGAATCATTAGGTGACGATGACGGCACGATTAGTTTGAATTTTGATAATCCGATGCCCATTTCATTCAAATTACGTCGATGCAATTAATTAGTATTTTATGCTAAGTTATCATCACGAATTTCATTGATAAGTTTGTGTTATATGAGTTACTAAATCAAGATCATTATAACAAACATTCATTACACCAATATCTTTTTTGTCGCGGGACTTATTTCATTACCGTGACCCCGGAACATAAAGGGCTATTGAAGGACACCGTGGATTTTAGTCAGTACAAGTCTGACAGTCCCTCCCGCCCTGGCCGGGGTGGGAGGACTCTTTTGATGATTTTACCACGAAAAAAAACTATAGAAAAGCGAATGGAAGTGTTAATCTATTAGCAGTCTCTACAACGGGGTTGTTGGACTGACTAGATCCGCACTATACTCAACACAACACGCTCCACGAAGCTCTGAACTCGGTGGCAGATCAGAACTTATGGCGTCGAGTAGTGCATAACAAACTGCTGCAACAAGGAGGTGGTCACGACCCTCAGCATTGAGGAAACCGAACCGAGGAGGAGGTAACGGGGTGACGGGATAAAACCCACAAGGCAATCTAAGGAACAAGGTAGATCTAGGCAGACAGTCATGTTATCTCCTCTCAGGGCGGGAAGACTTCAAAAGGGGTGGAACATTTCATCTAAAATCAACACTAAAGCATTAATTTCAGTAAGTCAGTTCAAACGGTCGCCCTGCCCTGGGTGGGAGGACTCATTTGGTGATTTGACCACGTAAAAAAAGCCTGTTACAGACACTTTTGAATTGTCAAAAAAACAGTTTGAAAATAGTTTTGGTACTACAGTAATAGTCACAAAACACTAACTGTGAAAGTACCATAAGTGCCAGTTGGGTCATTGGGTGTAACTTTTATACTCCTGCTTAATCATACCTATCTAATTTAAGCCTAGTCCTTGCCAGACAAAGTCGGCGCCAAGATCATTAGTACAAAAACAATAGACAAACGATGCCCCATTCAAACGTCCTACTAGACTAGGTTGGCTACTGGCGGGTGAGTCAGCGTTATCTGACCTCAGTCCAGTGCTCTATCACTCTATGATTAATTCTCTATGGTAATGAATGTATTCTGTGATGGCCTTCTGCGTAAAACGGAAGGAACTGGCGTGTTGTGTTTATATGGCGTTATGTAATTACCGATGTATTGTTAATTGTGTGATAGATACGTCGATTATGTATGAAAGGCAGAAAAAGTGCTGATGGATACATGGGAAAATCGTTGAAAAGTGTGAGATTAAAATTTCAAAAGTAAGTAGTGTGTGGTATCTTAATCCAAATGAAAATGAAATGTTATTAAAAGATCAAATACTTTCCATAATCTTTAACACACATTAACGTAACCGAAGCCGCTGATAAAATTAATTCGAAAGGGATAATCTTACCTTTGTATTTCCTAGAAATAATGATAGCAATTTTAAAGCTTTTATAGACTCGTTTTATATATCATTACGAAGTCATGAATGACTTTTAGTACAAGAACAGCCCTGATATCGCCGAAATAATTGACACAACGTATGGAATATCTGATTCGTAATTTCAGAGATTACTTGATTTAAATATTCATATACTCTGTACTGTATTAAACTTGCACAGAGCAAATATTTTTTTTTTATTTATTTAGCTTGGGAAAATCATGAAATGAACCCTCCTACCCTGGGCAGGGCGGGAGGGATTGTCAGGCTTGTACTGACTAAAATCCACGGTGTCCTTCAATAGCCCTTCACGTTGCGTAGTCATGGTAGCTCGTTAGTCCCGCGACTCCAACATTCATAGCCAAGGGGCAATAGCCCATTTACCTAAGAAAACGTAATTTTTCCGTATCAATCTAATATATAAAATTCTAGTGTCACAGTTTTCGTTACCTCTCCTACTCCTCCGAAACGGCTTGACCGATTTTGATGAAATTTTTTGTGCTTATCCGGTATCTATGAGAATCGGCCAACATCTATTTTTCATCCCCCTAAATGTAATTATTTATATGGCAAAACAACGTTTGCCGGGTCAGCTAGTAATAATATAAACTTTATAAGAATACTCTATAAACCAGTCAGTAAGGTGTTTGATAATAAATCTGAGCACGGAGCACCAACGCAAGAGCGGCACATTTACAAAATTGCATAAATCGTCAGTTGCCAGTATTCTCTAATTAGCATACTTACCCTTTTCAACATACCTTATTATCTATGCATTGAAATTAAACTAGTTTCATTTGAATCTTGAGCCATTGGTGTAGGGTAACCAAGCAGTGATGTAAAGGCGGGATGTTTTTCTATAAAAGGGCAGGAATATTTTACCAAAATGCTAGAATAGTGACGAAAATGGTTGATTGGTTCTGGAAGTAGCTTTTTAAATAGTCGCTGACAAGGACGATTGAGTTGACGGCAATTTCGTGCAATAGACAAAAAAATATAGGCATTATAACGAGAATCGAATAACTGTCTTAACACATTTCTTAATATTAATCATTCTACTTTTTGTCGAATAAAAAATTTAAATGCCATTTCAGTTATCTCATTAATTAAATATTTACAAGTTTTAAATTCATTTAGCATTTTCTATTTGGAAAGAAAGTCTTCCTAATTCTGAAGGCATGGCAATAAGCCAGAAAATCCGAACAAATTCTAATGTATGGTGTCCCTTTATGGGATCCAGTAATCGTTCTTCACGGATTTACCGATACTTCGCTTGGAACCAATTAGTATGTGGATATTATATGGAAGTGGAAATGTTTATTTACTAAAGTAGATAGGAAAGTTGTATGTATTCAAGTGCAGATTCAATGCTATATAGAAAATGGCCGGTTCTTAACCTTATGGCCCTTCAACAGATATCAAGGGGAAAATAAGAGTTATGTATTCTTCTAGTATACTTTAAATGAAAAGAAACTACTGTTAGTCAGCAAATCTTACCAAGGGGCACTCCACAACCCAGTTACTGGGTTGTGGAGGTCAAATAGACATTCGCTCCATGTCATCATCATCATCATCATCTCAGCCATAGGACGTCCGCTGCTGAACATAGGCCACCCCTTTAGATCTCCACATGTACCGGTTGGAAGCGACCTGCATCCAGCGTCTTCCGGCGACTTTCATAAGGAGAAAATCCTTCTTCGCTCCATGTAAAATACTGATATTCAGTTGCATCCAGTTTCTGGAAACCAACACAGCTATATTGCAAGCTGAAGTGGCAATGGACAGGCCATTTCGATCGAACTGATAATTAACCGATGGGAATGGATAGTCCTCGAGTGGCAACTACGAACCGAAGAACGTACTCAGATAGCCTACCATGACGTCTTAAGGCGTTACTCTTTAGGCTGTGGGAAAGAGATGGCGCTAGACGACTTGTATAGCTCTGTCTCTTTCCCAACCTAAACTGGATCGCGTTAAGAGCTCGTGGTAAGGCCATAGCTGGCCTACCATGAACTCTTAAAGCGTGAGTCTTTAGGCTGTGGGAAAGAGATGACGCTAGACGACTTGTATAGCTCTGTGTCTTTCCCAGCCTAAACTGGATCGCGTTAAGAGCTCAGGCCTGGTGAGGCCTCAGGCCTTACTAAAATGACAAAATACCCACCTGTGATGACGTTACAATCTATAACACAATAAACAAAGTAAAAGTTTAATTGATCAATAATCCCAATCAATATCTTTTTTCTTATTTATTGCAGTTCGATGATATTACATACATATCGAGAGTATTCAATAGAAGATTACTTTATGTTGTAATCGAATTAATTCCTACGAATGTAATTGGTTGTGTATGATCGAACATTTAGATAGCAATGATATGTATTACTATTTTATTATTCCTGTTATGTTGGTAACGAGGTGTTAAAGTTTATAACTCTATTGAGCAACCGTTTGAGTTATTGACTGTTACTTTAAGTAGGAAATGGGTTTTACAACTGATTACTAAACGAATGCGTGCGGGTTAAAGTACCTTATTCTTTGAAATGTATTGTTTAATACGGTGTTTGTATGTAAAAAGTCAAAATACGTGAACCTAAATTATTGGGTTTTTGACAGGATCAATAAATTGAAAATCTAAATTTTCCATCTGCCATTTTGAGTTTTCTAAACAAAAAGGGACACTTTTTTTTTTGTTGTTGTTAAATTTAGTTAAGGGAGGGTAGGGACTCGTGACGTCAAAACTCAGCAATAATTGTACTAATTTGTGACAGATTGTTTAATTTTAAAAGCATCGCATCTCTGTCAATTTTAGTTTAAGTAAAAAAATAAAAATACGGGTCTAACATTTTTAATAACCTAACTAACTTGTAAGAACTTTCCAGTTAAATAACCAATTGTTAACTAATAAAGTTACAGCCTACATACAAGAGTAGTCATAAATAAGGACTATTTCAACATTTTCCTGAAAACATTTCAGGGGAAAACGTGGGCTCGTTCGCAATGTATCTTGACAGTACTCGACGTAGATTGATAGAGCATTCGTTAAAAATGGACTCGACAAAATCGTTCCTGAATCCAGACAGACGTGTAGACTAGAAAAATGTTCTTACAAATGTAACACAATCACGGCTTTTATTCACTGAAGGAAATATACAGACGTGTTCAAAGTAGTGATGTTTTTGTAAGTTTCTGATCAGTTTTGTAAACGTCATCCAATTTCATTTTCTTTTTTTAAGTTTTTAACACTAGGAATGTTGGCGGTTTAATTCTTAAAAAAAACAGTTATTAATGAGTATCATCTAATTAACTCAGTTCTCAGAACCAGCAGTCCACAGAACACAAGCCTCACCTCCGCCTGTTATGCCAGTCTGACCTAGCCTATAGCCACTTATTTATATAAAGTTGATTATTTTATAGAATAAGCGAAAAAATTGGAAACTCAAAACCATGTTAATTTGACTCTTGCAGGCACTTCTAAATGGTAGTCGCTCAAACGTCACCTAAAATATCACCGTAGCTGAACTGCAATGTCAAATTTTGACGTTTGTCTATTTTCCCGTTGGCTTGGGGGCAAAAGTTGTCAGTGGCGCTTAAGAACTGTTTTGACCGACAGTGACGTTGAAGCAAAAAGTCCTTTTGGAGTATTTGTTTAGCAGGATCGCGGCTTGCGGCGTTTTGCTCATCGCGCGAGTATCAGCGTAAGTATTTTTTAAATAATTTTTTTACTTGGTATGAATAAATATAATCATTTATTGCTATTTTTATGTTAAAATAATAGTCAGATATGATTAACTAATAATTAAAAAAATATGAAAATCAATAAATGAAACTAGTTTAATATATTTACAGATGGTTGGTCAACAGCAACGCGTTTTGGCGAAAAAATTGGCACCCGGAGACAATATTTGAAATAATTAACTCTACATTTTACACAATACAAATACAACGCAGATCTATCATGCACAACCTGTACCACATATTCTTTAGCAAATTTTCCTTTGAACCTAGAGTTCCTGGGACTGAGAAAAGTAATGGAATCAGCGATTTTCCGTGAAATCACTAATAAAAAAACATATTTACCATGTTCTGAACATGATTTTATTATATGTATAGCTCATACACATGATGAGGATTAATACTGTGCAATTTTTATATGTTTTTTTTGTTTATATTATTTTTTATAGATTTATACCAAAAGTAGGTGCAAAAAACGGCAATTTAGCTATTGTTTGTTACTGAAAATTAAAAGTAGGTAAAACAAAAATTGTATAATTATAAAAAACATTTGATTTGAATAAATATGTTTGTTTTAATACTTTTTAGTCTTAAAATATGTCATGTCATATGTCCTATACTACAATTTGACTGCTTATAAAGTGTGAGCAAAATGCTCTATGCGCGAGTGCGCGAGTGTCTATGTAACTTTTGAGGGCTCGAGTGCTGCCGGGTTAAGTCCTATTCTCAGTCTATCAGTACTCCTTTGGTTAACTGTCTTCACTGACATGACAACAATACCGACATCAGAAAAGCTATCATCAGTTCCTCATACATTAACTGTTACAGGAAACTTTATATTATTTTTTGCAATCTGTCAAGATTAACATGGGAATGATCAATAAGGAAGCTGTAAAATGTGGGAAACATATCGTTTATAATGCACTTTGATAATGCACAATCGAATTCTGTTTCTCAAGGAATAATTAATTCATAAATGATAATGATGGAAGAGGAGTGGTAATAATTTGTTGATAAGAAAATGCATTTTTAATGCATTAATTTTAGTTTTGTTGCACAAATTAATTATGGCTGTAGATTAGTGAAAAAGATTTGACCAATTAAAAGTTAGGAATTGTTATTTTACTGGCAAAAAAAAACTGAATTCTGACAAAATGAACACGACAAGTTTAATTCGATACAGACAAAAATTATTGCATTTAATCTTCAGTTAAAAAAAAAACTTGTCTTAAGTTATCAAATGATTACTAACATCTATCTGATATAATTTCTTCTCAAAAGACAGAAACTTTGCTGGAAAGATAGGAAAATCAATTTTCAGCGATATTCACTTATTTTTCTGTCCTTACCTAATAGTCAGGTTATAAATTACTAGCTGTTCAACCCCGCTGCATGGCTTCTGTTGGTCATAGCGTGATGTTATATAACCTATAGCCTTCCTCGATGATTAGCCTACAATCCAACACAGAATACATTTTTCAACTCGAACCGATAGTTCCTGAGATTAGCGCGTTCAACCAAAAAAAAACTCTTCAGCGTTTTACTAGTATAGAGTTAACTGCAAAATGTATTATTTCGGCCATTACAATGACTAGTACCATCCAAAACTAATCCCCCACCTCAATATCATCCATAGCCCAACTTAGATTACAGGAGCAGGCCGAAACTTAGACAAAACTTAGCCAAAACTCGCAGACCACTCACTCCATTTAAGTTAACTTGCAACACTATACACTATTCGGTTGGTAACGAGTAAGTTACTGTCGGTTCAATTTGTGGGTAATGCCATTACCGAAGATAAGACAGAGAAGTTTGGGACTGAGATCTTTTCGACAAATCTACTTTTTTTGATCATCGATGTAATAGTGTAGTGAGTAAATTATATTGTCTAATAAATCATCAAAATCTCCAGCCCTGGGCGCAACGGGAGGGACTGCCGAACTCGTACTAACTAAAATCCACGGTGGTCCTTCAATAGCCAATTACGTTCCCGGGTCACGATTACCTTTTACGATTACGTGTTTGCATTATGCAGTGAGTTTAAAAATCTCAGTTAGTGACTAACGGCTACGCCAAATATGTAGCTCGGCATTTGGGGATGCATCTTAAAACAGTAGCCACAGACTGACTAAATGATATTATAAACTCAAAAAAAGAACAAAATCTTTAACACAAACGGAATTCCTCTTATCCGTATCTTAAATGTTTAAATTCCATAACGGTCCATATCATTTGGACTGATAATTTGAAGTCTACAGATGTAATATTTAGATTGATTAAACACCGGATACACTTGAAACTGTCTTTAAAATATTATTTGTATTTTAACAATTTTGTATATCTAAGGAAGGCTCATACATCATTCCGTCCAGAGTTCCTGTCGAAATAAATAAATAGAAAACTATTCTTTCCTACTAAACGATCTCCAATGGACGTGACGTGACGAGCAAGTTTTTGCAAACTGACCAATGACCGGGGCGTGGTTCTATAGTTCATACTTCAACGGGTCATCAATCATTCATTCTTTACATTCATTCATTCACAAAAAAACCTATCATTCCTTCTATTTGATATTCAATCGAAAATCAGAATCAGAAAAACATTTGATTATCGAATGTATCTTTCGATTAAAATAAACACAACTTTCTTTAAATATTTTTTTTTTTGTGAGTACGATAATCCTTTTTAGGTAATTATCAAAATATCAATCCGTCGCCCTTGGCAAGAAAGGAATTGTTACTTTTTTTAAACTTTCCCTTTCAAATTCAAAATGGCTGTCAATGAAATGTCATTCACTTTTGTAGGAATTCAATTCCAGTTAATTATGACGTAGTTCTGTTTCCATTTAAAAAGTAAGTAATTCTTTGGAATGAGTTTTTTTTTCAAAATTTTTGTAACTGGCTGGGTTAGCGTATTTCAATTCTATTTTTAATTTTAAACATATTTCGTTAATTCCGCATTCAAATCTAAATTCTTTTCTTTATCCAATTTCAAAATTGATAATACACCGACAAAGATATCACAAAATATCTGTAGAAGCTTTTACTCGACTGACAAGTAGCCTCAGGTGGTAGCGTAATGAAATAGTCGATATTTATTTCTAAATGATTATTAATTACGTATTTTATTTTTCGTATTACATAGTGCAAAGGTCAAACTTTGGTTTCAGATTTGCTAACCGACTCAGTTGTCATGTTTAGCTAACGCAAGTTCTATTATAGTAATGACAAAATCATCTCTGTTTTTTGCCTTCATCTTTTTTAAGAAAATAGAATCTTTCTGCCCATATTAAAGCCCAAAAATAGTAGTTTTTCGGAAGGCTCATAACCAAACGAAAATGAGCTAATCCGTACAAAACATCTTTAAATTACCCATATTGTCACATTTGTCAGTTATTTCTACAACTACCATAATTAAATAATAACTTATTACGTCTAATTAAAACATTGCAAACATTAGCTGAAACCGAGATTATCTTTAATTGTCGTGGACAGTCGGTTTGCTAGCTAACGTAACATACATAACTGAAAATACACACATATATTATGTACATGAATGTAACATGTTACGCCTAGTTCACACAATAACAATATGTTGCATTGTCCAGTGGCCAGCTAAGGAGGTTGCATTGTAAATTGCAGCAATAGAATATAATAGAACCAACCCACTGGGCATAATTTTGATTTAGCTAATAAGCAATTAAAATTGAATCTTAGTAGGATAAAAGGTAGTTTTAAGAAAAGGATGAAAAGACCTTTGTTACTCTTTCAAGCTACTGAACAGTTTAGTCCAAGTTTAGTCGAATCGTTGCCTTAAACATAGGTGCCCTAAAATAGTTGCCTAAACGGGAATACCTCGAAAATTAGCTCATAATTTTGTTTTTCATTACCCGGATTAACAGTTTCTATCCCGGTAATATTACCTCATGGTACAACCGTGCTACTAAACTTAACGCAAGTGAAGCTGCGGGCTTATGAGAGTAAAAATAGTGGAAGTAAGGAACCAAATCGGCCTTACTGTGGATATAATCAAATGTGTAATTCACCCGAATATCCGAATTATAATCTGATTTAGATCAAAAATAGAAGGCCATTCAACAATCAAATCCACAAAAAAAATTAGCCCTCTAAATGAACAAAAATATCGATTACCGTAACTAAACTCAACTAGTCGTTTGAACATTCCGACAAACAGCCAAAACACAACTCACTGGACCACACAAACAGAAACTCGCAGTACAAAAAAGAACCAAGTAACTGACCTATGACCACGAAATTGAAATTCTCGCTATAATTACTTACAAACAAATAGTCTTGCATAACACCTTTCACGAGAAAGTGATCGCCCCCTAAACTATGATGATTAATATCTTTGGTGCTTGGTTCTTTTTTGTTTGACTCGTGCCAATGTGTGGTGGGGACTGGGGAATGAATGGATGGTGACATGAATTGATGGCGAGTTTTAGTGAAATGTTACGACTGGTATTCGTTGTAGATTTTTTGCAAGTAGATGTTATTGGGTATTTTTAGTAAAGAGTGAATTAAGACTGAAATTGTTTTCAATGAGAACTGTTTCATGTTAAACGTCAAATGGATTATTTAAGCTTTTGTGTGAGATGATTAATAAATATGGATGTAATTACTAACCTTTTAATAAATAACTTGTTACAACATCATCCGGAATTTGAGCTGTAACCGCTAAAATTCCTCTCGTTTGAAGATTCGGATCTGTATTTAATTATCAATTTCTTAAGAAGCTTCCTAAACTATCTTATTAATGCCTTCTGAGTAACTGACACAGATTTGACAGCTCTTTTGACATCTCCGGCGCCATATTGAAATTCGTTATTCAAAAGCGTCAATCAACAAGTGACATTAATCCTCTCAAATCAAAATTAATTGATTAAATACATCTTGTATTACGCTAGCACGTAATTCTTTAAATGTATGAGTCCATACACATGGACTTGTATAGTTTTATAACCATAACTACGTAAGTGCCGGTAATTCGGATTCGTCGCGGTTGACGTTTCGGCAAGCGAGTCAAATGTCAGATGGAGTCGATAACAATCGTTCTATGGAGTTATGTAATTTGAGGTGGCTTGAGAATTTCATAGTAATAGGAAATAAGTTGGTAAAAAATGCTGGTGATGATGGCAACACTATTGCATGTTGTGAATTCTCTAGTCTATGCTGACCTAAAGGCCTTAGTTACCAGAACATGAAATCTAAAAAAGAATCTAGTCTATGCTTTTAGTCTAAAGACCCGTCGGCGCCAAACTTCGGTGGCATAGCGTGCTGCTCTATGATTATCGCACAATTTTCTAGACCTTCTGTTGTTTTAACTTTGTTTATATTTTAATGCAATTTTCGTAAATTAACGCCGCTTTTTTCTGAAGCAATTCAACACGGCACCTGAATATTTAAGTTGAAAGATTATGATCAAGTAAACACTGAAATAGGTAGTAGTAATTGTAATTACATAATAATAATTATAATGGGTCTGAAAACATTGAAATACAAGTAATAAGCAAAGATTACTGTCTGTGCATTGCAAAACAACTGCCTACCAGCAAAACGTGAGAAAAATATAATAGGACCATCTTTTCGTGACTGAGAGCAACTACTTCAACACCATAAACAACCATAAATTAGATCAAAGCACACACTCGCTAACTACACGATTACTATTCGATTACTACACGATTACTACTCGATTACTATTAGTTAATACGTCCATTTCGTGAGCGTCGGGTGTTTTCTATTCAATCCATATAATTGTCCATTACTACAGCTCAGTTATGCATTTTGTTATTTAACTTAGTTAATTACTATAGTAAACGTTTGTAATTGTCTCTGGGAGATAGATAAGAAGATATTCGCCTAGGGCTGTAACGTATTTTGAGCTAGTTTTATTTTACGATAACCTTTATTTCTTTTTGTATTTACAATGTTTTTTCTTCAGGTTTTACTTCTTTTATTCTTTTATTTTATGTTTTAAAATTTATTTTATAAAAGACAGACCGATAGTAGATACTATAATTCAAAAAAAAGTATTTCTAAATGTCACAAGCTATTAAAAATGAATTAATCTCCAAGAAAAAAAAATCCCGAAGACACCATGATTTCCGAAATTAATACTTACATTAAAGTAATATCCTGTCGGTAAAGTCTGTCTTACGTGTACTAAAAACTCTCAATTGTCAAAAAAGATATGCCCTACGTTTTTACGAGGATAGCCGAGAACTGCCGAAGCAAATAATTATTAAATAATCATTTGCTTCGGCAATAAAATTTTATTACATTACGCGAGACAACCCTAGCCTCCTAATTATTTTCGAACTATCGGCTTATATTTTAATTTAGCGGTTTAGCTAGTCAATTGTTATTAATGTTCTAATGTTAGAAGTTATTTATTTTTTTGATAGATTTATTTTTCGGAAAATATGTAAGGATCTTAGCACGTGGCACTCTGTGGTTTCTGCCTATCCTCATTGGAAAACATATGAATTATCTATGTTTATGATTGTATGTAAATGCGAAAGCTTAGATGTTTGGATGGATGGACGTTTGTTACTTTGTAACATCAGAACGGCACAACAAATCTTGATGAAATTTGTCTCAGAAATAGATTATAATTCGGAAGAACACATGGTGTTAGGTTCTCGTAGGATAATTTCCGAGTTACACGCGGGCGAAGCCAGTGGCAATACGTAGTGAAATGAAATGAAATGAAATGAAACGAGCATCTGTACATGCATCCAGGAATTTTTTCTCGTATTTTTCAAACAAGAAAATAAGCCATTTTCCCACCTCACTCATTAATATTTTCTCATTAACCTAATTTTTCCACCACCACATTTTATAAAAATAGGTAGCATAGGGGTGAAAACTAGGTCATTAAGGCCGAGTGCACGCTGGTAATCTCACGTTATCGCTTGTGGCATGCCTAATGAAAACGCATAACGCATAAAATCATTTCTGTAAAGCCCGAAGGGTTATGTAATTAACCAGCATGAGAACTAAGGCCCTTTGTACACGAAGCGACGCAAGTCTCCGATACCTTACGACTTTAGTATCCAGAAACTCTGCCTACCATCGAGTTGGTGATGTTGCGCCTATTATTAAAATGTGAACACCATGTACCTTTTTGCTATTTTTTTTTATTTCTTATTCTTTTACCTTTTATTAATATTTAGTCTAGATTTTCAAGGTACATTGCTTTCACATTATTTATTTCAAATGATGTTAAAAAAATTGTAAAACCTTTTTTAAAAAGAGTAAGCATGGAGTTTCTTGCCCATTCTTCTTCATACAACTTAACTTTGCGAATGGGTGTAGAATCAATCCTATCCCATCCCATTTCCTTATTTTAAATTATTCAAAATAAAATTGAAATAAGTGATTTGACTTTATTTTAAGTCGAATGTGGGTAATAAGGTCCATGCCATCAACCTGGCAAATGAGATCCAGTGGCTACTTCAATAAATTCTTAATGAAAAAACCCCATTAACACTTTACCAGACCAGGGGGCATACTATGACGTCTTGAAACGAGAGCAGTTCCACTGTGGAAAAGAGACAGAGTTATACAGGTCGTCTAACGCCATCTCGTTCTCCCAGTGGAACTAACTCGCTTTAAAACGCCATGGTAGACCACCTCAGAATAAAACATCATCATCATCATTATCAGCCTATAATGTTCCCACTGCTGGGTCACAGGCCTCCTCTCTGAGAGAGGCAGTGCGCCATAATCCACCACGCGGGCCCAGTGCGGATTGGTAGATGTCACATATCTTCGAATTTTTGGTTCTAGGACATGCCGGTTTCCTCCCGAAGTTTTCCTTCGCTGTATTTAGAGTTGTGGTGATGGAATAAATTACACAAAGTAATGAACCTGGCGGGGTTCGAACCCACAACCTACAACTCGTAAGTCGGGACCGATACCACTGGGCCACCACTGCTCAGAATAAAACATTACGTTCAAAAATCGTGTTGACGTCCAACATATCGTTCAAAAACGAAACACATTGTTTTTATAGCGTACTTAGACTTACAAGGCATGTTAAGTTGACCACGTGGTACCATAATACGTAACCAAATCGAGCTAGGATGTAAATGGTTCCGCTTCTGAAGTCGGTGTGGTAATGACGGCCATATAAAGTGGCAATGTGTGAGATTGTTGCTGATTGCAACTTGAGTTCGTGATGTAGAAACTTGTGAAGTTATACTGGATAATTATTATGCTTGGTGGTTGTTTGATTTTTTGAGATAATCGTTGGAATTTTCGTATTGGTATTCGCAGATATTATGCTCATGAAGTAGACTGAAATATTCTCAAAGATCAGGTAGGAGCTACCGTGGTAAAAAAAAACTTTGTCCTTAAGTATAATGTGGTAAGTAAATATTACCTACTTTAGGACAAAGTTTTTCTGTACAGGAAGGCACCTATTATTTTATAAATATGGAACAAAGACAAAATAAGGTCCTCCATATTCTATCGTCGCAAGGGCATGTGAATAATAATATTCTAAAAAAATAAGAAAATTAATTAATTAAATTTCATTTATTCATAAACAATTTCCATTGTTTGAACATAATTATTACATATAACTTATCATTTAAATATCGATTAAGTTATACAAAAAATATAGGTACTAACAAAATTCAATTGATTTTAACATTAAAAGTCACATTCATAGTAGCATATAATAATAGACACAACTCGTTTTTTACTTAGTAGTAAGCTCGCGTATGACCACTACCTATCCCGCCTGAAGCTGAGCTGACTGTCGAAGACATCACCGCTTACAAAAGTGATGACATCTCGTGGAAATTAAAGCATGCTTACTTTTAATGAATTTTAGTAAACATGCAGAGATTTTTCTGCATGTTTACTGCAAAAAAAAAATATATTAAAGAGAGATTTAAAACGGACGTATTAAGTGTACCGGTTGATCCAAAGCTCGGTAAGCCAACGGTTTTTTACCACAAGTAAATAAATAACAAAATCACATACGCAGCTTCCTCTCGAAGCAATAATAAAACAAGTTCAGACCAATCAAAAGTCGAATAGAAGAGAAAAGTCGTATTTTCTTTAATTTACTGGAAAAGGAAGGAAAGTGCGCTCTCAAACACAGATACCGTACGCATTGACTACCGACATTTTAATTGGAAATTACACATTAAATCTTCTTCAATATATAACTTGCTACAGTTCCCAGATATATATAAAGGTTTGTTATTTTCTAGAAAGGGCTCCTTATATAATTTCCCGGGTACAATACACGAAATGATATTAAAGTTTAAATGCTAATTGAAAACTAATTGATTGCGATGAAAGGTTTTTGCGGCGCTAAAATTGGTCGAAAAAATATGGGATTTAAATTTACTCTTTTTCACAAAAGAATAAGGTTTAAATTCGAATATAGTAAATGGTCAGTAATAGCCAAGATCGTTAGTAATAACTAGCGAACATCGCCGGAAGATGAGTGTAAGTAATAAATAAAATAATCGATAACATTTTATAACGAGTAATCAAATGCCCTTAACAACCCCGGTACAAGTGCTTAAGGCGAGAAATAATCGATTTTAATGGACCCGATTAAATCGGTACCGATAATATCGGTTGCATAATTGTAAATACAGCACTTAAAGATTTTATTAACATCAATATCGAAAGTAAAATATATGTAATGAAAGTAAAACCGTTAGTGTTGCCGACGTAGTTTTAATCAATTATAGTGTAACCAACCGTAAAGTATTTGCTGAGGCTGTATGTGGCTTATCTTTGCCGTTTACGGTGTACGGTAAAAGCGGACACCTCTTTAAATTGTCGATGGTATGGCCATTAAAATTATTTTAAAATATGTTAGATGACTTATACGAGTTTGTTGGGATTCTGATCTGGTATCTGTTAAGGTTTCTCATGGTTCACACTTCAGTCACGATGTGACCACATGTTGACAGATGTACTAAGAGGGCTTTACCTTTGTAGAAAGTGTTATGTTATTATTTAGTGGCTTCTGGTCGCGAGTGTGTATGCATTAACTTTTGGCCTCCGACTTTCTAGACAAAAAAATTGATAGCTCAGCTGCTACGCATTGTATAAATGTAACTTCATTTTTTTTAGCTTCCTAAAAATAGAACCAGATAATTATTTCCACAGATTACATAATAAAAACAATGCTGTCCAAAAATACTATTATGTTTTCGGGGTGGTGAGAGGTGTGAATTTTTTTATTGACAGAAATTTGGCCAATACCTTAACCGATTTTGATGTATTTATGTGGCACAGTTAGAATCGTTGTATTATCCCAAAAGTAGCGTTAATTCATTTTGATTCCACCTACTCATTGATGTCACTGTATAAGCCCGTACAGCCAATAATTATCAATAATTTTATCTAAGATGCAGACCCTAGATTACCACTAACAAGCTACCGACTAGTTCATAAAACCGAACCTTTACAAAAACCGGTATTTATATCAGAAATCGAAATCTGACGCATCACTTAACGCATTATATCGCTGTCAAATTTTTTTTTTTTTTTTTTTTTTTTTTTTGTTATATGATGTGTCCCAATACGGTTACATCATAAAAATACAATCTAGCTTAATAATAAAGCTAATGAGTAATTCTATTTTGACTTAATTTGCTAAGGAGAGTAAACCTAAGAATGTGTCCATTAACACTTTTCTTATTGTCTCTATTAAGGGGAAGACACTTTGTTCTTGTGTTCTTTATGGGTAGCATTCACTTCACTACATTACACTAACACTTCACTAAACTAACTCGAAAGGTTTTGTCCTTTTTAGTCTTCTCACTATGTCCGTGTTGTCGAGGAGCTGGATAGCCTCGATGTTCACATGATGGTGAAGCCTTCGTTCATGGGCTTCGGCGTTCTTTTTAATTATATCTATGACGAGGTCTACTTTGAGGTCCCGATGAAGGTCGTCATTTCGAATGTACCAGGGCGCATTGACGATTCCTCTGAGTACTTTGTTTTGAAAACGCTGTATAATTTTGATGTTACTTTGTTTGGTACAGCCCCAAAGCTGAATACCATAAGTCCATATAGGCATGAGGACTTGTTTATACAATAGTATTTTGTTGTGTACTGACAGCGAGGAATGTTTTCCTATCAGCCAGTACATGGACTTGTAGCGAAGCTCTAGCTCGTCGCGTTTCTTTTTAACATGAGCTTTCCAGCGAAGCTTTGTGTCTAATGTCATGCCCAAGTATTTGGCTGTATTTTCGTACGGTATGACATGACCGTTTATGATTATAGGATGATAATTTGCCTTTTTGTTTGTGAAATCTATGTGAACCGATTTTGATTCGTTAAGTTTCACACGCCATTTTCTTGTCCAGTCAAAGATTATATTGACGGCTGTTTGAACTTTTTCCACTGCTTCTTCTTGAGTGACGCCTGTGGCCATTATAGCTGTGTCATCTGCAAATGTGGCAATGGTATTGTTTTCTAACTCAGGAATATCGCAAGTGTACAATAAGTACAAGACGGGACCTAGGACACTTCCTTGCGGTACTCCAGATTCTATCGACTTGAGTTCCGAATGTGCATCATCTTGTCTTACTCTAAACATACGATGTGATAGGTAAGACTCTAAGATGTCAGCAAACTGTTTCGGGAGCATATTTTTTAATTTGTTAATAAGGCCTTTGTGCCATACCTTATCGAATGCTTGCGCTACGTCGAGGAAGACCGTTGAGCAAACTTTGTTTTCTTCTAAAGCCTTTTCTATAACGTTGGTAATCCTGTGTACTTGGTCTATTGTTGAATGTTTTTCTCTAAATCCAAATTGGTAGTCAGGGATCAAGTTTCTTTCTTCTATGATGGGTTTTAGCCGTTTCAACAGAAGCTTTTCAAATAATTTTGACATGATCGGTAGCAGTGAGATCGGTCTATATGATGTCGTTTCGTGTGGTGGTTTACCAGGCTTTGGTATCATTATAACTTCAGCAACTTTCCACAAGTCAGGTACAAACTTAAGCCTGAACGTTGCATTGATAAGAGTCGTAAGTTTTACGATGGCCTTACGTGGGAGGTTTTTAAGAACTTCTCCAGTAATAAGATCGTAGCCAGGTGATTTCTTTGGTCTTAAACGCTTGATTTCGTTGTACACTTCTCTAGGTGTTACGAGTTTTATTTCTTGCTCATCATTAGATGTTTCATCTAACAACACGCTGTCTTCATGTTCTTTATTTGGCTTGAAAATGAGTTCCAGATGTTTTGCAAACCTAATCGCTTTTTGCTCGTTGCTTATTGCCCATCGCCCGTTGGTATCTTTGATAGGGGGAATATGCATAATTGGCTTTTTTAAACTTTTTGTAGATTTCCACAGAGAGTAATCTGTCGTGCGATTGCTAGTTAGTTGTTTTAGATAACTGCTCATTGATTCAGTTTTGAGTTTCTGAATTGCACTACTTACTTGTTTTGTAAGCTTATTCAGAATCTTTTTATCTTGTGGAAATCTTGTTTGTTGCCATATTCGTCTCTGTCGCCTCTTTTCAGCTATGAGTTTTGTGATTTCTGCTGGATAGTAGGTAAGCCTATTTTTAATCTTAAAGGTAGGTGTGTTTTTCCAGGCGCATTGTTGTATTTGTGTAATAAACTGACTGATATCCTGATCAATATCTTCTGGTTTCTTTAGTGGAACTTTTAAATCTATAACAGAGTCCAAGTCTATTTTAAAACTTGCCCAATCAGTATTCTTATTTACCAATGTGGGTTGGGTTTCTTTCAGCAAGAAAGTCTCACTTAGAGTAAGTAATATAGGTGAGTGATCTGAGCTCATATCATAACCTTCTTTAATGCGAAGAAGATTAGGTGATAAGTTTTTGTAAATAAAAAAGTCTATGAGATCAGGAATCTTTTTTGTGTCAGTAGGCCAATAAGTGGGCTTACCTGTTGATAAGGTTTTGCATTGTGTTTCTTCAATCGCGCACAGTAGCTCTCTTCCTTTAGTTGTTGTCAGTCTTGATCCCCAAAATGTATTTTTAGCATTAAAGTCGCCTCCCAATATAAATCTGTTTCCAAGACGGTTTATAAAATTCGTGTACTGATCTGTTTTTAGTGGATACCTAGGTGGACAGTATATGGCTGAAATATTTACAAGACAATATTTCGTTTTGACACAGACACCCACTGCTTGTATTTCTTCTTTTTCATATTTGAGTTCTTCATAGTGAAAAATATTCTCTTTTATAATGACAGCACTACCACCTCTTGGTGTGTTATTTGGATGCAATGCATGGTATACTTTATACCCTTTAATTTGAATATGAGATTCTTTAGTGAAGTGTGACTCCGATATAAGGCACACATCAATACTTTCCATATTTAGGACTGCCGTAAGTTCATTCTGATGTTTAAGCAGTCCATTAGCATTCCATGCCATAATTCGAAGTAGCTTAGCCATGTATATTGCTTTTTTGTTTGGTAGCTGCTTTAGTGCTACTCTCAAGTTTTTTCAGCCTTTCGTCGAACGTAGTCAAAAGATTTATAATTGTATTAATCTTTTCATCCATGTTAGGGCTCAAAGGTTTCGTATGTGACTGTGGCATAGGTTGGACTCCTTTTGTCATTTGTGCATACGAAACACTTTTAGTAACAAGGTTGGAAACACTAGGTATTGTCTCTTTCTTTGTACTTGGACCCTGAGGGTTTGGTATTGGCACATTCTTTTTAGTATTTTTATTTTTAATGTTTTGTAGCTCTTTAGCTACTATGCATCCCCTGTAGTTAGCCGGGTGGGGTTCACCACAGTGAACACATTTTGGCTTTGCTTCTGCTGGTTTATTGCAGTCTCTGGTTAGGTGCTTACCTGTACACTTCACACATCGGGGTTCTTTGGAACAGTATTTCTGTGTGTGGCCATATGCTTGACACCTTTTGCATTGTGGAATTAATTTTGATGTTTTTAATGGCTGTATATCCACTTTACAGCCCAGGATAGATTTTATTCCGTAGATTTTCTTAATGTCTTCATCTTTTTGGAATGAGAGCATAAACATACTAAGGGGCTCTTTGCTCTTCCAACTAAGCTTGTTGACCGCATCTTCTATTTTATATCCTTGAGTTGTCAGGTCTTCAACTATTCTATTTGGCAGGCAGGAAGAATGAAGGTTTTTTGCCATCACCCTGATCGGTCTGTCTTGTTTATTTTCATACGAGTACCAAAAGCAATTATTCTGTAACAAAAGCTTGGTGATGGATCTGTATGAGTCATCATTGAAGGAGTTAATTTTAACTTTTTCTCCACTCATCATTTTCGTAATAAACGAGTCTTTCGTTAAATTAGTTGAAAGAAGATCATAGAACTCTTGGTAGTTCTTAATATTTTCCACAACTATAGGTGGTGGTATGGGCTGTTTCCTTATTTTAACATTTTCATTAGGTTTTTGGCTGGAATCGAGTCCTTGTTGAGGTGGTGAGGACAGTGATGATGAGTTCAATTTCCTTTTTTTTCTGCTCTTCTGTCGTACCCACTCTGTTTCCTTTACTAGTTCCTCTTCGTCAGTCTCATACTCGATTAGCGTTGGCTTCTCGGTAGTGACATTTTTCTTTTCCAGATCTGCAGTTTTTTGCTCCTGGATGGTTTTAAGCTGATGCTGAAGTTGTTCTAATTGACTTTTGAGGTCATTTACCAAACATTGCAACTTTTCACGTTCCAATTTTTCTTCGGTATAATATTTATACAACAGATGTTCCGTTTCAGTTTTAATTTTAATTGAGGATGACGAAGCCATGATTATCAAAATTACAACTTCGCCTTAACACTTTGTTTATACAAATAATTGTGCAATAAATTCGGTATCTGGGTCATCGCGGCGATCGCGCACGGCTAGAGGTAACGAACGGTATGCTGCTGCGTCAGCGTTATACCTGAACATAAACTAGCACAAGAGCGTGTGCGACGCGACTGTTCTTAGCGGAATTCGATCGATCACTGAACCTCTTCATAACAGCGTAGTTTATTCTCACGCAATAAAAACATTGGAAAGTTATAGTTACTTATATGTATACAGCCATACGTTCACACAATACACCATTAGCTACGGTTAATTTAACTGAAACTATGACAAATCGACGCTAAACTCGTTAACAATAACTTCACTTTTAACCTTTGGTCGAGATTATAATCGAAGTTTTATAAATCCTCTGTTTTTAAAGAAAACAAACGACTATTAATGCTTTAAAATATGGAAATGTCATTATCGATTTAATCATAGGCTGTATGAGATTATTATCTTTGCCTTTTGGTTGAATAAAAGTGAAAGAGGTTAGGTTATGGTTTATTCGTAATCGATGACATAATTGAACCTTCTACTTACTATATTCCTAAAAAGCAACTATCTGGTTTTTTGAATAAAAAAGCTTTTATATACTATTTACAGCCATGTTGATTACCTACTGTATTGCAACTGGTACTTAATTTATTATTGGATTATTATATCCGTCTAACATCCACATAATATATATAACCAGCCTTTAATATTCCTATTACTGCGGACACATGCCTTTTCTATGGAAGAGGAAGGTAATGATTATGTGGATATTTTCGTGTTTCCGAAGTTTTTGGACTTTAAAACATATTTTTATGAGTAAACATTTATTTAACAAGAAAATATATTGCTTAGTCTTTCATTGCAATTATAGTAGTGTTTTTCCTCCAACTTGTTTTATTCCCTAATAAATTAAAAATGTTTTCAATTTAAAATAAAAGATAAATTCAAAGCAATGTCCAAGCTCAATTAATTCCTAATTGCCTTCACAGTTCTATTAAATTAAATCGATTATAAAAGTAATTAATTAAAATTTTCACTTCGTTTCACCAATGTCAATGGCGGTCGGATATCTCACGAATTATGACGAAACATTATTAAATTAGCGTAAACAATGTTCTAATTAACGTACAAAGATTTAATTTATTGATTGAAAATTCGAAAATTTTCATTGAAAATTGTGGTCCTTGGGGTCGGAAAGTGACTTTTGGATTAGGTAAAATTACGTGTGGTCTTGAACTACACAAGAAGGGAAAAATGCCAAATGATTGCTAATGTATAATTCCATAAAGAATTCTGGCCATTTTTAAGGTCACTGTTGTGAGGCAAAATCAGGATAATTAAAATTTGAATTGAAAGCATACTAGCGGACTTACATCTGGGTATAATTTTCTTAATGCTGGATCAAGACCCAACCCTCAGCAATGAATACTACAACTTTGTGGACAACTTGGGGGTATGAACTAGCAATGTGTATCTGCCTTTTCCCTACGTTTTTGTTCTAGCCACTTGAACACCAGATTTCTACATGGAGTGATTGCATATCTATCATACCTTCACAACCCAGTTACTGAGTCCAAGATAGTTGTCAAAACTGTTAATCATCAATTACATAGAAGTTTTCGTAAGAATTCTCTGCATATTGCAGCTCGAACCAACAGTTAACTTACTTTACAAAACAGGGAAAGGTTTCAGTATGTAATAGATGGAATCCCATATACACAGACCGTGCTCAATAAACTTGCAACCAATACCATAGGGTAAAACATATTTTTCTTATTTCTGAACGTTACACGAAATAGAACGTTACATTCTGCCTCTTATCATCTAAAAACATTATCACTTTACAAGTTTTCATTTAATAAATATTAAAATCAATCCACATAAAAACGATTCCAGAAACATCCATCAATCTTCAGACTCCTTTGGATCATAGGAGACGACTCAAACATTTTATTTGCTCGTTCCCAAGCCGTCTGCTACGGAAATTACCACCCCGGGCCGCGATGAGATTGTCCACAATAAAGGGGAAGGTGCTAGATTTATTTCTATTGTTTTACTCGTTAGGTGTAGGAGAGCTTCCTAGATTTTTCTTTTACGTGAAAAGTGATATTGTTTTAGAAGATCAGAGGCAGAATGTTGTGTTCTTATTCGTTTGCATATTATCTTTAAAGTATATGCTTTGGTAGTAGTGTGTAGTAGTGTGTAATTGCATACTAAATAAAATAAATAAGAATGAAATCATCCTTTGCTTTAATTTTTATATGGAAAGTTCAATCCGGTGTTTGGACAATAAGTAAGTTTATAATGTCTTTTTCTTCCATATTTCACTATCACCCAACACACATTTAAAAATACATTAATAAACTTTAATAAAAGCTCACAAACTTACAGCTTCATTTATCAACCATAACGCAAAGCAAATCCATCATAGTATCATAGTATGTACGTTGAAATGTAAAGATAGTGTAAGTATCCGTTTTCCATGACCATATCTTACATAAGTCGACAGCACGGCTTCTAAGACATGGAAAAATCTACCTAATAAATCATAATAAACAACATTGTAATGATACAAGAGATTACTGCAGAAGTATTATTTGTTAAACGAAATATAACCATAAGTTTATAACAATAAATGTGAAAGCTTTTCGTACGCCTTAACCACTGTACGAAATTTGACAAACAAGTAAACCATTACTTTAGTTAAAAAGGTTGTTCTTTTCATCCCAATGAATAATTCCCGACACACAATAGTGGGTGAATTAAAAGGAGATCGCGCGTTATGTAGTGTGAGATACCCCTGGCAAGATAGACCGATGACCTGAAGATGCTAGCTGGTAGTGGCTGGATGAAAAAGCGGGAGATCGTGCGCTGTTGCGCTCTTGGGGGAGGCTTAGTCCAGTAGTGGACTGCAATAAATTAAAAGTTGGAGGACCCAGGCTAAAAAGGTGATGATAATAATGCGGGTAGAAACTGCGGGAAACTGTAGTCCGAAAAGTATCGGAAAATAAATGCCAGTAATGCTTTATTACGCAACTTGTTGGCTCAATATTGAGGCTTATGGCAGCTAACGAATTGGATTTTGGAATTCTGGAAGAAATCCAAATAATATTTTCGCCATCTGCTGTAAGTGCCTATTGCGAAAACAGCTATAAAGCAGTTTTTGTATCGAATAAGGACTTTGTATATGAAAAAAAATATGTATACTGAAATATAATTTGGCCCTAGCTCATGGTAAAATTATAAATTAATATCAGACGGTACAGTTTTTATCACAGTTTTTCCAAGAGGCATCGTGTTACGGGGTTATGGTGATCAAACAGGGATAACAATAAAGAAATCCTGAGACACAATTGCATCTGGATAATATTGGAAGCAGATCTCAACATAGCTGTTAAACCTAGGTACGTAGATGTTATGACAGGAAATTTATTGAACACATTTTCAATTTGGTGCAATTTTTCGGAAGTTATGCACGTACAGACAGACTTACGTGACTTTATTTTATTACTGTGTAAATTATATTGGTCAAATACGACCCACACAGTCATCAGTCATAAAAAGTTAGTTCTTTATTAGTGATCGATGCACGCAGTACTTGAAACCTGCCTTTTTAGGAACTGACAATAATGATGAGAGTATCAGGGGTCAAGTAGTCTGTTGACTCTCTAAATAAGAAACGGTGATTAATGTCATGCGAGTTTGACAAGCCAAACAAACTTGACACTTCGCGCACTGCAGAACATCGGCCTTCTTGTCCGCTTGACTGAACCTAACAGTCGTGAGAAACATGGCCTTATCACCGTGCATGACTGATTTTGAGCGTTCTCCTTTACATTAAATGATCCAGTTTACGTAAAGGAGAACGCTATTGATCCTTTGGTGACAAATATGTGTTGCTGGAAAGGTCTATTGCAACGTTATTCAACTGATAGATGGAAACTTAAGAAGGGGATTTTATGGGGTTGTTTAGAACTAATCATAATGTTCAGCTTTTTAGGTCAGTCCTAGACAGTGCTTCTCTTCAATTGGAAGCCATATGGATCTATCCAGATCATCTGCCATAGCCATCTAGCTGTTGTCAACCATCTTATGAAACTGTTGCTCTACCAAATCCCAGGATAAAATGTCCTCTATTCAAAAGAAGAATGGCAGTTTTGTGATTAAGGCTGACAGTCTACATATTATTTTTGTGACGTATAAAAGAGTTTGTAAAATCAATTTGGAAATCTATACATATAATAAAATAGTAGGAAAGTCAAAACTGTACATTGAATATTTTTTTTAAAAAATACTTGGGGTGTGATCTACAATCGATACCGAAGCCAAAAATATAGTTTTTAGAATTTTTGTCTGTGAGTCTGTTTGTCTGTTTGTCTGTATGTATGTCCGGGATAAACTCAAAAAGTACTGGACGGATTTGAATGATTATTTTTCTGTTGTATAGGTATTAAGTCTGGCCAACACATAGGCTATAATTTATTTTGGAAAATTGAACACCTGGCGCAGAACCGCAACAGACCAGCTAAACTATAAAAGATACAAAAATGGTGCGATAGCAAAAATTGTTCCACGTGATGAGCATTTTCTGCTGAGAGAATAAATTTGAAGATCTGGAACACCTGATGTGGAACTACAAGAGCCAAGCTACGCCATAACATTTACAGGAATGACGTCTTAGCAAAGTTGTTCGGCCTTATGAGCACTCTCTGTTGACATATAAAAATTGAAGATCTGGAACACCTGATGTGGAACTCCAAGAGCCCAGCTACACTATAACATATACAGGAATGAGGTCTTAGCAAGAGTTGTTCAGCCTCATGAGCACTCTCTGTTGACGTATAAAACTTGAAGATCTGGAACACCTGATGTGGAACAACAAAAGCCTAGCTAAACTATAACATATACAGGCTGAATTTAACAACTGCCGTGAATGGCTATATCCGAAACTATGAGGAATATTGAAAAACGTTGAAAGGAGTCTCGAGGCCGTTGTTCGGGCGTCTTCGGCGATCATCGGCTGCGCCGACTCCAGCTGCGGTGCGCGAGACGGCGAGCCAACACTTCGCAACCGATCTCCACGGACGGCACGCGCGCGCATTCCTTAGTTCCCAACATTGTAAACCTATTTGGAATATAATTATTATAACTAAAGTCCACTGCTTTACTTTAAGTCCTAGATAGGTCCTTAACAGCCGTATTTGACAAAAACTAAAACTGCATCATTGGATTTTGAAAAATTCAATATTCCTAGCCAGGAATCGAACCCGCTGATTTTGGAAAAAAAATCACACATTGTATTATTACACCATTCGATAGTGTTGCTAATAAAGATCAAATTCTCGGAAGTAATCATATACGGCAAACTTAAGGAAAACGTATTATTACAACAAAACTGATTAATCTTGAAGGCAAACACTGTAGTTGAAACATAAGTTACCGTTTCTTCTTTAAAATAATGTTTTTTTTTGTTCAACTCAATCATTTCGTAGATATTGCTAAGTACAGTGGGATTGTTGAAATGTCAAATCCAGTGAAACATTGAAAACAATGAAGTTTTATAATCTCTACTAATATTATAAATACGAGTGTAACTCTGTCTGTCTCGCTTTCCTGCTAAAACTACTGAACCGATTTAAATAAAATTTGGAACACAGATAGCTTAGAGCCTGAGAAAGGACATAGGCTACGTTTTACTGAGGATCTGGAATACCTTATATGGACCAGCTACACCATGACATATATAGGAATGACACCTTAACAAGAGTTATTCAGCCTGATGAGCACTCTCTGATGAGGAATAAAAATTGAAGATTTGGAACACCTAATGTGGAACTCCAAGAGCCCAGCTAAACTATAACATTTATAGGAATGACGTCTTAGCAAGAGTTATTCAGCCTGATGAGCACTCATTTTTAACGTATAAAAATTTAAGATCTGAAACACCTCATGTGGAATTCCAAGGGCCCAGCTACACTATAACATTTGTAGGAAAAACGTTTCAGCAAAAGTTGTTTTTAAATTTGATGTGCACTCTCTGTTGACTTTTAAAAATCAAAATCAAATATTTTTATTTCACATAGGCCCATGAGGGCGCTTATAAAACGTCGAAAAAGGTGCTCGGTTCGGGTTGGAAGAATCGAAGTTTTGGAACACCTGTTGGTTGAAGATCTGGTACACCTGTTGTGGAACTCCAAGAGCTCCGCTACACCATAACATACATATAGGAATAACGTTGTAGGAAGAGTTGCTCGGTCTGATGAGCATTTCCTGTTGACTTATAAAAATCGAAGATCAGAAACATCTGATGTGGAAATCAAAAGTATCGTAATAACATAAGCTGGGAGTACCTCAACGCGGTGAAGGCGGTAAGACTTTAAAACTGATTTTGGATGACGATGGTAGGTATATCATTAAAAATGTGACTCTACTGGCCAAAACTCCCATTTATTTTTTTACCCGAGCTCTTGGCATTGGACAACAGGCGTTTCATATCTTCGATTTAGACGACCCCGTTGTCGCTGTCATAAACAACAGGATTCGCGTACGAAGTCGCGGGCAGAAGCTAGTTAAAAATAATTTATGAACGCTACTGAAATCAAGTTTTTTCATCATCAATTGCAAGTCTCCTTTAAAAAAGCCGTGTCTGAAATTTTTGCCAATTTATTTTCCTATTGTACAATGACGGTACTTAGTAAAAGGTACTTAAAAACAAAGCTAAACTTCTCATCTTCCGCGGCATGAGTCACAAAGGCACCGCCTGACCCGTACCGTAAGTTGAACTTTCTATGAGGCAGCTACCGACGTGAGGTCACGTGTATTTGCCCGTAATTTATGGTTCAAATTAAAAACTACTGCCTAAGATTCTTATCATTACCAGATTTATGTATGTGTGGGTGTACGTGAAATTGTTTGTATGCTACCTACGCGTGTTAGATTGTACTTTCTTTGTGGATCTTCATGTCTTGTCATATTCTTGACAAATCGGTTCTTACACTCTCTATTTGCTGTTTTTTTATGTATTTCAGAATAGACAGCTTGATAGCTTGATTGCTTGATTCTAAGAAGATGTCGACCTTAGAAATTTAATATAAGAACTGTATTCACTATGTTACACAAATATAATGATTATGAAACAAGCAAAAAAGCAATGAAGAAGCAACTGACTGGGACGAGACTGTTTTTTTTTTGGTTTTATTTTCAGTTTATTTTTTCATAATTATTAATCTAGGGTTTAGACAACCCTAGATTTGTGAGTGTGTGTGTTTTTTATGTTAACATAACTGACAAAAAGGTACCGAAGTGATTATAATAATTACTATAGGTAGGCTGATATGATTTTTTAATTATTTGATGCCTCACTATTGGGCGAAGGCCTCCCTTTGCCTCTTCCTTCCTTTAAAAGATTTACTTTAGAAAACATTTATTCGTAAATAAATATTTGAACACATTTTGCCAAAAAAAAAGGATGACAAAGAAATAAAACATGAACACAGGGTCAGTAAACTATCAGTGTAAGTAGGCTAGTAATCCTATCACTTGATATCACAGTCTGACTCTCGTTACACACTGGAAACTGGACTTAAATGACATAGTTTTATGGCATAAATTAGCACGGTAAGTGTGACTGTGTGAACTTTGTCGCAGCTGACCGGTCAGTATCGCGTTACAGCTTTGCATTCGATTACATGTGTTTTAAGGCATGAGCGGTAGCGAGCGCGATGATGGTCTATCATATTGAGGTGATTGTTTTTAATCGTATTGAAGTGGTTGTTTTCATTTATAGCGTTCTAAACGAGATACTGAATCAACACAAGTTGCCGAATATTATAAATGTGTGCTACCTGTGGTGCTACTAGAATTATGAATTAAAGTTTGAACACTATGTAGGATTAAGTGGATGTTTTGATGAATAAATACCGCAATGTTCGATATCTTTTCTAATTTTGCTCATCATAAAGTAGGTACAGTATTATCTTTCACCCGGAAACTAAACCTACTACTACTTTTGAAATTATGTTATGACTTAGTAAGATACAATCTCAATTTAAGTTCAACTAATTCAATTCCTTTTACCACACATAAACAAAGCTTTGACTCCAATATCCAAATAAGGATTAGTAATAAGACGAATCGAGCAGCGGCCACTGACCCGCATCCGCCGGCGGCCATTTTAAAATAGCGCCATAAATTGCTCATTGTTCAAGGCTCCGCCACCGCTCGTAACTTGACATCAAAGTAGAGTAGCTGAATTAGTTATTTAGTTCACTCGATTTGAATTAATGTCTATGGTCTGGCTACTCTGCCCTAATATGGTCTGGTATTTTAGTCTATGCTTTGATCACCATAGATAAGGAAGCGATCTAACCAATGTAATGCAATTAACCGTTTATTTATTAGTCCTTAAACTTGCTTCTGTGCGTTTATGTTTGTGGTTATAATTTTATAGTATTTTTGTTGCTTTTGTGTGGTTTTTATGGTACTTTTATTGGTGTAAGTTTCATGCTAAGCCAGTAAAGTTGCAGTCGTGAAAATCACGGATTTATGAGACTCTAGATTTTAGTGTAGAATCTGGGATTACTTAACAGTACCGAGCAATGAAAGCGCAAAGAAGACACAATGATATTGTTGACATATTCATATTCTGTAAACCCAAATAAAAATCTTTGGGAATATTGCTATAGGTATTAGTAGAGTATTTTACAACTACCAGTTTAGTTTCGAAATCAATTTGTGCCTCAAATGTCCTTATTATTAGTCTATTGCATTTCTATTGATAGACCAATCGCTGCCTTAAAAAAAAAGGGCCATTTTGTATTTAAGCAGCGCACTGATCAAACTACGAGAAGGATTGGTTAACACAAGCCTAGTGAGTGACAGAAGTGCAAGAAATCGCAATATTAGTGAGAAATACCCATAAACTACAAAAACTCTGCTTAATTTTCCCATTCAAATCTTACTTTAGGACCAAAACAAACGCCAAAGCCCCATAGGCACGTACCACAGATTAAATCCGGTCGGTAAACCATGGTCGCCATTTGTAAGCCATCGATGGCGGAGCGTGGTGCATGAGTTATGGCGGCTCGCGTCGCATCAGCTGGGAGCCGATCGAAATGTAAACATGGACGCTTTGTTGGTGTTAGGGTGCTGTAAGGCTGTGGTGCATATGATAGCGGGGCGTATGGAAAAGGAATTATTAAATCAGCATCTTTTTTTTTTTCTTTTCTTCATCGTTTTATGTAAAACAGCCTCATAGCGGCCATCCTTAGCGATGTTAATGAGAAACGTCTCCTCGTTTCGTAATTTTAAACTGTACACGTATTATGCCAAAAAGACGAAATAGTGCGTTTGAGAAAAACTTGGTCGCTTGTAGCTTATATATGTGACTCTTTCAAAACTTGATATTATTTCAAAAATCAAAGCTCACATCACAAATAAATATAAAATTGATAAATATGTCAACAACCTTACTAAAAAAACCTTTCAAGACAACAACAAAAATAAATCAAATAAATTGTATGTAGAAAATTAACAGAAACTTACCTGAAAGAGCAGATATCCAGACTCATACATCCAGAAGTCATCGGGCGCGTTGCCGGGCTTGGTGAGTTGTATCGCGAGGCAACGCTGCAGGATCAGCTGGCAGCGCTGCCCCCCCGCTCCGCGACCGCTCATGCCTTACACGGGCGGCGGCATGCTCTGTGGGTGCAAAAGGAAAGAGGTTATAGCACTTTTGTTTATGTAGCACAGTGAAACTACATTCAGGAATCTTGTAGTTCAATACCAATAGGAACAAATTATCAGTCATTAGAGCTTGAAATATTATAAGTTTATTTATTTCACACAGTCATAGTCATTTAATCATCAGCATCACAATAATATTTATCACTGAATAAAGGTAAATTAAAACGCAGCCGCTCAACGCTCGAGCTGAGCGTTAAGCGGGGCGAGCAGCAATAGACATACAAAACAAAAACACTTACGAGTGGCCGGCGGAACACAGAATTTTTTTATTATATACATATATGGGCCGGAATGATACGGGATTATGAAACAATATTTAAGAAATATTATTTGTAAGCCATAATAGAAAAGAAAGCAAGGAGGAAAATACGTAACAAAAGATGTCGCGACTACGCGATTATAAAAGTTAAAATTAAGGTTAAAGATCAATATGTTTTTATCTCTCTCATTGTTACTTTACGCCATTACTCAGAAATTGTTACCTCAGCGTAAAAAAGTTGAACCAAAAATCTTCATTCGATAGCTGGTCGTAAAAACGTTTAATATTATTTTTAGTAGCCTTACCGTTATGATTTACGTTACCACAATATTACTTTTATAAAGAATTTAACTGACCCCTAATAAAATAATTAGATTTTGTATTTAGTGCATTTCCGCTTACAGACTAACCACGGCTTTACGTCCTAAACATGTTTGTTTGTTTTAAGTTCCGTCCAATCGTTTCGTTTTACTAATTTGGACATCTAAAGAGACTGTCTCATCCATTGTCTTGTCATACCAAACAAAAAACTTCTAAGAAAACTAATGTGTAACACAACCTCTTTGATATCCAAAAAAAGAAAAAAGTTAAAAAAAAACATCATCTATTACGTATGACGTCAAATGTGTCAACCAAATAGTTTTTACCACGCAATCGATGCTGTATATTGATATGCTATTGACATTGAAAATCCCAGTAGTCGATCAAACTTTAGATAAATTGACACAGGATTATCTGAGGCCTCTAAATAGATCCGGATAGATTACTCCACGGATATTGAAAAGACAGATCAATGACAAAACTAAATCCGTAATCACTTATTTAGGCCACAAATGATTTAACGTAAAAATAAATTAAACTGACCTCCAAATCCTCCATATTCGGCTTTCAAAACCAGCGTTTCCAATCGATTTAATAAAACAATACTTGTTAAAAAGAATACACTACAAATAGGACACTAGTCGCCAGTGTTAGACCCTTGACATGACAGTATGAGAACAAGGTGACATTAAGTATTGTTTACAATGTCCTTTAAATAGCGTTTGCGGTTGCCTTAATACCGGATACGTAATAGGGTATCAGATTATTGTAGTGAATGAGTTTTGGCGCGAAAGATCAGTGAATAAAATTAAAATTAAAACTGTTATGTCATTTGAGATTATGGTTTGGTCGTATCAAGTTTATAAAAATAAAGTTTGTATTCATTAACTAAAAATTATTTGATGGATTCTTTATTTACATCGTACTGGCCAATTTATCTATTCAAATAAACGGTGAGCGAAGGCAAATATACAATATATTTGCCTTCGCTCACCGTTTATTTGAGTTGGCTCACTTATTTAGGACTTTTTAAAAGTCAAGGCTTTAATATTTATGTTTATATACCAATTTGTCGGAACCACAAAACAAACGATGATCAGGATAGTATTTTAATAAAAGTTCCTTTTTATAAACTATTTTTACCCGACTACGCGACGCAATGGAGGGTAATCGTTTCCAATTTTTTTGGCAAAAAAAATAACAATACAAACATAAAAAGCGGTATACGATTGATTTGAGTAACCTCCTTTTTTAGAATTCATTTAAAAATGGCAATAAAAAGGAGAATGCCCATTTTTCATTCCATAATTAATTGAGCGACTCGATTCAACATTTGTCAAAAATCGACGGAAATAAAATAATCTTTTGATATAAACATCTTCTTTCTCATTACTAGTCACCTTTCAAGCTCATAAAGCAAGCTACTTAGCAGTTCAAGCACTTACTCCTTGACCTTTCAACCAATCAGCCGCCTAGTTTTAGCTAACGTGCCATTGTTGATACAGAAACTGTTGCGAACTTTGTGTTCGCGTACTTTCTAGTTTCTCTTGATTTATGATGAAGGCTGTGAAGTGATGTGATGTGATAAGATTTGACTAGCTGTTCCCTGTGGTTTCACTTACGATGATCAGTTTTTGTGTTGTAGGGTGATATAGCCATCTAACAAAAATATTTTTCAATTCAAACCAGAAGCTTCTAAGTTGATAGTAGCACGTTTAACGAGACCAACAAACTCTTCCGCTTTATAATATTAGTTTAGATATGTTAATAAAAGGTGAATATAAGAAGGAACTGATTCTGTTCAATTATTATTAATACTTCCCAAAATTCCTTTTCACAAAAGTTGCCTAAAAAGGGGAGATTTGGATATATAAAGGAGAAACCTTTGCCCAATAGTCCCTATATAATTATACACTATAGAATAATAACAAAACACTACGACGTTATCGATGCAAATTGATATAGCTGCATACATTTTCACTTAATTCAACCTGTTCATGTACCGAGTTAAAGTCAACAAGATATAATCTTTCAGTAAACCGTAAATAGAAAATATTTATTTAATGAGAAATATCGTAAACTTAACTATTGAGTTATGTCCTGAAATTGTCACTTAACAAGAACTGGAGTAATTATATAAGCAAAGCAATTCTCAACTCCTAAACTAACAGCTTTTAGCTGGAGCATTACCATATCCATTCAGTCGTTGGCAAACGGATTTGCAACTCACAAGAACCTTATTTGGTTAACTTAGAGGTTATATTCGAATGTTTCAGTGTTCTGTTTATATTGGTATAAAGTTAAGTGTATGATAAACTCCGAGCAAGTACAATGCGTTTACATCATATTATGTAAATGATTTAGCACGTCGGGAAGAGATATAATTTAAGTGTTTTTAGTTGATTTGCTGTAAATAACGCAGAATTATTTGTTGAGACATAAATAATGGAAAAGTTGTATGATTTCCTTTGAATGGGAACTGTTTATTAGTTCCTGAGTTTGATACACTTCAATCTGTTCTAGTTTTATAGTTTAGTTTGTTTTTTGAGATAATAAAAGCTTATCTATACTCAAAATCTAAATTAGAGCATTTATTTCTAGTAGGCCAGTTTCAAGCACTTTTGAAATGTCAAATTCGAAAGAAATTAATCTAAAAAAAATGGTGCTAGAGTCCCAGTCACAACACATCTTAATAACTGTGAAAGTACCGTAGAAACATTATTACAAGGTTTTCTTTCTTAAGGAAAAAATATGATCCAAACCTAATTTGTTTTACTGATAAAAAGCTACTTTTAAATTCCTGAATTATTTTCTTATCATTGATATAATTCGAGCTATCACATTTTTTGTCTAGTAATTCAGAAAAAGAAATAACTTGGACAGGTGATGTGATACGAAGCGGTGTATCGTGGGTCATAACTTATCGCGACCGAAGCCGCGGACAAAAGCTAGCAATAAAGCTATGAAACCGTGTTGTTGCAGTAGGGAAATCGTTTTATTACTTTATTATTCAGGTTTACTTGTAAGTACTTATGATATCATTAAAGTTTACAGTAAATGTGTTAATCTGCTGTCGAAAGTGGAACGTAAAAGAAGATAATGTTGCTTTCTAGACAACAGGCTTATATTAGGCCTGCTACATATGTCGACTGATGAAACATTACAAAAAAATATTATAATACAGTTAGCGATTTGTGAAGTAAATGGCCAGTGTTCTTTTTTTTGCAAACGAGCATCACCTGCGTTTCTAATTTTTGAAACTGGGAACAGGAATTTGCTCTGCTCTATAACTTTAAAGGAAGTATCTCATAATTAAACTGATTACACAATAAACTTAAATTATTTACTACCTTTCTTAGTAAGTCCGTCCACAGTCTTCTTTTGGACGGTACTGTAAGACTCGTACTGAACAAAATTCATGGTGTTCTTTCAATTGCCCTTTGCGTTCCAAAGTTACCTGTTTAGACAGTCCCGCAATCCCGATTATTTACTAGCTCACATAGCGTAGATACTCGTAATTCTCAAAGAAAACCGTTTAATTCAAAAATATCCATTTCCTTCCCAGATCGCGTGTTGGCACAATACTGAACGAATGCGCTCACTCCATTTTGTATATTAAGGTCGTGCCACACTGTCGATTGGAGCCATTATAACGGCATCAGCGCCAATTTCGGTGTTGTGTAACTGACTTTTGTTACGAATGTAATTTTACGTCACTTGTAGTTCTTTGGAATCGTCTTCGTAGTTTTTGTGAAGTGTAAAGAAGTTGTTTTTGAATTGTTTGTTGTGGTACTGTTTTGATTTGAATTGTCTTTTATAGATGGATATAATTATTTATTATATACAGTTTCTTGCCGAAGTTTAGCCTACATTCTAAAAAAAAAACGATTCGACCAATATCACCATTAAAGTTGCATTTCGTCACAAATTAAAAGTACTTCAAAGGTAAACTTGACATATTCGAGTTCCTTTTCATTGATGAAAAAGAACATTAAATTGTAAGAACAATTCGTTCTTAATTATAATACAATATTACTGTCAGAATCATAGGATTATTCCCTGAGTACCTTGTTTCCCGACGTTTTTAAGACTCCGAATGATTTGTTAAAAGAGATGACCATTGCTTATTTACAACATAATAGACTAGAATATTATTTATTGTACACCAAAATGAATAATCACAAGCTTACATTAATGTTAATGAGAATGTTTCATATTAGGTGAACATCCACTAGAATCAAGGATCGGAGACTCATCATCGTTATCCGGATATACCAGGTTACGGAGAAGTAAATATTAGACTTTTAATATCTGTAACAGAACTTTCCTCTAACCAACACCTTCTATTTCACAACATCAAAATACAGGAAGTATATAAGAAACGAGGGGACTATGAAAAATAGCGCGATTTTCTTCTCAGCTGGCGTTTAAATTACTTTTATCTATAAAAGGTAAGGCGGTATTAAGTCCCTCTACATTCAATTTTCTTACCTTAAATAAATCTTTCAATAATATCATAAAAAAGTGAAATAACACTTAATCACTTCTTCCCGGAAGTGCATAGTTTTTTTTTAGATTAAAATTAATAAATAATATGCTTAAATATACCTCTACTTTTGCTGTAAAATTATCAAATTAGATCGCTCTTAACTGACAAAGAACCAATGTGTTCCTCTATTTGTCCTTTGCTTTCCAGGGCCAAGGTAATATCTTAAGACATTTCCAAGACCCCGGTAGAAAATCTAACTCTAGTAGTACGATATCTAGTTTGTTATGACGTTGTATAAAGGGTTAGTATCCATTGCGGCGTGATACTTCAATTCATACTCAATGTGTCACATAAATGGTACATATTCTACTATACATGACACATTTCATACATTTTGTTGACACATAAAAGATAAGCTTCCAAGAAAAGAAATAGAATTTAATTTCTCTGAATTATTTATAAGTGTCACAATGTCAGTACGTCTGACAAGTTGAATTGATGTCTTATTTGTAATATATTTGAAGTTTTTTTTACGGTATACGCTATACGGTATACATGATGATACTCTCAAATGTGACATGATTTCCTGATTTGATTTACCGATAAGTAGTGTGTTAGTAGCACAATTTGGTTGAAGCATAAAGTACGATTATTAATTGCAGTCAGTAAAATGACAAGTGCAACTGTCACTGAAACAATGAAATTTAGTACATTTCTATAGTGAACAAATGTCATTTTACTGACTACAATTAATAATCGTACTTTAGTTATTCTGTCCTCCAGGATACAAAAAATAGATTTTCTTATTTTGGTTCCAAAATAAACAAATATTTTCGTGATCGCTTGACTCAGGACCGTAGAAATTGGTAATAATCACAGATGGAATAATTTTACCCAAAAAAGGATGCAAAACTTGATTCAGAAAAACATTTATTAACTAAGTTTCAGATAATTGCGTGGGAATAGGAATTGTGTATGTTCTTATCTATTTATGTTCCGTTTTTACGCCAAAATGGTGAGTAAAGTGGGTCTCTAGGTGGTTAGATGCTATGTAAGAGGGCATTTTGAACCATAAAGGCTCTGATTAACCTTTTTCTTTTTATAAACTTTAAATAAATGAAGCAAAAAACAAACACCTTTATATTATAAGATTCAACTACAATACAAAACTCACCATGACAAAATTCACCATAACAAGTTTTGACTGCACAAGTCAAACCTACTTCCTTAACAGCACTTCTATCCCACACGTTCCCAATACGTCACTCCAGTTCCACGCGCCATCAAACATAGCCATCAGCCCATAAATCTTCTGCTTTCTTTAGATAACTTTCTCCATGAATATATTCGATATTATTACTCTTATACCATAAAATATAATGCTCTATGCACTTTCATCTCCATATGAACCGAAATGTATTTTGATTTTGTGTTCTGCTGTAAAAGAGTAAGTGCCTTTATATTTTTATATGACTATGCGTTCGTAAACTTGATCTTTTTGTTACGTGTGGAAATCTTCATGGACTTCCTCCGTTTGGGGAAGACGGAGGGCCATGTCGGACTCGACTGACTAAAACCACACGGTGTCTTCAACTGCCTTAAGGTTGGTCCCACATTTATCGACGCGGAATCAGCTAACGCCGGTCAAAACAGCCTTTATGTCTACGTAATAAGAGTGTTACTAAAACCGTCCGCATCGGCTCGGATCGAACGACGAGCCACGACACTGGCCGACGGCGCAACGAGCCGTTCGCATTCAGATGATCGGCGACAAGTATAGTAATGTTTCGATAAATGTGGGAGCACCCTTAGCCGGAGTTCACTTGCGCAATCTTCACTCCCTTGGAACTACCTTTACACGTATTCAGAAGTATTTGAGTAAAAACTTGCCAGACGGTCATTAATGTAGTACGTGGTCTGTCAGATTAAAGTCGTTCAGTAATTTATCTACCGTATATAAAATATCATTTTTTTTGTGTAAATTTGGAAATCCACCGACATTCGGGCGAAGCCTGGACAAGTTGCCAGTTTAACATAAAAAATATGTACAACATTAAGACTTGTTTTAATTACTAATCTTTTCTTAGAAAGAAGTCTATAGAATAATTTCATTCATTATTTTGCAACAAAGCAATGGGAAAGTCCTAAAATACAAAAAAATATACTGTACAGTAGTGCAGTAGTAAAGTTCCTCTTCATTTCAGTTCGGCCATATTGATTAAACTATTTGGTAAAAGGTATCTACTGAAAAGTCAATGACCTACCCATATATTCTAAAGAACTTTACTTCAGCGCATTATTTAAATGAATTCGCAAATATCGGTTTTAAGTTTATTTTTTTTTGTACAGTGAACCACACATTCATAGTAAAACTATTCCAACAACTTTAATTCCCTGCTGAGGAACGCCGAACTGTCTTAACGGGAAACCTGGAACGTTAAGTGCGATTGAAGAAACACGGTGAATTTTAGTCAGAACTTTTCTTCCCTCTAAGTTATCAGTTCTAGGAGCGATGTGGTTTACCCATTGCCACTTCATCGTACGTGGGAATAAAACTAGAATTTAGTGTAGTCAGCTGGTTGTCAACCCACACAGGTTGCTGGTGTCAAATGATGGAATCGGGTTACTTGATAACCATCGTAGGCGCCAGTGTGCTACTACGTGTGCAAACAAATTTTGATGACATTGGCATACCAACATTGAAAATGATCGCGGTGGTTAGATGCAGATTAAAGACGAGTGGTACGACAAAAACTTTTAAACGTCTGTTGAACACTTGTCTAAAAAATGTCAGATTATGACGTTGAAGTAATAGGTCCGTTTTGCAGTCACACTTTTTTTAGACAAATGTTAAACAGGTGTTTAAGTTTTTGTAGTAAGGCTGTTATTGTTTTAAAAGTACTCTGGACCTTTATATTTTAGCTGGTAAACTGGAACTCTGGGTGGAGTAGAAGGTACGAGTATTGTCTCTTACAAAATAAAAGCCCAGCCTGTTCTCCGATTGCCCTTTGCGTTTCAGGGAAAATTATAGAGCGAACCAATTCCATGACCATATAGAAAACGAATAACCATATAGAATTATGAATGTACAGACATATGTTTGTTGTAACAAAAACAAAGAAGATAATGAGATGAGTAGTTCAGAAATAACAAAAAAATACCCTTCTAGCGACGTGATCTCTTTCAGAATCACACTTACCAGTCTACTTTAAACAAAAACAATGCTAACAAAATACTAGTACCGTTTTAAAGAAACCTTGTTTACTGTCAAATAACGCCTTATCAAAACGTTTGTCTGTCATCTACATCTTCATACATTCGATGTCGTTGACCAAAGAATATTTTCTCACCGAAATAATTTGACCTTTCCTTGAAAGTGGTACAAAATATCAAATAGCGAGATGTAGATGATACGAGTACGTGCTAGGATTCTGCGAAGACGTATACAATAACATCGAGCTACTAGTAAGGCTGGTTACTGTTTGTAACTAGTAACTAGATCAACGGTGTCAATGTGTCTGTCACAGTCATTGTTCTCATGGACTAGTACAAGCCTAGATACTATTTGTACAAGCTGTTCTATAAAGAAAAGAAAAAAAAAGTATTTTATGATCTCAAATCATAAAAAAAAAAGATTTTAAGCTGCCTAGATAGAGATGTTAGTGCAAAAGTTTACAAACTTAGTCAAAAAATTGAATTAATTATTAATTCTGAAAATATATTCTGATCTCGTTCTGTCTATTTTTCCTATGTAAGGTGCTATTCTATTAGCAATAACAAAGAAAACAAAAATGAATAGGAATGATATAGGTACTTACATTAATAAAAAGCTTACTTCGATCTTGTTGATAAAATCAATCGTAAAAGTAACCGCCACTTATCAAAAATAACAGTAACAATTCAAAACAACATTTAATCAAAGAATTCTCCGAAGTGATAGCACAACCCACATACATATAAATTACAAACATATAACTAGTGTGACCAGTATAGTAGAATCATTTGCAACTAGATCAGAGTCAGCGGTAAATCAGCGGTGTCGTGGGCGACAGATATCGTTACGATTATTAAGTACCAGCTGATGTTAGTTTCCATTGGACAAAACCGTCTTATCACAAAAAAAAAAGTTAAACATCCGTTGAACGCCTTGTCTAAAAAACTGTCAACTGTAAAACTTTTATATACAGGTGATTTTGCAGTAACACTTTTAGAGAAAATCCGTCTAACCACAAAAAAAGTTAAACATCTGTTAAACACCTTGTGTAAGAAACTGTCAACTGTAAAACTTTTATATACGGGTGATTTTGCAGTAACACTTTTAGAGAAAATCCGTCTAACCACAAAGTAACGTCAAAAACAAAAAGTTAAAAATCTGTTGAACAGTTGTCTAAGCAGTCGGTAGCAACTTCTAATTAAGCAGTTTGACTGCTCGAGCATTCAATACTGAGTGCTTCGAGAAGTCAGTATTGGCTTAAATAATTTAATGGATTCTAAACCTTAATACCGGGAGCTGATTATAGCATCGATTACATTACAGTTCACACGGCGAATTATCAAGCTATATTTCTCCAGCATAACTTGAACCAATTTTGTATGATACTCTTGTACAGTGCTCAATCATGTTATACTGGTCTATCATTGCTTAATATGCATCATCACTTTCAATTTTGTAATTGCATACGTGATACAAAATAAATGACCTATACTTAAGTTATCATCTGGTTAGCCCTTTCCGGCTATTTGTTAAACTAGTTGCAGTTAAATATCATAATTAAAGCCGTTATTATTACTATTACATACATTTTAAACATCTACTTAATTTTCGACGTCCGGAAAATCTGTGTCTTTCGTTTTCTCTAACAAATTACTTCCGATAAGTACCTACCTATTACATCATTTGTAATTTTATAAAGTTTGTGTTACTCACAAAATTAAAATTGAATTTTGGCTTACCTTAACTAATTATAAGCGTCCTTAAATCTTTGATCCAATTCATTTTTTTTTGGACAGTTTCAGTTCACATTCCAACAAAGATCCTACACCAGTAGCTAAAACAATTCAACTCATACCGTCTCTAAGTACCACAAGAAAGATCTGTACCCTTAGCACGAGTTTTCACTCTTTTACTTTACAGCGTCTTTCCAGTATTTACAGCGTTTCTTGTATGAAAAATTGGAACAGCGCCTCTCGTGTGCAAAGAAGGAACTAATTTTTTCCTTGAAAACTGTCAATTTGAAATTGTCAAAGTTGCAGTTTATTTTATGTCTCAAATACTGAAAACTCGTGCTGACGGTACAGTACCCCTAACACGAGTTTTCTCTATTTTACTTTACAGAGTTTTTCCAGTATTTACAGCGCTTATTGTATGAAAATATGGAACAGCGCCTCTGGTGTGCGAAGAAGGAACTATTTTTTTCCTTGAAAACTGTAAATTTGAAATTGTCAAAGTTGCAGTTTACTTTACGTCTCAAATACTGAAAACTCGTGCTGACGGTACAGTACCCCTAGCACGAGTTTTCTCTATTTTACTTTACAGATTTTTTCCAGTATTTACAGAGTTTATTGTATGGAAATATGGTACAGCGCCTCTGGTGTGCAAAGAAGGAACTAATTTTTTCCTTGAAAACTGTCAATTCGAAATTGTCAAAGTTGCAGTTTACTTTATGTCTCAAATACTGAAAACTCGTGCTGACGGTACTGTTGTGCAACAGCAGCAATTTGTCTAAAAAACTGTAAACGTCAAAATGACATTTCACGTTGGGCCGTAAGGGCCGTTTTGCAGTTACGTTTTTTCAGCCACGTGTTCAACAGATGTTTAACTTTTTGTAGCAAGACAGCTAAAGTTTACATACCAACATTGCACATCATAAACTTATTTAAAATACATAATAATATCACGTCGAACAACGACGTCTTCTTTTTTTTGAAGCCTGTTATCAGCTGATTCGATCCCAAAGTGAAAGTGTAAAACCGTACCGTATTCAACCGTGTGCACACACCTTAATAGCCCACAAGTCTATCAGTATGTGAATGAACTTCGTAGGTGTATCCATTCATTCATTAAAGAATGAATATGTATATTTGTGTCAATTTACTGTATTCGCAATCTGTCATTTGTGAACTAAACTTTTTCTTTTGCACACCTTACATTTTAAAAACCAGTTCTTTTAGACCTCTGGTAAAGTATAAGTTGTATGTAAAGATGGATCAAATTAAATTGGTTTCTTAAACACGATGATTTCTTAAAAACCAGTATTTTAAGAACTGTGTTAAAGTGCAAGTTGTTTGTAAACACGGGTCAAGTGAATTCGGTAGTGATGAGTAGTAAGATTTTTGAGTTCATTGTAAAAATAATATGCTTTGTAATCATGAAAGTCATCATTTATTGAATATTGATGTAATTTACGTTTTGTGTTAAAATAACGGTAGTCAATTTTATTACTTAAGTTGATACTCAGGTCATGTTCTTAATAATAATTTTATTGATTGTGAAAAGTAACGGAGGTGGTAACGAATAAGTGAAATCTTGATTTTCACAGATTATAAAATGCCCAGATTCCGTTAAAACAAAACGTATCTAACGTTTTACGTGAAGCCACCGTTTAAAGGTTCCGTAGCCAAATGTAAAAATCAGAACTCTTATGGATTCTTCATGTCTGTCTGTGTGTCCGTCCCTATGTCACAGCCATTTTTTTCGATAACTTAAAGATCTATATTGTTGAAACTTCACCGCAAACACCGTAAACATGGTCGCGCAAAATCTTAATCCTTAGATTAGAGAAAAAAAATACCTTTGCTTTATAACATTGTTATTACTCTTTACAAAATAACTTATTCATTTATTTCCCTTATCAAACATTCACACCACGTCTCAATAATCTAACGTCCATATTAAGTTTTAAGACCTAACTACGTATTCACCCGAGTTACGAATAAACGGATATAAAATGAGCACTAATCGAGGTCTAGAATACTAATTTATACCTAATACAGTATACCGTTAGGCAATTATCATAATATCCGATCGTAGTAAATATAATATTATGTAGGTTCGCTCCGTCTGTTTATAAGAGAAAATTATCATAACTAATTACAAAATCGACTTTTACACTACATAATAGAGTATAAATTTTATCACCATCATCATCATATTAGCCATAAGATATCGATTGCTTAACAAAGGCCTCCCCTATAGACTTCCAATAGGACCGGTTGGAAGCGGTTTGCATCCAGTTTCTTTTTTTTTTAAACTGAGCCCCACACTAGGAAAATCTCCTGTGTCCTGGGTCCATGTTTACAAACATAGAAACTCACATACAGAAACATCCAGACCCGGAACAACAATTTGTCAATTTCAGTCGGTCCTCTGGTCTTCGTAATGATCATCTGTCAGTTGGTCCTGTGGTCTTCATAAGATCGTCTGTCCACCTTATAGGCATAAAATATCTTACATTCTTAACTTGGAAGTCATATTGGATGTGGCCAGTTCTGCACGCGTATCATGACCAATCCAATCTTTATTCTTTCAGGAATAGAAGAGGTTATTTCAATACAACTTAATTTTTTTGCCCAAGTTTGGCACGATCCGTAACCACTGTAGACAACAGAAACTTATTGTTTTTTCAACAACTCTAAGGCCACCGGGCCTTGATGTCAACTCAAGTCAACTGAAGCTAAGCGGAGAGTAAATGTGGACATCTGATTGGTTGTTCTTAAACACATCTCCTCTCCTCTCCGCTGTGGTGGATAACGGGCCTTACAAGTTTTTGATGCCTCACTGTGGGAAAGCCTCCTCAATATCTGTCCAAGAGCTCTTTGAGTGCTTCCTAAAATTCATAATAACAAAATTGTCTTATAACAATATCCTACATCTATTTGAGAAATATGACATCATTAACCATACATCCTTAACGAACTCCACCAATCACAATTCGCAAACCTCTTCCTGTCCCATCACCAGTTCCCACAACACTATGACCCAAATAAGGCAAAAATACATTAAAAGCACACTTCATTCATGTGTGTGTGTTTGCCAACCTGCGCCTGCGCAACCGGACACAACACCGCTACATCCGACCGCGGTGGCGCTCTGAATGTCAATGCCAGTCGCAAGGACTTGATCTACTGCTCACTGTACAGCTAGTAGCGTGAATATTTTAATTAATTGATAGAAAAAGTCTGTAATACCTGTTTGGTAGACGAGTTTTGTGTGGGCTTGAAAGTGTGGTCTGTGCCTTATTATTAGTGAGGTTGTGTAAACAGTGCGGTTTATTTCTAGAGGTAAAATGTTTCCATTGGATTGCAAGTTTTCTTGAGTGACTAGTGTAATCCCGAGGATTATCCATCTAATCATTTTTTTTCGAATAGCCCAGGCTGATCCGCTGATTCCACTGATCCGTTGATCCGAGCAAAGGCCTCTCCAATCCCTTTCAGAAGCCATTCTCTTCTCGCTTCTCGAACTAGCCCTGTAGTTTTAAAAAAACATTTTCTAAAAATCTCAGGTCTTTATTGGTTCTTCGACCTCACTAATGAATTTCTACATATCTTCTTACATTTAAATATTCGGGTTTGAGCATTTCCCGCAACACCTTTGGCCCTTCATTCACGAAGAAGAATAATTTGGGAGATTGCTAAGTGGCTATTTTAAACCCTCTGACAATAAAAAGAGGAATTACCCAATTTGGTACAGCTCTGTTCGGAAGTTTTGCACGTACATACTGATATAACTATGAAAAGATAAAGCTATAGGTACTTAGAGCGAACTCAGAATGTATAAGTATTCCATAAGCACGAATCTAATAAGAATAGAAATGAAAAAAAGAAATGCACATTTATTAGCTTCATTTTATTAGTACCTACGTGTTTTGTATGCTAATCTCATAAACACAGCATGATATTTCACAAAATCTAGATTTCCACTTTTATAACTAATTTTATAAAAAAAAAAGAAATTCTTTTATAATATTAAAAGAATGTCTCTTAAGAAAGTAGAGACTTAAAATAACTTATCAGACAGCTATCTGACGTTATCATATCGACTAATATGACAGTGAAAGTCGAAGATATTGATAATAGAATTAAATTCGACAAAAACAGGCGCGTGCGATCTCTTTCGATCACCGCTGCCCCCGATAGTTGAAAAGACGGATCTAACAAAAAGTAAAAACGGAGAAAAAAATGTTTTAGTGAATGAAATGGGAAATCATTTGCTGTCATCGAATAAAATAAAATATTTACATACTAAAAGTTGGAAATAATGCCCACTATAATAGGTTTCAACTTGGTTTAATAATAAAATGAATTTATTAAATTATTATAATAAAAATAATGAAAAAACTTTTTCATCTTAGCATAAAAAATGGAGAAAAATATGACAAACTAAATTGAATAGACGTAAATGGCTAGATGCGTCCTTTAAACTTCAAACGCTTTCTATCGAGTATATGTTTTTAACAGAAATGGGCACATCTAGGTATATCCGCCTTTTATCTTAAGAATTAGAAAGTATGTAGATAACCCTTGGCTTAGATAAAATGTTTATAAAATTATTTATTAATCCTATATTGTTTACGTAAGGTAGTAATATCTGATATAGTACAGTGAAGTAGGTTCATCGTTATCATATAAGCCATAACCTAATTTATTATTTGTAAATAAAACTACTACGAGCGACGTGGCCTGCCCATTGCCACTTCAACTTACAATTTTTAAGAGCTATGTCGGTGACTCTGGTTATTCGCCGAATATCCGTGTTCTGGATTTTATCCCGAAAAGAAACTCCGAGCATAGCTCTTTTCATTGCTCGTTGAGTGACTCTTAGTTTCTTTAAAAGGCCAGCAGTCAAAGACCACGTTTCAGAGCCACATAATCACTGGTAATACACACTGGTTAAACACCCTTGTCTTGAGACACTAGAAGTAACGGTTTTCCACCCGCTCTCAGAAGTTCTGTTGTGATTCCGTCTTCTAATCTCGTACAGGCTGATGTCTCAGTGTAGTGTCGAGTCAGTTTGGCTCAAGCGTCTCGAGTTGTACCGACACTGGGTTGTCGTGTTGATGTGTATAACTGTCCGTAAAACCTCCCAAGCTCTCTCGGGATCACCGGTTTTGTCGAAATGATGCTGCCGTCGTTAATCTTCAGCTTTTTCATTTGGCTTTGCCCAATAGACAGATTTTTTGCGAAGACTTTTGAGCCATGGTTCCGCTCGATTGCTTCTTTGATTCGTGCCGCAGCACCGTGTGGAATCCGTCTGTGTGCGCGGGCGCCAACATGGCAAACGCATTACAATAGCGTGGAAGCCCCAGCAGCACCCTGAACGCGTTATTATATTGTATTCGGAGAGCGTTGATGGCCCGCTGAGTGTAGCTGACCCACAGATTGCATGTGTAGAGATTTTGGCAGAATTCTTTAAACAAAGTGATCTTTACCTCCAAACTATACCTCACAAATGTGCGTGCCAGCATGTTACAACGGACCGCCATCCTTTCCCTTTCAAAGTCCCTATCATCTTTTAAATCCTCGGTGACCACATGACCAAGGTATTTAAACTCAGAGACCCATTTAAGCAGCACAGGTGCCACATCTCCCAGTTTACGACCATTGGCTTTAAATACCAGTAGTTCGCTTTTGTGAGGATTATACAAGAGATCGTGTACCCTAGCATACTCTTCACACACGCCTATCAGTTTCCTGAGCGCGGCCATTGATGGCCCGGGCAACATCATATCATCTGCATAGCTAATACTGTTGATACAGTGACTATCAATCGAGCATCCCACTCCGATGTTGCTTAGCTCAACAGTTTATTGATTAACTCACCCGGCACACCTGTGTTGTTCAATTTATGCCAGAGAATATCATACCTAACCAGGTCAAATGCCCTGCAGAGATCAAGAAATTCTGCGTAAAAAGGCGTACTTCTATTTGTGTAATACCTGACAGTTTGCTTGAGAGACATAATTACACATTCAGTAACCAGTCCTGGTCTAAAACAGAACTGAGTCATTTAAATTTGGGTGTTTTTAATCTGTCTCTCGAACAGACCGTCAGGTACTTTAGCTGTGGTTGTAGCTAAAGATATTGGGCGGTAGATGCTCTTGTCGGAATTATCTCTCGTCTTGCTAATAAAAAATACTTACTTTTTTACGACAAATCAAGCTCCGAAATATTGCGCGACTGCTACACATCGTGCTCCTACAACCTACTCGGGCGCAACTGACATAGAAACTGGTCAAGCGCCGTACTAAACATACCCCGCCCGACCCCCGCACAATCCTTGATTGATTCACCATTCTACGAAAAAAAGACGTTTCTGCACACTTGCGCCTTTTTATTAAGTATCATTTTTCTTTTTTTTATTCAATGTAAATAATTAAGACGCTTATGGCATATGCGCCTATGCTTAAACAATTTTACGTAGTAAAAAGAGCGCAATTGGTCAGATGCGGTCTTTTTTCTTAATGTAAAAGCATTTTTTATTAGCGTGTTAAACGCAAATACTCATTTGCGCCTTTTAAACTTCCTCTTAGAAACAGGGAAGAAATATGTGCCTTTTAAATTACTGAACTAAAAAAAACACTATAAAGTAAAAGGACATTATCTACATAAATGCGTCTTTTTAATTAAGTTTCACATAAATTCGTCTTTTCATCTTCAATCGGTTGTAAAAAATGCACAGAAACGCCTTATTTTGTTATGCTAAAACCACACTGGATGAAGTTAGAAAAATATTAAAAATACAGGCAGATGCGTCTTTTTTTCCTGATTCCGGCAATGTATATAACTCAATTTTGGAAAAAGTGTTAGATGCGTCTTTTCAACTATCGGGGGCAGACCGGTGACATTGACATCGTTTTGAAATCTGTCGTGCCAATTTTTGGGTAGGCCCCTGGTAATCAGTAATTAATTTTGTATAATGATTTTTAATAATTATTTTGGCAACATTTTGTTACTACTGCTAGAAATACACTGCCTAAGTGCCGACCCACATGACAAAAATATATGAAATGATGATTTTACCACGCAAAAAAAAAGTATAAGATGTAAAATTATTTTAAATGGATTATGTATGAATACAACCGTTTAAGGTCACAAAATAATGCAAATTATTATGTAAAAGTAATCTTTCAAAATAATTTTATTCAAAATTTATCCACACATTAGTATCATAGGTATACATATATAAAGTAGTTCCCCGTAACGATTATTATATAATGCAATTCAGTTAATCAGTAAATTCAGTAGTATAAGTCATAATAAATACTGATTTACCAGTAAAAGATAATATGTCCAAGATAATCGTCGATATTTATACATAAAAAGCAAATTAACTGTATCATAATTAGATTTAATCGTGAGATAAGTCTCACCAAGTAACGATTAAGATTTAATAATTTCTACTTAAACATAATTTAAATTCATCATGATCATGATATTAGTAATAATACTTATAAATATAAATCGCTTTTGCCAGCTACTTCTACCGCGTGTAACTCCAATATAATCCCACGGGAAAATAACACTGGGATAAAAAGTATCCTATCCATTAGTCCATATTATAAACTATTTGTATATCAAATTTCGTCCAAATCCGTTCATTAGTTTTTGTGTGATAGAATAACATAACAAACACACACAAATACATAATCGCAAGCTTTCGCATTTATAATATTAGTAAGAAGATGAAGTGAATGGCATTATTGTAATAGATGAAGATGCTTCTGTAATAAATATTTACTTTTACTAATTAAACATTCACAAAATGCTTTTAATTTATTACTAAATTTATTAATTTCATTTTATTTATTTATAATTGCCATGTATATGCTTTTCACGGTTTATTCCGCTTTCAAACCCCAAGATTTTCTACCCTCTTCCGCGTTCGACCCCTAAACGTTTCCACATTCGACCCCTTCAGGTCTAAGCCAAAGGTTACAAAAACAAATTCTACGATGGAATAAGCTAAGACATTTTTTTATATAAATACGCTTTCTGTTCAAAATGTTAATTATGGATTTGTTATTTTTCAGGCGAACCAGGAACGTCTTTATGTAACGTTAATATGCTCCAACAACAATCTTGGATTATAACATTATAGCAAGATAAAATAACAATAGTTTTCATCTAGAATCCTAGACTACTGAAAATTTAATGTTTTCTCAACTGAACTTTAATCATAAAAGTTTCATAACGCTACATATCTTTCATCGCATTTTATTGCAAGATTTATTGAACGTTATGCACGCCAAGATTTTAAGTAGAAAGGATTGTGATCTATGTATTTGTTTGTGCAATCTTTTATGTGCACTTCGCTAAAATATAGCTTACTTTTCATTTATTTTGTTGATGAAAATGTAATTGTCATAATTAAAAATTAACTTGTCTACCGTTATGATTTGGAAGATTGGAAGGTTACCATACATTGCAAATGATACATGCAGTCCTTATATTTTAAAACTAATATTTAAAAGTTAAACAACTTCAAGCCTCTATACGTTGGTCGCGGGACTTATTCCATCACCGTGACCCCCATAAAGGGCTATTGAAGGACACCGTGGATTTTAGGCAGTACAAGTCTGACAATGGGGGCTGGGAGGACTCATACGATGATTTTACGACGTTAAAAAAAACCTCTATACGCTTTATATAATACCTACATGGTGATTAGTAATTAGGTGCATTCCTTGAAATAAATAATACTAGACCTAATTTACAACAGTATGGGGTCCAACTGAATCGTTTTGGAGATATCGAACTTTAAAGTTTTTCTAAAAATTTCCAACTCTTTCCTATTAACTGCTTATTACGATGGTACCACCGTTAATTTACACTTCTCTGTAAGCATAAGCTAACAGAAAAGTATAGGAACGACTGAATCTAATTGTGAAAATGATAAGCTCTATAGACGCTTCAAATTATACTGGTTTCCAATATAATATAAAGCGTCTAGACAAACACAAAACCTAATATTACATTCAAAACATCATTTTTAAACGAATAAAATTTAATAATAAAAAACAGTAGTTTATGAATGCAAAGTATTCCGGGGCTTCCCCTAGCATAGGACAGGAATTTAATAATCGCGAACACGGAAGTTTTTACTTCCACTCAAAATGTTTATGGCCGAAATTTTCACGTGTTCGTTGACTCGATGATAGTTTGAACGCTTATTTTTTATGTGAGAGAGGTAATGTTTTGTTATTGAAGCCTTTTTGGAAAGAACCTACTAAGATTATTTAAGTGTCACCTATTTTCATAATATTTTTTCCTGTAAATTATAATTTATGTAGAATAATATTCTGTCTATCTATGTACCTGTCTGTGTAGCTTTTCTTTGTACAGAAATAAGATAGTTTTCTGCTTAATTAGTGCATTAGTGATAGTCCCTAACATAGTTTAAGTTTTTCTGTTTACTAACAAACATGAGTCTTAGTTACTTGTTTTAATAAATGATATTATTATTATTATAACAGAGGAGTCGTTTAAAAAACTAGAAATCCCTGCATTCATGATGAGAAACGATCAATTCAAAACAAAATATAGATTTGTTACTCTATCCAAAAAGTAATCATCATTTCACACATCACCTTTTTCACCTTTTTTACCACAATTCAATGCTCACAATATAAACTAGAGCATCAAATCACATCCAATTAGCAAAAAGGAACATTAAAAGTTTAAATGCACTGCCAACTAATGGCTGCTATCTAGGATGTCCCATCGATATCCATCATTCTGTCTGGTTCAGGCAACGCTGCCGTCTACCACACAAATAAATAAAAACTGGCCAAGTCTGTGTCGGACTTGCAAATACTACTTGGTTCCGTACTACTGTACAATATTTAACACTGTTAGAAAAAAAAACACTGGAAGAAACACGTTTTTAAACTGTTAAAAAAGTGATTTTTATTTTATTTCACAAAAAAAAATTGAGCAAGTCAGTTTAAACTAGGGCTTGCAGAACCGGTACTTTTTAAAGACCCGGTACCGGATGTTCGGTACTGGAGTTGGAACCGGGATTTCCCGGGAATTTCGGTACTTTCGGTACTCGCGTACAAATCGCTATGAACATATTGTATGAAAGACACGAGTGTGTGCACACTACATATAATTAATATCAAATTCGGTTGAAAAATGTCCTCATTACAAAAGTGGGATGGTGCAGTTCAAAAAACTTCGTTTTATTCGTAAATCTATAATTGACAATAATCCTTGTAATTCCTTGAGATTGTGTACTGATACACAATCTCAAGGAACCTTTAAATCCTTTTTATGTCTTATATTGAAAATATATCAAATATGTAGAACTTAAATTCCTAGTCTATTTTGAATTAGAAAGAAGCCTATCTTTGTCACGTGATTGCTTTGTTTTTTCCTCTATACAACTTTTACGTCACTTAATCACTTTGTTCATTAATATATTTGACTGGCCTGTTGGTCTAGTGGTTAGTGACCCTGACTGCTATGCCGGGGGTCGTGGGTTCGATTCCCACTCAGGACAAATGTTTGTGTGATGAGCGTGATCATTTGTTCTGTGTCTGGGTGTAATTTATCTATAATATGTATGTTTTTAGAAATATATAAGTATGTTTATCAGTTGTCTAGTACCCATAACACAAGCTCTGCTTAGCTTGGGACTAGATGGCGTTGTGTGATAGTTGTGGAATATTATTATATTATATTATATTATTATATATTATCAGCCTATTGCCGTCCACTGCTGAACGTAAGCCTCCCCCAAAGAGCGCCAACCCTCCCGGTCCTGGGCAGTCCGCATCCATCCGCTGCCAGCCACCTTCCTTAAATCATCGACCCATCTTGCAGCAGGGCGTCCTACACTACGTTTGCCCATTCGCGGTCTCCACTCTAGCACATGTTTGCTTCACCTGCCGTCTGTCCGTCTACAAACGTGGCCGGCCCACTTCCACTTCAGCATGCTGATTCTAAGCGCAATGTCGATTACTTTGGTTCTCTGGCGAATGACTTCATTACGAATTCTATCCACCAAAGAAACCCCGAGCATTGCTCTCTCCATCGCACGCTGAGCAACCTTAAATTTGTGGACCAGGCTGATGGTAATTGTCCACGTTTCGGCTCCGTAAGTCATTACGGGTACGACACACTGGTTGTAAACCCTGGTTTTAAGGGATTGTGGGATCGATGATTCAAAGATATGACGCAGCTTCCCGAATGCCGCCCAGCCCAAGCTTATTCTTCTGGCTGCCTCCTTCTCAAAGTTGTGCCTGCCCAGTTGTACACTTTGGCCTAGGTAAATGTATTCCTGCACAACCTCGAGTGTAGCACCATTCACGATTACAGGTCTCGGGTGACATGACCATTAAACATAAGTTTGGTTTTGTCCAAATTCATTCCGAGACCCACACGCCTTGAAGAATCGCTCAGGCTGTTCAGCATTTCTTCCAGCTCCTGCAGAGACTCTGCTATGATGACAATATCATCCGCAAATCGGAGGTGTGAGATGTACTGACCGTTGATATTAACACCCCGTCCTTTCCAATCAAGCGTCTTGAAAACGTCCTCCAACGCGTTTGTAAACAGTTTCAGAGAGATGACGTCTCCGTGTCTTACCCCTCGACGCAGTTGGATTGGTTTTGTGCTCTGTTCTTGTACTTGGACGGTCATTGTTGCGGCCTTATACAGACATCTCATCACCTCAACGTAGCGGCAGTCGATGAGGCATCTCTGCATGTACTCCAGAACAGCCCAGGCCTCGACGGTATCGAAAGCTTTCTCGTAGTCCACATACGCTAGGCACAGAGGCTGGTTATACTCCTCGGTCTTTTGAATCACTTGCCTAAGGGTGTGTATGTGGTCCACGGTGCTGTAGCCTTTTCGAAACCCGGCCTGCTCCGGTGGCTGAAAGTCATCGAACTTTTGGGCGAGACGATTTAAAATGACCCTCGAGAATAGCTTATAGATATGGCTTAGAAGTGAGATGGGGCGGTAGTTTTTAAGGAGCGCTTTATCGCCCTTTTTGAAAAATAATACTACCACACTCCTATGCCATGCCTCAGGTGTTATGCCAGTGTGGATCACTTTGTTCCTTCCACTGTAAATAAATATATAAGCAAACAGCAAAACAAAACTAGGTATGCCTTATCGAAGTGAAATTATTTAATTATTAAACCAAATAATCATAAAATACACAAAATTTGAGCATAATAAAAGTTATTCTCTTTCAAGTAGATTTTTGATTAGTTTCATCAAAATTTTTAAAATTCTCATTATTTTCAATTAAATTTTTTTATGTTAATAATACTGTTAAAAAATAGATTGGATATGATTTGTTGCTTTATATTGAAAAAATAAGAAAAATAAAAAAGTACCGAAAGTATCGAAAGTACCGGGACTATACGGGATGAAGAACCGGTACCGGATTGTTTAAAAATTCCCGGGATTTCCCGGTATTTTCGGTACCGGGATTTCCCGGTTGCAGGCCCTAGTTTAAACCGATCCTATTAGAAATCTGTAAAATAGGTCTATATTCAGTAGCGGACATCCTAGGGCTCACATGATTATGATGATTTATTGTCCGCCCTTTATTGCACACTCTCAGATCATATCAAGAGTCTACTTAAAATCGCTGAAACAAAAGTTAACGCGTTGAATAATCCTTCGTACGGTCCTCTTGGCATCCTTTGAGAACAGAACCCTAAAAAACTGTAATAAAGTTTCAAACTGACATGCTAGCAATTTAACTTGGCAGTAGAGAACATTTCATGCTATAGTAACTTAATAAAAGGACCAAGTTTATTGCCCGATATACGTCTAGATCTAGACTTGGCATGCAACTTGACGGATTAGGTCCTAGTTAAAACTTGGCAGGGATTGAGTTTTTACGATGTTTTCTTGTTCTTTCACAAATGCGTTTTTTATTGCTGCACAACATAATAAATTGAGGGAATTAAAAGTTGTTTTAATGACTGTAAGACATTAAGACAATTGCGTTTTGTGTAGATTGTAACAGAAGATATTTCTTCAGAGTTGAATGCAATCTGCAAAGCGCCTTGTCTTTCTGACAAGAGTAATTATAAGCATATTTTATTTACAATGATAATCTGCAGATGATTATCAAACATTCTTTTGTTTTTAATTGCAAAGGGAACGATAAATTAAGCTCTGGCTTTGTCAGAAAGGAGTTTGTATGCAGAATATTATTGGTTCTCACTGCTTATATTAAATCGTTCGAGTAATGCGGTTCAATTAAGAAGGAGATATCAATTACCTCCATCTGTCAATGGTCACTTGAAAATATTACAAAGCAAAATAATGCTTTGTGCAAATTATTTTTTAATAGTGAAGATTATCTTGTTTGAGTTATTTTCATAAAATAATTAACTTCAAGTACTTAAGTAACGCATTGCGAGGTAACGTTTATTTTCATTGAGCCAAGCTTTTACACAAGTTGCATGAAGAAACGGTAATAAAATATTAAAGACTATAGAATTTCGTGAAGCAATGGAAACAAACAATAGGGTTTTAAGTATTTATTACTAAAATTATGAAAGGACATCTTCAACATATTGCTAAAGAAGCAATGAATAGTTAATTTTAAACACTTGCGTTTAAATATCTTGTAATATTTGACGTTAGAATTTAACTTAACTTTTGTAATTTTTCCACAGAATAACAAAAAATATGAGTAATTTAATAATACAACTTCAGCATTTAAAAATAAATAATTCAAAAATCTATCTTTTAAATAGGTATTTTCAACCTACCAATTAAGAATTAATACCAAATGAAAATATTTAAAACACACTTTTCGAAAAGCTGAAACAAAAATCTTAAAACCTTTCATAAATTACTTTTGTTATCTTACTTTTTTCATCCATTGATATTTTATTGTAAGTAAATGAAAAACCTTTCAGACGTAAAGATAGGTACATAAATAAGAAAATATACGTGATTAAAATGCTTCCAGACTCATTAACGATTTCAATCAATGAATGTAAATTCGATTAAAAGCTAGCAGTCTGTCTGGATCTATTGAATTGATAGCTTTTTAACAAAGAGTGTGGAGACAGAATAGCTTTATTGTGAGATTTATGATTCTTTATGAAATACTGCAATTTATTTTGTAACTAGGAATTAACATTAAGGAGAGCATTACCTAAAATATATCGATCATACGTCTTTTTTGCTCCCGTGTTTGTGTTTCGTTTAATAATTTTTCTACAGATGTTTTACATTTTAAAATATTTCTTAAAAATAAAATAATACATAAATAGTGTTCCATGGGAGAAGGTTCCGGCTTCAGTTCAGATTCAGAGATAGGAACCTCCTCTTACGAACCGTACCGTTTTTTTAAATAAGTCTTCTCAACCTCTCAAGGAGACCTCCAAAAGGTGTTATTTTTATTGTCCTCTAAATTATTTTTAAAACATTAAATATACCTTTCAATGTAAAATCAACCAATTATGTCGGTAAGAAGGTATAGGTTTGTGTAACTGTAGATTTACAATACAAAGAAAGTCACTTTTCATTTTGACGTTTCCCCGGCTCCGTGCCAAGTTAAGGTACGCTTTGCTTAAAACTGCTCGTGCGTCCATTAGACGTAATGTCGGCAACTTAAACATTTTCGGAATCTATATTGTATTCTTTTCTTTTCGAAAAGATCTGTTGAAAATATATATGGAGAAGAGGAGGTCTATACCCACCAGTGGCATATCAATGGCAGTTTTTATTGTTACCTAAGTATTGTCATTGAGCTATTATTACTACGTATAGAGACGACACCACGTATCATCACTGTGTCCCATCCAGGATGAGTGCACGCGCACAAGTTCATTCAATTGTTTGTCAGCTCTGTGGCGTGCTCTAGGCGCGCGCACTCATCCTGGATGGGACACAGTGGTGATGCGTGGTGTCGTCTCTATACGTAGTAGTAATAGCTCAATGAGTATTGTATTTTCATTTTATGTTAGCAAATCGTGTTGAAACGACTCACTTGCCAAGTTGCTACTATCAGAAATAAAAATAATTAAGTGAAAAACGAAATGTTCATTAATTTACAATCAAAAATGAAAATACGAGTATAATCAAGCAAAAACAAAATACTTTTCAAGTAAATCGACACCAGCATCAATTTCACGACAAAAATGTCGCGCGACATGAGTCACGACTCACGCTGCGGAAACGTCGATTGCCAAGGTCGCATAATCGCATCCACCGACGCGCGACCAACCATTGTTTTAACAGGACAATCGCTGTTTTTTACTCCATTTTTCTATTCTCTTCATACTGCAGAATGCTTAATGTTGGAGCTTGCGAAATCGTGCTATAATGAGTGGAGATACGCTGTTTAGGAATTAATAGTCATTGACATAAAAGTTACAAGCGTTTTTATTTAATTTCAAAATAACTACAGACATCCCTGTATTAGTCACGAGAATACAATATTTTGAATTTCATTTTCAATATTTTATAGACATCATAACCTACTTAGTTAAAATTAGGATAAGATTAATTTAAGATGGCTTTCTTCACAATGAAAACGGCAATGTAAACATTCCGTCAAGTAGCTATGGACAAAAAAAAAGTTGACTGGGATTGGGAATCCACACTCTGACAGACACTAAACGATACGTCTGTTGTCCGCAACTAGTCCAAAATCTGTCCATACCGGTTTGACCACACCTTAATTTGGTTTTCACACGTACACACGGCTACACATCAAGCTATACAAAACCAATTGTCTTGGTCTCGCTTCGTACGATTTTTACACACAAAGAACGGTCAGCTAATACTGGTTTTGCGTAGCTTGATGTGTAGCCTTGTGTACGTCCATTGGAACCGGGTATTCCCTACAAATGCTAGCATCAACCTCGATTAGTAAAAATTTTGCAACAGTACCTCAGATGTCCCTTCTAAACAATTTCACCAACTCTTCGGCATTAACAAAAAGAGATATCTCAACCTATTTCTTGCTTGCAAATTGCAGTAGTGTATAATTTGTACGATTTCCCATGGTAATTAGTTTTACGGTGTCCGCGATGGTGCAGAGATGGCATACTAAGTGTGTCGAGCTCGAAAGTTAGTGGCAAATAAACGAAGCTGGTTTTAGGAGATACGGCTTTTAACTCTCTTGTATTTTTTTCTTTTGGAGTTAGGTAGTTTGTTTTTCTCCTACTGTCAAGTCAAGATTATGAGCTCTTGACCGATATGCGTAAGATAACGTTTTAAAATTGTCTACGCGTATGTGGTCACGTAGTCTTAAGACGTTTATATTTATCAAGACTGCTTCTTGCGCACCGTCGAAGTCAAAATAAATAAGCAAGCAAAACACCGCAGACGCATTATTTCTGTATTCCATTTCTAAAAATAATCCACTTTTACTTCCACCCAACCAAACTCAGACGCTCCAAACGTCCCGTAACTGCAGTTTACGCGAACCTGTGCGATAGTAAGGCGGGTGCAAGGTCAGGCCGCAGTGCGGGGGTTGCAGACGCGCGTATCGATCGCATCCCGCGCGTCTGAACGCCCCCCGTCTGAGGCCCGCTTTATATCGGACGATTATACGATTATGGTGAGTGTTGTGTTCGTTTAATTGGAGTTGAAAGATGTGTGTTTTAGTGTATAATGGAAATATTTTAATTTAGAAATTCGTTTGTTATTATGTTCTAAACTTTATGCCTAATAATCGAAGACGATCTTAAATGTGTGCTAAATTTCATAAAAATCCGTTCAACTGTTGTGGATTGAAAAGGACTTAAACATTCCATTTAAAATTTTCCCGGTAAAGGTACTATGGTATTTATAATACAAAAATACGGATCAAGTCCAAGGGTAGGTAACCTAAAATTTATTCATAATTCAAAAAACATACTCATATTTTCAAAAACTAACACACATACGAAATAATATCACGTACTCTCAATCGATGTCGTACTCCAAAATTCTAAATAACCAGTTCTGTCGCCTAATTTAGTTTTTACTTCGAACACCTGTCAATCAACCCGTATTTATAGATTTTAAACGCAGAACGTTTTACTTGATTAGGAGCGCAAAAAACTTGGGTTGTCCAATACTAACACGTTTTGAATGATGCTCAATTTATTGACCTGTTTAGGAACGTATTTTAAAGGATTGGTCAAATAAAATCTCGGTGAGAAACTAGATTCAGAAAAGTTATTTTAAAATATGAAATCGGTAAATTCAAAATACATAATGAATGCCGGCTGGCAATCAATGACTTTTTTAAAATAGAACAAAACCTATGACGTTTTAATAGCTTGTTCTTCAATATTGACAACGTTAGCAATAAAACTGTACTAAAATATTGACAATGGCAGAGAACACTGTTGCTAAATATTAAACTGCATTCAACTCATAATCATAACTCTACCAGAAAAGTCGACTTCTTTGTGGTCAAAAAAGAAAGAAAAATTTAGAACATGGCGGCGTAAGTTCCAAATTTGAAAAAGGACCTAGATCGTTGTGCAGCAATACAGGCCTTTATTTATTAGATTGCTTAACCAGTTAATAAAGCCATAATTAAAAATTATAGGCTGTCTAAAAGAAACATGTCTTGTCTGTAAATATTAAAATAGTGTTTCTAAGTCACGAACGCCTGCACGTGACGTGATGCAAGTCTGTTTATTACCTAATTCTGAAACCATTTTGTATAACTAAATGTCAATGTCAAGTTACATTCCTGCTTATATACGTATTATAGTATGTTTTCATTGTCAATAATATTCGTGAGACCGATATCTGAGTCATATAATATGGACAAGGAGTAACTGTGTATGTTTTTTGTATATATTTTTTACGAAAATATATTAACGCGTTGGTAACAGTAATCAAATCCTGTTATAGTTGTCATTTGTTTTACATTACATACCCTGAGGCGACTTGGTGTGTCAGTAAGAAATACTCCTTTATATTTAGAAAATATAGACAGCTGTTGACATACCTATTTAATGAATTGTTGATATGTCTTTATCCCGTATCCTAATGTTTATGAATATAATAAATACGAAAGGATTTTTTTTTGTCAATTTTTTCGAATCTAATTTATTCGCTTGACCTAATTTGACTTTTGATACATAAATTGAAACCTGCATGCAAATGTTTGCAGACAAACTACTTAATGACATTATATGTATAATCAAAGTAACTACTTAATGATGGCTATATTTTTTTTATTGTAGACATTTCTTTGTCCCCGCAATACCTGCGTGGAAAACATTGCAGGATATGAGGATAACTACAAAAAAACACTTATAAATAAAGCAACAATCACAGTTTTCTATAAAAAAAAAAAACAATGTTCCATCTTTAAACAAAAAACAAAATCGCATCGGAATCGAATCGTTTCAAAATCGTACGTTATAAAAAGCATGTGATGGTGCAGTAATCCCACGGCGCGTACTATGGGGTTGTCGACACGCCAAGGGAGTCGGCTTTCAAGGTCGACTCGTAGTAAAATACCCTTTTATAGATCCGTCTATGGCGGGTATGAGATGCCCAGTGTTAGCAATTTATTTGCAGTAAATCTTTTACCATGGGAGTTCTAAGATTTCTTTTAAATTATATTGGCAACGTTTGTTGGACAATTATGCTGTATTTAAATGGTATTTTATACTCGAACTTCTTGAAAATTATTTTTAGAAGAGTGATAAAATAAAGTAATGCTAGAAATGTTTAAATCTTATGTATGTAGGTACTTAAACTTTCACACGTAGATAAAGTTATATTTTAAGTCGAACGTGACGTCTTTCAATTATTCTTGTTTTATTGTCTTTTTATTTATCATTTTTGCTACAGCTGTGCCTCAAAAAGCACATCAAGACGAGATGTCATTTAAAATCTTTTGACAGCCTGTCAACGTATAGTCAAAAGCTGGAAAGTCTGACAGCTAATAATACCAAGGGGTATCGTGTACCCCAGTTATTTGATTGGTGATTCATTTTCTCTTCATCTATATCACCTTACTTGCCTTTTTTTTAAATGAAGAAGATCATACGAACTATTTGTATGAACTTCTTCATTTTCAAAAATCTCATAATTTATGTCAGCGACCTTCAATAAATTGATGCCAACTTAAGATGATGACAATCTCAAAATATTTCTGCAAACACACACTTTTAACCTGACGTAAGATTTCCAAGACACCTACTTCAAAACTAATTAAACCAACAAACTTAATAAAGAAAACATGACCTTAAATACAAAGTGAATACATAAGTACATACAAGTACATACTTAACATAACAAGTGCCGCTTAACCAATCAATTTGTCATTCATCTTCGGACATAAAAACTTCAATAAATTAATATTTTATTTTAGCAAGGTTAAAATTAAGGTCATCGCACACGTAAAGACATTGCACGAGATCAGGGGCCTAAGTCTACTAATATAAAAACGTTACAATGGTCTCTCAATGGTGTGTTTTTGACAGTTTTTGTATAGCAAATCTGTCAAAAACTTACCATTGAGAGACCATTGTGACGTATATAAATTAGTAGACTTAGGCCCCAGTATGCTTTGGTGAACTTTTTCTGACTGATCCCAAATTCCCGATTTGAGACGATGCCGATTTACTGCATGGAGTTTTAAGGAAAAAATCGCGAACGACTGCAGTAGAGACGATCATCATCATCATCGTGCCTGTTTAGCCCTGTTCCATCCGCTGCCGAGTCTTTCTCCCGTTTATGCCGTGGCCGACCTCCGTGAATGGAGACACACATGTTGAATTAGTCACAAGTCCAAGGATTAAGGTATTTGTAAATAAATCATACCAAAAAATAGACATTGCGTTATTCTGATACTGGGCCGCGGAAGACAAAATAGGCACTCAGTTTATGAAAATACTGGAGGCGGTTGCATGAAACTCGACTGGAAGCCAACGCCCAAAATAATTCGGAAATGATGCGACAGATAATGTTGCATTAACAGTTTCTATAAAAAGAATACCGCAAAGTTAATCTTAAGGCGATGCTAATCCCGTTCCATGCTTATTACTGTGCGTCAACCTTAAGAATGATAAAAACATTGACTGACGTGAAGTGTCATTGGTGATGACGTCACTGACGATGACAAGGTCTTGTCAAACCCTTTGGTGTCAAGTATCTAGTCTTAAAGATCAGGTTGGAGGCAAGTATTTATTAATAGATAACTTTATTTTAATATTGTTGAGTTATTTGTTGATTGGAGAAGTAATTGATTTAGCTTGATAACTTACTTGAAAGGCTCAAGCACAAAGGTTGCGAGAAGAAACTCGGGCAAGTACAAAATGAAATTTTCAGTTCATATGCACTTTCTAAGTTTAATTTGGACATCACTGATCGGTGAAGGAAAACATTTGAAGAAACCTAGACTTTATACATGTCAATCACACTGTATACAAGTACTATCAGCGGATACCCACATCTTTACACGAAAAAAGACTTTACTTATACCAATTTTACTACCACTAGCATTCAACATACCGTGGTCCGTACTTATCTATTAAACTTCAAGTAAGGAACCACAACTTCGTAAACAACCACACTTTTCACACAAAAAATAAATTACTATTTGGCTGTTCGTGATAATTTCCGCATTCTAATGATAGACATTATAGACAATACATCCTGATTTAAGTGTTTACGTCTATGTATTTACGACTACTGTGGAAAATTGTAGATGCGGCCTTTGTTGTAATGAAGCACTCAGAATTGGTGACACCACAATGAAAAAATAAAACCTCAAGATATTAGTTCGTAAAGCTCCATTTTTAATTGGACATCTAAGCAAAACACCAGATAATTAGTATGGTAGCAAAGAAACCTAAGAATATTGTTTAATATTAGATAACCCCCTCATTGGTAATAGTTTAACTTTTTTAATCGCAGAACTACTCGTATTTCTGCAGAACGTTTCCGCTAAAAATAATCTTAGTAAAGGCCTTGCCAATTCACGACAATTTTAGCTAAGATTACCTGTAATTTTTTGCGATAGATATGATAATAAAGTTATAAATAAATAGAGAAGTCGCTAATTCTTATTGGTGTTTGACATAATATTGTAAGATACACCTAAAGCCAAATTGCATCTTGTTAGATTGGAAGCCAACCTGAAGTCGAAATTGGGAAAAAGGCTAGGAAGGTGATAACAATGTACATAAGATACTTTCTTTTTTAGATGGAGTGGAAGAGATTGTCAGACTATTACTAACCAAAACCGACCCTTATCCCTTCAATTTCCTTGTATTTCAATGTGTTGTAAGTCTATCGAACGTTACAACTTACTTAAGGCCTTGTCAAACCGTGACAGTTCCGTCAAAGACGTGCGGGCCCTTGATTCAACTGTACGATGCTTCTTTGGCGACCATAACGAGATATTCATCTAAACGATGTCGACATTCGACATAATGGTTTCGGCCGTCAGCGGGTTGTCGTAGAGAGATTAGAAGGTTGACATTGCTAATTGGTTTTGTCAAGGTTTTAAATTTGGTGGGTTTAACGTTTTTATTAAGTAAACGGATGCAAAAGCAGATACAAGATACTAGCACGAAGTTTTTAATTTTTGAACAACTTCAAAGAAAACTTATGATAATCTATATAGCTAATTGCTTAGCTTAAGTCATGTTTAAGATCCAGGTAATAGGAGGCGATCTAATGCCATCAACCAGACACAATTTCAAACTTCAACTCCCTGAATCAAACCTGCAGTAAACAGTAAATTGACTAATAAAAAACACAGTAACCATAAAGATACCTACGTAAAAAAGACGTAAATGCACCGTTACATCATCGACAATCGCCATCTTTTTGCGTCAAAAAGCGTGACTCTTCTTAACGTCAACAGATCTTCGCCACTACAGATTAAACTAAAGTATCGTTTTCCATACATTTCATACCCCATATTGACAATGCACGGACGATACCCCATTACGTTAATGTATGGAAAGCGATACAGCAATACAAGTTGCTCTCACTGTCATCAAGTCATCAGCGACTGACATTGCGGTTGCTTCGGTCACGCCCTTACGGGGGGTACAGGTAGCAAATGATGCAAAAACAGTCGGACTACGTTTTAGTATGAAACCTTTTTTTGCAGTATCTTCCCCGCCCGTTTTTTAAGCGCAATCTTGACATTGTCAAAGGGCGCTGTTGGTAAACATTTTGTCATGAAACTAATAAATTGTAAGTAATTTGTGAAAATTGTATAGGAAAACAAAGATGATGGCGTTCATTTTGATTTTGGTCATACGCTAAAAAACTGTATCAGATTTACGATTTTAAATCGAGAGGTGCAGAGACTGAATTATAAATTTTATTTTTAAAGTTTCGTAACGACTTAAACGGAGAAAAATTAATATCACATGCATGAATATTAAAATGTCAAAAGTTGCAAAAGTTTCAAAGAACCCAAAATGACAGCTGTCAAAACGTAGAAATCATTAAAAAGAAAACACGGCTTATGTGATCCTACCCCTTTTGTTTCTAACAACAAAATGATGCCTAAGCACATTACTAACTAATGAAAGATTCTAGAAATACCCCATAACCGTTAAGGCTGAGAAAGTTACCTGAAGTATCCGGTATATTGGTTTCCCTATTAAAAGCTAATATTTGTTCCATAAACCATTGGATAGTATCGGAACAGATTAAAACACCATGCTGCTGTCCCTCCGAGGGTTATTCTAATGAGATGGCAGATTTGAGTGATACTGAGCAAGTGGTGAAAGTGAGAGGACACCACATCAACTGAGCCTAGGGCTTAGGGCGTGGTACAAGTTGGAGAGGGAAGAGTTTTTCGAAGAGAGATTACACCTAATTAACTGAAAATTGTTGCTGTTGAATTTAATGTTTAATAAGGGTTATAAGTATAGTTCAAAACAATTATGTATAAATTTTTGGAGTGTGGATTTGCGCCTTTTTGCTTTATGCTTGAGCCCGAAGAAAAAGCATAACCAGAAGGATATGTATGCAATAGCCCTAAAATATTCCTTGAATCCAAATGGCACTATTTTGACACATTACTACTAAAAAAAGAAAAGTATGTTTAACGAGAAAATATCACTGTAAATAATTTTAATCAGTGTTTATAACTTTGTAAGTAAAGTGACACTTTACTTTCTACATCTATCACAAATGGTTATAATAAATGTCAATCTTTGATTAAACGTCATAAAGTAATGTAATACTATCTGTTTTGATTGAATCTTGAGAACATTTTAAGTGAAATAAAATTAATACCAATAACATAATTACGTAATAAATTATTTCACTCACTGAGTTTGTAAGTGCTATATTACATTACATAAATTAAAACTGTATCTCTTTCAAACATATGTATTACATAAGTTTTTATATTTAGCACTCAAACAGATTTCGTGTTGATTATAATATATTTTTAATCGCCTACCTTACAAATCGAACATCTAAATTAAAACAATCTTGCATTTAAAACTTGTAAGTGTATAAGTTTAATCGTTTTGATTACAAGAACAATTACATTGGGTTTTATGTTTTTCACATATTTATTAGAAGAGCAATAGAACGATGCGTTTCTCATAAATGTTTATAAATTAATAAACAAGACCTCTTCAGTACGTTTTGCGATTTGTATAGACTTGAAAACACCAGCACATCAACTTACAGATTGAGGTAGATTAATGTTCTGGCGTCTGTACTTTCATTTATTTCTACTTTTAGGGGCATGACATACAAATGTCCCTTACAGATAATGACGTTAAATACACACTAAAGCAATATAAAATTCCCCTTTGATTATAATTATCTTATAACAGAAAACAAATCATCTTTTTCCACAACCACAGAATTTTTGTCATCCAAAACAATTTTACACTCACAAATTGTCATGCAAATATTTTCGCTCCTCGCTTATGACTTACACCATAGCATTCAAAGTCATACCATCGTTTCCCTAGCAAGACTGCGCTACGGAGGAAAGCCAAGAGGCCCATTCCAGTTAAGATATTGTGTATGTGACTAGAATTCGAAAATAGCCTTCGTTTTTCACTATCGAGTTGACTACAGTAGTTATTAACTGTAGTTTCGTGAGAAACTGGTATGCAAAGAGGCTAAATACATTTTGGTCGTTGGGAATATTTAGACAATAGGGAAGGGCCTCAATTGAGCGTGGAAGGATCATTAGCTGAATTGGAACAAGCTGTAGTTAATTGTTTATTTGCAGTAACACCCGTAAGAATTAAATTACTGCTAATTGCTATTGCTAAGGAAATTTTCACCGACGTTGAAGGAAAATTTATAATTAATGCACACATTACATTTATCGATGCAATAAAATAATGTGTGTCAAGTTAAATTATTTCAATGTCGTACAAATAAATTTTCGTTTAAGTATTTTTCAGTCTATATGTATTTAATTTAAATAACATAATATATAATGACATTTACATAAACCGTTGTCAATCTACGTTACATAACAGTTGTATCAATATGTTTATCACAACAGATTTTCATTGTCAATCATTATTTATCGAAAAAACAGCTGCTATTCGTAGCTACAATAGCATTATTTACCATGTTAAATAAACATATTTGTAAGAAAAACCTTGCAATCACAAGCAGTATCTTTACACACTTCTGTTTTTAAATTTAATATTTGCACAGTTGGTACTTCAAGTTGACACTTATTCACTTAGGTTGGTACCTACTATGAAATTATGTTGGCAATGTGTAATTATACGGCATTGGGCAATATCGTTTCGCGAGGCAAGACCGGTCAAACTTGCCTAATATTGTCACTGTAGTGAAGTACGGTGACGGCTTGTAAAATTGTTGAGCTGTGTAGTGTTCATAGAACTTGATTGAGAGTGGAGGTGTTAATTCTTATGTTGATATAGATTGAATACATTTGAACACTTACTTGAATATTACAAGTAAGGATGGTAAAATGAATAAGTATATATCGTTCTTTTTTCTTTCTTAAAGAAGGACCGGAAGGTTCGCGAGAAGTAGAGGAAGAACTTTGCCCAGAAGTGAGACAGACAGGTTAACAAAAAAAAATCCCGTCAACTTCTTGCCCGGGTCGATGGCGCGTCGAGTTCCACGCGTGCCTCAAAAACGGGGCCCCCCTTAGAGGGCTAAAGCCTGGCTGAGGTCGCGGGACTATCTTATTTAACATTTAATATATATTAAAGGGCTATTGAAGGACTCCGCGGATTTTAGTCAGTACAAGTCTGACAGTCCCTGCTGCCCTGCCCCTGGTGAGACGACTTATTTGATAATTTTACCACGATAAAAAAATAATCATACATTAGTGCCAATGTGCTCATGTAAATCGTTAACATGTAGGGTACATCTGTTGTTATTTTATTCCAAGGTTGGTGCTATAGCATTATAAAGACTAAGGGTAAGGCCCTTCGTACACAAGGCGACTCGGGTATCCGATACTCCAGTCGAATACCTAAGTCACGCGACTCTAGTAGCGCATGATCCGTACACAGCGGCGACTCGAGTCGTAAGACTCAAATCGTCTATTCTAAACCATTCTATATTCAACCTTAATAATACGTTGTACAAAACACAAAATGCACATCTCATTGCATAAATTAAAATACTGTTAATTTTAAAAATGGCGGGTGCATTCCAATTTCATTTTTTTGGAATTTAAAATTGGCGCGTGTACCTACAGGAGAAAAACGATTTTCACGCAAAATATTGAGAAAGAATATTGTTCATAATTTCGCCGCGCGATTCTGCTACAAGGTAGCTTGATTTGTTTATGCTTTGACTTTCATGGTGGTGACCATGGGTTCAATCCCCAGGTAAACAAAGTTTTTTTTTTTGTTCCCTTGTTTTTTAGAGTTTTATTCCATTTTTTTATAGGTTTTTTTTAATAGTTTATCTTTTATTAGCACCGGAACGCTGACGCGCTTACTGCTATGCTGATGACCGTGGACAATTTCAGATTTGAATAGGATTTTTTGTAATGTTTTCGTTTTCTTAACTACTTTCTTTTTGTCGTATGTGCAAGTACATGACGAAGCTGGGTTAAAGTAAAGGGCCCCCCCCTCTAGGGAACCAAAGCCTGCCGGGGTCGCGGGACTTATCTTATTACCGTGACCCCAGAACATAAATGGCTATTGAAGGATACCGTGGATTTTGGTCACTACGAGTCTGACAGTCCCTCCCGCCCTGACCGGGGTGGGAGGACTCATTTGATGATTTTACTATGTATTATTTCATAATATATATTTAGAATATTCTTTTGAATTTGAAAAGCTTGTTAGTCTAGTGGTTAGTGGCCCTGACTGCTATGCCTGAGGTCGTGGGTTCGATTCCCACCCAGGACATTTAATGTTTGTGTGATGAGCACGATCATTATGGTTCTATGTCTGAGAGTAATTTATCTATAATATTTATGTATTTAGAAAATAAAGTATGTTTTTCAGTTGTCCCCATAACACAAGCTCTGCTTGGCTTGGGACTAGACGACGTTGTGTGATAGTTGTGGAATATTAGTATTATTAATTGTAATGACACAAACAAGGATATTTTTCTACTTCAGATACAAAGATGTTTAATAATAAAGTTTGAAATAATACTTAGATACAAATTTTTCGTCAGGTATAAATCGCGCAGACTTGGGTATCCGCGATCTTGATAAATGGAGTAGCGCGTGGCTAGAGTCGGCGACGCATCACCAAAATAAGCCTCTAAGGATTTGTATTGCGATAGTCTCCTGGAAACCAAATCGTAAGGTATCGGAAACTTGCATAGCGTTGTGTACGAACCTTCGTACACAACGCGACGCAAGTTGCCGATACTATAGTTTCGTTACTACTCATGACCTGCGAAAAATATAAGGTACTAAATTTTTATAATGCAATTTGATGTAACGACATAGACACTAGCGCCGCGTCAAAGGGTCATGATGGGTGGTCAAGATTAAGAATTAATAAAATGTCTGACACATGACTGTCACGTCAAAATATATTTTTTAGGAATCCGTAGGTTCGAAAGAAAAAACGGAAGATTTATAAGATCAGTCGTGTGACCGTCCGCCATTTAATTTTCTGTGAACACAGTTAATTTTCTGTGAACTTTTTTGACCGATTAAGTTGTAAACATTTATCTATTGAATACATTTAGAACAGTTAAGTAGGTAGGTATGCCATTTCCAAATAAATCAGTTCCTAATATTGCTCAAATGTGTTTTCTGTATTATCTCTTATCTCCGAAAATACTGAATATATTTGTAATTATGAAAAAGATACAAATAATAGAAGTCCTTTGTATATAGATTACAAGAAAATTCACAGTAGTCCTATGATCTTAAAACAACATAGACATCAGAGGATTGTAAATATAATACTTTATTCGTAATCAATTTTATTCAATTAAATAGAAAAAAAAACTCCTCTCTCCCAATTTTTTTATTAAACTGCATACCAAATTAAGATTTATTACGAGGATTGAATATTGAGTGAATATTTTTTTAACATTTTAAAATAATTACTTTCCAAAAGTGATTCAAGAATATGCTACGGAACCCTTTATTGTGTGAATATAATTAACAATGGTAAATAAATTGTTCCGCCATCTTGAAAGTCGCAGAAACTCAAGTAGCGGCGATGTCAACAGATAGGTAGCGCGCGATTGGCGTCGCGCGTCGCGAGCATGTGTACGAACGTATATGGATTTCTATTGCGAGAGTCGCCTGGATACTGAAGTCGTAAGGTATCGGAAACTGGCGTCGCCTTGTGAACGAAGGGCCTAAGAGAACTAAGGTTGTCATTCCGAAGTTTTCTCATTTCACTTATTTTATTGCTAAGAAATACCAATTTTATTATTATAGCTTGTTCTAGACATTTAATTGATGTATCTTATGGTGCGCACTAACTTTTATACTCTTATTTGTTTTGTACATGGTGAGTGCAATTATTTTTAACGCATTTATATGTGTAAATAAACCTGAGTCGGTATTATTATGAGTGCATTGACCTTGTTAACGATAAAATTATACAATAACAGTCAACACCTAAAAATATTAAAAAATGAATTAAAATACGTGATTATTTTCCAAAGACTGCCAACATTGAAGAACATGTGGATGCTCGCATAAAAAATAAAGTTCACTGAAATCATAAATATCACATTAAATATTTTTTCACCGCGTCTATCAACACTTCGACAGCCTTGAGAACAATCACAGTACAATTAGTCACGGTTTTCATAGAGCACATTTCGTTTCGGTATTGACTGCACGTGTTACCTACAAAGAAGTTACATAAATCCTTACAAATTAAACGTGGAAGAATTAATCTCTTTACAGAATAGGAAGATTCTGACCGTGCGTGGGTGAACTTAGATAGGGTATCCGTAAACCTGGACCGTAAAGGGAGAATTCTCTATTGAAGGATCACCGTGGATTTTATTCAGTAAGAGTCTGACGGACCCTTCCGCTCAGCGTGGGAGGACTCATTGGATGATTCTACCACGGAAAAAAAGGGATCAAATCCAGCGAGGTAGATCGGTGACCTGCAGAAGGTAGCAGGCAGTGGATGGATGTAAAAAGCGGGGGATTGTGCACTGTGGTAGAGGTCTATGTCCGGAAGTGGACTGCAATAAGACTGAAATGATGAGAACAGATTCGTCATCATCATAATCATCAGCCTGTAGCCTCTCCCAATGTACATCACAGCCGGCCTTCCCAGCCAGTCCGGTCTTGATCTTTCCTCATCCAGTCTCTGTCGGCTGCCTTTCGTAGATCGTCGCTACAGATAGCAGATTACACCAATGAAATTGATGCGACCAGCGCAAGCGCATCTAAACGGGGTTCACGACTTATCAGTGTCATCATTGGTGTGGAATTTTGTCACTAGCACCTCTTGAACTCCGTTTTGATGTGCCAGTTGCGTTCGTTACACTGGTGTCATCAACCAGTTTATTTCATTAATTTTTACAGGAAAATTACAGCGCCAAATCTATGAAGAAATAGCTGTATTTGTGAAAGATCATCACATTAACACTACCGATTTGTTTTTTTATTGAGAAATTGTCAGTATAAAACTTTATTTAATTGTTGACGATACGGTTAGTGCAATAGCTGTGCGACCGACTTCTGCGCAGCGTGTCGTGGATTTGATCCCTCACGTACCAAATATTTGAATTAACTAGAAGTAGTTTTTTCGGGTCTGGGCGTTTTTTAGGTTAGTTTCTGTATTTGTTAAGGCACACAGAAGACATTCCTAGTATGAGGCAATGATTAAAAAAATGTTTATTCTACTTTTCCTTTTTATTTTCTGCATTACTAAATTATTACACTCTTAATAAGCTTTTATGTTGCCATTATTGATTAAATTGGGCAAATACTAAAATGGTCAATTCTATTTCTTGCCATAATAAGAAAAATAATACGTATAGGTTTTACGGATACCCTTTTACGAATTTTATCGCAATTCTAAATTCTGCTAAACTGACCATTTTAGACCTGTTCTATTATAAGCTAAACACTACAAACCACGAGGCAAAACAAGTTAAGTAATATAACTCTTCAATTAGATACTAATCAGCGGCGCAATCGGGAAACAAATCGCTTTAACAAACGGATAAGAACATAGAAGGAGCGAAAGCCGGCGCCCGCGCAGCTCGCGACTATAAACTCGGCGGTTATGGATGACTGGCTCGTGCCGTGGCTCCGCCTGTATCGAATCTTGTTGATGATGTCCTTAGGGAGGCCTGAGAATGTTCAGGATGCTGTCAAATATCTGGCTTTTGTTACGTCTGGTTGCTTTTAGTTGTGGAAAATGTAAACGTTAGCATATTATTGCTTTACTTTGGTGTGACTTTCCTGATTATGAAAATAACTTTCTTTAACTAGGAAATCTATTTTTGCGCTATTGGAAAAAAGTATTAAAATACTAATTTGAAGATTATTTCGATGAATTGCTTTCGAAGTTTTATGGTTAATTTAGTAAAAGTCATTTAGTATGTGGTCTCCTTTTTTAGCATGATGGGAGAACCGGGCGGGATTACTAGACTTAATGACTAAAAATCACCCTGTTACTGCACTTGCCCTTTGCATTCTAGTCAGTCTTGTATCTGTGGTATTTACAATGAAACAATGATCATCAAAGTATATCCTTGCATTTTACGAAAATTTACAGATTCTAATCTCAAGCTCAATAAGTCCAAAATACGTCTTAAAATCGTTATTTTTTTTCACCATTAAAAGTACCAACATATGCAAATATCAAGATTTATTTTAATACACCAAGCGTTTTACTTTTCTTAGAAACAATCGGTAAAACACCAGCTCAGCAAATCTTCAACTATCTCTGGTCTGGCGCCTTTCCCAGACCACAGCGGCGACTAAATACCAGACCAACAGCGACATATCAAGTTATGCTATAAACAGCACTTACTGTTATTATTTAGGTCTTGTAACGAGTTCCTGATAACTCCTTATCTAGTGCTAAGAAAGTGTCGATTCGACATCTAGTTAGTATTTATATGTGTCAGTTTAACACGCAGTAAGTACTTAGGTAGTCTTGACCGACTAAGCTGTTTTTAGTATCTGAGATTTTATCACGAGTTATCACGTATTTGTGATGTAAATTAAACGGCGACTTTGATGGTAATTTGATGGAACCACATTTTTATTCGATTTTGTCTAAGGCAATGGATTAGTATAAAACAGCAGGATTTAAGAAAATAATAATACGTGAAGCAAATAAATTTGTGGGTAGGCATCCTTTTTTACGAAAATTATTTGGAAGGAGGAGTTTGTATTTAATACTGGTCAAGTTCCAAGGCTTTTTTACATCGTGGTAAATTCAATCAATTATCAAATGAGTCCTGCCAACCCCGGGCAGGGCGGGAGGGACTATCAGACTTGTACTGATTAAAATCCACGGTGTCCTTCAATAATCCTTTATACTCCGGGGTCACGGTGATGGAAATAAATCCCTCTCTGAAGACCAAAGCCTACCGGGGGCTTTGGTCTTCAGAGAGGGGGAGTTCCTAGGCTTAGTTTTTTTTTTCTTTCTTAACATTCACTAAACTAGAGAGCACTCTATAGTCTACAGTCATAAACTGACCTATGCTAACGGTTCATAACCGTCGCAAACAGGTTTGAAATAGGAATTCTAAGCGCCTACCAACATAATAATTACTCACTTTCTTCAATAACCCCTTACAAATTACGCAGTTAAGCTGATAAGATTCTAATAAGCCATATCCGCGTCTCTTTAGTTAATCTGACGACATTCATCGTAATCTTGATCAACGCTTCAATGTTTATCAATTTTGAGATAAAATCAATGACCTTGTGATTTGGGTAACACCAGAAATCGTAGATAGAATATGAAATATCTATAATGGACATAAATCGACAATTTTAATATGCCTTCCCAAATATTTTCTATCATTACATCACGCCTCTAAGCTCCGAAAGGTAAGGCTGAAGAGAACTTTATAGTACATCCACATTTCATCAGTTATGTTTATAGAATAGGAGTCTAAAACTATTGAGATCAACCAGACATAAATCCAGATGAAAAACTCAATAACACTTTACGACGGATTAAGAAAGGAGTAAGTCAATCAGATAGTCAATGTCACTCTCCTATCTGTTAAAAACAAAAGACGATCAGCAATCCGTTTGGCAAGTTTGATGACAATGGTACAACTGTAATGCTGCGCCATGAGACCCTGCCCAGCTATGTTATTGTCTATAAAACTCTTCGACGAACTCTTCAAAGACCTTATGATCTAGAGCACCTGTACCCAGAGTCGCAGTCGACTGTCTCATCATAAAACCGTGACCCTAGAATCTAAAGGACTATTGAACGAACACCGTGGAACTAAGTCAGTATAAATCTGACAGTCACTAAACGAGTTCCTTCTCACCCAAGGTTTAACGACAAAAAAAAACTCTAGAGCATAAGCAAATAGAGCGAGCTATAACTACAGCGCTGCCTAGGCACTGAATCAATAAAAAAGTGGAATACAACAAATGATTTCTTGATTAAACAAGTTGAAACCAAAAGTAACACACAACACCACCCACAATTCAATTACCACGCGTCCAAGAACAAATAAACACCACACAACAATCAAACACTTTCTTCCGATTCTCCTTACTTGAGCAGTAGCCAAAAAACCACAAGCTAAACCAATTAGAGTGTTCAGTTGAGAACTGTCCATCAATACTTTAATTTCCGACACACAGCAAGACGAATGGGCCCGCCATTTTATGCCGAGAACACTTTCATTTTATTTCAATGAGCTGTCGTTAAGTGAGGCTTGTGGCGAGGTGTCAGGTTCTAAGGTGTTCTGGCTGTAATGGGGCTAAGGAACTGGGAAATCCAGAAGATCTAGTGGGTGGGAATGGAATGACAATTGCGAGAGATAAGAATAGATGGCTTTTGTAAGTTAGCTGGTAGATAAATACTCTAATTAACATTTATGGTTACAAAACTTGCGTTTTGCTATGCTTTTATTCTAAGGGAGCTGTTTAGAATTTATGCCGAGTAGTGCATTTACAAACTTTACATACACGTAACACCTGGACCCAAAACATCTCCCTAAATATCGATTATTTGTTTGCGAGGACCCACGACACGGAGCGCAACAGTCGATCACTCAGCCACGGATTTAAAATGGATATTTATATTCAATGTCAAAATAGAAGACATATTTACAGCCCAGGAGCCGGTTATAATAAATTTATAAAAGACCCTGAAATACACCAAAGACACTTTGCATAAAAAACTATACCTAAAGCAAAAAATATCTTGTTACATCTGCCTAAGCGATATGAAAAATCCAATTTCATTTCTTCAAAGACCACCAAAATAATATAGCCTAGGGAGGGACCTAAGCTAAATAGGATATCCTAAAATAACCATTGAGTGTCATAAACATCATATCATCTCAGGCCAGCAGACAACCCTTATTAGGGATAAGAGATCTTTAATGGTCCTTACAAGGGAAAGGTCACAGCCAATTTGGGTATTTCCAAGTATGATCTAGGTCAGAGCGTTTGTGACCTAAGTTGATGACAGATAAACTTAGAATGATGGAGATCTAAAGGATCCTTAACCTTTAAAATATTAATCTAATACCGCCAGGAAATATTAATAAGTATCGAAATATCATCAGCAAATACCAAGAGGCTATTTGGGAGGGCTAAAAATCTTCCAATGACATATCCATTCTAGATGGAGCGGAAGGGAATGTCAGACTTACTAAAACCCACCCTGATTCTATAATTATGCTTCAGGGCCGAGTTTACTCTTTCGAGCAATAATTGTAATAATAAGGATGGGAGTGATAACAGTGAAGGAAAATAATTGAAACTATGAATAAAGTTTGGAACTGACATAAGCTTTCGTAAACTTTACGACAACCCAGTTGAAAGTCAGCGTAGAAGTACAAAACACTTCGAAAGCTATATTACAAAAAGCCAAATTGTTAACGCTCTAAGGTATACATTTATTATGTTTAAAGCAATCAATAATTGCGTCTGGCTGTTTCGAAAATTTTAACTAAACCGTTTTACACAAGTTAATAGAGAAATAATGAACAAATTATCATAAACATTCAACACATAACAAAACTAATACCCACCTGCCCATAACTTTTCATAAAATATGCAACGACTTTAATATTTCCCCCTCTGTATGCAAATTGGAATTTTCAACCCTCACAGACTAAAGAGTAATTAAAAAAAAAGTTCAGACAAAAGAATGGGAAAAATAATTATTGGAACAAAAGCTTTGGTTAAATTGAGCGCAGATTTGGGGAATGTTGAATCTTTTGTGTCATCAGCATAAAGAGTTTCATACATTTTGTAACTTAACGCAGTACTTGTAATCTTTATCAGTAACTACTTAATATAACCTTGTCCAAATAGGTTGATATTTCTTATGCTACGGACGATAATCAGATTAATGATAAATTAGGAGTTACTAACAATAACAACACCACGGGTAGTAAAGAACTTAATGATGAAATAGTTACAGGAAATCAAATACTATGTCGTCATAGTTCATGGCTGATCAATTTTCAACTACGATGGATTACCAATCACTAAAGGTGCGGTCAAAAAGAGAAACCTATTGATTAACAAAATATGCCTATCAAAAATTTGATGTCAAGCAAGATAAAGTAACATTTCATGGACGATTAGTATCGTAAAGATCAACCGCAAATACCCGAACACATAAACCATTCGCCAACGAGAATCTAAACGGAACACAAGTAGCCACTATCAATGTCTCAATCAACATTTCTCCGCGATTCCTTGATACGAAATCACAACCTTCACATAAACACCCTGATGTAACAATAGATAAAACTAACAAATGCTCATTCACAACTGGTTCTCAGATAGACAGATCTAATGCAAAAACAGTACAACTTGACAATCGAAAGTGCATACTTTTCTATTACAGATCCGCAACATTCAATTACTAATACACACTTCTCTGCCCTCTAATGACAGGTCATAATGACGTACTAAATAACCGAGATCGAAGTTGACATGATTCATCATTTGAAGTACATTGCGATGTTGATGAAGATGTAGAAACAGAAGATCATGTAAAAGAAGCAATGGATATTAGAGAAGTGTTAACAATCGGAGAAAGGGAAAGGGCATTGGTAGTGTCGCCCGCAGCAAATCCGAGCGGAACTAATAGTGATATTTCGATACAATGCGTCGTTATTGCTCCGAGAGATTTAATCAGAACATAACTTATTGAGACAGCTATATCGTCCCCGTAGTTGGAAAATTAAATAAGTCCGATTTTGGCGATATTGACTTTTCCCTATTTTCAAAACACCTAAAACATGCCGCATATTTGAGCCTTACAGGCGTTTTCGTATCTTATTCCGTTCCAAAAATATAGCTATTTTTGTCGGATAGATGGAATAATAAATATCTTCAGACAAACAATATTTTTTTAAAGGAAAAATAAATAACTCAGTAAATAAATCAATAACTGTGGTCAATGATAAGTTGAATGTCAAATAAATTAAATAACATGAGTTGTTGAATTTTTCCTCAACTTCAAAATTCTTTCACAAAACTAACTAAGTTCTAGGAAAACTAAATAACTCTATTTATTTAATTCTGCTATGCACAATTCTGAAATAACGTACTTAATTTATAAATACTTGATGTTATCTGTTTGAATATCAATCATTTTGAGTTGTGGGAGAAGTTGATAACTCTTCTGCTTTCATTGGAATTTTGACTCTTAAGTAGAAGAATTAAGGTTACTTTTAGCTTGTCACACAAATTGTTTTTGTTGGGTATTTTCGTTAAACATTCTTTTAAGAGTGAAACTACGTAGGGTACCTACGTTTAAATCAATTATCGAATAATTTGCAGCAGAAAAACATTAGTAGGTACCTATAGCACGGGCACGCCGCAATCGCGGCGGTAAGACCCCTCTTTGAGGAGTGACTGGATAGGCGCTACGGCATCCGCATCTTCCGTCTGGCGCAGGTCCTCACCGGACACGATTGTTTCGGGAGGTTCCTGTTACGGATTCAGCGGGAGGATACACCCGGGTGTCACCACTGTGTGGACCGCCCGGAGAACACGGTGGAGCATACGGTGACGGTCTGCCCAGCTTGGAACTGCAATGCTAATGGCTTGGAGCTTCTCACTCTGTGCTCAGAGTTTGACCTGTGCTTGACTAATAACTTCTTTCACCTAGCAGAAAAATATAATACCTCGTGGATGCACCCTAGATCCAAGCAATGGCACCTTATTGATTACATTATTGTATGTAAAAAAAGATCTGAATCACATCTTGGTAACAAGAAGTATTGTGGGGTGTGGAGTGCTGGTCAGACCATCGACTTATTCGATCGAAGATGCGTTTGTAAATAAAAGCTCCTCGACGCGCAGCGCATAAGAAACCAGTGAATGTTTGTGTTGTTTCGGCGCCAAGGCGTTTATATGCCAAAAATATTCATGTTAGCGTGTCATGTACTATACCATAACCACTCAAGAAAAACATAGTCAAGGAAATCAGAGCATTTCTTGGAAGCTACAGACTAGAACTGAAATCTCTATCAAACACCGTTAGACGAAAATCCATTCAATGCGAACTTATAATTAAGATCCGTGACTTAAAAATCAATAGTGCAGGCTGGATAGAGCAATAGACATGCAACTCTGTGCTGACACAAACCAAACGAGCAGATTTATCGAAGGCTTGAAAACAATTTTCGGACCCAAATTGAGAAATAGGCACCAATATAATATAATATACTCGTGACAGGGACTGTAAACTGACAGATCATAAGCAAATCTTAAATAGGTGGACTGAACATTTCAATAACGCTCTGAATCTCTGCTCTCAGATAACTGATTTACCATACATTGGAAATCTTGAATGCCGTCCCATCAAGGAGAACTTAGCAGACCTTTGGTAAATTCATGTCAGCCGTCAAAAGATTGAAGAACGGTAAAACACCAGAAGCCGACTGTACCATCAGAGGTTTGCGAATATGCTGGTCCACAAATACAAAGTAGGCTCTTCAACTTATTGCTCAAGGTATGGGAAGCCGAAATTGTATCCCAAGATTGGAAGAATGCCTCCATTTGCAAATTTTATAAGGGTAAAGGTGAATTATTGGACCGTGGTTCTTACAGAGGCATCTATCTCCTGTCTTCCACTGGGAAGGTACTGGCTCATATCATAGATAGCCGTTTATCAAACCTTGTAGAACAGATACTTCCAGAGACCCAGTGCAGGTTTACACCCAGCAGAGGAACTGTTGACGGCATTTTCATAATGAAACAAATTCAAGAGAAAAGCCTTGAACAAAACCGTCCTCTGTACATGTGTTTCGTTAACTTAGAAAAGGCCTTCGATCGCGCGCGCTCCACTTTGGGTAGTGTTGAAAAAGGCTGGATGGAAACGATTTCTTAGACCTAATTAATATAACCAGCAAGGTTGTGTCGTGGCTCCCACGTTATTTTCACTCTATTTCTCGGCTCTGCTAAATGATGCTCAATTTTCGCACTGATAAAAGTGTCTTCGACATCGCACGCTTCAGGGCGAACTGGCGAAGAGTAAGACGTCTAGGGTTCCCGTGCTTGACACACTCTGGTTTTTTGGAAGATATCGCTATTAGCGATAAGACCACCATTATAATCATAGCATTAGTAAAGTTTATAATAGTTGTGTAACAATTTTGGTGTACAATAAAGTAAAATATATCTATCTATCTATGCTGATCAGCTGATGATGTATGCCTGTCAGTTGATCGTATGGAAACTCTCCAAGACGCTTTACAAGGGTGTGTAGACCTCTCATGACTTGAAACCTGTCTGATGTTTAGGTACTTACCGCTTTTTTACAGGAAGGGTGCGAATCATAAAACAACTTTTATTTTATATGATACCAATAGGTAAAAAAATATCGAAGTAATAGTTAGTACAAAGCCACAAAATTTTACATTTCAAAATATTTCGAGTTTGATAAATTCAATAACTGCATTTATTTCACCAAATTTTACTCTACCAAATGTATTTAGTTCGTAGGAAAACTAAATAAATAGCCGAAATAAGTAGATAATTATAGTACGTTATAAATAACAGTTGTGGCAAAATTAAACAACTTGATTTTTTATGTGTTATTTAGTTATCGTTAAAGATTGAGTTCAGTTTGTTAAAGCATAATGTAAAAGGTAATCAGGTCCACAAAATATCAAATTACCGACAATAAAATTGTCTCACATTTTTTAACAAATGTACATTAACTGAAAAAAAAACACAAAATCGCGTTTATCTCAGAACTAGAAAAACAGAGTTATTTAATTTTCCAACTACGGGGACGATATGTTCTTGATGGTAGAGATATTGTTTTAGGACAGCAGGAACAAAATTTAATGTTTCTACCGTTGTGCGCTTAGGAAATTTGCCTATCAGTTTCGGATATCTATGACTCAATGGACAATTTATTACATTTGAAATTAATTAGTTAAGTAATTTGCTCTAATCTCTTCCGTCAAGTTATGTCAGCTACACTTTTTCTAGAAATCACGTAAAAGATTTCATTGTTTCCAAATAACAAACTGAATCTTCCATATTCTCATGCACCTATTTATAAACAATGAAATTAATAACCATAAGACGTAATGACACGTTTTCTCTTCTCATATTTTATGCGTAGTTACGTTACGAGATTTATGAGTTATTTTAACAAAAACACAATACTACTGAACTACATTTAAACATTTGAGAAGCAGAACATGTCAGTCATCTTGTTAGAGTAGTACTTGACAATGATAAGCAAATGAAACGAAGAACTGAAAGCATTAAATGCAAATTTGCGAGAGCATGGCAATGAAGATGCGAATATTAAAATAAAAAATGTCGACGCAACAACAGCTGCAGCTGACACAAGCGCCGATGCTAACCATGCAACGACCTTGATATTGAAAACGCGACAAGCCAAAAATGAAAGTGAAGCAGATTTGTTTTCTCTTTTAACGGTTACGTCTCTGATGACTTAACTAATACCATCTAATTCCGACTGGGGCATTTTACTTCAAAGTAATCGAGTTTCGTCTAAATAAAACGATTTTCTACTTCATAGATTTTTATATCAGACATTACGAAAGAGATCCGATAGCTCATAACAATAATATTAATGATTTTTTGAAATTATGAACAAAAGGCATCGATTCAATTGTGTGTCTACGTTTCGATATCATAATCGATTTATTTCTTTGTATAGAAGTATCAGTTCGAGTGATCGAATCATCGGATTAAAACAGACTTTTTGGTTCACTGCCTTAAGTGCCAGTTGTAAACAACTTTGTTGAAACTATGTATGTTTGTGTAACCTAAAAATAGTAAGTGCAGCTACCAAATGTGTGCATTGAGCTTAGAAAACTTGTTCCAAGTGGTGTGTTATAAATAGTCAGCGTAGATGCAGATGTAGAGGTAATAATACATCAACACAGCACACGTCTAATTGAATCTTCGTATAAACCACATGTCCAATTAGTAATCGAATATTATTTCAACACTTCCTCTATGCAGTTTTGACCTCAATTTCTGTGATAGGTTTTTGTTTTTCTTCATCCCGTTAACGTTTCCTCATTTTGCAATGATCTGTATTCTTTGGTATATTTAATTATTTGTCAATTTTTTTTGTCAAATCAATGATGAGTAAATGATCTGTGTTATCAGAATCGTCATTGCAAGATTGCAAGAAGAGTACTGTCACAATCAGATACTTTCGAAATGCAGCCCCAGAATTTGGTCACAGTCAAAGTCACGAAATAACAGTACTGCGATCAAAGATAGTGACGAATAATGAATGAGAAACTTATTAATTCGTCGATGGCCTATCAACATTATCATTCATATAAGATGCATTGTTAGTAGTACCTGCAAACGAAGTGAAAACAATAACCATTGTGCTGAATGCACTAGCTTTCATTCTTGTGACCTTGTTCGATCATTGACTTAAGACCTTATTAGGTCAATTTATAAAGCTACGTATCGATATTGTAATTTGTAATTAAAATACGCCTCTTGTAGTGTGGGTGAAGGTCGGACGTGATTTGCCGTTGTTTCATTTTCTTTTAGACTCTTATCTTCGAATTCAGTAGATATTTTGTAAGGCTCAATTCAAATAATAGAACTGCAACATTACCGATAAGTTCACACCCTGCCGAAGATTGCATAAGGGAGTGAAAATAGAGTCAAATGGCATCTTCTTTCGTATGATCATGGACAATTTAACAAAACGCTCTTTTGTAGTATTGTCAAATACCATTTCTATTAATTAGCCTGTGCTGTTCCACTGCTGGGCAAAGGCATCCCTACGATTATGGCTGTGCGCTACTGGTTTCCAATTTTCCGGTCAACTCCTTCGTGATCTACAACGATCCCTTGTCACTTCATGATATTGACAGAGAAGAAGTCATAAATTACAGCTTTCTGTTTCACTTTCAATAAATTCAATACTTACCTATGTCACTAATTACTTTACCTAAGTCCATATTTGTAAAAATACAAAAAGAATTAAGCTCCATTCTTAGAACTCATCTCCTTTTGTGTAAAACATTAAAATATCATAAAATCTTCCATATTTGGTTTCACACAATTCTTTCGCTCTACTTGCCTAGTTTTTTTATGAATTTGTTAAGTCGTCGTCGCCATAATTACAGTTGTCCAAATATAATTTCCACTAAGACTATCATTAGTGTCCACTTTTTAAGCGAATCCATTTCTGTTTCCTTGAACTTGCAAGTCCAGAATGAAATATGGTTTTCTTTTTATTGCTTGAAGCGACTTTCAAACAAAGTGTTGCATTAAAAGCTTGTAATTATGGATCATTAGTGATAGATGATCGCCTACACGTCATGAACATTATCGTTTTCTTTCGCTTCTCACAACTCTCACACTTTTAATATCAGTATCATCTTGGAAGATCATCTTGGGACATCAACGTTGTCTTAGAAGTATTTCATACTTCAATATCCAACAATCGTTATTGCAGTATTGAAAACAGTACCACTTCACACTTCACTACCACTTAGATGCTTGCAACTGTGAGAAAAAGCGCTTCGTACATATTAATTTAATTCCAACATTTCCATTCAAAGTTCATTTTAAGTAGAAATCAACAAAAACTTAAGTAACAGTGTACTTTTCAAATTAGGGCGGCCCTTACATGACCTTCTTCTCAGATCTCGGTCAGGGAGGTGCTAAGGAACGGAAATCTGAATAATTGTACCTCCACACAATTGGAACAATGGCACAGAAGTGCATTCACAATTAGCAGCTGCAGGGGCCTTTAATTAAGGCCTGCAAATCATTATCATTACCGTGATCTTAATTGAATGAAAAGGTGTGAGATTCTATCGATTAACCGGTTATAGGTCAACTAGTAATTGTTTAATATCATTGACATTAATGCAACACTTGATTTTAATACAGGTTAATTAAGCGACGATTCAAACAGAGCCTAATAGGTTAAACATTTAGTATTAGTTATAAATGGTGTCTGATCGCAAATGTTAATATTTTAAAACCAGATAAAACATACCAGAAACCAAACACACACATAACTAATAATAAAAAGGAAATGATTCGATCTAACACTTTCACCGATTACATAGAAAATAACAGAAACGCACAATCACTCAATCCAGCTACCAAGGGGACCATCGATCACCTTGCACAATGGAGACCTCGACATAATTCTTCAAAATCGTAATAATACTCAATCCACTTCAATAGTCCGTAAACAGATGTCTGTCGGTCAATATTTACAAGCTATTCAAATAGGACCACAAACGATGCAGCGAAGGCCACACATGCTGAATACAGGCTTAATGCTAAACTCTATAAAATGAATGTACGCCTAATATAAACACCTATTAATCCACACGGACCTTGCATTCAAAAGCTTTCGTTTAAACTAATACATGATTTTGTTAAAGCCAATGATTAATTAGCCGCATTCAATTTCGAAATTGCCAATCTTTGTATGTTTATCGAAGGCGATGAAGTTATAACACGAACAAAATTATTGTGAGAACCCTATGAATTATCAGCTGGAACAAGATTGGCAGTTATTAATGATAAAGAACGATTTGTAATTTATGGCAAAGCAAATGTTGGCTCTGAAGGTTGTCAGTTACCTATGTGTCAAGGTGTTATGGACAATTTGACGATACATGATCTCCATGACGGAGTAATAAGCTAAGCTGTAATAAAGTTGACAACGTGTGTTTCACAACGTACATGTATAGGCAGTGTACGCCTTACCCCAAGGCCGCAAGTTGTTTGATCCCCCCGTCTTAATAAACGTTTATTAGACAAACGTTTTCTCTAGTTACAACATTGATTTTGTAATATTTAAGAGCTGATATGGCAAAAATGGTTGCATCTGTAACAGAAGCATTGTTTACAGTTCCCATGTCCATGACCTGTGCCCAACTAGAGTCTGTAATTGACGAGTACGTAACGGTGTTTAGATTTAAAAGTACCGTGAATTGTATCGTGATATCTTGAAAGGTATTGATACTGCTCGTGAGATATTAGTGAGAGGTATCGCAGCCACAGGTCACGATAATGCATTGACTTAAAATAGCAATGGTCGACAGGTTGCAGACTTATGATGTTGTGACCTCCAACCACAATATGTTTCATACATGTCAGTTATAGTTTCAGATCTACCTTTCTTTTGAATCTCCGGAACTTCTTAAATCTACTACCACTCACAGGCTGTCATAAGTAATTCAAACAGCTAATTCTAAGCTAATTGACTCAAACTTCATCATGGAAAATACTAAACCAGCTGTGAAATTTCACGTTCAAATAGCAAGAGCATGAATTTATCGATAGATCTAGACACCTGTTTCGAACGCTATCGTTGCATCACTAGATAATCTTGTCAGAGTGACATACAAGATGATAGGAATCTCGAAATCAAACGTAAAGCAACTGCTGATATTAAAAATGTTGATGGAATTAAAATTAATATGAAAGTTTTTGATTTTGCAAATGTTAATTAAAATTGCAGCAATTCAGTGCAATATGCATTTGGGCTCAGCGTGTGTTTAAAAATTTCTGTATCTGTTCAATTGGAAAAAAATAATGTGTATGAGTGAGTTCTTTTTAATTAAAAATGTCAGGAAGTGGATAAAAATGTGCTAAACTTTCCGCATGTTATCATAACATCAATGTCACTGAATTTCTGACGCAGAAATGTCACTTCTGTCAGATTTATGAAAAGACAAATCGAATTTACTTACTCAAAGTAAGAAATGAATGATTTTACTGCCAAAAAGAAGGTTACTTTTGAAATGTAGAACATTATTGAATTGCGTAGATTATCTCACGGAATATCTGTCAACCTGCCGTCATGGCGTCACCACGTAAGATTGGGCCCAAAATACCGTTGAGTTATGCATAATTTTTCACGTTCCATAATATCATTAGAATGACGTGACTTTAACACCATAGAGCACATTAAACACGGGTTATGCTCAGTAATTGCTTAGAAGAATACACACCCAGGTTTTTTGTTTAAAATGATTATTATATGTTATTGTGAATTAAGGCCACTGACCGCAACTTTAGTCATTCACAAGTACAACTGCTATCTGCTACAAAACCAGATTTGGATCTTCAAAAAAATTTGGCAGTGGAATTGATTCCAGTACTGTTGTGTTACGATTAGTTATAACTTTGACTGTGTTAGCTTTTGTTGGAATCTTTGAATCTTAAAGTGTTATTGACTTAACGGAAGCTGCATCACAGTATTCCTGTTCTTATACCTTCAAAAATATACTCTTACAAAGGATTTTAAAATAGTACAACGATGTCCAAAATGAAAACGCGTTATATGAAACAAAATGATCAGACGGTTGTAGACATTTTGTTCAAATTGATGTTCTTGATATTAAATTGGTATAGTCTCGGTCATTTCCCAGAATTTCACACGAGAAAAGATCGTGTAGCCTAATTAAAGGAAGACCACACAGAAACCTAAAACTTGATACCCTCAAAACTAAACTCAAAAGACAGCCTCTATCAAAAATATACTTTTTGCCTCCTAATAAGCAGCAGATGAGAAAAAAAAACTAACGGACTAATGTTACAAAATATCTGGTTACACAGTCCAATCACGTTCAATATAACACGTCGACAATATGGATGGCCTTCACAGATACTAAGTAATGAATAAATATATTAATGTAAACTTATCGACACGGCCATACAAACAGCCGTCACCAGGAAGCCAACGATGTGACAAACAAACTTGTTTTTGATGAATTCGGTGATGATCTAAGATTTGAAGGTGAAGGCACAGATCATGAGGATCTACGGAATCAATTTGATTTACTTTTTAATGAGAGTAATCACGATGGTCGTAGTGATGTAACTGTTAAGGAAAATAAATCCAATGAAGGCGTTTCTAATCTGAGATCTTTGTTAAAAATTAAGGCTAGTCAAAGAATATTGAAAATGAAATATCAATAGAAAAAAATAACAATAGGAACTTGTCATATGATAAGCAAGAAATATTCAAAGTCGACTCTAACAAATTACATCGAGGCAACATTTGCAAACCTCACAAAAACATCATGTTCAAAATGAATGAATAACTATAAAACAGATAGGTTCATAGCCTACGGCCATTGTGGTCTTTTATCGGTTTTTGCCAACATAACGGATATCTAGTCTGATCCAATTCATAATAAGATTATCAAATGAAAGTTTAAAGGAAGGATTCTGGTAGTAAGCGAGGTTAAGTTCCTACATTGTATTGACAAGACTACAGAATACATTGTCAATGAACTTATGCAAACGATCTCTCTACCGAGATGCTGTGAAAGTGTTTCTAAAATTGAAGTTTAAACATTTGAGGTCAATATTCAATCGATACATCGTGTACAAAGGCGAAATGATTGTTTACTTTTTCGTTTTGCGCTCAGTATTCATCCGAAAAGTCAATATTGGCTGTTCGAGCGATGAGCTCAATGTTTTTGTTGCACACGTGTTTGAGAGTGCCTGGATCACTCTTGGGACTTACTATTCAAATGTTTGTAATGTTTCTATCTTATGTAAAGAACCTGTCAGTCTTAAAGACATCAATGAAACTAAAATAGTAGACCATAAAGATCCTAGATTGCTCGCACCAAATCGAACATGACTAAAAGGAAGTAAAAAATCTATCAAGTTTGCTGTAGTAAGCCTCTGGTTAGTATAAAATCCGCAAAGTGCGATGACTTCTCTGTTCCGAAATCGATAACACCTATTACATGAGTCGATTGGTTTTAGAGACTATAAAAAGATTATAGATAAAGAAGACGCAATATCCATTGTAAGCTTTGATCGTATAGCTAAAGTAAATAAGGCATTTTTTTTATTTTCTGTAATTTGACCACCTGGGTAAGGAAACGCACGACTGATTCGACCTACGGTTGCTACTTTTTTCTTTCAAATCACGTAACACTATGTGAAGATTTTTTATTAATAGAAAAAGGAGTAAAGAATGTAGGAATTTCAGAAAAAATAGTCTCGTTTGAGTTTGGTTCCAGTTAAACGAAATCAAGCGATGCACAATGTATAAAAAGAAGATGACTTTAATGAAGTCACACAGGAGATCAATCATTTCAAAGCTAATATTCATTTTTAAACCACTATAAATTAAAAAATAAAAATTGAAACAAAAGAGATTGGTCAGGTCTCTTTAACATGTTTCATATTTCATTACACTGCTATTAGAGCTAACAATAAGAAAGATAGGCCATTTGCCAATCAACTAACCCAAAAGTAATTGGAGAACGTTGCAAAATTTCAATTAAAAGTACCCAACTAACTAGCTACTGTAATAGGTGCCGCAGAATTTCTAAAGTTATCCGCAGCTAGGTTCAGCCTTGGCATTATGACCTGTGAAAACGTAACCTTGTGAAACGCTAAAATGTATTTGTATTAATATTTCATAACTAATCTTGATTCTGATGAAACGAATTCTGCATTAGAACGGCACTTTAATAAAAGTCAGAGGTCTCTAAAGTTCAAAACACAAAGCTGAAGATGTCAGAAATAATTTAACTGAGATCAAAAATAAATAAAATATGAGCACATTACTAACGCAGTGCCGAGAGCGAATTTGGCATCGAAGTAAAAAATAATAAAGTTAACGCTGCAATGCTCTTTTTTTACTCCACAAAGCGCTCAATAGTCGTTTTTTGGTTCAGTTTTTGCACATCTGGTCGCTCTAAAATAGAGTAACAGACACATGGCACTTTCGATTGATGCAAAACACTCTGAGGTCGAATGAGTCTTCACAATATGCAAACATGCAAAAAAAGCTTTACAAATTGAACGAATTACAGATCCGGTAAAGAAGCACTGACTTAGAAACGTTTTTCATGTGATCCGTTTATTTATAATTTAAAATCAATTGGTTTCTTAATTCTATATTAAACCCGCAGGGACTAATAATTCTCAAAGAATTAAAATTAATTGCGGTTTCAGTGTTATAAACGTCTTTCGTAATTTCCTTTATTGTTAACCCAAGATTACAGTTATGTCGACAATCAATGAATTTGCTGATTACTTCAAATAGATAAAACACTATTGTTTACTCTATGACCGACTTATTTTTTGCTGTCTGTACGGATCGAATTAAGTCGTCTGATGGATTTAATAGTTCACTTTTTGTTTTGACAAGGGCAAGGACGATTTCAAAATTCTGCCTAATAATTCTATTATGCTCCAATTGGTCAGTTTTTTCTAGATACGCATGTTCGGCATGGATTTTTGTTTTATAGTCATCAGTTTCGAGGTCTTTGAACTGCAACATAAAACAATACTTACTGAATTTTTTAACAGCACTTTTACTTGGAAGCCGACCTTAAAATGTTGGGACAACGTCCGGCCTTCCGTGTTAAGCGTAGAATCCAGTCACTCACACTGAACACACCACTATGAAAATCAAGTTAGCACTTCACGAAAGTCCTGGCACGGCGGGGTCCGAGACTAAACCCGTTCCGGAGGATACCGAATTCCGGTTTGAGAAGGTCACTTTTCGCGTTCGCCGGGTTCAAAACAGACTGTTCCAATTCAACAATATGCGGGTTGAAAGGAAAGTCTAGGAAAGTTTCGTGTGTCGGACGAAAACTTTTTTCGCGATGTCGGAGGATCGGCGTGGTCGCGCCTCACGGCACTTGTGTCGCGGGCGGCAGCACGGTGCAGACTGGCGCGCGATGTAAACTTGCGGCGGTGTGCAGTCGAAGCCTCCTCGTCGCCACGCGCGTGCTTGTGTGTGCGGCAGACTTGCAGATTCCTCTACCACTGTAGACAAGCGAAGCGTTCGTTAGCTTTAAAGTTTATCCATTGCTGCTTCGCAAGGCTTTCTTATAGCTTGCATTTGAGGTGTTCTGTGTATGGTTAATGAATTTCCAGCGTGCGTTGACATAGGACATGTGAAAAGTATATCCGGGCGAGGTATCAGGTTCTGGAGGTTTGCTCATTTATTGTTATGGGCCGCAGTCGGGTGCATAGTTTTATGAAATTGGCTTTTTGTTCGTACCGTCTGGCTGGCAGGTCCCTTGAGCTGAGTCGTAAAGACGCATTAGGTTCGCCGGCCGGTGAACTTTGCTCGTGTTTTCATTAGCGCGGTTTAATTTAAAGTATCGATAGAGTATTGCGTCGTTGATTGGAAATGTAATTTTGTTAATTAATTGAAACATTAAATGTGAAGACTGAATTAAGGAAAATATGTTAACCACATATGTCATTATATTATCCAATATACATAATAAAGTAGATGTACTATTAATGGAATCATCTAATCTTAGCGTTGATAACGATACAAGTGATTCAAAAGTGACAGAAAAGAGTCTCAATTTCAACTTAGTCCTAAATTTCGAATCTTACCGAGCCCTGAACTAAAACAAAGACCCACAAGGTCGGCATTCATGTTACCACCCACGAGAACACATAAATAGCCGATTTCATTATGTTAATAAACCATAAGTAAAATCGAGAGTAATAGATAACGACCTACTTAAAATCGTTTACTATGAGAACAGGAGAGACCTATATCCAGCAGAGGACGTATCGTATTCATACCCAGTTACTGGGTTGAGGAGGTTACATGATACTGGTATTCAACTGCATTCGTTTAGACTGGAATCCGACCTAATAATTGAGGTAAAAATATGATTACCTGTTTTTCTTTTAACCTGTCTTGTCTTTTTCCAAATGCCACTTTCAGCACCCTCCACTTATCGCGAACCTGCTACTTCTTGGTTATTGGCATTCGGAGGTCCACCTAGACCTAGTAACCGTGGCTCTAGTAAGTAAAGGGCTATTGAAGGATCACTGTGGATTTTAGTCAGTACAAGTCTGATAGTCTTTCCCGTCCCCCCCTGGGCTCATTTGATGATTATGCCATGAATCTAAGGCCTCCAGGCAGGGGCTTACAAACTAGATATAAACTAAGCGACCACACTCTAAGGACACCCCTTGTGGTCTACGAACCTCGGCTTAGTGCGTCACTGGGGGAGAACAGCAAGGGACGGACAGGTTCTGAATATTATCCTTTCCATTTTGACGGATTCTATCCAGTTCGTCTTACCATCTCCTTCTTGGCCTTCTGCAGCTCCGCATTGTCTCAGGGCACCAGTTTTGTGCTACTTGACTACAGTTTTCCCGATATGCGGCAGACTTGTCTTGCCCAGTCTCTTTTGCGTTGGGTAGCCTTAGCCATGTTATTTTTACCTAATCAATAGTGGTAATGTGCCGGCAGTTGTTTCGCAAGGTGACAGGATGTCCTAAGTAGTTCATATAGGACTAATAACACTCATTTATGGCGAAGTTTAATAACTAATAAATAGATTACGGATATGCTCGCTTCTGGTTTATAAATAGCTTTATACATATTTGTAATATCTATTTATGCTGAACTATTTATTTTCAATTCATTAATATAAAGTGTAGGGATAGTTTGTTTATTCCTACCCTCAGAGAAACTATTTTGATTGCCATCGCCGTACATGCGTGTGTTGAAGATAAATAAATGCATAGTTGTTTGGACGGTGGCGCCATCTCTGTTGGAATAAGCTGTACAAAGATTTTCATCTACCTTGCAGTACCTTGCTACTAGTTTTAATCTTGCCTTATGACTTATTGACTGTATAACTAATTCTTTAGTGAATTTTCGGAATCTTAAATTCATTTTCTTTTTAGAAAGGGTCAATATAATATTGAGAAAGGAACAACTAGATAAAATAACATTTTAGGAAAATTATACTAATATTGTCAACTTGTCATCGCAACCAAGATGTCAAAGTGTCCTTCACCCTTCACCTACTCAAGAGTGAATAACGAAAGAAACACAAAAGTCCATTCATACACAAGTAGCCAATCGAATAGATAATAAATCTTAAGCTTAAATACTTCTAAAGGTACTGATAAACTTGAGCTTTCATTTGTAATGAGCATTCCTGCGAATGTTACGTTACAGAAAAACAAACGACAGCGTTTTAGCGAGAATTCTAACGAACGTTTTGGTGAGGTATTCCACTTAGGGCACCCGCTGACAATGGCACCTGAGCTACTGGTACCTTATCTATTCGACATAAGACTCCTGTCAAAATTTTTCGCAGGTGCCAGGTGCCCTATCTGGTATACCTCGTTTTGGCGAGCTTTTTGCCGAACCGACGTTCAAGTCTGACTTCTTCATAACGAAAAGTTTATTGGCGACCATCGACTAGAGCGTTTTAGAAAGATAGTGAAAATGTTCGTAGTGATATTTGGATCTATGTTTGGCTCTTTTTGCTGTCTGAACAGCCACTGTTTTTAAATATTGTCGAACTGATACGACATAACTTAGAAACAGCGAATGTACGATGTTATGTTACAAGTGAATGCTCATGTTACAAGCGCTTTAAGAAACTGTTACGCACAAGATGTTTACTAACAAGTAGGCTACTGGACTCCAAACACTAAATTCCGCAACCAACCTACATTCGGACGTCACAAACCCATTACCCAAACATAAACCCAAAACGCGAAAACATACGTCCACCTACATAGCCAACAAACTTTCCTACTTTATTTGCGTAAGAAATTCGCACAAGGAAAACATTTAAAACATAATAGGTTGCCTTACTAGGCGACGTAAAGGCGTGACTACAAAACATCTGTTACCTTAAACCCACAAAATGTTTCTACTATCCCACGCTCCAAATTAGACCTAACCTATGAATAATAAAATAAACAGGAATTTCATATTGATATTGTGGGCTGGGTCTTAGTTCTCTTAGTCTGATTTATTTTAACATTTACTGAATATTGGTTCAAGCGGACACTCCGTTGTTGGCTGTTAAGCCGCGAGCTACACTTTGTACTTGAGTATTGCTTCACTTAGGAGTCTTGTTACTTGACTTTATAGACGTTGCTTATTTATTTATTATGCTCTTCGATAACTATCTTATGATTTTCTTTACTACAGTTACTACACGGCTCCTTATCCTCCTTATCCTTAGGTATCCCAATTTCCGAAAGTTTGTGGGACTGTCTAAGCAGTATACTGGTCACATTATTTCAGAGTTCACTCTGAATTCAAAGAGTCTGACACTCCCTTCCGCTCCTACAAAGGCGGGAAGACTTATTGCGGAATTTCCCCAACAAAAAAAAAACTGGGTATTTTTCACTTTCCATTCATTATTTCTGTTGTCTTCTCAATATTGCAAAATTAAAAGAAACACTTTTGGTTCCGTTGATTTCTATATCAGTTCCTTTTTTATCTTTAATTGCTTTGAAAGAAATGTCCTGCTATTGTTTTTGCAAAATGTGCAAATTCGGAAACCCAAATTTCTACCACGTTTGCCTTGTATAGCACGTTCTCATTTCGATAAAATAATCTTTAAGAAGAAACATGCGATTGTGTGACCGTGCCAAATATTTAAATGATTTTTAAGAAACGAAAAGATAACTTGATTTAAAGATAACACAGACATATTAAGCTTCATGCCTTTAATATTTATTATTGATCATATTTCCGCAATCTACTTAGCATCATTTCATATAATGATGAACTCACTGCCAATACTAATCTAAATTATGGTATACCTTAAAAAGCACTAGGTTCTAATATGTTACATATGTACGTATTATGTACATTTAATATGTTATTATTTGCATAGAAAGATTGTGCAAGAAAATACAATTTAGTTTCGCCTATGGGCACAAAACCAGAAGTATCACTTGCGCGTTGCCCACCTTGCACATTTTTACCAAGTTTTTTGAAAGTGTGATGAAAGTAGGAAGTAGAGTCTCGTGCCCACAAATAAAGGGAATACAACAAAAGCTATATCAAGACACCAATATTGCAAATGCAATTGACAAAAGCTCTAAAGTCTAAAGCTTCAATCACACCTGACGCGTGTTAAACAGGAAGCAGTTTTTTTTTTCACTATAATCAATTTTAAAACCGACCTCAAAATCACTTTGACACATTGTAATTTATTCATAAAAAGAACCTCTATATTATTCAATTCCAGACAAAATGATTGAGTCTTTCATGAAGCTTATCAATAAATTATTTAAATCAATTTCTTTTGTGTCTACAATTTTATTAACCATACCGTTATTCACGCACAGTGTGTCTAATTTAATGAGCGGGCAAACAAAGTGATAGTTTCTTAAACTAAATTTAAAGCACAGTGAAGGGGCCACTTCACTGTACCACTGTTTACACAGTGGCCCATTCTGAGAGTGACGAAACGTCCCAGTTCACCATTCACACGGTCCCTTCTTAGTAAATTCGCATAATTAGGGGGATATACAAAACAATATAAATTAGCAGATTACACTACAATGGTAAATTATGCGCCGCTCAAGAATTGTTTTATACTTTATGAGAGGAACTGTAGCCTCACTTTTGTGTGTATTCAATTTAAAACAAAAGATAGTTTTTGTGTGCCAAGTGTAGTGGTTTTTCTAATACCTACTCGCTAGATTTGGTGGCAGAAATATGAACCAAGCCTGGTGGTGGTGTCGTTAACGATTCTATCCCTTGAAAATCATTAACCATGCCTAGAAAGTCCAGTTAAATCAGAAGAAAAATAAGACACGGGCATAGCATAAAACACCCTAAGGACATTAAAAAAAATATGGGATTAACTCGCCATAAATGAAAGAAGTTCGCAAAAGGCGTATGGCATAAGCACGAGACTTTACTCGCATTCAGTGAAATAATGCTATCAATCATGATGATAGGCTTAAAATACTAGTCAAAAAATAGATAGACCAACCACTTTGAGGCTTCTTTATTAGCATTTGTAGAATTCCCACGACGAATAAATCAATTCAACCCAAATAGAATCCCAATTGAAGAAATTAGGTTATTGACGTGCGTAAGCATCGAGATTGAAATCTATTACAGTGTTCATGCTGCATGCCACTTTCAATATTGCTAACTAGCCTGAATCAATGGCCAACAAATCGAGTCATCGATCTTTGACATCTGACTTCTAACGTATTTTGTGGCTATTGTGGCTGTACAAGAGCATCGTTGTCTTAAAGAAACCGAATGATATTTGTGAAAATTTTGAAAAAAACAAAACAAAACAATAACCCCGTTAACTGGAATTATTAATTGTTTACTGGAAGTGTTCGTTAATTGTACCAAGAGATTATACTACCGGAATAAAAATTTCCCATAATTATGTCAATCCAGTCTATAATTACTTGCAAGCCTCTCTCACCTCATCTCCATTCGTTAAAACCTATTTCAAATGAAAATCCACCTGCCAACAATAGTCCAGTTGTTAGAAAAGCCGGCGAGACAAGTGGGCCACGACCGCAACAAGGTTATCTCAAGTAGCACCTACTTACAGCCGAGATTATATGGCGGACGACTACTGGGTTATTACCTTCGCACTACTTCTCGTGTGATGTTGGGTGATAGGATGTTGTTACAAGGGAGAGGTGAGCGGTGGAAAATGTTGACATGGTTTTCTTCAACATATTATAATGTAACTCCTGTAAATCCCAGGGTTTGACAGAACTGTAAGTATGTACTAATAGCATTTTTTTTTTACGCCGCCCTAGCTTGGCAATCCTTCCCCGTATGCTCGATTGTGTCCTCCGGGCGATCTTCGCAGTGGTGACACCCAGGCGTTTCCTCCTTCTTCATTAGACACAGGTAACTCCCGAAATGTACTAATAGCATGCATACCCATATTGCGATTGTTATGTTTAGGGGACAATTTGATTGGCTCCGTGGTTGCTACTGATATAGTCCTGATGAAATAACCCTTTTTCCTTAACTTGGGTATTGAAACCCAGACCTGCTGTACCAATGAGGTAGATCCCATCATTATCATTGTAATAAATAAATGAATTGCACCCTATTTCTTGGTAATTTCAGTTTTAGACATCCTAAAATTATAATAACCACACCGTTCTGACACATACGATAATCTTGTTCTAAAAATCCACTTAAAATATATCTACCCTGTTAAATATTCCCTGCTCTTTATTTTTCTGAACGTATAGAGGACCATCCATCTCTGCCATCTTAGTTTCCCTGCAGTATGCCGCATTTTTCATCCAGTCTCATAATCCTACAAATCTAGAACTGGGTCACGTCAATAACGTTTTAAAGCTACGTAATACCTAACATAAGCTCTAGCTATATAGCCTACTAAGCTGGGTGCTATTGGAGGTCACTCCAAACCTTCTGGGTTATGAGTACCGAGGCCGATTTTGACTCGAAAACTATAACTGCATCATTGGATTTTAGAAAAATCAATAAATCCGGGCTAGGAATTGAACCCGCTAATTTTGGAAAAAAAATACAGCCTGTATTATTTAATAATGTTGCTATTATAGTAAGAATAAAATTTTGAGAAGTACGTAATGATATACGGCAAACGTAAGGAAAACGACTAATTATGAAAATCTGACCAATCTTCAAGGCAATGACAGTATTCGAAACTTAAGTTAATAAGTTAAAGAACTCATAAACCAGCACTTTTTCGAAGCTCAGCTTAAACTAATTTACTAACAATTAATATACCAACAAAACGCAGTAAGCAAGCGAACAGATGCTTAGCCAACCATTTAAGTCCTAAAGACAACTATTTATTAAACAACAATAACCACAAAATTTGTGTAAAACATAGGTAATTTTCGTTCCACTAATTAGCTTACAACATACACACGGGAGCGTAGTGCGGCGAGCGTTGAGTCGCGATTGCGACACACACGCACAACTAAAACAACGCATCCGTAAAGTTTGGTTGCCAAACGATTGTTCGTCCGTTCCCAGACAATCGCGACTGTGTGTTAATTGTTGAAAGCATTCTTTGTGACATACAGTCGTTGTGTAGGGAAAGCAAGTGGTTGATAAAGTTAGAATAGACTAATAAACTATAGGCGAAAATATTTTATAAGTCCATAAGATAGATTATCAAAAAATATTTGTCCTGTATTTTTTCTTTTGTTGCGTAAACCAAAATTGCCAAAGATACAACGCTTGTAAAAATCACAAAACGTTACTCGGTCGGTAATTTTGCCCATTATTAAAATACCCTAATATGGCACGGTTTGCGCAGTGGCTGAACACGATTGCTCACTGCAGCGCAGAGTGTCACGGGATCGATCCCCGCACAGACCAAATATTTGTATGATCTGCAAGTAGTTGTTCCGGGTCTGAGTTTGTATATTTTGTAAGTTTCTATGTTTGTTAAAGCACCCATATAAACCCTTCTATCCTTCCCGGCTCAAAAGGTTATGGCGACTCTATGAACCAACTTTATTTTATAGATGAACATCATGTTTTTTTTTTTAATTTTTGGAATGGATTACCGCAGATCTACTGGCGCTTCGTGGCTCAACCCCATTATTTTAAATACATTAATATAGAGGTGGAGTTAAGACGGTAATTATAATTGGAAAAACACCTGAAGCTTGCAACTCTATCAAGCAGTGTGTCACAAAGTGTAAGAACAACCTAATTGCCCTGAGGTTATCCGGCGCAATTAGAAGAGGTTCCTTATTGTGTTAACGACAGCAATAGCAAAATGCCGCATGATCTGCGCACGATTCGATCTGATTCTCGATGTCAGACGTGTCTGCCTCACTTGTTATGTAATTGTTTTATCTTTCTGATTTATATTTAGTGTTTATGTGGGATCTTCGGTTATCTTCCGGGTTTGGGCCAGAGAGAGTGGGTTAAGAATGCGGGTATTATTATCTTTGTTGTGATTTACTTGAGGACTGCTTTGTAATATTAGTTGTTTTGCTGTAGGTATGTCATACTTTCTCGTAGACCACTCAGGTATATCACGACGATAGACGTCATCATGCGCGTGAGAGCCCTTATGATGGAGTATGCAGTATCCTGGGATTGATTAACATCGCTAATGCCTTCAACACCCTGCTCTGGAGTTGAATAAGGGAGGCACTCCAGTATCACTGGATGCTGACCTATCTCTATCGTGTAGACAAAGCGTATTTGACAGAAAGGGCCATCATATACTTTGGTCACCCAGGAAAGTGGAACCAGCTAGAGATGTCGTGCGGTGTCCTGCAGGGTTTGGTTCTATGACCGCTTTTGACATCGAATACGACTGGGTGCTGCGTGCTGACTCCCTAACGCTGTTAGCGTGTTCTTCTTGAAAAAAAAACCGCCAATATATACTCAGAAGGCAACAATCCTAAATATATCGCTGCTTAAATTCAAAACGGCCACAATTCGAAATTTTTCCAAATCGTTTTTAATGCAAAAATCGTATCAATTCTGCCTATATTTTTATATTCCAAAAAGACACCTAGTATTTTCGCATTAGAAATGAGCAAATCGCACAACCGCCCTTTTTCCATTTTGTCACTTAGGTGGTTAACTTCAGATCAAAGCTGCCATATTTCGTGTTACGACCCTGCAGTCAGCGGGAGCGCACGTTTGTTATGTGAAAAAGGGCCACATTTCAAAATACAACCGTATTGTTTTAAAATTACATGTAAGTGTATCATAATCTTGTAAGGAAAAGTGCCGTATTTTGTGATATGACCATTTTGAGTTTGAATAAATCGTGTTTTATTATTACTCTTTTAAGGAAAAGTGCAGTATTTTGGAATGCTTCTGTTTTGCATATAGAAGTATGGTGATAGTGCCAGTATTTATTTAAACAAATCAACAAATTATATTTAAATTTTAAACTTAACACAGTAATTACAACTTAAACCAGGCCTGTCTCACTCCCTTTATAAAAACATATCGAAGCGCGGTGGATCCACCCAAGTAGTTCGCAGTCTTAGTTTCTTTGTTGATACGCACACTATTAACTCTTTGTATTAATGATATTATTTTTTAGTATTAAGAGAGCAACTTGTTTGTTGAGATATTTTAACGATATTTTATCCTTTTGAATCATGTAATCGATCTGCGAATTTAGAAAATAATCAAGAATTAGTTGTATTCGTGAAAATTAGTAAACAACGAACTTTTGAATTATTACAAAATGTGAAAATATAATTATTTTAAGTTATTAGACGTCTTCCGGTCCGTGGTCGCCACTGGAGGTCGTTTCTTCGCCATAGGTTATCAGTACTATGAGCATAATTATGTGGCTTACCCATTATACCCATTGCCACTTCAACTCCCAAATTTTACGATCTATTTGGATGACTCTGATTCTTTGCCGAATATCGTTGTTCCGGATTTTATTCCGTAAAGAAACTTAAAGCCTAGCTCTTTCCATTGCTCGTTAAGTGACTCTTAGTCTCTATCAACTACCACTTTTCAGAGCCGTATGTCCTCACTGGCAACATACTTTTTTAAACACCCATATCGTAAGACACTGTGAGATACTCGACGAGAAGATAATATCACGTAGCTTCCCAAACACTGTCCTACAGAGTTGCATTCTTCGGGCGCCCTCTTTGTCGAAGTTGGATCTACCTAACTGAACAATCTGTCCAAGGTAAGTATAATGGCCTATATTTTCAAGAGTAGGTATATTCCCAACAACAATCGGTTAGGGTGCCACATGGACATTTGACATGATTTTTGTCTTGTCCATGTTCATTTTAAGGCCGACCTGTTAGGAAACGTTCGTGAACAGTTTCGGAGAAACAATGTCTCCCTGTCTCACCTCTTTCTGTAATTGGATTGGTTTCGTGCTCTCTTCATACATGGTGCCATTTCCAAATAAACACTCCAACTCTTCGATACACCAATAGTCGAAATGAAATCGTTGGACTGCAATACTGCCCAGGTTTCGATTGAATCAAAGGCTTTCTCATAGTCCACAAACGTTAGATATAATAGCCGATATACTCCTCCATCTTCTTTATAATCTGGTGGAGCGTGTGTATGTGGTCTATGATACTAAAACCTTTTTGTAAACAGGCTTGTTCGGGAGGCTGGAAGTCACCAAACCTGCGTTCGAAACGGTTTGTATTGACTCTCGATAACATCTTGTTGTGTGCATGGGACAGAAGTGAAATTGTTCTATAATTCTTCAACCCTTTGTTATCCTTGTGTTATCACCCTTTATCCATAGGGTTCCATAGCGAAATGGCAAAAAACGGAAACCTTGCAGATTCGTCATGTCCGTCCGTATGTCACAGCCACTTTTTTTCGAAAGTATATGAGCTATCCGGTTGTAACTTGGTAAATAGATGTATTATGAGAACCGTATTAAGATTTTCACACAAAAATAAAAAAATAATAAAAAATTGGGGGTTCTCAGTACTTAGAATTAAATGTCAAAAAAAAATTTTTCACCCAACCCATACGTGTGGGGTATCTATAGATAGGTCTTTAAAAATGATATTGAGGTTACTACCATCATTTTTTTCTAAACTGATCAGTTTGCGCGAGAGACACTTCCAAAGTGGTCATATGGCTGCTTTATTTATAAAATTCATAAATATTAAATATCTTTTTTTATAATCAAAAGGGACTTAATGTGATTTATTTATTGACTGGGTAGTCTTACACAAAATATCAAATTGCAATCAAATAGAGGCTTGAAATATACATCCGATGATATATAGTACATAGATATACGACGTTTATTAATAAAAATAATAAACAAAAACCAAAATGAAAACTTTGATGGGCTCTCCTGTAAAAAAGTGAAATTTCGATTTGCGGCCGTTTTGAATTTAAGCAGCGAATTATGCGTGCGCGAAAACTCTTTCGCTTCATAACTAGCAACTTAAAATACCCATATTACAAAATATTAGCAACAAAAGAACTTAGGAAATCGGTCATCTCTGTCGGTAGCCGTAACTGTAACTAAAGCAACACCGACATGCGCACGCGCACGCTACGAGTATTTGGAACACAATCATTCACACTTCGCACGTTTAGTCTTAGAATTCTTGCAAACCGCGAAGAATTGTTATATCTTATTGTTTTTACTTCCGATAACAAAATTTTTGTGTGAACACGTGACCTCGCTTGACTACAACTTTAAAATGTTCCTCTTAACTGGGTTTTTCCCAAAGAAATTCGTAGGTACTGAGATTTATAAGCAATTTTTTTTTATATTTGCTTTTACAAGATTTTTCACTTTCCGTTTTATTGGGGGTTTATGAGATCAAAATAATCTGTTCTTCTATTTGTTGTAATGTCTAGGCTTCGGTTCTTAGGTCGGTTATCATTGTTATTGAGTTTGTTATATTGAATTTCTCAATAGGAGCCATGGAGTTCGGAATTGTACCCGTTTGATGGCAATTCGCTACAAAGAAATTAAACAAACCTACTAGCAAATGTGAGTGAACTATTAGAGTATGCTTCCGGATTACAGGTGTAGTGATAAGATTATGAAAATCTGTTTTAGTCTATAGTAACCCTTAACAACAGATTTGGATAAAATTTAGAATAGAGGTAGACCATCATGCCAGGGGAGTTAAAATGAGAACCACAGAAATAAAAAAAAACTTTTATAAATCTATGATTAGAACATACATACTTAATTATAACCTTTTATGTTCCCGTGGGATATTTATTAACCTTTTATCATGAACGCAAACACCCACAAAATCCAGTTTGAAATTAACTTGCGATTTTCCCAATGACCCCAAGAAACTTTAAACAATGTTGACATTTGTTTAATTAAATTGTACTACAGTGTGAACGTTGATCTTAATCAATAGGTTAATTAGTGCTGTTTACAACTAAACTGAGTTCACTTGGACTTTGATCTCTTTAGTTATTCCCAGGATGTTTAGAAAGGGAAATTCCAAAAGCCCTTCAACTTCTCTTCATTCTTTTAGTATGGGAGTTACTTCACCTTTGTTGCTTTCTTCAAAGGTTACACTTTCAGGCCTAACCGATGGACTGGCCTGTTGGTCTGGTGGTTAGTGACCCTGACTGCTATGCCGGGGGTCGTGGGTTCGATTTCCACCAAGGACAAATGTTTGTGTGATGAGCATGATCATTTGTTCTGTGTCTAGGTGTAATTTATCTAAAATATGTATGTATTACTATCATTGGATCGATACACGACATTGGTTGATGGGACCCCTTTTTTATCTTGGTAAAATCATCAAATGAGTCCTCCCACTCAGGGCAGGACGGAAGAGACTATCAGACTTGTACTGCCCAAAATCCATGGTGATCCTTCAATAGCCCTTCGACGATCACGGTTCCCAAATGAGAAAGTCCGCGACCCTAGATGGGATCCAGAATGCGGTTATAGACTATAGCGGCACGGAGGCCGGCAAATAAAGCTGCAGGCTAGTCAATCCATAGTTGACTCTAATTTGAAACTCAGGATATAATTATATTATAGATCTGGTCAGATCTCATTATCTTCTTACCAAGTTACTAAACTGTCCAATCATCATCTTCCTGCCTTATGCTTATTTGGTTTACATCCTACTTTGGCATGGGCGCAATGCATTTTCTTCTTCCATTCTCCCATGACAGACGTCACATCATCATTTACTTTTTTCTTTAGTAAGGAACTCATAAACTATCAACAAACCTCAGCCATGCTCTACATATAACGAAAGGAACTTTAGATAGCACCGTCTCTCTCCTTCATATCTTCGCACCACTCATAAAGAATGTCTTACTACAGACCACCATCGCCGCAATACCACATATCAGCCACTAATAAACACATCAAACAAAACAGGGGGTCTACTTTCATAATCCGTCAACGAAAGACATAGGCCCGTACGTTAAAAACTTTTAAGTTAACCGTACTCCCTATTAGATTCAACTGATAGGGAGTAGTACTTTACGAGCTATCGTGACCCAGGAACGTAAAGGGCTATTTAAGGACACAGTGGATTTTAGTCGGTACCGGTCGGTTTATTCCGCGTTCAACCCCCAAGATTTTCTACCATCTTCCGCGTTCGACCCCTAAACGTTTCCACATTCGCTCCACTCCCACGCCATAAAAACTTCCTTTTTTGTTCTAAATTCATAGTTTTGACAACACATCGCAGGCCTTTCCTTTTTCCGTTCTTGTGACGTAAACTGGAACCTCAACGTGTATTTGATAGAAAGAATGAGTACCTACTTCTTTTATAAACTAGATGCACTTTTTCATTTTTCCAAACAATAAACGCAGTAAAAACTTCAAGTACGCTGTAAATAAAACACAGGAATCTTACGATAAAGCCTCTGGAGTCGGTGCGACTGTCACAACATGCCATCAATTTTTATTTCCTAGCACTAACTAATACGCGTATGTGATGAAGTGTAGAACATGTCGAAAGACCGAAGTTACGGGTATCATGCTCAGATAGTAGTACCCCTGACCACGATATACAAACTTTCGCTAAATTTCACGTAGAACAAACGTTGGTAGACGTCATAATTCAATAGTATCTGTAACATTAGTAAGCCAGTTATCTTGAGTGGCCGCCCGGCGCCGCGCCCTGCCCCCTCACGCCTTACCATCGGTGCAATTTCACTGAAAACCGTATGATAAGATACTATGTTATTAATGTGGAAGGAATGGGTAACAAGGACAACTGGGTTGTAGCTTGAATCAGTCAGTTGTACTGATATATATCAGTAGTAATTGTGATTTATTTTTGCTCCAATTGTGGTGTTTGTTTCGTACAATTGTGTACAACAGTTCTGTATGTAATGTGGAGTTTATAAGGCACCATAATATCATATCATTTCGCTTAACAATTCAGCATCTAGTCAGTTTTTCAGTTTCTATATTTTTATTTTCAACTCCATAAAATATGTACATAATCTATACTAATATTATAAAGCTGAAGAGTTTGTTTGTTTGTTTGTTAGTTTGTTTGTTTGTTTGTTTGTTTGAACGCGCTAATCTCAGGATCTACTGGTTGGAATTGAAAAATTCTTTTTGTGTTGGATAGTCCATTTATCGAGGAAGGCTATAGGCTATATAACATCACGCTATCACCTATAGGAGCGGAGCAGTAATGAGAAATGTTTCAAAATCGGGAAAATGTATTCCTTTTTTAGAGCTTCCGTTGCGTGCGCTGCGTAAACGGTTAGAGTTTCGCAAAAATTATGTACTACGGAATTATTCCTCATAAAATTTACTAAAATAAAGTCCGCGAGGGCATATATCTATCTTTAAAGGTTAAGTCACTATAACCTTTTTTATGGAAACCAAATTTGTTTTTAAGTAATGCATTATTTGCGAAGGTGTTTTCATTAACATGATATTAATCCTTATCCGTATAAATACGTTAATCATCACAAGCATTTCATTTTGAACGAAATTGCCCTTTACATCATTTGATTTCAATGAATATCTTAGGAGATATCACAGTTTCAAAATAATACCGCGACAAAATAATGACTGGCTGGGTAATATGTCACAATTGCGTCTATAAAATCCCTGTTTAGGCCGGTCAATATCGACATCCAACATTGCAAACGCGCAATGTAACTACCATTTTGTTATAATTTGCAACCCTGAAAACCCTGTGCTGTCAATTCAGTAGTTTTTCCGTGCGTATCTCATGAACCGTGATAGCTATAGATTTGAAATTCATCACAGGTGATGTACTTCTGTTGCTGCTATAACAAAACATACTAAAAGCCAGAATACAATAAATATTACGGGGGGCTCTCATTGGTCGCGGGACTTATTTCATTACCGTGACCCCGGAACATAAACGTCTATTGAAGGACACCATGGATTTTAGTCAGTACAAGTCTGACAGTCCCTCCCAGCCCGGGGGGAGGACTCATGTCATGATTTTACCACGTAAAAAAGGGGCCCCCCTTTTTTTTTCGTCCCTTACAAAAAACGTGATTTTGTTGCTGGTTTTTGTAGATGTTATGAAGTAATGTAATGTTTCGGAGGCTGTTTCTCACGAACCGTGATAGTTAGATAGTTCAAATTTTCACAGATGATGTGTGTCTATTGCCGCTATAACAACAACCTATAAAAGAATCGTAGTTACATGCGCGTTTGCAATGTTTGGTTTTTTATGTGGATATTGACCGGCCTACTTTGAGGATCGTTTGGAAAGGCTACGGGCTGCGTCCTCACCTTCAGTCTGACGCAGTCCTACCGGTTTTCGTTTCGGGATGTACCTCAAGATTCAGTGGCATGTAAGGGGAATGAATGAAGACATCGTCTACCTCTCGCCCCAGCCACAACTGACGGCATGCCCACGACGTCGGAAATCGCGCTCTTCAAGGGAACTGATGGAGACGGGACCATAGGACCAAACGCCTAACATGACGCGGGTGAAACCGCGGGCAGAAGCTAGTCAAACAAATATAAGTAGGGTTCCAATTAAACTAAATTCCACTTTGGCAAATGGTAGGATCATGTATCTATGAGTAACACATTTTCATGACATTTGTATTAAATACAGTGAATTACATATTAAACGCATTAACACTGCATTCACATTAACATCGTTAATTAAACTATAACCAGATAATAATCACAGGTCCTGTTCTAATTGCTACTTCTCATTCATTTTTTGCGAAAGGATGGCAAAACGCTTTATTGAATCAGCCTTTAGATTTTTAGAGCAATATTATATTTAGTAAACACGTCTTTCCGTCTATCAACGGTTTTTGCAATACTCGTTCAGCGTTCTTAGCACAGACTGCGACATATACTTACATTATAAAACTGAAGCGCTTGTTTGGTTGCTAAGCTCAGAAAGTACTGGTTCATATTGAAAAATATTTTATGTTAAATAACACATTTATAGAAGGCTATAGCCTATTTAACAACACGCTACGACCGATAGAAAGCCAAAGTCGCTCCATGTAAAATACTGATATTCAGCTGCATCTGGTTCGACTGGAAGCCGACCACAATATAGTTGGAAAAAGGCAAGCAGATGATGATGCTTAGACCGATAGAAGCCACATAGCGGAGTTGAAAGCACGGGGAAAACTAATGTCACATAAAATTCTAGTTTAACAGACGGAAAATAAGATTTAAACGCAGAACACAGTTGCAGTAACATCTCACCTATAAAAGCTTATAATGACCAGACAAATGGTATGGTCGCGCGAGGTCCTGTTCCCATAGTCTGTCGGCTGGGGTTCAAGTCGTGACGGTGCTGCGTTGACCTTTGTCAACCGCCACAGAGCAGCATGCAGATAGGCGACTGTCTGTAAAACAGGGAATATGACAGACGTATACTTAGTGTTTGTGTGTGTGCGTTTGTTTCTAAGGATAATGTGAGAGGAGACAGATATTGTACCTATTTGTCTGGTTGAACCAGATGAAAAATCTCTTATGATTTAAGATTGCTATCAAAGTCTATCTCATTAAAAAATCTAAGATGGCAAGAACTTGGTCATTTGCCGGATAACAGCCATAAAGAAAGGTTGACTGTGTGTAAAACAGGTAATATGACAGACCTATACTTTGTGTTTGCGTTTGTTTCTAAATATAACGCGAGAGGAGATAGAAATGGTCCTTGACTTGTAGATGACGAAGTAAATATTGTTGAGGAAAATAATAAATCTATTTATACTGAAGAAGATTGTGATCATAGTAGGTACTTATGTCTGATGGCAAAAAGTCTGAAACGGGAAACAAAAACTTTGCCAATTGCTACAGAGCAGCTAGGAAAACCGTTGACTGCTTGTAAAAACGAGGAATAAGGAAGACGTATAATTAGTGTTTGTATTTGAGGGTTTATTCGTAGGGTAATTTGAGAGAAGATAGAAATGGTACTAGATGATGTTTAAGTGATGAGGGTTCAACCAGATGAAAAATCTCTTATGAACTTAGACTGCTATCATAGTCTGTCTCAACTAAAAACATTTGAGATGGGGGAAATAAAAGAAAACAAAGCATACGACAAACGTATAGCTAAACTTCAAGTGACATACCTTTTTTATCTAGATAAAAAAGGTATGTCACTTGAAGGTGGCAAATGTTAGAAAACTATTAAAGTTCTTGTAGATGACACATCGGTTCTACACATCAGAGAAGACAGGCAACCTTAAAAAGGTGCCAGGTTTGTTATTCACTAACAGTTAAACAATAATCTGTATGACAGAGCTAGACTAAAATTAGCTTTATTAAGACAATTGTAAAGATAGAGATCACATAGGTTATTCTTCGCAACTTAAAGATGCTATTATAAATATAGGTAATGAGTTATATGACGAAACCTATATTCTGGTTGACGCTACATCTCCCGTAAAGGATGCATCAATGAGCAACAGAAATATAAATATATCCCTACCCCCATGATCCAAAAAAAATACCGAGAAAAACCGAAATCTGATACACTTATTTCCAAATCACCCTTTTATAATATTATCCTGCTATTAACACACTTCGTTCCAGAAATTCATTATTTTATTAGTAAGATTTCTAAATTGAAATTGTATAAGTATTCCGAGTTCGTCTGGCTCTGAGTCAGATCTTCAGACGTGTGGTGACGTTTTTGTGATTCATTCGTGTGTTTTGTGATGGGTGACTCACTGCCCAACTTAATACCTTGTAGGGCGTACGGCGGGATGACGTGATTTCTCTGGTTTTCCTAACTTTCATTCTTGCTTGATGTCACGGATTTTCTTGTTGAAAACAATACTTAGTTTCTGTTCTGTACTCGTGTTATATTCTTATGCGGATTCGAATAATTGTCGTAAAGCTTCAAGAAAAAACTTTGTGTTAAACTTCACACTAAGCACACTTGTAGTTTCTGCCGGGGTTGCGGGACTGTCTAACCTGGTAGCCGCGGCCTTGGTGCATAAAGGCCTATTGAAGAATCACCGTGAATTTCAGTCAGTACAAGTCTGACAGTCCCCTCCAGTGATGATTTGACCACGAAAAAAAAGTATAGGTACCTGTCGTTATAAATGTTTTAAAATGTTGATACATAGTGAAAAACTGTTGACGCACTTATATTTTCTTGCATGATTCATAATGTAAGCTCCACATGCCTGGAACTTTCGGAACCATTCACCGAATCCGTTCCATCCACATGAATGAAAGTCTTTTCAACTCTTTCAAAAGCACCCCTAATAAATATTCATAATCTTTGTTCAAATTATAACAAGCGATATCGCGCGGCCATGCCTTATATTTCGATATAAATCCTGAGTCCATGGCCTATTGCGAAATACTTGTAACACCGTGTTGTTTCTGTAATGTTTACCGCCGGGCAGTGGGCGGCAAATTCATTGTTATTGTTTTTCTCCTTATTTGGGCCTTCTCAGGGTGTTCTAGTAATATTGTTAGGAGATTTGAGGTCTTTATTAGCTGGTCTTAGTGTTTTATTGAATTAAGTAGCTCTGTTTAAGATGATATTTAGCGTTCGTTTATGGTAATGCTCCGCCGTTGTCGGTCCCAAGCCCGAATGTGAAAGGAGGAGGGTGGGCAGAGAGGTGATATAAACTGCCGTAATCTCACCAACACCGAGCATCGGGCGGTGGTTAATTAACCCGTAAACCAGGCTTTCACAAGCCTCGGGGTCAGAAATGCCCCCGAAAAGAGTGGACTCGCCAACCCGCACCGGCCAGCGTGGCGTTTTAAGGCTAAAAACCTTCCAAATATGAAAAAGAAGCACAAACGATGGCCCTCAGTCCCCAGTGGTCCTGGCAGGCCTGGCTACGGCAGCGGTCGGGGAACCTCCAGGACGGAGGGTGCTAAGAATCCCTGGGGGAACGGATCCGGCTGCCTAAATAATATTTACCTGGCTACGTATAATGTTAGAACTTTATTCACTGATGAACGCTTCGAAGAGCTGGAGTCTGAAGTTCTCAACGAGATCAAGTGGGATGTAATGGGTCTTTGCGAGACTAGACGTCGAGGCGAACAACTGATTAAACTCCACACTGGTCAACTATTCTACTACAAGGGATATGATGACAAGTCCCAAGGGGGGGTGGGATTTCTCATAAATACCTCGATGGTTGATTTATTGCAGAAAATCTGTGCAATATCCCCTCGTGTAATATATGCGACCTTTAAACTCAACCGTCGATACTCATTGAAGATAGTTCAGGTGTACGCTCCGACTTCATCCAGAGACGACGAAGAAATAGGTATTTTCTATGACGATGTAAGCAAGGCCCTGAATGAAAACCCCTCATTTTATTCCATTGTCATTGGGGATTTTAATGCAAAATTGGGTGGAAATTTGGGTGATGACCAATATGTTGGTGGTTTTGGTTTGGGCCAAAGAAACGAAAGGGGTCATATTTTGGCCAACTACTTAGAATATCAAAAACTATACGCCATGAACACATTCTTCAAGAAACAGCCCCAAAAGATGTGGACATGGAGAAGTCCCGACGGAAGAACCAAGAACCAAATCGACTACGTATTGTCAAATAAAAAACATATTTTCCAAGATGTAGACGTTTTAAACCAAGTGAGCGCAGGTAGTGACCACAGAATCTTAAGAGCTCGAATTACACTAAATTTACATCTAGAAAGGAGACGACTGGTTGAGACACTAAAACCTCGCTGTGACAACACTTTTTTGACAGTACAAAGAGAACTGTACCAAGAAGAATTGTCTGAAAAACTCACAGCCAGCGTACATGATGAATGGCAAATCGATGAAATTAACCAAAATCTAGTGGACTCTATCAAGAGCACAGTTCAAAAGATTAAGCCGGTGCAGAAGAAGTCGCTTAAAACATCGCCAGACTTAACCATCTTACTGGAACGTCGAAAAGTTGTACTAGCAACATCAGACCAACCTGGCATCAACACTTTAAATCGTCAGATAAGGCATGCTATACGTAAACACCAGAGGAGAAGAAAGCATGAGTTAATAGTGGAAACCATAGAAGCATATAAAGGGCCAAAAGTGTTTCGTAAAAGACAGAGTCGCGGTAGCCCCCAGATGCACAGGCTTACTAAACAGAACGGACAACAAACATCTGATCGCAGAGAATTAATTGAGACTGTGGAGAAATTCTACACAGGTTTATACAGCTCACACTCATCCGAGCTAGATGTTGTTGCTTCACGAGACCCACGAGCAACCCTGACCAGACATCTAACTGAAGATCTTCCCGAATTTAGCATGTACGAGATAAAGCACGCTCTCAAGCAAATGAAGAAAGGGAAATCACCTGGAGAAGATGGAATCACCTACGAACAACTTCTTCTTGGGGGTCGTCCAGTACTCAAGCAGCTACAAGTACTCTATAATAAAGTGCTAACCGAGGGAATAACTCCAGAGTCGTGGAAAAATGCGGTCGTCATACTACTGCACAAGAAGGGGGACAACACTGATCTAGGCAACTATCGACCCATTTCACTACTTAACCATGTGTACAAACTTTTCACTAAAGTTGTCACAAACCGTCTTACCACCAGACTGGACTCAGCACAACCAGTGGAACAGGCAGGGTTCAGAAGTGGATTTTCAACCATAGACCACATCTTCACAGTACGCCAAGTGATCGAGAAGTGCAACGAGTACAATCAACCATTATTATTGGCCTTCATCGATTACGAAAAAGCGTTCGACTCTGTTGAACACTGGGCAGTCATCCAGTCGTTGAAAAGATGTCAGGTAGACGACAGATATATAGAAGCGATCAAGGAAGTGTACCGAGCGGCCACTTTACAGGTTAAACTCCACGAGCTCACGAAACCAGTACGTGTTGAAAGAGGGGTGAGACAAGGAGATACGATTTCACCTAAGCTCTTCACGGCTTGCTTGGAAGATGTATTTAGGCTTCTCGACTGGTCACATAGAGGCTTAAACATCAATGGTGAACGGTTAACCCATCTGCGCTTTGCTGATGATATTATCATCTTCGCCAGCAACGTCGAGGATTTGCAGACTATGGTACAAGAACTATACAACGTGTCACTCAGTGTTGGTCTAAAAATGAATGCCTCAAAAACTAAAATAATGTGCTGTGACGACGACATTGATCACATTCTTGTACATGGTCAGCAAATAGGAAAAGTCAAGGAGTATGTGTACTTGGGACAGACTTTGAGTTTGGGGATGAACTCTCAAGAGTGCGAAATAAATCGTCGTATCCAGCTGGGGTGGGGTGCTTTCGGTAAGCTGTCGGACGTACTGAAGTCGAAGCGGGTCCCCATTAACCTAAAGCGTCGCATGTTCGAGCAATGTGTTCTCCCAGTCATGACGTACGGGGCTGAAACGTGGACGCTCACCAAATATACAATCCACCGCATGCAAGTTACTCAGAGAGCTATGGAAAGAGCCATGTTGGGCATCTCTCTTTACGACCGGGTGAGAAACACCGAAATTCGTAGAAGAACGAGGCTTTTAGACATAGCATGGGTGATAGCAAGAAGAAAGTGGAAGTGGGCGGGTCATATATGCCGTAGACTGGATGGAAGATGGGGCAGGAAAGTGTTGGAGTGGAGACCACGAACGGGAAAGAGGAATGTAGGGAGGCAACCGACTAGGTGGACAGACGATCTTTTTAAAGTGGCCGGAAGAAACTGGATAGCCATAACACAAAACCGCCAGAAGTGGAAAGATTTGGAAGAGACCTACACTCAGCATTGGGTGACTAAAGGTTGAAGAAGAAGAAGATGGTAATGCTTTTGATTGTATACGTCTGACGTCGACTAGAGTCAATAGCAAATACATCATCATCTTCCTCGCCCTGTTATACATATATAATTGGAGTTGGTAATACTTTTGATTGTATACTTACGTCTAAAGTAGACAGGAGTCAAGAGCAAACAAATCATCTTCTTGGCCTTGTTATACGGATATTAATTGGAGTTGGTCAATCATGTTTTGTTCTTCTATTCGGCCTTATCAGCTGTCACTTTAAAATCTTAATCTGTTTTCAGTTTCATCATAATAGTGACTTAAATATTTTTGTTGTCTTCAAACATATCGTCTTTAATATATTTATTAGAAACTTTGATATCTGAGCTTTTATCTACATACTGAGTTACTGGCTAGTATACCGTTTTTTCTATCGTGGGAAAATCATCAAATGAGTCCTTCCACCCCGGGAAGGGCTGGAGTGACTGTCAGACTTGTACTGACTGTAATCCACGGTGTCCTTCAATAGCCCTTTACGTTCCGGGGTCACGGTAGCTCGTTAGTCCCGCGACGTAATACCTTGACCCATGAATTTAGAATTGTTTGAATTGAAATGTTTAAAATATCAACTTAACCTATAGAATAGAATAGAATATAGAATATATTTATTGGGTTTCATTATCACTTTAACATATAAAATTGAGGCAGCCCCATTAAGTTATTAATAATACTTGTGTTGGGCCTGACTCACTCCTACCCGCTATTACATGGCAGCGATATCTAACAATAATTAGAAACAATATTAAATTTAAAATCGTAATTAAAATAATAATCAAAATAAAGAAATCAGAATTTAACACAAAATTAAAATCCAATCAGAATTATAATAGAAACAATTTAAAATCGAAACCATAATAATAAAAAAAAAAAAAAAGTCATAATTGAAAACTAAATTAAAATCACATAATGTCAAAATTTAAATACGAACAATAGTTAACTGGAATCAGTAAAAGTAAAAAATTAAAATCAATGTCATAAAATTAAAATTAGTAACAAAAGTAAATAAAAATTAAAAATTACTGTCAAATTCATTTCAAAAGCAAAACTTTCAGAATTTAAATACCTACTATATAAAATTAATACTACAACTTTACTTTAGGTTGTTATTTCGCGTGTATGTGTGTGGTGATTGTGTGTTTGTTGTTGTATAGGGGTTGGTGTATTGTGTATGCGAGTGTATGTTGTGTGTGCAGGTGTATGTTAAGTATGTATGTCTAATAGTGCCTTATAAGACAAGGAAGTTTGATGCGTTAATAGCGTCATTAGTTAATTCTGACTAAAATGTCTTCGGCTTCCGCATAACTCATTGACTTTAGCCACTCGGTTATAATCCTTTTGGACTGGTGCAGGACCTCAGAATGGAACTTTACTTTTGCATTTATCTTGTTATAAATGTAGGCAGATTGAGTCGCATATTGGCGCCTTGCAAAAGCAGTGTGCACCCTTGGGGAGTGAGCCACTATATCATTCCGTCTCTTTTGTTGATGTGCTGGGCTATATGGTATACATTTTTGAAGATACAAAGTCACATACAAAAGATACAATTTCCTCACCGTTAACAAATCGCTTTTTTTATATAATTCAACAGTAGGGAATCTATATGGCTTGAAGTACATAACCTTCAAAAGCGATCTCTGTGCTCTTTCCAGCTCAAGAAATTTCATTTTAGAGGCTCCTCCCCAAACAGGTAAACAGTATCCTATAATCGACTGTGCCAGGGCCAAATAAATGTTATTGAGGATTTTTGGAGGCATCACATGGCGTAGTGTTTTGAAGATCCAAATCAACTTTCTTACACGAGACATTACAGCCTCAATATGCGGGTGCCAAGACAAAGTCCTGTCAATAACAACGCCTAAATATTTTGTGGAAGTAACCTGATTCACAGCTTGACAACCACAATCATCTCTCCAAGGTTTTGTACACTCATGGATTTTAATTACAAAATTAGGACTCGGTTGCGATCTACGACTTGGGGAGAAAGAAATGAAATTAGTCTTCGAAATATTTAGGGTTAGGAGATTCGTTTTTAACCAGCTGTCTATGATGGACAAGCCCTGTTCAGCATTACAGCGTACAGATTCCCATGTATCCCCGAAGAAGACAACCGCTGTGTCATCAGCATAGGAAAATATCCTCCCACCGATAATCTTCAGGTTACACAGTTCATTGATATACACTAAGAACAACGGCGGACCGAGTACGCTTCCCTGCGGAACTCCGAAGACAACATCCTCTTCATCACTGCATAAATTTCCTATTTTGACCTGCTGTCGCCTTCCTCGGAGATAACTTTGGAAGAGGGAAAGCTCTGAACCTCTAATACCTATAGCTACCCTATTCTAATACACCTATTCTAATTCTAACCTAACCTTTTCAACGGCAAACTCAACATTACTTCACACACCTTCTTTCAGACTGACAAGTAGCTTATATAGTTTATTACTCTAAATAATACTTAGTACAAAATTACTGCAATCACGATAGATTTATGTAGATATCCTAGTGTCTATCGTTTAAGATCTAAATCGTGATGTATGAGGACCTTTGACTCTTACTTACTTTCAAGGCTAAGGAGCTCATATTTTATTTATTTGTTTACCAGCAACTTTTGTATCGAGATTAAAATGCAGGAATTTAAAAGCTTCATTCTTAGCTCTTTCGTACACAAGGCGACGCGTGTCTCCAATACCTTACGACTTTGTTATCCACGTGATTATCGTGATCTGTACAGGTTCGTACACAGGCACGCGTCAATGGATACGTACACGTAAATCTTAGAACAATATTATTTAATTTGAAATACGTAAATATTATTATGGACGACGCGATGCCGTCCGAAAATTGGTGGTGAATCAGTTTTATAGTCCTGGGTGGTATTACAACGTTTTAAAACCGGGCTTATTCCGGCGAATGAAAGTGACAGAGCTATAGCAAGTCGTCTAGCGCCATCTCGTTTACTCACTGGAACAAGCCTGGTTTTAAAACGTTGTAATACCCCTCCTGGGCGCTTACTGTGATGGCTGTTTCGAGTTGGCACTTCAAAAGAGTAGGTGGAATTATAGTTGGGTTTCCTTTGCCCAACAGTGAGACATCAAAACAGCTAGATAAAATATAGTATACCTTCATTTACTGAAACATTACATCTTTTGCCCACACTTTGTGTGCAAAGGTGATTGCTCTGTGAAAGATCTTTTCTAATAGCTATGAATTTGGAATAGAGGTGATCCTTGAACAGTTGCTCATCATATCACTAGTTCATTTGGCTTCAGTATAAGAACTTATTGAAATGGTGAAAACGCAGTCTAATCCTTTCTTAAAACCTAATTTTATGAATCATCATCATACATGGTACAAATCCAATTTCCACTTACTCATAGATTAAAGCAATCAGAAACATAACCAGCCGTTTATGCAAATGATTAACAGAATTTATCATAACGATGAAATATCCAACATTGATTATGGAGAGAAATCAATATCAATCGGATATAAGTTGCAAATACACGGCGTGTGTGCACACCCGACTGTGATTGTGCGCGTGAGTCGGACGCATGCGTGTGTGCAGTGAAACGTCCGCGCAAGGCGAACCGCCTGCACTTGTTACATTGTAGGGTGGATATGGATTGCGGCTCATGGGAAATAAGGCTCATGTGAAACGTCCGTAAAACCATAATTGAATAACTAGGAAGGTAAAACTTTAGTTAATAAACATGCGAATTTCGGGACTGGTTGACCAATTTAGCAAACAGATCAAAATGTCAAAAATCAAATTGTGACACTCCAAAAGTAACTTACTGAATTAAGACTAAAGTTAATTTTCGAGAATTGCTGTGGATAATTTTCACTGATGAAGAGTTCCGTCAGAAATAATCAACATCGTATAAGAGTACGAGGAACAGAATAATAAGGAAAAAAATCAAGGATCTTGAGAATAACAGCTACTGCAAAAGTAAGGAAATGTCCTCTTACCAGACATGCTGTGTCTGGTAAGCAGGCACCTACCACAGATATACCTACCCGGTTGATATCCGTCACACGACTAGGTATCAGAAAGATTTGTCGGGTTAATCCGCACGTGTCAATAGCTTAATGGGCGACTCGTTATCCGAACATGGACCATGCCCGGGTCGACGGCGCGTCATGTTCCACGCGTGCCTCAAAGAGCTGTCAGCAAAATGACGGCGCCCCCTTAGAGGCCTGCCGGAGTTGCGGGAACAACGAGTAAACTTGGCTCCGGAACGTAAAGGGCTATTGAAGAACGCAGGTGAATTTAAGTCAGTACCAAGTCTCGATGGAAGAACTCATTGGATGATTTTACCACGTTAAAAAAAATGTATACTTATAGCTATATATTAATTCCGTAATCTCCCATATTTCTGTCAACGTTAATATAATTGCCTATACAAAAACAAGGCGTGATTGCGATGAGTCATAGTTCAGTGCCTGCGGGACGATCGAAGAAGGTGACTAAATCAGTCAGCAAACTGGATTGATGGGCTTTAGGCAGCAGGACATGGTGATATCATAGTGAGATCATCGATCTACCTGACAAGCGTTGCAATTATGCTATTATCATCCCAAGTTTATTTGGAGGTTCTGAGTTGGAGGTTTTGACAGCTTATAAAAGATATGAAAAGATTCTAAGCTCCAGATATTCTCTATTCATTTAATGAACAAAGGGACGAATTGGATAGATTCTGTCAGAACTGGAATTACGAGGACGCGCCGATTCACGCATGGTAGGAGTACCTTTGAGTTAGACAGTAAAGTATTAGAAACAAAATATTAAGTGCCCGTTTATATCTTTTTTGTTCACACATCTTGGATATACCACGTAGTAACACTAACTATTTTTTCAAAATAACTCCAAGAACCGATGACAATTGCTTTAAATCTTAAGATTTTATTCTTGCGTGACATTTTCATATGCACATTTTTTATGAAATATGTTATGAAATGAACCATATGAAACCAACCCAAAATATTCGCTGGTACTGTCTGATTTTTACAAAACTGTGAAGTCACCGCGCCTAAAGCCGGGTCGAACTGATATACATAGTTACAAAATATACGTTACCTGTAGATCTTCTAAGGTTCGCTTAAGAAAAGTGTTTTAAATAATGTTGATATTTGCTGACTGATAGAAGAATTGATGCTGATTCTATTCTGTTCAAAAAATTACCAGCTAAATATTACATCCCATGCAACATCTTTCAACCGTTACTTCACAAACAAAATCGTAAACAAAGTCATAGTCACCGCACTTAAGTCGTCATGCAGCACAACAGGTTTAGTGGGTCGGGCCGCTAACACACTGCCCTTACGTATCATACGTCATGTCGTCACCAAAGGAACCGCTTATTAAAAAAAAAAAAAAAAACGAAAAATTTATTAAACGAATACTTTCAATGCCTCATTTAGAAAACTGTATAAAAATAAATCATGCAACTGGTCCTCGATAAGGTATAGATAGAGCATAGGAGCAGAGGTTCTCAAAGAGGACTGTACCACAACATAGTGGGGGCTGGAGCTTTTTGTGAGGCTTTAGCGGATCTTATTGCAAAATGGAGGTGTTATGAATTATTAGGTCACACAGAAAACACAAATATCATGAACGCGGCTCAAAAGGCTGCCCAAATTATCGGGACTAGGCAGGACAAATGTTTGCCGGTGGCAACCGGCCAAAGCAAAGCCCTGAAACAGCGGCAAGTGGCCGCAGCAGACAACGAAGGAAATGGCAGAACAAACTGGTAGTCTTTCTTGAAAATTGTAAGAAAATGGCACACAATCGCGTCCGTTAGAAGAAATGGAAGGAAGCCTTTGCCCAGCAGTGGGTAAAATAGACAGATATTTGGTATAATTAACTATTATTAAAAAAAAAGGGGTATAGCCCATCAAATGTTGGGAACCTTTGAGATATACATATTATTGATTATAAGGCTTTCTTTGAATGTGAGATTTATAGCCTGGTCGGGTTACCAGTCTAGTTGTACTAGAGGGACGAGTCAATCAGTCTTCACGTTACTTCGAGTTTTTTTTTTTTCTTTCAATTTCAGTGTAGTTTAGTAGGTAAGTGTAGTGTAGTTTCCAAGCAGTTCTAGATGAGGTAGCTTGAGTGGGTCAGTGTTTCTGGTCCCGTGAAAGTGGAAGTCGATCGTGATAGATGGACAGGGGATTATAGAATAAAAACACGTGTTGTGCTGATCATGAGTAGCTATGGAACAAATGCAGCTGATTATGATGAAAATGTAAGTCGATTTTGGGAAAATGAGGTACAGTTAGAAACGATATAAAGATTCGTTTGCACTTTTCTCGTCCATATGTGCAATTCTTCATATTGATGATGAGGTTTATAAAACACTAGCGGCCCGTCCCGGCTTCGCACGGGTGGAGGACCCGGTCTAAAACCCGGTCCCGATGGTTACAAACACAACAAAAAAATAATTATCCGAATCGGTCAAGCCGTTTTCATGTTACGTCGTGACAACGGAAAACGGGTTTCATTTTTATATCTACAGATATAAGAAAGTTTTATTTCAAGGAACCAAGTTAAAACCATGATGCAAACCCTAACGTGTAATGGACTCCATTAGAGAGTAATTATGCTATTGTAAGATGAAGAAAAGGTTTTATTTTCTAATTAACATATAAAATTAATAATGAGAGAACAGGAAGGGCTTAGAAAGATGACTGTCATGAGGTCATGTGCAATGCAGTGCAACGACATTGCATAAATAACACAACAGAATACCCATGTCTTCAAAACTGTGTTAACAAAACAAATGACGATTCTAACGTCCCAGAAATACTTCAAATCTCGTCAAACACGTTGTCAACTATCCATTCATGGTTCCCTATTCCTCGACAACCGTTAAGGTTAAAACAAAGCAAACAATACTGACTGGTTAAAAGCCTTCTATGAATATTGTTGTTTTAACCACGAAGTGTGTAAGCAGTGGTAACGGCCCTTTACGGCCCTTACAAAACTTATAACCCAGAAATGGAAATCATTTTATATTGTATATTCGTTAGCTATTTATGTTTCAGAAGAAACTAATTTTTGAGAAGTGAATTTAGTCTACCAGAAGTAGTAATTAACTCGTCAAATTGATTATGTAGATCAGTTATCCATTGATTGTTTTATTTCATGATAGAATATTGCTCAATTTAAAAAAAACTAAAGCAGTAACAGCTTTCATTTTGGATATTGTATGATGTTATTAGGATCTTGATTGGTTCGATTTCTCACAATGAACAAACTTGCACTACTGTTTTGTTTGTCCTAAAGAATTTGCTACAGGAATAAAATGTTATGGTCTTCATAAATCAATATTTCTTCAGCAGTTAATTTGTCAAAAAAATATCAATCAATTAAACAAACTGAGTAACTTTGGCATTTATTATACGAGTACTAGCGATAGCGCCCATTGCTTAGCTTGGTGAATATCAATTGCGATAAAAACTCCCATCATTCAAAATAATAATAATAAACTAATAAAATAATAAACAACTATCACACAACGCCAACTAGTCCCAAGCTAAGCAGAGCTTATGTTATGAGTACTAGACAACTGATAAACATATTTATATATTTCTAAATACATACCTTATTATAGATAAATTATACCCAGACACAGAACTAATGACCATACTCATCACACAAACATTTGTTCTGGGTGGGAATCGAACCCACGACCCCCGGGCATAGCAGTCAGGATCACCAACCTCTAGACCAACAGGCCAGTCAAATGGAACCAACTTAGCTTTTTAGAATGGTAAAAATGCTCGCACTGGAGGGAGCGGAAATGTAAAGGTGTGTCCAAATATCGAGCGGCAATCGAGCGCGGCTGCCGCGCGCGGCCCGCCGCGCTGTGATTGGACGACAGCCGCGCGCGGCAGCCACGAGCTACCTGCCGCGCGAGCACCCTGCCGCGAACGGTGTTAGTGTTGGTTCGCCAATGGTTGTGTCTGGACGGACGTATTTAATTTATCAAGTAAAATGAATAACGAAACAGCAATTCGTCTTATTGAAATATAATGTCTCCCATGGTCCATTATGGGATACTAGACGTAAAGAATATCACAATAATAACGTGAGAGAAGATATATGGGACGAAATAGCAAAAAAAAATCGGACAGCCAAAAGCAGTTTTAAAATTGAATTTGAAAGTCTTTTGAGCTCTTATAGAAGGGAGAGAAACAGAGAAGAAACAAGTAATGTCACTGGTTGTGGTAAGTTTAATCTTATTACATTTTATAACAGTAGGTACATAATATTAATTTTCTGCCTCATTATATTTCCACTATACTAATTTTTAATTATCTCTTAAAGGCATGAACCGATTTACATGATTCAAACTGATAAAATGGTTTTAGACCTAGACCTTTCATTTGACACCATAATCGTTAAAATATCTGAATAAAAAAAAATAATCAAATTTTCAAGTTGCTCTCGTAATTATCCAACATGTATGAAACGCGTAATTCAATTCTTTTAAAAACTATCTTATCAATCATTAAATTATTTTAAACTGGGTCTAATTCAATCAAAAAGGAATCAAATTTTATTTGTGTACGACACGAAAAATAATAGATAACACGCGCGAGCTCTGCGACAACAATGGTTGTCGCACTCGCACCGCACGCGTGTCTCGGACATGCCGCGCAGCACTGCCGCGCAAAAGGTCTAAACTAGCCGCGCGGCAAATTTGTATCCCGCGAATGCCGCGCGTAGCTGCCGCGCTCCTTGCACGCCGTGTTTGGACACACCTTAGATTGTTTTAATAATTAGTCTATGGTTAAATGTCTATGCTATGCAGACTGGAGTCCGTTGTATGAAGCGATGTCTAACGTAACGTTTGGTAATGTTTTAGCAGGATTTAAAAAAATAAATGTGATTAGTTAAATAAGGAGTCGTTTTACTATCACATAAGGGCCTGCCAGTCTCTTTAAGACGAAAAACCAACCTGTTCCTTCAGTTGACCCTTGCGTTCCTGGGTCACGATATACCTTACAGACGGTCCTGCGAGAGTATAATATGTGCTCAGTGTCAAAATTTCATTGAAATCCATTCAGTTCGAACATAGGAACGCTATGAAAGATTGACATATTTAAGGCCTCAGCCCATTATGGAGTGTTAAGCTGATAAATATTTATAGCACTGTGACGTAAGTGGCACATATGGGCAATAATGTAGTCCATTTATCTGCCATAACCCTTTCTCTCATGGACAAAAAATAAACGAGACTTCACACGACTTCAACGCGCTATGTAACACATAACAGTCTACATAATGGGCATTAATGTACAAAACGATTTGTCTTCTACTTAAAAATATTTGGCAAAAACCTATCGACCAATGGCTTAAAGGTGTTGTTAGACTAACGCATTCACTAGTGACAGAACATCGAGCATTCGCCGTATTTAATTTCACCGAACTGAACAATTAACAGAGCCAAGCATAGAGCCAAACATCGCTACGAATATTTCCACTATCTTTCTAGCGAATGACGGGGGGGGACCAAGGCCTGCCGGGATCGCGGGACTTATCTCATTACCGTGACCCCAGAACATAAAGGGCTATTGGAGAACACCGCAGATTTTAGTCAGTACAAGTCTGACAGTCCCTCCTGCCCTGCCCTGGAGGACTCATTTGATGATTTTACCACGATACAAAAAAATCTTTCTAGCGAACGATCTAGTCGACAATCGTCAAATATTTTTCTTCGCGAATATGTCAGATTTGACAGTCAGCTCGGCAAAATGCTCGCCAGAACGTTCGTTAGAATGCTCGCGTAAACGCTCTCGTTTGTTTTTCTGTAATGTAACATTCGCAAGAATGCTCATTACAAGTGAATGCTCAAGTTAAGATAAGTACCTCAACGCCAAATGACCATCATTATGATGATAAATGATGCCGAATGCTTGAGCACGCGCAAACTTTAATATATTTTATTATACCTCTTAATGACAAAGTTATCTTTACAATCCGAAAAAGTATAATCTAATCTAATCTCTAGGTAGGAGGGCTGATTTTGCATAAAAGGGTGCTTTTCTATAGTAAAACAAACTTTGTAAATAGATTCTAGTGTTGTATAAGAAAACCGCAGGGGTGTCATTGGAGTCTTTAATCAAAATGTTAATTGCTTCAATAGAGATTAGCTTAAATGTCTTTAAAATATGGTGTGATGTTTAGAGGACAGTATTATGTGATGAATAACTTAGTAGTTAAGTTATCATTAAGTTGAGGAAGAGATATACCTACATATATGTATAGAAACAGAATTATGTCTTACGATTGTAGATAATTTTATTGGGTAATTGACATTTAATCTATACTTAGTATTTTCAATTAATATACTTTCAGGCCAAATGGTTACAAATGAAAGGAATAGATACTTAATATTAATTACTAGCGACCCACCCTGGCTTTACACTGGCCTATGTCAGGCATAATGTAGCTTTCTACTTATGAAAGAATTTTCAAAATCGACTCAGTAGTTTCAGAGCTTACTTTACCTATAAAACAAACTCATAACCTCTTAATAATATGATGTCGAATCGACATTTTGTATTGATCACAACTAGAAACAGAAAAACTTGGGAAAGATATTTCAATTACGTTACCCACTGTTTTATTAGGTACCAATAAGACTACTCAAATACTTAGAGCTTAAAGCACTAATTATTAGAAAATACTAGAACCATACACGTTTAATTCATTAATCGGATGATATACGCTCTCTTATATAACAGCCTAGATTATTATGTAGATCTAATTAAATTGTCAAGTAAATTACAACTTTGCTCATTGCGGCTCAGGTCAACTCGCCGTGCTCCTCAAAATCGTGATCATCAAAACGACCACATCACAACTTTTCCCCGGCGAAAATGAAACCAATAAATTTAAAGAAATTACATACAATCATCAGAAAGTCAAATTGCCGTACTAAATCGCCTGCAGCGGTAAGGAATTAAAGAGTTTTATCGCGGGACATTTTTCACGAGACGGACTTACACCGACGTGTCATTATATCATGTAACATGGGGCTAATTGATGGTTGAACACGAGTTATCATATCTGTTACTTTTTACGGCGAATTGGTGGAACAATGCTGTAAAAGGAGCGGTAATTACTAGCGAGTGTTGAGTTTTGAGAACAGCGCCATCTAGCGACGAGTAGTGGAATCAGAAAGCTTTACTTCGTGAATGGCATTTGAAAGTTAGAACTTATTTCATGTGGCTTATTACAGTATCTGTGAAATTGAGGAAAAATTAAATAGTTTTTTTTTAAGTGTAAATAGTGTAATTGAAAGAAACCAGCAAAAATTGTTGTTACCTACACAATCAACGATTCGTTCAAATCGATTTTCCTATTAATATCCCGTGGGAACCATAGAATTGAGATATTTCCATTACTAAAGAAAAATGTCTCCAAACAAGGCAATATAAATATTACCTCACAGGAAATCTCATTAACTGCTAATTAGTATCCATGAATAGCCGTAATTAATTACTTCTTACTTATTTACTACTTCTAATACAGTTCCTCGTTATTCATTTACCGTGTTTTCCCTTTTCTATGGTTACGGATTTGTATATGTATAGAAATTTATTCAAATATTATGTTTGTTAATTTTCATACATCATTAACCTTTTCCCAACTACGTTAGGGTCAATTTCCCTTCTAAGCGGATGCATTTGAAAGTCAGTATTTTATAAAGCGAATTTTATTACTACTTATTATTATTATTATCATTTACATGTTTGTAAACGCATACTGTTTGTAGAAGATGTTCAATATTTTCGCAGGACTTTCTTAACAGGTATATTTTAACCGTGACCCAGGGGTATAAAGGGCTATTTAAGGATCACCATTGTATGATTACATAGCATTTTATTAATTCGTTAGCATAAGAGAGTCTGCCAGTCCCTCCCAATTCGCCTTGTGTGGGAGGACTCATTCGAATAATATTTTACTACGGCCTAAAAATGATTAGTAGTCAATTATAAATTCGTGGGCCTCTCACAAACAGTTGTTAAATTGTTGAAGAAGTAATTTTTTTATTCTGAAAAATCCCTGTAGGTATGAACCGGATAAAAACATTCTTCGAAAGCGAAAAATTTCTAGAATGTTTCAGCTCACTTACAACCAAACCATAATTATATTAACTTATTGATGCTTATTATGTATTTTTAATGCATATAATTCAATTCAATTCAATTCAATTCAAATGATTTGTTGCACTTTCCCAAAAAAGCGATCCTTACACGATTTCTCAAAACATAAATTAAGGTAAACGTCATACTAACGAATTTAAATATACATTTCATCATTTAAATAATAATATTGTTACTATAAAAAGATCGATATTCGTGTTTAAATCACGTTATACCTGTTGTACTTCAAGTATGGTAAATATTTATTTAATATGTACTTAAAGTGTTTGTGGACAGATTAACGACATGTCCCAATACTTATGTAAACAAATTAACATCGCAATTTCGTTTACATTATAAATATTTACTTAGTAGGGTTAATGGGACAACAGATTTCTTTTGTTCATCATCTAACTAAGCTTCTTAGAACGAGTATTTTTGAAGTTTAAAATTGTTCGGATTTAAGTACATTTTACACAAAAATATTGAGCTTTTTTCTTTTGGATCGATAATTATTAAAATGTCGTCCCACCACTAGTTGAACCGGAATGGACTAACAGAATTGATGTACTAAAAACTACCCTGTAAAAGTGTAAAGGTAATCACAGGATTTCCGTATTTTACTTACAGCGTAAATGTAGTTTTTACGGCGTTTATTGTGTGGAAATTGAAAAAGCGCCTCTAGTGCGAACGAGGAAATAATCACAGTTATCCTCCTCAGTTAGTCCTCAGTTACCCTTTGCGCTCTAGAACCGCCCAGCCCAGAAGGGGCGGGGGACCGATGTAATGATTTTCGAATCCAAAAAAATCTGCTACATACCTATCATAAGTGCCCCTCTTTCTATTGACCTATGTATTACCACTACATATTATATAAGGATATAAACTCGACCAATTAACATTTACCCATCAAATTATGATTGATGCCTATCTAAGACTCATCTTATGGCCTAGGTAAATACGATTTAACTAGTGTTGTAACCATATAAGCACAATGTATGTATTTATCTTGTAGGTCACATCTGCCAATTAGCTTCGGTAACAAACTATTAATTTTCACTTAGTCTGTTAGTTTAATTGCTAAGTATTGGTCCGAACACCTTTACCTAGTATAAAATGTCTCTGTCTGTATATTCATAACTTTGTGAAAGACGCCACCAAGTTGTTTTTTTTAATTATTTTTTGTTGTAAGTATTAGTTGGACAGCCTGGTCAGGACAAGATTTATTTATATATGAAAACCAATACATATGCTACATTAGGTAGCCCCTCATGGCAGCTAAGAAGCAAATAAATTTTATCTCTAGCTAATAGTAGTATAAGTACATCAATCGTTTGATCAATTCAAGAATTATTTCAGAATTGCTATAAAATTTTGGGATTAACAAACATCGTCACTGAATATTAAACTTTCCAGGACCAAAAATACAAACAAATCTATGATACAAAATTCTGTTTACTGTGTTCATTAACAGTCAAATAAAGCACCGAACACACAAAGAAACACATATTAATCATTACCTTTCATTCGAGGAGCGCTCATCAATCAATTTGTAATATTTACTCACGAGTAATTGATACTTCTAAATATTATGCATGCAGACTTGTGAGACAGGCTAATGAGACATTTCCTGTTGGATAATGTGAAGTAAGAGAGGCTGTATTACCCAGGGTCGGATTGAGTATGTTGAGAAGGCGTGTTTGTCGGGGCCCAAACCGACGCGGGACCCCAACATGCCTGCCGCAAGCCAGGTAAAAGGCAGGATAGAGTGTAGCGTACATATAATCATCTACACTAGCGCCATATATGAAGTGATGGAGAAACCAAGATGTAAAAATGTCTACAACGCGCAAGTTAACAGCGAACTTAGAAGACATAGAAAAATTCCGAAGATAAATGTTGGGCAGAAAGCCCACCAGACACAACACCCGTCTGGTCGGAAGGTACCTTCCTTTTCACCGGGTATGGAGGAACTTTCCACTCTGTTCCTCTTACCCCCAAAAGAGTACCCAAACAGGCTGGCCCCCTAACATTTCATTCATACAACTAAAGATAAATTTTATATACAAAAAGAAAACACAAAATGGTTGGCCATCCCTTAAATTACTCAGTTTGACTATAATTATTACCAGCGGGGTTATTTCGTATCTCAATATCTGTGTGGTGACCATCAAATAGCTTTTGTCTTTCGTATTGGCTTTTGCATTTACAATAAACTGATAAATGTAAATGTTCCCTAAAATCAACTATTCTAACGCTCTTGAGGCACTCCACTCCTCAACTTAGCCTCGTAGCAGGTATAAAACAATCCAGTTCAGGTTGACAACTGCTGATCAGTGACTATCAAGTTAGCCAATAGCCCTGCTGGGGCCCGTGGTATATCCAACTGAGCCCTCCCGGCCTAGTCCAACCCTGGTAATACTTTTTGTTTTTAAAGCCGTGTAATGTGAAGCACCCATCCTTTTCTACAAGAAATTGTAGAAACGGATGGGTCGTAGTGTTTTTGTATTATGTCATGGTACCTAGTATCATTTTTTGAGTATTGTATTTGGTATTCTTGATGGGATTAGGATGCTGTTGAGTGTCTTTCATCCGGCTTCGAAGAAAGATATGCATAGACTGACAGATCATAATTTTAACACAACTGCGCCAGAAGCACGCTCAATAGCTGAGCAATCGGACTGCTGTGCTGTGTGTCGCGGGTTCGATCCCCGCACGGAACAAATATTTGTATGATCTGGCAGTACTTGTTCCGGTCTGGCTGCTTGTGTATGTGGGTATCTATGTTTGTAAACACACCCACGATACAGGAGAAAATACTAGTGTGGGGCAAAGTTGAAGAAAAACAGTTATTTATGTCGGTTAGGTTAAAATGAATTCGTTAAGTAACTTTTACCCAGGTATTCTTTGAATAATTTTAGCCTCGGCCCCTAATACATGACACACAAACACAACTGTGGGCATTACAGATAAACCTCTGTCGAACTCAAAATACAATCAATGTGTAGCGGACATAATCCAGTCGTCAACAGAAGACGACTAGCGACATCTACCTAAGAATAGAAGAACTACACTATTTATAAAATTCCAACACTGATAAAGGGTAGAAAGGCCACCAGACAACATCAGTCCTGTTGAATATACCTTCCCTTATATCAGGGAAGAGGAACTTTACAACCTTTAGATCAGGGGTCACCAATTATACAGTTTCATTCGGTGTTCGTTTTAGGACATGAAATTACCATCGCGATTCGCAGATTTTTTTTTAATTTGTTAAATAAATGAAATTACGGAATAAATAAAATTATAACGAAGGATTTTTTTACATTTCTATTAGAAAAGTTTTACGATTTATTGCGTGTTTGATATTAAATTCAGAAACTTCGCTTCAGTTTCGAAGCTTTCGTTCGTTTTCGAAGCTTCGTTTCCTTCGTTTAGTGTTTCTTGGTAATCGATCATAAGGTACCACAGATAATATTATAATACTAGCGTGTCGTACTCTGTAGTGAAAGACGGTGTGTTCTCGCGGACCGCACAACTTGTGTCCGGTCCGCCATTTGGTGACGGTGCTTTGGATCAATGCCTAGATCTGTTTCTTAAAGCCAACGTTACTTATACAAACATAACATTTTTATCTCTTGGTTTACTTAATTTGAGTCAGTACGAATCTGATAGTCCCTTCCGATCCATCCAGGGCAGGTGGACTCATTTGATGATTTTGACACCAAAATAAAAATTAAACGCATTTTCAAAAAAACCATTTAAAATCCTTTTAAAGCCCGAAAAGAGCCATTAAAATACACTGATAGGATGCAACTGATAATCGCATTAACCAACTTAAATATCCACTTACATGATGACATCCTATTGACACCCTATCGACGACTTGTAATCCCTACCACCACCATAACATGAGCTACCTTCCCTCCCTTAACACCTTCAACTTTTAAAGAAGAAAATGTACTTGAACTGTAAGTGACAGGTCTTTAAGAACTGGTTGTTTTTACTGTCATATGACATTTGACAAATGATTGCGTTATGCCTTTCGCTTTGGTGTTATTGTTGTGACCGGATTATAAAGAGTTAATAGCATAGCTTACCTTTTAACAAGATGGCGCTATGAAGCAATGATTATCCGTTTAGGTAATTTGTTGATCGGTTTGAATTTCATTGAATGGTAATTGAAGTTTTTAAATCATTTTTAGTCGTCGTAAGCCTTCATAGATCTGATTTTTAGGAAAACGTTGATACCACATAAGACAAACCCACCACACTATTCCCAAAGCACTGCAACTCCTGAAAGCCAGAACCAACAGTTGCTATGCAGAAAAGCGCCGAGACAATGAAGCTCGACATGTCCCGGAGAACGAATTTAAATATCTTGGATCTTACAACGAAACTAAACAGAATGGAGTAGTGGAGGAGTAAGAACACTCTTGGTCGTCGTAAATTAATCATAAATCAGCCATTTTTAGGAAAACATTTCCGAAAACTCACAAAAAAAAAATACTAAAGTGTGGCAATCTAGCGAAAATCCCGTAAAAGCTGCCATTGGGTGAACTAACGACATCACAAGAGTCTGTGGTGGTCTTTGTTCAGCAGTGGACGTCTTCCGGCTGATGATGATTATGTTATAAAGATCATTACGTTACGATTCCACCACTACTGATTTACTCATTAACAAACAAATGGGTAAACCAACCTGGTTGTCCTCCTAACTGACCAACTATATGATAACCAAAAAGCATGGAAATGAAATTGTCGTCTTAAGTCTAATTTGAGCTTACTTCTCAACTATATAACAACCTTAACCACAAGCAAACAACACCATAAACCAAAAGAATTGAAATACCATAAATAATACGAAACACCAATCTATCTTCACATTTAACTCGCAAAGGTAAATTGAGAGATACAACACCATAATCTGCGCAGGCGACACTTTACACACGTCTATCTTAAAATCACCTACAGATAATATATCATGGTCGTTCGTTTACGGCATAACCTGACATGTAACATACCTGCGCCGGCGCCTCTGACTTATGAACTTAATGATAAATATGGTTATAAATAGGCAAGCTTCGGTGTAATGTTTCATCGTTAATTTCGTTTCTTATAGTGTCATAAGTTATGTTTAATCGCCGTCATTTATGTTCGTAAACGGTCGAAGATCTACTTGGGCTTTGAAATGACTATGACCAATCATTTTATGTTTTCATACTTAATTAAACGCGCGCTTTCTTCCCTCTATAGCTGCCAATAAACATACATAAACTACAGCATGATTTGAACGTCACATAGGCATTTCGTCTCCTCGTCCACGTTTGTTTTATCGTTCTAGCATATTTTAATTAAAATTACCAAACTAAAAATATTTTTGGTTGCTTTCCACCTAACATTATTTCTTATTTTGTCTACAACCTTGTTGGGAGGTCTACCTGTGACAGTCACAAAGTGTCCCAAATCTCTACAAACGACACGACTTTCGGTTCGATCGGTTGGCTAAATAAGTTAAGGTACCTACTTGTATTTCTTATTTACCTTAAAAGATTCAAACACTTTCGAGCGAGTTATCTTCAGCCAGAGGTCCTAAAACTTTTCACGTTTTTGTGACGTAAACGTCTTATTAAAAAGTAATAAAGACATCGTGTTTCGCACAACAAGATGACCGGGTCATACCAATATTGACTCGACTTCCTGCTCATACTCATTTAATTGTAGAGCTCTATTAAGCTGAGAGTGGTATTATCCACTCTCAGCTTAATAGGATTTGAGAGGCCCAAACAACGTTCAGCTTAAGATAATTGATTGCAAACCCAAATTATATAAAGTAATTTTACGCAAGCCCTCCCTTTATTATGCAAACTCGAGCATAATCAATCAAGTGTATAATCTTATCCGTGCTATGACAAATACGTCGACGTAACCATCATTTTGAACATATCGAAAGCATTCTCTATTAATGACGAGTGCCCGATAAATGGCCATTACAATTTATCTACATATTACCGACATAGGTGATTGATATTTGCTTTGTTTAAGGGGAAGACTGCTTATAGAGACTTAGGCTGGATAAATAGTCGTTACTAAGCCAAAGCCAAGCCTAAGTCAGTGGTCGCGGGACCTATTCCATTACCGTGACCCTGGAACATAAAAGGCTATTGAAGGACACCGTGGATTTCAGTCAGTACAATACTGACAGTCCCTCCCGCCCTGCTCGGGGTGGGAGGACCCATTTGATAATTTTACTACGATAAAAAAAAGCCTAAGTCAGTGCTCGTCGGAGTTGCAGGGGACGTCAAATGTCAATAATTTTCATGGAAATTTCAGACATTTGACTTAGCCAAGCACTGACTTTGGCTTGGCTTTGGCTTAGTAACGACTATTTATCCAGGCCTTCCTATAGATCTGAGACTGGTTAAAGTCCATTAAAAAAGCCATTATATTTATTTGATAGGTACTGAAGAAGCAATCCTCAACGTAATCAATTACAGATTACTAAAGCATAAGGAAAATCTGTGTAGTGTCTAAAGTCAGAAGTTTAGATTTCTTCTCGAAGACTGATGAAATGTATAAAAATAATGATCTTGACTTTTTGAGGAATAAAAGATTAAGTGAATTATAACAAGTTATGCAACTTTATGTGACATATTCTCAAATAAAACTTCCACTTATTTGTAACATCAAACTAGTCAGCATTCAATACCCTTTTTTTACGTGGTAAAAATAATCCAACGAGTCCTCCCACCCCAGGCAGGGCGGAAGGGACTCTCAGACTTGTACTGACTAAAATCCACGGCGTCCTTTAATAGCACTATATGTTCCGGGGTCACAGTAATGAAATAAGTCCCGCGACCATGGCAGCTTTGGCTTTCTAGAGGGGGCCCCGTCATCATGCTGACGCTCTTTGAGGCGCGCGTGGAACACAACGCGCCGTCGACCTGCAGGCGTAGCATGGCCCCGTAGAAAGGGGTTTTGTCGACGGAAGAAAAGACAAAATGACAGAACGTAGAAATATATTTTGCTTTTTATGCATGGTAATGTAAAAAATATAGAAAATAAACGTTCTTTTCTTCAATGGTGTACGAATGGTGTCACATTTGTGCAAAAAAAACAGTCGATTTATATAGAAATAACGATGAAATAACTTTGTCTTTTCTTGATAGAATAGAGATAGAATCGCCATGCTACGCGTGCTGAGCATTCAATACCCTAGTCTAGATTCTATACCCTCTATAAGGACCATAGTTTACGGTAAAACCTTCCAAATAAGTTCAAGTCCCGTTTGTTTGATATTTTCTATGTATTATTATATAATATTAAGACGTGCTGTCACGTGCTATCTAGCTGCCTTTATATGGAGCGGTGGTAAACGGGCCACCCGCATTCAATGGGACAATGAACGGTATGGGAAGGATATTGCCATGAGTTATAGATTATGTTATGAAGGTTTATACTTTATTGTAGCATATGCTTACTTTGCTGTACCCACCATTGTCTGGGTCACGGAATGACGGAACTGTCTTATAAGATAACTGTGATCTTGGAACGTAAAGGGCTATTGTTGGATGGATTTTAGCCAGTAGAATCTGACAGGCCCTCCTGTCCTGCCCTGGGTGGGAGGTCTCAATTGATGATCTTAACAGGTAAAAAAACCATTGTTTTGTAATAGGAAAAGTAATTTTATACAAGATTATATCAGCATGTCAAAACCCCCTTATCTTCATAATAATTGTAATTGTATGAAGGTTGTTTTATAATTATCATTTTACCCTTAGACGAAGAACCCTTAGAAGAGAATAAGACTGCCACAACTCACACACTCAGATGCCTAATCTTCTATTAATATAATATATTAATTTATTCGAAAGATAGTTTTCGATAGTTTTAATTATATATTATATACCTATGTCCTGAAAAAAAAAATACACTATCAAATTGAAATATTTCGACAATATTCTACAACTATCACATAACGTCATCTCTAGTCCCAAGCTAAGCAGAGCTTGTGTTATGGGTACTAGACAACTGATAAACATACTTATATATTTCTAAATACATACATATTATAGATAAATTACACCCAGATACAGAACAAATGATCATGCTCTTCCCACAAACATTTGTCCTGGGTGGGAATCGAACCCACGACCCCAGGCATAGAAGTCAGGATCACTAACCACTAGACCAACAGGCCAGTCAAATTATATTCCCTCGATCGTAGCTGAATTTTTCATTCCTCAAAAATTATCTTTACCATACGAGTCGCATGCTTTTAAAAATAATTAATATCATTTTATATGTTTTACGAGTTTAAAAGAAAGAACTTCACCTTAAACAATCACAGTAGTTGGTATTTGTCATAAGTAGATAAGATTACTACAGTTTTACAATCGCCCCGTGGCCTCCTTCGGCCCGTGGGTGTCAGACTTATGTCAAAACTTTGCACACACTATTGTGAAAACACTTTCATTTTTAATCTTATCTATATTTTTTCGCATTTTCTCATACTGTGGCCTTTGACATGCTGATATATTGTGTTCAGTGGCGTGGGCGTGGTGAGAGAGTGTGTGATTTAGTAATAGATCTTTGTATTAAGCAATTTAGAACAAAGCAATTTAAATTCTTCACGTTTTCTTCTTCCTTTCTCCCCTGCCATACGTCATGGTGTCATGGCATCATTTACTCCTTTTTCTTTCATTTCATTCCTTCTCTCTATCCAATCTCCTCTTCCACTCCTCTTCTACATAAAACATCCTGTTCAAAGCTATTAGAATTCAGGAACTGTGTTATCAAGTTACCGTGGACTCGAAACATAAAGGGCTAAGAAGACACCGCTTTAGTCAATACATGTCTGATTGTCCCTCCCCTCCTGCCGTGGGTGGAGTCTTCACACCCAGGGCAATGGGGAATCATTTGATGATTTTACCAAGCAACAAAAGCCTGCCAGAATTATATTATTTTTCTCAAATACTAGATTGCGTGGTACAGTTCCCACATTGCATTGGTAGGCATTGCAACTTGCAAGTAATCAAATAAACATAGTAGATCCTTTAATAATAAAGACCTTTACAAAAACAAATCAGATGCAGAAACTTAATTCACAGATCAGCCATAGGTCATCAAAGATGTTCTACATAATCAAATAATTTTTAACCCATCGCTCGTCCTTGGTAAAACAAATGCCAGAAACTTAGGATTCCTCTCAAAAGGTCTAATATCTATTCTATATCTACTATACATTTATATAAATATATCGCTGTCTGTACATGGAAGTTCAAAAATATTAGGGTAGCTTTAGCAGGAGAACTTAAAACAATGATAGATAGTTTTTGTCTGTGCCTTTGAGCGCGCTGATCTTAGAAAGAGCTTAAGCAATCTAGGTATAGTTTTCACTAATTAATTGTGGACAAAATTCACTTAAAATTTAATGTATGTATCTGTTTTAGGGTTTGTTTTATTTTAATCAAGAATCACGCCAAACGTATTTATTAGATTACAAAATACAGTTTACAAAATTAGAGAGCAAGCGCAAGAGCTTAAAGAGATTAGGATCCTGTAACGAAATTAATCAAAAAATAATAGCGGAGGACTAGGAAAAATACTTAATTTCCACTCTGTAAGGTATAAAATCACAAAGTAAAAACCAAAATCTTTACGAACAAAGCCGGGGAATAAGTGCTAGTTTAGTTCATTTATCAACTTCAATGAGAACGGATCTGAATTGACATTCTCTTGATCAAATGAATCTAAATCTGATTACTGAGAACATTATGATAGGTTACAACGTTTACCTAGGAAATGTCAGAGGTTTTGAGATATTAACCTGGGTGACCTGAGTAAAACGTTTTATTATTGTGTTGAAAGATTTGATTTATGAAATACCTAATTGAGTTTGATTTGTGGGATAAATATTAAGGTAGTGTTTAAAGGAAGAGGTTGTTGACGGGGCCCCGTCTTAGAGGGCCAAAGCCTGCCAGGGTAGCGGGACTTGTTCCATCACCGTGACCTCGGAACATAAAGGTCTATTGAAGGACACCATGGATTTTAGTCAGTACAAGTCTGAAAGTAAGGAGTGGGAGGACTCATTTGATGATTTTACCACGTAAAAAAAAGGAAAAAAGGAGAGGTTGTGCACTCCTCCGAAACGGTTCAACGGATTTTTTTTGTATTTTTAAGAGAAGAACAGAAATGTGATGGTTGTATATCTTGTATACTTGTTCTGTTCCTTATCTACGACCAAAACAAACAAACGTTTTTGAAAAATTTAGGTTTAGTTTTTTTCTGCAAAAACTTTCAACGTGATTGCATTGCATTTGCATTTCATTGCATTCGATTTTTGCCATATTTTTTTTTAGATTATATGGGTTTGCTCTTGACCTTAGTCTAGGTCAGCAATGACTAAGACAAGGTCAGGTCAGGAGCGGGCTTACCCAGAAGAAGCCTGTTCACTCTAACTTTGAAGAGATTATGGTTGTATGCGTTCGGAAATACAGACGCAGGCAGAGAGTTCCACTCCTTCGCTGTCCGCTATTTACGATCTCTAAAACGCTTTACCTATTGTCTTGATTGATCCAATTTACTAGTCATGTACTTCTCAATCTAACACAAAACAGGCAATGTTGTTACAATTACTTCACTTAATAGTCTTTTACGAATTTCCTTAACTTCTGAATAATTAGATCAATTTCTTACGACATTTCTGAACGAGTTACTCGTTACATAAAACGTTTTTGAAGTATTTGTCTTTCCTTATGGCATTTCTACTTGTCTTCTTAATCTAATAATCGATTTTAATTTAATTAAAATGTTTGGGTAACAAATTGGTACACGCCTCCATACAAATTGCCTACCTTTGAGTCACTTTTACTGTTGCGATTAGGAGTTACTGCCTTGTACTTTTTTATGATTAAGACAAAGTTTGGCGCGTGCTTCGTTATTCATCATCATCATCATTGTCCTACTTGTCACTCCTGGGATAACATTCTCTGTGAGTGCGATATAGTGAATTACTGTCACTGTGTTGTTTCATATAATTTCATTTTTCTTTTCTTTCTGTTCTATAACTTGCCGATTCCTTTATGATGTATACTTATAGATAGATTTTTCGACTTGGTAATCTTGAATTTGACAGTCGATTCGGCGACACGTCACGACACGACACGACATTTCAACGTAGGCATATGCAGTATTTCAGGTTGATCGTTTTTAGACGTGAAATGGTAATACACAACTTTACTTCATTATAATGTTAGTAAGGATAAGGATTTCCTATGCATTAAAGAAATATGATAATCCGACTTTTTACGGTAGTGTACCTTTTTTTGTTGCCTGCTTACATTCAAGCAAGGGGGAGGAAAGTAGGAGGCATATATTAGCGCTCTATATCGCTTATTCACACTTTAAGGTACCAATATCGATTACTCCTGAATTACAATAATCTAGTACTCTAAATGCTAAATACAATTACGGTTTTAGTAAATCAATACAGTACTCCGCCTTTTTAATGTATTTCTAACTAGATGCCCTGAATATATTACATAAGGAGTCAAACAGTAGTTCATAGAACTTAATTATTACTCATGTTTTTAAACGGAAGCTTAGCGGATTTGCGAATTAGGTTTAGCTTTTATTAATTCTTATTTTCGATGTGGGTTATAGATTATGTCAGTTAGATGATTGGAAATCTGATTGTGATTTGATTGTTATATCGGATGTGATTGGATTGATAATGCTTTTGATAAAAGTAAAAATTGAAAAAAAAATGAATTCAAAGTGTAACAAATATTTGTATGATTTGCAAATATTTGTTCCGGGTCTGGGTGTTTATGCATGTGAGTTTAAAAAAATGTTTATGTTTGTAAACGCACTCACTATACCTGCAGGAAAAATTTCTAGTGTGGGGCCATTATTATTATTAATATTACTAGACTGTACTGTCTCACTGTTGAAGACAGGCCTTCCCATTCCCTCTGAGCGTAACTGGGACAATATTTCACAAAAAAATACGAAATTATGTTTTTAATTGAAAAAATGGTCATTTAATCATCAATCATTAGAACTTTAAAAACGGAGTATTTACTATGTTCCCAGTTTGCCATATTGACACTGCTACATGTACACTACATGTACATTTTTTTTTTTTTTATCGTGGTAAAATCATCAAATGAGACCTCCAACCCCGGGCAGGGCGGGAGGTACTGTCAGACTTGTACTGACTAAAATCCACGGTGTCCTTCAGTAGCCCTTTATGTTCCGGGGTCACGGTAATAGAAATAAGTCCCGCGACCCCGGCAGGCTTTGGCCCTCTGAGAGGGGGCCCCGTCATTTTGCTGACAGCTCTTTGAGGCGCGCGTGGAACACGACGCGCCGTCGACCCGGGCATGGTCCATGGTCGGACAGCGAGTTGCCCTTTGTGGCCTATTACAGGAGCTAGTGGGAGTTTTGAAGAGAATAACGGTCGACCCTCTCCGTTTTTTTTACGAATTTATATGCGAATATTGATGCTGCTTCTGAAATATACTACTTTTATACTCTACTGATTGCTTCTTCAATAAATAATGATCTGAACAGAACTCGCAAGTGTCTCCCCCATTTCTTACAAAGTTAACAAACTTTTTACTTCTCTTACAGACGGTAGTAAACAAATTTCAAACAATCATAAATATTATATCATTTTGGATCACAACAAAATCAATTTTCGTCTTTATGTTGCCCTGCTTTTGCAATCCAATTTCAAAAAAGAGTTACCCGCACATTTTAGATGGCTACGTGGTAGCGCCTGCTTTGCGTCCGTTTGTCACTGCAGGGATCCAGCAGTAGAAGAAAGCAAGAACTGAAGTATCAGCCTTTGTGTTCCTGGTAAAAGAGGATTTCATTGCTGGACAAAGCCCTCCCTCATTATCTTTCCAACCTTCATTATATCTCGTCGTTTTCTGTCAGTGTCTAAGAAATCAGTCCAATTCTTCACGGCAGCATTGCTTATTGCGTTAATCGACGGCGTCGGCGTCGGCGCGTTGTGTGCCACTCGCGCTTGAAAGAGTTGTCAGCAATTATGACGGGGTCCCCCTTAGAGGGCCAAAGCCTGCCGGGGTAGCGGGAATATCGGGTAACCGTAGCTGCGGAACGTAAGTAAAGAGCTATTTTAGGACACCGTGGATTTTAATCAATACAAGTCTGACCGTTCCTTCCATCCTGCCCTGAGTGGGTAGACTCATTCAATGATTAAAAAAAAGCTTAAGTCTTCTATGTAATAAAATAAAATGGTAAAAGAATATACAATGGCAGAGTAGATTACTTGGTCCTCTATGCAGATCGCCGCCTTAGGAATTTATTCAATTACTTTGTAATCTTTACCAGTAATTATTCGCTTTAATTTCAGCCAACTCATTGTATTGACGGATTACAACCGAATTAAAACAGGCATGTGCTATTTTAATTAGCGCCGGAAATCCGTGACCCGACATTTACAATACATACCGAAAAACATTTAATCTAACATTACATATATTGAACGTACAGTCAAGACCACTAATATGTTTGCACGTGGAAACTGTTGTGTGTTATTTTTTCTTGTTAAGTAAATTGTAATTTTGGTAGACCTACGATCTCCGTTTGGGACCTAAATGGGAGTTAATTGTAAACAAGAAAGAGATAACGAAGATACAATTATGTCCAGCAGTAAACTGCTGTAAGCGCTGCATTTGTCTGATACGACTCCTGTTCAGAACAAATATTTGTATGGCCTTCTGAAACCTTATCTGACCTAGCTGTTTAAATGTGATCTAACGCACCCATGGTACTCATAGATCGGGGCAAAAAAATGGTTATAATTCTATGGTTTCTCATACTATTTTTGTCTTAGATAGTTGAAGCAATAAGGAATATGAAATAATAAAACTTATCATAATGTTTTGGGAACATTGAATCGCAAGGCTTTTATAATTTTGGAGCTACTACTTCCCGAATTCGTTTTAGATAGATAAATAATTACATGATAGAGATAAACTATATTGATGTTTGTAGTGCTTAACTGTCTACATATTGGTGGTCTTGAGTGTACACTATGACATAACGGAGATTATCGAGCTCCGCAATATAATTAACTTTGTGTACTACAATGATGTATTTAATTAGTGGCAGTTTATTTAAAGATTTTGTTTGTTATATAATGTGGGTCACTGGTGGTTTTTTTTTATTTAAAAGTCTGTTTTTAAGTGTAGACATTGCCTACGGAGAAATTAAGAGGATTGGTGATAGGAGAATTAGGTTCAAACCTAGGATGTGACTTGATATACTTAATAGATAAATAATCGTTATTTACTGTTTTTTCTTGGAACAAACCCACCCACAAATAGTGTGGTGGGTTTGTCCCAAACTGCTGCACCTCCTAAAAACCAGAATCAACAGTGGCATCCACCAGAAGAGCGCCCCGCTCCGGAGAATGAATTTACCAGTCTTGCAACCTGCAACGAAATTAATTCAGAAACGAATAGTGGAAGGTATATAGGAAAAACAATAAAAGATTATTTAGCAATCCAACGCAGCAACTTATGGCCCAGAAAGATATGGCGAGTACGTATACCACGAAAACTAGTTTGATTCTCCTCTGGAAAAAGAGCTCATTTAAGAAATTGGGGACGGCTTTTGCGCAGCATTGGATCAACACAGGGTAGTAAAAGGAAAAAAAAAGCAAGTTATACCAAGATTCAAATTTCGATAAAATCTGTTTTATCTTTACGAAAAAAGAACATAGGTACCTTGTGTTTTTTCTTTTATTGACAACTCTTCTAAAATTTTCATGTTTCCTTCAAGATGATGCAAAGTTCCTTGAGGAAGGAATCTATGAAGGTGACTAAATTTTGATGTAATCTGTCTACATAACATAATTTGAAAATCAACAGGAATAGCCAATTCCGTGTCGACACCTGACACACTTTACTAACAGAATAAACCTTCCTCATAACGATATCAATACGATTGCTAGACTATATCTTTCTTATGGCAGGGATAGCAAACACTGGTAGGTAGTAAGCGAGAAACGATTCCAGGGGTTCAGTCTTTTTTATACTACTTGGTATTTATCCTCCTATTGGTCCTTATGCCCCTAGTGGAGCGAAAGGACACTGTCAGTCAGACTAGTACTTAGCAAAATTCACGGTGATCCTTCAATAGCCCTTTACGTTCCAAAGCGTCGGTACTATGTTTGGAGAGCCTATCGGCTTACTAGTAATATGCAGCAGATATTTTGGTTAATTCAGTGCGAAAAATATGTTAGGTATTTTTAGGACCTTAATTCAGAATTATATTGCTTCCTATTATGTTTGAAAAATCGTCTTCTCGCATTTTCAATCAAACTTATAAAACTTCAAAAAAACAGGCACGGTACTTACTTATTGATATATTTGTTTATGTTAATGTTTCCCAGATAAACTCTAACACACATCCAAGTCAAAGTCCCAAAAATAACCTCAGCTACAAAAAGGTGCACTATCCCTGTTCAAAAGCTATCTAAACAGAACACATTGCTTGTAAATACGATATTAAATCGTGAGCTAGCTTCGCCCCGCGGCGTCGCTTACATAAAACAATACTGTTTGAATTTACGACGGGTATTGTGTCATGAGAGATGGCAAATTGTTATGGTTATATATTAGAATTTGATTGGCTTTATTTGTTTGTTAAATTAGGTGCAATTAGCTTGTTTAGTTCGGAGTTATTCGAACGGCGATTTTTTTTTGGCAAACTTTTATTGTGGCAGTCACGGATGGTTTTCAAACGGTTCAATCTAATATGTTTGAGCTGCGGGTCTAACAGCCACTTAGCAACATTCGTAGTGATTCATTTCGTGAATTTCCAGCAAGGTCATTAGCAATATTTCTATTAATTATTTTCAGCTTTCCTTCTAGGTGAACTCGCTCTATCTTGACTATAGCATCACAAAGAGGAAAGATTTGTATTTTTGTATGTTTGTAATGATGAACCGATTTCAAAAATGTTTACACGAACTGCATCGATACTGAGTGACATTATGCTATAAAAGGGGAAAGATGAATAGGTGAAGCCGCTGGTAAAAGATAGGCTTAATTAAAAAAAAAAACTTTTAATCAATTTTGAATAATTTAGAGATGGCCTAATTCTTATAGTCAGGTACGAAACACCGGCCCCATCTAGTCTAAAAATAGTGTCTTTTGACGTGTAAAAGAGTTTGTAAAAACCAAATTGCTGAATACATATCATTTACCTTTTACATTGTACTTATAGATCCGGGAAATCTAAATAATCAAAACTTTATGGCCTTGAAAATTTAAAAGGGCAAGTGGTCCACGGCCATTAAAAACTTGATTTTGGTTAATTCACATTATCTTCGGTTTTCACCTTCCATATCGATTGGTTATAGTCAATATTTCAATAACTTTAATTATAAAAAGGGCCGCTGTTGAAAATGGTTGTACTTAGACTAACAATGCGCATCATTGGAATTTGTGTCGGATTATTAACAGTACAGTACTCCCAAAAATAGAGTGTCTGGCGAGAGTTTTTGGTAAATGAATCCTCCGAATCTGGAAGGAACGGAAGAGACTGTCCATTTTGACTAACTCAAAACCACCTATTTCTGTTAGAAGCCCTTCCGCGCGTAGGACAGGACGTGCTGTTGACTAGGACCTAGATCTTGACCGGAGTGTGAACTGAGCTACCTATTAGTCGCTATCTTTATCCACTTACTTAATCCTAACGATAAACACGACGAGAAATATCCCTTGAAATTAAATTATATTTATTTTTGCAAGTATGAACACTTTTAAACGTCGTCTACTTACAAACTAGATGAAACCGGTGTTTCGTGAAGAAACAACAGAAACAAACTCACTGTCACTGCCTCTTTTAAAGTCCTGATATTATATTGGTCATGTCATACGAGAACCATGTAGGTTGGTGTCTGACATGGTCTTTTGAAGAAAGGACCACATAGTTTGGAGTGAACCTGTCCAGTCAGTGCAATCATTTTTGTCAGTTACCGTGTATCTCGACTCGACTAGGTAAGAATGAATGTCAAAGAGAGATCGATCAATAGATGAGGCCGTATAATTGTCTGCGAAACTGAAAGTGAAGTCAAGCCTAGTGTACACTAAACTACATGTTTTATTAGCCCGAGGACACACCGGCCAGCCTGTAGTATCACAACGACACTTAATAACACAGTGAGCACTCTACTTAAGAATTAGTTCTTATGGCTGTAATGATATGGTGGACATGATGGTGGACATTTATTTCCTTGGCAAAGTAAACTTCCTTGTTGATCTGATAAATGTCAGAAGAGGAATTCACACAACTGTAATATAAGAAAATCTTGAAAGACAAAATAAGTTTCTGCGTCGCAATGAGAAAAAAAAAATAGAGAAAGAACGCAAGTGCTATTCTTACCAAATACAAATGCAAAAGTTTGGATAGATAGATGGATGTTTTGAATCAATCACGCCTGGTCTGGATATTTGGCATAAAGATAGAATTAATTATTTTACTCTGGAATAAAAAATGCTTCTTTTATTACGGTATTAGGCACTCTACCGTGGGATAATTTTAAAAAAATATACTGGCGAAGCCGATTGCAAACGATAGAATTTCGTATTTTTACCCAGCATCCTTTACGGACACAAATCTATCCAAGTTCGACTAAGCTGTTCATTTGCACACCAAAATACTTCTACATTATCACGTTAAAAATACCAAGATCTTACTTTTCGGATGTTAAGTGAGTAAGGTATAATTATAAGGTAGATTTTTAGTCAATAAGCGCCCGTTTCGCTTCACCCAGGATGAGAGAAATCATTTGATAATTTTAAGATAGAGCAGTAATAATAACTCTATCAAATCCAAATGTTACATAAGAAAAATCACCATATACTTCACATGTAATAAGTACAAACAGTACCCAATTATCGCCAGGAAATGTTCCAACTTCTATTCCTAAACTTTTTATTGATATAATAATAACAAATTAGATAGTACACGACGTACTAAAAAATCAATTCAATACGTCTGACAGACCCAACTTCCTTCCTATGACAATAAATCTTACTCAACGAGGGTCTATCATATCGTAGGAGCAAGTGATTGATATAAAAAAAAAAACACTTTTACTTTGTTTTTCTTGTCCATATGTGGGTAGTTGTGAAGTACTTGGTACTTTCGCTGAGAATCAATAAACAATCGTCATCTGTCTTCGTTATAAGAAACCAATTCGCGTTGTGCTGTCGACAACCTTGATGCAAAGATTAAGGAATTGAAGTAGAAGGGACGTGAATTAAAAAAAAAATCAAGCTATAGATTCAATGATATACGAAAAATTAAAACTACTTGGATTAACTTTTTCAGATAACATGTCTAAAAACTTCATTAACAAATCAGCAAACAGACCATAGAGCTTAATATTCGAAAAGATAGAAAGGTACATAATTATAATAGATGCAGGCGTTTGCGATGTGCTCACTGGAACTCTCATCTATAAAACTTATTTAGTTTCCATGGTGACGAATTTTCCCCTATTTATTTCATCATTATCATCTCAGCCATAGGACGTCCATTGCTGAACATAGGCCTCCCCTTTAGATATCCACATATACCGGTTGGAAGCGACCTGCATCCAGTGTCTTCCGGCGACCTTTATAAGTTCGTCTGTCCACCTATTTATTTAACTAGAATAAATTTTCAGATTTCCTGCCTTCCTTATATATACATAGTCCTCGTTATAAAAATTCTTTTAAATCATGCTTTAACTTAACCATGTAAGCTGTACCAGATCAACAAAAATAATGAGGACTGCTTTTAAGTAGGTCACATAATAAATGGACAGTCCCATCTCTATACAATTCTCCAATCTATGCCAATAACTTTTTCTGACCGCTATTACATAGAGGAACATAATTCGATAATGGCCCAGTAATTGGTAGAAACTGTACAGCCGCTGCCGGCAGCTTCGGAGTGGACGTCTCTGTTAGTGGAATGTGATGGAACATGACCTCGTATTGTATGGGACAAGTGGATTCGACAGAACAGGGAAGTATCCTGTAATCGATATTTGACAGGGAGGTAATAGCACCAAAATGGAGATAGTATCTTTGGGCTTAATTTAAACAACTGCTGTTTAATGTGTCTTTACGTTTATTAACTATTGTAATTAATTACATTAAATTATAAATAATTGTCAAAAATATTTGTGTGTAATTGTCAAAAATATTAATTTGTTGTTAAAAATGTTGGTTTGTGGTCAAAAATATTATTTTGTTGTGAAAAATATTAGTTTATTATCAAAAGTAGTTTTGCATGTAGCTTTTGAAGGGTTGATTCTTTTATAAAGCTTTTCCGGAGCTTAAAAAACCTATATTATACTACTACTACTGTATTATGATACTACTGAAAAAATGTCATATTGACTGGGCTCTCTTTTCGAAATATCTCCACGCATTTTTTATTTTCTTAACTTTGAAGTTACAATGATAATATTATATATATGTAGTATGTTTGTGACACAATTTCCTCAGAACTACTGAAAGCAAAGATTCTAGTATTATACTAAGGTTCATCAAATCGATTTTATTATTAGTAATAAATCACTAGACATCTCAAACTAACTTATCTACCTTTAAACTTTCTTCTAAGCCTATCTATCTACCAATTGCGACGCTCCTAACCAGGTTGTGTCAGCAAGTCAACAGTAGTTACAGTTTTCACTTACTATACTTACTGCCCAATTATCTATCTATACATACTGAGCATCCGATCAATCTATCATTATAATGTATGCTTCCATCAATGAATCAATTTACTGTGTCGAATGTAAGCGCGTACGCATGTGATTCACTTTTACTTTTTAACGATTTTTAACTATTTCTGAACGCAAATTGCGTTGTTATTCACCAGAATTGGTGAAAATTTATTTTGTTTTAATTGAATCGATGTTTTTATGGGTTTTGAAGAAGATCTTTACTGATTTGATTATGAAACTGACTTTCGTAACTTAGATATTATAGTTCAATCGGAAGTCTAAATTCCCGGGTAATTGACGTTAACCTTAGGTTATTAAAATGTCAAGATTCTGTGTTCAAAATAAAATGTATCGTTTTCGTGAAATTACTTTTTAATGTGTGAGAGAGCGCTACGCATACATTTAAATGTTTTCCTTGGAGATGTTCATTGGGCAGCTCGTGGCTAAATAATAACAGCCGCTTATATGTGTAGCTAGTTTCCTCCGTGCCTCGGAAAGCACGTTAAGTTTTTGTTCGTTGATGGTTCCGGCTGTCATTTGTAGATCTTTGACAGTCGTTACTGTATGTCAGCAGCTCTAAAGTCTGACAACCAGTCTTACCATGGGTATCTATTACCCAGTTACTGGGTTATGGAGGTCCGACAGGCAGTCGCTCCGTCCGCCAGGTATCTGGTTTAACTGGAAGCTGACCCTAACATAGTTGGGAAAAGGCTAAGGAGATGATGATGCTTGGAGATGTTCATTTGTTTTACGTAAGGAACGAACAAAGGGGATATTTTTTCTTCTTTTTCTGGCTTCAATTTCTAGTGGCCTACTAGGAATCTTGACATTCTACAATCTAAGACGCTAACTTTAGGTACCTATGTTATGAAATACTATGTTAGATAAGGATGTCAGTAACCTTTACTCGTGAACTACCAATCAACAATAATTTTAATTACATCTTGTTCAAATACAGACCAGTCGATCTATCAGCTCCTGAATTCAATTTCCGATGTTGCATTTCATTACAATGATAGATTAGTTATTATATCATAATTCATAAGGGGCTTCGCGCATTACGCGACCATGACTAGTACACACGACTACACATCAAGCTATACAAAACCAGTTTGTCTTGGACTCGCTGCCTACGATTTTTACACACAATGAACGGTCAGCTAATACCGGTTTTGCATAGCTTGATGTGTACTTGTCGCTTAGCTGGCTGATATTTTGGTCAAAGAAGCTTCGACCTATCCACGCGACAAGTCGCCAAATCGTGTCTCATGGTTGGCCAGCTGTGCGACACATTGTGGCAATCAAAAAATCAAATCCGAAGTTCAGTTGTGGGGCCAAACTTTTTTCTTGGTCGCTTCTGCTTTTGCGGCCAAAATAACAGCCAACCAAGCGACAAGTTATAGTAGTTGCCGTGTAGTGCGCGAAGCCCTAAAGCCCGCTGTACACATTCGGCCAACGCAATGGGCCAGCGTATACAGACTTACTTGGCGGTATGTTGGTTGGCGGGAATACTGGCCGGCCAACCGAAAGTTGTCGGTTTTTCGTGCACCAATCAAAGGATCTTGGCGTGCTTCGCATACAGTGTTCACACGTTGGCCCAATGTGTAAACAGCGACATTTGGAATTAATTATTTTGGCCCAACATGTTGGCCCAATGCCTTGGCCTAATGTGTAGTACAGCGGGCGTAGAGGACCAAATATCGGCCGCCATCTTAAATTATCTGTCATGATACTGTCAGTGATAGATACAATGAAGGATGTAGTAGATTGGCAATCAAAAAAGTGTCGTGACTTATACCACACCTGTATCCGTTACTATTTGATGGTCAGCTTTCAATAGTCGACACCTTTGATATGTGAAAGCTTGTTCAGGTAATGGGAAAACACGCCCAAATGATGTACTAACACCCACGTTGGCTAAATCTTGAATAGCAGAAATTATAGTTTAATAATGTTAGTTTAATTTCATAATTGGTGTTTTATGGTGGATGATTTTGACGTTTTCTAACAAGGATATTATTGCATAGAACAATTTCAAGCTTATTAATAAGCATAAACTTAGAACAGTTTTAGCTTTAGAGTCCTTGGGCAGGATCTGAAAATGGCTTCTCTTATCCACGGCATCTGACTTTTAAGTCCAGGGTCGGACTGGTTGTTATAGTCGAGGAGGTTTTTGCTAGACAGGGCTTTTGCCAGGCATAGGCGGCCCCCCTACAAGTTAGGTGCCAAGTATAACATCACGGGGCCCTACGACTTAAATTTCAACTAAATCAGATAATTCGTTCGAGGAACGATATAGCAAAACTATAAGCATTTCGTCGATGTGCTCGTTGTAGAATCCAGCGTTGCAAATTATTATTAGAAAAATAGTATATGAAAACAACAATTTGTCACAGTCGTATATTTTCGTCATGCGTAACTTTTAGCAAGAGCTTGACTGTCGAGTGCGAATTGCCATCTTAAGTACCTACGTGTAAGGGCACAGGTAGAGAGTGGCTCTTAAACACTTCTGACAGAACCACAACGACTCTGACATAACGTGCAATGTTTGTTAGTTGCGGTATACCTGTAACTGTTTAATTTTCTTGAGTTTTTTGTGACTGAATGTGACAATATTGTTGCTACAGTGTTATGAGGCTGAGGTTTTTGATGGTTTTCTGTTGAATCTGGTTTGTAAAGAAAAGTGTAAGCTACAAGCTACTACATATAAAATTATAACAAGCAAAGGGATATATTATTTACGTGTAGGTTTATCTACATCTTCTTTATATTACCCTGAAGGTGTCATAAGCACTTTAAGCAACTCAGTGAATTACAGTCAACTGCTTAACTTACCTCTCCCAAGATCTTTAGAACACTCTAATCTTCTGCTTTTTACAGTGGGTCTCATCTCAGGCACTTCAAGAAGCATAAACTATTATGTTCCGACAGCTGGGACGCAGTGCTTTTTTACGGAAGATTGAATGGTTAATTACAATTTACCAATCGTAAATCGGAGCCATCACCATTGCTCACCGATTCTTAATCTGTTTCAGCCGTCCCAGCGGTTTCATCCGTTGCTTGACACCTATTAGTCGTAGCTGGATGTAATACAGCCCTCCTCGATAAATGGACTATCCGACACTACAATATTTTTTTAATTCGAAGCAGTAGTTCCTGAGATTAGCCGATCTCCTCAGCTTTTATAAGTAGAGGTATATCAAATTGATATCTAATGAATGAATTTCTTATTTAAACACCTACTTATCGTCTCTTAAACTAGTTATTCAATGTGCTAATCAGATGACAACATCATGCGAACTCTCCGTTATAATTTGTGACATGATTGATATACAATAGTTATGAACCTTCTCATTATAATATTTAGAGCGGAATTCTGGCTGCTCGTCTATGAAACTTAAGAACACTTTACACTCAACTTATAAGCCTTATACGCTTTGTACGAAGTCGATGTGGACACTATCAAAACGATCGAACGAGTGGCCACCCAGGACGGGACGAGAGGGACTGTCAGTCTTGTACTGACAGTCCGTCTCGTTCCGTCCTGTACTACCATCCTGTACTAAAATCCACAGTGTTCCTTCAATAGCCGTTTACGTTCCAGGTTCACGGTTACCTGTTGAGACAGTCCCGCGACCCCGGTGATGACTGCAATCTTTTTAAGGTTTACTTTTTAGATTTTAGATGTTCGTGGCCATAGATTTTATGTGGTTACTAGATGGCGCTGTCATCGCGCACACGGCCCGTACACAATGTTCAATGTGACATCTTTTATTATGTGACTATAAAGTTGGTCAATAGCAGATTCAGTCAATAAAATTATTTCTCAATTCGATTGCAGAGGATCAGATGTCGGTTCATGTACTACTCATATTCTAGAAATTAAGCAATTTGATTTGTAATTCTGAATGGTCATCTTATTTAATGCATCAGGCATTTCTCCAAACATTTTGTAAAAAAAAAAAAACAAAAAAAAGGGATTCTTGCACCTAGTTTTAGACCTATTAATTATCTCTACATAATGTTTTCTTTTAGAAAAATCATGTTTAATTATCTTGCATTTGACTACCATATTTTTAAATTGACATCTAATGGGTTTTTGTATCAATATTTCTACTACAAAAAATATATTTATCAGGTATGTTTGTGTTTCCTACCTATCATATTTTCGAAAACACTGAGGTGCTAGTACGAATTCTGCTTTATTCTGGCGTACCTACGATGTTATTGGGAAAAGCGCCTATCAGCATTCGAGCGAGTAACTAATTTTATCCATCTTAATTTCAAAGTTCCCGTATACTTTACTAGATGTTGCCAGCGACTTCACCCGCTACAACTCCAAAATTATCCCACGGGAACATAAAATCGGAACAAAAACTATCTTATGTGTTAATCCAGGCTATAAACTATCTGTGTACCAAATTTCAGCCAAATCCGTTCGGTAGTTTTTGCGTGAAAGAGTAACAAACATCCATCCACACATACAAACTTTCACGTTTATAATATTAGTAGGTCTCCACAAAAACGGAAAAAGACGTGTCTTTTTAAAAGAATCTATATTTCACAAATATTTGCTTTTATCTTATCACTTATTTCAATTCAATTAACCCCTTATAAATGGTGCCTTTGAACTGTCAAAGAAAAAAAGAACATAGTATTGTTTTGCATTGTAGTTGACACAAATAAAAATAACAGACGTAAAAGTATCACAAACAATAAAAACATATCACAACTAAAACTAAACTATTCCAAGTTAAAAATAAAAAGTGAAAACAACACGAGACACAGTTTTTTTTTCTTTTAACACTTAACAATTAACAGTATGGGAACGCCATTGCATCAGCGCAGAGGAAATGTGAATGAAACTTAATACGAGGCGAGATATGATCTGCACGAGATAAAGGAGGTTATGTCACGATATTTGTTGGTAACACGATTAAGTAATTACGATTATCAATGTATTATTCTTTTACGTTTTGGGTTTAGAGGCAATGAAGCTTGAAATTTGAGCTGTGTCAGGTGATTAGACTTTACTTCTAGAACAATCTTAAGAAGTAAACAAATTAGCATCGCCAAAAACAAAAGAACATCGACAAAAACAAGAGCACATCGACAAAAACAAAAGAACATCATCAAAAACAAAAGAGCATCGTCAAAAACAAAAAAGCATCGTCAAAAACAAAAATAACATTGTCAAAAACGGGAATCGGATAAACCAAATATGTTTTTTCCATCAAACAATCTCATTGCAAAATTATATTGAGTGTCGTAAAATGATCATAACATTTTTCCTCCATGATAGCAAAAAATGATTAGGAATTATTTGATTCTTTTATGCACCCAGTAAAAACTTTGAAATAGCAGTTATATAGTGTGAACTAAAGTGTAATTTTAAAATGTCACTTACCGGATATTTTCCGTGATTATATATTTGTTTGAGTTCCCGATATTTCGACGCTGTTGCAAGCGCCATGATCGCGGGTTGACTGGAGAAGGCGGGTGGATGAAATTAAATGTTCGATGCAGACAAATCTGTGTACCCTCTTTCTTAAAACAATTTTTAAAGAGTAACACTTCCTTTTGAAACATAAAATAATAGTAAATAGTTTTATAAAAGTGGATATTTGAACAACTAAACGCGATGGCGTGTATTAGATGTCTTAGAAAGTACTGGGAAGTGCCTAATGCTATGGTTGGTATTTTTGACAGCCTAGGTCAGCCTGTAGGGTATGCTGTACTTATCTATGACAGGCTGATCCAGGCTGTCAAAAATACCAACTGTGCCACACTAACGCCAGCAACGCCAGCACACCAACTTACGCCACCTGTCAAATTGCTTTAATAGATTTTTATCTTTATCACAAATGCAGAAGATTTATATTCAACTAGATAACCGGGCAAACTTCGTACCGCCTCAGAAACAATAAAAAAAGCCTTTTAAACCTTCCCTGGACCTCCCAAAATAATTCAAAACCAAAATCAGCCAAATAGGACCAACAGTTCTTGAGTTTTAGCGAGACTAACGAACAGCAATTGATTTTTATATATACGAAGAAGAAGAAGAAGAAGATTGGAAAAAGTTAACAGATTAGTTCATATGTTGGCGTCTGGACTTCTACTGAAAGTTATCCCTGGGTATTTTTCCAGGGAAAACTTCCAATAAAAATGCATTATTTTATTTTCTTTAACTTGCAGTATTCTCAGCATTATAACGTCTTAAGTGATTTGTATAGAGTCACATACACTTGAATCATAATTGAAAACATGTACACAATTCCTATTATAAGAAGGTGTGCCACGAAAGATTTATTGTCGAACCCGATAGTTACAGGTTGCAGGAAGTATTAAATCTGGTATTTCATATAAACAATCTAACTTAATATAATAAATAATATAAAACTTATGTATTAAATAAATAATGAAACATGATACCTCATGCCAAGAGGTCTTGTCAAACGTGACCATAGTTGACCCATTGCGAAAAAAAACTCATCTATTTGCATATCTAAGGCAGGGTTCGTCAACCTGTGGTATGGTAAAATTAATTTTTTGGTCATGAATTTAGATGGACTGCTACCAGCCTCTTTAGTATCCTGATGTGATACCTATGGCTTATGTAGATGAAAATTGTAGCTATTTTTAACCGACTTCAAAAAGAAGGAGGTTATCAATTCGACTGTATGTTTTTTATTTTTGTGTGTTTGTTACGCGATTTCTCCGGCGATTGTGGACCGATTTTCAAAATTCTTTTTTCGTTCGAAAGGAGATGCTTTCGGAGTGGTCCCATATTCACCAAGTCAAGATCTGATGATTGGATCCTGGAGAAATCGAGGGTAACCCTCAAATTTTATAGATTATTTATAAATTATTAAATATTTAAACTAAAAAGAGTAAAATAAAAGCTTTTTCAAAAAAAAATGTAACCGCCTTCAAAACCAACCACTAAAAAAGGGTAGTCTTTCGGAAGACGGTGGCAAAAAAGACAATTAAAAAAAAAAACACCGACTTCCGAAAGAAAAGTTATTTTGTAGGTTATTTTACCCTTTTTTAGTGGTTGGTTTTGAAGGCGGTTACATTTTTTTTTGAAAAAGCTTTTATGATTATAATGAAGGTTATTAAAATAATTGTTTGGGAAATGGAACTTTATAACTTTATAAGGTAGTTCGTAATTTTGCCGACTGCAAATTCCATTAGGCGCTACTAACAAACAAAGTAATATTATAGCTAAGTTAATTAGTGGAAACATATTTTTCCTACTCCTCCACTATTCTTTTCTGATTAATTTCGTTGCAGGATCCAAGAAAGGTAAATTAATTCTCCGGGATACGTCGAGTTTCATTGTCTCGGCGCTTTTCTGTTGGTTGCCACTATTGATTCTGGCTCTCAGGAGTTGCAGTGGTTTGGGAATAGTATGGTCGGTTGGTTCAAAAAAAAAGTAATATTATGCATATCCTGCTTTGAGATCACTTTCAAACTAAAACCAAACGAATTTAATCACTATCACTAATCCCTACTAATCAACCCAAAGCATCGTTACACTATCTTAAAAATAAACCGCCAAAAGGTTCACCATCCCTGACGTGACAATAAGCTTCATAAGTCCGTAACAATCATTAGCCATTTTCTCATCAGTGAGTGAACGTGTCATAACAGTTCGTTCCCACGAATAAATCATTCGTTCATGAACGACGTGAACGATATAGTTATTAAAATGTACTTTTAGCTGAACAAATACAGTTTGAAGTGTATTGATGACAGTGGAACTGAGATTGGATGTGTCAAAGATCGTGAGGTTATATTCACAATGGATAAGTTTGGGACACACTGGGGCCGATAGTGATACTTTTCCTTATACACTAGCTTTTGTACGTCTCTAAAATTTAGTACGTAATTAAGGGCAACTCGCTGTCCGACCATGGACCATGCCCGGGTCGACGGCGCGTCGTGTTCCACGCGCGCCTACGACCCGGGCATGACGAGGCCCCCTCTCAGTGGGCTAAAGCCTGCCCGGGTCGCGGGACTCATACCATCACTGTGACCCCGGAACATAAAGGGCTATTGAAGGACACCGTGGATTTTAGTCAGTACAAGTCTGACAGTCCCTCTCGCCCTGCCCGGGATGGGAGGACTCACTTGATGATTCTACAACAATAAAAAAAAGTGAACGTAATTAAATGTTATTCTAGTATAAACTCTATCTCTGTACTTTTAACAATCATTCATCCATCTATCTCAGATTTTACAATTTATCATTCAAAGAAATTAGATTTAAGAATGTCCAGATTCCTAGTAGTTAAGCTACTGAATATTGAAGCCAAAACAAAAGGAAGACAAATAATACCCTTCGTTCGAGTGCTACGTAAAACAAGTGAACATCTCGAAGGAAAACATTTAAATGTGAGCCTCTCATAAAACGTTACGTTTTGTTTTAAACGCGGAATCTGGACATTATTTATATTTAGCAATCAAAATTAAATAATATCTGTCTAAATCCAAACACCTATCTAGAAAAATCATAATTATTCACAAAAGTAATCAAAAACCTATCTTTTTTACCGTTGCCTACACCATTGTGTTTCCACCATTAATATTAGTTCTCGAATCAACAAAAAAACACTCGCGAGCAAAAACATTAAATCACTCGTCCCGATTCCGTGCGATGTAGAGCACTTAATAACTATTTTAATGATAATAAGATTGGTACCATTTTAAAGGTCTAACTTTTAACTTTAAATTTATACCAAATTCATTCAAATCACGCCATTATTTAAAGAGCTATCTCGGATCAATTCCAAGTAAGTGATTCAATACTTTTGCTCGCCAATGTATTAGTACTCAGACCATAAACTAAACTATATTAATGAAAGAAACCAGGGCATCCAATTCTGTCCAATTTCACATGGCTACGAACCCGTTACATCGAGTGGGCATTGTCTATTTAAAATCGATGATAACAACTGCTTACATCGACGCTAGTTTTATTAATTTATGGCCAAAGGATATTGCAAACGGCTTGTAGTAAATTTAAATGTAATAAAAGACTTCATTTCACTTCATTTTCTAGTTTACTATGATTTAGTACTTCTGACCACCGATATAATATGATCTATTCCCGTTGAATCCCCTTAATCATTATTATGTATTCGACCCACAAGATAAATCGCATATGTCCAGCGTCAAATAGCTTTTCTGCTTTTCGTCCGCGGGTACAAGTGATTCAGTTCTTCAACGATCATGTGCGGCAAGTGTAGGACCCACGGTGTAAACATATTTAACAGAAAGTACTGTCCCTTAAACTGTTGGCACAGGGAACTTTACTTTCTTCACACCCTTAAAAAGGGCATGAAAAGACATTTAGCGAAAGGGATATTCAGCGAAAGGGACATTTAGCAAAAGTGATATATAGCGAAAGGGACATTTAGCGAAAGGGATATTTAGGGAAAGGGACATTTAGCAAAAGTGATATATAGCGAAAGGGACATTTAGCGAAAGGGATATTTAAGGAAAGGGACATTTAGCAAAAGTGATATATAGCGAAAGGGACATTTAGCGAAAGGGATATTTAGGGAAAGGGACATTTAGCGAAAGGGACATTTCCCCACCTCGTAGCCAATTTGAGAAGTGGTAATTTTACGACTGATTCCTTCAAACTAACCTATCCCAACACTCTCACATTGCATTGATCAATAAATTTACTCTCGGTACACAACAGCCTTATGTACTTGTCGTGTGTTATATCACATACATTGTGTCAGTCACAATCTCGTAATTAATCAGCGAGGTCCACAAATGGACCCGCATGCCGATGTCTGCAATCTTTACAATAGTTAAACAGTTCCGTGTTCGAATGTCTAAACACCAACTTTAAACTGTGTACCAAAACGGTATGGTCATATATTTCGGGAACATGTTGTAGAAACAAAAATTATAAGACCTGTGACATCTACTAAACCGCACTGGGCCTGCGTGGTGGATTAAAGCCTTTTCCCTCTCGCATATTAGAGGAGGCTTGTGTCGCAACAATAGCAACGTTACAAGTTGATTATGCTGTGCATATTTCAGGGTATGATTCAGATCATCAATTTCAACATCTTTCTCCATGGGACCGTCATCGTAACCGGTAAAAAAATCAGCTGCCCCATACATTGAGACAAGTCGTACAGTCAGCATCAAAAGTTGCTGACCACATTCAGATTTTCAAAATCGCCGTACACCATAATAATACAGTCTACGGCAATTTTGAAAATCGAATGGGATCAGCAAATTTTGATGCTAACTGTACCTATCAGTTCCTGTAACATGATCACATCTTTTTTTATTATTAGATATTAGGTATTTAATTATCTGAGTTTCGCGTTTCACCATTATCTTCCTTGAAAGCTTTAGAACTCTCAAAAAGCTGTAGAATTACAAACATGAAAGAATAATCAGTTAGATTAGCTTTACGTCTAGTAGAGATATTCGTATTTTGAGAGCAACTAAGCTGTATTCTATCAGAAAATAATAAAGAAAGATAGGAAAGTCAATATTTGTAACTGACATAAGCATTATTAATCGAAAAGCGTATGTAATTAATATGAATCGCTCTACATTACAGGTGATTATCAGTCGATTAGACTGTCTTGGCGGCTTCGGCAGTTCTAATTTATGTTTTAATTTTTGACAAAAACAGTTATGAATCATTTTATAACGTAGTGGTAGTAAATTAGAAGGTTTGACAGGATATTAAAGATTGTATGTGGACAAATTGGCGGACGTGAGTTGTCATGTAAGTACATTTATAACGAGCACTAATAAAATGTTTTTATCACATCAATCACTTTCAAAGACCACCGTGACATCTGACTATACGTGTTTAATAACTAGGAAGTCGTATGGTAAAAAATAAAATAAAATATTTTAGATAGCGATGACACTCAATAATAAGTCATATAAATACCTAAATGAAAGACTAAAAAAGAGAAAAACGGGGATGTCTATTAAAATTTTCTTCATCCATCCCTCGGGAAGATAAAATTGGCATTATACTATCCTTTGTAATAATCCAGGTTATAAACTATCTGTGTACCAAATTTTACTCAAAACCGTTCTGTAGATTGCTGTGTGCTGTGTTGCGTGAAAGAGTAACAAACATCCATCCATCCAAACAAACTTTCACGTTTATAATATTAGTGAAAAGTGAGATACTGAGATTAGCCAATCAGCTTTTTTTTTCGAGATTTTCGCATTCTGAAGTGGCGCGAGTCTTCTAGTCGTTTAAGCCTGTCGTACACTCATCAATTCCGAATCAAACTTGATATTTTTATTTGATGTGTTCGTTATAATCAGGAAAAGATTAGTATGTAAGAAAGTCTTCGTAAAATCCACCGGACACATCAAACACGAGCGAAACCAGAGAGGAACGCTAGTTTAAAAAAAAAAACAGTAAAACCTACAAAACTTCACGGCTTGAATAGCCGTATAAGTGTAAATTTTCTTTGAAAAAATCCTAGCTACATTTTGTAACAAGTCAATGCATTGACACGGGCCCCGTGAGAGTGATCTCTCATACATATGCAAGCAAGACCTTGGAGAAATGAATTGTAAAGTAAAAGCGATACTAAAGCCTTATCTAACCGGACAATAGCGGACTTTCGTATGTGAAAATGTCCGAACAAAAGTTCTAAAGCAACTTTAGTGCTTTATTTTGAAGCTTGATGGTGTTTACAGCTTTTTATCACGTTGGTACTGAAACATCGTTAAAGGAAGTTATGGAATGTTACAAGCATGGCATTAGAAAGAGCATGAGAAAATACCATCTTTAAACGTTTAGGTCATCACAGGTATAATACATTTCAAATAAGTAATTACCAAAGTACCAACCACATCAAACCATCTCCATCGCGTAAGCTTACAAACAAAAAAAAACATATCAAAATCTGTCGATTCGTTTAAGAACTACGATGCCAGAGACAGACTTACACATACAGGTAGTCATATCATACCTACTTATAACATCCCCCTTTTTGTGTAGGGGATCCAAATATGGATTTGGCAGTAATTATGCACTCCTCATCAAGAACAGATGAAGCGAGCAAGTTAATAACTTCAGCACGCAACGCTATGTGATTTTATTTAAATAGAAAGGTTTTAAACCCTTTTTTTTTATCGTGGTAAAATCATTAAATGAGTCCTCCCTCCCCGGGAAGGGCGGGTGGGACTGTCAGACTTGTACTGACTAAAATCCACGGTGTCCTTCAAAAGTCCTTTATGGTGATGGTATAAGTCCCGTGACCCTGGCAGGCAGGTTTTAAACCCTTCGACGAAAAATAGACCGTCAAAACTCAACCGTTACTTAAAACTATGTAGTTTCAATCAATCAAATGGCTTGTGTTAATAATTATGCGACGTTTTATAATACGGGACTTGAGTAAGGAAGCAAAATTCAATCTCCTTGTCATCATATTTCAAACCTATTTAAGACATAATTAATACCTATTTAAGTCATAACACTATCCAACGACAGGCAATCAAAAATCATAATTCCTATGCAATTGATCACATAGATAAAACGCTTTTCACATTGCACAAAAGAACGATAGAAGTTAGAAACTCCCAATCAATACGGAACTTAACGGAACGAAATCGATTTGCGTGCGAACCATGAAATACTCTTATTGTGTGTGATTGTCAATGGGAACCTGTAGGTGGTCTAGTGTGGGACCATCAACTTGACCCTGCAAAGGGCAGCATTCCTTTGTCGAACTTCGATGCATGTCAATTGGTGAGTGGTGCAAGTCATAGGAGTGAACGGTCTGTAAGTGACGGCGTGACTTTGACAGGTACGTGTTGATGAAAGGGCGGTGTAAATGCGAAGGGCGGGTGCTTTAGGGACTTGTTTATGTGTGTTGTCTTGCTTTGTCTTATGTAAAATGTAGGTCAAATCTTCAAAAAGCATATTTTAAATATGATTTTTTTTGTGAGAGATTTGAGGAGGCTAACAATGAGGTCAGTATTTGTACAAAAGGTTTTTTATAAAGGAAACTCCGTGAAAAAAATTGATCGAAACAAATCGGAGTTAAACATTATTTAGGTAATTCCGTTTCAAAATTATATCTACAGGCGTATAATGAAATTTTCTTCTTAAATGCATAGCATAGATTGTAAATTGTATAGTAATCGTAAGCGAAAACTGTTTAGCTGAAAACCTGTTGCACTTTCAGCTCTAGGATCTACCGATCTAGGGCTAAAGTAAGTCTTCGCCTTTTAGAATCGTAGTAAACGGCGGGCCTGGCTAATCAAAACTAACCAAAATCTTTTTATCAACACATTTTAGTTCAAAAATGTGTTGGTAAGCTTGAATTCTAAATCGCGGTCATCTTTTGTTTAAACCCAAGCAAAAATATTGCCCGCGGTGATGAAAATCTGAAGACAAACAGCCATTCAGCAAAGAGAAACGATCTTTATGTTGAATGGGATAGCTTTTAAAATAAACAGTTCAATGAAATGGCAAATAATATGAAAATAATGAAACCTTTTGATTCGAGAACGGTACAAGACTTTTATCTTTCACAATGTTGTGATATGCTTAGCTTTATTGTCAGGCAAGTGTTGACAACGTTTCCGATGCGATTGATGAGTTGAACAGGAATTTAAGAGCGGTGAAGAACAGGTCTGACAGATTCGGGGTGGCGGTTAACCCAGACAAGTGTCAGGCTATTATTATAGGGAGCCCCTACAGCTTGCGAAGACTGAGTGGGTTGACTGTGCCTCCGCTTATTTTTGATGGTGCTGTAATCCCGTTCAACTCTGATGTCAAGGATTTGGGTATGCATGTTGACACTTGCCTTGACTGGCGTAAGCAGGTCGCGACTGTGAGCAAAAAAGTCACTGGAACGCTGCGATCCCTATATCGGTTGAAGAATATTCTCCCATCTCACGTAAAGGCAATGCTCGTGCAATCCCTTATCTTCCCCATTATTGATTATGCTGATGTGTGTTACTATGACCTGAATGCAGATTTACTCAATAAACTTGACCGACTTCTGAATAACTGCATTCGATTCGTCTTTAATCTCCGAAAATATGATCACGTCTCGGAACATCGGTCCGTTTTAAAGTGGTTGCCCATTCGCCAGCGCAGAGCGCTAAGGGCCTTAACCACCCTGTTTTCTCTTCTTGACAAACCTACTTCTCCGTCCTATCTCACTACTCACTTCCAATATTTATGCTCTGCACATAGCAAAAATCTTCGTTCTTGTAATAATCGTCTCCTCCGATGTCCCTCTCATCGTTCTGGCTTTCTAAAATCTTCTTTCCCAGTCCAGGCAGTTTTCCTGTGGAATGCGCTTCCTCGGAATATCAGGACGGTGTCTAGTCGGTTCACTTTCAAGTTGAAAGCTCGTGAGTACATTACTGAGAAGCTGGCAGATTCATCTCTAAATTAACTGGTTGTTAGTCTCCTTCATTTCTCTAAATTGTGTATGTATGTATGTATTGTATGTATGTATGTATTCTATGTATATATGTATTGTATATATGTACTAATTTATATTGATCTCATTATTAAGTAATTGTCTTGTATGTTGCACCTACTTTGTCTTTGTCTCTGCATCACCCTAAGGTAGACTGGTAGATAATGCCCAAGGCATTAAGTCCGCCTTTGTACATGTTTTTTGTAACTGTGCATAAAGTTTAAATAAATAAATATGCAAATATGTAATAGCGTGACCTTTAGGGGTCAAGTTCTTTGGCGGATCTTTGTTCAGATTAAGATAACGGAGCTGATAGTCATAGTAAACCTAGATACTTGGACCTCAATAGCCAAAACTGGTCACACAAACAGAACTAGGGTTTTTTTTTTGTTTAAGTGTTTGCGACCCATCTCTTTGCGAGCAACCACCTCAAGCAACTGCCAGACCACCTTCCAGTCGAACTTCATTCAGTCTGGGTGATCTCGCTCCGTCTTAGATTTCCTCATTATTAGCCTAGAATAGATTGAGATTAAAAACAAATAAGTTTATATACAATTTTTTTTTTAAATTACGAACATAAACAAGATTTTAGTTTTTTTTTTAGTTTTGCCCTTTAGCCTGATGATATACGTGTTTGCCTAGAAGTAACCTATTCACTCTTGACTTATTACCCTTTGTCTTTTCAAAGAATAGTGTTAAAATGAAAATAAAGCAACACTTATACAACACGGATCAACTAAAGTTCACACGGGCACACTGGCAACGTAAGTACATATAAGTTTTAGTAATAAAACAGTCCTATTTCCATTACTGTATGCTTATTTATTGCCAATTGTTTACCACAGTAAACTAATACACATTCCACACAAGTACTTTGCGGCCAGCCATGTAATCACTTACTAGTAACATGCATTTTGCCTGCTCTATGGTAGTCTATGTGCGAAGTCAGTTTGTTGAGACTTTCAAATCGATAATGTGCATTCCGCAGAGTGTACGTCAGGTTTAATTACCGCATCCTTTTTAAGCACTGTGTTTGGTTTTATTTCATTTTGAAAATGTTTTATCAAAATATCTAGTTGGCACGAATTAGCAGATGTTATGGAGTCTAATAGTGTGGACATTAGGAGGCACTTTCATTGCGCACACAGCGTATACATTATTGAAGGAAGAAAAAAGGAAATGAAATGGAAGCCCGATGTAGTAGAGGGAGATTATGGGGAGACCTTTCCCCAGCTGTGAATAGAGGTTTAAAAAACAGTATTGCTCAGAAACAAAAATTAGAAATAAATTACGTTTTACCATAGTTCGCTAAATACTAGCTGAAGAAGCTTATGACTTGCAAAAAAGCTTTTGTGGGAAGGAAAATGCTATTCCGAGCTACCTTACCTTACCTTCAAGGCAGAATCTTTCATTGATTTAAGGCGTATAAAATAAAAAAATTGTAAAATGTAATTTTTCACACAAAAAAAGCATTTCCGAGCAATTGTATTCGGCCAGTGTTACTAATTTTAAGAAACAAAATGCTTATCTTTACAGACTTTGAAGGGTCCATTAACAAGCCATACATAAATGATATACATTCCACTCTCGCCATATAATCACCTACAAAGCTACTACACATTTATGTATAGTCTGTTATACAAATGGTTATGTTCATATGGTGCACATTCCACTCCCGCGCAGTGCTATTCGCCGTGTAATCACTTACAAGCGACAAAAGCATTAAAGCACGCACGAACTGTTTTTATTCAATGCGCCACTATTCTGGAAAATGTGAAAATTATGACATGCAAATAATAATTGAAGGAAGAAAATGGAAAGTAAATAAAACATAACCTAATTCTACAAAAAAAATGTGAACAAAATATGACTGAAAGGTGATCCTTTGGCTATTTAACTAATCAAACCCTTTAATACAGATAAACCTACCTCATTTAGTAGATAGAAGAAGTAACTAGACTATTAATTTAATAAATAAAATTAAGTAGATTATTACTCGCCTAGCTGACAGTAAATACTAAAATTTCTAGAAGAAATCTAGTTTTTTTTTTACAAATACTATTATTGGAATTAATGTTTAATGTTACGTTGCAAGCTAAAAGTTGTAACAAATCTTTAAACTAGGAAAATTAAATAAAAAACAGTACATTGCTATACAAGATATACTGTATCACTCGCATTTGAGTTGGATCATTTATTAGTTGAATTTCTTACTTAGTTTTCAGATAGTAAAACGACATCTATTTTTCCATCTAGCGAAAATTAAATCCGATATCATAACACCCACTCAATCCACAAATACCATACCAATAATGCGCCTACCAGAATAGGCGTCCAGGGTCAACATGCAGCCCTTTCACCTCACCTTAGCGGAGCACCTGCAGTTTGATCCTCACGAACCCATTCCAGCCCATTTCCTTACTGGTTGAACAAATTAGTTGTGGTAATTGCTGACCCCGCGTTGTGTCGTGTTGGGGTGATAGTTGGCTTCGTTTTTATGAGGTGAAAGGTCAATTTTAGTCTAGTTAATTGCTTATTTTTTTTTATATGTATTGATTCTGATTATAAAGATTTTTATTATTGGCGATAGGTTCATATTTGACGATTATCTCGCCTGAGGGAAAGCTAAGATGTGATTGACTGTGTAACACGCTTGCCTAGAAGATGATGATGGTAGTAATTGAGGTTAGAGACTGCTTTAGGTTTCTATAATAACTTTATAGGCAGGGCCTGATTAACCCTTAGGCTAATTAGGCTGCAGCCTAGGGCGCGAGGATCAGGGGGGGCGCTGAAATCGTGTCTTCACATGCACTAATCTAGCATCATTGCATCTACCCTACATAGGTACTTCAACAAGACACGGCACGGCCTTTGTAATAAAATATATAGATTAATATTATAATAATAAAATAGTCGAATATCATAGCTAATGCGGCGTGGTCGGCGGTTCTTTTGATTTTTAAAACAGACCTCGTAAGTCATCTAAACAAAACCCAAAATATAAACAGTAGGTCAATTCAAATATTTTATTCTTTAGATAAGTATCGTCTTGGAAGACTTGTATCTACTTAATTATTGATACTCAAGTATTAATATGTTACGGAGTGGGAAGCGGTCGCCTCCTGCGAAGCAGTAATGCTCGTGAAGGAGGAGGCGGGCCGCGAGAGAGAGAGCGTCCTCCCTCCGCCCCAACCGCAGTGATAGACGCCCACGGCGTCGGACGTTGCAAGACGATCTTCAGCCACCGTAGGCGCGGGCATGCGAGTAAAGGGCAACTCGCTGCCCGACCATGGACCATGCCTGGGTCGACGACGCGTCGTGTTCCACGCGCGCCCAAAGAGCGCGCGCGAGCATCAAGACGCGGTCCCCTCTCAGAGGGCCAAAGCCTGCCGGGGTCGCGGGACTTATTCCATCACCGTGAGCCCGGCACATAAAGGGCTATTCAAAGACATCGTGGATTTTAGTCAGTACAAGCCTGACAGTCCTTCCCGCCCTGCCAAGGGTGGAAGGAGTCATTTGGTGATTTTACCACGATAAAAAAAGTATTAATATGTTGTAATGTGACAAAAGTAATTTCAACAATTGGCACTGGTCATCCGGCCCTGGCGCCTGTGTTGTGTTTGTTGATATTTATTGTCCTTTCCTTAGTGTTTTTTTAAGACTATGAGTGGTAATGTGTGTAAATGTGTGTGATTCGTTCGATAGTAAAAAAGCCAGGTGGAGCAGAATACAGAAAAAAGGCAAAAGAAAATAGAAAACATTTAAAACATGAAACTGCGGAACATTCATGCATGTTCCCGAAAGTGGAGATACTATTAAGATTTTTTTGTCAATGAGTGTAACCAACTGCAGCGGCGAAAGGTCTTTTTCAGCACATATAAGCAGTGACAGATTAACCCTTAATCAAATTAAACAATTGTTTAGGGCATCACGTTTGGGGGGGCACCAGAAGGAGCACAAAAAATCCAAAGGACGGATTTTATTGTGCTTCTTCTGGTGCCCCCATGGGCATTACCTCTCACTCTCACGTCACCAAAAACTTTCTGAAATTTTCTAGCTCGCTTCGCTCGCTATACCATCGCGCAAAGAGAATCAAGCTCGCTTCGCTCGCTCTTGCATATCCCTAGATTCTGTTTTACCTACTAAACGAAGTACTTCCCTACATAAAAATCTAACAGCAAACTGACTGCCCCCTTAAAGGAAAAAGACTGCCGGGGTCGCGGGACTATCTCATTAAGTAACCGAAATCCTGGAACATAAAGGGCTATTGAAGGATAACCGTAGATTTTAGTCAGTACAAGTCTGACTGTTCCTCCCGTCCCGGCCTGGGCGGGACGACCTATTTGATGTAATTAATCACATAAAAAAACAGTGGATAGGGGGGCACCAAAGTCTTCAATTGTGTAGGGCATCAAATAGTCTTAATCCGTCACTGCATATAAGAGTAAAAAATTACTTCACATTCCGCCAGCAAAAACTAGCAGCTCTCTCGCTAATGTACACAGAAAGTGATTTTTTACAAACTTTTACCTAAATTAAAAAACTCGTGAACTCGTGACCCCGGAACATAAAGGGCTATTGAAGGACACCGGTGATTTGTGTTTAGTCTGTACAAGTCTGCCCGGGGTGGGATGACTCATTTGATGATTTTACCACGTAAAAAAAAAGACCGTCCGTAACACGGGGCGCGTCCTCATAACTAGCCTAGGGCGGTCAGAACTCTTGATCAGGCGCTGTTTATAGGATAAGTTGGAAGATAAATTGTGTAAAATAATGCCCTTTATTATGATATAACTGTGAAAAAAAAAATTATCACTGAAAAATTAAAGACAATTGAGCACTTTAGAAGAACCAGACTTCACATAGATCTTATTGCAAGTTGAAGTGGCAATGGGCAGGCCACATCGCTTGTAGAACTGATAACAGATGCAGAAGAGAAGTTCTGCGGCCACGGACCGGTAGACTCGATGTGCAATGTAAGCAGGTCTACCCTAAAATTGATCGACGGCATCGTGAGAGTCGCAGGCAACAGATGGATGCAAGTGGAGAGCTGTCGTTCGACGTGGCCTTCTAAGATGGAAGACCTGTATTCAGCAATGGACGACTTCCGGCTGATGATGATGAGTACTCTGTGATGGGCAAACGACATGATTAAAATTTATATTTTTTCCAATGCGAGTAAAATTTTGATGAGAGCTGCCTTTTTTTTTTACGTGGTGAACTCATCAAATAACTGTCGGACTCGACTGACTAAAATCGTCGGTTTCCTTCGGTAGCCCTTTGTGGACTGAAGTTTATATAATGCAAATGCAATTTCCATAGCGCTAAAGGAGTGTGATACAATAAGATTACATACTGATTATAATTTCAATAGGCATACCATAAACTGAACAACCCATAAAGGACTAAGTGTCTCAACTTTATAACACCTATCAATACACCCTTATTTACTTTAATAAGGACCCTAAGAACTTCATAGAATCCAAATATAACGCAATACGCATAGGAAGTTGTTAAAACAATAGTAAAAGGGAGATCATAAAATAAATACGTATTCCGTATTCTGCATAACAAACAAAACATAAAGAACATTGTTTATTAAATCGTTAAATTGTTCGCACTTAGGTACTTATTAAAAGCCTATTGATTGTACGATAATCGTGGAATGGGCATCGGTCCCACTATATGAGGAAGCGACTAACCATCGACTATTTTCTCGCTCTAGAAATGTGCATGTATTTGCATTCCTTCAGCTACATTTCCTCTCATTATTAAATTGAGTAACTTACAAGTTTTTTCTTCAATTTAAATAACATAATCTTAAAATAGAGGAATCAAGTAAAAAGAGATACTTTGCTTTTATAGCTCATAGCAAATTGTTCACACTGACTTTCTCCTCCAACATTTGACACATTTAAAAGAATCAAACTTTCTTTTTGGTAGGCAGACCGCTGAGAAAATCTCACTTGGTCGCTCACATATGGGCCATGGGTGTCCGACATTAAGTATTTATATTTACATGCACACATCAGTAAACAGCCTCACATATGCTACTATCCAAGCTACACACTCGCTGCTCTCTTCTCGCCAACTCGCTATTAAAGTCGCTAGCTCTCAACACTTCTCGCTTATCGCCCGCTGTAGGACAGCGGCTACAAACGAACTTTCGTTTCTCACTTAGACCATAAAATGTGCAACGAAACAAATGCATAGACCTTGGTACCTATAGATAATGCATGCACTTTCTTTGTCTATTCACAGTAAGATTTACTCGTGTCGTTACAGACTCCGCCTATAAAACGCCCCTAAAGTAGATACGTGAAGGAAAGATCACTGTTTAATAGCGATTTGTTATTACTTTGAGCGATTTTGTGTTTTGTGCTTGAATTGTGACTAAGTATTTGGTTTTATAAGCTTGCAAAGAGTTCAAGTTGACTCATTCCTCATCTGCCTAGCCTTTTCTGAACTATGTTTTGGCCGGCTCCCAGTTGAACTGAATACAGCTGAATAATTTTTACATGGAGCGACTGTCTATCTGACCTTTACAACCCAATAACTGTGTAGTACAATATGCTTGGTAAGACTGGTTGCCGGACTTTAGAGCTTCTGACTAGCAGTTAGTTTGTTCATCCTTTTGCTTCTCAAAAACTAAATCCGACTGTAGTTCTTGGTCTTCTTACAAAAAGAAAACACTCACCCCTTTTCAGGAACTAAGCCAAAATATTAGACAAATCTTTTAATCAGATTCAATGAATATTGTTCGTTTTATAGAGTTAGTAACCGGCCTTTTTTCCAATACCTACCGATTTTAGATTGAAACTAATGTATAATCCCCTAAAAGAGGGTTGCGAGGAGGTGCATCAACTGTACCGCCACATGGGTTTTACATTTATTTAGAAAAAAGACAACCTATTCAAGTATTATGTTCTAAAACAGTATATTATTGGCTCTCTTAGTTGATTATTTATTTCCTGATATTATTTACTTTCACACAAAAAAGCCATCTTATTAAATACACCTAGCAATATACTACTTTTTTTTTTATCGTGGTGAAATCATCAAATGAGTCCTCCCACCCCGGGCAGGGCGGAAGGGACTGTCAGACTTGTACTGACTAAAATCCACGGTGTCTTTCAACAGCCCTTTATGTTCCGGGGTCACGGTGATGGTATAAGTCCCGCGACCTAGTTCATGTACCATGAATGGCAGTCTAAAGTGTTACTAAGATTTAATTACACAGTATATAAGGCTGTTATGTGTAACGAAGACAGCAGTATCTCACTTCATCGCTTAGGTAAGAGGGCGGGAAGCTCCGTCGTAAATCGACTTAGTCGTCAAAATGTAACAATAGTCATGGGCGCTTGGGAAGGTAACGTCCGCAAATGTGATTGGTTTTGAACGACTATGGTTGGGAAAAAAAGAAGGTGTTATATTAGGTCACTCCTCCAATGTTATGTAGGTATGTTAGTTCATAAAGACAGAGTTGCCAACATCCAATCCGAGTTTTGCCACAATATGGGATAACTAATAGCCACTTAGCCAACTGAAAATGGCGAAAAGCCGTTCCAAATTTAAAATTCATATCTGGTTTTGCCTTTTTTTTTCTTTTTACGTGGTAATATCATCTTATGAGGCCTCCTGCCCTGCCCGGGACTGTCAGACTTGTACTGACTAAAATCCACGGTTTCCTTCAATAGCCCTTTATGTTCCGGGGTCACGGTGATGGTATAAGTCCCGTGACCTTCTGGTTTTGCCATACTAGAGATAAAAATCTATTTCTAGGAGGTAAGATAAAACCGAACACTTTTATATTTCTTTTATCGTGGTAAAATCATCAAATGAGTAGCAGAGCAGGACAGAAGGGACTGTCAGACTTGACATGACTAAAATGTTGTAGAGATAAAAGACATCAAATGAATGGAGAGGAAGGCGGAGAGGAAAAGTTGGATAGTGTTAAATCTTAAAAAAGATCGATGAATTTTGCCAAAATTGATATGAAAGAAAAAGATGATGGATAAAGACAGGAGGACATTAAACGTTTAGTAGAAATAGAAGTAAGTTAAAACTGAACATCCGATCCACATTATATGCATTTTTTATAACTGTCTTTTTAAAGCAAGCAAATAACTATTGGAAACTCAGCGTAACTCAATGAAAGATAGGACATTAACCCAAGTAGTAGTTCATTAACACAAATCAGTAAAAACAATACAACAAAAACTAGATCCAAACGATACAAAACAAAAACAAGCCTTCAACAGTTGACATTAAACATATCAGACATTTCTTAGTTATCATTGCAAAAAATATATGTATGAATGGTACCGTTTCCAACAGTCATAACGTAACGAGGAATTAATTTTAAATCAATAGGAAAATTAACAAGACGAAGTTTTAAGGTGCCTGACCACAAGAGCACGAGCGAAGCGAGCCTGCAGAGCGGAGAAACAGAGAGGACAAGCATTTTCCAGTAGGATTGCATTAAGTCTCCTCTCCTCTTCGGTCGTGCAATTCTAATGGTTAATATTTCTCCGCTAAGAACTAATAATATCTTCTGTGTTGGGAACACAGAAGATATTCCTAGTGCGGGGCCATGTCTAAGAAAGACATGACAACTAAGCTTTTGGCTACGTCAAAATTCATTGCTGTTAACATTATATCACACCATACGATGTGTATGGTGTGATATAATGTTAACAGCACCTTCAACAACCCTCGTGGGCATGCGGATGGACGGACCCTCGTGGGGATGTGTAATGGGTTACTCGTCGTCCGATTATGGCCCATGCCCGAGTCGACAACGCGTTGTGTTCCACACGTGCCTCACAGAGCTGTCAGCAATCTGACGGGCCGCCCCTTAGAGGGCCAAAAAAACTGGCAGGGCTGTCTCATCAGGTAGACGTGACCCTGGAACGTAAAGTGCTGTTAAGAGACACCGTGGATTTTTGTCAGTACAAGTCTGACAGTCCTGAATGATTTTACCACGATAAAAAACCATCAACAAGAGTGAAGCTAGTTCTGCTAACCGTAGTTACCTTCCGGTGCGTTGCACAACATACCACAAGTGATCTGTTTTCACTAGAAAGCTGCATCCAATATGTGTAACACTAGAGGATAGGATTATCTTTAACCCTGAGTATTGGTGTAACTGTCCTCGAAAGTTATGCGTATTGAAATGGAACTGTGAGAAAGTGGTGGTAGGGATAACTGTATGTTTTTTAAAAAATAATCTATATTTCATTATGACGATGAAGAGTTTGTTTGTTGGAACGCTAATTTCAGGAACTACTGGATCGAATTTAAACATTCTTCATATGTGTTGGATAGGCCATTCATCGAGGAAGGCTTAGGCTTTATGACATCGCGCTACGACCAATAGGGGTGAAACCGCGTTAAAATAAGACTCATTGTTTTTTTTTTGTTTTTTCAGTATTTATATTACTATTTAAACTGCAATTACTATTTATATAGTGTAATTCATCGTTTAATGGGTAGAGACTCATCTCTAAGAATAACTCTAAGCTATCACATATCAATTTTCCATTTCCATTTTCCACAATTTTGTTTCCGCTAACTTTTAGCAAACAATTAATTTTGGTTACAACAATAATTATCAACGTAACTAGCTCTCGAAGGTCCAGTCACACGGTCACACCTCTTCCACCACACCATTCAACACACTCCTCTCTATTTTACAACTCTTCAGTCGTTATGATATCCTCAATTATAATCAGCGGCACTCCAACTTGTCAATATCCACCTGGTACAGCCAACAATTTGAGCGGAAGTATGATAATTGACTCGCTAATTGCAATCTAGCAGGTGATACAACGATCTGGGAGTTTTGCCACAGTGTACACTGTGAACAGTGGCCTAAGTCCTATGATAGGATCTGAGAATTGTTGACCCTGTTAACGATTAGTTATGTGTTTATCGATTTGTATAATGGATTGAAAATCAAGACTGTGGCACCTATTTGGATTTTAAAGTGATTCATGTAGAGCCCGCGCCACCACTGTAGTATTGCGGAAAATTCGTCGTATGCACTACATTTTTGATGAAATTTTATGTAATGAAAGATACTAGGGCCTCGCCAAATAGACTTCAAAGTTTAATCATGGCGTCTACTCTAAAACTATTTGCCCTGAATGATATGAACCGTCAAAGTGAAAATTTTTGGGGCGATTTCTATGTCTAACTTTTTTTTTATTGCTAACCACCACTGTATCCTTACATAACAACATTTCTGAAACACATCTAATATATCGAGCAGTGCGTATACTATACCCATACTTCAGTGAAAGATGTTGAAGCCAGTGTTGCGAGATTTGCGTGAGTTCCACCGAAATACGGAACACTCCCTCGGGAATGTCGGCGCATCGTAAGTACTTACATACATTTCATCTTTCACATATATTTCATCTTTCAGTTACATCTTTCAGTTAAAAATGGTGATGAAGTTCCTGGAAGGCAGTGTAGCAATTCAGGGCAGATATACATATCCCGTTTTCGCAAAACTGAATTCCTAATTCTGATTCGCAAAGTAATCGTGTGGCTAAATTATACAATATACTTTGCGAAAATGCTTCCGTTGAACCACTGATATTATTACACTGTGTTACTACTATATTGTGACGTAATATGTGGAAAGGCATCGGACATGGGAACTGAGGACACAATGGTCGTTTCACGGAAACATTTCTGCTTTGATTTGACCGTTTGTAGATTCAGATGCTGTATGTTTATTAGGTATTCAATTTGTTTAAGTAGACACCTATATAAGAATGAATTTACATACATACATGAACTCGTGAATTTATGCTGAAATTTCTGTTATTTCAAATAATTATGATATTGTATCTTTCAAATTATATTTCCTTCTGTATTGGCAGAATTGACCAATGAGACACAAAAAGCTTCAACGATTATATATATTTGATTTTTCAAACACCTTCGGCTAGGTTTTGAGTATGCAAGCCGAATATCGTTTGAGTCAAGATCTGCAGAATTCCGGTCGAAGCTCATCTAAATATTAAAGAATCATCAGTACAATTTAAAATGTCACTTACGGGATATCTTCCGTGATTATTATTTGTTTTTTCCAGTGATTATTATTTAATCCAGTTTAACATACTAAAAAGGGGGATCCGGCATCATAATAAAGACTTCACAAAACTTGGTGATACTGTGAGTGTGTTTTGCCGTGACTTAGTGTCGAGTTCTAATAGTGCGCGTAGTAAGAGACTGAGAAAGAGGGTAGACAGATTTGTCTGCTCTTAACAATTTATTTCCATCCACCCGCAATCTTCAGTCATCCCGCGATCATGGCGCTTGCAACAGCGTCGAAACATCGGGAACTCAAAACAAATAATAATAACGGAAGATATCCCTTAAGTGACATTTTAAATTGTAAAATAAACCGTGATAGTCTAAAACAGTGTTTAATCATCAGTACGTAGAAATAGAAAGTCAAAAAGTTTCTCATTTCTTCGCTGCCACATTTCCCTGTTACATTGTAGGCTTCATCCAGATTTTTTCCATAACTTTTTTGTTATCATCCATCGCGGTTTTGGACATAATTTGTGATTTTTACTCGATGGACACCCATCAAAGTAAAGAAGATAAATCTTTTAGATTACTTATTACTATTTTAATAAGTTACTTTTATTTGTTATGTTTGCTTTAAACACTATATCGCTGGATCAATTTTGATGAATTTTGGCACATAAATATATGGAAACCGGAGACTGTAATAGACTTTATACAGCTGGTATTTGAATAATTCTACATCATCAACAGAAGACACACAAAGAAAGTATCAATGAGTTACTCTCATACATTATTGAATCGGGTTAAACGTTACGGTTCGTTGATCTTAGACGATAGAATATAATCTCGCAATCATATCAGATGCGTCCAATAGCATTCTATTGTTCAACAGTTGTTAATGTGCAGAGAAATTAGGACTTAACGATCATTGTTATTAGTGTTAGATGACAAAGGACAATTATTAGGTACTTGGATAAACTTGGCTTTTGATTTGTGCACACCTTCACCTCGGCCGTAAGTCTTTACGGCTCAGGAGAAGGTTTGCACAAATCTAAAGTGGGGTTTGTCAACATAAGAAAAGACAAAATGGCAGAACATTGAAAATTCTTTACCGTTTTAAGCATTGCAATTAAGACTCCAATGTATAAAATATACAAAAAAAAAATGTGTTTCTACTCTCCAATGAAGTATGAATCGTGTCATACTCGTGCAATTAACAGTCGAATTGAATGACGATTAAATAACTTTGTCTATTCTTGGTAGAATAGAGATAGCATTTGATACCTATTCATGCTACTCTTGCTGCGATAGTATCTGCTTCTTTCCTAACTCTAAAATATAGGTAAGAACTTCGATCATTAAAAATGTGGGAATAAACCTGGCAGAGATGATGAAGATTTTAATCTTCGGTTCTAAGATGCACATCGGTTCTTCTTGAAGACCGCTAAATAGAAAGGCAGCGTTTCTGCACGTCGTTATGTTAAGACAAATGGTAACTGCCTCATCAGACGATCTTAAAGACGCTATCAAGCAATCTACAGCAGTAATTTGGACAAAATTGACATTCCTTTTACTTTTAACTGCTTTAGGCTAAACAGATAACACAGATGATGTAATTAAACTCTCCAAAATACCGAACACATAGACAAATGAGACAATAAATCAATAATCACAGTATTCACCAATCACAAATCTGTATCTTAATCTAATTACCTAAATTACAGTAATTACATTCGTAATAAAATCGGCTCGAGTACTAGACAATGAATAATTACAGATCTATTTTTTGATAATGCTAAACTATCAGCCAACCATCGACTTCCTTACTATTTACCAACTTAACTTTGCCGATGGTTAGATAGTGAACGAAAAGTTCCTCAAACAATTTAAGAGGATGACGAAGCTACTAGCGCCATTGTCAACGGCAAATATAACTTTGTCGAAACATAACCTGCAATATGTTTGTTTTAAATGGCTTTTATTACAATAGCGTAAAGGTGATTGCTGATAATTTAAATGTTCGTTTTGAATTTATGTAATGGTATCCATATGTTGTGTAATAATCAGACAATTATATAAGTGTGTGTAGCATTCCAAAATTTAGCCCTTGGACATTAAAACATTTATTAGAGACTGATAACACTGATTAAAACTCTCGATAAAGCAAAAAAGCTATTATTATAAAAGCTACAAACACAGTGATTATCAATAAATATGAGTGAGCTCAATATTAAATGGTAACTTAAATCATAGTTGATAATATCAATCATATAGGCATTTCGGATCAGTAAACGTTTCTAATAGATCGAGAGCCTTCCTGTTTACGATTCTGTTATAATTTCTCACAGTAGATCAGTCTTTTTTTTAAATGAGATGGCAAAGTTAATGGCATGGATTTTCCCTTGATTTAATTGGTATTCTGATTTGTAACACGGTCCACCTACAATTCGAGCTCGATTGGTCTGACTGTAAGTGCCACCAATGGCAGGGGCAATTGACACAATAAATAATATTAATCATAACGACCCCCAGTGGTGGCAATTTAATGGTGGCCGTTGAGACAAATATTCTTTGGAATGTTCCAACGTCCGCCACTCGTGACCGTTGGGACAAAAAATAAGTCACTGTTCTAACGACCACCACTGGTGCCAGTTGTAGTGGTGGCCGTTGGGAGTATACCGATAAGAAATACTAAAGTCAAGTTTGTAATAACTTGGTCAACTGAAACTTCTTTACAGGACTGAAGAAGATTTATCAAGGATACAAAGTTGGGTAATGTGAAATTACTCGTAATTTCAGGCAAATTATGAGTCGTTTCAGAGTTTCTTAGTTGATTTTCTTAGTTAAAATCTATTCTACATTCACACTTATAGTGAGTATATTTATAAGTTTTCATGTAGAAGGCAATTTCCAGAACTGCTTATCTAGATTTCAAATATCTCCATCATCATCAGCCAATAATATTCCCACTGCTGGGACACTGGCCTCCTCTCTGTTAGAGGAAGCTGGTCATTATCCAACACGCGGGCCCAGTGCGGGTTGGTAGATGTCACATATTTTGGTATTTTTTGGTTCTAGGACATGGTTTCCTTACGATATATTCCTTCACCGTTTTGAGAGCAGTGGTAATGAAATAAACTGGGCTACCACTGCTCAATCATCTTGTTCAGATGGAAAGCTGCAGTGTTATCGAATGCCGTAGGATATATTACTAAAGCCTTTCAATTATTACTACAAGACACTACTTCTTTGCTAATAACATTCTATCGTTAATGGTTATGAGAACGTTTATGTTTAGAGACATATAACAAGGTACATTGATTAATTAAAACAACAACTAGGTTATCCAAAACATAGTCCACGTCATTACGTATGCCACCTATTGACAGCGTCGGACTTACCAGGGCCGTAGGTCCTCAGACTGCGCGGGCCTCACCAATAGTCTTGCGGTACTTACGATTGGAGGCCCGCGTCTAGGTTTTTTTTCTTTTGCTTACCTTTCTGTTCGGTTTATAAAATCATATTAGTCCGGCCCTCCAGGGCATGAGAGGGACTCTCAGACTTGAACTTACTAAAATCCACGGCGTCTTTCAATAGCCCTTTTCGTTCCGGGGTTACGGTATTCTTTAATCGCGCGACCAGCTCTTGCTTACCTTAAGTAAACTAGATCAGTTATTTCGTTGTTTCGTATTGTGAGAGAAATAATATAGAAAAAGTCGAAATATGGTTTAACCTCCATCTTCCATCTTTTCTTTTTACGTGGTAAAATTAGCAAATGAATCCGGGCTCTAGGTGAAGCGGCAGGAACTGTCAGACTCTTACTAACTAAAAATACACCTTGTGCCTTACCCTTTGCATTTTAGAGTCACGGTATCCTAAATAATCAGTAGCACGGTCCCGCGACATCGGCAATCGACTGTCTATAAAAAATCTGAAGTGTGGTAACCTGGTGTTGTGAGCAGCCCGGGCTCTCCTGGCCTAGTCCGACCCTGTCTATCGCTACATGTAATATCATTACGACTATTACAAACGGATACAGGTCGTTACAGGTACACCACTTATTTGCATACTTCTGATTAGATCTTAAATGAGTGGCAAGCAATTGAATCTGAGCCGTTTTGAAATCAATTATGTCATAGATCAATGAATATTGAATGAGTTCTCATTGCTTTTGGTGCATGAGTTTGTATGAAAGAAAAGAACGATGATGTTCTTTTGTTTTTGGGTAACTAATATTAAGGCTCATTTACACGATACAAGAAATTTCATGTGACTTGACAATCGTGAGAATCGAGGGTGATTTGTCGTTCGGCGTGGCGGGCGGTGGGAGCGGTCTAAGTTCAACAGTGGACGTCTTCCTGCTGATGATGATGAGGATGGTGACAATGAATTTAGTTACTCAAACAAATACCGCTACGTAGACAAAATTGCATGCAATTGTCATGCAACTTCTTGTATTGTTTAAATGAGACTGAACAGATAACTGATCCGTCTAATGTTTTTTTTTTTGTGCTTTGTAAAATCATCAAATGAGTTCTACCACCCCGGGCAGGGCGGGAGGGACTGTCAGACTTGTACTGACTAAAATCCACTGTGTCCTTCAATAGCCCTTTATGTTCCGGGGTCACGGTGATGGAAATAAGTCCCGCGACCCCGGCAGGCTTTGGCCGTCTGTGAGGGGGCCTCGTCATTTTGCTGACGCTCTTTGAGGCGCGCGTGGAACACGACGCGCCGTCGACCCGGACAGCCGTCTAATGTTTTATATTAATTTCGCAGTTTTGTACATCGAAGATCAAACTCATCATCAAATACATCCGTGTTCAAGAATGATTTCAAAATTATATTCAACAGCTGCCTTACAATATAAAGAAACAAGAAATTCTTTAAAGAAAATATTCAGCCCACAATACAACGCTGTTTGTGGATTAGCTACAGGATCTAATGAAGTGGAAATAATTTTATGTTTTTAATAAAAAGCATCTCTGAATTTGACAGCTTTCAAAAGAGAAGAATTGCCCGAGATATTTCTGAACAAGGTGCCTATAAATCCGAAACAAAAGTCTTTTCAATCAACCAAATGAAGGTGAGATTAATTACCTCCATCATAAGTCATATTAATGAGCCTGCAATTCATGTAATAGTTTCTAATTGGTAGCGATACATTATCGACATGTCGTTTCCTATTTGTCACACTTCTTTGGAGATAGCGCCTTGTCGACTGATTCGCGGTTTAGCAGATTAACTCGATCGTGTGCACTTCCTTGCGTTTATTATTGATTACTATCTTGGTAAGCTTGGGCTTTTCCGCCGGGTTTGGTCGGCGTTTTTAGGGTATTTTTTGTACTGGATAATATCATGTTCATCACTTCATGAGTAATACTCAAAATACAGGTTTTCTTTCTATGAAAAACCGGAACCGTTTTAAATGAAAATCTAGACATCAAACCATTGGTTTTTCTATTTAGGCTCGCGGTTGATCACCATCTCATCTGATGGTAACCAATGAGTTGGTTGACGGTGAAGCAGGCTTGCCTAGAAGTATTCACTCTTAACTTAAAGACCCCAAGGTTGTTGAGTTTTCTAGAATAATAAATTAATTCTTTCAACCAATAATCAAATCAAATGTCACTGCTAACCGAACATGAAAGCAAATAACTTACAATGCACAATGATGCAACAAAATAAAACTAATAACTCCAAAAGTAATTTGCAAACGAGAATAGATTTATTTGTACACAAAGACAAACAATCAAATATAAATAATTATAAAGAGACCTGCTTATCAATCGTCAAATCAACATATAATAATAATAATCGAGCACTCAATGATATAACACATAATGAGGCAGTTAGTTAATGCAGTCACATTAACAGTTGTCCATGTTGGATTTTGTATCCTTGTTGGTACAAGTACCAGAAATATACCAGGCCTTTCCCACGGCTCTGTTTAAACTAAGTATATTAAACTGTTTAAGTTTAAGACTGTACTTATACCAGTTTGATATAGTTTTGTTATTTAAGTTTATAATTTTATTTGGTTGGCTTGAGTCGGTTAGATAGTATAGAAAAGTAAGAAAAAATTAGCCCTAGCTACGTAGAATTTGAATCTACTTTTTTGGAAGAGTTTTTGCATTTCAATAACTCTAGACTTCCTTCAAAATAATCTTCGGTTTCAAGGGGCATTAAGTAGCCAAACATATTATTATAAAGTTCAAAAATTGTTTTTTTAAGTTTCAATAGTAATTGCTGGCAAGCCACGCAGAATGGGGTGCTAAGGCAGGAAACCTCCACGTGCGCCCGTGGACTGGAGTTCCCTCTCGGATACGTCCGGGGGGAAGACCAGTTTTTCATTCCGGTGCACCCTGGGATGCGGGCAAAAACTCTTCTTTAGGCTCTGTGTGCCTAAGGAGTCTTTGCCCGTATGCGAATAGCCTGTCGTGTGGACGCTCCAACGCGTGTCCCTCTGATCAGCAGAGGGCACAGCGGCAGAGCGGGCTTGCGGACGGTGAGTAATGGGTGGCTCGCCGTCCGACCGAGGACCAAGCCCGGGTTGGTGGCGCGTCGTGTTTCGCGCCAAATGCCTGCTGGGGTCGCGGGTTTTTTCTTAACCCAGGTTACCGCGGCCCCGGAACGTACAGGGCATCCGAAGGAACACGGGTGGATTTTAGTCAGTAAGAGTCTGACAGTCCCTTCCGCCCCACGCAGGGCGGGAGGACTCATTTGATGATTTTACCACCTAAAAAAAAAAAAAAAAAGGCCACGCTGAATCCTAAACAACGATCTACGGATCATTGGTTAATGTTCGACTTAGGAACATGTTGCAAGACAACATCATAATAATATCAATATCATCAAGGAGTACATCTGAAAACATGGAGGAAAAAATCATAGGAAGTGGTATCATTTACCATACAGACTATTTAAAAGCAAATCTCTGAGAAATCACGCAAATGAAAGGACTCAAAATCTACATGAATTCTTAAATCTGTGATATAACTGACCCACTATTGACCATTCCAACCAATATGTAACACTACAAAAAAAACATCAAAATAAAGATATCGTGGGAAAAATCAGCAGCTCTCCACAAATTAAAAAGTTCGCTGTTCACCGAGGCAGAGCCGCGACGATGTACAATCGTGAAAGTTGGTATCGAATGCGAGTTGGTATCGCAGTATCGTGGTATCGAATATCGTCGCAACGCTCTGATTGACACAGGAATAGGCCCCCGGCTGTGTGCTCACATTGTGGTGTCTGCGTTAGCACAAACCAACAATGCCTTGTAGATTTTACGATTTGTATCACTAATGCAGTTATGTAGGGATGGGTAACTTCTAGATTATAAAATGTTCAGATTCCGTCTTCAAAACAAAGAGGGGGTAATTTTTCTTCTTTATTTTGCTTTAATTCTGCCTACTAGAAATACGGACATTTGGCCTATCTGACAATAATCTACAGGGTTAGGACGCCTATTAAATAACGATTGGTATGGAATGTTTTTGATCGTCATTTGTTTTTCTGTAGATACAAAAAACAGCGGAACTAAAGGTAAAGGTATGCTAAAAGAGCATGCTTATGAGCATACTACATTCAAGGAACACCTGCACGATGTTGTCATTTTTTCTACATTCATCATCCGATGAGCATGCTCATTATTAGCGAATGCTTTCAATACACATGCTACTAAGTAGCATTTGCTTAAAAGTAGCATGCTCTCGTGCTTTAGTATGCTTGTTTAAAGCATGTGTAATGTTTTAAGGTACTGAACCTTAACCATTCTCTAGAGATTGATTTACCATGTCACATTTTTTTAAATCAAAATGATGTGTGGTTTTTTAAAAACGACAGCGTGTAATAATAATGTCTCAATGTGTAAATCGCGTTCAAACCATTTCTTTTTACTAGAAAGACTTTCTACGAGATTGACGTAAGGTTTCCGGTAACTTATATGAGCTCCATACTCTTCAATTCTTAATACCTCCTCTATGGCAATGGCTCTATTAATATAGACTATTTGCCAATCAACCATTACCAAGCATCCAAACTGTCTTTGTTTTGCAGGGTTCTTTCGCCCCTTGAATATGCAGGAGCGCGCTCTTGTTAAAATATACTAGTGATGTTGCGAATATTCGATTTTTGACATTCACGAATGCGAATGATCTATAAATATACCTATGTCATACATTATATTTAAATATTTTTTATATGTTAAGTATTTTATTTTGTACCTATATCGTTCATTCGCATTGGTGAAAAACTGTTTAGGTAATTGAAAAAAAAAATTGTCTGTGGAAGCCGGTTGTGGTATTAAACAAGATGGCGGATTTAATCATGATTTAATTCCATCTGTAGTTGTTCCATCAGGCCTAGAAAAAGAATACAGCACCAGCTTTAAAGTCTGCTTCGCCAACCCTGAAGTAAGCAAGGAAGTTTCAATGACAATGTAATGCTGTACCAGCGTAGAATATCAACAAATGTTTCGGCTAATTTGCTGCATAATCTACGATTGTAAGGAGCCCGCTAATAGTGTTTATTGAACGATCTTCTAGGAAATGTTCGGAGAGTTTTCTTCTCATGAATACAGACTTAAACGTGGTTCTGCATATTAGGTACATAGTTCAAAGTGATGCCGCTGAACATTCACTTTTTTTAGGTATTAAGTAGGTATGTAGTAAAAGAGGTACGTATAAAATGTGCTTGTGCAAATAGAAAAAGTTTCTTCAGGTCGACAAAATCAGTTAACAAGCAGAAGAAGGTCCACTCAAATCTATGTGGTTCCTTTTTTCTCGTATGACCTGAGCAATATCTGCTGGGCTTTGAAAGAGACTGTGACCTCTGAGGTTCTTCACAGAGTAGTCAGGTACGAAACACCGGCGTCGCCTAGCTTTAAAATATTAGTTGTGATGTATATTTTTTCTATCAACCAATTTAAAAACTAAATATCAGTTGGCGAAACGCGGAATAGATGTGGCTCCTCAAACATACTTTAAACCTACAGAAAAACTTCCAGCGGACCACCAACTGCCAACACTGGAGAAGACAGAGAAGCCAAATTGGTCAAGTACAATGTGGTCTACTGATTAAGCTGGGTGTGACTGCGGCACCTCATCACAAACGATAGCCTATCTCCTGTCCTGTGGTATGTTCCAACTGAAAATCAAAGATCAGATCCGTCATCAAGATACAATTTCTGCGGTATTAAGTCTAGTAGTGCGGTAGTAAGTGCGGAACTAAGTCACTTGCAGAGAGGAGGCCTGTGTCACAGCAGTGGGAACATTATAGGCTCATGATGATTATGATGAAGACACTTGCTCATCAGTCAATACTTAACTAACTTAACATCACACTTATGGTTCCTGAAAACCGCAAGACAGGGATGTATCTAAAAATACGCCAACATTACACCAATTTTGAAGTCCTATGCAAGAAGCCATCGACCTGGAATAAATCCATACTCAACCGCAGTTTTCTAATCAAGTTTCAAATAAAAACCTATTGTTAAATGAGCAAACATTCCAACCTGGTCAGGTCGAACCACTTTTAAACACAACGAACCTAGCACTTTCCCACGACACGAATTGAAAGGGCACTTTACAACTTACTCAAGTTACGACCAACATTTCGCTGCAAGCTGCAAGTTTCAAAGTAAAAACAATCACAGTGTAAATAATACTGTGGCACCCTGTTACACCTTGTTGGTGAACTGGGGATATTTTGTTGGTGACTTGTGGGTCTGTGGTCAAGTGAGAGTCGTTATGGATTTAAGGTGTGTATGCGTCAAATTATGTGACGTTACAATGAGCTATGGTGTAATTGTTTGGCTATTTTTTGCCCAGAAACAGCGGCACTTCTCGCGGGACCGTCAAGGACATCGTCAAGGCAAAGGGCAATTGAAGGATGAACTTTTAATAAGAGTCTGACAGACTCCTCCGCTTATCTAGAAGAGAGAGAGAAGGAGGACTCAGATTAATTTACCAAACCAAAAATATAAAATTAACACAGGACGTATGTCGAAGAAGTACTGTATGTCTTTGGTTTGGATTGTTGGAAATAGGTAGGGCATAATTGCGACGTTTAGAAGGAAAGACTTTTCCCAGCAGTGGGACAATACATGTGAATTGTTTTAGTGGTTCATAAAGATTTTGAATTATAAAAAATAAAGAAAGGGAAGAGATTTATTGACACACACAGGACAGAACAAACAGAATTACATGAATAAAAACAACAAAGGAAAAAATATATATAGGGTAAAACACCCAATTATTGACCCTTTAAGCGGTTTTTCTTGCTTCTTTCGCAAAATAAACTAATGCACGAGTTGCAAGTGGAAATGAATGTTTTTGGAAGATAAAATAAACGTTGGAGAATGTAACTAAATCATTATAAACAGTCATACAAAGGTAAAAAGTGTTTTTCTTCTCGAGTTTAGCAAAAACAGGCCATTTGACCAGTTATCAACATGCCTGTACCAAATTTTCATCATGCAAATGACCAATTTTTTGACCTCCTGTAGTATAAGAATAAACTGAAATATTATTTATTACGACTGTGATACGAGGTTTTATTTGATAAAAAACAAACAAAGGTAGTCATAAATTGCCCTACTCATTTTCTTTTTTCACACAATTTTGGTCTACAGTCTTCAAACGCGGCCTATAATATTCTTGCACTTATTTTTGAAGTTTTGTTGTAGTTTTATCACTTTTTGTTCAATTTTTCCTCTTTATTATTAGTTATTTCATTTGTTTGTATTATGCAACAGATTAAAAATGCTCGCCGGTAAAACAAATTGAAAGAATACGGCCTTAGTTCTTCAAAGTTAGTTTAAAAAAGTTTGAATTAATATTTTCCCAATTACTTAAGACTATTTAAACTTTTTCACCTTATGTAGAAGATCCTCACAAATGAAGAGAGCATAGACACAAATCTAAAACTACCTAACACTTTGCCTCGGATATGATTTAAGTCAGTTTATTCAAACATGCAGGTTAGAGTAATTTTTGTCATAATTTTATGCATTAAACCAACTTATGACTGAGGCATTGCCCGTGTTATGTTCGGCAGTTGTCCCACGGGATCATATACCTACATAAAAAGTATCCTGCGTCCAGGTAAACCCACCTAACCCGGTTTTTATATTATCCGCTTGCCAAATTGTTTCAAAATCCATTCAGCCGTTAACTTTTCCTATAATTGTAGTAAGTTTAAACTATTCAGGAGGATCCAGAATGTGACAGTAGATCGAAAATGTAAGTACCTCGCTCAAGGAAGCCCTCGATATAATTGACGCCAAAAAATATGCAATAGGATTACTGCTAGATAGGACGAAAGCCTACGATAAAGTACAATTCAACATCTTACTAAATAAACTGTATGCCATAGGGATCCGAGGTAAATGTCATGAATGGTTCACATCATATCTACAACACAGAGAGCAACTAGTTGAAATAGAATATTTTAACCAAAAAACTAATGAAATCGAATTGGTCCGATCTAAAAACATATCTATAGATACTTCAATCCCACAGGGTACTGTAATAGGCTGCTTCCTATTCCTAGTCTACGTCAACGACCTCCCGAAACACATCAGTGAACATTGTGTTTTGTTTGCTGATGATATATCCATTCTTGCCTCATGCGAAACAAACCTCAACCTAAGTGATAAATTAAACTCTATACTCAACGCTATAACTCACTGGATGACGGAACATATTCTAGAAATAAATTTTAAAAAGACAAAGTTAATGACATTCCACCCACGACAAAAAATACCTTTACAACTCAACTACAGTTATAATAATTTGAAATTAGAAATAGTAGATAAATTCACGCTACTAGGTCTAGACATAGACACACACATAAATTGGAAGTCGCATATCCAAAAAATAAAAGAAAAATTATCAAAATTCTCATACGCCCTACGGGAAATTAAGAAATCTACAGATACAAATACTGCGTTGATAACATATTACGCATACGCCTACGCTTGGCTTAAATACGGCGTTATATAATGGGGTAATAGTACAGACTCTCCCACATTATTCATCCTACAAAAAAAACTTATTAGAACCATAGTAAATATCGAACAAACAGATAGCTGTAAACCCCACTTTAAGGAACAAAAAATTTTAACCTTACCGTGCCTCTACATCTTTGAAATCTGTAAATTTGTAAGGAAATACCCGGAACTTTACACAAAAAGAGAAGACATACAAACTAAAATTAACTTAAGACATAAAAATAGATTGAACATACCTACATCCCGATTAAAAATGCACTCCTCTACTACATATGTCATGTCGATAAAAATATATAATAAGTTACCGGAAGAAATAAGAAATATCAATAAAGATAACAGCTTTACTAATAAATTAAAGTCATTTCTGTTAGACAAATGTTATTATAATGTGAACGAATACTTGGCTGAAAAACTATAATTAACTTCATTAAATATTACTTCAACACATTCCTAAACAGATGCTACCATGTTAACTTACAAATTGTCAAAAGTTGTTATATATGTAAACTTACACTACATTTTCACTAAGTATGTATAATGTACTCTGTGCACGTCATAACTTGTTATCTTGAACCTATGATCTCTCATTAAATTAAAGCTTTATATAAACCTTTTTTCTAATATTTAAGTTAAAAAATAATAGAATTTATATTTATTGTTATTATTGTTACTATTATTTTTTTCCCTTTGCAAATGTTTAATGTAAAATTATATTTTGTTTATTATTAGTTTTGTAAGATTTTTAACTTTAAGTAATACATAGCTGTAGGTAATAGATACTGTGTAACACACTACTTTGCTGTGCCCTTACAGGGTCTACAACGGATCTTAGCTCTAAGCTCTTTGTAACATCTTTGTACCTTGTGGAATGCAAATAAATGAATATGAATATGAATATGAAATTAAGCTAGGTTCATAGGTTACTACGTAAGGTATTTTTTATGTTTGTGATTGTACAGATACACACATATAGGGGTGCCAACACCCATGGGCATAATACAGATGCATTAAAGTTAAGCTACCTCACCATTAAAATGAAATACACGTATAAACCGTGGTGTCAGTAACTGGTATATTCGTACATATGGTTCATTACCAGCTATTGACATGTCATGTCAAATAAATGGTTATCCATACATTTAAGTTTACCACATATTGACCCCATCATTTTAACAAGTTAAGGCTCATTAAAACTTGAAAATCATGTGGAAAAGCATTATGTCTGTCTTAAATAACGAAAAAATACCAAACTCTAAGGAATCTATAGTGTAAAACTGAAATAAAATAGACATTGAAAACAACCTTCAGCTTAGCAAATTGTTAAATTTCTTGATGATTTTAGCAGGGTATTTTATTATCATAGGTTTACGGACGCAATATCGCTTTATTTAAATTTTCTGTGACGCCGATATATTACAAGATAAATTATTTTTCATTTTCTGTATTCTTTGTGCAGCACTGCAAGAAGATTTATTATTATTTTTGATAATAACTGTTAAGAGGTCAATAGTTGGTGGGAGGTCAGCAGTTGGGTACTTTACCCTATAAAAGAAAAACAACAAAAGGTGAAAAACAAACAAAACAAAATTAAAAAAATAATAATTTAGTTTTGTATTATGACGTGATACTTTAATTAAACCATGCAAATCATACTTTGTAGTCTTTAGGTACACACGGCTACATATCAAGCTATACAAAACCAGTTTGTCTTGGTCTCGCTTCAAACGATTTTTACAGACAATGAACGGTCAGCTAATACTGATTTTGCTTAGCTTGATATGTAGTCCTGTGTACAACCGCCTGAGCATCTTCGTGCTCAGGCGGTTGTACAGCTTGCTTCAGACAAATATTAATGAATCTAGTATATAATATTTATAAGAAGCTGCAACTACCGAGGCAGAACAGATACCTACTGTACTAACTATCATAACACAATCGTACAATAAGTAAAAAGTATAAAATTTAATTTATGTTTATTTAGACCAAAGATTACTTTTGCTCCTACGCTATGATTGTGAGCATGTCTTTGCGCTAAGCGACTTGCTTCAAAGTCTCTATCAGGCGTTCCAAATTCAACTGTGCTGTGTAGTCCAGAAATAATTAGTTTATGGGACTATTTACGATTTATTTTATTTTATTCGACTTTCTTGGTTTTAATATAACATCGCGTCACAGTAGGAACTTTTTCTGTATCGTGGGTGCGTCTACAAACAATTAAGTCACATTAACAAATACCCAGACTAGGAACAACAACTTAAAGTGAGATAAATGCTAGTCCAGAAATGAATATAAACAAAGGGTTAAATTTTTATTTTTTTCTTTTTGATTGGCCTGTTGGTCTAGTGGTTAGTGACCCTGACTGCTATGCCGGGGGTCGTGTGTCCACCCAGGACAAATGTTTGTGTGATGAGCACGATTATTTGTTCTATGTCTGGGTGTAATATATCTATAATATGTATGTATTTAGAAATATATAAGTATGTTTATCAGTTGTTTAGTACCCATAACACAAGCTCTGCTTAGCTTGGGACTAGATGACGTTGTGTGATAGTTCTGGAATATTTATTTATTTCTTTAACAAAGCAAATTTAAAATGAAGGGACTTCAATAATAAATGTAAAACGATGTGCACCAACCCTTAAGATTTCTTAACGAGCGTGTAATTTGCGTAACTACTCATAATCGTTTAATCTCTCAGTGAAGCAAATTTCCGAACTTACACAACGAATTGATGAGTTAATTTAATTTAAATACCTTACACATTCGAAGACCAAGAAACTAAATTATTTCAATGAAAACGAAACAAAGGAAATGATAACATAAACTAAGCCAAACCTTTCGTTCAAAGTTACTGACACTTTTTAGCAGGAGGCACTAGTAGTCATTATCAAATAGACAATAAATTCGTCTATCTGTTAAAATAAACACTTCGATAAAAATGAACGAGGAGGTTAAAATAAAAAAAAAAAACTACATAAAACATTTTCCAAATCGTTTTAAATAAATACACACCAAAAAATAACATTTCGTACAAACGTAACAAAAACAAAATAACACAATTTATAGATAGTTGTAGGTAAAGCATAGCACTGAAAAACCATTAGTTATAATTTAGCACACTTTAATCGTCCCAATAATAGCCATACGATGGTGGTGTACTAGTTCTGTTCCCCTGCAGTCCTTGCCATATCCTCTCACTGAGATCTGTATGTATCCGGGCAAACATCTTCACAGCCCGGTCTTGTAAAAACTTGGTCGCCGGTCCCAAACTGTATAGAATATTCTCTACTAATCTCTTCCTTTCCTCCGGCGTCATTTCATTTTCATACAATTCTCGAGCTTGTTCATAATTGTCCGGTTGATCTTGGTAAATCTCAGCTAACTCAACTTTGTCTTTTTCTTTGTAAGGAACAGGTCCATTGAAAGAGTTTGGATAGTAATTAGGAATGTCTCTTTGATTGTCTTTAACAGGAGGTTGGCCGTCACGATTGTACTGAAACGCCCTGTTCTGAATAGGACAGTTTACGGGTATGTTGATAAAGTTTGCCCCCAAACGGTAATACTGAGCATCTCTGTATGCTAATCTTCGAGCTTCGAACACTTTGTCTGGTCCTCCAAGAACACCTGGTACTAAATTCCCTGGACTGAAAGCTAGTTGCTCAATTTCAGCGAAATAGTTCACAGGGTTTTTATTCAAAACGAATCGACCCAACGGTCGTAACGGATACTTGTCAAGAGGCAATACTCTTGTAACATCAAATACATCAAAACCTGCTGTTTTAACATCGTCTTCACTTAAGACTTGAATACTAGCCGTCCAGCTCGGGAAATCTCCATTACCAATAGCTCTGTATAAATCCCTAGTAGCATAATCTGGATCAAAAGCTGCAAGTCTCATAGCTTCTTGGGAGCGTAGATTTTTTATACCTGCATCTGGTTTGAAGTGGAATCTAATAAAATGACTTTCTCCGTGTTTATTAACTACTTGGAAAGTGTGAATACCGAATCCAGGCATGTGCCGATAGCCATCAGGCACTCCTCGATCACCAAAAACTAGTAAAAACATGTGTAAACTTTCTGGTTGTAGTGTCAAAAAGTCCCAAAGCATGTTGGGGTCTAACACATTCGTTGCTGGGTTTCTTTTCTGTGCTCTTACAAAAGTGGGGAAAAGGAGAGGGTCCTTGTAGACATACATAGGGGTGTTAAAGCCAACTATATCAAAATTACCGTCTTCAGTGTAAAATTTGAGTGCGAATCCTCTAGCGTCTCTTGAAGTGTCTATACCACCTCGTTCTACGACGACTGGGGAGAATCGTGCAGCGATGGGAGTTTTCTTCCCAACTTTGTTGAACAGTTTAGCTTTACAAATATCAGATATGTCATGCGTAAGTTCGAAGTAACCGAATGCGCCACCAGCTTTTGCATGGACCAGCCGTTCTGGTATCCTCTCTCTGACCAAGTGAGTCATGGTGTCCATGAAATTTTCGTTGAATATCAGATTCCTGTTTAACGTTACTGTTGCATCTTTATATTCGACAGGTGCTCCCGCTGAAGTCGTCATTGTGGCGATTGGGCCCTGAAAAATACGAGAAAACGTATTTTTTATACAAATTACCGAAACGTCGCTTGCGCTAGAAGTTGATTAAAAGAATATCACGTTAGGAAAAAGCGTTTGAAACCCAATAATTGTATATTTTTTAGTACCAATATACTCTTTTATTATTAGCTTATTAACCGACTTATTTAAGTGAGTGATGAATGTTAAACATGAACAGTAGGCATAGGTATTAAGTACGACATAAAGTTATCTTGTACAAATAACTTAAGGTTTATCAAAAAAGCGTACAAGCAATTAATTTAATTCGGTGCCAATTAATTAATTTGTTTGAAATATATGTACCCATTGAATATTCATATCGAGTATTTTTTCTTTAATTGGTTGACGGCAATTCCAACAATTAATTAGAAAGTTTCATTAAAAACTTCATAAACAAACTTAAACACCAATTACTGAAACAATGATATTTTAATATTATGTTTAATAATATTTTTCCCTACTAGCGAGCCCCCCAGGCCCGGCACCAAGGACACCAGGATCGGTCAGTCAGTCATCATCAAAAATATTTTCTGGCCTGGTGTACCAGTGGGCAGTGTTAGGCCTCTAGCCAGGCGGCCTTGGGCCTGGCTCGCAATCACTTTACTGTAGGAGTTGGGCGCCAAATAGTTTTAACCATTTTCCTTCTGGATGAGTTAGCACTAGGTCAACGAAAGACCCATCTATCCATCCTAGATTGCTCAACAATTTCCACTTTTCAGGATTTAAGTGAAGCAAAGTTGTGCAGGCTACATATTGATCTGACAAAATATTAGCACTGGCACATTATAAAGAAAAAGAATGCTCATCTCACCTTAGTTCTTTCTTTGAATAGCACGATTTGATTTCCCGCCGGATCATCTTGCACCTTCGCAGTGACAACCGCCATTGTTACCAGAAACAACAGTCGTAACATTTTTAAAAACATTTTGTTTTTTTTTCGGACCTTTACTTTTTATCAAGTGACATTACTGTTTGTTTCTATGTCGCAAAGGAGGCAAAAGTCTGAAAAAAAAATTTTTTGTCTTATCTGTGGCACTGTGGTACATTTAAATACAAATTGTTTCTCTTTATCTTTTTTAATTTCCATTGTGTATGTTTGACGAGCCTATATTTTATCGTTATTAGAGGTGAAAATGTTTAGGTCGGTATCTAATTAATGCTCTATCCGCAATTCCACACATATTCTGTCTATATAATGGAGTGAACGTACTGAATATTAATTTGTTAAAAAACTGTTTTCGTCTTAGGACATTGTAATTGTGTAACATGCGGAACTGCACATTTAATTATGCCTTTAATGAGGGAGACGTGGTTTTTCGAACTAATGTTAGAAGTTCAATTATCTGCTCTCTAATCCAACCCAGTTTGAACTCCATACAGGTTATTGGTTCAAAATAATTGCAATGCATTTGAAACCTCACAGCTATTGATTCAAAATTGTTGCAAACTAGGGTACCTGTATACTTCTATGAAATACGAACTATGCAGAAGATCTTGGCTTCTACGTAAATAATTATAATGGAAAAACATGAAAACTGGGAATGCAATCCAGAACCCAACGCTTATAAGTTGTTTTAAGGGGAAAACAGAAAAAAAATCACTAGGGCTTTAATTATTTCGTTTGAGTGAACTTACAGAGCCTGGGCCATAATCTTTTACATAGGTATTTATCTTTTTTACATTTTGTAGGAATTCTTGAATTGTGAGTGCTTTAAAAAAAACACGTACTCAAGAAGACAGACCAGAACAACTTCTCGAAGATGATTCATGTTATTTTAACGTGCGAGAATCGAACCCGCATCAGCACGGAGCGCAATTAATGGCTAAGCCACTGCAGCAACGGATGTCGTCAAAATGAACAAGAAAACAGTAAAAATGGTTTTTTTTTTCTAGAAAGGAATCCATATTAGATTAGATTCCTGAAAACCTATAATATAGCGAATTCTAGAGGACGAACAAAGAAAGCTTATAGAGCTTAGAAACAAACCTCGAAAAAAACATTAACCACACACTTTTAGGTCTTAAAAACTAAATTAACAAAAAAAAATACAACAACCACAAACAAATATTTAAAAAAAAAGTTTCACCTTTACGATCATAAAAAAAAACTGAATTCTTCGAAGTTCAAAAACCGATTGACGTCTTCCAACTGATACAGTTTTCAACAATATAGTAGGTGTAGGCGGCAAAACGCGAAGTTTTCTTACGACCTCCGTCACAGTCTAGTGATTATGAAATAAACAGTGGTGCAATCAAGTTTTCTTACTCTATACAGTTCAATTATTCAATATTCTGGCCTAAATGTAACAGGTGTAACATAATTGGTTCAGTACTCTTTTGTCCATTTTTTATTTCCATTGCTGTACCACTGTAGAAAATGTCAACAGAATTGTTTACAAAAGCTTTAATGGACGCTGAATTCTTTCTGATGTTGTAAGATCAACCGAGAAGCAGTATTGTTGTACTTCTTTTGTCGGATTCATTTGAATAAGAACAGTTTTTTAATGTTTTTAGATAATTAATGATTAATAGGCCAGTGCTAATTACATACTTAGATACGTTTGCTAATCTAATAATTTTTTTGTCACTTTTGGTACTTTTGGCGCGGGGAAACTGGAATACCGTCGGCGTTTTTTTTCGTTTTACTTCGTCAACGTATCAGCCTTGCCGTCCACTGCTGAACGCAAGCCTTCCACAAAGAGAGTCAACCATGCCAGTCTTGGTCAGTCCGCAATCATCCGCATCCATCCAGCCACCTCTTTCAAAAATATACAGACGCCAACATGCCAACCTAGAATCTGTAATATTACCAATCTCGTCGGGGGGTCGCCCCTATGGGGTCGCGACCCCCCGACGACACAGATTGAAAAGTGCTAGCTTATCTTATGTAGGTATATAAATGAGTTAGATAGTAACTAAAATTAGAAAATAAAATAAGAATGGCTCATCAGCTGGTCCGTACCTAGTTGGTAGAGACAAAATCAACTTTTGATCAACTTGTTTTTTTAAGATTGCACATTTTTCTTCACCTCATTAAAATAAAATTGAATTTATGTGCAACCCTAACAACAAAGGAAGCAACTATTTATTTGTTTGCGTAATTTGTTTAGAATACTTTTGAATGTAGGAAACTTTGATTTTTATTGTCGTCGACGAAGATGTCTCTTTTTGTTTATCTAATGACCTATTTGACACAAGTTAGCCCCAATGAAATTGCGTTGAAGTGATAGGTAAGGTACAGTCAGCATCAAAAGTTGCTGACCACATTCAGATTTTCAAAATCACCGTACACCGTAATAATACATAATAATACAGTGTACGGTGATTTTGAAAACCTGAATGTGGTCAGCAACTTTTGATGCTGACTGTACGTTGAGGTCACTACATATAATTTAAATACCTTGTACCTATTCTTAGACAAACACTAAGTAGTTTTTATTTATGCACTAATAAAATAGTAGGTATAAAATCCTTAACTATATTACATGTCTGTGGCTATGTTAACACCCATTTTTTTTTAAACTTTTAGAATTTATTTATTTTATTTTTTATTATTCGAAAAACAAAAGAAAAATGCAGAACTATTCGGTAACGTGATATAAGAATTGAAGGTCAATGAAATACTTGAAATTGTAAAATGTTGCCAAAACATGCAACATTAGAGTATGCAATTCCATTCCAATTTCTATGTCTTAATTATGACACTCCAATGACCATCGAATCGCTTTAAGAGACAACAAAAAATTACGCGGCCTACTCGTTTTGGTGGGCCAGAGATAAGGTTAAGTTCAGTTGTTTTTACGGAGATTTCTAAGCAGTGCTTAGTGACTTATTAACCATGCACTACAAGGTCGCTGGGTTGAATTCATGCCTTCATGGTAACGATCAGGTGGCCTACCATGACTTCATAAAGCGTGAATGGTTCCGTTCAGAGAACGAGATGGCGCTAGATGACTTGTTTAGCTCAGTCTTTCCCACAGCCTAACTACGTGTATATCTCTATTAAGTCTGTGCTAAATACTCATGCTTTAAGCATCATGGTACGCTACTAGATCAGTGAGAAGACGAGATTCAAAATAAGACCAACCACAGGAAAGACGGGAAACCCTCGACATGTCAATTTCAAACGACGCGACGTGAATGCACCGTTTCACATCTTCTTTCCACTTTGTTTTACTACCCCGAAACTTTAGTGGTCGGGTCCCAGATTTTAAAATATTCGAATGCTGTACAAAGTTGGTTTTAGTGTGTATTATCTACTTAGATTTACAGTTTTATACTTCAAAAGCAGTCAAAATACAAAATAGTCTCGCGTAGTATAGTATACTTGTTCTTAATCTGCTGCAAAATCAATTAGAAATAATATACCCACTACTCAAGATTTGGCAAATTAAAGTAATCTAGCAAAAAGTGGACCACATCGATACGGCCAAATTATCGATAATCGACCACAACGGGGTCTGCAGGCCATGGAGACTTGATACACCATAAGTACTATAGGCACTATGACTATTGATCTCACCATGAAATTAATATAAAGAGTGAACATTGTAGATAGCAAGTACTCCATCCTTCTTCAACTGGCTATAACTGACTTTTGGTGAGCGACTACATATTAGGCCAATGTGGACCACTGATTGGTGACTTTGTCCAGTTCGCTAGCCATTATAAGGTTTATACGAAGGCTTCAAATCGTGGGCCCACAGCTCATCGTGTGAACGGTTATGATTATGATTTAACCCTTATTTCATAGGAGCAGCGCTACGGCGCTATCTTTTATCAGACCCACCGGAAGACGGTATGGCCAACCCAACTTCACTTCAGCAGCTAACAGCTATTGAAGTGGAGTTGGGTAGTAGCTTCGAAGCTACCAAACTTCACTCAAGACTGGTAGCTATTTAAGCTTATTATTGCGCTCCATTGCACGAAGGCAAACCTTGAGTTTGGACTTCGAAAGTTTCTCAAAGAACAAGTCTGAGATAGATATCATAATTAACTAGATCAAAATGAAAAGTACCTACACCCAATAAGGAATTTGGAAGTCGTGGTATTGAAAAATTGCTCCGAAGTGAGTGATACAGACTAACAGTGATAGTAACAACTCTAAAATAGAAAATAGCGTTTTCCAGCAACACCCTTACTTGATACAAAAGTAAAGAGATAATAATTTATTAAGTTCTTCTTAAAATCAATGTGCACATGCTAAGATACCTACTGAGTAAAACTACTGACCAATCTTCAAAAATGTGTTAAATTATCTGTCTCGTACTTTGTTTTCTTGTTTATATCTTGAAAACGGTGCGTCGCATGAAATTTAGATGTACTAGAGAATGAAACCTGATAAAATTCTCTACAATATGTCTTTCACATTTTTTATCTATCTTCAATCGCCTAGCTATGAGACTCGAAGTAAGGATGGATTTTTGAAAATACACTCACAGACCTATTTAACCGCCATCTGTATCTTTCATCACCCTGTTTGTTTTTGTTAACTATTGCATAATTACTGTTTTATTTCATGTCAATTAGATACTTTGGCAATAAATTAAACACTAATACCCATAATTCGTTAGCTTAATGTGTGTCACCGAAGGGTTTTTGGAATTTAGTAGTTTTTTGACATTGTTGCCGTTGCGTTAACGTGTTAACATTTGCTGTTTTTTTCTGCCATAGTGTGTTATTGTTTAATTCAGTTTTTAGAGTTCATTTCCTGTTTTTGACTTAAAAAAATGCCATTCGATGCAACTGGTGCAGCTAGGGCAGTGGTTTTAGCTGATGCCGGGTACAGCCAACGTCGCATCGCCGGTACGCTCGGTGTACCTCGAACCACGGTACGGGATGTCATCAGACGATTTCGGGAGACTGGCTCCTACACCCGGAAGCCTGGTTAAGGCCAACATCGATGCAATTCAACCCGAGATGATCGATTCGAGATGACCGTTTCGTAGTCAGCAACGTGTTGAAAAACCGCATTTAGGTTGCTATCGAAGCTCGTACCCGTCTTTTTAAGGTGAGAAATGTCAGTGTGAGCAAAAGTACGGTTAGAAGAAGACTGTCAGAAAAGAGTATGAAGGCTTTTCGTCCAGCTCATGATCCACAACTGCTCCCACAACACGGTAGAGCTAGACTTACTTTTGCGCGAGAATATGCTGACTGGACAATGGATGAATGGAAGGACATAATGGTCTCAGATGAGAGCAGAATAGCCTCGAGAGGTCCAGGTGGACAACAGTATGTCTAAACGAAAGGTTTGCTCCATGCGTTATAACCGAAACAGTGGGTTAACAGGAAGGGTCCATAATGGTTTGAGGAGGCATCTCTTACGAGGCTCGTACCGATCTTGTTGTGTTCGATAGAGGCAGTGTGAATGCCTAAAGATACGTGTAGGAAGTTCTTCAAGACCATGCCATGCCTTTTGCACCATTCGTTGGTTTCACCTTCAGATTAATGCATGACAATGCACGTTTATTTGCACATTTATACATTATTATTATTATTTTTATAAACCGATTGAGCACATTAGGGACAACCTAAAAAGACGTCTCTGACCAAGAGTAGCAGCCCCTACGACCCTGGAAGAGCACAAGACGGCTGCGGTGGAGGAGTGGTACAATATCATATCCCTCAGTCAGATATCCAAGAATTCACGGATGGATTGCCAAACCAGCTCCAAGAAGTCATTAAAGCCTGAGGCGTCAATACCCATTGTTAATTGTCTTTATTGTTTTAATTGCGACCACTTTTTTTGAAAATATTGAACCTTGACATTTTTTTTCCGAAATTTAAAAAAAATCGATTAACGCTTTTTTCGAGTCTCTCTTCAATTGTCTATCTTCAATTGCCTAGCTATAGGCAATTGAAGATAGATAAAAAATGTGAAAGACATATTGTAGAGAATTTTATCAGGTTTCATTCTCTAGTACATCTTAATTTCATGCGACGCACCGTTTTCAATATATAAACAAGAAAACAAAGTACGAGACAGATAATTTAACACATTTTTGAAGATTGGTCATTTTTCGGAGCTCACAGCTATGCAAATATTGGAGATAGATAAAAACTGTGAACAACAAAGTTGTAGGAAATTTTATGAGGTTTTATTATGTAGTACAACAAAATTTGATACGACGCATTGTTTTCGAGATATAAGCAAAAAACCAAAAAACGGGACCTTCTTTGCCCCCCCCCCCCCCTCCCTCGGGCTCACCTCGGAGGGGTCAGGACTTTTAATATGTTTATCTTCTAACTAGTCCAAACAAAGTTCATAAGTCAGATTTTCTGCTTTCAGCTTTTCCAACCACACACCCGTTTTGAGCACTCATTTACCAGACTATTTCTACTCCTGTCATAATACTACAAGCAACTAATAACATACTTGCACGATGCTCGTCATAAAAAGCGAGGCAACAGACTGTTTATGACAGTCTGTTGTCTCGTTTTTTTTAAAGAGAACACTGTCTTTTCCTTTAAATAAGCTTTAATTTAAAGATGATTACAATCATGTTGGTTTAGCTTTCACATTAAAGAATCCAAAGAGTCCGATGTCCAGTTAGTAACAATTAGTAACTAGCAATCTAGCAATTCCATACTTTTTTAACAGAATCGAATTACGAGAATATCCGCCCATCTGAAATGTCAAATTAAAATTGTATAATCTGTGTGTGCTTAAAAATGCGAAAAGCGTCAAATCGTCAATAAAATTATAATCCACGTTTTAACAACATATTCTCCGATTTTATCTATAAAATATTAAAATGTTAAATCCTTGAGTTATATACCGCAGTTTTATGTGCACTGACTTAGTATTCATGTTAATTGTGTTCATTGAAAAGTAACCAAAAATGGCAAGGTCGCCAAAGGATGATCCGATATACAACGATATGCAGCACAATACATGGAACTATCACGCGGAAACTGCTGAGAATTGTGTCCCTGGTGTTTTGAATGAGAGAAAACCACAACAGATCTCGCCCAACCCGAGTGTCATGAACGATAATAGTATTTACGTCAACCCGAGTTTCGGCAATGATGTTTATTTGAACAAACACGCTTACAACGTGCAGACAGGCGATACCGCCGCCAATAACGAGGAGAAGATACCTTTCAACAGCATGCCTAACGTTCCTCGCACCAACCAAAACTACGGTAATGCTATGTTGAAGTTGAGTAACGGCCAGTTAGTGCGTGTGTTCTACGACGAGAACAATCAACAGCTTATCTTCCCCATGTCCGGTCAGTATGAACTGTTTAACCACAATCAGGGCGTGCGCGATATTCCCCTGCAGATGCCTCAACCATCACATCTGTTCACACTCAACCAAGACTTTGCTATGAACAATAATAATGTCCACATGCCACCAACAACTGTCAATCAGACTACTTATCCCGAAAATGTGAACAATCAGTCACCTACATCTAATTTCTTGAAAGATTTACTGGGGAATTTGGAGCCTAATTCAACAGGAACATACTCTCCATTTGGGCAGAACTATCCTCTGAACCATCCAGATGCTTCTAACATGAATTTACTTACCAATACCCCTATAATTGAACCTCCAAAGAACCAACCTATTAAAGTGGAGAACTCCCCAAAAAGAAATGAAAACAGTCCTCTTGCTGACACTAGTAACAAGAAGCGTATTGTTGCTGAAGTGAAACCAATGCGTCCCTCGTACTCTGATGTGTTGGCCAAGAATACTAAAAATACTCCCACATCAGAAAATACACGTAAAGTAAAACCGCAGAATATTGACACTAAGCCAATAAATAACAAAACAAATTCTAAACCGGAGAAACCGGCTAACATTAAACAAGATGATAATAAACACAAGAGTGAGAAGAAGCAAAATACAAACACTATATCTTCAGGCAGTGAGTCTGGGGACATTAACACTGATGACAATGAGAAGCGTCAGAAACCGAATAAAAAGTCTAAGAACAAGCGCAACAACATCTCTCGGAAATGGTCTTCTCTGGACGACATTACCAATGAAGAAGAATCTAGCTACACCCATGATAGTGAGAGCCAATTTGTATTCATCGAGAATCAGGACAAGCCATCTAAAAAGGAGAAGAAGTCGGATAGTAAATCGAAGATTTCAGACAAGAACGCGGTTACAGAGGACGAGTTTAAATTGGACGAGGAGGATGACCAATCACAGTTTGTTATTCAAGAAGGGCAGGGTGAGACGAAAACTAAAAAGAAAAAGGATGGTCGTAGTTATCACAAAGTGGCAAAGCCTGTGCAGGATAAAAAGAAGAATGTTTCAAAGCTGCGGAGGAACAAGCCAGGTTATCTGGGACTGGCTCAGAATTATTTGGAGCACTGGGGAGAAGTGACATGGAGGGCACTTGTGTGGTTCATGTATCTACTTTCTGATATATGCCGCATGAGTTTCCATTTGTCTTTTGACTTGTAAGTTTAATTTTGGAACATTTCATTATTCATTCATAGCCTAATAATAACATTATTGATTTTTTTTTGCTAAGTACCAACTACTATTTTTTTTTTTTCAAAAGTATTGGGTCACTAATTCTACACACAAATAAATATGATGACATTAATAATTATTGCTCAACAATTAGTAATATGAGAACAAATCATTGAAATCTATGTTTCAACTAAGAATAAGACAGCCTGGATGCCATGTTGTGATGTCATACCTGTGAAATCAAACAATTTCAATAATTCAGCTAATAATATTTCAAAAATATTTAAAAAAAAACTTCATGTGATTGTTGACAAGTGGAGGTCATTGACATTAGTATTCTTATTTGAAACATATAGTGCAATCAATAGTAAGATAAAGAGATTAAAACTAGCAACAATGTACTTACCTAATATGTTTGTTGCTAATTGAGATACATAGTAACAAAATCTTGTTATATAATTTTATCATATTTATGCAAATTTTTATAAGATTTTCAAATAGATTTTTCCTTGAAATCGTTTGCAAATAATATACAGAGGAAACCAGTCTAATAATACACAGATCTAGAATTTATGTAATTATTTCGTTCAGGTTTGACGGGGTATAAAAAAATTACAATAATTAAATACTGGATATCTAGCAAATAATGCCAATGTAGCCTATCCACAGTGTTGTGTTAAGACTGTATTTAAAATATTATTTATTTAAAATATTAAGTATTTGACGTTTTATCTTATACAGGGTGTTTCTTTTAAATGGGCCAAAAGGGAGAAATCCTTATCCATTAGAGATACAGGAAAACTTTCTTAGGAACCTTTAGCTCTTTTTTGGTGTTGACAATTTTGGCGTTTTTATTTTTTTTGTCAAGTGCGAGTTGTCCCCAGAAATGAGTAAAAATGACCAAAATTTTTTTTAATGCCTTTCGTCTCTGTTTCATGTAAGGATCATTTCATTGTATCGGAAGAAAAAAATCGTGACGGCGGAAGTTGGTCAAATTTAGCAAAATGTTTTTTCATACAAATTGTATGAACGAAAAGAAAAAACATTTTTTTATGATGTCATCTGATTTAGTGTTATGTAAGGATCATTTCATTGTATGACAAGGAAAATGTGTGGCAACAGAAGTGTGTCAAATGTAAAGAAAAACTTGACTACCTAACACGACTTTATGCTGTTAGATGAAACATTACTCTAATTTTGACCAACTTCTACGGTCCAGATATTTTTGGGGCCATATAATTATCTCATCCTTACATGACAGCAAGTCAAACAGCATCATAAAAAAAATTGGTAATTTTTTTCGTTCATACAATTTGTATGAAAAAATATTTTGCGGAATTTGACCAACTTCCGCCGTCCCGATTTTTTTCTTCCGATACAATGGAATGATCCTTACATGAAACAAAGTCGAACGGCATCAAAAAAAAAATTCGTCAATTTCACTCATTTTTATGGACAGCTCGCACTTGACCAAAAAAATAAAAACGCCATAATTGTTAACATTAAAAAAGAGCTAAAGTTTCCTAAGAAAGTTTTCCCGTATCTCTTATGGATAAGGATTTTTCCCTTTTGGCCCATTTAAAAGAAACACTCTGTATATAAAAAAAAAAAACATTCATCATCTGCCTAGCCTTTTCCCAATTACATTGGGTTCGGCTTCTAGTCAAACCAGATAAAGCTGGATATCAGTATTTAACATGGAGCGACTACCTGTCGGACCTCCACAACCCAGTAAATGGGAAATACCATACCCCATAGTAAGACTGGTTATCAGACTTTGGAGCTTCTGACTAACAGTAACGACTATCAAAGATCTACAAATGACAGCCGGGACCAACGGCTTCACGTGCTTTCCGTGGCACGGAGGAAACTCGCTACGACAGATGGTCACCCATCCACAGACCAACCTTGGCAAGCGCGGCTTAACCCGGAAGATCGGCCTGTGCGGCTGTAATTATTTAGCCACGAGCTCCTCTTAAAAAAAAACATTATTAAATCAATTATCTGTACACTACACTGTTCCCCATATAATAGCTTATGAGGCTGAAATATTCATGGTTCACTGAAAATTGACACTTTCATTGATTCACTGAACATTTATAATCACCATCATTTACAATCAAAATGATAAATTTCTATCTGAAATCAAATCTTGCTCTGTTTTCTTTGACTGCTGATGGGTGGGTTGTTGATTAAATACAAGGATAGAGATCATGATTGCGACTGAGATACAATAATATTTTTTCAGTGTTGTTGTTTTCGATGTTGCAGACAAGTCGACAGTTTACTACTACTGTCGGACTTGTCTAGATTTTTTCTTAAATTGTCAATAAGGGAACATAATAGGATATTCGGTTAGCACAGTGGCTGAGAGACATAAACTCCTGCGCTTTGAGCCGCGGATTCGATTCTCGCACAGAATAATTTGTCTGTGACCTTCAGTTAGCTGTTCCGGGTCTGGCTATTTGTATAAGTCAGTTTCTTACGCACTCACAAAACAGAAAAAAATCTAGCTTGGTTCTTTTTTCAATAAACCAAATCATTTTTATAAATGAACTCACGAAACAGGAAAAAAAATCGTAGCTTGTGTTTTTTTTTAAATTAAACCAATGTTTTTTTTTTTTATTAAACCGATGTTTTTTTTTTAATTAATCAAATTTTTTTCCTCTCAGATGCACATCAGTGTTCACACAAACCTACGTGAGCTCCCAGGCGGTGTGGCGGAGTACCAAGGACTGGCTGAGCAAGCTCGGCGACAACAAATACTTCCTTTATATTGATAGGAAGTTTGGACACACTAAACTTGGTTTCTGGAGGAAGCTGAAGTGGTTTAAGAAAGGTAAATATATCATCTCTTTATCTCCATAGGGCTGGATCTACTAGTATTAAGCTACATTGATCAATGAGCAGTTATCACCTAGGATGCACTGCGGGAATTTCATCAGTGCGATATTAAGGCAAAAATTGTCATCCTACTCTGACTACTCTTAAAACCGTAGCGTCGCGAGCGAGATTTAATAGACGCTAAAGTTTCACGGCTGGAGTTTTTGTAGTTAGTCCCTTTTCGTCCAGGTTGCTTTTAGTGCGACCCCCTTTCAGGTGCGAGATGGGGACTAGATTCCGTTTCGTTGTTCGTGGTTTGCATTGAAAAAACTACGCATCTAATTGATCATACCGCTTTATAGTCGATTAAAAAAAACTCATTTTCTATTGATGATAGTGACAATTAACACTTTAATAATTTTGGAGAATAATGTGTATAGCAGAAACATTACTTGAAACTGTAACAGTAAAAACATTGTATTTTACAATGTTTTTACTGTTACAGTTGTCACGCACTGGTGACTAGATAAACCGTTTTACTAATTACTTAGATAGAATTAACATACAAACACAATACTGCTATCATAAACTTTCTAACCTTGACATGGAAAGTATTTTTTTATTATTGTAACTGTATTATCTTATACTAGCTTTTGTCTGCGGCTTTTTTCCTCACTCCTATTTCTCAAGTTTGTTGCTAAAATAAGAAGCCTGTAACCATCTCTAAGGTCATATCAGTCGGGCATGCGGTCAGCGAGTAAAGAGCAACTCGCTGTCCGACCATGGACCATGCCCGGGTCGACGGCACGTCGTGTTCCACGCGCACCTCAAAGAGCGTCAGCAAAATGACGGGTCACAGAGGGCCAAAGCCTGCCGGGTCCGCGGGACTTATTTCCATCACCGTGACCCCGGAACATAAAGGGCTATTGAAAGACACCGTGGATTTTAGTCAGTACAAGTCTGACAGTCCCTCCCGCCCTGCCCGGGGTGGGAGGACTCATTTGATGATTTTACCACGATAAAAAAAAAGGTCATATCATGTTTGTTACTCCTTCACGAAAAAACCATTGAACGGATGTGAATGAAAATTGATACACATATAGTTTATAACCTGGATTAACACAAAGGATAGTTTTAATCCCGATTTATGATCACGTGGGATAATTATCGAGTTGTAGCGGGTGACACCGCTGGCAGCAGCTAGTGATTTTTTTATAATACCACGGCCTAACATAATTCAATCTTGAACCAGTAACCGGTTTTGGGGATCAGATAGGCAGACACTCCATGTAAAGCTGTTAAAATAGAAGCTAATGCCAATATAGCAGTGATAAGATTTGGCAGTTTTATTTTTTTTAATCGTTGCCCCACACTAGGAATTTCTCCTGTATCGTGGGTGCGTTTACAAATATATAAACTCACATACACAAACACTCAGACCCGGAACAGCTACTTGAAGTTCATACAAAAATTTGTTCCGTGCCTGGATCGAACCCGCGACACACAGCGCAGCAGTCCAATTGCTCAGCCACTGCGCCAAACGTGTCGTCGATGACGCCAGATGATGATGTATTTGTTACCCGCTACTCGAAAATTCTCATAGTGTTGTATATTCTGTATGTTTTACCTTCTTCAGCCAAGATAAGTAAGATTACTATCGTAAACTAAATATAAGCATCATCCATTCTGTAACCACGCGTTGCAAATATTTATTTTGGCAGAGATACTACTGTAGAAAATACAACTTACTTTAGTGGTGAGCTCATAAATCATATAACTGGTTTTTTTCCGTTGTTTTACTTCCTCTGTTAAACGTGATAAAATCATCAAATGATCCCACCCAGGGCAGGGCGAGAAGCAATGTCAGACTCGTACTAACTAAAATCCACGGTCTCCTTCAATAGCCCTTTACGTTTCAGGGTCACGGTAATTTGATAAGTCCCGCGACCCCGGCAGGCTTTGGCCCCCTAGAGGCCCCCCGTCATTATGCTGACATTTTTTGAGTCGCGCGTGGAACACAACGCGCCGTCGACCCGGGGGAAAATCTTCGAATGAATACTCCCACGGTTTTTTTTGTGGTAGAATCATGAAAATAATGAGTCTTCTGCCTTGGGTTAAGCGGCAGGGACTTTCAGATTTGTACTGACTTAAATCCACCACCGTGTACCTTCTTGTCCCTTAATAGTAATCTATATCTTTAGATAGTCCCCGCTAACCCGGCAGACAGTCCAGCGCAAATTACTGTCTGACTGATTAGCAATCCATCTTTCGATTGCCTTTTGCATTCCAAGGCCAAGGTGTCCTTTTTTAATGATAAATGATAAATGATAAATGATAAATGATATTTATTCAGCAAATTGGTTTTTACAAACTCTTTTACACGTCAAAAGACACTATTTTTAGACTAGATGGGGCCGGTGTTTCGTACCTGACTACTCTGAGAAGAAACATCCGAAACAAACTCAGAGGTCACAGTCTCTTTTAAAGTCCAGACAATTTTGTATTGGTAAAGTACTATGAGAACCATGCAGATGTCTGAGGTGGTCTTTTGAAGAAAGAACCACACAGATTTGAGTGGACCTGTCCAGTCAGTGCAAGCATGTGTCAGTTACCGTGTAGCTCAACTTATAACACAAGGAGCTCAACGAAACGACGAACAATACCAAAGAAAGGACATTTGGGTAGGCCGCATAAATAACTCAAACTGTCAGACAATACAAAAAACGCAAAAAAAAAAGAAAATCAATAATAATAAAAAAAAAATAGAATAAAATGTAACCCACATTTGTTCTCATATTCACAAGCTAGTAAAATCACAAAAATAAAAATCAACATTAAAATTACAAAGTAATTCATGTCAACAAAATACAAAATAAAATAAAAAAAACAAATGACATAGAAAATGTCAAAAGATGTAAAAATATAAATAAATTACAAAGTAATCATGTCAAACAAAAAAAAAATACAAAAAGATCATGTCAAAAAAAAAAAAAGGATAAGTAAAAATAAAATGTCAAGGTGTATATATGTATATAAAAAAAAAACAAAACATGTCAAAATGAGAATAAAATGTCTGAGTGTATAAAGAACAAAATAAAATGTCAATTTTAAGACAGTTTCTCAACCTCCGACTAGAGAGACTACTGTAAGCTCCACGGTGCCCTTGAGGTACAAAATGGCATCAAGTAGGCGTATATCTGGCTGAAAAAAAGATACATTCTATTACATCTCCACTCGGAGTGTGACGCAGGCCTCTTTGTTTAAGGAAGTCAGCCATATTCCTTAAATTGATATAATCCCAACCATACTGTATTTGCAGCGGAAATAGAAACGGACAACGGAAATGATTCGACGAAGCTGAACGCCAATATACCTTTGCCAGCGACGGGGGAGGAAGCCATGAAGAGATTACTAGCGTGCAAGGGAAAGGATCCTTACAGGTTAGTCATTTAAAACTTATGAAAAATCTCGATTTGTCTAGGGTTCAAACGCCCTAATTTCAGGAACATCTGGTTCGATTTTTTCATCGTGGTAATATCATCAAATGAGTTCTCCCACCCAGAGCATAGCGGGAAAGACTCAGGAAGGTCAGAGTTGTACTGAATAAAATTCCCGCGACCCCGACAGGCTTGGTCCTCTAGAGCGGGGCCCCGTCATTGTGCTGACACTTTTGGAGGCGCACGTGGAACACAACGCGCCGTAAATACTGATTCAATTTCAAAAAATGTTGGATAGTCTACTTATCGTGGAGGGCTATATAACATTACGCTACGACCAATAGGAGCCGAGCAAAATTTACAGATTATGTTCCAGATAAGTAATACAGTATCTAAAGTACATAATGTGTAGTATTACCCATTTCGATCATTGTCTAACCGATTATGAAACTTCGTACCTCCGAAAAAATCAGGAAATCTGGAAAATTTAAACAAAATTAGTAACCTAGAAGTCTACCTTTTATTTAAGCGTGATAATAAACCCTGGGTGGGCAGGGCAGAAGGGAGACTGTCCAAAATTTTTTTTGGTCAAACACCCTATTCGATAAAGCATGTGAGGTGAAACGAAGGCAACTGTTTTCTGCATAGCATTTGTTGTGTAATGGCTAAGCAAATGATTGTGAAGATGTGTTGTTGTCAATTATGACACAGTTAGATTACAGCTCTGATGATAACAATGATAGTAATATTGCACTGTTATGTCAATGAGCAAGGTAAATGATAATGACTGAAATGAGGGAGACTCTCACGTGGTTTGGATACGTTCCGATAAAAATATTATTTGATAATCAATTTTATACCAGGTAGACTTCCATCTCCGGCCACCGTAGGCGCGCGCATTCGGACGGCGAGTAATCGTCGACTTTCTGTCCGATCATGGACCATGTCCAGATTGTCGGCGTGACGTGTTCCAATCGCCTCTCAAAGGGTTGTTAGTACAATGACGTGGCCCCCTTAGAGGGCTAAAGCCTGCCGGGGTCGCTGTATTAACGAGCTACCGCGGAACGACACCAGGAAGTAAAGGGCTATTGAATTATACCGTGGATTTTTTTATTTTAGTCAATACAAGTCTGACAGGCAATGGGTGCAAGTGGCAAATTGTCGTTCGTCGGGCGGTCTAGGGGGAGGCCTATGATTAGCAGTGGACGTCTTCCGGCTGATGATGAAGTCTGACAGTTCGTCCCGTCCCGCATTGGGTGGACTCATTTGACGATAACACCAAGCTTAAAAAAAAGAGAAAATGAGTGCTCCTGTTTATTTTTTACTAAAAGAAAAACGGCGGGGTGTTGCGACCCAGTATTTTATTTTGATGGCCCGGTACGGGGTCGCGACCCGGCAAATAAGAATCGCTGCTCTAGCAACTATGGCACAATCACATCAAAATCCAATGAGCAGTTCTGAGTTTAAATCCAGCGATCACATAGGCTGACTCGATAAAGCATACAAGTTCTATAAATACTCGGTCGTGCCTACATGGGTGTGAACATAGTATATCTATTATATATTATCAACTATGTGTGTTATGAGGTTGTGTTCTGTAGATAACTTACTATTGTATCTACTTGAGGATATGTTTGTAATTGTATCGTGTAGTTCTGATGCATCATGAAATGATGATATTATACAGAGTGAATTTTTCAACTGGGCGTGGATGGCTACTTTCGAAACTATGAGGAATATCGAAAAACGTTGAAAGGAGTCTCGAGGCCGATTTTGACGAAAACTAAAACTGCATCATTGGATTTTAGAAAAATCAAAAATCCTGGCCAGGAATCGAACCCGCTGATTTAGGAAAAAAGAGTCACACCCTGTATTATTACACCGTTCGATGGTGTTGCTAATAAGGATCAAATTCTGGGAAGTAATCATATACGGCAAACTTAAGGAAAACGTATAATTACAAAAAAACTGATTAATCTTCAAGGCAAAGACTGTATTCGAAACTTAGGTTACCGTTCCTTCTTTATAATAATGATATTTTTAGTTCAACTCAATAATGTCGTATTGCTAAGTACAGTGTGATTGTTGAAACGTCAAATCCAATGAGACATTTATTTTTTGCCGTATATGATTACTTCCCAGAATTTGATCCTTATTAGCAACACCATCGAACGGTGTAATAATACAGGGTGTGACTCTTTTTTCCTAAATCAGCGGGTTCGATTCCTGACCAGGATCTTTGATTTTTCTAAAATCCAATGATGCAGTTTTAGTTTTCGTCAAAATCGGCCTCGAGACTCCTTTCAACGTTTTTCGATATTCCTCATAGTTTCGAAAGTAGCCATCCACGCCCAGTTGAAAAATTCACCCTGTATAGCTTTTTCCACATGCCTCCTTTTATCTTCTTTATCTTTACATCTGTACGCTAATATCTAACGATCGTCGAACGTATGAAAGGGGAAATCCGAAGCCATTACAGATACTCGAAAACTTTCTGAGCTCTTTTTTAATCTTTATTCATTTTGTCATATTATTAAATGTGAACGACCAAATCGTTAGAAATGGGAGTTGTTTATACACATTGACACTAAATTGACACAACAGTTATGGACGTCTTTCTACTCTATTTCGTGTAAGAATCATTTTATTGTATGGGATCCCACTCCCAATTTTTGGTATTTCAAACTTAGACACCAAGGCGACGGCAAAAGAAATTATTACTCGCGGGCAAGACGTGTCACAAAATAAATACATAACAAAAGAGGAAGCTAATTGAGTCATATCGAGCAGTGATAAGTGACGCTAACTAACCTCTTTATTCATAAAATCTTGTCATTTGTAACCAGTCCTTATCGTTTTCATGTCAATGAAGTGACAGGGCCATAGCCTTTAGCACTATTTTAGTTATAAATGTGCTAATTTAATTAAATTCAAGCCGGAGTTTCATTTCCTAGCAAATGTATCGGACAGTCAAAACTCGCATTTGTTTAATGGTTGCAAGCGCAACGAGAGGTTCGATTCCCATTTTGGACAAAATGATATTGAGTTTTACATTTGGATTTTTTTTGGCTGAGGTGCCCAGATGATGGAAATAGGCTGGCATCGATTGACATGAGACACATACATAACCTTTGTGTTCGAGGATTAAAGCAGATCTAAAGACGCCACTTCAGCATAATCATAATAGAATTGCAATATTTATATATTATTCTTTACCAATTATCTACTCAAATAGAGTAGACCAGTAAAATATTCCATTTTACGAATTTTATTGCAATGAGGGATTTTCTTTTGATTGTTTCCCTAGTCCATGTATAGATGGCGCTTGGTATGTTACTGCAATGAACGGAACGTCGTCATTTTTTGTTTTTTTTTCACTTGATTGTAATTTGAGATCTTAAAACGTAACGTACATGTCATGTCATTGTCAGTCACATCACATCACACCATTGGCATTTGGAAATAAATAACAACAAGGAAAAAGAAAAAAGTATTCATTGACCAATCTTTTTAATTTATGAGTATTCCACGCCATAAAGAAAATGTCCCAAGAGAAAAAGAAGAGAAGTCTGTGTCTCGTGGATTTGTGCAAAAATGAAGGCATAAATCTAGTAACGTAGTCATTTCAACGCCATCTACAGAGTTTTTGGAAACAATTTTTTTTTTAATACTCGAAAAAGAAAACTTCTCATTTTAATATTTTTTCTGATAACATGGTCTTTTAGCAGTGGTAGCCTAGTAGTATTGGCCTCGACTTACGAATTGTAGGTCGTAGGTTTCGAACCGCGCCAGGCGCATTACTTTGTTACCGCGAAGGAAATAATCGTTAGGAAACCGGCATGTCCTAGAAAGAAATTTAAGACAACCAAAAAAATGTAAGACATTTGTGACAACCCGCACTGGGCCTGTGTGGGGAATTATAGTCCATTCTCTCTTACAAAGAAGAGGCCTGTCTCCCAACAGTGGGAATAATCATAGAATAATAATGATGAAAGTGGTATTTTTAGACTCTAGGCGTAGTTTTCTGTAAGATATTATAATAATTCCATTCTTTCGCAGTATATTGGGCGTGAGTGTATCATGTACAGACGAAGAAATAAAGCGATACTACAGAAGACAAGCGTTCCTTGTACACCCGGACAAGAACCAACAACCGGGTGCTGAAGAGGCCTTCAAGATATTGCAGCATGCTTTCGACCTTATTGGAGAGCCGGTAGGTTAAAATTGCTTTGGCTAAAATTTTGTATAGTAGCAGCGTAAATCGAGCTAATGTGAATCAGGGCTGCAGGCCGTTTTCGACCTTATTAGAGAGTCAGAAAGTTTATATTGGTATGGCTCTTAAGTTCCTTTAGACCTTATCCAATAGCCACTGAGTTCACATTGCAATACCACAAGTGCCTTGCTAGAGTTTGTACTCTGCTTGCAACAAATCAGGCTTTAAAATACTTCAACGTGATTTCGACCTTATTAAAAAACTACTAAATTCAAATTGCAATACCAAAGTTTTGTTATAGATTCCTTTTAAGTTCATATTCCTTTGACACGTATTACTTTCAACCGTATTCCTAACTAATAAGGTTCACATTACCGTAGTCTATCTATCTATTTTCTTCTATCTTTTATATATGTATACATTATTATAATAAAAAAATGGATCGCAAAATGTGTTGCTAAGCTCATAACTCGAAAATGGCTGGACCGATTCGGATAATTCTTTTTTTGTTGTGTTTGTAAGCATCGGGACTGGGTTTTAGACTTCCACCCGTGCGAAGCCGGAACGGGCCGCTAGTAATAGATAAAATGATCTTTATTGCTAGGAACGCCGAGAAGCCTACGAGCGTCGCGCGCTGGAGTCGCGTCACGTGGAGGCCGCGTGGAGCGAACTGAGTCAGCTGCTCGCACAGCTTCACGACAAGATGGAGTTCGCGGCCAACACCATCAGGTAACGAAGGTTATTTTGTTAACAAAACTTTGCTCCACACTAGGAATTTCACCTGTGTCGTGTGTGCGTTTATACAAACATATAAACTCACATACACAAACGCCCAGACCCGGATCAACTACTTGTAGATCATTACAAATATTAGCCCCATGCGGGAATTGAACTCACGTAGCGCAACAGTCCAATCGCTCAGCCACTGCGCTAACCGTGCCGTCATTTAATGGGCTATTTGACAGTAGATATCAATAAATTGCAAATATAAATAGTCCGTTTTGAAAAATGAGGGACATTTTTATTTCTTTTGTTAATTCATTGAACATTTACAAAGATGGCGCAAATGATGTCATTTGCAAGCGGCTATTAGCAAATGGCGTCCTGTTGGCGCTCGCGCTACGTTGTTGGTGACTAGGACTGTATCACCATAATTTTGTAGTGTTTACCTATATTTTTTTTTTGTCTTTGACAAATTCAATACTGCCTATAACAGGCCTACTTGAAATAAGTTCTTTGATTTTGATTTTTAAGTTTACCATAAATGTGTGAATTCCCATCATACCTCGCGTCCGTCTTATACACTGTTCCCCTACTAAGTTTGCATTGCCAATTTTCTGTTTTTGTTGAAAATCTTTCCCATGACTGCATGACTCAATTCCAATCCAAAAGTTTCCAATACCCAATCTACTAATCACCACAAATGTCGACAAGTGATCCCATAATACATGCCCTATTCCCCGCACAGATGCACGAACTGCGGCCGTCGTCACAAGCGTGTGCTGACCGACCGGCCGTGCTACGCCGCGCGGTACTGTGTGCAGTGTAAGATACGACACTCCGCTAAAGAGGTAACTACCCTCCTTTTATTACTGGACATTTGGAGCTTAAATGGCTGTTTTCTATCACACGTGTGTGTCGATGTTTTCATCAACAGTTAAGATGTACTCATACGTTATGGGCTATCATGGTTTTTAAGACGGAGAACTCGCATATAATACACTTTTTTAATGTTTTCAACCAATGTGTTACCAGTGATGTATTAGGTATAGCACATCATAAGCTATCTTAAGCCCAACGAGCTATGGCTATGGAGAAATCTATACTTGGAGTCTTGTAATGAGGAGATCCGTAGACGTACCAAAGTATGGTTGCACAAGAGGTAAGCCGCTTCCAACCGGCCCTATTGCAAATCTGCACGGGAGGGATACATTAGTTCAGCTGTGGACATCCTACGTCTAATATGACGTGGATGATGGCACGATAAACACTCAATATATTTTTTTTTAATACAGGGCGACATATGGGCAGAGTCGAGTATGATGGGACTGCTCGTGATGTACTACGCTTGCATGGACGGCGCAGTGTACCAAATCACACAGTGGGCCAGTTGCCAGGTAAGAAAATTATATTTACAAAATCTCGTTTCACCCGCTTTCGTAGTTTTTACAAGTTTGATATTCATGGTATTGTTTGTTTTCAATCAGAAAAAGAACCTGAAGCAACTGAGGCCCGACTGCCACGTGGTGCAGTACCGGATCGTGCTCGGCAACAAAGCGGCCGCAGCCGCCGACCTCAACCAGAGACCATCTACTGGGTAAGTGCACTACTAAATATTTTTACCAAAAGTCAGAAAAATATGAAATAATGTAATATTTTCTACGTTCCAGTCACGATCCCAATCTCGAAGAGTTCCTCAACAACCTCTACAGCAAGTCCGGCGTGTCGACCAACACGACCAGCGCCAAACAGTCGCCCCCTGACGCCGCGGAAGCAAAGAAGCGACGCAATAAAAAACCTAAAGCATAAACACAACAAACCTCCATGAAGAAAATAAAAAAAAACAAACCGAGCTGTCAAAATAGATGGACGTGATTTTTTCGCGCGCAATTCAAATATCGAACGCATTTGACATGAGCTGGTCACGCCTGCCGTACCCAACTGTGAAACACTTGCCTTTTAAAATAGAGAAATATAAATGAAAACCGAAATTAAACATAAATACTGATCTATATAATAATTTCTAAATAAATAAAAATATTGTGTGGCTAAGATTGCGCTTGAAGGATAGATTGTATAAGCGTTAAATAACTATGTGTATGAGATGTCGCTGACGTACCTACTTAGGTTAGATAATTAACGATTTCGATGAGAAAATTTAAAGTCTTTGCTAGTTTACATTAGTTTCTATCATTCTTAATTTGCTTGATTTTGTGATACATGAGATTTTGAAGTTACGATTAAATAGATTTCTTAGTTCTAATGCAAGTCGGCAGGAACAATGAACTTTGGTATAATGAAATAGTGATTCAGATTATGAAACGTTTCGCTTGCCGATTTCCATTAAACCTATGTCAATTGAAATCATACGAGTCATTAGAAATATATCTGTTTTCGTATCTTCTTTCATGACATGAACCATTTTTTAAATAAATTGACGTTTTGACGATTAGATACTATCTTTCAGAAATTATAACGCATTCAGATATTGTGTCCTAAAAATTGGCTACGGATTATATTTGCTAAAGTAGCCATAAAAGATATAAATAAGCTGTTAAAACTAATAGCCAAGACAGCCAATTTGAAAAACTAGATTCAACCGAAGAAAACAATGCAACAAACCAATATCTGAATTCTTTATTACAATACTAGTTTCCATTAAAAACATCTTTCTACATTACGTGTTTTAGTACTATGAATATAAGGTTCAATTTGACAAAGCAGCAGGAACTGCAAGAAAAATACTCTTAAAAAAATTAAATGTTCGTTATTTAAGTACCTAATCTTTTTTTCCACTTAACACTAATCACACCGAATAGTACAATTTGTTTGCATTCATACATTAATAGTTATTATTAATAATAATTGTATTATTATAATAATTCGCTCGTGTTACGTGCGCACGGTCGCAGAGAATGCTGTAAATTCAGTTTTTTTTTTGTTGTAATAACTCACTAATTTTTTGTACTATTTAAATAATACTTTTTTGTGATGTTACTCTGCAATTTTTGTTTTAGATTATAAGTTGTTGTAAGTTGACAAGATATACAATTATTAAATAAAGTTTACATTTTATGAGGGTCCCTGGAGACTTGCATGGTTTGGTTTTGAAGGTGTCAAATTATAGTGACTCAATTATCTATCTCTGAAAAGCTTGGGATGGAATTTATTATAAATATTCCTCATTTGAAATATTGAGTTTTAGGCACTTGTGATATCCGAAGCAAACCTACTCGCTAGACCGGGACCGAAAAAAAACAAAACAGTAATTCGCGTTGCCGAAATTGTTCTTCACTGTTAGAGATGCTCTTTAACCCTGTCGCGTCGAAAGGTATAGAAACTTGCATAGAAAAATAAATAATACTAAATATGTTCAATGTTTGATTGAAAGGGTTGAAAACATCAGTTAGTCAACATCAATACAAAGCTGATGACGTGACGTGCCTACGAATATACCTACATTGTGTTTTATCACTGCGACGCTGACGTCGTCTACGGTACTACCTAATAATTAAATACTACTGCTAAATCCAGCCTTATAGCAACTTATAGGCTTCAATTTCAAATGAATAGCACGTACGCGTAGGAAACAACTTATGCACGTTTTGCATGAATGAATTCGCATCTCTAGTGGTCATACATGATCAAAGTGACCTTGCGTTAAGACACGTATGTCAAAATTGCATGATATTCTTAATTCTCATTTCACTTGCATGAAGTATTATTTCTTTTACTATATCCCTTTAACAATTACATTTCTTGTCGACTTCCAATAACTTGCAATCGCAGTATTTCACTTATTTCACTGCCTCATAAGAGATTACGGTTAATGTTAGGCTAGCGGCGAAGAGATTGCTACCCCGATGTTCACTGAGTAGGCCTTCGCGCTTCATGTGTCAATAAAGATGTGGAAACGTTATGTGAATTTTATTTTTTAACCTTTTCCTTCGATTTGTGTGTTCGCGGACAACGCGGCGCGGCGCCGACGTCGCTTTTGTTGGGGCGTTTGCTCTGGAGTCAATTGAACGCTTCGCTAACGAGACGCAGACGTCACACGGACGTTTATTGAACGTCTATGCTGGAGAAACGCTAGTGTGAAGGCGGTCTAAAAAAATTTTTGTTTATGTGACTTTAGTGTTCGTGTGTTTATAGTGTCATTGCATTATCAAGGCGTCGTGTCGACTCGATCATTGCAGCATGATGTGGCATTCTAAAAACGGTATTCATATATTATATCTTCAAATCTGTAGAAACGAAGAGTTGGGAAGAGTTACGGCGGATCGGGAACTAAAAGGTCTGAAGGAGGTTATAAACCTGAATAGTTTGTTTTGTTAAACGCGCTAATCTTAGGAACTACTGGTTCAAATTGAGAAAAAATATGTTTTTGTCGGATAGTCCATTTATCGAGGAAGACTACAGGCTATAAAACAACACGATACGTCCAATAGGACTGGAGCCGAGCAACAACGTTGAAACTACGAGGAACAACTAGTTGCAATATAAATAAAACTAAACAATATGATTAAATCATTTATTTACTTAAACTACTAAATAACAACTAATCCATCATCTCAGCGTCCTTAGTATCTCTGTCAGTGACGATGCAGTTCTCGTACGTCCACTTGGGGAACATTCGCTTGTACAGGCTCAAGAGTACTGTGTCTTGAGATTTCAGCTGGCCATCGAACACGCACTTCATGTGGCCGTGAGTACCTACATGAAGCAAATATAACATTAATTTAAAGAAACGAACATGGAGATGGAGCAGACGTTTTAGTGTCAGTTGTTTCCAATCGAAAGATTGGCTAAGACCTCTTTCTAACTCAGGAACCATAATAATTATTATTTTGAAGATGTATGCTTGCACAAACAATACTTTATAATAATTGACCAAGGACTAGAATTTAACTGTCTATGAAATCAGGATACATGCAAGAGGTTGGAGTCTTTAACTTACCTAAAGCCTCCTTTATGTGTCCAGTGCGTCCGTACTTCGTCCTGAGTTTGCAAGGTTTGAAATATAGAACATCATCTCTATTGAAGAACATGAACCTAATCACTGCCGATTTCTTGTTGACCTGAAAGCCAAAATAAAAGTGTTATGGCAAAGTCCACCTGCGCTTGCACAGCCGCGCATATGTGAAGTGACAAGTGTCTATCGAATCACTCGAAAGGGTGATGACGGATGCAGAAATGCTGCAAATTAAATAAAATTTTAAAAGTAGATCGTGGAGTTACAATTGATAAAGAGAATACGACGTTTACCGACGACACCAAAGAACATAGAAGATGATAATTAAAGAAAGTCACATCAACAATTCAACATAAAAAAATGCACATAACTTTGAAGACCAAAAGGATTATGGCGAATATATAAGTAGAGGATAGAATACCTTGTATGGATGACCAGAGAGCACAATTCTCTTGATAATCAACCTGTCGGGGTTGCATGATAATAATACTCCTGTTGCTAGTAACTGTAGCTTTGTGTTTCTCTTCTCCTGTAACATTAAAAATTTTGATTATTGTCCAATAAGATAGAAGTTAGAGAGATAAACAAAAAGAAAGGGATAATAAAATGATCTCGAAGAAAATATATAATGTGTTACCTTAAAGCATAGTACTGAAGACGGACTAAATTGTATCGGCGCATAGAAAGACGCTACACACGTCGATCCAGGTTGGAAGAATCTTTCATACTGGAACGGAAAATAAACACATCAGCAAAATCATAGTGCTTTGCTAAACTAAATAGGTGCACTTTTGATGGCAATTAATAATAACGCAAGTGCTTCAAAAGCGCAAAATCGCGCATTCTATGCTAGGAGTCATTTGACATCTCAGTGCAAAGCAATCTCAAGCAAAAATTTGAATGAATTCATTCAAATTTTTGCTTTATATAAGTAGTGATAAAGACTATTTTCCAATACTCTTACTTACCTTGTGTTTACTACCATTAGTATGTTGACTGAAAATAGGGTTGACGATAAACCGTCTGTACCCGACTTGGAAGATCAGCCTTTCCTTACTCTGAATTGGTTCATCACTAGCCCCCGTGCGCTTGAGTGCTACGTTCATGACTGACATCTTCTGTTCATGAGGAAGAAGGCCGAAGACTGAAAGAGGCGCTTTCGCATTAGCTGAATGGAAAGCCTTCCATAAGTCTTGACGGACATCTTTGACATGGATGGTGATGTAAAAACCGTACTGAAAATATAAATGGTGTTTTAAGAAGAGAGTCCTCGACAGCTACATACATTCACCTACATAAATACATTAAAATTTATATTGGACCAAGTATCGAACCCTGTGGAACTCCTAATCTTAAAATTGATGTAAAGATTAATCTTCTAAGGTATTAACACAATGGATTCAGTCTGTCAAGTGAGACATCAAAATTAATTAGAACAACCACTATTTCTGCACTTTGGCATTCATTATAAAAATAAGCTATGTGATTGACACTATCAAATGCTTTTGCCAATTCCCACATACTAGGCAAAGATGATACTTTAAAACATAGTAAGAAGTAATCACCATATTGATCAAACTGTCCTCCAACTCCTTAAATACCCTCCTCCTAGTCCTATCATAATTCTCAAACTGGAATATCCTGGCAAAATCTTCTGGCAGGTTTTCTTTTGGATCCCAAGAAGATGTTCTGAATGACTCCAATCCTCTATAACGCATGAATCTTTCTCTTGCAGGCACATCCTGTGGAGTATCAACTTCATCTGGGAACTGTTGATCTTCCTTTGCAGCTGCTAACTTTTGCAGCATCTCATGCTCTTCAGCTGCATCAATGGTAGCATCATACTTTTCATCTGTGGGTCCTACTTCTGACTCTGTTACTGACTCAAAGTCATTATCTTCTCCATTCTCTTCTTGATCAGATTGATCTTCTTCACAGGACATAAATTCATCATCATCATCATCTTCACTCTCGCTGCCATCATCAGACCCTTCATCTTCCGCGTCAGATTCGACAATCCAAGCTGCTTGGTAGTCTGACCAGCCTTTTGGCACTTTCTTTACTTTTTTTGTTTTAGTCTGCAAAATAAAGAACTCAAAGAGTTAGAGAATAAACCAACTAAACAAATATTTGTTATTCTTTTGGTATATAATTGCAAATAAATAGCAATGTGTAGCTGGGAATAATAGCCAAAAGACCATGATGTTTATATGTTAATTACTTTATGAAATGTGTATTGTTGAGTTAATGATTTACTTTACCTCTAAATTAGCTTGTTCTATTTCTTCCTCAGTAGGCCAAGTCTGCTCAGCTTCCATGGGATCAGGAATATTCTCTGATACAAGACTTTCTTGTTTAGCTGGGTCAGCAACTTGCAATACTGACACCTTTGTAACCTCAGCATCCATAGTTTCATCTGACTTATTATTCTCTTTTCCCAAATTCAATGGATGTGGGTCCTCTAATCCATCAATTCTTGACATCTGGAAGTCACCCAGTCCAGTTATATGCAAAAGACCATTTACATTCAGAGGCATTCCACGTAAATATCCACTCATTTTAAGAGTACCAGTTTCTCCTTCACTGTCTGGCACATATTCAACCTCTTCAGCCAACATATAAGGTCTTTTCTCTCTATGATGAAGGATGTTACGTTTCTGATTACCAATTCTACGTAATAGATTCAGTCCATCAGAACTTTTATCAAGCTGCACAACTTTTTCATCTGGAAGCCATTTTGAAATGAGTTTCTGGACATTTTGTTTTTCAGTTGTGCGTTTTTTAGGATGTACACCTTCAATATCCATTGTGGCTACAGTTGGTGTAGGCATGCCTTGAGCCATGGCTAATGCAAGAACTCTCTCACCCCATTCATCTACAGGTTCATCAAGAGCTGAGGTGACAAAGAGAGCAGTGTCAGCCACTTTCAGTGCATCCAACAAGGCAAAATCATTACCCACTTCTGGGCATACAAAGGAGAACCTCTGCTTGAAGTTTGGTAAGCTGTAACATTTAAAATTAAATTAGTATAATAATTCCGTGTCAACTATAATGTATTATGTATTAAAAAATAACAATTACCCAACATGTAGGATGCCATTAGAAGACTGAGAAACCACAGCTCCTTCAAAACACGTCTTCAGGATAACAAGGGCGGATTGCACGTCCAGCTGCTCGTTCAATGGCACCACGCAGACTAGGAAAGGAGGGTTGCGGGTCCCGCCTAACGCACGTTTCTTCGCCAAGACCTCCTCGCGTTTGTTCTTTCGTAATTGAAGGGCCTGGTGACGACGCTCATCTTTTTTCAGTATATGGCGATTACGACGAACAAACTCCTTCACATTTACTTTACCTGTAATACATTAGTTCATATAAAATACTCGGTAAATAGCAAAAGATCTGATACATAAAAACGACTGCTACTAACCTTTTACAGCGGCTGAAATACCGCGTTTCGAGCGGTGACGCGACTTGTGCGCTTTATTGCTCTGCTTTAGATTACCGGCACGATGAGCTTGCTGCATTTTTATTGATTAGAAATGCATAAAACCGAAATTATTTACCAATACAAGCACATGGTGGTGCGGTTTCAAATGAAAAATTGACGTTTGTCATTGTCAACTTTCGTGACACTGACATTTTAATGACATTGACAGGCAAACAGAAGGGTAACAGATAAAACAAAAGTTAATCTGAAATTCTCGATAGCGGCACTTGGAAAAATAACATTTGTTTTTTTTTGTGGGATTTTATGACCTGGCAACTAAGACCTTCATATTTCAATAACTTATAAAATGAAACTTTGCAAAACGTAGCTTTTCAAAAAGTCGATTATACAATAATGTTTACCTTCAAATTAAAAACTGTTTTTAAACTATTTACAAAAATTATCATTTGTTTCTGCTGATTTAATCATGATTATCAATAACAATGTTTCATAACATTTTAAAGCTTTTCATTAAACTATAAATATTACCGATTATCTCACAGCAAAACAGTAATAATTTCTCGTCACAGTTAAAATAATGTTAAATTCAAGTATTAATTTACACTTGCCATAGATTGTTGAGGGCAACATTATACACGCCAACATCACAGGTCACGTGACGTGACGTTGTGGACGTGTCATTCGCGGACGGCTCGTTGGCGGCGTTGCGCAGGCTCTTTCTCGCGAAAAGTCCTATTGGAGTGTTACTAATGAACAAAAGTTGAATGGTTTTAGCCGAATTGATCAGTTAATATTTTAGTTAGGGTAGTTAATTCGCAATAAATCAAAATGGGAAGTGAGTATCGTTCATATTTATAACTAAATTTAGTGATAAACCTCGGACACGTATTTGCACATTTTCATATGAATTTATCCTAAAATTGTGTGTTCTGTGTTAAAGGTGTGATGTTTTAATGTAATTGTTTTGCTTGCAGTCAAATTCCTCGAAGTTATAAAGCCGTTTTGCAGTATATTGCCAGAAATAGCAAAACCAGAAAGAAAGGTAAGATATGGTTATATTTTCCATGATTGTGTATTCTTTTAGTGTTATTTGTGTTTGTAATAGCGTCTATTTATGATTGTAGACGTGTTAGAGTAATTTAGGGCTTAGATACGTGTTAAAACATAAGTGAAAGTGCATACCTAACCCTAATGTAGGTGTATGTAGGATAGCTAACTGTACTTCATGTCGAATATTTTTGAGTGTATCATTTGGTAAGTTTCTAACTGAATGCTTTATATTTCAGATCCAATTCCGTGAGAAAGTATTATGGACTGCAATCACTCTATTTATTTTCTTAGTATGTTGTCAGGTGAGTTGATTATTTGATATTTTATTGTGATGTGGCCATATGCTACTTGAGATAGAGATACATTCTGCCTTAATTATAAGTGAATTGATTGAAATATATTAATTAAACAATGAATATCTTGTAGCTGCATAGTTTATTTCATGTTTTACTAAAAAAAAGTATTTCACTACCCTCTTAATGCAGTGGGAAACACCCATTCAAACATTAGACTGTGCTTTGTGTCCTATTAGAGTAAAACCATGATTTATTTACTCAGAAGAACTATTTTTCCATCAAAATCTCAACATATGGAGATACAATCTCCTAACTTAAAATAAATCATTCATATTTAATCTAACCTTAAAATTATTTTCCAGATCCCCTTATTCGGTATAATGTCATCAGACAGCGCGGATCCCTTCTACTGGATCCGTGTAATTCTTGCCTCAAATAGAGGAACACTCATGGAACTCGGTATCTCTCCCATCGTCACGTCAGGCCTTATCATGCAACTGTTGGCTGGTGCGAAAATCATTGAAGTTGGTGACACGCCGAAAGACAGAGCTCTGTTCAACGGTGCACAGAAATGTAAGTGTATTTTGATATTGCCTTTCTCTTTTATCGGTTATCGTACAACCAGGTTGCTAATATTAACATTGGCAACATAATTCTTATTACAAGACTTATAATTTAAGTATTTCATGTTATAATTATGTCTAAACTTCAGAAATTATTCACAAAATGATCTATAATTGTATTGGAGCACATGGAAGATTAAAACCAAAGATAAACATTCAAGAATTTTCTTCACAATACAATCAATTTCAGTATTTATATTTACTAGATGTCTTCTAAACCTTGTATATGGAGGCAGAATGCCAATTTTGACCTATACATACAAGTGTCAGGCGTTTTGCCAATTTATATTTTTAACAGAAGGAAGGAACTGCTTTCTAATTTCAAATATATATTATTGTTGCTATTTCTGTTTTTTTTTTTACAATAGTTACTACTGAAATGGAACTGATTAAGATAAAATGTATTATTGTTAAGATATCCATTGATAATTATAAATATCTCTTATCTTCAAATGTGAATAACTTGTATTTCAGTTTTCTTTATCATCATTTGGTAATTCCCATTTGCTGCAGATTATAAAATGAAGCATTATTAATTTTCAGAATTATTTTGATGTTAATGAGAACAAATAATTGTTCTAATATAAATTGGTTCTCATTTCTATAATAAAATCTATATTAATTTATTATTAAAACATACAGCACATGGCTATTCTGCCTTTTCCTAGACTAATTGATTAGCATTTTTTTGAGGATTAAATATCTTTAAACAAATCCTCTTGTCCTGCATGTAGCTTTAGGGATTAAACAAATCGTCTTGTTGTATATGGGACTGTCATTACCCCAATTGATTAAAAACCATCCTGTTTAGACAGTCCCACATACTCTTAGGGTGTATGTATATTGAGCTGATATTCCACAAGTTTTGTTTTTATTTTTTACTAGCCATTTTTGCCCCACTTCTGGGCAAAGGCCTCCTCCAAATTCTTCTAAATGCTCTTTTCTAGTGCCACTTCGGACTAGGCATCAAGTCATTCTGCCGATCGAAGCTCATCCTGCCATTTCTTTTTTTCTTTTCTACAAGGCGTATGTAGCAAAAACCTATGAGTACCTAACCTCGTTCCTCTTGTCTACAGTATTCGGTATGGTGATCACGGTGGGTCAAGCCATCGTGTACGTCATGACAGGCATGTACGGTGAGCCGAGTGAAATCGGTGCTGGAGTGTGTCTGCTCATCATCATCCAACTGTTTGTTGCTGGTCTAATCGTCTTGCTGCTCGATGAGTTGCTACAAAAAGGTCAGTAATGAGGTTTTATATATTTTTTTTTGAGTTTGTATTGAAATAGGATACTTACTGAAATGTCACAGACATGATGGATATCGAAATATAATCACAATAATAAGTAGGTTTCTCCGAAGTAATAATAGCTGATTATGACGTAATGGGGTCAACAACCGCAATTCGGTCGAATTTCTGCCTGACAATTTATGAATCTTTAAAATAAAGTTCTCTTAAATAAATTATAATTAGCAAGTTGGAAGTCATCTCATACTAAATAACCTTGTTTTATTCCAGGATATGGTCTTGGCTCCGGTATTTCATTGTTCATTGCTACCAACATCTGTGAGACTATCGTCTGGAAGGCATTCTCCCCTGCTACCGTCAACACTGGTAAGTACCCTAGAAAATCTTGATTTATTTAAGTTCACCCCAATATCTCTTATTTCATACTCACAATGTATTAAAAAAAATAAAAAATAAAAATAGCCTTTATTCGCTGACTTTTTCAATTTTTTACAATTTATCTTTAACTAACTTAAGTAAATGGTCAGGTTGTCATTTGACATAGGCCTCCTCCAGGTCGTGCCACTTTTTACGGTGACCTGCAAATCTCCTCCACCCCTGTGTGAGATCGTCCTCCCACCTCTTGTGTTGCCTGCCTCTACGCCTTTTCCCGTCGCGTGGGTACCACTCAGTCACGCTTTTCGTCCACTTCTCTGTCCTATTTCGCATTGTGTGACCCGTCCATCTCCACTTCAGTCTCTCAACTCTATTGACTACATCCGCCACCCCCGTTTTCTTTCTTATGTCTACGAGTCGACATTTGTCTTTAAGTCACAATGTATTTATTAAATGTATATGTACAATGTATATATTAAACTCACAATGTATTACTTGACCACAAAACGTAATGCCTCTCTCCACTGATCTGGTCATAGGGCTGACTGATGGCAGAAAACAAAAAAACTTATAGCATATAAAACAGCATATCTGTTAAATATTAAATCCACAATTATTTTGGTTTCTCATTAGGTTAATTATAAAGAAAACTAAATGAGTTGTGTATTACGAATTTCTTGAATGATTTAATTAGAAATTACACTAATTTACTGAGATTAGGCTAGCTGCAAACAAGAGCTGTATTCATTCAGACATGTTATTTTGCACTCGAAAACCAGTTTACAAACAACAATATTTTGATTGCATCTAACAAATTGGTTCTGTTCATTAAGGTAATGATTACTTTAGCTGATTTGCAATTAAAATAATCGTAATCAAGCTTATTTCTACTAATTAGGATAGACCTATACAAGTAATACCTATCTAGTTTTATTGTAGAATTGTAGATAATAATAATACTCCACAACCAAGATGGTTAGTAAAGATTAAATACTGCACATTAGATTGAATATATTTCAGATATCTTCTTCTATCTACAGATATCGTCTTAGAATCTTATTACCAAAATTATCTTTTTAATGTTAAAAATCTTTAAAATGTATCTTTTTTTTTTCATCATTAGGGGCCGTTCAAATATTACATAAGCAGATTTATTACAATTATTTACCCCCCCATCCCCCTTGTCAGCAAAAGTAAGCAAAGCTTTTCCCCCCATGCTTACGTAAACATTTTTCAATTAAAAATGTATTTTTTTTATATTATAATTATAATGTTATAATTTAAAAAATAAGAAAATTGATTTAGAATAGAGATTAGATTTTACGTATGCGTGTATATTTGCGGGAATCACCGAAAATGCGTTTCTTTTTCAAGCATAGACAATGTGAGGGTTGCCATTCGTGTAAAAAAGTAAATAACTATCGATGACGTAATCATCATCTGGACTCCCCTACCCCCCATGTCATCCAAAATAAGCAAAACAAAGACCCCCCCCCACCCCCCTATAGTGCTTACGTAATACTTGAACGGCCCCTTATTTATTCATCTTATACACACATAAAAGGCCCTACCAATTATCTTTGACATTGTTCCCACCCTTATCAAATACAGCAAATATCTTCAAAATATTAGCCTTCCAGCCTTTACTCAGCATGAACATATTTCCCTATAGGTCGCGGCACTGAGTTCGAAGGAGCAGTGATAGCCCTGTTCCACTTGTTGGCCACGCGGCCCGACAAGGTCCGCGCCCTCCGCGAGGCCTTCTACCGCCAGAACCTCCCCAACCTCATGAACCTGCTCGCCACTGTCCTCGTGTTTGCTATCGTCATATACTTCCAGGTAAGAAGATTCTAGATAGTTACAACCTTTTCGTCTTCTTTTTAGGTGTCAAATGTCTGTTACCTTGGGTGGAGTGAAAGGGATCGGGAAAGGGAAAGGACTCATACTGACTAAAATCCAGTGTGTTCCTTCAATTGCCCTTTACGTTCCAAGGTCATGTTAACCTGTCTTGATAGTTCCGTGACCCAACCTTGTCAAGAGAGTTGTCGAGCACATCATTGCTTATCACCAAGCGAAATAGTGGTAAAACGCGAGCCTATTATCATTCTCTGAGACTATGTCGAGCTTCATTTCCTCGGCGCTTTTCAAGTAGTCGCCATTGTTGACTCCCAACTTAAGAGTTTTTGAATAGACTAGTAGTATGTACTCATGACTAATAGTTTTTTAATATTTTTTTTTTAAATAGTTTTTTAGTTTTCGTCCAAAAAAAATGAGATTTGTAAAAAATGAGAAACATCATGAAAACAATTCCTTGTTCAAATGAGTCATGTACAAAAAGAAAAGCTGACAGTTTAGAAATACATGTCTGTATTTCCATATGAATACTCCATAAACATAAAGTATAATGGCAACATACACAATGATTGTTCAACTTGTATATCCTTTATACGGTATGTAAATGTCGTTGGCAGGACTACATTATTTTGTCTGACCTTTGTAGATCTCCATCTCCATCAACATGCAATTTAATTGCAGATTATACGTTCATTTACGGTGTTATAAAAAAAGTATTTTAAAGAATGCCTCTCTCAGTTTACGAGTAATACCTACTTTTACTCTGTCAAAATGTAGAGTGAGTTTCAAATACACTCGCGCTTTTGTATCGCTACACTCACGTTCGAATTCATATTCTGTCTCAATCCAAATTTTGATCCATATTCTGCTTCATATTGGACATAGATAGTAAGAATTCGGTACTTGATTTGTTCCAAATATCGGGATCAAGATTGCGACTGAGATAGCTTATTAATATCCAGCTTTAGTCGCCGCGTGGAACAACCCTAAATATTGCGATTGACACTTATTATTTGTTTTTAACCGGTTTAAAAAAAGAGGATTTTTTAAATTCCCGATGTTTATTATATTTTTGTGGTCTCCTTTCCTACAACGTGTGTTTTTTTTTCTCAGGGCTTCCGTGTGGACCTACCTATCAAGTCTGCGCGCTACCGCGGACAGTACTCGTCGTACCCAATCAAACTCTTCTACACCTCCAACATACCTATCATTCTTCAATCTGCGCTCGTTTCTAATCTCTACGTCATCTCACAGGTTGGTTTATATTTATTTAATATTAAGAGTAGTAATTGAGTGTACTTCTATTTTAACAATTATACAACTTACATTTTGGAGATTTTAAATTCAATGATGATTTTAATTATTACTGTTCTGTTAGCAAAACGCCTTTCAAAATCTAGCAGAACTTAATTTTACAAATTGTGCTGAAATGTTAGTGCCTAATTTTAATGCAAGCTATGTAATCAAAGAAATTATTTGTAACTTCAACATACTATTTAATAGATTCCCCTAAGTTATTCTAAACAAATTAATCCAACACATTTGGATTTGTAAGGAAGGATGTTTGTTACTGTTTCACTCAAAAACTACTGAACAGATTTGGATGAAATTAGGTACACAGATAGTTTATAACCTGGATTAACATAATATTTGTGTCAACTTCCCCGAAAATTAAACTTATGAAGAAATTAAAACAACACTTCACCCCACAGATGTTAGCCGTAAAATTCAGCGGTAACTTCCTTGTGAACTTGCTGGGTGTGTGGGCGGACGTCGGAGGCGGCGGCCCTGCCCGCGCCTACCCGGTGGGAGGCCTGTGCTACTACTTCAGTCCGCCGGAGTCACTCGCGCACATAGCGCACGACCCGGTGCACGCGGTCCTCTACATCATCTTCATGTTGGGCTCCTGCGCGTTCTTCTCCAAGACCTGGATCGATGTGTCTGGATCTTCGGCTAAGGATGTAAGTTGGCAAGATGAATAATGTTCTTTTTATGAAATCTACGACACTGTTATGATGGCTGGTCCGAAGTGACGCCTGTAAAAAGCATTTCGAAATAGGGAGGTCTTTGCCTTGCAGTGGGTCATTAAAAGTTAAATGTAGTCTAAACGGACGTCGATGAAGATTCAAACTTATAAAAATTAAAAACTGAAGACCCACAGTAAGGGTATTTACAAAAAATATTTAATCAAAGAAACCAACTATCTCACATAATAATGCTGCATTTATGCTTTAACATCGAAATTGCTGATGCATCTACATAGAAAAATAACATGTCAGCTATTTGAATAAAATCATTTTAGTCAAAGCTATATGACCCAAAAATGACTCATGCATTTGCTTACGATTACCAACGTTATACGAAAAACTAGTTTAATCATCAAACTGTATTCTATCGTAAAGCTGCCAGTTATCTACACAAACTCGTAGAGGTGAATGAACCTTAGAACTTCACAATCAATGCCTTTTAAATCATGATACGGTTGCAGTGGACGGCCGACACTTAACTTTCCAATTAGTGAAAGTGTAATACTAAATTGTGCCGTAGATATAGCGCAACTGTTTAGGCCATTTTATTTCAGTAATTCACTATTTGATCGAGTTGTTTTGATTGTCAGCGTAATTTGATTACTTTTGTGTACACGCCCTATTTACTGCAACTGAATAATTTATCACAATGCAAGTGAGTATTGATTTGTTGCCTAAAGCTAACCTATGTCGTCGTTTACAGGTCGCCAAGCAACTGAAGGAACAACAGATGGTTATGCGCGGTCACCGAGACAACTCGATGATCCACGAGCTGAACCGATACATCCCGACAGCGGCCGCTTTCGGAGGCCTGTGTATCGGCGCTCTGTCAGTGCTCGCCGACTTCCTCGGCGCCATCGGCTCCGGCACGGGTATCCTGCTCGCCGTCACCATCATCTATCAGTACTTCGAAATCTTCGTAAAGGAGCAAGCCGAGATGGGCGGCATGAGTACACTGCTCTTCTAAAATCATAATAGTCGTCGCCGCAGACAGCGCTGTGTTCACAGTTTTTATTTCGCGGTCCGTAGCGCTCTCTACGACGCCGGTGTAGTGTGCGTGGCAACGCGTGTGTGGGTTATGTGCTAATTTATATAAATGAACTTTATAATAAAATAATTTACAAGTACAGACTTTGTTTTTGTAGACCCTAAGCAGGATTCATGTTTTGTTTTCGTTCATTCATCAAGACACGAAATGACTACCTACCAATATTGTATTAGTTTACTGTAAAATTGTACACGATAGCTTTACGATTCCCACGGAAGTTCTCGGTTCACGTCAATTATAACTGCAAGTCACATAATCTGCAACATTGTCTAGATATGAAGACTGAACAAAGGATGTGAAATTAGACATTTTCTCAGTTTAACTCTACCTACTATTGTTAATTTTAATTATCAGTTTCTTAAAAATATAAGTGAAATGACAGTAATTGTAATTTATAATATAAATGATTAGTATCCAACTTTGTTAAGAGTAACTTACAAAACTTATGTTTATTAAGTTTGCGTTGGATTGTTTGTAATACATTTTGTATATTTTGTTATACTGTTCGATCACGAATATTAGATTCACGTATTGATTCTGTCGTCCAATTTATCAGAAATAATATGTGATTAAGTTCTATTACCATAGGTTCCTCATTATATCACCACAGAATCAGTAGTTATTATTCGAATAAATTCATTTATATTGTTTTGGATCAAATTATTTTTTATTTACATCACTCTAAATCAGCAGGCAACAGTTTATTTCCTAGACATGTTTGGAGAACAGGTTTGTAAAACAACAAAGTACTTTTGTTATGTAACTTTATTCTCCTCACTAGACATGCAAATACAAGGACAAAAAAAACAATTTACGCTTTTCCCTCAAAACCTTATAACAAAAACTCATCACGACTAAATTATACGGTAACAAAATGTATTTACAAAAACAATAGACCGAATAAGTTTGCCGCCAAAACATTACAAGTTGTCGGAAAAAATTGAGATCTTAGGAACATGATTGGTAAGAGATCGAACTGAAAATTCGAACTTGGAATAGTGCCATAAACATTTAAATTATGGAACTTAAATAGTATACATGTATGGCACAACACTTAATAGGTACAATGTACCTTACAGTTAGAGGCACTTTGGAAAGAAAGATTTGTCACGACTGAAGAGCGAATCTCCCCAATAACATCCGAGGCCTTCAGCAAAGATAATTTGCATTTACCTTCATGACATTGCCATACGCGGAAAACAGCGTAATAATAGTTTTCCGTAACGAGTCAACGTCATCATCACAGTAATACTAGCTTTATAATCTATCATACTATGAGGTACCGTGCACGGTTCAGTGGAATAATGGTGTACCAGAATCCTTATTTGAATAAATAAAAAATATATGTGAAGGGATTTTGGACAGTCTCAAGCACATCTCACTTTGCTTTCCTCTTCAACACTTTGTTTCAGAAGTCGCTGTTCAATCATGACCACAATCTGGCCTGGTAAGGTAGTACCGACGGCATGTTAGGAATTCAATTATTGCTTTCGTTTATTTATAAAAGACACTGTAACAATGGCCCGGTTTCTTGATGCGTTGCCATCATTGGATTGAGGAAACGTTATAATTTAATTCTGGACTTCTTTTGGAAGACAGGTCAGTATCACTACCCAATATTATTCCTAACATTAATTTATTTTTCTTGTTGTCTTATGCGAGACGTGAGACAACGAAGTCGAAGACACCTTATCGCTTTTCTTGGATATCTCTCCACTAGTTGGTCTCACATCATTATACGCGTACAAGAATAACTGTATTGGGTAATATTAACTTAAATAAATAGCATTTATGTTGATCTGCATTCATTAAATACTAGTAATTTCCGTCCTGCCAGTTTTTAGTTTAGTGGGTCACTAGTTATACGTACTAATTAGTATTCACAGAGATATTTCACAATAAACCCCTAAATTATGTCTAGGCAATTTAACGATAAAAGTTTTTTTAAATATAAATTGATGAATTATACTCAAAAAGCACTTTACTGCTACTAAAGTTTTGCATAATAATATGTATGTATGTACAAAGCTAGCTCAGTGTTTCTATGAGCGATATGTCGTGATCGCCCATACTCATATATTGCATTTTACATGGATTGGAATACTTTACATAATAAAATAATAGTTTGAATAAACCAAAAAAAGACATAAAAATACAACAAAACTAAACGAAACAGATGTAATCCAGAAAACATTTTTATTATCTTTAACAACATATCCATGAAAGGAGAAAAGAAAAACAGAAAAAATAACTATAAGAATAACAGTGCCAATTATTAACTAAAAAAAGTGGGATATAAGATCACTTGTCCTAAATTTATCTATTTTCTTAGAGGATGAATTAATAAAATGCGTTAGTTACTAATAAACCCCGTAATGTCGAATATCAATCAATAATGATTTTCAAAAAATTAAACTAGGTACACAAGTGTCTAAAACTTCGAACCAATAAAATATAATCTAAAATATAACAACAAAAATTAATTTTGAAGCCGCTCCAGGCAAGTGTGTCGTGGTCCTAAACTGGTTATTTTAGCTACGAACTAGTGATTTTGCTAATCAATCTTTATCATTTGTACATGCGTATAATAGCACTTAAAGTTATTGGGTATACTATTATCCAAACTTAGTTAAAATGGTAATTTAGAATAATATTATCCGCACTCGCCTTATGCTTTTATGTTGGCAGGCACACTCAAGCTTTGTTAATTTGTGAAATTCCATGAAAAAAAAATTTTTCAGCAGAACTCAGTTGCGATTGAAAACAATAAATATTGCGAAACCCTTTCGAGAGTCACACATAAGACTCTCAACTATTATACATAAATTCGCATTTTGAATACTTGTCCATACTTGAAATACACACGCGTTACACAAATCAGGAAACACATTATTGTCAACACGCATTAACAAAGCTTATCGTGTGCACGGTCAACACTGACTGCACCAAGATACCATAGTATAATAATTTATTGATTATTAAGTCGCCAACGTCTGCAATTGGAAAACATCCTGTGCATAAATATAATTGTATTATGATACCTTTAATGAGACAACTGAAATATTGAGTAATTTCCATACAAAAGCAAGACAAGATGGCGGAGTACTGTTACAAATCTAGAAGCGCGAGTTAATAATTTACGCGGGGTGTAACTGAGTGTTAGGCAAGTGTTTCTATTTCTTCCTGCATGCCGGCCGGCTGCTCGGCAGACGATATCGTCTTGGAGGGCGAATTGGTGTAAGGCAAAGTCTTTAGTTTCCGGGCTTCACGCCTCTGCTTCTTCTGCTGCATCACAAGCCTCAGTTGCTCAAGTTTGCATTTAGTTTTAGAGTTCTCCAGGGCTAAAGTCTTGGCAGTATCACATTTCTTGCACATCTCTCCCGTGACGCACGCGGAGCAGGGCTTGGGCTCCAGGCGGCGGCACTGGCAGTCTTTAGGTTCGCAGGTGCAGCGCTTGCTGGCCGCGGCCGACGTGGAGGGCCCGTGGCCGTCGCACAGCCCGTACGAGCACGCCTGCTGGCTGCAGCCCGTCCACTCGCACTCCGTCGTACTCGTCGAACACGAATGGCTCGTTTCCTTCTGCAATCATAAACTATTATTAAGAACGCGTAACTAGCGATAACTCGTGTAGACAAGATAAAAACACGTGTAGATAAACAGTTTCTATTAGTTTCAGACAGTTATCTATAACACTAAAAAATAACCAGTTTTGTGTATATAACTTACCTGTGCAATAGCCATTGGTGGCGCAGCACATAATAAATCATTCAAAATATGGATGATTGTGGATATATCCCGCTTAGGTCGGCCATATCTGAAACATAAACAAAAATAAGTCTAAGTAATGGTACATAGAGATAACATCAGTAAACAAGTTTTCTCATAGGCACACATTACACAGCTAATATTATTGAATCATTCATAACTTATTTGTAATCTCCACATAGAGAAATCTTTTGTTTACTTTATGGAACATGCATCAAAAGAAGTTCCTTTACACATTTACTTTCAAATTACCATGAAATATCGCCGCCATCTTTGATTAAAAAAAATATGTCAGCACATGTACAAATATGTACTGACACACATTCTGTAGGCTTTATCTTTTTCGGAATATCTTCTTTGTTTGAAATAACAAATGAAATGTATGAATAATCTAAACTCTCACCTGTCTTGTAGGGCAGGGTTCAGTGTGCCTGAGAAGGTCCCAGAATAAATTCCTTTGCCATGATGTTTCATGGACTCTATCACAGCTCCAGGACCAATCTTCCTGCACACCGTTGTCTCCTCGGCTGCCCGCAGCTCTATCTTATTTGTGAGAACCTCTTTAGACAACTTTTTAAGTTTCTGTGTCAAGTTCTTTGAAGCTTCAATGAGAGCTTTGGTATCCACAGGAGGAGTAGGTGATGCTCTATGAGGTTTTTTCGGAGCATCAGGGGCCTTAAATATAACAGTCTGTTTAGATGTGGATGGAGTGGCAGAGTCCTCAGCTTGACCATTGCCATTGCTGGGCTGTAGAATGAGTTTTCTAGAATTAGTAATATAAGGCTCAGTTCTAGAGGTGGAGGGCTGTGATAAGTTGGTGTCTTGTCGACTCTGCATTCTTTTCTTATGTTTATTCACAACAGATTGCATGAAGGCCTTCTGCTTATTCTGACCTATAGGATGTTTAAATTTAGAGGTCTTATGCAGTAAATATTGGAATCTTTTATTTTTCAAAGGCTCGTTTATACTTTGGAAAGACGGTAGTGTGCCTGAATTAGCTTCTTGGCTGCCATGACTAGTTGTGGCCAAATTAGATATTTCTCTATCCATCATAGATTCATCTTGGTCTTCAAACAGCCCTTTGTCAACTGCACTGTTGAAGAGATTTTCCATAGGGTATTCATCTATAGTGCTCTCAGCGAGGAATGAACTTTGGTCAGTAAAGTTGTCACTGTCATCACTGAGTGAGCTGTCTGTGTGGGAGGATGTGGAGGGGCACTGCTTGTCACAGCTGCCATTTCTTTCAGGTAGTATATCTTCACCATCAGTTATATTATTTTGTGCTAAGAAATCTTTTAAGTTATTTTTTACAGTGTTCAGAAGAGCAGCTTTCTCTCTAGCTCTGATTTCCGCAGCAGAAGCAGCATCTATTGGACTCGACACAAGATTGGATAAAGATTTTATAGGGGACTGTTCATTTTCTGTGGATGCATCTGAGAGATCTGAGACTGTACAATTAGTGGTGTCCATTGACTCTTCTTTGTCTTCACTAGAATCTTTCTCAGCATATTTCTCCTCTGCCATTGACCGGTACAAGTCAAAACAGTTCTGTAACATTTCAAAGTCTTGCTTCTGTAGACCATGTGGTGCTGCTGCTGCTTCTGCTTTAGGAGTTTCACTACTGATATAAGAGTGGTCGATGGGCACGGGCGTACAGGTAGGCGGAGTTGCTGTCTGAGGGCTGGGTGATTCCCTGGCGTCACATTTAGTAGTCCGTATTGATGTTGAAGAGCTTTTTGTTGGTGTGGATGTTCTCAATGACCGGCAGCTACTGGAACTAGAGTTAAGGGTGGACAGCTGCAGCTGGATCAGCATCATATGGTCACCTAACCTCATTGTTAAATTCAGTGGAGATTTACCGCTTAAGAAGTCGTTGACCTGAGTGTCATTTAAGGATTCCAATGCTTGCATCACAGAATTTTCGGGCCTATGGCTCTGCAAAGGACATAATGACATTATTAATGATAGAATTAATTAGTCAATAGACAACAATGGTATTAGAGATAAATATGTATTGATTAGTTTGTCTGAGTTGTGAAACACGTGATTATCAGAAGGTACTTGGGGGGTTTCGACACACGGCACAGCACGGCGTGACGCACGACTCACCAACAAGCCAGTCTCCACACTCGGCAGGAGGATCACTCGCGATCCCTCCAGCAGACCGTTTTCTTCCAGCGTGCCATCCCTGAGTTGTCTGCGAACACAAAACTCAACTTCAATACGCGAGTCAAATAACACTGATGCGTCATCGTATCGACATATTTCCGTGATATGTTTGACAATAGAAGCTTGGCGTCTCGACATAAAACGCTCACCTTTCGCGATGCAGCAAGCATATTCTATCCTTAGACACCTTAAGTTTCTTCGAAACTAACTTCTTGAGGTGCTCCACTGTATTTTTAGGGTTCAAACTGATGGAGAAATTACCACCCGTAGTAGTTTGTATATTCAGCGTTATGTCCGAGGTTTGGGGCGAGCCACACCCGTATACCTCTGTTCCCGTCGCGCGTTCCATAATTTCTTCATAAATTACACTAGAATTTGCTATAAAACACTGTTCGAAGCACACACGAACTATCTTAAATTACACAGCTATTTTATTGCAGGATAGAAATAACAGGGTCACGCCAGACCCCCAGTTTTTTGATGTGGCCGTCGGTGTGACCAGTTTTCATTCGCGATATCCCGTTAATTTTTTTTTACAACAGCTGATGCGAAGCGCTTACTATTATTTGCGTTTAGTTTCAGTTTTTGTTCAACCAAAGTCTTATTATTTTGCACTATATTATGTTATTTTAATAGGTATGGCAGTAGATCAGAGATTTTGAAGCATTTACTAAATGATATTTCTATGCATACAGTTTAATTTCTATTTATTAAAGAGTGTTGCCGTTTTTAAGCCGTACAATGATGACGCAGAATGCTCGTCGCTAAACAATACGAACGTAGAAAATGTAAACGTCATATGACGTCATGCAACGCTTGCTCATGCTGATTAATTTAGCGGTAAACTTAAATTGGCGTCCTATCATCTAATTTAAATATTCTTACGTAGTATTTTTATGATGCCGTTTCGAGGAAGAAATCAGATACCTATAATTTATTTAAAGCCTTTTGTCGTCATACTTATTTTACTCGACTTTGGATTCTTGACTTTTTGGTTTAGGTACTTCTTTCTTAGATAGTGCAGTCTATAGTGTGTGCAGCTGCAAACTGAATCATTGAAAAGATAATTACCATGGACTACTTTATTCTCATCAGAAGGAAGTTAGGAACAGGACGTGGAAAGAAGGAAAAATGTTAATTTGTGCGTCATGATTCTCATACTCATCATTCACAAATCACAACCCAACCTACATCTGGTATTAGATAGATCTCTCTTTTTCTGTTTCAACTTTCAGAGGAAATTTCTATGTTCTCACATTTTAAACGGGTCTACATTTCCCGTGCGGAGAGTCATCATTTGCATCGTGCAACGCTTATAAAAAATCTAATCGCTACCCCAATACCAGTCTACGGGTCGCGGGACTATCGGGTAAGCGTGGCGGAACGCAAAGGGCTATTGAGGGACACCGTGGATTTTAGTCGGTACAAGTCTGACAGTCCCTCCCGTCCTGCCCTGGGTGGGAGGACTTATTTGATGATTTCACCAGTTTACGAAAATTCCACTCGACTTCTTCGTTTAGAAACGGTTCGAAGTTTAATTTTTTTTCAAGAGTTGACCGAAAACAGACCATTCACACGGTCGATTTAGTCACCCAACTTTTGGGATTTGCGATCGATTCGATCGACTCATGTAAATCCCCTATTAGCTAAACATTCTTCTAGATCGTCCGAACTAACAAACGAGGTAAAAGGCGAACTTTTGCTAAGTCCGTGATCTGGAAACGCTTCGATGGGCGTGCGCAAACATTACGCGTCTGTAAAATAATTATCCATGGCCGTGTCGGCCCATAGCCTCGACCAACACATAAGGAGGCTCTCAGCGCTTGTTATGTAGCTGGATCTAGGGCTTGATTCAGAAAGCAGTTCTTCTGGATTCGGTGCGCATTGTTAGGAGGTTCCTTTCTTTGGAGCCCTGAGAGCTTGGACCCTGTTGCCGATACCGGTGGGCCACTATTATTTATGTTTTTTAAATAATTATTTTGTAAAAATATTTAAAATGGAAATGGATACTTAAAGAAAATAATAATGGTCCAAACAATGAATAAAAAAACCAAGAGTATTATATTCCTGAACCCACTTTATTGACCCAGCACCCACCAACACAATAAGAACAACAAACTTAACTTCTATCACAGCAATGTCACTTCAAACATTTTCACATTACACAAAGAATGGGCCATGGCCTCAAGTAAAACGAAGGCGCAATGAGATGGCCTTGTTAATTTTATGCAATATTCGCTGATTACGTGTTGATAGAAGACAAATAACTATTGTTGGTTTCAAGGCCATTTCATTGTCACTTTTTCTAAGTATGTGATCAGTTAGGCCTTTATCATACTAGCGTTTTGTGAGCGTGTCTAATGCGTGAGTGTTGCGTTTTTGAACTACATATAAAAAGCTGCGTACGCCTACAAACCGCAAGTATGAGATTGGCCTTTTTTGGGATTATGGGATCCCTTTTTATTCTCATTTAATTTATAATAGATTTACATTAATAACATACATTTATTTCCTAAAATATTAGAAAACAGTTTGATCATGTAAAATTAATTTAGGAATAACTATATCGCAAAGATAATTATATCATCTTTTATTTAGAAATTTTATCATGTTTCGTAAACTATCACAAAACTTTTAGTTAATAAATAAATCTAAGTCTATATATTTTTATATAATTACCTATTACATAATATTTTTTTTACATTCCTTAGAATGGTAACTTGTATTGCTATGTCTAGAAATTGTAGTTGAAAGTTGATTACACTACAATATTGATATACTAACTGTGCTTATAGATCAAAAACCCTATTCTTTTTTTTTATTATAATTTTGGAAATATTTTCATTTCTTGAGTGTTTTAAGAAGGTTGTCATTTCTGGCAATAAATTGTTTGTGTATTTTTTTTCTTGCTAAAATAAAAATATTTATTTACTTAAACCATTTCATTGTACACGACTTATTCTAGAAGGTATCAAATAAAAGGTACCTAGTGAATAAAATAAATGAAAATTGAAATCAAATAATTTAACACAAAAGCGAATAAAATTTAATAGCGAGCCACATCTTAACAAATATAAATTATTTTATTTGATACACAATTAATTAAATTACATTGTGTACACTACATTTTCTCTTACAGTGTTGCTTACATTGGAATTATTTTTTTTCAGGAAAACTAATTTTAAAGTGAAATAATTTTACATTTGCATGCATCAACAGTTGGACAAAATTTGGCACACTACGAGAAAGTACAGACGGCATATCACCATACACTAATTTGTCAAAATTACTTAATAGATTTCTAACTTTATTACAAAAAAATAAGGTTCATGTTCGAACAGTTCCAGCGTCTGTAAATGCCATATTCTTTTTTTAAAAATCTTTGATTCTTAATGTACTCTCATATTTTTCTAGTAACGTAGTTTTTAAGAGCTGCCGCTCAAAAGAAACTTTTTGCCGCTGTGACTTTTGGTCACGACGAATGTATCGGCCACTAGAAACTATATTTTGTAATACGTATCTAAGTGGCATATCGGTATATGTCAAATCGCTATTTTTATTCCTCAGATAAAAGTTATCTATTGAAAAATCAGCCCTAAAAATAGTTTTCAAAATAGTTGTATTTATTTGTCTAATTAAACGCACTCCCACATTTCGTCATAGTACACGACGGGGAATCAAAACGACTTCGCGGTAAAAACTCACCCGTGAGCGACTACCCTTACAAAAATAAAACATAACTAAAAAGTATTCGCCTCTTTTTAAAATTCGAACGAATGTTATTCTTAATTTGGTTGGGTAAAGCGCTGTATTCACCATCTGTCACGGCTGTACGTCATGCACGATGCACGACGCAAAAACAACGTGAATAGGCTTGACGTACGTCCAGATACGTCATAATCACGGTGTTTTTGCTTCGTGTATCGTGTATGACCTTGGCGGGACGTACAGCAAGATGGAACGTGAATACGGCGCTTAACGCCATTACAATATTTTGTCAAAGACAATCTTTGAGCCCAATAAAATAAATATGTAGTAAAAATCTTATTATTCAGAATATAGTTTTCTATAATTTATATATTTAATTTAAATTTACAAAAGTATATTATTAATTTGAGAGAAATAATGCACACAAAACGTTCTGTTGTCTAGTTTTGTAACGATATGAGCTATTATTACATAATATCATGTGATGTACCATAAAGAAAAAAGTCTATATAATTATTATAAAACAAAGTCGACCGCCGCGTCTGTCTATCTGCCTGTTTGCGAAACTCAAAAACCACTGTACAAATTTCATACGATACTTTTACAGTATCACATACTTTGTGACAGTAATTCACATGGAAGATTTAGACTCTATACCTCCTAAGTGTCTCTCTTGTGATATTCTCATACGTCTAAATTTTAGACATTATCATTATCGTCACCAGCATATAAAGTTCCCACTGCTGGGACACAGGCCTCCCCTCTGTGAGAGGTAAGTGGTCCATAATCCACTACGCGGGTCGAGTGCGGTTTGGTTATGTCATCTTTGAATTTTTGGTTCTAAGACAATGTCGTTTTCCGCACGATGTTTTCCTACCACTGGGCTATCACTGCTCCATATTCTCTGTTCTGTTTCCTGGTTAACATTATGTATGCGTTAGTTCTCTCATAGAGTTAAAAGCTACCTGCCTTAATATATAAGTTAACAATTGATCACGATCCGAACTCTTGCGTTTCGTTGTCGATCTCGCCGAACACGAAGCCTCCTCTGCCGTCCATCTGTAGGTAGTGGTCGTGATGCTTCCATAGGGACTTGCGGTGAGACACCGTGAATAGGGATATACCGACCTGTGGGGTAAGAAATGTTAGCTATTGTTGGCATTTTGGTCAAAAAGCGGTTACTACTAAGATAAAAACGTGTAGAAGTAAGTATAAAATAGTAGGGAGGGGCTGTAAATGTTCATTTTATTCTTCTCTTTAGATCTATCTGACAATATAGGCTGAAAATAATATTATATATCAGTCTCAATCCAAATCCGTCTTTGGCACGACGGCTGTTTCTGGTTGTCCAATCAAACCACTTTAAATCTCGTCAAATAGGCAAATTCGGTCGTCGATTGGTTAAAGACGAAGATCGGGAGCAAGATTGCAACCGAGATAGATTTATTAATTTCCAGCGGTAATCAACATGTTGGAACAGGCAACTTATTAAAGCGGAGGCGAAAGCTCGAGGAACAGATCATTTAAATTAATAATTTCGATTCACTTTGCACACTTTGGACAGGTCTAAAAGACCTAGAGATTCATGTTATTCTAGTCTACTTCTAAATAGTGTAAGTTATTTGAAATAAATATTTATAATACCTCTCTGCAGTACTGGTACATCTGTCCCTCGACGTCGACGGACACAGCGCTGGTACACTCGTCCAGGATCGCGAACTGTGGCTCGTGGTAGAATAGACGCGCCATCTACGACATAAAATCATTAAGTTTTAGTTGTGCAATTAGGGTGATGAGTAGTGGTAGCGAAATTCTCGTGTTTTTTGTTACTTTCATTTTGGTGCCGGTTGTGACTTGATCAAAATATGATTGGCGACAACTACGCCAAGTTTACCAAGTATCCCTTATTTTTCAATACTTTAACTGGCGGACCAACCGATTTGAAATTAGTTTATGTAGTAAACTACTCTGTAATGACAATGTCAACTCACAGCTATCCTCTGCTTCTCTCCTCCGGACAGGACGTCCATCCAGTCCTCCACTGCGTCCAGTCCTCCGTCTCTGTTGGTGAGGTACGACAGTTGTACTATCTCGAGGAAGCGATGCAGTTGGTCGTCCTTGCGACCGCGTCTGTTCATCTCGTCGCGAGTTTGTGGGTAGATTATCTGAAACAAAACGTTGCATTAAAATGATGTCATAAAAAATGGCTCTAATGACATTTTTGCTTTGCACTTTGTATGCATTTAAAAACGAAATAGGTTACTAATGAATGGCTGTTCACTATCGAAAGAAAGAAAGAAACTTATGTTTACTTGCGACCTAGGTCTGATTTTAGTTCCTTAGTTTGTCACTGATAGCGCTGTAGTACTATAAGTACTTTACCCGTACAAATATTTTGATTTTTCTCGATTATAGCCATAGACATAGAGCATGGACAGAGCATTATCTGCCTGAAATTGACCACACTCACTCATAGGATTTTTTTTTTATTAGGCTATGGAACACCCAGTCCATGCTCCATGTCTATGATTATAACTTTATTCGACATGTCAGTGCGTTCATAGTGATAAATACGCAAAGATCATGTTCAACAACATGACTTCAATCAAGCTTTTGCTGAGCGTCCTGATTGCTTTTAAAGCACATGATCAGTTCATAAAAAACGTGGTGTACATTAGTGTACAAGGCTCTTACTTATATTAATTTATTTTGAAGCTAACATTTTTAAGGGTCCCCTTACTCTTAGCAAGCTGAAGTGGCAATGGGCAGGCCATATTGCTCGCAGATCAGACGTCCGATGGGGTCGAAAAGTGCTAGAGTGGAGACCACGGACTAGCGTGGAGTAGGACGTCCACCAACAAGGTGGACAGACGACCTTATGAAGGTCGCCGGAAGACGCTGGATGCAGGTCGCTTCCAACCAGTACATGTGGAGATCTAAAGGGGAGACCTATGTTCAAAAGTGGACGTCCTACGGCTGAGATGATGATGATGAGTTACTCCCATCTCTGATAACAAAACGAGGGTACCAACCTGATCCCTCAAAGTTCCGAGCGTCATGTAAGGTCTCTGAGGCACGTAGAAGAGCTTTCCTTTGGGAGGCTTGGTGAGTGTTCCGCCGAAGATCGGCCACAGCTCTCCCAGCTGACGGAACATGGACGACTTGCCGCAGCCATTGGGACCACACACCAACACGTTTATACCGGAACTGGAGACAAATATACGGAGATTAGTTATTTAAAAGTTAGAATATTCTTTGTTTATCATCCATCCATTACCATTAGCCATTTTTCAAATAAGCTGGGTCGTCTTTCAGAGTAATAGGATGATGTACTTAACCAATACTTTTTTTGGTTAAAGTGATGCCCTCTTTTTTATCTAGTCAAATCAGATCACTAAATGAGTCCTCCCGCCCTGTATAGAGTGGAACAGACTGTCACATTCGTGTTAACTTAAAACCAATTGCCTCTTATGTTCCAGGGTCACTGGCGACCAAAAACGATGCCTCTTGTCTTAAAACTTATTTAGTAGACGCTAGACTTATTTTAACATCTCAATGGTGATATGTATTTTACTGTTTTTACAATCCACTCAGATAATTCAATTTATGGTCCTTCAAGTAGGATTCCAGTCCTTCGAGCCGGATTTTTATTTTCCAAACTAGTATTTAGTTCTATTACTACTATTTGTACCTCAATTCAACAAACATAAGAGTTTACAGTACTAACCGCACTTCGAAGGTAAGTTCCTTGATGAGTACATCTCCGTTGGGTGTGACGAGAGGCACCTTGTCGAAGCGGATGATCTTGTCCTGGTAGATGATGCGGCCCGCACCAGGCGCTAGGATAGCTGGCAGTTCCGCTAAAAAGATAAAACAGTGGAATTTGAATTTTGATAAAACATCTTGCTGACAAAAATGTCGGAATTTTCGTCTGCTAAACTGGGCTATACTTTGGTGCTTTACAAATAATGTCAGTCCTCAATAACTAAGGGCTGTCTGATATCAATGAGACAAGCAAAAGCCGAATCATTTTAAGACGAATTCCACTGCCATTTTATGGATGCTTCTGAGTGAACTCTATAGATTTCATAATTGACCATTCTTCTCTTTAATATTCTATTTTTAACCCGGCGTCATTGAGGTTGGGTCAAAATGACCCGGCTTATTTTGAATTTAGAATATTTTTGAAAGCGTGCGTACGAGGCTGCCCTTCTGTGCAGTAGCTGGAGCCAATAGTGTGTTCTAAACGTTTCTGACGAGAAATCAGTGTGACGGCCACCGAGCTGGAAGCTACACGCGTTTAATTTTCAAAAAGGTAATTTTGACCCATCCTCACAATTGACGTTACCATTTTGTGCCATTTTCAAGTAATCAATTTTTATCATTTTTGGTGTGTGTTAACGGTTTTTTTTTCTTTTCGCTCTTCGTTTCTTTTTCTTCTCTCTTTTGTCGATTATAGAGAAAATAGATTCCTCTAAAATTTACATATTTCTAGTATAATCTCTAAGCACATTCTTTTTTTATCGTGGTAAAATCATCAAATGAGTCTTCCTAGCCAGGGCAGAGCGGGAAAGGACTGTCAGATTCGTACTGATTAAAGTCCACGGTGTCCTTCAATAGCCCTTTACGTTCCGGGGTCACGGTAATTCGTAAATCCCGCGACCCCGGCAGATTTTGGCCCTTTAAAGGGGCCCTGTCATTTAGCTGACTCTCTTTGAGGTGGGCGTGAAACACAACGCGCCGTCGATCCGGGCATGATCCATAGTCGGACAGCGAGTCGCCCATTACTCGCTGTCCGCATGCTTGCGCTTATGGTGGCCGGGGATCATCTAGCGACGTCCGTCATCGTGGGCGTCTACCACTGCAAGGGTGGACGCTGTCCTCTCCGTCACGCGTCCCGCCTCCTCCTCCGCGAGCATGACTGAGGATATTTTTGGGGAAGGATTTATTGGTGAAACATCAGAAAAGCCTCGTGCAAAATTATGCGATGTCCGCAAACAGTGTCAAGTGTGTACTGCTAAGAGGGACCGCAAAACAAAGCACACATATCAAGCTTGCCCCAAATCGCTCTAACGAAGACTCTAATTAGTGTTTTTACATTTTTTTCAAAAGACATAATCTTGCAGTTTAGAAAAATGCCATAGGTATCCAAATATACTGATTATTATAATAAGAATATCCTAAAATCACAAGAGATCTCTGTTTTCTTTTTTTTTTACAAGTTTATTTAAAATTTGCTTAAACCTAATTAAATATTTTTGAATTATGTTTTCCTATTTTCAACAAATCAATACCCTACTAACTGTATAACAACACAGTTTACGAATACACTTAATAAATATGGAAATATCTCGATTTTAATATACGGGTAATATTGACCCACCTCAACGCCCATGTGCGTATTTCCTACCACAATGACGCCGGGTTAAATAACGGCTGAAATTAATATCCGATCTCAATTACATTCGCCGTTTTCTTTGATAGCTTCTTTAAGACTCGAAGTTTTTTTCAATCGAACGTCCGAATTTGTCTATGCAATTTCGTACGTTGATTGGTTACTGACAAAATTCCAACTGAGAAATATGATTAATTCACAGAGTTATTGACTCACCACCACCATTCTGCGTGTTCCTATCAACCATGGTTCTCGTATAGTTTCCTTGGTTGACATCATGCAGTACAGTCCTCAGCTGTGTGACCCTCGAGGTAAGTCCGGCCAGCTTGCTGAGCTCGCGGCCTGACAGTACCAGTCGACCGATACCTTCCGCCATCTTCACTAGCATGCGACCGTATGTGTAGTAGTGCTGTGGAGGAAATAATTGCATTTTAGCGGACATAATCTTTAGCAAAAACTATAGTAGCGCCATGTATGCAGCGACGGAAAAACTAAGTGTTCTACATCGCGCTATCAAAGTTATGTATCTGCGAGTTTAGAAGTCATAGAACATTACCACAATGAATGTCGGGCAGAATGCTCACCAGACACAACACCTGTCGGGTCGAAGATACCTTCCTTTTCACCGGGGTATCGAGGAACTTACGAATTTGTTCCTTAGATCCCTAAAGTATTGTGGAAAGGCAAACTTTTATTGCACTACTATAATAACTATCAGTTTTTTTTTTATTTTATCGGTTAAATTTCAGAGTGTGCGATGTAATCCTTTCCATCATCAGACTACAGGATATACGGCAATGCGCCGACGGTACATGGTGGATGTCCCACTTTTACATACAATGTTTAACAATACTTGTATTGTGGTGAAATGTCTGAGTTAGGACTCTTCTTTTGAAAACAGTCAAATATCCGCTAAAGGCCCAAAGTTCTATTTTTTTTTTAACTTTGATTGCTGTCTGCTCACAGTCCGCAGACTATAAAGAGAAGTAGACTTTACCTTAAACCTATCATTTTCTGTTCCTGTAGTTAGCAAGTTGTGGTTCATAGCGAAGAATGGCCGTGACACCGCGTAGAAACCCACTGTAATGGCGATATCTGCAAGTAAAATAGAATGTTAGTCAGATACAATACAACTGGTTACTGGTACGAAATAAAAGCAGTTTTATAATTTTATAAACATATATAAAACGGGACGTTTTCATTTTCAATCAAAATTTTTACAGGACCAAACCAACAAACCAAATCAACGTAAAAGTAATTCAAATTTTAGGGTCAGCAAATACCAAGACGCGACGCGACGCGACGCCGTGCGACGTACCCAGTGGCGTAGCTAGGTAAAAAGGGGCCCCGTATCGAAACTTTTTTGGGGCCCTTCTAATCTAGGAGTACAGTTTTCCAGAATAAAGACAATAGCATAACTCGTGTAACTAATGTTATTACTGATATCATTTAGAGAATTTCGAATGGAGCTTGAAAATTGAGAATGATGATTGGCTGATCGTAGCTCGTTTGACAACTACAAACTGCCTTTTTGAAAATATGTTATGAGTTCGATAACTGGAGCTTTATGGCTGCGATAAGTTTTCATTTTGTTCCAATTGTAAGGGGGGCCCTTGTCACTTGGGGCTCCGTATAATAGATACGGCTGATACGGCGGTAGCTACGCCTCTGTGTGTACCTTTTCGTATAGTTACATATTGGTGCCTCTATTGCAATGTGCGCGCAGCGTCACGTATCGGTGTGTCTCAACCCTTAGAGATTTAGTCCAATATTTTTGACGTATAAAGACGCTCGCTCGCGGCGAGCATTCACCTGTAACGTAACGTTACAGATTCGAACATTTCATCAGTGAGTGAAGACAATCCAGCATCACAATGCCCACCTTGTATCAAATCTGTACTAAATGTAGGCGAATTCTCGTCAGTCAGAGAGATAGTATTGTAATGTAATGCTCAAAGTCAAATCTATAATGTTACATATTAGAAACAACAACATACATAGTTGAAAACCAGCGTCGAGCACTTAGCTGCTCGACAATTTGCTGAACTGGACCCATTTGGCGTAGCCTTGGGACACACAATGTTATATTATTTCCTGTTATATTTATTGTTTTTAGGTTATACAATTTAATCATAGACCCACTATTTTTTTTCTTCTTTTATTTGTTTACGTTGTGTGTACCGGCTACTCAAATAAACGTTTTTTCTTTCTTTCTTTCTTACATTACACGTGAATGCTCCCGGTGAGTGAGCGCCTGAACGATACTAACATTTAGCGATAATGTTGTCAATGAATCCCATGCCCACTCTGAAGTTGAGGAAGTTGCGCAGATGTCTCGTCAGCTTGTAGAAGCTGGCAAGCAGCGTCAGTTGCTCTCTGTGGTTACCCTGGATTATAAAAAAAAAGTTTTATGGTCAAAGCAGACCAGGGGGGGTATTACAACGTCTTAAAACCGGGCTTAGATATTCCGGCGAGTGAAAGTGACAAAGCTATACAAGTCGTTTAACGCCATCTCGATCACTCACTGGAACAAGCCTGGTTTTAAGACGTTGTAATACCCCCCCCAGAAGTTTCTTTTGAGACAACACAAGGACAATTAGCCAAGTGCCATTATTACTCAAGTGTCTTGTATTTTTTTCGTCTCCTTACGAGTACAGTCGTCGGCCATCATTTAGAACAATGTTAAATCATATTTGGCTGGTTTTTTCATTAGTTTTTTATTCAGCACCACAACAATTTTTATGATTATTATACTTTTTTGCCTTTTTGCCTCATAACAACTCTATTATCATTAAGACAATCTTTTAAGAATCCTTTTTAATTACAATAATTATTTTTGGAATTGCCTCATATAAGAATCAACATAAAATTTTAAGGCTAGTTAATGCTATTTGGTAGATATCACTTGTCTTCGAATATTTGGTTTTAGGACACGGTAGGTAGTACAGTACGGTACATAATTGTAGTAACGGTAGAAGAAATCATCGTGAGGAAACCGTCAAGTATTGATAGCGTCAAATTTTCTTTACTTTTAAAACGTTGCCCCACACTAGGAATTTCTCCTGTATCGTGAGTGCGTTTACAAACATTTAAGCTCACATATACAAACGTCCAGAACCGGAACAACTACTTGTAAATCATACAAATATTTTCTCCGTGCGGGAATCGAACCCGCGACACGCAGCGCAACAGTCCAATCGCTCAGCCACTGTGCGAACTGTGTCGTGGAGATGAAATAAATTACACAAAGTCACGCGCCTGGCTATGTTCGAACCAATGATTTAAAACTCGTAAGTTTGGACCGTTACTACTGAGCTGCAAATGCTCTGCTTCAGAATAATTTTATTGCAAAGTATTTTCTTTTATTTATTTGTTTGTTAACTCACCTGATAGAAAGCGACCTCTTCTGAGTATGTGATCAGTCTGGAGTTAACGTATCTGAATTCACCTTCCAGCTTCTGTTCGTGAACTGTCATTTTAGCTGTAAAAAAAGTAAGAGTTTTTGAAAAAAGATTAACGTTGACAACGGGAAATTATTAGGGCAAAAGAGTAAGAAATGAAGATATACAGAGTGTTTCTTTTAAATGGGCCAAAAGGGAGAAATCTGCATCCAAAAGAGATACGAGAAAACTTTCTTAGGAACCTTTAGCTCTTTTTTGATACTGAAAATTTTGGCGTTTTCATTTTTTTGGTCAAGTGTGAGCTGTCCACAGAAATGAGTGAAATTGACCAAAATTTTGTTTAATGCTGTTCGACACTGTTTCGTGTAAAGATCATTTCATTGTATCGTAAGAAAAAAATCGGGACGGCGGAAGTTGGTCAAATTTAGCAAAATATTGTTTCATACAAATTGTATGAACGAAAAAAAAATACATTTTTTTGAACTTTCGTATACAAATACGAAAGTTTTAGAAAAATCCACCGGGTTGCTAAAATTTTGAACACGAGCGAAGCCGGATCAAACTGATATACATAGTTACAAAATATACGTTACCTGTAGGTCTTCTGAGGTATGTGAGTAGTACTCCAGATAAGAGTAGATACGCCATCATAATACCAGGAGTCTGTAAATCAAAAATACATAATCTATACTAACATTATAAGCTAGAATTTGTTTGTTTGTTTGAACACGCTTATCTCAAGAACAGCTACTTTGAATTGGAAAATTGCTTTTGTGTTGGATAATCCATTTATCGAAAAAGGTCATATAGGATATATATACAACATCACGCTACGACCAATAGGAACTGAGCAGTTTGGGTAAAACCACCTTTGATAAACTATTTTAGACTTTTACATGTCATCTACATGCTTTGCAAGTTTTTATAATCTTCTGTTATAAATAAAGTTACTTATTTCCTGGTATAAAAATATATACGCAGTTACATGTATGAAAACTGTTATAACAGCCAGAAAATTAAAGTTATTTTAGTTCAAAATTTTATTAATTAAAGTAATACCCTTATTAAAATATGATAACTTAAAAATTAAGAATGGTATTTAAAATAAGTCATTTAAACAATAATTAATCAGAACTCTATAATTAGAACAAGTGTTTAAAGTCAAAAGATGGTCAGAAATAAATAAGGTTTCACAGTTTTATTTTAAAATAAAGTGCCTTGCACATATAAATGCAAACGATGAATAAATAATGCTTTCATATTTACTTTTTAAGAAACTAAAGTTATTTAAGCAGATCACCTTAGATGGATAACATCCTAAAGGGTACACCAACAACTGCTTAAAAAAGCTTTTAAAAACACATTATATGAGTTTCAAAATGACAATTTTAATCAAGGAGAATTGCAAATTTAATTTACCTTATTAGATTTTTTATTTAATTTATTTTAATATTTCTTTTTTTAATTAATAAAATTTTAATAACTTTTTGAATAATATTGTGGTTTTACGAACAAAAAAAGACGGCAGACCGTTTCGCCTGCTCCGTTTTTTACGCTGTAAGAATCCGCCTTTATTTCGTGTCTATTCACGCTTTACCGTCGCCTACACCTTTGCTGAATTTTTGGTCACTCACAGCGACTAATCGCTACGAATGCCTACTCGCCGCGAGTATTCGCTGTATGTGACAGGCTATTCGTAGCGAAATACCTGTCTACCTAGCGACTGGCCTGTTGTTCTAGTGGTTAGTGACCCTGACTGCTATGCCGGGGATCGTGGGTACGATTTCCACCCAGGACAATTTTTTGTGTGATGAGCATGATAATTTGTTCTGTGACTGGGTGTAATTTATCTATAATATGTATGTTTTTAGAAATATATACGCATGTTTATCAGTTGTCTAGTACCCATAACACAAGCTCTGCTTAACTTGGGACAAGATGGCGTTGTGGTGTGATAGTTGTGGAATATATTATTATTATGAATTATCGCCGCGGTTTTAATTGAATATATTCAATTTTACTCGCAGCGATTACTCGCTGTGTGTGACCGAACCTTTACCATCACACGTCAAACGCGACCCTATCCCAAAAATACTAGTCTACCCGTAAATAAAAAAACCATGAATAACTTACCGAAGCCCCAAGATTAACAGTAAGTCTATACAGGTATATGCTGATGTCCAACATGGGTTTGCTGATATTACTGTAGAGGTCGACCACGGTGTCACAGAATTTCTCGATGTCAGTTGTCAACAGCTGATCGGCGTTTGATATCCGGTTGTCTAAGTTTGATACTTGGTAGTAAGTGAAGCCCCTGTAATAATAGGAATAAGTTATATAGGTTTTTGGTCTCTTTTTATCGTGGTAAAATCATCAAATGAATCCTCCCGCCCAGAGAGGGACGGGAGGGACTGTCAGACTCGTGCTGACTAAAATAATTAACTTTAAGTCTTTTGTGGTGCGGGTACCGACGCATTGGCTCGAGAGATTCCTCAAGTATGAGTTCTATGTTATGGGTCATGGTTGCCTGAAATAAAGGTATAAATATATAATATAAAATCCACCATGATCTTTCAATGGCTCTTTACGTTCCAGAATCACGGTTACCGGATGAGACAGTTCCGCGATATCAGAAGGCGGCAATGTGGCCTCTAAAGATAAATCAAAGAAGGTTTTTTTGTAATAGCAACTGTTGATTCTGGCTTTCTAAAATTGCTTTGATTTGAGAATAGGGCGGGGAAAAAAACTTGTCATGATTTAGCAGTACTGTAATTTTGTATTCTTCTGGCACCATTATCAGAAGTTCTGTCCAAATAATTGACGCCTATGTTTCATAATATAATAGCATTTAAGGTGAAAATCAATTTGACCACGCTCAATGTTACACGATAATCATATTTCCAGCGAGTTTCCGGCTTACTCAGTGTAGCAATCAAATCAGTTTAGCTGGGCTCTTGGAGTTCCACATCAGCTGTTCCAGATCCGCAGTAAAAAGTAGTCTATGTCCTTTCTCAGGCTCTAAACTATCTGTGTAATAAATTTCATTTAAAGCGGTTCAGTAGTTTTAGCAGGAAAGCGAGACAGACAGATAGAGTTACACTCGCATTTATAATATTAGTAGGGATAAGGTCTAATACCACTGAAATGCATTGAAAAGCACCCTGTATACAGACATACCAAAAATTAATGACCATGATAGTTGGTAATCTACCGTTTATCTAAGAAGATTGCATAAGCTAATTTTGATATTGCACTTTGTTTCCAGGGTTTACTTAGCTCATATCTTGATGCATTAAAATTATAATATGATTCGCAGTTTGCTATTTGAAATATAATTTATTGCACAAAATGTACTTAATGTTGCGAAAAAAAAGTTAATTTACATAATACCACATCAAGTAGTAGTTGCAAATGTTGCAATACAGCGAAGGAAAACATTGTGGTTACAAATTGTGTCTTAAAACATAAAAATTAAAGACATGTGACACGACTACATTCAACAAACCGCAAGAGGTGCTGATCCAGCCCCTCTCACAGAGATTAGGCCTGTGTCCCAGAAGTGAAGTGATCCTGACTGCTATGCCGGGGGTCGTGGGTTCGATTCCCACCCAGGACAAATGTTTGTGTGATGAGCATGATGATTTGTTGTGTCTGGGTCTAATTTATCTATAATATATATGTATTTAGAAATATATAAGTATGCTTATCAGTTGTCTAGTACCCATAACACAAGCTCTGTTTAGCTTGGGACTAGATGGCGTTGTGTGATAGTTGTGGAATATTATTATTATTATGTCTGCACAGAATAAACTACACGATAGAGGCGACAAATCTAAATAAATATGTTATCTGTATTACAGTAGTATGTTGGAAAGTAAAATAGTTTATTTGGTTATAAAAACGCAGTTCTAGGTATTAATTTATTGGTTTCAAAGTTAGTTCAAGCAATGATTGTAGTAATTATATTAATTTATTGTAATTGACATTAGTAGTGCGTCATGGAACGATGAACATTTCACTTTTTCATATTTAATTGTTTTGGTCACTAGTCTAATACCTAATGTTATAAAGTTAGTAGGTACCTAAATTATAAAATAAGGCGTTACTTTGTAAAAATTCATAACATTAGATGTAAAAAAGATCTAGTTTTTCGCGGAATTAAAACTAGATATTTTTCATAACATTTAAAGTTAGTACCTACTAACATACACTGAATTGTATTGTAATCATGATGAACACTTTTTTGAGTACTAGTGTTAATTGCCAAGTAAATAATATGACGAAGGACTGCGCAGACAATGGGACAAGTTTATCGGTTGATAGCATTGAGTATCAATATTTATTTTCATGCAAACTGGACTGTGTTGGATCTAATGGACCCCACACGGTCCAGGTTTTACAAGATTTTTGTTGAATAGAAAGAGTTTAGAAAACAAGGAACTAACTTCAAAACAAAAAAAGGATAAAAAACTTTTTTTATTCGAAGTCGGTGGTTTTATTTTATTTTATCCGACTTCCGAAAGAAAAGTTATTTCACGCTTTTTTGTGTTTGTTTTTGAAGTCGGTTGCTTTTTTACAAAAAGTTTTTTTATTAGCCTTCTTCGTTCATCTATTCGACAAAAGTCTTCGAAGGTATAATGGGCGTCTTTGAAAATATGTAATCAATACCTTGATGATTATAGATTTAGAAGTTTCGAAGTTGCTATGCAATTACCTGTCTACCTGAAAATTGACAGTCATTGACCACAAAGTCAGGTTTCTTAAAATATACTGAGTAAGCGATGGTGTCAACAGAGGTCAAGACCATTGCATGAAACTACTTATTTATGGATGGGTTAGTAAAGTGTTTCTATATACGACAAATTCAGTAATTTTGTAGTTCAAATGAAATAAATTTTAATTCATTTATTTTCATTAAAAAAAACTTGAGGTTTTTATTTTGACACAAATATCCAGGCCACATAATGGCTCCAACTTATATGCTGATAATGATTAAATGAATATATTTATTATTGTAAACGTATCCCTACCTATGTGAGGGTGGATAGATGGATGGATGGATGAATATTTATTAGTAATGAAATTTGGCAAACAGATGGATAGTTTTTATGTAGCGAAACCGACACTAGCCAACAGCTAGTTAGTATCATTTTTTTTTTAATTTCAAACAAGTTAAAATGTCAAGCCACATTGTCATTCCGACGTAATTATTATTTACTTGTTCTAGTCAATTCACCATGAATGAAAACATAGGTACACAAAATTGATCTTGTATGTGTTCAAGAGAACTATTGCGATAAAATCGATGCAGTACACGCGAACTAACATAAAATAATAATATAATACAAGTTTACATTTTCTTATAAGGTGGAAGTAGCGTTATATGCGTTTCAAGTAAAAATAAATTGACATCTTCTTTTTAACGTGGTCGAATCACCAAATGAATCAACCCACCCAGGGCGGGATGGGGAGGACTGTCAGACTTGTATTGACTAAAACCTACGGTGAACCTTCAATAAAGTCCTCTACGTTCTACGGTAACCTGAGGTCCCGCGACCCTCTAAGGGGTTTGGCATGCTTTGGCCCTTTAAAGGGGGCCCTCAGATAGCAGACAGCTCCTTCGACCCGGGCATGCAGGGTCTATGATTGGACGGCGAATCAGCCATTACTCGCCGTCCAAATGCCAAAAAAACCCTTGGCGCCATAATACTGCTTAAAGACTTGGATGGCAAGGTTGGCGCAGTGTGCTGAGCGATCGACTGCTTACTGCGTGTTGTGGGGTCTGATTCCCGCAAGAAACATTCTTTTTATTGCCTACAGGTAGTTGTTAGGGGTCTGATTTAATTTGTGTATATGAATGTAAATGTTTTTAAAAACACCTACGAAACAGGAACAATTACTAGTACGAGGACAAGTTTTAAAAAAACGTTATTTATTTTCTACATCACGCTATTATAGACCTAAATTGTTGGTCAATTTGTACTGTTATGTGGGCAATGACTTGCATGACTTTAGAGTTCAAAGTCACGGTACAAAGTCTATCAGTTACCCGTCAGGCGTTGGCCGATATGAATGAGCGAAGATACCTATATTACAGCTAGGTATCTATGTACTTATAAGTGGCGTATGGCCGATATTCGTGGTGAAAATTACAAATGACATGCTTATATTTTTATGTTGTTTAAAATGAGCACATCTGCTGATGACTTTCATAACAATATTTGGCAATCATTGTTGAAAAAAAGAAAACTCTAGGTACTAGGTAACTGCTTTGCCTTTCAAACAAGAAATAATCATCAAATTAAAGAAAGACGAAAGTCATCAAAAGTAATCAATTTATTATTTTAACTTATTAGGTAGTTGAATCGGAAGGTCCCAGGTTTGGGCCCTGTCCGCACTCAATTTTTTCTTTCCACAAAAAAATCTTTCTACTCAGACTTGTTCAACGGACTAAATCTGGCAAAATTGTTAACTTGTTATGAAAGTAATTTGAAAAGAAATCTTTAGATAATTATTTTTAAAAAAACGGTAAATAAGTTTTGTGAGAAATCTGCATAAAGAATAATGTAACAGAACTCCAGAAAAATTAAAATAATACCTAGCTTGAGTGTACTCTACATATACTACCCACTGTGTCAATAAATTCCTTTTCCTTTCTTATACTGACAGAATGCCTCAACAAAACATTACGATACCGGATTCTAAAACATAATGGACCTTATGTAAAAACAATAAAAGAATACATAACACCATCATCATCTAGCATGTATGATGTAAGTCAGAGAAGTTGTTATTATGAACATTGACATTTGTGATTTCTAAATGGCATTTAAACCTGTGTACCAAAAACAACTTAAAATCTATCATATCATAGAATCTATATCTTAGAAGACTAATATTATAAAGTTCAGCTTTTAAAATAGACTTGTGTGTCTGTGATTAAACGCGCTAATGTCAGATTTCGAATTAATTGGTAAAATCATCAAATGGCGAAGCGAAAAAGGCGGACTGCCTATAGGTTGAGCGGAAGGGACTGTCAGACTCATATCATATTGAGTAAAATCCACGGTGTCCCTTCAATAGCCCCTTACGTTCTAGGGTCTCGGTTGCCCGTATACATATTTCCACAACCATCATAAACTAGTGGAATTAGTAGTTCAAATTGGATAGTGTATTTGGGTGGCAACCACGGGGAAAAATAGGTAATAAATACATATGGAGAGAATTAAATAACTTCTTTAGACCTTGAATTTAAGGACCCGTTCGACTATCAATGACTAAGTTCAGTGTTTATGTAAGTCTTATATAAAATGTGTTGACTCATCAAGTCATCATGCAGTGGTGTGCGACCAATTATATTTAGAATTTTAAATTACATTATAGTTAGACTAAAAATTGGTCGTCACGTGGGCGAATTTCAACACAACTCATTTGTATTTTTATTTGAATTTTATTAAAGATCCATTGTCAAAGGCTATGAAGTTGGAAAAAACAAATATAAGACTTAAATCGAGAACACATAAGCAAATGTTAGTTATTTCAAAGAACATCTTCACCTAGCACATTAAGTTTGAATTTTAGAAAAAAATAAAAAACATAAAAAAATATCATTTTTGTCTTACAAAAAGAACTCACGTACTACAATAATGATAATTTTATTAATTTCTTCGTTTGCGGACCAGAAGCAAGAGATTGTTTAATTCAGATTTAGATTTAAGAAAAAGCTAACCGTCGTACCACCAAAAGATAAACATCTATTGAACGCCTGTCTAAAAAAGTTTAATTGCAAAACGACCCTTAAATCAAAGTATTTCACTTTTGACGTTAACAGATTTTTTTGACAAGTGTTGAACATAAAAAACACCCGTTGAACACTTGTATAAATAAATATTTAATAATTTTATTTTATACCGTTTATAGATACACACTTATATCATTTTATGTTGCTAAGAGTACTCCCGATTAAGTCATCAATATTCCCTTTCAGTACGCTTTCATTTGATACCCAACTCGAGTATATTTGCAGACCCTCGGTTACCTTTCCCCAATTTCAGCCCCACAACTTCTAAACGGTTAAACCGATTTTCATCAAAAATGTCTAAGAACACTCGGTAAGTCACCTTTTATACAAAAAAAAAACTAAATTGAAATCGCTTCATCCGTTCGGGCTCTATGTAGTCCAGTCATTAAAGCCAAAACCCGAAAATAATTAGTAACTTGCTGAAATTTTAAGGGGTTCTTAAAAAAGGTAAAATAACTTACCGGGTGATTTTGCAGCGTTCTGGGGTGTACGGAAAGGGTTGAAAAGGGGTGAAAAGTGTTTTTTCGTTAATAACATTGCCAAAAAAATTAGTAACACGCTGCAAATTTGGAATTAGGTTGTTCTTACCGTTTTGTAACGTGTATCAAATTTGCAGCGTTTTGCTACATACGGAACATTGTTTATTTTTTAAAAAACAATGCAATTTGTTAATAACAAGAGTGAAGAAATTAGTAACACGCTGCAAATTTGAAATTAGGTTGTTCTTACCGGTTTGTAACGTGTATCCAATTTGCAGCGTTTTGCAACATACGGAACATTGATTATTATTAAAATTATGAAAAAATGTTTTACCGAGACGACTTTAACACGTCGTATCTTAAAAAGTACTAACGTTAGACCATATGTTTGTTAGTAACTAATGTTCCGCTTTGAAAGCCCTATCCAACGGTGTGTCACATGTTACTATTGAGGGTGGGCCCAGATTTCATACATCGGTTTCCCAATGTCCTTTGATATACGTTACAAAACGGTAAAAACAACTTAATTACAAATTTACAGCGAGTTACTAATATTTTCCACCCCTTTTATGAAAAAAAATCATTGTTTTTTAATAATAAACAATGTTCCGTATGTTGCAAAACGCTGCAAATTTGATACACGTTACAAACTAGTAAGAACAACCTAGTTCCAAATTTGCAGCGTGTTACTAATTTGTTTACCCTTGTTATTAACAAATTGCATTGTTTTTTAAAAATAAACAATGTTCCGTATGTTGCAAAACGCTGCAAATTTGATACACGTTACAAAACGGTAAGAACAACCTAATTCCAAATTTGCAGCGTGTTACTAATTTTTTTGGCTATGTTATTAACGAAAAAACACTTTTCATCCCTTTTCAACCCCTTCCGTACACCCCAGAACGCTGCAAAATCACCCGGTAAGTTATTTTACCTTCTTTAAGAACCCCTTAAAATTTCAGCAAGTTACTAATTATTTTCGGGTTTTGGCTTTAATGACTGGACTATATGATGCCACAGACAGACAGACAGACCCACACCCCTCTTTTTCCGTTGGGGTTTAAAAAATAATAAAAACGTCAAAACGACATTTCTCATTGATATAAGGGTCGTTTTGCAGTTACTCTTTTTTTAGGCAATCGTTCAACGGGTGTTTATCTTTATGTGGTAAGACCGTGAGTGTCCAACGGTCCGTTATTTTTCATAAAGGTTTATTAACAGCCTCTGTATATAGACAATCAGCTATAGTTTTTATATTTAGACTTGGTAGGCCCAAAACTATAGTTCAACAGCCCGAATGACTTGTTGTTTAGACTTTAGTTAAATTCGGACCTTATTAATATTCTAACATGCAAATCCGGACAGGAACCGAAACTGACATGTTTATTTATATATAATTGTACTGTACTGTGTGATTCTAATCGAAAAAACGGATTTTGAGTTTCTAAATAAACTAGATTTAGGAAATTTTACCAATTTTGGCCAAATCTATGTGAGAGCGAATGGAGTTATAATTTTCACTGTAGCGAATCATATTTTCATAAAGTTACAACTTGTCACTGATATGCAAATAGCAAAAGACACAAGAAAAATTTAATTTCGCGGGCTACAACGACGAAATCACCTTTAATCTCTGGATATTTTACGTTTACTAGTAGATCCGTTAGATGGCGTTAATCCAAAAAGGGAATATTTTTGGAAACTAAATTGCAACTGCGGGATAATAAATTTTATCAGCCGGAATCTACTAAGCCAAAACAAAATATAACACGTGATGTTACTGATAAGACACGTGCATAGGCTTATATAGATAAAGTTTTTCTAGACTAATCCTCAAAATAAAACTATTGAACTAAACTATGCACATACGGTACACTCTTGCATTGCCGGGGTCTTGACAATTTAACGTAAAGGGCTACTGAAGGACACCGTGGATTTTAGTCAGAGTCAGACAGACCCTGTCCCGCCCTGAAAGTGTCGCTTACAAGGATCAAATTCTGGGAAGTTATGATGTACCGCAAACTTTTATATTTTTCGCTATTAATCATAGTTTCGGATTTGGCCTCCACGTTCTGTTGCGAAATTCACCATGGATACATATAATCAGTTATTTTGTCTGTTATAAACATAGATAGATAGATTCAGCCTATTGCAGACCACTATGCTCGACATAGGTGTCTGCCAGAGAGCGCCACAGCGCACGATCTCCCGCCTTTTTCATCCGGCCACTGCCAGCTACCTTCTTCAGGTCATCAGTCCATCTTCCCGGGGGTCGTCCCACCCTACATTTACCTACGCGCCGTCTCCATTCTAGAACCTTCCTACTCCACCTTCCCGACGAAGGTGGAGTAGGAAGGTGGAAGGTTCTGTGGCAGATGTGACTAGCCCACTGCCACTTCAAGGTGGACAGACGACCTTATGAAGGTCGCCGGAAGACGCTGGATGCAGGTCGCTTCCAACCGGTACATGTGGAGATCAAAAGAGGAGGCCTATGTTCAGCAGTGGACGTCCTATGGCTGAGATGATGATGATGATAACTGCCACTTCAGCTTACTACAGTTTTCAATAAACATAATACTAGGTAATACTCACTTCAAGTACTGTTCATACAAGTACATTGTAAGATTGGTTCGTAGTCTAAGTTTCAACTCTCCTATACTCCATTTCAGTACATTGTTCACTAATGATATCTGAAACAGAAAGATAACAAATAAATAATGGTATAATTGTCACTAATGAGTCACTTATACGTTTTATCTAATAATAACTAGCTATTATATAAATTATATATACATATAACCTTTACATACTTTTAAATAAAATGTGTATCTGTATGCCCAAAATTTTTGAACGACTGCTCCTATTTTATACTTTTATTTTTACTATTATTGTTGGGATAAGGATTGTATGTAAGAAAATAATCGGAAAATCTACTGGGCTGGTTGAAAATTTAAACCTATGCGCAGAAAAGGCGGAAACTAGTAATTTATAAATTGATGGCCGGTTTGGCGTAGTGGCTGAAAGATCAGCTGCACCGCTGCGTGTGCTAGATTCGCAGATCACAGAAAAAAATGTATAGCATACATACAATTTTGTTACGTTTTATAACAAAAAAAAATCCCGCGACTAGTAAAAAGTATCTCTCTCATGCTATAACGTAACCAAGAATGTTTATGATTCTGTATTTTTTGTAAAATGACTGGCCTCGTCTTAATGAGGCTTTAGAGCAAATTATGGAATTGCCGAAATACATAATGAAAAAAAAAAGTTACAATGAAAGTTACATTAATTTATTGTTGGTGATTTTTAAAGTGCTGGACGGTTATTGCTGATATAAGCTTTTTAAAGAGAAATTTTTGAAATGTTTATAATGAAAAATGTAACAAATCATAAAATAATACTAACAACAGGCATGGCAATGAAGAATTGTGTTAATAACCTTCTAAACTCCTTGTGGTTCATTGTGATTATGGATCTGAAACAAAAAATTAATAATTGTAATCAAAATAGTAATAAAACTGTGAAATAATTTTATGATTTTATAATAATGATTGTAAGAATACGTGCATATTGTAGGCGAGTTTAAATTCACTGATACGGCTCATTCACAACGTTCCCGCTGTGAGCGATTACACAGCGCGCGGCGGCGAGCGGTAGTGTCCAAAAGTATAGAAAAGTTTGAAACACGCCATCAAACGCCACTCATAGCTAATTTGCATGAGGTTTGGTCCGAGTGAATCGTGCAGCGGTGCGTGGTACTAGGAGCGGCGAGAATAAAAGTACAAGCGAATGAGTACAACGCCACTAAACGGAAAGGTTGGGGAGTTCGGCACCAATGTGGTGTGAATCACGCTCCGCCGCACCGACTGCCGCTTAGACCAAAGTTTCCGAATTGATTTTGAATTTGTATTCGTCTAAAATTGTGATTAAAACGGTATTTAGGTCACACGTGATAAAGATATATACATTTTTAAATGACTGAATATGACACTGAATATATCAGATTAAGTTTCATATCTGAAAATAAACAGAATTAAGATTACTTAAACGTCATTGTGAGATAAATGTGAGCGCAAACTATCTTTTTAAAGAGCTATGTAAGTGTTTTATGTATTTGAATTATTTTTCCGTACCCTAAAATTAATTTCATTTCTGTCACCAATGTGATAGCCAGAAACTTCAAATTTTCACAGATGACATATTTCTGTCGTAGCTATAACAATAAATACTAATAAACAGAATAAAATAAATATTCAAAGGGGCAGCCCCATACAATAGACATGTTTTTTTGCCGTACTAACCCTTCGCGAGTGAGAGACTCTCACTTGGCCGGTTTTTAAAAGGTATTTTAAAAACAACAGTTTTTTCAGTACTTTTACAAGTTATAATTTATGATATTATTATTATGTCTCGAACTGTACCATCGCTTATTTTTTTTTTTGCTTTTCTAAAGTAACTGTAAAGATCTAATTGTTATAAATGCTTAGAGTTTGACTTTGACATAAATAAAGTAGCATCTTTACAATCACCTTTTGATATTTTTTACTGATATTTAATATTAATCAACATCGTATTTAAGAGTTGTCAATAATACACCTTAATAATATGATAGTACGGTAAACAAAAAATCTGGCATTTCTAAAAATAAACCGGTCCAACAAGTAATTTTAATTATAGCACTTACTTAAACATAAATTACTTTTAAGTACCTTCATAAAGATACGGTAAATCAAATGGAATTTGCCCGAGAATAAGCCGAGAGCCCAGTACCGGTCATTTTGAGGTCGTTTTTGCAATATTTTATCTTTAACAAGTCAATAAATGTTGCGATAGGGCGGACTTTAATCCGAGAGTGACGTCACAAATAAGTAAGAATCAAGGTCCAGTGCACCAAGTATATGGTATCTACTTCTTAGCATGTCGATAGCTAATTATGGCTTGATTATTGTGTTTTTAATCCGAAATTAAGGTGAGCGATAATATAATAATAATATTCCACAACTATCACACAACGCTATCTAGTCCCAAGCTAAGCAGAACTTGTGTTACGGGTACTAGACAGCTGATAAACATACATATATATTTTTAAATACATACATAAATATTATAGATAAATTATACCCAGACACAGAACAAATGATCATGCTCATCACACAAACATTTGTCCTGGGTGGTAATCGAACCCACGACACCCGGCATAGCAGTCAGGGTCACTAATCACTAGAGACCAACAGGCCAGTCAGTCAGCGATCACACACAAATTGACTATTCGCTACTCGCTGAGAATGCCTACTCGCGGTAAGTACAAATAAGGATCTTGCACTATGCTCTGAAAACTGGAATATCCCGGCATTTTATGGAACCATTAATTCAAAAATTACAGAGCATCTACTAATTCACGTGTGCCTATCTCATCGTACTAGCACATAGAGAGGAGGCAAGGAGGCTTTTCTCAGTACCAGGAGCAATACAGGCTGACTATAACTTTGCTTTTATTCCAGTAATGGCAACAGCATATAGCATTTTTGAGCTCAGGCTTAATTAACAATTTCTAAACAGCGAAAAAAAATGGAAGGAGACATAGATCTGCAAACAATGGATTGACCCGAAAAGTCTCAAAAGAATTTTAAAGATCAATTTATTCCATACACATTTTTAATTATTTGACAATGATTTATAAATGAATAGATACCTACGTTACCTACACGACATTCTATCTTTAAAAACGGCACACTAACGCACACATGAATAACTAAATATTGCAATAGCACGCACTTGATGTAGTGCGATTGGTAGCTAAAGTAGGATGGCAATTGGCATAGCAAGTGAAAAAGAGACAAATATAGTCAAGGTTTGTCAATTAACCACATTTAATTGTGTCACTTTCTGAGCGCGTATAACGTATCACACCTTTTTTACTTATAATATCATTATTATTTAAACTTAAATTCAACTGGGAAAGTGTAAATACTACAAACACAGCTCCGAAGATTCCTCATTCCAATGCACGCACCTATGGCCTCGTAAGGGCAAACAAGCAAAGGTATTTGAATAGAAATTCTTAGTTGAACTGGAATTGTATATCGACATACGTAAACGGTGACTAGTCCCAAGTATCCTTTATTTATCAATGATGTTTGAAATGCAAAACTGTGTTTATCTCTCTCTTGTAATTTTTTTATGCATTGATTTCTTAATTTCTTTCTTTTTTAAAAGGTTGCCCCGCACTAGAAACTTCTCCAGTATCGTGGGTGCGTTAACAAACATGGAAACTCAAACACAAAACACCCAGGCCCGGCAAAGCTAACTTGCAGATCATACAAATTAATAGGTATTTGTTCCGCGCGAGGATCGAACCCTCGACACACAACGCAGCAGTCCAATTAATTGCTCAGCTGGTCAAACCAGTCTTAGATAAAAAAAAGCTTATTTTTATTTGAGACTAGCTTCTGCCCGCGACTTCGTACGCGGATCTTGTTGCTTATGCCAGCGACAGTGGGGTCGGCAAAATCGAAGATCTGAAAAGTCTGATACCCAACTCCAAGAGCCCGGGTAAAAAATTCATGGGAGTTTGGCCAGTAGAAAAAAAAATGTATTAATATATTAATCGTCATCGAAAATCAGTCCGTGAAATTAGTGATAGCTTTGATTTCCACATCAGGTGTTCCAAATCTTATAATTTAATACATCAATAGATAATGCTCATCAGGCTGAACAGCTCTTTCTAAGACGTCATTCCTATACAGGTTGAATTTTTCAACTGGGCGTTGAGTTGAACAAAAATAAGCATGATTTCAAAGAAAAGGTTAACTTAAGTTTCGAATACAGTCCTCGCCTTGAAGATTGATCGGTTTTTTTTCAATTATACGTTTTTCTTAAGTTTGCCGTATATGATTATACCCCAGAATTGTTGAAAGGAGTCTTCAATATTTTTCGATATTCCTCATAGTTCCGGTCGATAGGCATCCACGCGCAGTTGAAAAAAATCATGTTATAGTGTAGCTGGGCTCTTTTTTTTTCGTGGTAAATCATCAAATGAGTTCACCCACCCCTTACTATCATACTTGTACTGACTAAAATCCACGGTGTCCTTCAATAGCCCTTTATGTTCCGGGGTAACGGTGATGGTATAAGTCCCGCGACCCCGGCAGGCTTTAGTCCTCTGAGAGGAGGCCCCGTCATTATGCTGACGCTCTTTAAGGCGCGCGTGAAACACGACGCGCCGCCCATGGTCGGACGCCGAGTTGCCCTTTACTCGCCGCCCGCATGCTCGCGCCTACGGTGGCCGGAAATCGTCTTGTGCCGTCCGACGCCGTGGGCGTCCACCACTGCGGGGTAGCTGGGCTCTTGGAGTTCCACATTAGGTGTTCTAGATCTTCAATTTTTATACGTCAACAGAGAGTGCTCATCACGCTGAACAACTCTTGCTAAGACGTCATTCCTGTATATGTTATAGTGTAGCTAGGCTCTTGGAGTTCCACATCAGGTGTTCCAGATCTTCAATTTTTATACGTCAACAGAGAGTGCACATCAGGCCGAACAACTTTGCTGAGACGTTATTCCTGTATATGTTATAGTGTAGCTGGGCTCTTGGAGTTCCACATCAGGTGTTCCAGATCTTCAAACTAATTCTCTCAGCAGAAAATGCTCATCACGTGGAACAATTTTTGCTATCGCACCATTTTTGTATCTCTTATAGTTTAGCTGGTCTGTTGCTGTTCTGCGCCAGTTCTTCAAGTTTTCAAAATAAATTATAGCCTATGTTTTGACCAGACTTAATACCTATACAACAAAAAAAGAATCATTCAAATCCGTCCAGTACTTTTTGAGTTTATCCCGGACATACATACAGACAAACAGATAAACAGACAAACAGACAAAAATTCTAAAAACTATATTTTTGGCTTCGGTATCGATTGTAGATCACACCCCAAGTATTCTTTTAAAAAAATATTCAATGTACAGTTTTGACTTTCCTACTATTTTATTATATGTATAGAAGACTAGCTTCTGCCCGCGACTTCGTACGCGTATCCTGTTGCTTATGCCAGCGACAACGGGATCGTCAAAATCTAAGATCTGAAAAGTCTATTACCCAACTACAAGAGCCCAACAAAAAAAAAATGGCTTTTGGCCAGTAGATTACAATAATATTCATCGTCATCGAAAATCGGTCCTAAACTGTTACCGCCTTTACTGCTTGGAAGAAATCCTAGCTTATGTTATTTTATAATTTGTATAATTATAAAATACTCACTATAGCTTACTCAGTGATAGCTTTGATTTCCATATCAGGTGTTCCATATCTTAAATTTTTATACATAATCAAATAGTGCTCATCAAGCTGAAAAACTTTTGCTAAGATGTCATCCCTAAGATGGCGCTAATGCCCGGTAAGACCCCTCTTTGAGGAGTGGCTGGAGAGACGTCACGGCGTCCTTACCTACCGCATGACGCAGGTACTCACCGGACACAGAAGTTTCGGGAGGTACCTGTGTCTGATGAGAAAGGAGGAACCGCCTGGGTGTCACCACTGCGAAGATCGCCCGGAGCTTAGGCAGAGCACCGACGTGTCCTCACGGCGGCGACCTCTCGCGCCCGTCATTGGTCGAGGACATGCTGCGGGGCGAGACGGAGTGGGAAGCGGTCACCTCCTGCTGCGAAGCAGCTATGCTCGTGAAGGAGGGGGCGGGCCGCGAGAGGGAGAGGACAGCGTCCTCCCTCCGCTCCAACCGCAGTGGGTAGATGCCCACGGCGTCGGACGTCGGCAGACGACCTCCTGCCACCGTAGGCGCGGGCATGCGGACAGTGAGTAAAGGACAACTCGCTGTCCGACCATGAACCATGCCCGGGTCGATGGTGCGTCGTGTTCCACGCGCGCCTAAAGAGCGTCAGCAAAATGACGGGGCCCCCTCACAGAGGGCCAAAGCCTGACGGGGTCGCGGGACTTATTTCCATCACCGTGACCCCGGATCATAAAGGGCTATTGAAGGACACCATGGATTTAGTCAGTACAAGTCTGACAGTGGGTATGGGAGGCCTCATTTGATGATTTTACCACGCAAAAAAAAGACGTCATTCCTATGTGTTATAGTGTAGCTGGGCTCTTGGTGTTCCACATTAGGTGTTCCAGATCCTCAATTTTTATACGTCAACAGAGAGTGCTCATCAGACTGAACAACTTTGCTTAGACGTCATTCCTGTACATGTTATAGTGTAGCTGGGCTCTTGGAGTTCCACATCAGGTGTTCCAGATCTTCAATTTTATTCTCTCAACAGAAAATGCTCATCACGTGAAACACTTTTTGCTATCGCACCATTTTTGTATCTCTTTTAGTTTAGCTGGTCTGTTGCGGTTCTGCGCCAGGTGTTCGAGTTTCCAGAATAATTTAAAGCCTATGTTTTGACCAGATTTAATACCTATACAACAAAAAAAGAATCATTCAAATCCGTCCAGTACTTTTTGAGTTTATCCCGGACATACATACAGACAAACAGATAAACAGACAAACAGATAAACAGACAAACAGACAAAAATTCTTAAAACTATATTTTTGGCTTCGGTATCGATTATAGATCACATCCCAAGTATTCTTTTAAAAAAATATTCAATGTACAGTTTTGACTTTCCTACTATTTTATTATATGTATAGATAGATATAGATAGATAGGTTTGTTTTTCCTACAAGTCTAGGTCAGGAGTGAGTGAGACAACATCGACGAAGGAGTGAGCTTACCCAAAAGAAGCCTGTTCACTCTACCCTTGACGACATAAATTGTATGATCCCGTGGGATGATTAATATTGACCTTTATGAAGCTTTGTACAAAGCCTAATCATATAACTCTTGGCATTCAAAATACATACATTTACATAACGTGTTATTTAATAATTCACCTACTAACATTAACATTTAACCTCGATCAGCTTTGATGGGAATAAACCTTGAAAAGGTCGCAGACAGTAAAGAAACTCTAAACACTTGTCTTGATTGTTTGTTGACATTATGAGTCATCTACTACGGATGAAGAAATTCCTTCAATGATCGGTATGTTATTGGCTTTAGACATTTTTTTTTCTTTTATTTCTTTCTTTCTTAATCCTAATAATGCATTCTTCGAATTTCATAATACCATCGTTCGAATTTCAAAATAAAATATAAGGTCAAAGGTGCAGGAGTCTGTATTTCCTAATAGCTACAACCTTAGGACCTTTCAGTCATCAGTGAACAGGTTACTTCTTGGCAAGCGTCCTTCACCTATATTGGCTGCTATCGCGAGCATACCACATGACAATAAAAAAATGCGGTCTTTCTGACATCACATGGTACTCGCATTATTTTGTTCCGAACCAAGCCACTCTCGATTCATAGAGGACTATTATAAAATCCGGTTTCATATAAATACGACAGTGTGACGTCACGTTAGTATCGTACGATATAACGTGCCCAATCAAATTGTAATAATGTTAGATGAGGCTTTCAAGGCGCACATCTTGATGGGTGGACATTCTAGACTACGTGAGTTGCAGACATGGGTCTTAGCTTCAATTTTTTTTAATAAAGTATTCTTCTTGTCAATAGGTTGTTTGGTTGAACGCGTTAATCTCAGGAACAAATTGAAAAAATATTTTTGTGTTGGATAGTCCATTTTTTGAGGAAGACTGTTCATTGAGTAAATTGACAGAAAAAAAATTAAAAGGTCAGAAAAAACATAACGAATGCCAGCTTTATGTTATAACAGAGTTATATTAACATACGAAAACAATATAAAATCAAAAATTCTATTAAAATGCTGGCGAAGCCGAACTGTGGATGCTAGTAAAAGTATTTAATAGTAAACGACTTTTGCCTAGGTATAGGTAGGTATTACTTTCAGTCTGTAGGAAAAATTTGAAGGTTAAATTCATAATTTAATCAAATAAAACACCTACGTATAAAATTAGATATTATTTCGTATAAAACTCCATTGTAGGTGACTCTATCCAAATGTCAGCAACAAAGGTACATTAAAATCGATTGCTTTGCATACAATACTAATTATTCAAACGCTTTTTTTTTTATTCCACATAAAAAAAAATTGCTTTTACCCAATGTCAGAAAGGGGTTTGCAACTTTTAGTATGGAGGTTGGCCTCAATTTTTTTTTCTTTCGCCACTGATGAAACTTAGGGCATAATTAGACTACTACCTAAGAAGTCCTTAGAAAAAAAAAATAAGTTTCTAAACCGTAACCAACCAGAGATATGACGGTTTGTATTTTGTTCTAATCTATAGTTATTTTTTGTAGGAAACCGTAGATTTATTGATGAGCTAGCCTTTGCCCGAGGCTTTGCCCACCCCAACCGCCTTTATGTAAAGCCTATAACCGTTTCTAGAGTCCCATCTATCTCTGTACCAAAATTCATCAACATCTCGCTGCTTAAATTCAAAACGGCCACAATTCGAAATTTTTTCAAATCGTTTTTAATGCAAAAATCGTATCAATTCTGCCTATATTTTTATATTCCAAAAAGACACCTAGTATTTTCGCATTTGAAATGAGCAAATCGCACAACCGCCCTTTTTCCATTTTGTCACTTAGGTGGTTAACTTCAGATCAAAGCCGCCATATTTCGGGTTGCGACCCTGCAGTCAGCGGGAGCGCACGTTTGTTACGTGAAAAAGGGCCACATTTCAAAATACAACCGTATTGTTTTAAAATTACATGTAAGTGTATCATAATCTTGTAAGGAAAAGTGCCGTATTTTGTGATATGTCCATTTTGAGTTTGAATAAATCGTGTTTTATTATTACTCTTTTAAGGAAAAGTGCAGTATTTTGAAATGCTTCTGTTTTGCATATAGAAGTATGGTGATAGTGCCAGTATTTATTTAAACAAATCTACAAATTATATTTAAATTTTAAACTTAACACAGTAATTACAACTTAAACCAGGCCTGTCTCACTCCCTTTATAAAAACATATCGAAGCGCGGTGGATCCACCCGAGTAGGCGATCGAGAATGGACGCACGTACTCTTAGTTCGCAGTCTTAGTTTGTTTGTTGATACGCACACTATTAACTCTTTGTATTAATGATATTATTTTTTAGTATTAAGAGAGCAACTTGTTTGTTGAGATATTTTAACGATATTTTATCCTTTTGAATCATGTAATCGATCTGCGCATTTAGGAAATAGTCAAGAATTAGTTGTATTCGTGAAAATGTAAACAACGAACTTTTGGATTATTACAAAATGTGAAAATGTAATTATTGTAAGTTATTCGATGTCTTCCGGTCCGTGGTCGCCACTGGAGGTCTTTTCTTCGCCATAGGTTATCATTACTATAAGCATATGTGGCTTACCCATTATACCCATTGCCACTTCAACTCCCAAATTTTACGATCTATTGGGATGACTCTGATTCTTTGCCGAATATCGTTGTTCCGGATTTTATTCCGTAAAGAAACTTAAAGCCTAGCTCTTTCCATTGCTCGTTAAGTGACTCTTAGTCTCTATCAACCAGCACTTTTCAGAGCCGTATGTCCTCACTGGCAAAATACTTTTTTAAACACCCATATCGTAAGACACTGTGAGATACTCGACGAGAAGACAATATCACGTAGCTTCCCAAACACTGTCCATCAGAGTTGCATTCTTCTGGCGCCCTCTTTGTCGAAGTTGGATCTACCTAACTGAACAATCTGTCGAAGGTAAGTATAATGGCCTATATTTTAAAGAGTAGGTATATTCCCAACAACAATCGGTTAGGGTGCCACATGGACATTTGACATGATTTTTGTCTTGTCCATGTTCATTTTAAGGCCGACCTGTTAGGAAACGTTCGTGAACAGTTTCGGAGGAACAATGTCTCCCTGTCTCACCTCTTTCTGTAATTGGATTGGTTTCGTGCTCTCTTCCTTAAGTCCGATGGACATGGTGCCATTTCCAAATAAACACTCCAACTCTTCGATACACCAATAGTCGAAATGAAATCGTTGGACTGCAATACTGCCCAGGTTTCGATTGAATCAAAGGCTTTCTCATAGTCCACAAACGTTAGATATAATAGCCGATATACTCCTCTGTCTTCTTTATAATCTGGTGGAGCGTGTGTATGTGGTCCATGATACTAAAACCTTCTTGTAAACCGGCTTGTTCGGGAGGCTGGAAGTCACCAAACCTGCGTTCGAAACGGTTCGTATTGACTCTCGATAACATCTTGTTGTGTGCATGGGACAGAAGTGAGATTGTTCTATAATTCTTCAACCCTTTGTTATCCTTGTGTTATCACCCTTTATAGGGTTCCATAGCGAAATGGCAAAAAACGGAAACCTTGTAGATTCGTCATGTCCGTCCGTATGTCACAGCCACTTTTTTTCGAAAGTATATGAGCTATCCTGTTGTAACTTGGTAAATAGATGTATTATGAGAACCGTATTAAGATTTTCACACAAAAATAAAAAAATAATAAAAAAATTGGGGGTTCTCAGTACTTAGAATTAAAGGTCAAAAAAAATTTTTTCACCAAACCCATACGTGTGGGGTATCTATAGATAGGTCTTTAAAAATGATATTGAGGTTACTAACATCATTTTTTTCTAAACTGATCAGTTTGCGCGAGAGACACTTCCAAAGTGGTAATATGGCTGCTTTATTTATAAAATTCATAAATATTAAATATCTTTTTATAATCAAAAGCGACTTAATGTGATTTATTTATTGACTGGGTAATCTTACACAAAATGTCAAATTGCAATCAAATAGAGGCTTGAAATATACATCCGATGATATATAGTACATAGATATACGACGTTTATTAATAAAAATAATAAACAAAAACCGAAATGAAAACTTTGATGGGCTCTCCTGTAAAAAAGTGAAATTTCGATTTGCGGCCGTTTTGAATTTAAGCAGCGATCTGTTCAGCCGTTTTGACGTAAAAATGGAACATACCTTAGGCGAGTTAAGGGCAACTCGCGCGCGCGTTGTGTTCCACGCGCGCCTCAAAGAGCATTAGTATGATGACGAGCCTGCCGGGGTCGCGGGACTTACCTGAGTACCGTGTTTTTCGTTTTGAAGTTGTAAAATAATGTTATGAGTTCTTCCTCTATGGCTGAAGACTGACTAAAATCCATCCAATGCAGGGCAGTTCGTTTTGTGGTCCCGTTAAATCATCCAATGAATCCTCCCACCCGAGTAGGATGAGAGAGACTGTTAGATGTAAACTGAGTACAATCCACGGTTTCCTTCAACAGCCCTTTACATTCCGTGCCTACGGTTACCAGATAAGACGGTTCCGCGACTTGAACTCTGAGGGGGGGCCCCGTCAGGTTGCCTACAAATGTTTGAGGCGCCCATGGAATATGACTCGCCGTCGACCCGGGCATGGTCCGAGATCAGACGAGTCATCCATTATTCGCCGTTTAGTCTCGCCTCGCAAAAATTCCGGGCTCGAGATGTCACCACCTATCGCTTCCTTAAGGATGCGGTGGTGCTCCCTCCAAGCGGGGCAGTCCTGCACCTTATGCACCACCGTGTCCTCAGATCGATTCTTGCAATAGTGACACGTAGACGTTTCTTCCTTCCCTACCAGACACAGAGATACAGTAAGCTCCCGAAAATTCTGTGTCCGGTGAGGACCTGTGTCAACCGGAAGGTGAGGACCTGCGTCAAGCGGAAGGTGAGGACGCCGTGGCGCCTCTCCAGCTACTTCTAAAAGGAGCCCTTACCGCCGCGATTGCGGAGATGCCCGAACCTCAACTGCGACAGTCGCTCCCTCAATACCGCCTTGTGATCGCGCTGAGCTCCTTGACTTATCGAGGCAGCGGAGGTCCACCCCGGCGTTGCGCTGATGCAAGCCACTCGTAGAGCCGCTTGAAAGCGGCCACTGCGACATTTCCACCGGTTGTTGGGGACGAATCCCAGATACTTCATCATCCCGACGCCGATATCTACTATAACTTCCCCCACTGTTATTTAGGACTGACCGTGTCGCGTTGCAGATCTGTCCCACTTTCACAGAGCTACGCTATAGTCCTAAGTTCCTTACGGAGGCTGTAGGTGGGGGCGACCTCTCGCTTCTGGCATTGGTTAAGGCTGCGGGGTGAGATGAAATGGAAAGCAGCCACCTCCTTCCGTGAAGCAGTTTTGCTAGTGAAGGAAGAGGCGAAATGCTTGAGGGAGAGGACAGCCACACAGCCGCAGCGGGAGACGCCTGGGGTGTTGAGCGATGTGAAGCGATTGCCGGTCGCCATAGGCTCGGGCATGCTGACGGCGGATAATGGGTGAATCGACGCGACGTGACGCGACTTATCCCACTTCGATCGGAAATGGAAATCACGGTGGATTTTTGTCCGTACGAGTCTGACAGACCCTTCTCTCCACTCAGGGAGGGAGAACTCACTTTTTGATTATTTTTTAACGTGCAACGTCTAAGCAAGACGATTTGGTTTTATCCTTTTTAGTGGGTACAGTCGTAATATTCTGTTGTGTGTTAGCGTAAAAAATGCATGGATATGCGATAGCAGCAATCGCAGATTAATTGCTACCATTTATTGAAGAGATTCCTCGATTTCTCCAAGACTACGTCATGACCTAGTAATCATGGGACCATCTGTTAGATCCACTTTCAAACAAAAGAAGAATTACCCAAATTGGTCCAGGCGTCATTGACAGTAAGGGAACATATATAAAAAAAATCTTATCTTCATATGATCTGATCTTATAATCAGCACAGTGTAAACAAACCACTCATTATTCCTCGTAAACCTACTTGAATTACAAACACGAAATAAGTATTAAGGTACGTTTCGTTTTTACGTCAAAACGGCTGAACAGATGTTGATGAATTTTGGTTTAGAGATAGATGGGACTCTAAAGACGGTTATAGGCTTTACATAAAGAAGTTTGGAGGGAGGGCAAAACCTAACACATCAATAAATCTATGGATTCCTACTAAAAATAACTCCAGATTTGAACAAAATCAAAACGGTCATATCTCTGGTTGGTTACGGTCTAGATTTTTTTTATTATTTTTTACGAACTTCTTAGGTTGCGGTTTACTAATGACCAAAATTTCATTACTGGCGAAAGAAAAAAAAATTGAGGCCAAAAAGTTGCAAACCCCTTTATGTATCTACTTGTGCTAAATTTTATCGAAATTCGATCAGCCGTTTAGGAGCGAAAGCATACAAGACATAACGATGAAAATTCGCAATATTATTTTTTATTTTAGAATAAACATTCATATTTAAAATCTAACACATATGTCTAGCAATTCAAATATTTTCAAGTAGGTAAAGATATACAGGAAAGACTTGATTCCATGTATCAAGTATTCACGCATAGAAACATACGGGGAATTTATTTACAAAGGCCACTATATTTACATAGCATTTTATATTGTGCCTTCCTCCACACTTTCAAATTATTCACTATTTACCTATGTACTTTCACAGATGTGTGCCATCGAGCCAGGGTTGCCAACCTTACTAGTATGATTATTTACTTATCATGACGCAGTCATTAAAGGCAAATTAACAATAATTAGTAATCAATACGAAAAAGAGAGAAGGAATAATAATAATCTAATAAAAAAAATAAAAATTGTGTCTTTTTATTCCCATGAATTACCTTAAAAATGTGGCTACCCTACTATTAGAGTTGTGCCTAATCGAAATCAATTCAATACTTTATACATAAAGACATGCTAAATTATTATTACAGACCATATAAACTCAACTTCGCATCTCTTATGTTATTCAACCTATACTACTAGTATGCATGGTGAATTCAATTTGACACAACACATTAGAGTAAATTAATAAAAATAAGACATGGTGTCTAAGCTAATAATTCAAAGTAACGATAGCAATAACGAGTTACTTTGGATACTTTACTACGTTTCTCCTTTCTTTTTAAAATCCATCCAAAGGTTGTCTTGAAAAGATTAATTTTAGCTATATAAGTCAGTCGCCAATTGTGTCACCCTACTTAAAAGATGAATTTAGTGAATTCGATAATTATATCTGTAATTTGTATGGTGTGCATAATAGTGTTTTATTTTAATAGCTAAGAACATTGCACATAGATGAGGTTTACATCTCAGCAGAGGAACATTAACGTTATAGAGAAGGAAAACATTGTAAGGAAATTAACAAGTTCTTGAATATAAATATTCTAAGATAATATGTGACATCTACCAACTTGCACTGGACCTACATTGTTGATTATGGCTCACACTCTCACAGAAAGGAGGCCTGTATCCCAGCAGTAGAATTATTATAGGCTTATTATGATTATGCTGTGGTTTGTCAATGAAAAATGTACCAGACTCCTGAGTAAAATAAAAAACAAAATCATATTGCTTGATCGCTAACCATAACTCAACCCTTTGTTGTTTCCACGAAGAATACTTGTCATGATTCTTTAATTATGTGTAACATTCTCATTAGAGACTATATACTATACTAATTATGTTCAATTATTGTCTATTGTTTTAAGAAATGATTTATCACCCCGGTCAATATATTACATTCAGTCAACAACTTTTACTTGTTAACATGATTTAATTTTTTGGAAACATAGACAGATTTCATATGGATTTGCTCTATTTTATTGTGGTATTTTTATATGCTTATTGTTTTTGTTGCTGCTTCAATTATAATATATAAATAAATTGAGGAAGTACATAAAAGAAGATAAGATTTCAAATCTCTTTTCATTATGAAATTCGTCTTTATTCTACCTGGACCTTATTATTCATTATATTTTAATTCATTGTTTGAATTATATTTGTATGCATACTTAATAATACTTATTTGTACATACATTTTACTCCTTGAAGGAATTTTACAGTGTGTGATTTGGTAGTTTCAAATAAGCATTGCTATTTTTTATTTGACAAAGCTTTTGCTATGCAAAAATAAAATTTAGCATACTTTACATTAATAGATAGTATTTATTTACTGAAATTGCAGACCTTTTTCACTAATCATTTTTATTTTCCAGTAATGAGATTTTAGTCTGATATTTATTTGTTTTTTTAATTTTTTTTTTTTCATTTAGTTCATGTCACCACTGCTTTGGTGAAAGAAAACATCGTGCAGGAACAAGAAAATGTCCTAGAACCAAAAATTCGAAGACATGTGACATCTACCAAACCGCACTGGGCCCGCATGGCGGATTATGGCCCACTCCCTCTCACAGAGAGGAGCCCAGTATACCAGCAGTAGGAACATTATAGGCTGATGATGATGAAAAGCGTAAATAAAGAAACTCACCCTTCAACCAGTGTCGTATGTTGTATAAGCCACAGATCGCACATGGACCGTGAGATTAAGGAGAACGCAATGAGTGCCATGAAACCGCTCTCCTTGGACCATATTGACGGCATCATGATCTTCCATAGTGCTTTCAGTTCCGCTATGAACTGTGCGTCAACTTGTGCCTTCGGGCCTTTTTTGTTTTTCTCTTTGATCATGTATTGAATCTGTTCTTCTGGTGACAACTTGCTTGATTTTGATCTGACATTTTTGTGTTTGCTGAAATTGTATATTTAATTTAAATTGAGAAAAAACTTATTATTGGACAGAATGATTTTTTTTTTAATTCAAAAAAATTATGGTTAAACTAATATTTGGGCAAATTCTTGAATTAGAATTTCAAAGCTTATTTTTATTTCTTCAACAAAGAGTTTTTATTGCCTCATAACTTGTGAAGTAATAATATTTTATAATTTTACTATTTCAGTTTGCTTTGAAAAAAATAATTTACACATTTTTTTATTATGGCTCCGTTCAATACAACAAAATTAAATAAAATCACCAATTAATATTTATATCTGAGGTAAGTTTAATACTGTTCAGTTTTGAAACTGCGTAAATAGATTTTGAAAGGCTTTAAACAATCAATATATCCAATATCTTGTATAAAAATATTGATCAATAGAATAATAATAGGCCGATTATTCCAAACTAACCTTGACTTTAGAGAATTCCTGATTAGCCAGGCACTTAGCGCTGCCGAAGCTGCTAACGCAATTTTCACATCAGTCCGTGAAGTAATTTTACTAAAATTCGGCGCCATTTCCGAAGTTTAGAACTAACGATTTATTTATAAATCAAGCATTTATTTTTTAGTGAACACACACGAACAACACGACCACGAGCACCAAACACTCATTACTATTTCTCAATGTATTCCATTAAATAAATTACAGATGTAAAGCGCAAGAAAGAATGTGAAAGCGATGTCGAATTCTCATGTCAAATGTCAATGTCAAGCGGCTGTCATTTCCTGTCATCGATACTCTATGGTCAAGTGATGTGATAAGTGATCAGTTGATCACATTTTAGTCGATTTTTATCTTCTTTTTTCTAGAGGAAATATGGTATCTATGGCACCAGCAGTGTGTACTAAAATTAATTGTGCCAAGGTTATTGAGTTTAAAAGTTTTGCCATCCACACGCTAAGTTTTACTTGTTATCCAGTAATACGAGTCTATCAATTAAATGGCACGGTTGATGTAGTGGCAGAACAATAATGTACAGCTTGGCAAAAAACAGTAGATAACCGGAAGTCGCCACTGTGCTCTCGCTACCAGCACTTTGAATGTTTTTTTTCTCACTTAGTTAGTTTTATGGCACAATAATAAATGTAACGTTTTTTGTTTCCATCAAATATCAAAGATTTTAAAACGTTGTCAGCAAACAAAAAGATTAGTTCCGTTGCAAGACGTTCTGGCCAAGCTGTACTGCAGCTGTGCTCCATGTCGCAGAATCGATTCCAGTACGGAGCAAGTATTTTTATGATCTACAAGCACATAGACATACCTAGTTGTTCCATGTCAATGCCCTTAGCACGAGTTTTCAATATTTGAGACGTAAAGTAAACTGGAACTTTGACAATTTTCAAGGAAAAAAATAGTTCCTTCTTCGCACACCAGAGGCGCTGTTCCATTTTTCCTTGAAAATTGTCAATTTGAAAGTGTCAAAGTTCCAGTTTACGTCTCATTTACTGAAAACTCGTGCTAAGGGTACTGAGCGATTATTTAATACGAGTTTAAATGTTTTAAAGATAAATTCCTAGAGCGGGCAATGTTTCAAAAGAAGCTATAAAACTTATGGTTTTCCAATCGTATTCAAATCAAATCAAATCAAAGCATTTATTTCAAGTAGGCCAGTTATAGCACTTTTGAAATGTCAAAAGACAAAAACAGTTCAAAAATAGTTACGTTACATAAATAAAATCAGTTAAAAATAGTTATGTTGCTACAGTCCCAGTCACACGACATAAAAACTGTGAAAGTACCGTAGATGCCCGTTCCAAGAAGTTGATCTCTATGGAGAAGAACGGGCAAGAAACTCCATGGACACTCTTTTTAGATCGCCAAAATTATTACAGAACCTTTGTTACATCATTCCTTTAAAATGGTACATTATGTGAGAACGATGTAGCAAGTTAAAAAGTGTCCAAAAGAAATCAGAAATAAAATTATTGATTTTTAAAATAAACCGAGGCAGTTATGAGATGACCAGTCCCAACTGACAGCGCCCGTTTACGAACATGACGCATGATATCAGCACCATTCAGCTCAACCATTTTGAAGGGAACTAAATGATCCGACACACGCGCCACCATCAGCGAGACATTTGAGTGAGCATGACATACTCTCGACCGCCAGGGCACATTCAAGTCAAAAAATAAAAATAATTAAGACGTAGGTATCTTGTGAATGATAGCTTTGTGCACATAGAACTCACACAATATAGGCTAAGCAGCTATATAATCCAAAGAAATATGAATTTATACAATGCAATTATACTTTCACAATCTTCTGCAGCTCCGAAAATAGTACCTATATGTAAATATGCTATCACTGAATACATCCCTGTCCTATGGTGCAGGACCAGCATGGAGCCAAGCATTCTTATCAGCGATATAATCGCCCAATTTGTAATATGCCCGCTCACATAGTGTGCGTTTAATGCATGTTTTAAATTTAGTCTCATTCAGTTCAAGAATACTTTGTGGAATTTTATTATAGCATTTTAAACAATCTATATATATAAAAATGAAACCCGTTTTCCGTTGTCACGACATAACATGAAAACGGCTTGACCGACTTGGCAGATTTTTTTTTGTTGTGTTTGTAACCATCGGGACCGGGTTTTAGACCGGGTCTTCCACCCGTGCGAAGCCGGGACGGGCCGCTAGTACCCCATAAAAGATGAGTCTACTTTGGCGAGTCTGAAGCCCGGCTGAACTAATTGGTCCCTATTTCTAGTATTATAGTTATGTCTGTCACCTCTTTTGCCAAAAAGATGTAGATTCTTTCTAACGTACATTATGTTTTCATAGATGTATTGACAAGCTACCGTCAAGATGTTAATATCCTTAAACAGTTCTCTCAGAGAGTCGCGTCTTCGGAGATTGTATATAGCTCGGATGGCTCTTTTTTGCAGAGTAAAAATAGACTCGATGTCTGCATTCATGAAGTAAAATCAAAACAAGACATTGCCTAAACTTTGATTTAACGACGATTAGGTAAGAGTTGCTCACTCTGGTAAACCAATTCACTCCTGAAAGAACTAGTTCTAAGGTCATAATTTTATTAGAGGCAAATAGTATTTTTATGTTTAATGATTAAACATAAGGAGAATGTTTGACAATTTGGGCTTGCACTGCACGCGAAGCATGTCGTCCAAGAAAAGCGGTTTTGTCGACGAAAGATAAGACAAAATGATTGAACGTAGAACTTTTCTACCGTTTTATTTTTAAGCCATCAAACCCTTAGAATATAGAGAGGAAATGTTTCATTTGTAAAAAAAAGCATTCGATTTACTTAGAAATAACGATGAATTAACTTTGTCTATTCTTGGTAGAATAGATATAGAATTGGTCAAATGGTCATGATACGCGTGCTGTTGCAAAATCGTGCAACATGCGCGGGTTTTCTAATGTGCTACGATGGCCTACGCTGCGTCTACGCTGCTACGGCGCCTACAACACTCGTGCTACGCAACCTACGATGCTACGATGCTACGTTGCCTACACCACTTGCGCTACGCGGCCTACGCTGCGTCTACGCAGCTACACGGGGCTACGCTGCGAAATTAGCTACGCAGCCTGTCGTGTCTACGCAGCTACGCGCGTGCAGGTCTACGCTACCTCTGTATTAAAATTAATGTACGATTATGTACCCTGTGTATAGACGCCAGTACAGGCTGTACATCAAGCTACCATAATCTGTCATTTTTAAATAGATTTTCAACCTTATCAGGATTGTGGAAAGTTAATGTGCAATTGGTCAAAATTGACAGATTCGAGTAGGTTGACCTGCTGGCGTACATTCACAGCCAGTGTGTCTCAACAGAATAATTATAATCAAAGCAGTAGCAATATTTAATAAGAAAGCCTGTGTTTTTTTCTGATTTTTGAGGTTTACGAGAAAACCAGCAGCTTTGTTTTATTTATCTACATTTCATTTCATTTTAGCTTATAAAAAATGTTTCTGCTACCTTTCTTTATATTAGCGTTAATCGCCAGTACAGTAACGAAAATTTATAGAGATGGAAGATTTTTTACTCTAATTTAATTCATTGATCGATGTTATTCTTGCCGCTGTTTATATCCTTTATTCTAAGGTATCGTTGACATTAATATTTTTTTGTTTGATTCGTGTTGATTTTCTTAAATGGTTATGTTTTACATAATGATAGAATAGTAATAGTAACTGCCGGTTGTCTTGTGTCTGTTAGGGTACAAACTCCAGTACATCACGTTACCACAATCTGTCAAATTTCTATAACAGGTTTTCAACTTTATCGCAATATAAGAAAGTTCACGTTCGATTGGCAAAATTTTACAGATTCGGGTAGGTTGATGTGCTGGGTTGTCTGTACCTACATTTTATGTTATTAATGTTTGAAAAAGTTATTTTATTTTGTGTGTATTTCTTTACTCTGTACTGTTAAAGATATTTGCCATGTATGAGTTCGTTTAACCTTTTAATCGCCAACTTCAGTTATATCCGACAGAGAATATTCACGATTTTTGTTGTTTTGTACTGCATCTATTCTATATATATCTCTGTTTATGTAAAAGACTTTTTATTGTACACCATTATATTTTACAAATCGGAGCAGAAAGAGAAGAACTTGTATTTCACCGTTTCGTAGCCTGGCGCTCTGGGGGCACGACAATTCATAATATGAAGTCTGGCGGTTAAAAGGTTTAATGAAGCACATTATACTCGATTTGTAGTAGCGTGTGTGTGTGTGTGTCGATCATTGGTTTTACTAGGAAGGAGATGGAAATGTATGTATGGATGTATATGTATAATGTATGGAAGTGTATGTATAAATACATTATACGAATTGAACTGTATGTACCTCTCAATGTATGCTTGTTCCTGTAATAAGTATTTTATTTTCTGACAGGCACTCGTTTTTTTTATTTGTATTAACACAGCGTCGCGAATTTTAAAGATTTTCTATGAACGTCGCTGTGAGATGTTAGGAATGGATTAAGGAACTACTTTGGTCTTAGATTTTGGTTGGTTAGAGTCTGCAGGTTCAATACCCCGCTTTTGTTCGTTTTTTTTTCCATAGAATATCTTTGAGGCATTTGTTTGTTTAGAAAGGTGTGTAAAAGGTGAAGTCAGAATTAAAAAGACATAAATTTTAATTAAAATATATTTTTTATTTATTTATTTGTCATTTTTTTTCTTATCTTAAAATAACAATAATTTAACTTACAATCTAGGTAATTATTTACAATGCTTTCACAATATGGAAATGCATGACTGGTGGGACTAGAGATCAAATCTAATTTTCACTGAGATTTAGGAACACTATAGCTAATTTCACTGAATATCTAACCACTTAGTCGACCTCCTCTACTGTGGGTCCACTGTTGCCTTGCTGTCTGTATTGCTGTCCTGCTCCTGCATCAGCAGCCCCCGCTCCGTGCATCTTGCTCATGATGGGCGAGCACGCACGTTGCAGCTCCTTCAATCTATGTTCGTACTCCTCCTTCTCAGCGAGCGTGTTGTTATCAAGCCACTTCAGCGCTTCATCGCATTGGTTGCGTGCCGCCTGCTTGTCTTGTTCGCTCAACTTGTCGCCAGCATCATCCAGCGCTTGTTTTACGCTGAAGATGTACGACTCGAACTGGTTGCGAACTGTCACCCTCTCTCGCTGGCGTTCATCTTCTTCCTTGTACTTCTCGGCTTCTGATAACATGCGGTCGATCTCGGCCTGTGACAGCCGGCCCTTGTCGTTCTTGATGACAATATTCTTGCTACGACCGGTGCTGTTTTCTTTCGCGGATACGTTGAGGATGCCATTTGCGTCCAAGTCAAAGGTAACGTCGATCTTCGGTACTCCGCGCGGCGCTGGTGGGATACCGGTCAGGTCGAAGCGGCCGAGCAAGTTGTTGTCTTTCGTCATAGCTCGTTCACCCTCGTAAACTTGGATAGTAACAGCCGGCTGGTTGTCCGCGTATGTGGTGAACGTCTGCGACTGCTTGCATGGGATCTTAGCGTTGCGTTCGATGATCTTAGTCATGACTCCACCGGCTGTCTCAATACCGAGCGACAGAGGAGCGACGTCCACTAACAGCACGTCTTGGATCTTGGAGTGCTGCTCACCGCTCAGTATAGCTGCCTGCACTGCCGCACCGTATGCAACTGCCTCATCAGGATTGATGGACAGGTTCAGCTGCTTGCCACAGAAGAAGTTTTGCAGCATACTCTGGATCTTAGGGATGCGAGTGGAGCCGCCAACAAGTACAACGTCGTGGATGGAGCTCTTGTCAAGCTTTGCATCTTTGAGAGCCTTCTCAACTGGTTCCAAGGTGCCGCGGAACAGGTCTGCGTTTAGCTCTTCGAAACGTGCACGAGACACTCGTGTGTAGAAGTCGATGCCCTCATGCAGCGCGTCGATCTCGATGGTCGCCTCCGTGCTTGATGACAATGTGCGTTTAGCGCGTTCAGCGGCCGTGCGCAGCCTGCGGAGGGCGCGCGAGTTGTTCTTCATGTCTTTCTTGTATTTACGCTTGAACTCATCGGCGAGGAAATTGACGAGCCTGTTGTCGAAGTCCTCACCTCCCAGATGTGTGTCGCCGGCGGTCGCCCTCACTTCAAATAGAGAGCCTTCATCGATCGTCAGGATAGACACGTCGAATGTGCCACCACCCAAGTCAAAGATGAGTACATTACGTTCGCCCTTAAGGTTCTTGTCGAGGCCGTAAGCGAGGGCGGCAGCTGTTGGCTCGTTGATTATCCTCAGCACGTTGAGTCCGGCGATGGCTCCAGCGTCTTTGGTGGCCTGTCGCTGTGAGTCGTTGAAGTAAGCTGGGACTGTGATGACTGCGTCCCGCACTGTGGTGCCGAGGTATGCTTCAGCGGTCTCCTTCATTTTCGTCAACACCATGCTGCTGATTTCTTCTGGTGCAAACGTTTTCTTCTCTCCTTTGAAATCGACTTGAATTTTAGGTTTGCCGTAGTCATTGACAACTCTGAAGGGCCAGTGTTGCATGTCTTGCTGAATCTTCGGGTCGTCAAACTTGCGGCCAATGAGTCGTTTGGCGTCAAACACTGTGTTGTTGGGGTTGAGGGCGACCTGGTTCTTGGCAGCATCGCCGATGAGTCGCTCGGTGTCTGTGAACGCGACGTATGATGGTGTAGTTCTGTTGCCCTGGTCGTTGGCGATGATCTCCACATTCCCGTGCTGCCACACTCCGACGCACGAGTAGGTTGTACCAAGATCAATTCCGATGGCTGGCATTTTCACTTTTATATTCTTCTTCTTATAACACTTGAACAATAAACTTGATGATAATTCACTTGTAGAAACTTTCTTCACTTCACTGAATAAACTTTGTTCGGTAGTATTACCGCTCCTTGACTTCTGTTCGCTTGTTTGTGTTTTCAAATACTGAATGCTTTGCCGCGCTCGTCGCCCCTTTATATATGGATCCAACTGAAGCCAATAGCGTTCGAGAACAATCTGGAACGTGCTCAACGCACCAATCCGATTCGTTCCATGAAAGAAGTTTCTGGAAGTTTTATTTTTGTCGACCAATCAGCGTTCGCGATAGAGAGAGAACGAAGATGTTTAGAGTGAGTTGGGAACAAATCGTAATACCAGCTTTTAAAAACTCCCTGTTAAAGTGGTAAGCTGTTGTAAATTCGAGTATGGTAGTTTTGATTCTTAATATTTTTCATAAGTAAATAAATAGGATTATATTTATGCAATAATTAAATTGTGTTAAAGTAGTAAAGTTTATCAATAAATAATGTTGCTGAAAATACTATATAATTTGTGAATTCACGTTATTGAATATAGAAAAAATATGGATGTAAGCTAACTTATCCCGGTAAATCAAATAATTTTTATTTTTTTTAAATTAAAGTTGCGTCCTACTAAATGTTCTAACAAATTATTTAAATTCTCTACATAGTATTGGGGTATGAATGTCATGTGGTGATTATTGCCAAAGTTTATGTTTTTGTACCTATGATATTAAAAATGTACTTATCATAAGCCCGAAATTATGACATTACTTTTATGTAAAAGTTTAAATATCGGTAACTCTTTGATATATTTTTTTTACATAATTGTGTCTAAATTGCAGTAATTGGTTGTTCACACAGCCGTTGTAATTTATTAAATACATAAATAAATAATTGATTTTACTCTAAAGTTATAATTCCTGTGAGTATAATTTAAACGTAACGGCTGCGTTCCCTAAAGGGTTAAGCAGAGTTATGTCCGTTATACCTGACTTAGGATCACACGTGCAAAAGCCGGCTACTTCAAATAATTTAAAAACATTGAATATGGAAGCACAATATAACATAATAATTTGAATACCTACTGGCAGACCCATTCTCTGTTTTGTAATCATCCGATGGAAGTATTTGCATTAGTAGAGTAAAATTAATACTTGGGTATATACTGGTAAGTGGTAATGGTAAACTATGCTGGTTAATAATCACTATGATAAACATTAACAGGCGAGGCGTGGTATTTTTTTCCACTAGGGGAATTTACATTTAACCCTGGCCACACCGGCTGCGGTTATTGATTCTGGAACATTCCAAAGTATATTTCCGTCTCGTAAAATAAATCTTCTGTCTCTTTCACACTTCACTGCTCTGCGGACGATTCTTCTGGAAAATAAATTCAATACATATCCGCGTCTCGTTCTTTCTAGTAATGTCATCTCTTACTATGCGGCAAAGAACATTCTAGAACAGTTACCCGGCTCTAGAGATGGTTTGTTTATTTCCGTGAATCGGAGTGGTTTTATCGGGTCTTTCTAACTCGTCCGTATAATAAAGTGGGTTGAGGGGACTGCGTATGACGCAATGGCTATATAAACTGAAACGCGGGGGGGTTTCCTTGAGATACCTTTTCCAAGTCTAGTGGTGAGGTTCGGTTTTTAATCATGTATTTTAGGATTGAGTAGTGGTAGGACCAGTCAGGCCCTTTAAAATGTAGGCACATAGCGAGTAAAAACATAGTTTTAAAAATGTATATTAATGTACGGAGTATAGCTAAAGAGGTGGCAAGTCCCGTTAGCGCATAAAATGGCGGAGTCATCGCCCGGTTGACGAGTACTGCGTAGATCCTCTTAATTTTGATTGTAAAAAGCAGGGGAAGACGTTTTTTTAAGGATAAGATGTAAGGTAAGGTATTATTTTATTATATTTTTGTTTCTGTAACGTAAAGTTTTGCATATTATTGGCAGAAATTGGTTTTCTTTGTAATTGCGTCACTGAACGCCATGATGTGGTTGTGTTAGAATTTTTCTTTTTGATTTTATACAAATTTCTTCTGATGTGTCGTTTTAAAAATATATATAACGTGTTAGATTAATAATATGTGTGTTTTTGCGGATATTTCGTAGGATTTGTTAATACCGGTGTTTTATATTTGCCGACAAAGGTGCCCAAAATGGCGTCTTATTTGACCTTCACTTCGTTTGTTTATTGTGAATGTTATTGAATCGCTTATCAACTAATATACCAGCTGGTATTTGTTTTATCATATGTTATGACGTTGGAAATTTCCATATGTCAGTTGTTTAAATATTTTAAATTGCGGATAATTCGATTAAGAATTATAATTTTGAAATTTTTGAAGGGTGTTTCAGTTTCTGCATGAAATTTTCGTAAAATAACCTCGTTTGAATATTGCTGATATTTTTTCTTTTCGTTCGACCCTTTGGTCTGGAAGGCATTACCTACGTAGATAATTATAATAATTGCAAAAATATGTTAAATATTAAAAAAAAACTACAATTTAAAAAATATGAAATTCTACGTTATTACCATGAAGCTGTTCAATTTTCACAAAAAAATCATCATCATTGACGAATTACCAAAAATTAAAATATCCAACAAACCATTATCCATGCAGCAACAATTAGGTAATTTGCGCAGTTACCTGGTTCGGAAAATTTTATTTATTGCGCAGTTAAATTCGCAGTTAGGTTCGGAAAATTTCGGTGCTATAAATTAAGTCTTAGCTAATGAAACATTAAACTTTATCTTATCACGTTATAAATTACATACATAGTACATGCGGGTCAGGCCTTGGAATAAAATAATTTGCAATATATTTTTTTGCTCAGTGAACAAAGGCGTTGAAATTAGTATGGCTTTAGTAATTAATACGTAGGGATGGTAATATCAAAATTCGCTGGCCCCGGGCAATAAAGCGGTAATATCAAAAATCGATTTTTACAGGAGAAATAAAAGAAGCTAATTTGTTTATAGTGCAGCGTACAGTGATCCAAAACAGGCGTTCAAAATGTCAAATGAAAGCTAATTTTTTTACCAATTTAATCTTTTAAAAATAATTGTAATTGTATAAATATTTAATGAAATAATTGAAAAAATGTATAATACAAATTATAGACGATATTGTTTCAATTGCAACATCATTAATGACTTTATAAACACACCGACCACTGAGATTCAGGACTGTAAGAATATAATACGACGTATTTTCCGCTTTAGATCTCGAGCGTACCAGCCGATTACCACCTTCTTCAGGGAAATTTTATAGCCAAAGCTTAGCTGTATCATCCACTAATCGCTATTTTAGAATCCTATTAATGAATCATATTTTTATGTAACCATTGTAACAGACTGACTTTAAGATGTGATTTATTTTTATTTTTAACCATTTTAGACAGTATTTTATGAAATTAATATTTTTTTTAGTGTTTCTACCAACTAATTTTTGTTTTATTACATTTTAAATGATAATGACATTGTTTAAAAAAAACCTTTCAAATCACATATTTTTTATTAAATATTAAACATTGGAAAAAAACACAAAAACACTTAAAAAAGAAAAAATACTATGCTACCTTAATTTGAATAAAATCACAATTTTTTTTTATTAAATATTAAATTTTGGAAACAAACAAAAAACACTTAAAAAAGAAAAAATACTATGCTACCTTTATTTGAATAAAATCACAATTTTTTGTATTAAATATTAAACTTTGGAAACAAACACAAAAAAACCTTAAAAAAGAAAAAATACTATTCTACCTTAATTTGAATAAAATCACAATTTTAATTAGCTGTTATACTTTGGAAACAAAAATAAAATGGTCAAAACCTTAAAAAGAAAAAAAATATTATGCTACTTTAATTTGAATCTTCGCTTTCAATATCGATTTCTACTTCAGAGTTCACAGCACAATGCAAATTGTTATAAAATGTATGATAATGTTTCGGGATTGCTTCAGTTTTGCAGAGACTCATCAAATCATCGTAAAGTGGTTTTGGTAAAGCGATTGGCTCACTGTACAAATTTCTCAGTTCATCTCCTGAAACATCAGTCACTGGAGTCTTTTTGGGTCTTCCTCTTGAAGATCTGGTGTTTGATGCAGTATTTAAAGAAATATATTCATCATCAAAGTTATACTTTAAATAAATAACATCTGGATGCGCTCGAGTAATCTTGATTTCGTGAATCTTTGTCCACATAACTTTTTCATTAGTTTGGTCTGCCCGCAACCAGTGTCTTTTGTCCATTATCTCCTTTAAATCGAAGAAATTATGTTGTTCCATTTCCTTAAGATGAAATTTTTCACCATTGATCTTGGCATTCATGATTACGCCATACATTTGATCAGGAGTATAAATCGTGTGGTTCTTTTTTGCGCGTTCGATAAGAGAATGCATCGAATCTCCTTCAGACTGGCTATGGCCAGTTTCAAAGTACCTATGTATTATGTTAACTCCATACTTTTTGGACAAATATAGGTAAAGAGCAAAGATAATCCTATTTTTATTCTGCCCAGCACAACCATCAGAATAAAATATAAAATTCTTGATACCGCGTTGGCTCTCAGTTTCAATGAAATTTAGGACGCAACTGCCAATTTCATTAGCACCCCTTTTGGCCACTTGATAGTGCCAAAGATAGCAGTAACCTCGTCCACTTAATGAGTTGTAAATCGTAAAGTTATAAATAGGATACTTTCGCTTGTAATGAAAGATTCCTACCTCTGATTGAGGAATCGTCAGGACTTTTTCCAGATCATAAATAGCGACGACAGTAGTTGTAGAATCGACTTCTATTTTATCTTTAGTTTTGAGTTCACGAACACGTTCCTTGTTTCTAATGTGCTTTGTGTAAACTTCTTGGAGTTGGTCTTTTCTTTCACCATCAGCTTGACGATACAATGTACATTGGCCGCACATATCTTTTTTAGGTCTGTGAAAAGAATAATTGAATTTTGTATTAAACACAGTTTCATACTGTCGTTTTGTGGCCATCTTTACATCAATTGGATAATTTGCACTCTTAAACCATTCATCAGAATACAGCCTGTACATTTTGGAGATGTTCAGTGTTTCTTCTAAGTATAACTTCTTAGTATCTCTTCGGACATAATGTGATTCTTTTACTGGAAATTGTTTTATATGTGCAATAACACTTTGCTCGGTTGTAACACTCATTTTCCGTGGTCTATTTTCATGCTGACCCCTGTTATCTTTGACATGTTCAGATTTCCCTTTCTCTATTGCTGTGTAAACTGTTTTTTTCGCTAATGCTAAGGGTATTCAAAAAAAATTTTTTGCAAACGTCAATTGATTCTGTTCCATTTATCTTGAAAAAATAGCTAATAGTTTGTGTCCTGTTTTTGGTTCTAACTAGTTGCATTTTTTTAATATCTTTAGTTTTCACATGTCGTAAGATATAGTGCCACTGATCCTCGTGATCACTAAGTTTCCAAAATTCGTCGAATATAGCCTGCCGAGAGACTTGAGAAATCTGTTCACCGCATTTTTTGTTACATTTACAGGCGTCCTTCATAGTTTTAGAATCAAACTTTTTTTTCGTATTACTACCAGTATAAGCTTGGCCTGAATTTTTTTGTTTTTTATTCTTAATTTTTTCCCAGTTTTCTTCGTGTCGCCTTTTTTTTCTAGTTAGTTCTTTGGTGGTTGATGGTACATCAGATACGGATGGAACACTTTCTGTCGTTGTAGTTTGGTTGCAATCATTAGATTCGACGTTAACATTTTCTATCGTTGTAGATTGATTTTCAACTAAGAAATCTGCATCCAAGTTTATAGTATTATTGCAACCATTAGATTCAACGGCAGTTTTTTCACATTGTAAAATCAAAATATGCGAATTGTCATCATTATCGACCGGTGTTGTGTATAAAATATTTTGGTCTATTGTGAAATCTTGGCGTAAGGTTTCCAGTGTTGTGTATTGTATATTTTCTTCTTGGGGTGTAGCTTCGCACGTTTCTGGTACTTGTAGTACCAATGTGGCTTGTGGCATCGTTGTGTCAGTTAGTGTTGTAAGGTCTGTCGATTCACACACATTATAATATTCTATAGACCGAGTGTCACGATTCTCTTTAAATCTGCGCTTCTGGTGACGAGGTGTGCCAAATACTAAAGTTGGAGAAGCTACAAAGTCAACATTATCGAATATAGCAGACTCGTATGAAATAGTAGAAGGGGATTGCAATAAATGTGATTGTAAATCGAAATTGGGAGACAGACATTGTAAAGTTGGGCTATGAGTTCCAGTGAGGTTTACGTCTTCCACACTCTTCGAAATGGTGACTTCTTTTGTTTTTTCATAATCACCGTTACAGGGAAGATTTATGGCATCTAAAACAAAACAAAACCTATTAAAATATCAAAGCTGTCGTAAAACAACATAAGTTAGTGACAACATTTTTAATATTCATTTTATAAGCTTATACAGTATGTTAATTAACGAAGGGCGTTCCCGTTAACGCAAAATAGTATAGCGTCCATACATGCTAAAAAAATATTAACATTAAAAAATTCGCGAAAAAAAAATCAGCTGTGGTACTATTTATGTTCGCATAACTCGTCAAAATGTAGGGAACAGCTGATTTTTTACTTTTTGAAGTGAAAACTTCTTTAGCGGCGTTGTACACTTTTTCTGTAATGGGTAAAAAATTTAAAACTCGCGTCAGGGTCACGTGACCAAAACTCGCGTCAGGGTCACGTGACCCTGATCGAAAATGAGTAAGACGTCATTCAAATTAAAAATAAAACATAGTAACAAAAAAGTTTTCACTTCTACCGGCACTCCTGGAGTGCAACCTTTTTTTTTATTTTTTTTGCTAGTATACATATACCTATCGTCTTGTTTCTATTAGTTGAATACATTTACCTCTTTTAAACTCTCTCTTTATGTTGATTATAATTATTCTTGTAAAACCTACCTACCTATGTAGGTAGGTAGGTAGGTATTACAAGAATAATTATCATACCTAATCATCTTACTGATTAATCACTTACCGTCAACCATGGATAACATTCTTCTTGCTCGAGATTTTGCTGGTAATGGTCTTGCCATTTTAAAAAAAAACACACAATTTATAGATCTAAGGATTATTAAGTTTAGTATAGGTATTTACTCGTAATATTCAAAACCACTTAATCGCACTAAAAGAACATTATTAGCGCAAGACGTCACACGCTGCACTGACACCGCCCGCCGAATTGAGTTATTATTTGTATCAATTGTTTACCTAAACATGATGCTAGAAAGCATGCGGTAATCATTTATGCGTAGGAGTGAAAGGGATGGCGTTCAGCGTAACACGACAGTACGGCGCCGGGTTTACAACAAATTTCCGGGAAGAAAGGCGTAATAGCTTGTACAGAATAAAATCTCTCGTGATTACTTCGTATTAAATGTTTACAGTTTATTGTTAAGATACGATTATTTCCAAAAACGCGGTTAAATTTATTACTGTTACTCTTTGTTTAGAAATGTAGTGTAAAGATGTTCACCGGTTTTTTGTGTTATGTTTCATAGAGTAATGCAATAATACATTTTTAGTCGTAAGAGAATTTTCCGTGCAATAAAGCTGTTATTGTCATTCATTCTAAAGAAATATTAATTAAAAAAAATAGAAAAAAATAAGGGCGATAGACTGATACTCAGAGAAGCCAAAAATCAAATAACATTAAAAAGGGCGTAACCGGCGTTTACCGCTATATTGCCCGGGGCCAGCGAATTATAAAAAAAAAAATTCAGCGTAAATTTTAATTCGACGACAACGTTTAAAAATCTTTTTGATTTTGTTTCCCTTGAAGATTAGGGTGTGCGTTTTATTTTAAGTGTTTAAAAAAAAATTAAATAGTGTGTGTATAAAATTTCTTATTTTGACAAAAACGTGACATTGTTGCATCGTCAGGCGCAGGGCGTGGCTTGACCGCGCATCTGTAGGGACTTGGGACATTGGCGTAGGTCGGTAAAACAGCTGGCTTTGACGTGGATTTTTTATAAAGTCGATCCTTACCAGCGAAACACAATTGTTACTCTAAAGGAAGTTTAAGTGAGGATTATAGAATAAGAACAATGCAGAGCAGAGTGTTAAACTTAAAATAATGGTAGTTTAAGAAAGATTTTGTTGATGTAGGTCTAGGTGAATCGATAAAACGGCTGGACTTGTGCCAGAATTTTTTTCAAAGACTGTCGTTACCTGTACCATAGCCATTGTTAGGATATAGGAAGTTTTAGTGCGGATTAACTATGTTATAGAATTATAAAATAGAAATTACGGTGCATAGCCATATTAGGTAGTAGTAGTTAGAAACCTAGGTGTAATTTGAGAAAGATTTGATGACTCAAAGAAGGCCATAAAACATTTGGACGTGATCCAGTTTATTTTCAATATTAGATATCTAAATTGTGACAAAGCTTTATGTAAAGTTAGGTATGATAAAGAGAGGATAATAAATATGATACGTTCAATTACCTACGGCATTGTGGTATTATTAAGATATAAATGTAAATTGAGAAAGATCCCGGTAAGATCTACCTACTCATGGCGCTGAAGTTGAAGTTGAGAGCTTTGAAAACATTCTAGAAGTTTAACGTAGTCCATGTCTTTCTGGACAATGATAAAGAACTCGAGATGACGAACACGTAGACGTACTGTATTTTTACATTTTTTTTTTGAATAAAACGGGAACACTTTAGTTCAATGGGTCCGTAAAGTTAAAAATTAACAAAGACAAGAGTCATCGATCGGTATACTACATAAGACAGATAACCTCTACACAAGATGTAGATAAGGTTAGGCGTATAGAATTGTGTTTATTGGATGAAAAGGAGTAGAATGTATTAGGAAATAATAACAGCGAAAATACAGATCTAATTTCCATGTATAGATACTAAAATATACAAGACAGGCTTAAGAAGGTAATAGATAATAATTCATTAGAAGACGCTAATTTTGTTGATACAACAGTAACTGTCACTAGAGTTTATCTGAGCTAGGAAGAAAATAATAGTTAAACATTATGGTACAGTACCTGATTTCAATTTAATTAGAAAAAAGGTAGACCATTAAAAAAGATGTTGTTAGGATTAGAGCCTTTTTACAAAGATCAGCATCCGAATTTTGTTGAGAAATTGCTTTTAAAAGTAAATCACTGAAACTATGATCAAAGAAATCATTTTGCAAATTACCAAAGGGACTAAAATTGAAAAATTAATAATAGAAACTCCTAAAATGTGGGAGGAGAGTGCGTTAAAGAAATTAAAATTGAAAGAATTTAATTCAAACTAAATGGTAGTAGGTTTATAAAATACGTAGAGATTCTAGAGACAGAAACTGTAGACGCGTATTTCCTTTTTGTAAAAATACAATAGTATATTGTTCAGTTGGTTAAAGACATAGACAAGACAATAGAGAATAAAAAGAATAGTGCTCTCTCCTTAAATAGAATTTCATCATTTGAAACGAATAGACTTCAGCAACTAGGCTATAGTCGGTAGATTAACAGGAATCGTAATCTTAACTGGAATCGTAACAGATTTACTTAAGTACTTGTAACAACGCCATTGTATTGTCAGAATTTGAAAGGTGTTTATAGGAATACCGTTATTGATCCAAAATGCCGACGAGTTAGCGAAGATTTAACTGTACAGTTGAACCACGAGGTAAGAGGTGATGAAATATCAAATGAGAAATAGAAAATATTGAAATTTTTTAATCTTAATCTGATGCAATTGCTGATGTAGATCATCTAAGATAAATAAGTAACAGTAAATATACTGGGAATAATACATTTAAGTATTAGGCAGAAAAATATAATTCGATGGACCTTGGTCTCTGAAATAAAAAAAAAGTTTTTCGTTTTGCATAAAACTACGTAGACATTACAAATGTTCAGGCTACAGGCTAGAATTACAAATGTTCGGAAATAGATTAGACGTAATCAGCTAAAAATGGTGATAAAATTTAATGCAGGAATTATATTATCCACTGTTATAATTAAATAAATATTAAGACGCTTACTTTAAAGGTTTAAGTTGAAATTATTTTCGTATTCATAAGCTTTTAGGTATGATAAAATATGAATTAAGTCGTGGGAGTTAGAATTACTATGTGAATCTTTTCGCATTATTTAAAAGTTACGTGTGAAATTACATATTTTTATGTTACAAGGGATCGCAAATTTTTGTTTGTCTAATACACAAAAGGGCAGGTATTGATTGGAACTTGGAATTACATATAAAATTTGTTCACACTACAATTTGTCATAGGAATTTTCCAGAGACACAGTTAAATAATAAATTAATTATATATTTACCTATATGTATGTTTTGTTAATAGCAGGTGACGTTCTATTTATAAATATATATTTGATAATTCTGTTTGTGTTTAACCATTACAAGGATGTGGTAACTTAATTAATTGCGCAGTTATACTCTTGCTAGTGTTTATCCTCAATTATAAATATTATTTGTGCAACTTATTTTTGTTGACTATCAAATAATTTAATTTTGTAACGTGAGGCATTCGTTTATTGCTCTCAAATATTACTTCAGCTCATTTTAATTATCAAAATTATAAAAAGCCACTGTTATCTATTGAAGCAGTTAAGGCTAAAATTGTCATAAATCGAGAGACTTATATGGCCATGATTGTAAATAGCACATAATCTGTTCATAATCATTTTGGTCTGAATTGAGGAGTACGATATTATAAATAACAGTTGTACAGAAATCAACTTTATGTCACATATCATTAGGGGCTGCTTTTCCGTTTACAATATTAAGACGTTTGCTTTATCAATTAACATAATGTACTTCATCATATTTAACACAAAGTTAAGCATTTGCTTTCGGAGTCTTCCGTTTTTCATTTACAATGCATTTGGGGTTTGTGTGATCTGATTGACGAATAGATATCTATAGCGCTGCTTGGGATTGTTGCACATGCACTGACGTAGCTATATTTTGGCTCACCATTCAAATAGGAAGATCCAATTACCTTGTACACTAAAACAAAGCAATCCTTGAGAGGATTCCAATCCCCAGTGAATGTTAGGTTAAGCTAAACACGAGTTTATGTTGTGTGTCGTAAAGTTAGTTTCTCGTTGAGCACTCCATTTTATTCCTGTCTTGCATTCATTGTAAGCTTGAGGTTGTCCTTTTCCTTTAGTTTATTAAAATCTATGTTTTTAGCTTTAACTAAAGCTTCTGCATATTTGTTTAAGACTTCGTCCGTTTTTGCGTTTATTTTGTTAAAAATAGTTCTCTCGTTGTTAGCTGGTATTTATTGCTTCGTGGTAACAGAGTCGAATGCCAGTGTTGAATTTTTATATTTTTTATTAATCACGTTTGTATGAATCGTGTTGAAAAGAACAAGTTTTAAAGCCGTAAAATTACTGGCTGTAAACAAAGCGGGGTTACAAGAAAAAAATGGCGAAATACTCAGAACTTGAAAAAAATGTTTAAACCTAAAATAGCAGTATACAGTACCTGTAGGTATATATTCAAAGTGTAGTAGTTACTGCTTAGCTTCCCAAGTGTTTGTGAAACCCCCATAGTGATGATTGATGTGGAGTGAAACTTCGGAATATAGAAATTGTGGCGGTTATTTTCAAAATTCACAATCTATCCATATTTTCTTCTATCTCAATGTGAAGTGCATGTGGGTGATGTGTAGTGATGTCTTGTTTATATTATGTACCTTAACGACGAGTAAATAAAGACTACCACGGAGCTTGCTTTTCATCGACACTTGAGTATTAAGACGGTTTAGGCTTCGACTTGATTGCATGGGCTAGTAACCATTTGCTAGAAGTATTTTCTATTCGTACGTGCCTAAAATTTGGAATTTTTGCATGTGTCGTGGATTTAATAAGTGATTGGGAATATGTTGGACGAAATTGTATAGAGCTGTAGGCTTGTACCCCTCTTAAGTTAATTTATACCTTAGGAATCATAACCTTTTTAAATTATCATATGTCTATGTTTAAAAGAATAACGAAATTTTCAGCAAATGATTGCATGCGTTATAATGACAATAATTTGTGGATAAAACGAATAACCGACTAGAAAATAAACTACAAATAAAGTACCTAATTGAAAATAAACTAATTGAATTCTTTGTACCTACGAAAAAGCGAAGATATTAAACCACAGACGGTAAAGTTGGTAAAAATAAAATAATAGAAGAAAAGAACAATAGTCTCGATACAGACAAACAGTAACAATAAGGAAAAGTTTGATCAACATCGTATTGTTTTAGAAGAACAATGATGTTAAGCAAGAGAGAAGTTCTGATTAGATCGTAACAAAAAGAACGATAAATAAAAGATAGTAGACGATAGCATGGATATAAAACAGTAGATTGCTGTATTTATCGAATTATTACTGATGTTTCAGTTGTAGAAGAGGATATTAAATAATTGTAACAAAGTTCCATAGTGAAACTACATAAAATATACTTATTGATTGTAAGAAAACGAATGAGAAATCGCAGTTTGTAGACGATAGAATGGATATGAAGTAGTAGATAACTTGTAATTTTAGAAATAAACTAAAATTAAAACACTTAAAACAACGAAGCCAAAGTTGAAGAGGATGATATTAACTATGATAAAATATAGCAAATTATAGTAAAATCGACATATACTTTACTCGAGCAAGTAAGATGTGATAATGTGATGATCTATTTTAAATTTTTTGAACGAAAAACGCTTAACTTGGTTAAACAGTTAAAGCTGCGGCACAGGTTATTGTGAATTATATAACAAAGGTAAATCATGTTAGATTAGGAGAAATATTCCAAGATGTGAGAGATTTTACCAATTCAAAATAGGAGTTGTTAGTATACGAAGGAACAGATATGAAACAGTAGATTACTGTATTTTTTAATTATAAACTAAAATATCTAAACTTATAAAACAGCTAAAGTTTTTGAGGATGATTTTACTAACTATGATAAAACTATGGTAAAACATAGTAGACTAATGAATCAGCAAGCAAATGAGGAAAGTTCTGATTATGTCGTAACTACAGATAGTAGACGATAGAATTTAGAATGGATATAAATCAATAGATTGCTGTAATTTACAATTAGCAAAATAGCTCAACTTGGTTAAGCAGTTGGATGCTGTTTAGGAGGATATTATTAATACTATAACAGAGTCTATCAGTTTCATAGTGAAACTTCAAAATAATGAGAGATTCTTATTGATTGTAAAGAAACGAATGTTAAATCTCAGTTAATAGGAGCTGAAAAAGCAGATATAAAAAGTAGACAACTGTATTTTTTGGATCATAAACTGTTATATTAACTTGTTAAAGCAGTTATACTTGTTGAGGATGGTATCTATAACTATGAGATAACAATGGCATATCTTATTAAATAAATTCAAGCAAGAGAGAGAAGTTCTGATTAGATAGTAACTACAAATAGTAGACGATAGAAGAACAGTAGAAAACTGATTTAAAATCATAAATTGAAATAGCTAAAACTTGATAAAGCATCTTTAGCTGTAGAGAAGGATGTGTATGACTTTGGTAAAACAATCGCATGTCATAGTAGAACAGAGTATCGTCACAATACGTTTGAAAAATTACAGATAGTGGATGATAAAACAGATATGAAACAGTAGATTACTGTATTATTTGTAAAGTATAAAATGAAATTGCTAAACTTAGTGAAGAAGTTTAAGCTGCAGAGTTAGAGATTGCTAACTATAATAAAGGTAAATTATTTTAGAATGGTAATATAAGACTACATTCTAGCAAATGAAACATTTATAATAGATCTTAAAGAAAATGACGATGGAATTTCTGTCAGATATTAGACAAAAGAGCTAAAATATGAAACAGTAGATTGTTGTAAACAAGATATAAACTGAAAACTTGTTAAAACTGATAAAGAAGTTACAGTTTTAGAAAATGATAAAGAGGTAAATTGTTTAATAGTGAAACTACGTACAATATACAGTTAATTAACTGATTTGATTGATTCCATGATGAAAGATAATTAACTCGATCCAATGAAGGATATTTTAATCAACTTCCAATTAGATTCTGCACGCATTGCATAGAAATTGCATTTTAAAATGTAGATTATAAAGCAATTGAAGCACGAATTTCAGAACTAGACGTTGTAATCTCAGACAGATTCGATTTTGCAACATGGACATTGCAAATTGAAGAGAAGGTAATTCATAATGTGCAATAAGACTGGAGTAACGGAATGAAACAGTAAAAACAGATTGGTAGATGATAAAGTTATAGATACAAATTATAATAAGAAAGCTACTGTTTGTTAAGACAGTTTAAAGCTAAAAATAGTTAAATAAGGGCAAAAGAGAGACAATCTAGAAAGTTTACTTAAAATAAGTGATGCAATTCATTTATTTTGTAAGCCTTATTATAAAACCTTAGGTGGTTATGGTAAATGACCAAAACTATATTATATTAACAATATAAAGCCCGAAACAGTATTTGAACTATGATCTGCTTTACGTAAATGACATGATGAATTTTAACTGAATGATAATATAATGAATTTATATGCAGTAGGAGAAAATGTAGCAGAAAAAGTCTGAACGTTATCTATGACTAGGTACCTAATAATTTACCTAGAAATTAAATAAGTGATAGATTTCATTTATTTAACTTTGATAAGACTTAAAGTGCTTGCCTACTTTCGAGTGGAAGAAAATTAAGCAGAAGTCTTAGTTTAGAACTAAACACCTAGTTAAACTTTATGGTAATGAAACCAAGAATTTAAAAAACAGTAGACAAAAATAATTTGAAATTTGGACATACGAGACCAAAAAGGCTTAAATTCAATGAATTTGAATTTCAAATGAGAATGAATACGACATGAATAAAAATCGTTTTAAAGTATGAAAATTGCAATTTTGCACGCTATATAAAAAGTTGAAACGTTTTACATTTACTCTTGAAACCAATTTTATGGTTGTTATTAATGAAGATATTTTTCTTAAAGACTAAGATATTTCAATAACAGACAGTATGTGAATTTTAGTGATTTGCTCACTTCGAGAAAATTTTAACAATGACCGTAAATATTGAAGGATTTTTAAATCCTTATAATATTCCAATAAGTTTTTTTAACATTTCCTGATCCAAATAATTGGACTACTATCTGCATAGGCTGAAACTGCAACTAATAAAGAATAAAACTATAATTATCATAGAATGAAAGTACTATTTTCGAAGAATGAAAGTACTATTGAAGAATGAAGCTACTATTATTGTAGAATGAAACTACTTTTATTGTAGAATGAAACTATTTACCATCACCATAAGATGTAATTACTAATACCATTGAATTAAACGACATTTAAAGGAGAATTACAGCAAAATATCCCACCCCATATAAAAAATATTATATTTCGTATACGAGATGAAAAACAATAGCGGACGATTTTTCCTCATCATTTAAATAACAACATACCTTATGGCTAAAGCAATTGGAACTATCTTTTTTATAAAAATGTTGAGCTTGTTAGCCTAGCAATGAATACCAGAGGACGAAAAATTTGATACGAGTATAAAATGATAAAATTAGGAACTTAAAATCCTACAGTCGATGGAAGTCTCGCTTTCAGGTTTAATATAGTGCCAGAAGAAAAATAACGTTCGTAAAACGTACTGTGTACGATGGAACTACATCTAACAAGAATTAAATTTCGAAAAAGCAAAGTCGGTGGATGAAGGTACTAGAAGACTAAAACATAACAAATATCAGTGCAAAGAACTAAATAATGACGTCAGATTGATATTTCAAAATGCTACCTAAAGCAATAGCAATTTATCGGAAACGGAGTAACTTATTGAAGAATTAAGATTCTGTCAACAAAACATTAATAGCGTCAGAAATGATTGGCGCAAGGTCAAATATCTTTTAAATGCATTGAAGCTTATTGAACTAGACAAATGCTAGACAATCACTGCTTACTGATGCTTGCATCGAAAAACTATTACGGAATGTAAAATTAAGATTCAGTGCGCTTTCGACGAAAGGTTTACGAAAACAATTTCAAAATATGATGCAACTGAAATCAAACATGTCGCCATAATGCTTTTGTTAGCTGCTATCTTCATAATTTACCTTTCAGAGAGGAAGCATGAATTACTAATGAATACTCTAATAATGTTGGTGTCACTTTGAACTTGTGACTTAAGGACCAGTTTACATTTTACCATTTCACTTAAATTAATCGGATTATGGATAATTGTCTTAATCGATATAAGATCAACTTGTTACAGATACTTCGGACGAAGAATTATGATTAGTTTTAAAATTGAACTTAAAATTATGATTTCTATAATGTGCTTTACATTAAACATATCTCTTTATTTTAAACTTATTTCAGATCTATCTATTTTTATATGAATACATAAAACAGTATCTAGGTACAACAGCAACTATGCGAAGAAAAAACAAGACAACGAACAACATGAAACACGAAATTTCAACTTATTTATGAAACACAAGCGGAAATACGAAATAGATTTTAAACTAATAAGCATACACGATAAACATGAGAGTAATTATGACTAATGATATACATAGATACATAGTAATCCAAGTAAAGGTTTCTTTCATAACATTATGCAATCGTATAAAAGAGTAGGTGACAGTAACTTACTAGGGTACAAAGACATTGCACAAATATCAGCAATATCAAGCAAGGTTCTGTCGGATACTTGGTATGCTAGAGCAGACGTTGAAGTTGCGAATTCTTACCTATTGTTAAAATTTACGTGAATGGAAAATATACCTAGTTCTTAAGAAAATAATGACGAAATAAATTTTAATATCGACAAACCCAATAGGACTAATTTAAAATTAAAATAATGACGGAATAAATTTTAATGTCGACAAACCCAATGGGACTAATATTAAATAAAATAATGACGAAATAAATTTTAACGTCGACAAACCCAATAGGACTAATATTAATTAAATTTTTAATGGAAGTTAACCAATGAGTCATAATGATGAATCATATTGATCAAGGTCAAGGTTGCATAACATTATGCAAATCTAAAAATGGTGTAGGTGATGAACAACTAGTAGAACCCGAAGATATTGCACAAAAATCAGCAATACCAAGTAAGATACCATCAAATACTTATAATTCTAAAGCAGATGTTGACGTCGTTAATGATCACGGTTAGAATTTAAGATAACGTACAAACGGAAAACACGGATCTGTGAAATTTTAATAAATATAACGAATTAGGATTGTGAGAGAGGAATTTTAATGTCAACAAAGCAAATTTTTATAGGATTGCTATTTACTATTTGTTTTAATATTAGTGGAATATCAAGTAGAGAGACGACCTGAAACGACGGTTTGCGATTATAAAAAAGAAAAGAAATAGTAAGAAGCTCGTATCATCAGGAATTGTTAATTGGTGACAGCGAAAACGCTGAACGCTACGGAAGTATATTGACATAATATATCAGATACTGAAAAAAGTGTACATAGAGGTTAGGCACATAATCACGATGAGTTGGATATACCTAATACACATGACGATGCAAACAATGTTTTATTAGTTAGGATGACAAAATAAATATTGGTAAACAAGGAACTGAATTTGAGGCGATTAGAGTATGATGAAGACAATGATTTAAGTAGGAAAATAAAATAAGGTACTACATAAAATTGAATAAAATATTTCATGATATTGAAAATAATATTCTTATTTATTCATGTTAGCCACTTGGTGATGATGATTTAGATCATACACATTATGATGCAAGAAATGTTAATGAAACTGTAACCAAAAGTGAGATCACAGTTACACATTGTTGTGCAAGGACATGACTGTAGATAAGGTACTGCATATTTGTAGGATTACTTAAAATAATTTAATTGACGAAGAAAATGAAGACAAATAAGAAGAACATAATATACGATGCAAGAATGAAGATCAAGATATATCACAGTAAGAAGGAAGAATTATACGAAATTACACAATATTGTGCAATAAATTTTTTACTACTCACGATGACGAAATTAATAATGACAATGAGGAAGCATTTTTGAATTGTTTAGGGAATGATGAAGTTTATGATTATGATGTTGGTAGACGGTGTGAAGGTGACAAATGATTTTTGATGACAGCATTTTAGAAACATACAACATAAGAAGTTGAAATGTATAGGAATTGACATATTTCGGAAAGTGATGTTAATTGCAGGCGGATAGTTTTAATAAAATTATAAAAAAGCATGCTAAATTGCAACAGTTTTACGAATTGATTTTCTACTACTTATTATTATTCTACCGTTAAGTTGAATAATCATTATCAACTATTATTCTTCCTGTCGTTACAATAATAATAATACAGTAGCGATCCTGAGATTAAAAAATCCCATAATTAATGTGAATTGATAACGAGTGCTTCTATAAAATGAGGTGGAAAGCGTCGAAAGAAAATTATTACATATGTATTTGGTGATTTTTGTTGTCTTGTTTTTAACGAAAATAAGATTTTATTTAGCGTGGTGGTAGACGTTTAAACTTATTACAGTTTTGTGTTAGTTGAGTGAAGTGAGCTGGTGACTGTGTAGTGTTTTTTCTGTATCTACAGCAAACGAAAAAAGAAGATAATTTAGTTTAGGATTTAGGGATTTCTTGAGTAGCTTTAATATTCTTTTTAGGTTATCTCTATGAATTAAAGGGTTATTTTTCTAAGCATTTAGATTTCAGTGTTAAATTAGTAGCCAAATCATGGAATAAAAGTGCGTTAATAATCAGTGATATTTGGTAGAGATTTTTTTTTACCAAATTATAGTTTTATTTAACGAATTGGTAGAAGTTTCAACTTAGAGTTTTGTGTTAGTTGAGTGCAGTGAAGTTGGTGACAATGTTTTTATATCACGGCAAACGAAATAGGTTAGTTTTCAGAAAAGAAGATAGAATTCAGTTTGAAATAAGTATGAGGTCAGGATAAAACTCAAGATGAATATTTAGCGACTGCTAAAGTAGCTTTTAATACGACTAAAGAATTTTTAATTATAGGATAGTGATAAAATGCAGTTTAGCCAAAGTTGAGAAAAAAACTTAGTAGGACGAAATAGCCTTTTTTCTAAATTTGTGAAGTTTGTTGTTTAGTGTTTTTTTTTAACGTTTCAACTTAGTGTTTTGTGTTAGTTGAGTGCAGTGAGTTGGTGTCAATGTTTCTATATCACAGCAATCGAAACGAGTTAGTTTTCAGAAACGACCAGAGAATGCAGTTTGAAATATGTTTGAGGTCAGGATAAAACTTAGGAATAATATTTAGCGACTGCTAAAGTAGCTTTTAAATTAATTTTAAGACGACTACAAAATTTTAGGATAGTGATACAATTTAGTTTAGCCAAAGTTGAGAAAAAAATTCGTAGGACGAAATTGAGTTTCTTCTAAATGGATAAAGTTTAATGTTTAGTGCTCTACAAAATTAAAGTTGTTGTTAACAGTGTGGTAGACGTTTCAACTTAGAGTTTTGTGTTAGTTGAGTGCAGTGAGTTGGTGACAATCATTCTATATCAACGCAAACGATAAGAGTTTGTTTTCGAAAACGAAGAGAGAAAAATTTAAAGAAGCCTTAAGAACTTTAGGATAGCGATACTAACTATATTTAGTTTAGCCAAAGTTGAAAAGAAAACTTCGTAGGACGAAATATTTATTTTTTCTAAAATGGTGAAGTTTGTTGTAAAGTTTTTTTACGAAATTATAGTTTCATATAACGGTGTGGTAGACGATTCAATAGATTGAAGTTTTGTGTTAGTTGAGTGCAGTGAGTTGGTGACAGTATTTCTATTTCACGGCAAACGAAACGAGTTAGTTTTCAGAAAAGAAGAGAGAATTCCGTTTGAAATAAGTATGAGGTCGGGAAAAACCTCAAGATTAATATTTAGCGACTGCTAATGAAGCTTTTATATTACGCCTTAATAACTTTAGCATAGTGATACACTGATACTACATATTTAGTTTAGACAAAGTTCAGAAGAAATATACGTAGGACGAAATAGATGTTTTTCTAAAATTGTGAAGTTTGTTGTAGTGTTTTTACGAAATTATAGTTTCATTTAGTGGTGTGTTTGTGTTAGTTAAGTGCAGTGAAGTTGGTGACAACGTTTCTATATTACGGCAAACGAAAAGAGATAGTTTTCGGAAATGAAGAGATAATTCAGTTCGAAATAAGTATGAGGTCAAGATAAGACTTAGGATTAATCTTTAGCGACTGCTAAAGTAGCTTTTAGGATAGTAATTTTAAGACGCCTAAAGAATTTTAGGATACTGATATTATTTGGTTTAGCCTGTAGTTTTGCCACAGTCGAGAAGAAAACTTCGTAGGACGAAATTGGTGGCGTTCGTTGTTAAATGTTTTTACGAAATTAAAGTTGTATTTAACGGTGTGGTAGACGTTTCAACTTAGTGTTTTGTGTCAGTTAAGCGCAGTGAGTTGGCAGTTTTCAGAAATGAGAAGAGAATTTAGTTTTAAATAAGGACTATATCAGGATGGAGCTTAGTTTGTCATAATTTAGAGACAGATAACGAAGCTTTCATATTATTTTAATTAAAGTTGAGAAGAAAACTTTGTAAGACAAAAACGAGTTGTTTCTAAATTAGTGGCGTTTGTTGTTTAGTAGTAGACGTTTCAACTTAGAGTTTTGTGATAGTTGAGTGACAGTGTTTCTTTATCACGGTAAACAATAACAGTTTTTTTAAGAGTTAGTTGAAATTGAGTATTCAGTTTGAAAAAAGTACGTAGATCAATTACTCCACAAACTAAAATAGTAAGGCTAGAAAATTTTGGCAAAATAGGTCAATAAACAGTTTCATCTTATGATGGGTTGTGATGAGGACGGATACAACGAAAATAGTTATTAAATTATTTATTAACAATAACAATGAAGGTGAATTCCTGAGTTGGATAAGCCCAGATACAGTCAAAATAGTAAAAAAAATATGTAGTGGTCAGTGAATCGTCTTAGGGGCGGTTGTCCTAATACAATTTTTTTTTTCAATTTTATTTATTAGTGTTGCTAACAGCGTTTTATCATAATTCAGTCAGGGATAATATTTGATGGTAGTGAGAAGAAAATTGTGCGTAGAAAGAAATTGTTTCTTTTTAAATTCGTGATGTTTGTTGTCTTGATTTTTTTCACAAAATTATAGTTTTATTTAACGGTGTGGTAGACCTTCTAACTGAGTGAAGATTTGGGCGTTGATTTTCAATTGAATGGATTTTGGTGTTAGTTAAGTGCAGTGTTAGTAGTTGTTAAATGTGTATTTTCTTCACATTTAAGTAGAAGCTAAGTTCGACTACGACGTTAGGATGTAATTTAGGATATTTTTTTTGGAAACTACAGGCTTTTGTTAACGTAGCTTTTATTAAAGCTGTATGACGTCATAAAAAAAATAGGAATTTGTTTAAATAGTAATAATTAAAAAAATTATAAAAATTTTTAATTTTATCCATCAATCAGGACGGACATTATTAAAGGTTATTTATATTCACAAAGTTATTAAGACTGACTTTGGAGTGATAATTATTTTAGTAAAACTACAAATTACACCATGAAAATTCTTTTCTTCAGAGAATAAAAGTATTCAACAAAAAAAGTTAAGTTACTACAACTTCGCTGCTTGGAGTGCAAATATAAATCGTCAACTTAATCACGGAATTTGTCGATTAAGAAAAAGTAGATATACCTAAATAATATTATTAAAAATTTAAGATTTTGACTAAAATTTAATACGGATTTTTGTTATTTGCATTATTTTGGTACAATGCTCGGTACGGCAGTTATAATGGTCATAAAGACCAGAATTTTATAGTTTGAATTGTGTCTCAATTTTTGAGTAGCGTTACGGAATTTTTCGAATATGAAATGTAGCTAAGAAATTTTAATGCGAGGGTAATTAAGAATTATTTTTTAGTTAGGAGTTATTTTAATTTTAATAAGATTCCATGATATAATTTTAGTAGCGACACGGAATTTCTTGAATATTAAATAGTAGTCGAGAATTCGAGATATTGTATTGCTAGACTAGGATTATTATTATTATACTGTCTTTTTATTTTGCAGTTAAGTACAATTGTTTTAATAAGTTTTCTAATATAAGAACTTTATTTTTAGTAGAGTTACAGAATTTCTCGAATGTAAAATATAATCGAAATATTTTATTGGTAAGGTTATTAAGACTGACTTTCAATTTGTACTTATTATTAATTTAATAATGCTTCTAATTTAAAAACTATTTTTAGTACCTAAACGTAATTTCTGTAATTTAAAAAATAACTGAAATATTTTACTGTCATGTTTATTAAGACTGACTTCTTAGTTTCAATTTATTATAATTTGAATAAAGCTTCCAATATAAGACATCAATTGTCTTAAACAAAATTCTCGAATATAAAATATCAACGAGATGTTTTATTTATTAAAACATTACATTTTATTTTTTTAGAGTTATTAAGACTGACTTTTTAGTTTGGAGTTATTATTATTTTAATATAACTTCCAATTTAAGACATTCATTTTAAGCGTTTCAGATTTTCTCGTATTTAAATAATGGCGGATATATTTTAATACTACATCTATTTACTTTGGACTTATTATTATTTTAATAAAGCAACTACTCATACTGAGTAGCGTTTCAAAATGTATCGATGATGATGAGATGTTTCTTTTGCTACAGATATTTGGGTAGACTTTTTATTTGGGAGTTCGAATTACTTCAATAGTGCGCATTTAACAGAAAAACAAGTTAAATGTCAAAAACTGAAGGTTTACGTTAAAGGAACGCCGAATAATAATAATATACAAACAAAGTAGGTTATGCGAGTGACGAAATTATTAAGAAGGAATACAGTAATTCGATAAAGATGATAAAAATACGTAGTGTTTATGTACAACAAATAAGTACAGACGACATACAGAATCATGATAGCAAAGAACGAACTGAGCTTTTTAGAATAAAACTATAAGTGATGACGATAATCGACAGGATTGAGCATACACGGAATTATGAGGTTAAAATAATAACAAGGTCTAATAATCTGCAATTAATGATAATAATACGTTACCTAAATATACAAGCAAAGGTACATACTAATAAGGGAATTGGTGAAGACGGAACTTTGATGATAGCAAGAAACGAGCAGAGATGGTTGTAAAAATAAAATTTTATAATATTTACTATTGATGATTATTCGTTACATAAATATACAAATAGGATTATGAAGAAGGTGCTGACGTGATTATAATGATAACAATGAAATAGCTGAGGTGGTTAGAATAATTAAGTCTACTAATATTAAATTTATGACGATAAAACGTAATCTTAAAAGATACTTATATGAATAAGGTTTACAAATAGGATGTTCAGGAGAATACTGACGATAGACGACGATGACGAAATTATGATCATAGCAAGAAATCAGCTGAAATGGTTGGAATAAGTAGATTTAGTACGATCATTCTTGAAATAGAAAACGTTTAATAAAAATCGAAATTGACGATTAAGAGATGAGATAGCTTGAAAAGGAGCATTAAATAACATCATTAAGATGTGATGAGGAAGTTAAGGTTAAGTAAAATCTAATTCATAAAACGCTATAGATAGAAGACGGAATTATAATGATAGCACGAATGCTATGAGATGGTCAGAATAGAAACGTTTAATAAATGTTATAAATAACATCGACGACAATATTGACAATGCGTAGCGTAAATATATCTACAACATAGACGATATAGAAAATGAACATAATTATGATAGTAAGGAACGAGTTGAGGTGGTTAGAATGACTAAAATAAATGCTGATAATGTTTATACGTAACCAAACTCACGTTGATTAAATCATAAAAATTACAAAACGATTATAGTATCGAAAGAGTCAAAGTAGAGAGAAGAAGGTTTAGTAATTTTGATAATGATTAAACATATAATAATCAAATTGTTACAGACGATATAAAGACAATATAATAGCATGGAACCAGATGAAGTGCTTAGAATAATTACACGAGTAAATAAATAAAATCAGAATAATGACGATAGTAACGTAACTGAGAAATACAAGTAGGTTGACATAAAGATTGACGAAGAAAGAAGAACGGGCCGAGAAAGGTTTGGTAAAAGATATCAATCATAGGATTTTAATATGGTTACTTACGGTGGACGGTGATAGTAAGGAAAGGAGGAGGTGGATAGAAAAAAATGAAATCATAAACAATAACGATAAAGCGTAGGTCAAATGGGATGATAAGACTGACGAAGGACAAAATTATGATAATATGTATAGGACACTAGATTGTATGGGTTTGGTAAACGTATATGTTTAGGTGACAATTATAGGATTTACGTGTGGGTACAAACGGAATTATTAAAGCAAAGAGAGATAGGATGTCAAAGTGATAGAGATTAAATAAGTAGATATAAACGAAATAATGAATTGATGATAGACGAAATTGACTTTGACAGATGGTAGAAGAGAACGAGCTGAGGTGATCAAAATAATCACTTTTAACTATTGTTAGAGATCAGGTATCGATGACAGATTACACTTTAAAAGCAATCTACGAACTAAAATGTTCCAAATGAGGTTTAACAAATATTAAAAATTATGGAATTGATGATAGATGAAAACTTAATAACCAATAACGAGCAGGGAAAATTAAAGTGTTAAGGTTCAGTAAAAAGCTTTATTATGTGGTACCAAGTAGGTTGCGTATACTCGTACAGTTATATAGGGATAGTGGCGTTAGACGAAATTTTGACAGTAAAATAGTTGTAGTAGTAGATTGTCAATTTATTGAAGTGATGGGTCGGGACATATGATGTTTGAGGAGGTAGATGAATCATACGATGTACATGTGCGTGTTAAGATGTTGAAGTGGCTAAGATATTCTGTGTCTTGACGATATAGGACAAATCTGGGGACATGGAGTACTCATGTGCGAGTTAATTAGATTAAACGAACCTAAAAATCATAGGAAGTTCATGAGCGAATTATAGAGATTGAACGAACCTAAATTTATAGGGAATTCATGGGCAAATTGTAGGGATTGAACGAACCTAAGATCATAATGTTCAAGAGAGAATTGAAGATATTGAACGAACCTAAGATCATAATGTTCTAGAGCGAATTGTAGAGATTGATCGAACCTAAAATCATAGGGTGTTCATAAGCGAATTGTAGAGATTGAACGAACCTAAAATCATAGGGTGTTCATGGGTGAATTGTAGAGATTGATCCAACCTAAAATCATAGGGTGTTCATGGGCGAAAAATAGAGATTGAACGAACCTAAAATCATAGGGTGTTCATGAGGGAATTGTAGAGATTGAACGAACTTAAAATCATAGGGTTTTCATGAGCAAATTATAGAGATTGAGCAAACCATAAATCATAGGGTGCAATGAGTATTAAAGAGATTGAAGGAAGCTAGAATTAAACGAATTGGGTGCATATTGAAGAAATAGTCATAGGGTGTTCAGTGCGTATTAAATAGATTGAAATAAGCTTAAATCATAGAGTGTTTAGTGCGTATTAAATATATTGAAAGAAGCTTAAATCAAAGGGTTTCAGTGAGTATTAAATAGATTGAAAGAAGCTTATATCATAGGGTGTTCAGTGAGTATTAAATAGATTGAAAGAAGCTTAAATCATCGGGTGTTCAGTGCGTGTTAAATAGATTGACAGAAGCTTAAAAAATAGGGTGTTCAGTGCGTATTAAATAGATTGACAGAAGCTTAAATCATAGGGTATTCAGTGCATTTTTAATTGATTGAAAGAAGCTTAAATCATAGGGTGTTCTGTGGTATTAAATAGATTGAAAGAAGGTTAAATCATAGGGTGTTCAGTGCGTATTAAATAGATTGAAATAAGCTTAAATCATAGAGTGTTCAATGCGTATTAAATAGATTGAAAGAAGCTTAAATCATAGGGTGTTCAGTGCGTATTAAATAAATTGATAGAAGCTTAAATCATAGGGTGTTCAGTGCGTATTAAATAGATTGCCAGAAGCTTAAATCATAGGGTATTCAGTGCATATTTAATTGATTGAAAGAAGCTTAAATCATAGGGTGTGCAGTGCGTATTAAATAGATTGAAAGAAGCTAAAATCATAGGGTGTTCAGTGAGTATTAAGTGAATTTATAGAAGCTTATGTTAGGGTGTTCAGTGCGTATTAAATATATTGAAATAAGCTTAAATCATAGAGTGTTTAGTGCGTATTAAATAGATTGAAAGAAGCTTAAATCATAGGGTGTTCAGTGCGTATTAAATAAATTGATAGAAGCTTAAATCATAGGGTGTTCAGTGCTTATTAAATAGATTGAAAGAAGCATAAATCATAGGGTGTTTAGTGCGTAAAATAGATTGAAGTAACCTAGAATTTCCAGGGTGTTCATGTGAGTATTAAATAGATTGAAGTAACCTAGAATTTCCAGGGTGTTCATGTGAGTATTAAATAGATTGAAGTAACTTAAAATCTAAGATTGAAGGAACAAAATAGAGAAAGAAAATAAAAGGATGTTAAAGGGAAATAATAGTGTTCATGTGCGTTTTAAATAGATTGACGGAATCTAGAAAGGGCTTTTATAATTTGCGTATTACATAGATTTAACGAAATAAGAACTATAGGACGTGTATGTGTATTGTTGAGATTGAACGGTTCTAGAATCGTATGGTGCACATGATCGTGGAGGTAGTGACGAGATTCAATGAGCGGAAACTCTAAGGGAGGGTTTTAAGGTAATGAGATTGAGATTGATTTTACGAGCGACAACTCTAAGGTGATTTTAAGGGTATTGACGATATTGAAGGAGCGGAAGTTTTAAGAAGAATTTTAGTTTTAGAACGAGAGTAATGTTCTGGGAGGCTGTTATGGTAGTGTTAGTAACAAAACTGAGCGACCGTAAAATATTAGGTTTATGTGCTAGTGACGAGATAGGACGAGCGTAAACTCCAAAGATACACTTAGGGAAGTGATGAGATTCAAGAATTCTAAAATCATAAGGTGCTCATGCGGTGGTGACGAGATTGAACGAGCGGAAAGTCTATGGAGGCTTTTAGGGTAGTGACGAGATTTAAGATAGAATGAGGATAAAATTCTAGGAGGCTCTTGTGGCAGTGACGACATGCAAGAATTGTAGAATTGTTGGGTGCTCTTGTCGTACGGTAGCGAAATCTTAGGAGGTTAATGTGGTTGTGACGATATTGGACGAGCGTAAACTCCAAAGAGTCTCTTAGTGAAGGGGCGGATTGAAAGATTCTAAAATCATAGTGCTCATGTGGGGGCGACAAAATAGAACGAACGTAAAATCGTAGGAGGCGTGATGGTGACGAACGAGCGTAAACTAGGAGAAGGCTCTTAGGGAAGTGACGAGACTGAACGAGCGTAAACTCTAAGGAGGCTCTTAGGGAAGTGACGAGACTGAACGAGCGTAAACTCTGAGGAGGCTCTTAGGGAAGGGACGAGACTGAACGAGCGTAAACTCTGAGGAGGCTCTTAGGGAAGTTTCGATTTTAAACGTGCTTAGAATCATTGGACATTCAATTGTTCATGTACGTACTGAAGAGATAGAACTAACTCATAATCATACGAAGTTCATTTGGTTGAACGAGTGTAGAATGATAGGATGTTCATGTGGGATTGAACGAAGGAGTCTAGAGTCTGACCTAGTCACTGAATGTTTTAGTGCGCATACAAGAAATAGGTTATTCAATACGAAGTTACGATTAGAAGCAGAATTAGAAGGAGTAGTGTGATCGTGATCATACGTAGATATCCGAACATAACCATGTGGGATACATGATAGACGGAATTATGATAACAAAAAATAATACAGACCTACAATATAGGAGTTTGACAAACGATATTATGAAGCGTAGATTTACAAATGTATGGCAAAATAATGATATTTTTGTTAGATCCACATAGGATTGAGTGGTGACAAATTGAATTATAATAGCAAAGAAACGTGTATGTAGATAAACAATGATTTTATGTTCATAAGCGACGATACATTATCATACACGGGAATATGACGGCAAAAAAAAAACTGAATACAGTAGCGTTTTATGGATATTAATCTTGATGATAATATTTAGCTAACATATACAAATGAAATAGAAATCGATATAGATTCTGGCGATATACGGAGTTGCGCTAGCAAAACAAGGACCTAAGTACCTACTAACTACTAATGAAGTTTCATAAATAATATGCAAACATAATTTTCATGATAGATTAATACGGAATTGTGATGGAAAAGAAATAAGCTGAAAGGATGCTGATGACAAGAATTACATACGTAACATAGTGTGTAATAATGGAATCACTTTCTAGAATAAATTATCGGTTTGATAGGTGTGATTGAATAAATAAAATCTAGAAATGTCTAATATTTTGTAACTGTTAAGAAAGAGTGCATAGTACGTTTCTTATTTATAAAAGTCTCTTTTTTTGTATCCACATTTAAAATGTGTATTTTATTTAAGTCTACATGTTTTTTTTTATGAGAAATACGTGAAAGGTATATTTATTTATTTCGTATTATTACGTACCTATTTACCCACAGATTTATTTACAGATTGACCCGAAAAACGAACATTTCAATTTTATTTTTCAGAAAAGATTACTTTTAAGACGTTTTATGTTATTTAAAATTATTATAAGGCTAAGTCATTAAGGTTTGGTAGGGGTGTAAAATTTCACAGAAACTGAAACCCCATTATTATAAGATGTTGCGAACTTATGGAAAATGTACTTTTTTATTAAGAAATTCTGATGGTTAAAACTGATTATTTTTAGCGTGTCGATGGCAATTTTAATTAATTCATTGAACCAAGAACTGCAAGGTTTACGGGCTAAGGGAAAATTCTAGGCGAAAACTCATTTTTCTCTATTAAAACTAATCGATATTATATATAAGGGACGTTAAATTGGTTAACTATTATCTAGGTAAACTTGATAACGACGAACTTTCTAGGAAATAATAACAAAACATTTATTTTGATAGCGATAAAACGTTGATTTCAATGTTACATTTTGGTTTTTATAAATATAATTATTATAATAGAAACGATATATTTATCTTATAATTTCCATATTTGTCAAAAATGATCTAGTATAATATATTGAACACCTACCGAGTGTTAAATAAAGAGGTATTCAATACTGTCAGACAGTAATGCTTTTTTTAAAGCTATTTTTTTTTTATTAGGTGGCCAAATACAATAATGGTAACAAATTATGTTCAGTTGGCACTTGTGCTCGTTATTGTACCAATATAAGATTCTACGATTGTTTTCTACGTTTTCTATTTATTAATATATTTATTCGGATTGCGATATAAAAATAAGATATTAAATAAACAACTTATTTACTATTATATAATAAAATAGGTAGGGTATTCATTAACTAAACAAAAACATGTTAAATTATATGATTGGCTATATTAATTTGAACCTGTTGGTTATAGTAATTATTTACTTTAATAACGTATCAATTATATATCAGTTTTAATTATATATAAGCAAAAAGTTTAATGTAAGTACTAATTATTACTAAATAACAAACACACAAAAAATAAATTTATTTTAACTGCGCTTAATTAAGCTAAAATTTAGTATTTTTTCATCGATATTTATTTATAATTAATCAATTAATTTCAAAATGATTTTAGCTAAGTTCCTATCATTTTTACGTATCTATATAGATTTAATATATTTATTATGGATTATAAAATTATGCAGCAACAATATTGTTAAACTTATGATTAACTTAAACGTATTAAAAGTATGTTCATTTCGGCGTTAAAATTATTACCGTTATTTTATAGAATTATGTTTTTATAGGAGTTTATTAATCGATATTATAGATATAATTAATACGTTTTTATTATTAACAATTAATGAATGATCACTTACTAATTCACATAAAATGTACAATATGATATTTTATTGCTAATCCTTTTAAAATTTCGAGTGTCAAGAATTGAAAAGATGATATTATTTCAGATGTGAGCAGACACACAAAACTGCCATGTCTAGGTAAATTAATTTAGGAGAACTAAAACATTTTTTTTTTAATTATATTTATGTTTATTCTTTCAAAAATAACAGGACTTTTTCTTCGGATGAAAACAGTTATAGTAACTACGTTCAATACGTATAATTATTATGTTAATATTTAGGTTATGAAAATAACAAAATGATTTATTATGCAACCAGAAGGATTTACAATGATTTTACTTTTGTACTGAATTTCATAAAAAATCTAACTCCAAACATGAACGACATGTCGTCACTAGGAAATAATACAACAGCTTTTTACTTAATATCTTTTGATATTATATATTAACAAAATACAGTTTGAATTTCATGCAAAATCATTTTAACCTTTCATCTCTAATTTTATCGTATAATCGTAAACTAACAATTTTTACTCCTAAAATATGTTAATGCATATTATTTTAATAATTCATAGTCAATTATTAAATAACCAAATTTTTTTATAATTACTTTAAAATATATGCTTTTTAGACTGTACTTATTAGTTAAGTACATACAGATTTTATTATTTAATTTCAGTATTCATATTTCAATTATCCGATTATAAAATTTATATTATGTATTGCCTAATGCAAAGGCGTATAAAAATGGCATTTTAAATAATAACAACAAATACAACAATTAACAGTAATTGATTTGCATCTTTACTAACCGAAATGATTATAAATGCACATACTTATTCACAGTTTGAAAGTAAATATTTTGCAGTGGCTCATTATATTTTTTATAACATATAAATGTTTCCATGAAACTTATGAAAAAATTTGTCAAGCATAAAATTTTGCCTGAAGTTGTCTCTCTACTAAAAAAATATTATTCTCATCTATATTTATAAATAAAGTATTCTCCATGCTAGAAGAATAAATAAACACACAAATACGAATTATTTAAAATATGTATTTTATCATTAATGCTTAAGAATGTGTTTAAAATTGATAGTTGCAACCGGCGACTGAGGTTAGAATGAAAACTTTATCATAGTAACTAGAATTAACGAATGTCATTTATTATTCAGAATGACATTTGACATTTCAGAATGACATTTGACTTTTCAGAATGACATTTAAGCACTAATAATGACGTTTCAATAAAGTTTTAGAATTAAAACAACATCTGCGCAGAGCATCTTACTAAACTAAGCACTAAAACGATCTACTCGTACGAACTACAGATCAAATAAAATTTATTTAAATTACGTCTGTTACGTTATGTTCAGTTAAATATATCTACATGATTTGTTGCGTAAAGTTATTATATTTTCAGGTTTTATATATATACAGACTTTTTAAATAAGTAGGGTCTCCCAATATTTAATTTTATTAGCTTTGTAAATGAATCGACAAAAAAGGTATAAATTGTACAATCGGCATTTATTATGTATACTACGTACCTTCCAAAATGAAAATTTTTTTGTATTTTAGTTTATAGTAATATGACATAAACTTCAACAACTACCTATTATCCTAACCACTACTCCACATTATTTAAACTAAGAAAATGTATAAACGTTCCCTTCTGTCAGGACGAAATATACTCAGTCTTATTCGTTTTTATTTCGACTTATTTTTATGCAACGTTATATTATTTAGACTTAATTAAGATTTATAATTATTGGACGTTTAAATATAATTTCCGCTAAACGACACTACTGTTTGCTAAATTTTTATAAGATAAAAAAGGTCAAATAAGAACGGCATATAAAACACCGAAACTACGTTTATATTATTATTTTGAAGTATTTGCGTAATTACCAACCACATCTTATTAGGTAGAATTTTTACATAGAACTCAACAGACGGGCAATATAAATTAATATAGGTATCTAATTTATTTGAAAATATATATCAAATTTATCAGATAATCGTTTTCACATTTTTAGGTTTGCGGCACTGTAGGTATATTTTAAGAATAAATATACGTTTTGGAATATATAGGATATATTATTATTTTATATTAAAGTTATCAAATATTATGTCTCAAATATACCTTACAGACAGTAAATAAAATTTAGATTAGGTATTTTTAAAAGTATTAGCTTATACTTAGGGTTATATATTTCATCAAAATTATATTGCGTGAAAGGATAGCTTCTTCTCTTCGTCACAATTTATTACGTTCTCGTTTTTATAGGCATATTACATTATATTTGAAATAGTTTGAATATACAATTGAAAAGGTATTCTCCACTATCGGGATTAATTTAAATTTAAAAAAGGGTTGAATGGGATTTTATTATTAAAACGTGATATCATGTTAGCAATTTAGCAATACTTACATCTACATATTAGGTATAGCCAGAAGCGTAAACAATTTAAATTGAAAGCATAACTACATAATTTGAAATTCAATTTATTAGGTTTTATAAGAACTTAAAATTGAAAGAACTAATTAGAAAACCAATATAAAAATGATTCTAGCTTCAATATTCTAAATTATTTATAAGAAATCATTTTAGCATTTCATGCCCAAATAATTTAGGATAGCTTTGTAAGGATTTATTTCAAAATTTCACGCTTTTAGGTTAGGTAAATGACCACTACTGTAATACATTTACACAATGAAACATTTTAGAGGAACTCACACATTTTATTTCGTAAAAAATCGTGGTAGATCAGGCACTACCTTTATCATTGTCTTTCCCGCACAGTTTCTTTAATTGCAATGTGTCAGGTGGAAAATTGATTTATCCTTTGCCCGATTTCTTTTTACGCAACCAATCCAAGCAGCATGAACAATATTTCGTTACGACATTATTTATTTTTCATTAAATGGATGGAAATTAGTTTCTGTATGTGCTTCAGATTGTTGAGATGTAGCATGCTGGTACTAGCACTACACAGCGTTCTGTTCTCTTTTAATTGCAATTCTGAATTGTGGGTTTGGTTCATTTCGTCCTTGTCCAGTGTATCTGTTACCTTCTTTTGCTTCACGGGGTCAATGTAAAGCTGTACATATTCCTCTAAAACGTACGCTTATTGTTACTAATTTACATTTTAAAATTATCTTATAAATTTAAATATTTATTGTTCATAATATGCATTGGGATGTTAGTGTTCTCCACGCTTTTAAACGCAAATATGAAATGATACATACAACCATTTAGTATACACGATATTATTCTAGCGGGATCGGTTTAGCTATACCTACATAAGTTTTTTTATATATATTTACACTGCTCGATGAGATTAACTTTTAAAATAGTTATGTAATATGTATTTTTTCTTTAATATTATTTCAGGAGCTAACATTAACTGTTCACGTATTTAATGCCACCGCTTTTCCTGCAGACCCCGTAAGGTTCCGTCGTTTCCAACATGGCCGCCTGTCCCATCTACAAAACTATAAACAAATAGTTTCATCAATTTGAATCGTTATCGTGGAGGACGCAGGATGGACCCTAGATATTCACCAGTATTAATAACACCTCCGTAATTTAGAACAAAATAATTAAAATTCAAGGTATAGCTATATAGTTTTTTTAATTTATCTTCATTTTTTTGCAAAACTCACTAACTTCTTTGGGCACTTGTTAAGTCCCCTTTGTTTTCTGCTATTTGGTGCCCAATTCTGCTAATTTTTACAATGTCGAAGGCATTTTTAAATTCTTTTCTTAGCGAATTAATTCATTTCTATGCGTCTGAGTCTTCGTACCTAGTATGTATAGCAGAGACAATATGTTTCTAGACTAGCTGAACAAGTACATGACCGACAACATTCGACAGTAAAATCATTAGCAGAATTAATGATATAATCATTCAAATGAAACAGTTCGTAATAATAAGTCCACACACTAATAGATTTATGATTAGCACTCATCTTTAAGAAACACAAAGCATGTTAGAATATTTTAATGTCTCCCATTAATAAGATGGTCCAAATTACGCATCACAATGTCATCTGTTGGTTAGTCCAAGTAGAGGACAGACACTTGTCGTAAACTCGAGATGCTTAGTGTAAATGTTAGTGTTAATTTGTTTTACTTACTAACTCACTTTAACGTATCGCCTTAAGTCTAGAACAATCCATCTAACACCAATATGAAGGAACACGGACTTAGATTTAACTATTGCAAACTTATTTAATTTTTCAGATGTTTTATTATTATGTTGGCGGCGTCAGGCAGGCTTATTATCAGCGGATCTTAGGCAGCGATGTTAGTTACAAAAGTTTAAGAACAAAACTTGGCAGCAGTAAACACATGAGGCGAATATAAGATTTATCTAACTAGATAAATTAGGCTAACTTTTATATATATTCACTAGCTATATATCTTTGTAATTCAAATGTTTCTGAAACTGATTATTATGTACTAGGAGAAATAAGTCGTTCAATGTTTTAAATTTGCCGTTACAATCAATATGATTGCGTTATTTTTTATTAATTTAGTGAGGGGTCAGAAAATATTTATAAACATGGTTTATTCTCATAGTTTATTTGTATTTCATCCACATCATTAAGTTGTAGTACGTGAATTAGAGATGTAAGTTGATACAAACGGAGTTCCAAGAATGTAATGTAGACCTAGAAGAGATCGATAGGTATGAAAATGAGCACATTAAACCGGGCGATGACTTAGGTTATTTTATGATTAGGATACGTATAATATAATATTTATCACATTCAGTGTTTGACATCTTACAATATGCTAGATTTAAAATGGAAGTTAGGTTAGTAAGTTAGATTACAGCTTAAATTAAAATGTACTCATTACAGCTGTGTGAACAGCGACGTAAAGTTAAGATTAACTCGAAATATGATAGTAATAAGTAGTAAACGTTAGATATACTTACTAAGCTTGTGTTAGTTGTAGCCTGGGTTAGGTAGGATGGTAGCCCCTGGTATTTAGGGTTTAAACAGGCCGTAGATTCAGGATGTCCGTATTTAGACTCCATAAAACGAATCTGGAAGAAGCCTAATTTGTTGGCAGGCTTAGATTAAAACTCCTAAACTCACAGGCGAGGCTTAAACCTAACTATACTTAGGACCGTAGGCTAACAGGTAGATAAGGTCCAATTTAGGACTGTATTCATAAGATTTAGAAGTAACTTGCAGTAATTCTTAGAGGTAGTATTATGGCTGCTATTAAAATGTATTTCTTTGCAAATTGTATCGTTAAGTAAATTAAATTACAGCAGTGTAGAAATTAGGTATGATAGTTTTAGACAAGTCATTCGCTTCGGATTTTATGCCCTTAATTGCAATTTTCTGCCAAATAACAGCTTAAAGGAACTCGATAACGATCTGGAATTCATCCACTTAATCAATAATTTGTGTACATTTTGATAAAATATTATATTTTTGTACTAAAAATTGATCTGTCATATTCAAACATTATTTTATAGCTCGATTGTATCTCTCTGTCCCCGAACAAATTAAATAACTTTTTTTAAATTGATAAAATGTTAGATTTTTAAATTATAATTTGACCAATTTGAAAAAGTTAATTCATGAACGTCTGTAAACCGTTGTAAATTTGATTAATAAATCATTAGTAATCAAAAGTATTAATTTTGTTTCTCTTTGTGTAAATATCTACTAAATATTTCCCAAGACATTTATAACTTCTCAAGAGAATACACATTACTTTTTTTCCGATCAAAACTATATTTTCAAATTTTTCTAAAAAAAATATCTAATATTTGAAGTTTTAGAAAGTTCAGCAAAGATTCTTAAAATTTTACTTTATTATTTATTATTATTTTTGAAATATATTTATTCGAAATAAATATATTGAGAAGTTATATTCGAAAGTAAATATAAAGTTCAACTTGATTCTATGTTAGGATACCTTTTATAATTTCATCTAATATCTTATAATAATAACAATGACATTCGGATATCATAAATGACATTAGCAACAATATGAAATTAGCATTTCTATACTAAATTAGACATAAAATGCTAACCTTATACCTAATACCAACTTTCTAATACGATTGCATTATATGCTCACTACATAGTTTGCTCCAACATACACTTTTATATAAAACATCACATAATATACTAGAAAATAAGAATACATATTTATATTTATCAAATATCTTTAACTATATTTTAATTTAAGTATGCAAACGTCAGCTAAACGTCTAAAATAATAGTTTAGTCGGCGAAATAACTAGGTATTCGTTCTAGATTTTTTTATTAGGCAGGTAGGATAAATTTTTGGCCAAAAATTTAAAAATTTAGGTTTTCCTAGGCAGGTTTTTTTTCTTTTGAAATACCTACGAATACCTTATCTTACGAACTTTAAATAAAATCTTCCCTATTTAAGAATATTTTCGATTATTTTTAGAGGGAGAAAATTTATAGTCTTTCATTAGATTATTCTTATCTATTTTGTTGGTTAGGTTTCCATCTTTAAACATCTTTAACGAGATTGGGAGGGGGAGGGGTTATAATCTAGAAAGTCACACGTGTCTTCCATTAGTTCCTATTTTCTATGCGGCATAGTTTTGGGGTAAATTGGGATATATTTTTTCACAATTTTTGAACTGACTGACATGACTTTTAGAGGACATTACTTCCTTTCACATCTGGACTTCATTGTACTTTAAAATATATGTTTTTTTCAAATCAAATAATTTTATTTTTTGGGGTGCATAGGTAAATCTGACAAGACAGACATACAGACAAAAGATGTAGAATTGTCGTATCCTCTCTTTTTTTTTATTAATTACAATGAAATGTCATTAGATGGCATAAAATTTCAATGGTCTTGCATGTCCTCAACATGTAGTAAAGTCCCCGATAGGTAACCGACATAGGTAACTTAACCACGACAGCGTGGATTATTTTTTTATTGTAAAACCAAAAAAGCAAATCTACTGAGTTTCTTGCCGGCTCTTCTCAGTCGATTGTAGGTTCCGAGCCGGTGGTAGCTTCTTTTAAAACACCTCTTCAAGGTGAAAAATAAACGGAAATACATAAATGAAAATAATAAAAATAAAATAATAAATAAATGAATTTTCTTACCCTATCTGCTGTTTTACTTAATTATTTTTCCCTGACCACGCAGAAAGCCAATCGAAAAAAATATTATTGTGAAAATAATATTTAATTATTGTAATTGTTCATATTTTTTTTTCTATTTATTTCACTTCTAATTTTTTTCGTTTGCTTTTTACGTGGAAACGACCTTTTACTAAAGTGGAGATGACATGCCTTTGCTAAACTAAGTAATACAATAACACTTTAAATACACACACAACACAAAATACTCACATGTCATCTATGGAGTTTTGTTAACTTGGAAACAATAAATTATAATCACCATCCGGGTGATACCGACGTCAGCACATGAGCCAACCCCAATCTGTGAAATTCGTTTAACAGATTTTCAGCTCTTTCACAAAATATTAAGGTAGGTATATGTTTAATTGGAAAAAATATAGATTAGGGTAGGCTAAAGTGCTGCCGTCTGTAATAATATTTCGAAATAAATTCCAAATCTGAACTTGGATTCAATCTGGCACGTAAAACGTGAAAAATTCCTTACCGAGGGCTGGAGAGGTGGCCTGTGTCCCAGCAGTGGAAGCCTGTGCTTAAGGTCTCTATGGATCCGATGATTGTAAAGAATCCTTACTGGCGGCATTACTGGTGGAAACTTCGAGGGACGAGAACATGAGTAAGTATCTATGACATGATGGTGGTGAGTATCTGAAAGACTGCGTAAATAGAGATGAAAAAATAATGGTATCTAAAAACCTAATAGATTTCAGCAGATAAATTAAGAGAGGCTTTTAAACCAGCACTAGACTGGCTGAGATGTACATAAAATAATCTGAAGTTGTCGATGGAATCTGGCAGACAGCAGAAGTCTTGTAAGAAAACTAATAGGGTAAAACACCCAATTATTGACCCTTTAAGCGGTTTTTCTTGCTTCTTTCGCAAAATAAACTAATGCACGAGTTGCAAGTGGAAATGAATGTTTTTGGAAGATAAAATAAACGTTGGAGAATGTAACTAAAACATTATAAACAGTCATACAAAGGTAAAAAGTGTTTTTTTTCTCGAGTTTAGCAAAAACAGGCCATTTGACCAGTTATCAACATGCCTGTACCAAATTTTCATCATGCAAATGACCAATTTTTTGACCTCCTGTAGTATAAGAATAAAACTCAAATATTATTTATTAGGACTGTGATACGAGGTTTTATTTGATAAAAAACAAACAAAGGTAGTCCTATTGCCCTACTCATTTTCTTTTTTCACACAATTTTGGTCTACAGTCTTCAAACGCTATAATATTCTTGCACTTATTTTTGAAGTTTTTTTGTAGTTTTATCACTTTTTGTCCAATTTTTCCTCTTTATTATTAGTTATTTCATTTGTCTGTATTATGCAACAGATTAAAAATACTCGCCGGCAAAACAAATTGAAAGAATACGGCCTTAGTTCTTCAAAGTTAGTTTAAAAAAGTTTGAATTAATATTTTCCCAATTACATAAGACTATTTAAACTTTTTCACCTTATGTAGAAGATCCTCACAAATGAAGAGAGCATAGACACAAATCTAAAACTACCTAACACTTTGCCTCGGATATGATTTAAGTCAGTTTGTTCAAACATGCAGGTTAGAGTAATTTTTGACATAATTTTATGCCAAATAATAATTTAATGCTTATGACTGAGGCATTGCCCGTGTTATGTTCGGCAATTGTCCCACGGGATCATATACCTACATAAAAAGTATCCTGCGTACAAGTACACCCACCTAACCAGGTTTTTATATTATCCGCTTGCCAAATTGTTTCAAAATCCATTCAGCCGTTAACTTTTCTTATAATTGTAGTAAGTTTAAACTATTCAGGAGGATCCAGAATGTGGCAGTAGATCGAAAATGTAAGTACCTCGCTCAAATTAAGCTAGGTTCATAGGTTACTACGTAAGGTATTTTTTATGTTTGTGATTGTGCAGATACACACATTTAGGGGTTACCTCACCATTAAAATGAAATATACGTATAAACCGTGGTGTCAGTAACTGGTATATTCGTACATATGCTTCATTACCAGCTATTGACATGTCATGTCAAATAAATGGTTATCCATACATTTGAGTTTACCACATATTGACCCCATCATTTTAACCAGTTAAGGCTCATTAAAACTTGAAAATCATGTGGAAAAGCATTATGTCTGTCTTAAATAACGAAAAAATACCAAACGCTAAGGAATCTATAGTGTAAAACTGAAATAAAATGACATTGAAAACAACCTTCAGCTTAGCAAATTGTTAAATTTCTTGATGATTTTAGCAGGGTATTTTATTATCATAGGTTTACGGACGCAATATCGCTTTATTTAAATTTTCTGTGACGCCGATATATTACAAGATAAATTATTTTTCATTTTCTGTATTCTGTATGCAGCACTGAAAGAAGATTTATTATTATTTTTGATAAAAACTGTTAAGAGGTCAATAGTTGGTGGGAGGTCAGCAGTTGGGCACTTTACCCTAGTTTAATTTATTTGGGTTCGATCCCCTAATGAACCCCCTAACCTTTGAACTTTTCGGTTTTTATGATAACCTAAAATGCCATGCTAAGCCTGACGCAAGGGCCAAATGAAAAATATTTGGGACTATTATAGACTCCAGAAAACTTTAACTATCCTGGTAAAAGTTTTTTCTAGAAAACCTTTAAAAAACGATGGCTACTTGTTAAAGCTCAGTTTACTGATACTTGACTCCTAGATAGGTCACAATCCAGTCTAAATTCCTATTCATTCGGATACCAGCCTCATCAGTACCAAGATGCTTAACTAAGACTTTAATAGATAGAAAGATATTTCGACACTATGAAGTGGTAGTTAGAAGTAAAGTAGTTAGCATAACAATACACCATGAGGCCATGGAGTTCATTGCCCTCTAGTCCCGTAAAGTTTACCTAAGTAAACATAAGTAGGTATCTTCGTGACTGGCTCAGACTCAGATTTATAAATTTCCGCGTCGCTTCAAGCGCCATCTACAATCTAACGAGTAAATCAAAGTGTGTCAGGAGTAGATCAACATTTTAACAGTCTCTAGTAGATGGCATTGTTAGCAAAAGATTAGGTTTAAAGTGAGTCTAAAACGCTTTTCAAATTACCTACTTACGCTAGTTTAGTACAGCATTAAATGTAAGAAAATGTTATATTAATAATAAATAAGTGTGAAAAGGTTCAAAATGGACCATAGCCAGCGAAGTAACCTCTAAAAATAAGCGATATTTTACTTTACAAGCCTCGCATAATCTGAAAAAATAATGCGCTGACTCCTCGACTATGACAATAGCGCCATCTAGTAGTAAGAAATAAAACGAGCTCAGAAATCTTCAAATTCTAGTATGTTTTTCTATGATGTTTAGTTGCGTGTCTCATTGCTCGCTAGCGTAAAAGTGCATATTTCATTTATTTGGGATTAGTAAAGTAATCCTATTTTTCTCACAATTGCTACTTCTCATCATACCTATAGCGCCATCTAGCATCAACTTTTGGTAATTTTGTTAATATGGTCTTTCAATAGATGGCGGTGCTAGTTTTTGTTTTATGTAAATAACCATCATGCCTGGTAGTCATTTAAGGATAGGCTTAAATAGGTATACCTAATAATGAACCCACATTTTACCCAGCTTAAATACTACTGGGAAATTCAAGATGGCAGAAGCATTTTACTTGACTTGGGAATCTAACCCAAGATCTCATGCTGCATTCATGACTCGCGTTTGACCGTTAGATAAACGAGGCAATCCATTCGATTCCAACTTTTTCAGTTTCAATATTTTAAAGTTCAACATTTTGAAGCTTAGGTACATTTGGGGCTCTCGATGGACACACTCAAATATTTAAACTCTCGATCACAAACACCCAGACTCGGAAAAACTAGATAGATTTTACAAACATTTCTTCCGTGCAAGAATTGAACTTGCAATATGGAGCGCAGCAGTCGATTGCTTGGCTACCTTTGGGTGTATTGTTCTTGCTGACATTTTCAGCACTGAGATTTATATGAAACGGTTGAACTCTAGGGAAAAAGGAACCTGTCTCAGTAATACAAGGGTCATAATTTCATTAAAACAATAAATAAATGTGTAAAATTATTTATATTGCTTATAATAATTAAAAACTGTCACAACAAGGAATTGCCACGAGCCTACCTTACACAATCGCCACTTACGAAATACTTAGCCTAAGTTCACTTACACTTAACTTAGTCGACTTAACGTTACATCACATGTAGAACGAGATATCTTTTTTTTTATAATAAGTAACAATAGCCGAGGATACTCATAACACTTCGCTCCGTTCCCACCAAAACTTAGAAGTAACTTAGCGCCTATCAAAAATCTCTCGTAAGCTTATAATATTTGACTCTATTATAACAACTAGAAGGATTCATAAGCAAATACAACAATAGATTATTATGCGTACAGATATAAATGTTATGTAAAGATGATCAAAAAGGTTCCAAATACGCGGTAATACAGTGATCAAAAAGTGTACAATAAATAGTATTGACAAGGACGCGTGCAGTCAGTCGGTACGGAGCGAGGCGCGCCCGGCGCAGCGCTCGCGTCTATCTCTTGTTCTTGTTCTTCATGGTGAGACGTCGCCAGAAGCTGGTCTTCTCCGCTGGGGGCTGCTCCTCCCGCGCCTCCTCGCCCCGCGTCTCTCCTCGCAGGATGTCTAGGAACGTCGGATCGTTCTTGCGAACGTTCTTCTCGATTTTCACAGATTCCGCGCTCAATTCAGCCTTCAGTTTCTCAGGGCTCGTGTTCTCGACCTTAAACTCGTTAGGGTCTTCAACGAACGCCTGCTGAAGGTCACGCATGATCTTTTTCCTGATAGTCTTCTTCATACTGAGGTGTCTCTCTAGTGTTTTGACGTCACCGTTCGGGTATGTGCGGTAGTCTTCCTTCTTTTTCTTGGACTTCTTTGTCTTGTCGTCTGTATCGTCGAAGGTCTTGCCATCGTACTGCTGGTTGAGACCGAAGATGTCCCGCAGATGGGGGATGGCCCGCTCTGACGTCATGGTGATCGAAGGCGTAGCACCCGCCCGGTTGAGAGATCACAGACACCTCATCATGAGATCTGGAATTAAGAGAAAGCCGAATATTACTATGTGAATATATAACAATCATGCTAATGCTAAACACAGTCAATCATTCAGTAATCATAAAGCCCAACATGTCAATTGTCAAAGAAACCGAGTACTGCTCAATGATAGGACAATAGACGCTATCGCCCACGTTTTTGTCACACAAGCTGAACAGATTTCTAGACACAGCACCTAAGTATCAAGCACATCGCCTAGTAAAATAAATGAGTTGTCCCACTTCCCTCAGCTAATTGACATTTACTTGTGAATAGACATATAGAGCATGGCAGCACTAAGAATAACTGCCACACTCTAAATAATACACAATCCGATACGTTTGTCAATTGTGTCCTAAACAATCACGCAACTTCGACGAATAGAAAGAAAACAATTTTGTTGGAAATAAAATTTGAATACAAAATAGATTAGATAGAGATTGTTTTTATTCGTCGTGTCTCCAAAATAAATTGTTGGATCGCTATTCTGGAGGTTATTCTATGTATCGATGGAGAAATACATTAAGAAGATACAAACGAGAAAATTGAAGCAACAATAGAATTGGACCAAGAAACTGCATCATCTTATAATAATTTGAACCAAGTCATACAATGCCACATTAATATGACTTAACGCTTGCATTTTAGAAACTATCTACAATAGCCGAACATTTTCGTGAAAGTGAATTTCTCAAGTCTGCAGAGCCGACTGGCGAGTACATCAGATATTAATACAGAGTAGTGTTTGTTGGGAACAATAGCGATGATAAAGAACAGAGGCTGCGGTCCGTAACCGATGTATAAACTGACTAGGGTAACAACTTCCCTTCTTGGTATGGACTATCGAGACAAAAAGTTAAAGCATAGGAATTAATTATAACGGAGGAATTATTCAATGATGATAATGGAAAGCCCGTGTACGAAGGTATTATTAGTTTTGATGATAAATACGGTAACTTGAGAGACAAGTTCTTCGAACAACAGGTAGCTAAGGCTTTCACGAAGTTGTTCAGCTGAAAGTCTTGTGTGTAGAAGTTGTGCTGGTTGCAACTGAAGTTGTGGTTAGTTGTTTAAGTTATTAAACTGGGACTTCATGTTCTAAGATTAGAGCGCGACTTCACACCTCGAAGTTACAAAGTGATGACAAACTTAGATCAGTTTACAGGCAGTCATCCTAAGAATATGGCTATAATTTCCGAAGTATCATATTTAAGATACTCCTTTAAAAATGCATCAGCGTTTCTTTTAACTCTAAAACCAAGTAGTAAATATCTATCAAGAAGGTATCTAACAGCTTTTTGTTTCTCTTCAAAACAATCATCAATTTTCTCGCCAGTACTCCGTACAAGCTAGTTAGCTAAAACGTCGGCACGGAAGCGTTTTGCGCTCGCGTGTACAGACATCCGTAGACTGCATTGTGTTCAGAATATAATATAGTGCGCTTGACTGCACCCTCCTCGCGAACACCGCCGCTCTCTGACAGGGCTGTCGTATTGTCCTCCAAACGTCGTCTTTATGACATTGTGAGGGAGCTGTTCACACGAAATGGTACCAATGTTCTTTGTTTATTGTAGGCAGTTCTAGTACGGCATGTTATCATCTTGTTCATTTCTGATAGGAGTTGATAATTAGGCTGAAAAGATTCTTATTTCGATATTTGGTTCAATTTAAGGCTTCTTTACTCAAACGTTGGTAAAGAAAAATGAGAAGTAATGAAATCTACCCCAGGGAAATCAAAAGAATTATGGCAAATCTAAATCTTTATAGTAAAAGACAGCTTCGGAGCGTCCTTTGCCACCCGAAATCATGATAAATGCGAGACAACAAGAAAAATCGGCAGCCCTGTCCGCCGACGAACAATGCGAAACGTTTAGCGCCATTTCGTACATTTTCTAACAAAATACAGAGCACAGCTCTTCCACAAATTGTTAGTGAATGGAACACTTTCTTTACTTTCCTCCATTAATTGTGCCAAACCTGTTACCTACGGAAATGGTTAACTAGATTATTTTAAATCTCCGTTTGTTTTACTAACGTTAGGGCATTAGCCCGAATGTTTGGATCTATAGGTATTCCGCTGGGCTAGTTTAAAAGGAAGTTCTGTTAAACATCATCGTCAGTATATTAAGTTTCACTATTTTAAGAGTCATCAATGCGGGCTGGAATGTTCTCGATGTGTTCTTGAAAATCTATGAACGTGAGCGCTAGCTTGGTAACGTTGAAGGTGATGATAATTTACGATAGTAAATATTTCAGCTTTTTAAGCAAAAACACGGTCTATTTGAGTGGTCTCATTATGTTTTTCATCAATACACAAAATATACAGTCGTATGTCAAGTTTACTGCCGGCTCCCTGCAATAAACCCATGGTTCGTCAAATACGTCTCTCGTAACAGCTGACATTAACATTGACTGGCCGGGGTCACTGCACTTTACCTAACTCTAGCCACACATGATCGTATCCGCCATCTTGTGCGTGTGACGTCATCCACTCCGGTTACGATATTTTGTGTTGAGATTTTGTTTTTATTATTATTTTTGTTTTGTAATTCAAATTGGTCAACGGCTGTGTGGTGGAAGTGTGAGGTATGTCTCTTTGATTTAAATGTACTGTTTCTATGCGCTTGCTTTGAATGTAATAGGTATTCATAATTGCAATATATTTTACTTAAAATTTCTTTAAAAGGGACTTCATTTTGCTCATCAATGCCGTATAATATTTCAAATGATGTATTTGACAAATAAGCACTGCATTGTTCCTGAGACCACTGCCACATTTTACCTTTACCTTTCATGCAAATTATGCCTGACGCGGGAAATCCACGCTCACAGGGAAAATATGCATTTGAAAATGGAACTTTTATATCCTTTTTCTACAAAAAGCCGTTTCATATTTCCCAGCACTTTGTCGAATATTAAAAAAGTTTCTCTGTAAAGCACTTTGTAGTTTAATCTTGTTGATGTTTTGTATTCAAAGATACAGTCACAGCAAGATAACGAGTTGCTTATCGCTATTTAGTTTAACGATGTTTATTTGGGACATTAAATGAAAGGTCTATGTCAATCAGATGAAGTTATGCATAAAGTAAACATTTACTTATTCAAATAAAAAGTTAAAACTTTGGTTATATTGACACAACCGGAAAACAAGACGCTTAATATGCGTAAACCGTCGTTCAAAAGCTGACAGGTCGTCAAGTTGTTGACTTTATTCGCGGACTAATCTTTTTTAATCGGCGGTTTACAATGCTCAGCAATTTACAACAGCCGCGACGAGTAAACACGAATCGCTGACACGATTGTTACGCTATATTATGTAGGCCCGTAGGCAACTGGGCCACAGATTGTTTGACAACCATCAGGGAACGCCATTTTGTCCGAATCAGCACGCTTTTTATAAAATACGCTTTTGTTTTCGTTCTGCGTTCCGAATTTAAACGATGTTTTATTTCTTTTTAATTGGAAAATTACAGGTTCTTGGAAATTGGAATCGGTTTAGCTGGCTTCATTGGTAGGAGGTACCTCATTAATTAAAAATTGGCGGCATTAGATGTTGTTGTTTTTTTAACACATGGTGTTCAACTGCAAAATCTATCGAAGAAATGGCTTTGACAGATTTTTTTGCATATATAATTCTCCTCCTTTTTTTAAAATAAGTAGGTACGTGGCTCACATTATTATAAAGAGGCCTTTGCCCAGCAGTGGAAAGACTCGGCTGACAGTAACAGTAACTCATTTTTTTTTTAATATCAGCCCGGCTAAACTCTGATAGCATCGCCAACATAAAATTTCTCTACACTCCATTCATTTCAAATGAAACATTACACATTAGCCACAGCAAAGTCAAAACAACAAGTTTCAACAATAGTTGGAAGTCATGAGGCCTTTGCCCAGCAGTGGGAAGACTCGGGATGACAGCAACAGTATTTTTTTTACTGTAAGCCCGGCAAAAATCTCTGATAGCATTGCAATCAAACAAATCTCCACTCCATCCATTTCAAATGAACCCTAATAACACATTAGCCACACATCAGTTCAAAACAACAAGACTAAAGGTAAACTTTACATTCGCTAATAAAACTAATTGCATAATTGCATTCTGGGGGAGTGTAAGCCTGACTTATGAACGACGTAAGCCGCTTCGTCTGCAATAATTACTGGCTTGACTTACATTTGCAATTTACTTGAGTTACACTAATATTGACTACGACATGGGTTATGTTGTGAGGCTTACCTATAATATTTGCGGACTCAGAAATTAGTTTAGAACAGTTAGTGGGTTAAATGTTTGGAAAAAGGAAAATATGAGTTTTTGGGATAGAAGTTTTGGTTAAAAATGCCACTTTAGCAGAATCATGAAGTAGTTAAAAAATAAAAAAGGATTTTAAATAAACGCAATTACGGGTCAAAGAAGCTTCTAGACCAGAGGCGGATCCAGGGGGGGGGTCATGGGGGTCATGACCCCCCCCTGGGCGGCAGGCTGGGTCATAGGTGGCTTCTGCAATTGCGAGTGGTTCAAATATAGAATCCTGAGCGATCGTAGCGAAGTTTTCAAAGGTACGAGACGCAGAATAACTTTACCGTCGTTGGCCTCTGGTACCTTTGAAAACTTCGCTACGCTCAGGACTCTATATTTTAAACCGCGAGCGAAGAGGCCTTCCCTTGCTTAGTTTTTAATTCAAGTACCTTCTCGCGCCAAAAACAACTTATTGTTTACAAATAGTATTATTTATTATATTTCCGGTAACTCCGTCCGCGACGAGAAAACTTCGGTGCAATGGAGGACCAATGCAATTGACCTCATGAAATCTTATTCGTTTAGCGATTTCAACGTCAAAATTGACAAACACACTTTTGCGTTTCTATAAAATATTAAGTATATCTATATCTCAGGCACGTCGCAATCGCGGCGGTAAGACCCCGCTTTGAGGAGTGGCTAAACAGGCGTCACGTGCGACGTCTTGACCTAGCGCATGACGTAGGTCCTCACCGGACACGAAAGTTTCGGGAGGTACCTGTGTCGGATGGGGAAGGAAGAAACACCTGGGTGTCACCACTGCGAGGATCGCCGGAGGACACTATGGAGCATACTGTGTAGGACTGCCCCGCTTGGGCAGAGCACCGCCGCCGTGTCCTCACGACGCCGATAGGCGGAGACGTCTTGTGCCCGGCATTGGTCGAAGCCATGCTGTGGGGGGAGAGGGAATGTGAAGCGGTCGCCTCTTTCTGCCAAGCAGTCATGCTCGCGAAGGAGGGGACGGGCTGTGTGAGGGAAAGGACAGCGTCGTTCCTCCACCCCAGCTGCAGTGGTAGACGCCCAGGGTGACGGACGTCGGCAGACGGTCTCTGGCCACCGTAGGCACGGGCATGCGGGTGGCAAGGAGGTAATGGGCTACTCGCTGACCGACCATGGACCATGACCATGGTCGACGGCACGTTGTGTTCCACGCGCCCCCCAAGGAGTGTCAGCATGATGACGGGCCCCCCCTTCAGAGGGTCGAAGCCTGCCTGGGTCGCGGGACTTATATCATTACCGTGACCCCGGAACATAAAGGGCTTTTAGTCAGTACAAGTCTGCAAGTCCCGACCGCTCTGCCCTGGGTGGGAGGACTCATTCGATGATTTTACCACGATAAAACAGAAGTATAGCTAGCTACAGAGACAAGCTGTCTGCGTCATGGTGACCCCCCCCTGATGTAAAAGCTGGATCCGCCCTTGTTCTAGACTTTGATTATATAATGTCCTTCTAGATTAATTTTAAAAGAAATTCAGACTGCGCTTTTCGTTTTCAAAAAAAAGATTTTTTAAGCCAAGTATTGAACAATTTGATGATAATCTCTGGCAACATATCTATGATGCATTTAGCATTTGCAAAAGATTTGAATTTTGTAAAATTGTAACAAAGAAACGAACTTTTTAACAAAAATCTTAACATTAAAATTAATTCTAAAAATTAATTACTTAGTGAGAACTAATAAATATTTAAGAGGAAATACCAAGTAACAACCAGATACCGTTAAGCAATTTAATTAAATCATCTCTGCGGTTTTATCGAGTAATCAAAGCTAGATAATTTATGGGATTACTAGTCCTTGTCTACACAGGACAATCATCATTTTTCCTGACATTGCAGATTCTTAAAACTGCCGTGACTATCAAACAAAACAATTATTTCGAAAAAAAAAACAAGTGAAAAACGTTCTAAAATGAAAAATTCAAATAGGTTTTACCACAAAATCGTTCTAAAACCACATAATCCACGGACAGAAAAATATTGTAGCTTCTTTGCTAAAGTAGGACATAAAATATGGCTTAGGATGAATAACTCCAACTGCATTTTGAGTCTAGACCGAAACTGGAAGCGAATGCCTGAACTGAGCGAGATAATAAAACGTCTGAAGCGATCTCGGAAAACCAGCATATTTTGTATAGAAATAGGAAATATTTTTAGGTTTCGTAACAGGATAAGCATCCGACTGTACCTGTATTTTGAAAAGATGTTGTTGTTGCAAATGCAAATAAATTCCTATTTTTGTTAGATGAAAGTATTTGTATCTTCCTTACAGAAAATTAATGATTTTTAACCCCCGACGGAAAAAGAGGGGTATTATAAGTTTGACGTGTCTGTCTGTCTGTCGGTCTGTCTGTGTGTCTGTCTGTCTGTCTGTCTGTCTGTGGCATCATAGAGCCCGAACGGATGAAGCGATTTCAATTTAGTTTTTTTGTATGAAAGGTGACTTACCTGCGAGTGTTCTTAGACATGTTTGATGAAAATCGGTTGAGCCGTTTAGAAGTTATGGGCGTGAAAATGGGGAAAGGTAACCGAGGGTCTGCAAATATACTCGAGTTGGGTATCAAATGAAAGCGTACTGAAAGGGAATATTGATGACTTAATCGGGAGTACTCTTAGCAACAAAAAAATTATATAAGTATGTACCTCCTATAAAAAGTATAAAATAAAAAATAAATTAAAAATTTAAAAAACCCCGACACAAAAACCAAGTTCCCTTTAAAAAGTAAAAATAATAAAAATACGTCGCGTTGGGGGACTGCAAATAAACAGGAGATGATGAATAATTTGGAGCAGGGTTTTTTAAATTTTTAATTTATTTTTTATTGAAGTAAAGTGTGGAATCGCTTGCTAATATTTCGCACGATCTTGAGTATTTAATAACAAATTAAGAGTTTTTGAAGGTTTAACTGTTTACTTTAAATTGATACTAAATTCGTTCAAATCACGCCACTACTTATGGAGCTTTATCGGATCAATTCGAAATAAGTGATTCCGTACTTTTGCTCCCAGTGTAGTTTTCTTGTAAGTTTAGATTGAAGTAGGCAAATGTTTTAAGTTAAAGTTAAATGCCATCTTACTTTTCAACAATTAAAATCAAGGAAAATGATAAGGAAACCTGGAATTAGAAATTATTAACAAGTACAAGTCTGAGATCAAAAGTTCTTGTGCAAACTGGATAATGCTCATATTTTCTCCGATAAGATGAAGCCTTTTTTCTTGCAATATTACACGACAGAAATATCGCATGCCGCCTCGTGCCAAATAATACAGGTCTTATTATAACCAATATTGTAATAAAATATGATACTTGAGACGAAAATATACCTATACGTTGCACTTGCATGAACAACTTTTACGTCCTTGTGGGTTTTCACAGAGCTATAGTTTAGTTCTGTTTGTATTTGTACAAGTGTGGCTATATCGCTGTGGCTTACCGTCCCAGACAGCCAACTATTTAACTCATTACAAATATTATAAAAGAATGACGTGTTTATGAGTGAAGGTGGATGAAATAACAGGCTTTGTTTGGTGTCAAGAAATTTTATGCACGCAAGTTAATGAATGATGCCATAACTAAACGTAAATTGGGCATAAAATTTCTTCAAATGTAAACATAGCGTTCATGTTAGTTTTGTGAAGTTATTTGATCAAGGTATGTAGACGAATATTCAGATAATTTAATTCTGAACGTTGTCTAGAAAGTATGAATGGAGGAGCTCGTGGCTAAATAAGTACAGCCGCACAGGCCGTTCTTCTAGGTTAAGCCGCGCTTGCCGAGGTTGGTCTGTGGATGGATGACAATCTGTCAAAGCGAGTTTCCTCCGTGCCTCGGAAACCACGTAAAGCCGTTGGTCCCGGCTGTTATTTGTAGATCTTTGACAGTCGTTACTGTTAGTCAGAAGCTCTAAAGTCTGACAACCATGGGGTATGGTATTTCCCAGTTACTGGGTTGTGGAGGTCCGACAGGCAGTCGCTCGATGTAAAATACTGATATCCAGCTAAATCTGGTTTGACTGGAAGCCGACCCCAATATAGTTGGGAAAAGGCTAGGCAGATGATGTCTAGAAAGTATGAACCTGGACAGCGGTCCCTCTGAACCTAAACATTTTTTTTCCTAACATTCTGATCTTTTAAGGGCCATTTTATTGTTCACAGACCTCTATGGTTAGTCTATGGATATGTTAAGCAATACCATACATCAGTCATTCTCACAATCCACATCGTCATCGCGTCACACCGAAGCGAAGTATCAATATCACTCGCACAGAAAGTTGCCACTTTCTCACGCATTCAAGCAAAAACTTGTGAAACTATGCGACTGCATTATCACTTATCAAACAAAACGTAAGTATCTGTCGCACACCAACAGTTATTTATCTTGTTTAATTAATGTATTCAGAGAGGAATGGCGAAGCGTCGCGCCCTAATTGTCACACGCACGTTGGCAACCACGCGGGCGGCGGGAAAATTGTGAAAATTACTTTTATTTTTTAATGGCGTCTGGTTTAGAGTTTGTGTTCTAAATTTGAAAACTCTTACGTTTTTTAAAGTTCAACATAGAACGAGGTTAAATTAAGGTATCCGGAAAACGGTTGATCAAATAATTGAAAAGTTCCTCTAATTGAATGTTTAATTGATTTTACTGTCGTATATTCAGTTGATTTACTAAAATCGAGAAGTTGTTGATTGCTAACTTACAAAATAAAACTTTTAACAACAGTCCATTTAATCCAAATTCCATTTCAATTTCACCCTCGACCCAAAATATGGTATCCAAATGGTGACCCAAAAATATGTCCCATTTTAAGTAGATACCAGGTAAATCAATACAATAAATAGGCCATACATTTTAGGTCACTGGAGGGCTTGCTTTTATCAGTCCATAAACATAATCTGTTGATTGTCACCCTATTGTAATGACGTCAGAGCGAGCGGTTACCGCAGGAAGTTGCGTACACGCATCCAAATCACTTTTATTTCCTTTTTTGTAAATCGCATACAAACATGGCGCTAAGCTAATGTTTATTTGTAATAATGGAAATGCGAAAGTAATACTGTGTATCCATTACTCGATGTATAAGATATCTAAATTCGAAATTAATTTCGTGTTTTTCAGCTATTTCTTCACTCTGTAATGGCTTAAAGAAAATTGATCAAATCAGTTTCAATAATACTATAATTTTTCTGTGCCGAAAAAAAAATATTTTGTGATAATTTCCGATTACAACGCAAGCGAAGTCTAAGACAAAAGCTAGACGTAAAAATAAACATAGTCTTAATTGTTTTTATTTGATCCATTTCAAAGTTAAGCGCTGATGGTACAAAAAACGCATAAAATAAATTGAATTTATTAATGATGTTTGTTGATCTGATTTTCCTTATAAGTCGGGTTTATTATTTATGAAGCTAATATTACAGGTTTTTAAGTAAGTAATGACTCCGTAATAAAAAGCTAAGTGGTCATGTGATGTAAAAGTCTAGATGTTGATTGACCAGGAATTAAGTAATAAGTAGGTATCTATTACTGCCTACTCCTAGTATCTAGATATTATATTATAATGAAAGGAATAGTTGTTTTGTCTAAGAGGAGCCCCTGGCTAAATAATTACTTAAGCCGCGCTTGCTGTGGTTAGTCTGTGGATGGGTGACCATCTGTCAAAGCGAGTTTCCTCCGTGCCTCGGAAAGCACGTTGGCCCCGGATGTCATTTACAGATCTTTGACAGTCGTTATAACTGTTCCGGCTGTCAAAGATTTGTTTAACTAACAAGGTGAGATGATCTGACTAACAAGTCAGAAGCTCTAAAAGTCTGACAACCAGTCTTACCATGGGGTATGGTATTACCCGGTTACTGGGTTGTGGAGGTCCGACACGCAGTCGCTTCATGTAAACTACTGATATCCAGCAGCATCTGGTTTGACTGGAAGCCGACCCTACTATAATTGGGAAAGGCTAGGCAGATGATGATACCTACACGCGATAATCAACGTCATTTCCCGTTAGTGAGGTCCTGGTGAAATATGTAGGTATGTATAACCCTGGATCAAATGACACATTTTGAACAAGACTCCTTACATGTATCCATCTTTCGATTCCCACACAAGTAGATACTTTTAATCAAGTAGACACATGGCAACATTGCGACATGCCTCACAACAGCAATTGTTTACCTCATAGAGGCATCATAACACATTTACTGCGCAATAAACAACAAAACTATGAGAACATGAACATTGTCAAGTTTAACATGTATAGTAAGATTTGAGATGGGGTTATGCTCGTTTGGAGTACCTTATACGAGTAGCTGTACCTCTGGGAAAAAATCTGGAGCTTTTTAAAAAACAACGATCTACATGGTCCTGAATTTATTTATTTCTTCAGACCCACAGTGTTTTAAGTAGTGTAGTTCATTTTTTTACACAGACAGTTTGTTATTTAGATGTAAGAATTCATTATTAAACCAGAGGGAGCCCAACAGGATTTTTTTTGGAATGGTTAAATCGCCAAAGGAGTCCTCTAGCCCTGGGTGGAGCGGTAGGCACCATCAGACTCGTTCTGACTAAAAATTCAGCCTGTTCCTTCTCTTATCCTTTGCATTACCGGGCCATGGCATCCCTTTAAGAATGAGAACGAGACCCACATGCATTAGCTGACGTGAAAATACATTGGCTCTTTCTAAAGGAGATAGACCAAAAGAGGAAGACTTAACGACAACTCAAAGAGGCCCTCATAGTACCACTAACTTAGCCGTTCCCACGGGCAAAATTGGAACTACAGCGGCCAATTTAAAAACACCAAATTCTCCGCTAACAACGCCATCATCGCAACAAATAAATTGCTGGCTCTGTGATAACTATAGACAACAACCAAAAAGTCCCACTGCACAAAGGTTTAACAACAAAACAAAACTCTAAAGAGTGTGTCGACGTCAGTTGGTCGGTTACAGAAGCTGTGAAGCTGTGACGATTCCCACGGGCCGCGTTGGATAATCGCGTTACTTAACCAATGCTCATTGAATTGCGCAAGTCAAGGCGAGACGTGTGATCATGAGCACAATGGTTTTGTCAACCAGAGATAGTGTTGGGCTGTGACCTTCTGTGCTTCTGTCACGTTGACGATATAGGAGGTAGTGGCAACGAATCTTGAAAGTAGGAATTAAGGTTTAGGCACTGTTTCATCGTTGTTGGTCTAAGTTGGTAATGGAGAATGCCCATGCTACTGTTGTTTTTTTTGGGATAAGGCAGGCGTAGATATTAAAATAAAATTACTAATAGAACTTTATATTGTCTTTTGACTGAACTTTTCATAATATATGTAGAACAGTTCTAGTTACTACAAAATGTTACTAATGTTTATATTTTCAAAAAGGGGTTCACGAATTACATTTATGTAATACAGAACCAGAGCATTTTAACACAGAAGCTATATCTGTATCTCTATTAACGACCTTTAAATTCATCCATGTATTTTATTTATTTTTATTTAACATTTATTACTTAACTTATGACTCAAATTCATTTTGAAATTCAAAACTGAAGAAAAAGAACTGAGATATCAGTATAACAGAGTTAAGATTATAAACTTTTTAAACTTTATCATTTGCCAGCAGTCTTCACCCTCGCCTCAAATCTAATCTTTCACAAAAAGCTTTTGTCTGTAAAGATAATAACAGTGATTAATTACAAGACTGAGGCATTGTCAGAAGTTAGTAAGAACTGTCAGCGAAGTTAAATGAATTTACAAATGGCGGCCGTATCTGTCAAAAAAGTTCGCCGTTAAAAAGTTTACATTTCGGTAATGGCTTTGTCAAAGCAAGTTACTTCAATAGAACTAGTTAATTTAAATTAATGATTGTTTGTTTGGACATTAATTACTCTGTGGGTGCATGAAGTAGGTTCCTAATGGTTCAGGCAGATGGTGCCGGGCCGGAATGGATGGTCGGCCATTTACGTACGATTGCTGTTGTACGAGTTTTGCCTCCGGGAATTCGGAATGATTAATAACTAGAGATCATTTCTGGGATTTAAGGACTGGACTTATTTGGTAACCTATTTAACAATATGTGCAACGTCTACTGCAAAACTGTCACCGTTATAAAACAACTTGAAAATTATTCCACGGGAACTTATAATCGGGATAAAAACTGTTCTGTGTTAATCTAGGATATAACTATCTATGACGTATGATATTTCATCCAAATCCGTTCAGAGGTTTTTGCGTGAAAGAGTTTAACAAACATCCAAACAAACTTTCACGTTAATAATAATTTTAGGAAGTAGGATTAAGTTTTATCACCCACTAAACTTATTTTATTATTTCCCCGTTAGAACGACAACACGAATGACGATCCTCCAACAAATTATAATTCATGTATGCGTACTAATTTAGCAAGCCAAAACAATGGCGCCCGGAAAACCAGTAATTTGCATCAAAATCTAATTCGACTAAACAATTCCTACGAAGATCGGCGCAACCTTGCGGTGTTGCCACACAAAAAATATAATGAATATGAAAAGAGATCTGATAACGAAATTACTGTTAGACGTCAGCTGTTTTAATTGCTGGTGTTGCTATTATGTGCCAATGATACCAGCTAATGTTAGGTTTATTACTATGTGTCAAGGTATACGGAAGGGTTTATGGCAATTTTATTAACAATTTAGCGATTCCCTTGGACTGTTTTATTTGATAATGGTTTTACTAAAAATACGAGATGGCTGTGGCAGCATCTGTTAGTCTAATTCCAATAATACCTTGTTTTATTTGAAGAATGCCATTGAAATACTCGTTGTTTATGTGTTACACTCATAAAAATTAGATAGATATCCCAAATCGAGAAAAAGAATTACAAGATTTGTATAAAACGTTAGTTAAAATATTATAAAGCCTTATGTCATGTTACGTGAGCTTTTAATAGCAAATAAAAATAAAAACTAAGTACAATCCTGACGACATAGAGCGTTGGAAAATAATTCACAGCTCAAGATAATTATGACAAAACAATATTGCTAAGGGAAAAAATAATTATGACAAACAATTATTAGTAACACTAGGGTTGACAAATATTAAAAACTTGATTATTCTAAAAGATTTTCTTTAGATTATGAAATTGTGGCCCATTTTTATTGATTATCTTTTTTAGATGGGAATTTAAAAGTTGGGAAGATTTTGAACTTTATCTGAATTATGTACAAGGAAAGTTACAAACACGGCCAGAGGCTAGGGCCGGCCTAAGGAAAAGTGATAGGGTACGACTTTCAACGTTTTTGTGGTTTTAATTTGATAGGAAAAAAAGTTCCTCATTGGTACGACTATGAGGCGTTTTTTCATTGTCCATACAATAAACACCGTAAATACTTCAAGTACGCTGTATATACGTAAAATATGGAAACATAGGTTGCACTTTATTTAGGCAGGCAAAATCCAATGTTTACAGCAAAACTTACAGATCAAAGAGAACAATTTGTTTTGACTAAGTGCTAATGTAGTACCTATTTGTTCCAGATTATATTTGTTTGTTATTGTTTGCCGGCCCTATAAGCTAGCAGACATCCTGCGGTCTGTCCTACTTCTTCTGATCTAATTCCCAGATTTCTAAAAATCCGTTTAGTATCTACAAAAACTGTGGACATAGCTATTAAGGCATGTTTTGCTCAGCATACATTTTATTTTCGATGTGATGACAATTTTGCATGTTGTATCGGGTACAAAAATGCCTTGTCATATTATTTAATACACTTTTTATTGGTTTCTTTTGTTACCTGGAAATTAAGTGCGTGTTTTGTTACGAATTATTATTTAGCATAGTTTTCTATGATGTCCTATAAAGAATTTTCCAACTGGGCGTGGTAGGCTATACTCATCCGAAACTATCAGGAATATCGAAAAATACTGAATGGAGTATTATTCATTTTAGAAATACCAATCAAAATCACCCTTTATAGATGTTATAATTATGCTTAATTGTACATACACAAATGGAATTTAACACTTTAAATAACAGAATCTAATTTTGCAAGTGTCAAACATTTGCGCCATGATGCGTCCAACCTTTCATTGAAATATTCCGTATTTTTTTTTTAATATCCTTTAGCTTAATACTCTAAGGTATATAATATCTTTATTAGCCTTTCATGCCAAGACAAATCTCAACCAGCTGAAGTAGTTAATTCAACTAGCCATTCTAATGTTTATTCCCGTAAACACAAAAAGTGTCAGACGTTTCCAAAAAGACCTAACTCCTCAGTTTAAGCACCAACTTGCGTTTGCGCATAGCTTTTGACTAAAATAGGCACTAAGTACAATGGCCTTATTAATGGCTTATACAATGGCCTTGGGGTGCTAAGGACAGGAAACCTCCTCGAGCGCCCGGAGGCTGGAAGTTCCTTTCCGGATACGTCCGGGGGGAAGCCCAGTCTCTCGGGACGGTGCGCCCCGGGGTACGGGTAAGAACTCTCCGCAAGGGGTCTCCTTGCCCGTATGCCGATGTCCTGTCACGTCGCCCCACCACGTGCCCCTCTGCTCGGCAGAGGACACAGTGGTGGGAGTAAGAGCGGGCCTGGCGTGCACTAACCCTGCCGTCGGGCAGGCAGGAGGGGGCATTGCACTCCCGCCTCCTCCTGCCACCGCTATTCTCGTAGCCCCGAAGATTGTCATGATCATGTCTATGACTTTCGACGGGGGTCGAGGGCCTTGGCTTAACCGCCCGGGCCGCGAGGAAGAAAACCTCTTTAAAAAATTACCCCGAACCTCCAAGCGGCGGCGCACCGCGAGGGAGGTTGACAGCTTGGTTGACGGGTAGCTGTGGGTAGAATCAGCCACGAGTGCGGACCACATTTTCATGGTTGGTTGGTTGGAAAATGTTTTTACTCGTGGGAACTAATATGAAAAGTATTCTGAAAAACCCCAAGACACCGGCAGTCGCCGCAGAGAGCCAGGGTGGCTCACGTGCCCGTGGGGAGGAGTCGCTGGACTTGTCCAGCACGTCCACCCCACCGGCACCGAACATCGAGCGGGCACAGCGTGCCGCTCCGAAGGTGGATGAGGCGCTGGTGCTGGGGTCGGATTCCGACCCGGCATCAGACGCCACGAGCTCCCAGAGCGAATGCTCGGGAAGCTCGGCGAGGAGGGATAAGGGAAGCGCCAGCAGGAGGAACGAGTTCCTCAAGCGCTCCCGTGATGACCTCTCGTCATCTGAGGAGGGTCCCGCCCCGAGCCGGAAGATCCCCACCAGTGTGCGGGGTAAAGGCCGAGGCGGGACGTGTGGCAGGGGACGGGAAGTTGAGCCGTCCCTGCAGAAGGTGGTGGAGGGCGCCATCCGCGCTCTGGGCCGGCCTGGCAGGCCTGGTAAGAAGGCCACAAAAGACCTGGCCATTAGCAAGGCCACGGCCACCATCATGGCGGCGGTGTCCGACAGCCTCGACCAGCCTCCTCCCTCATCAACAGCGTCGGACGAGGTGTCCCAAATGCGGGAGGAGGTCGTGAAACTCACGGCGGCGCTGGATGTTCTCCGTAAAGAGAACATCCAGCTAAGGTCGGAGCTGTCCGAACTGAGGAAGGGGGGCCGCCGGGAGGAGATCCCACAGGCGCAGGCCCCAAGTAAGCAGCCGCCGGCGAAGCCCGCACCAACAGGGGACAGTGTCCTGGACCTGGTGCGGCAAGAGCTGGCGGCCTTCAACCGGAGGTTTGCGGTGCTGGAGGCCCGCATCTTGCGCCCACCGCTCGCGTCGACATCGTCGACGTCGTATGCGGCTGTGGCGGCCTCCGCACCACCCGGGCCTGCCCAGGAGAGACGAGCCGTGGCGAAGCCGGCGAAGCCGCCGAGGCCACCGGCGGTGGCGCCACCTAAACAGGCCACGAAAAGGGCTGCCCCAGCGGCGGCGGCGCCAGCGAGAACGGCCCCAGCGGCGGCGGCTCAAGCGCCGAACAGGAAGAAAGGTGTCCAGGCGGCGGCGGCGAGTCAGCCGTCCCGTCCTGCTCCGCCTTCGCAGCCCTCGCAGCCTCCCCCAACCGATGCCGAATGGCAGGTGGCGGGAGAGAGCAGGGCTCAGGGAAGGCGAAGGCGGCGGCAACGAAAAAGGCAGCGGAAGCGAACCGTCGCGGCGAAACGCCGCGCGTACTGGTGGTCGCGCGAGTTAGCAACGCTGCGCGAGGCGTGCGTTGCCGCGCGACGCCGGTACACCAGATTCCGCAGGCGCCGCACCCGACCTCCGGATGCGGCAGCCGTGGAGGCGGAGCTGTACGGGGGTTACAGGGCAGCGAAGGCCGTCCTCCGCGACGCGATCTAGCGGGCCAAGGAATTGGCCCGCGAGGAGATGCTGGGGACTCTGGACGGGGACCCATGGGGCCGCCCCTACAAGTGGGTGCGAGAGAAGCTCCGCCCCTGGGCTCCCCCGTTGACGCAGAGTCTCCGGCCTCAGTTCGTGGAGGACGTGGTGAGCGCCCTGTTCCCCTCGCGAGGGGAGGGGTATGCTCCCCCGCCCATGGCTCCGTCTCCGACGGAATCTGAGGATGAAGCTGGCGCAAACGCGGACCACAGCGACGACGACGTCTACGACGCTCCAGAGGTGACCGAGGTAGACCTGAGAGTGGCGGTAGATCGGCTCAAGGCCAAAAATACCGCCCCAGGACCCGACGGCCTGCCAGGAAAAGCCTGGGTCCTGGCCTTCGGGACTCTCGGGCCTCGACTAGGGGGGCTCTTCAGCGCATGCCTGGAGAGGGGCCAGTTCCCGCTTCGTTGGAAGACGGGGAAGCTGGTCCTGATCCAGAAGCCGGGGCGCCCTGCGGACTCTCCGTCCGCATTCCGGCCCATTGTGCTGCTCGACGAGGTGGGCAAGCTCTTTGAGAGAGTAATTGCAGACCGCCTCGTCGGGCACCTGAATCGGATGGGCCCGGACCTGTCGGAGAGCCAGTTCGGCTTCCGCAGGGGGCGCTCCACGGTGGACGCCATCATGCGCGTGAGAGCCCTCACGACGGGGGATGCTGTTGCCCGGGGCAGGGTCGTCTTGGCGGTGTCCTTGGACATCACCAATGCCTTTAACACCCTGCCCTGGAGTTGCATAAGGGAGGCACTCCGGTATCACCGGGTGCCGACCTACCTCCGTCGCATAGTCGAGGAGTACCTGACGGACAGAGCCGTCATCTACCCCGGTCACCAGGGAGAATGGACTCGGCGAGAGATGTCGTGCGGTGTTCCACAGGGTTCGGTCTTGGGGCCGCACCTGTGGAACATCGGGTACGACTGGGTGCTGCGCGGCGACCTCCCTGACGGCGTCAGCGTGGTGTGCTACGCTGACGACACGCTCGTCCTGGCACAGGGAGAGTCGCACCAGGCGGCGGCCGACTTGGCGACGCGAGCGGTCGCGACAGTCGTGGAGAGGATCCGGCGGTTGGGACTCGACGTGGCGCTGCACAAGACGGAGGCCATGTGTTTTCATGGCCGCGTCAACGCGCCCACGTCGGGTTACAGCATCACGGTGGGAGGGGTTCGCATCGGCGTCTTGAGGACGATGAAGTACCTGGGACTCGTCCTCGACAGCCGGTGGAACTTCCGGGAGCACTTCCTGTGTTTGGCCCCGAAACTGAATCGGGCAGCGGGCGCCCTCAGGCGACTCCTGCCCAACCTCAGTGGGCCAAACGCCTCCTGCCGTAGGCTGTACGCCGGTGTCGTGCGGTCCATGGCCCTCTACGGGGCCCCAGTGTGGGCCCTAAGCATCCGGACGCGACCAATCAAATTGGTCGCATGCCAGAGGGTCATGGCTATCCGGATGATCCGGGGATACCGCACGATTGCCGGCGAATCGGCCAACCTGCTCGCCGGATTGCTGCCCTGGGATCTGGAGGCGACTGCCCTCCAGCGCGTCTATGAATGGCGCGTGGAGGCGCAGCGCCGGGGCGTGACCCCGCTGCCTCGAGAAGTCGAGGCGCGGCGGGAAGAGCTCCGGCGCGATCTCAGGGCAGTATGGAGGGCACGACTGTCGCGACCGACGGCCGGGCACGCCGCAATAGCGGCGATAAGACCCCTCTTTGAGGAGTGGCTGGAGAGACGTCACGGCGTCCTAAGCTTCCGCTTGACGCAGGTCCTCACCGGACACGGATGTTTCGGGAGGTACCTGTGTCTTATGAGAAAGGAAGAAACGCCTGGGTGTCACCACTGCGTAGATCGCCCGGAGGACACAGTCGAGCATACGGTGCAGGATTGCCCCGCTTGGGCGGAGCACCGACGTGTCCTCACGGCGGCGATAGGCGGAGACCTCTCGCGCCCAGCACTGGTCGCGGCCATGCTGCGGGGCGAGACGGAGTGGGAAGCGGTCGCCTCCTTCTGCGAAGCAGTCATGCTCGCGAAGGAGGAGGCGGGCCGCGTGAGAGAGAGGACAAGGTCCTCCCTCCGCCCCACCCGCGGTGGTGGACGCCCACGGCGTCGGACGTCGCAAGACGATCTCCGGCCACCGTAGGCGCGGGCATGCGGGCGGCGAGTAAAGGGCAACTCGCCGCCCGACCATGGACCATGCCCGGGTCGACGGCGCGTCGTGTTCCACGCGCGCCTCAAAGAGCTGTCAGCAAAATGACGGGGCCCCCTCTCAGAGGGCCAAAGCCTGCCGGGGTTGCGGGACTCATACCATCACCGTGACCCCGGAACATAAAGGGCTACTGAAGAACACCGTGGATTTTAGTCAGTACAAGTCTGACAGTACCTCTCGCCCTGCCCGGGGTGAGAGGTCTCATTTGATGATTTTACCACGTAAAAAAAAAAAAAAAAAAGTACAATGGCCTTAGTTCTGCCTGTTGTCGACAATAGCAGATGCCAGCTATCTTGCTAAGAATAGATAGGCCTAAGTATTTAGGGCTGAATAATTCCAAATATTTGTAGAATCGTAGCAAACACGAAGTATGCTGAAAAACTAATTGAATTAGTTCAATGACTTCCTTAAACAATAAAGTAACATACAACAGTATGGGCCTGAATGGCTAAACACAAATTAAAAATACTGAACAGATTTCAATGCAAAGACATTAAACTATATATATACGTTTCAATGAGACTTCACAGAAATAACTTATAAGATAGGTATTGTTAAGTGGTAGAGAAAATACAGATTTTCACTTGTCGCAGTTTAGATAGAAAGAGAGAAATCATTTTCATATTGTTATGTGAATACAGTAAACCTAACTATGATTCTATCCAGATGGATACACTGATGGACGGATGGCACTTGGCAGATGCCAAGTGGTAGACTTGGAAGCTATTGAAGCATTCAAATATATGTAAATAGTACCAAGATCTTTAAATGATAAAATTCTGCACCTATGTAAATAGAATCACAAGTAAAAATAGCTTTAAAAATACATCACCAAATGCAGATAAGTCAAAACCACTTTGTAGAACATAAAATATATCTGGTTGTCTTTATATCCGTCAGTCAGTGGGTGTTATGTCAATATACACGTATTGTTCAAGTAATTACCAGCATTGTATGCAAATCACTATTTGTTGTGCCACAGATAAAATAAATGGACCATTATGTGGATAAGAAAAAAAAAACGTTTTCTGATAAATTGAATGAGGATTAACGAAGTTTTGAATATGTGGCTGACAGTTTTCTGTAAGGTAAACGGACTCATGTAGGTATCCAAAGGTTTTTTTTTGTCGTGGTAATATCATCAAATGAGTGTAACAAAGGGCGGGACGGGAGGGTCTGTCAGACTCGTACTAACTAAAATCCACGGTGTTCTTCAATAGCCCTACGGGCCGGAGTCACAGTTACCTGATAGTCCCGCGACCCCGGCAGGCTTTGGCCCAAAGTATAAATGCTGAGAGCTCTATGAGGCGCGCGTGGAACACGAAACACCGTCGAATCTGGCATTCCTCCGACTGGGTTGTAAGATGGATGCCGTCCTATCCACCACGGCGTCCGCCTCCTCCTTTGCTAGCATGACTGCTTCGCAGAAGCAGGCGACCAAATTTTATTTAAAACACGAAAAGACATAGGTACCTAATGAAATTATAATTAATTAAATTGATTCTGTTGTATTTTCCTTAATATACTAAACTTAAGTATATTATATTTTGTTATAAATGAAACTAATTCAGAAGATAAAGTTATGCTCAATACTTAATTATGTTAATCATCACATAAATCTAAATGATTAATGAAGATATATATCGTTTTGCTATTTATTAACTTAAAAGAATTATACACCTTAAATTATAAATAAATAACTGACTCTAGCACATCAACCAATACCGATTTTTCAAAGAGATTTTCAATTTTATCTAAGAAAAAAACTTTTTTTTACCAGCACATTTTTAAAGTTTAGATCGACGTACAGGCTGTACCAACATAAAAATCTAATAAAGCCTATGTCATACAAATAGATTTTGACATTTCCGTGCCTGGAATTTCACATGTCAAAAGTCACGTTTAGTGATCCCTCCTCTCTTTCCCACTGTACACAATTTCTTTAACGCTTTCACACAGCACTAATTTAGCAATAATATCGCAGCTCATCCAATCAACATCGTTAGTTCTCAATCTGATCGCGCGGCCGGCGAACTCCAATTACCCTTAATAAGTGGGTATAGCCAGCCGCTTTAATGACAAGCGGGTATATCCAGCCGCCTTAATAACCGACTACAGTTTATAATTCGTATGTGTTAAGTCATTTTCGCACTGAACTTGTTTATATAGGTAGCTAGTTCAAGTTATGTGCGATGAAGCAATTAATTTTGTTAGGGTAAAGATAGTGGTGTAGATAGCGTGGCTAATCAAAGGCTGATAACTCAATTGAAGAGGATAATTGAAAGGGGATAATTTAATTGGAAACGTGTGGTTTCTGTGGAATAGGTTTCTATATGGCATAGGAGTGAGAGCCTTACTATTATATGCCGTCAGTTAAATTAACCATCAATTAGATCAACACCCTTTGTCAACTAGCCGTGAGTAGAGTAATTTGGGACACTTTCAAAGAACGATAGTCTTGGATAGTACACGGACACTCTAAATTACTAGTTTAACTTTTTTTTACAAATGGTGCTCTTGCCCAAATCTAGGTTAACAGCAGAGATGAGGCCCAAGATAGTGCGAGTTTACCCAGTAGGTAATGGAACTACACCGAAAGAACACTTTTAAAAAACTAATTTGCACCGGACACAAGATTCACCGAGATTCCATCTTCTTATATGTCTATAAAAATCAATTGCTGTTAGTTAGTCTCTCTAAACTAAAACTCGAGAACGGCTGGACTGATTTGGCTGATTTTGGTTTTGAATTATTTTTGGAAGTGCAGGGAAGGATTAATAGTAGATTACGCACCAAGGGAGTAAAGCATTGCCTTACGTCATGGGCGTATTGAATCCCGAAACGACACTAAGGATTCTGAGGTGAACCTCCGTAGCGCAGCGAGGAGGTTCAAGTGTTAATTCCCGAGTGAAACGAGGGAATTAAGTTAAGAATCCTTAGTGTAGCGAGGGATTCAAGTCAGCCCAAGACAAGGCAGCTTTACTCCCGAGGAGCGTACTCTGCTTTTCACACCTACTGCGAGGAAATAAATTCGATTTTTGAAATTTGATGTGGTACGACAACCTTCGAACGTGAAGTTGGCACCACTGTAAGCGATCAGCTGTTGCTGCCAGCGGCCGCCATTACTGATACGACTCCTTGGTGGAAGTTTTCATACGGTTTTCTTTGAGGTTCCAAATTCAAATCACATTATTCCCGTGGGAATAATGAAATTCAGTACATGTATTATTCCCGGCTCGAGCGAGGGGGAATAATGTCATGCTTTACAGTAGGTTTGCCTGACGTATAATATGACATTTACGAGCAAGTAGTGTGAAAAAGGTTTTTTTTTTAAAGTTTTGCCGGGTCAGCTAGTTTTTAAGAAAAATAAAGCTTTGACCTCTCGTTTCTATCTATTATTTCTTTAGGTCTTATAAACTCGACCATTCGAAAAGATCGTAGGAACTTAATATAAATGATCTTTTACAGATTTCATGGAAATCCTGAAGAAACACTTCTATTTTAAGAATCTTCAATTACATAGGTCTCTACTGTTTCCTATGTAACTAGAGCTAAGCATCAGCTCATTAAAAACCTGAAGCATCTTTCTATTATAAACGACTATCATCTACAGTGACGATTTGAAGTATTTTCTTTTACTTAAAGAAGTACTTTCATAAAAGTACCATCAGGAAATGTTTCTCAGTGACATCGCTAGTCTCAAATTCCAGTAGATATCTGGAGATAAATGTCGTGGGAACTCACTTGTTTGTGCATATTACATTCGTCACGCCTTAGTTCACTATAAATTGAATTATTTTAGGATTAAGTGGCGTGAAATAGCGTGAACGAAATTATTTAATCGATGAGTTATTGTTTGTTTTAGAAATAAAATGGATGTAGTGATGGTATTTCTGTTTATTTTTAACTTCTTTTGTCTTTTAAATAAGGTATTTTCCGAGGAAAATGAGAGTCAGTGGGTAAACCAGGTCGTAAGTTTTATTCAAAGATACAAGAAATCTAGTGATTTTGTTTACTTCATTTACATTAGTAATATGATTATCATATAATTTAAGTACCTAATACATCTAATTTAATTAAAATATTTTGGATCAATATACAATAATTATCTCTGTTAATTTTTGTCTCGGAAATTACCTTTATCGATATAATTGTTTCCGTCAGCGAATCGCCTCAAAAGCTAAATAACGCCTTGAAGCCTTGACATTACCAATATTAAGATCCAATCACGATCTACTGAATAAAATTAGGTTGTTATTAAGAAAAACACCAATTAATTTAATTACTGCATTGTGAGTTACAGAGACTAGCAGTATTTCTATGCAAATATTCAAATCACTCCTATCGCTGTTTGTCTATGCACGTCTAAGTTCCGCATGAATTTAGTCTATGATTAATTCAACGCACGATCTATGTCTCTATGGTATCTTATCACGAAGCTCTGTAGTCTACTGCAATTGGACTTAATAAAGCCATAAAAAAACGCTCCACCCAAAGTTGCTAACTGATTTTGTCATAGATATAATTTTCGACTGAAGTTTAAACTTTAGATTCGCATTAATCATCATCAACGAATGTTCCGCTGTGGCCCAGTGGTATATACCCACACTAAGCAGCGGTGGCCCAGTGGTATTGGTCGCGACTTACGAGTTGTAGGTCGTGGGTTCGAACGTAGCCAGGCGCCAATACTTTGTGCCATTTATTTCATCACCACTTCTCTCAAAACGGCGAAGGCAAACATCGTGAGGAAACCGGCATGTCCTAGAACCAAAAATTCGATAAAATGTGACATCTACCAACCCGCACCAGGCCCGCGTGGTGAATTATGAATTTATGATGGGTTATAAATTCATAATTCACCACGCGGGCCTGGTGCGGGTTGGTCACTCTTCTCTGTGAGGTCCCAGTGGGCTGGGACCTCACAGAGAAGAGTCCTATATCCCAACAGTGGGAATATTTATAGGCTGATGATCATGATTGTTTTAAAACACTTTTTCGCACGATCTTTCGTAAGTGTAGCACATCTTACGCCTCAATCTTTATTTTCAGTGATTTATCCCAAGATGGTCGCTCTATCGTTTATGAGGTTTACGTGCTTTGAGAAATAAACGGAGTTATAAAATAGTGAAATATTATCATCTAAGACATACGATTTGTCATGTTGGTGTTGATTATAAGTTATAACTTGTGAATGTGCGCTTCAGCCCCGAAACATTCTGTTACTGATTTAAAAAAAGTTTAGTAACCTAAACTATGTGTCAAAAGTTCAAAACTGCGTTAAGTAATGGGTATCTATTGCAATAACTGGCAGGATATCTATTACTTTTGTTTTGTAATGCATATGAGAAACTATAAAACTGCTGATTCATAACATCAATAACGCACCGCATTGAATTTATATTAATATATCACACAAAGCCCGTCAATAAATACGTTGTTGGCACGTCGCCTTCAAGTACATAACAAGTACTATAAAACTTATTAATCAGTATTTCCGGAAATAAATAATAATCGTACGATATTTAATCCCTTTCAAGAAAGGTTCTCAAAAGTTACAAGTGGAGTACTCACATAGATAATAAATAATACCAGGATATGAAACAATGACTTTCTCTATTATTCCCCTTAGTGGGGGGATTATTTAGCGAGTTTACTCCGTGCCTCGGAAAGCACGTAAAGCCATTGGTCCCGGCTGACATAATATATCGATCTTTGACAGTTGTTAAACTAATATTCAGAAGCTCTAAAAGTGTGACAACCAGACTTTCCATGGGGTATCGTATTATCCAGTTCCAGCTCCATGTAAAATACTGATATTCAGCTGCATCTGGTTCGACTGGAAGCCAACCCCAATATAGTTGGGAAAAAGCTAGGCAGAGATGCCCCTTTGCGAAGGGGGGCAAGAGGGAAGAAAGACATTCTTAAACTCCAGTACCGAGGGTAAGTTTACAAACATTTATAGTCATACTATCTTTTCCTCATGGTTTCACCCCCTCTGTTCGGCTTGTATTGTTCGTAACGTCATGTTATATAGCATATAGCCTTCATCCATAAATGGACTAACTACAATAACAAAAAAAAACCTGAGATTAGCACGTTCAACCAAAATAAACTTTTCAGCTTTATAATATTATTTATCATCACAATTTTAATTTATTTATATATAATATACGAGCACTCCGCCCGCGACTTCGTCCGCGTGATTTTAGAACTTTGCTTTTGTGAATTTTTACTCCCAGCCACCCTCTATAAGGGATACTTTTCGAAAATCTAAATCAATATTCAACAAAATTTCTATCTACTCGCAGTATCCCGTCTTGGGTGGTACCTACGTTCTTAAAATAACCCCAATGAATATATTGGAATTCCTTGCTAACAACCCCAAAACTTTGGGGGGGTTGAATTTCGCAAGATCCTCTCTTAGTGAGAACCTATGTCTAAATTAGAACCTCCTGTAAAATTTGAGACCTCTAAGTATCAATACATCAATCCCGTTTTAACTATCACTTACGTCTTGAGACTCCTAGCACTTGTAGTAACAAAGTTTCATTCAAACTATCAACCCCAAAAACAACCCCTTGGGGGTCGAATTTCACAAAATCCCGTCTTTAGTATCACTTACGTCCAAAAAAGAATCCATATGTAAAAAATTCAGTCTCAAAACTATTAACCCCAAAAACAACCCCTTAGGGGTCGAGTTTCACAAAATTTCTAACTTGTTGAGTATTTAAGTCTTATAAAGAACCGGCATGCAAGATTTGAGACGCTTAGCACTTGTAGTATCAAAGTTTCATACAAACTATCGACCCCAAAAACAAACCCCACAGGGGTCGGATTTCGCAAAATCCCGTCATAGTGAGCATCTACGTTCTAAAAAGACACCCCATGCAAAATTTGGAATTCCTAGCACCTGTAGTAGCGAAGTTTCATAAAAACTATCAACCCCAAAAACAACCCCTTAGGGGCCGAATTTCGCAAAATCCGTTCTTAGTGCTCATCTATGTGGTATAAGGAGGGCTTATGCCAAATATCAAGATTCTAGGCCCAGCGGTTTGGGCTGTGCGTTGTCAGATCAGTCAGTCAGTTTTGAATTTTATATACAGGGTGAATTTTTCAACTGGGCGTGGATGGCTACTTTCGAAACTATGAGGAATATCGAAAAACGTTGAAAGGAGTCTTGAGGCCGATTTTGACGAAAACTAAAACTGCATCATTGGATTTTAGAAAAATCAAAAATCCTGGCCAGGAATCGAAACCGCTGATTTTGGAAAAAAAATCACACCCTGTATTATTACACCGTTCGATAGTATTGCTAATAAGGATCAAATTCTGGGAAATAACCATATACGGCAAACTTATAGAAATGGCTGATTTTTATGAAATTGCAATTTTTCCATGTTACTTTACATCTACTGAGCCATAATTTATTCGAAATTATAAAATTTCATTGTTTTCAATGTCTCACTGGATTTGACGTTTCAACAATCCCACTGTTCTTATCAATACGAAATTATTGAGTTGAACTAAAAATAGCATTATTTTAAAGAAGAAACGGTAACTTATGTTTCAAATACGGTCTTTGCCTTGAAGATTAATCTGTTTTTTTTTTGTAATTATACGTTTTCCTTAAGTTTGCCGTATATGATTAGTTCCCAGAAATTGATCCTTATTAGCAACACTATCGAACGGTATAATAATACAGGGTGTGATTTTTTTTCCAAATTCAGCGGTTTCTATTCCTGACCAGGATTTTTGATTTTTCTAAAATCCAATGATGCAGTTTTAGTTTTCGTCAAAATCGGCCTCGAGACTCCTTTCACCGTTTTTCGATATTCCTCATAGTTTCGAAAGTAGCCATCCACGCCCAGTTGAAAAATTCACCCTGTATATAGATATATTTGTTATATATATTTTTTTGTATTAGGTATATATTTTTTATAAGTGTATGTATAAGTATTAATATTTATTTATTATTATGTATGCATTCGTATGTTATATGTTAGGTAAGATTAGGTTAGCATCCACTTTTGACGGTTTTTATTCCTCCTCTCACACACTATAGTCTACATTTCTTTTTCATTTCTCCTTTCGCGGGTCTGCTGGCAGAAATTTCTATAGAAATAAGCAGCACCCTTGTACTGAGTTCTATGTTTTAATTATCCTGTGTTGTATTTTGTGTGTACATAAATAGTAAAATAAATAAATAAATATTAGTTGTCCGCTTTGTCGAAGCTCTTTGAGAGACTAGTGCACGGCAAGTTATACTCTCACATTCACCACCTCATAATACCCGAACAACACGGTTTCGTTAAACGTCGCTCTACTGCTACTAACCTTATGTTATTTACAAACCACTTATTTGAAAACATGGATAACCAAACCCAAGTTGACGTTGTCTATACAGACTTTCAGAAAGCATTCGACAAGGTGGACCACAAGCTACTTCTGGAAAAGATTGCCTATAATGGCATACGGGGCAATTTATTGCGGTGGTTTATGTCATATATTTACAATAGAACCCAAAAAGTGGCGATCAACGGCTTCGAATCTGATTCCGTTGTCGTGACTTCCGGAGTGCCTCAGGGCTCCATTTTGGGTCCTTTGCTTTTCATTCTGTTCGTCAATGACATCAAAAGCTGCTTTATTAACTCCAATTTCTTGATGTACGCCGATGACATTAAAATCTATAGGTCGTGCAAAAATACTCAAGACTGCATGCTGCTACAGGATGACCTCAACAGGCTTTCCAATTATTGCTCACACAATAAACTTCACCTTAGCTTACCTAAGTGCAATGTAATAACATACACAAAAAACAAAAATCTAATCAAATACTGTTACACTTTACATGGCACTTCTCTTAAAAAAGTTGACCACATTCGTGATTTGGGAGTTACACTCGACTCAAAATTGCATTTCGACCTTCACATTGAAAACATTGTTAACAAAGCCTATAAAATGTACGGTTTCGTTATGCGATCATCAACTGATTTCAAACGACCGCATACGTTCATAACCCTATTTACAACCTTAATACGATCCCAACTGGAATACGCAGCACCAATATGGTGTCCTCTATATGACAAATATAAGCAAAGGCTTGAAATGGTCCAAAAAAAATTCTTACGATCCATTCACTACAAATGCTATCGTTCAAAACTATCGTACGCACAATTGTTAAAACGATACAGACTTCTAGGCTTGGAGTCCAGGCGTACTTTACTTATGGCTGTGATGCTGCATGGCATATGTAACAATAAATTTGACTGCTCTGATATCACCAATAAACTTTGTTATATTGTGCCCAGAACTGTATTGCGACGAGAGGCGCGCGTGCCTCGGCTGTTTCACACTGGAAAGTCCAGAACCAATGCTGGTGCAAGGGCGCCCCTCCGTCGTCTCTTAGAAACATATAACACACACTTTTTCGATCTTGATATATTCTCGCTATCTCAAACAAAATTCAAAAGAATGGCTATTCAATTGCTTGCATAATCCATTTCTAATTCATTTCTTCGTATCCTGATTTGCCTCTAGTAGATGCGTGGTTCTGTTCTACTTCTCCCCAATAATTTATTCCGTGGACATTGGTGTGGGTTACATGTTTATTTCTATTACTCTAGTTCGTTGTTTACCTAAATTGTAACATGTAACTGTTTTATGTCCCAATAAAATAAAATAAAATAAAATAAATTAGGTACATGGCATGGATACAAAAAGTGCCAGACCCGGAACAACTGCTCCTACCTTGTGTGAATATAAATAATTGTCATATTTATAACGCATGTGATATAACTAATTAGTTCAATCACTGAATCCTTTACAAATAAGAAGGACAAGTCCCTATTGATAAGCCACGTCTCTCATTATCAGTTCAACACTTAAATTAAGATAATTCATTACGAACAGCATCACTTCCTAGTGCCAGCTGATTAATGTGTTGCGGTTCCGATCGATCGCTCACGGCGCGTGACGTCATCAGCGCGGGCGCAAGTCATCAACAGATAGGGTTAGCATATGATCTGCCTAACCTTTTGTCTACTATATTTAAGTTGTTTTTTCCATACCGATCTCCGCAGCTCAGTGTCACGAGTAATTCTCAAAAACAGTCTTACCAGGAGGTTTTTAATCTCAAGTTTTCTCTCAAATTTTGGGGCACTGAGTAGGTATCTGTAACGACTGTCTAAAGACACAAATATGATTACTTCTCAGAATTTAATCCTTATTAGCAATACTATCGAATGGTTTATAATACTGAGTGTTTTTTTTTCTGATCAGGATTATTGTATTTTTTTAAATCCTATAAAACAGTTTTAGTTTTCGTCAAATTCAGCCACCGTCAAATTCATTCACCTCCTTTCAACGTGTTTCGATATTCCTCATAGTTTTGGATAAACTCATCCACGCCCAGTTAAAAAATTCACTCTTTATATCTCTTTATAATGTGAGTTCTGATGATGAGGCGTCCTATACCGCTAAACGGGGTATATTTGAACATATTTGAATTTTGACGACTGGTAACCCTGACTACCACGAATGCATTCAATAGCTGGTGATTGATGTTTTTCTAATAGTTTTGATGAAAACACGCTTTTTGTATGAGTTTTGGCTCGTAAATATTTTTAATTGGAAATTGATTGACATGGTGATGATTTAAAATTCTTTTCGTATCAATACAACAAGTACGTAGATTGTAGAAACTCAAGCCATGATATAAAGGATAAGCCCAAAGCAAGGTTTATGTAAAGGAAAGGCATGGCATCGGTATAAAAATAGCTCGTAAGTAAGCTACAGCGGTGGCAATGACGAAAATGTTAAGCTACCGAAAACATCATTTGTTTAGGGCCTTTTGATGTGTTTTTAATCTAATTGATTTTAAAATCAAAGTATTTGTATAACTTGAGTTAATGTAGCGCACACGTATCGTGTCTCAGACGTAATTCGCTGATTCTGTATAGCGTTTAAAAAATATTAGAAAAAACTGTAAACTCCAATATTTTGCCGATTTCAGTGCCTACAAAACCAACTGTGACTTACTTCAAAATGTGAGTATAGAATTTACTGCATTAGTAAAACCATCAAAATAAAATCTTCAACAATACTTGTTTGCCTTCTGGTACTGATCTACAATACCAATTCTACATTATAGAAGCCTACAATAAATAAACAACAATTAACAATCAATGACATAACATAAAACAGCGCTAACTATGCGATAATGACCACCATAGCGTGGATGTAGAGCAGTGTGTGGCAATGCGCGTGCCATCGCATTGCAAAACGTATGACTAGCCTGCGCATACGCAGGTTATATCATTGTTGTAAGTACGGCTAATTGGCCTGTTGTTTTGTAGGCTTATCGTATGTTGCGTTGGCTTGACTTTTAATTAGATGGTATTTAGTTGTTTAAGCCATAATCAGCTTGTAACGAGTTGAGATAGTTAATATACGTTCTCTCTGAGTAAGAGGGTGTAGGCTATAATTCCAAATTATTAATTACATAGACCCATTGCTGGCCTGGATGTCACATAAGACTTCGATTTATTTATGTTTAGAAAAAATAAAAACAGATCGGAATTGATGTCTTATTTAAGTCCGGGCTTAAGCCTACCGGGGTCGCAATACCGTCTAAACAGGTATCCACGATCTTGGAACGCAAAAGGCTATTGATAGAACACCGTGGGTTTTATTCAGCACAAGTACCTACATGGACTAAATTGATGATTTTAACACACTTAAAATTAAAACTGCTAAGTTCGAACCTGCCATAATTTTGGTGTTCATACGTTTTGTTATGAGTAATGAGTTTATTATTAAGTAATACGCCATTGCGTTTAATAAAAGACCCAGGTGTTCTTGCTTCGCATTACTTTACCATATTTTATCTCAGGATGTCCTGTTAATTCATAATTAATTACAATCATGTTGTATGTGTAGAAAACTAAGACATATTTTATATAAAATAATATAAATAAAGTATTAAAACACCACAATTAATTTAGAAGTAATATTACTCTGAGCTACGAAACTAAACGAGTCCGCTACGCTTTTCGTAGCAGTGCAACGCTACGAATTTGCTACGAAATTCCTGGTTTAAATGAATTTTGTAATGTTCTATTTTCTTTCCAACTTTTTTTCAAACAAAGCTCTATTCACGAGTAAATAATTTGACTAGTATTTAATTTACCTACTATTATTGCCGTTTTCCCTTCACCAAGCGTCCAAAAGTCACTGTGCGAACGTGATACTAGACACTAACCGTCGTACCTCAAAAACTTTTAAACGTCTGTTAAACACTTGTCTAAAAAATGTCAGATTATGACGTTGAAATAAGGTTCGTTTTGCAGTGACACTTTTTTTAGACTAGTGTTCAACAGATGTTTAAGTTTTTGTAGTAAGGCTGTAGATGACTTGTATAGCTCTGTCCCTTTTCTACAGTAGAACTAGTCTCCCATTACGAGTCATCGTTGGCGTAGGTTGATCGTCACATTGTGCCTTATCAGATTATTATTAATTGTCAATTAACCTAAAACAATGCGCTGGCCAAACAACCCTCTGATTTAATATTTAAGAGCTAAAAGGGTTGTTTATTCAATTATAATAATGTCAAGAGTACTTCGTAATTCCAAATATAAAGTTGGCTTTTATATTGTTTCCACCTACCCGTTTCAACTTTCTAAATGTTAAAATTTAATTCAAATACATTTTTATTATAAGTTATTTAGGGATATTATCTTTCACATTAAGTGCTCGCTGTAAATAGGTCTGAGTCTCCACAGTTTTTTTTTTAAAGTGGTATAAAATTATCAAATGAGTCTGCCCCTGCCCTGGGTGAAAGCAGGAGGGACTGTCAGACTTTTACTGACTAAAATCCACAGTGTCTCTTTCAATAACCCTTTACGTCTCAGGGTCACACTGGCTCGTTAGACCCGCGACCGAGTGTCGACATTAGGATTATTTCAGGTTGAATTGAAAATTACTGGAAATAAGACCACAGACACAAAAAAAGAAGATAAGTACATTGTAAGTCTATAAGGCATATCGTATCCAATGACTTTCCTTAACGTATTGTTGAAGTGAAAATCCACATAAGTATAAAGTTACGGAGACGTGATATTTATTACAATTTCCTGTGATTAATCTAAGCTTATATATTCTTACTTCACATTTTCCTTGACGATCCCTTCTTTTATAACTAAGTACTATTATATTAATAAATATGGACGATATAATATAGACACGTAAGTAACTTTTTAGCTTTCACTAAAGTCATAGAAATATCTCAGTTAATTGCCTAAATGAGATGAGGTTATTATAAGGAAATACGGAATCTTCCTGTGTTCGGTAAATTAACTTTTTCTGGACGAAATAATTACTTTTTTTTCGTATAAATATTCTCTATAAGTCTGGCGTAATTAAGTAGCCTAAGTAATGTAATAATAACATTTCCGTGTGTAATATAAACTATATTCGTGACCTCTTTAACTAGATCGTGCATAAACAACCTTTTAATATTTTTTGCAACGACACGTCAAAATAATATAAAATGTAAAATCATCGAACATCGGAAGACGTATGTTAAATTAAAATTAACAACGTACCAATGTGCAGTTCTTACAAAACAATTGTGAAACTCTTCTATTTTATTTTTAGAATAAAAAAAAAATATGCAAAAAGATATACGGACTTTTTTTGCAGATTCACTTTGTAGCCGATCAATCATTGCTCACAACATCCCTATATTATGTGCATTTATTATGCAATTATTATTGCAAAAATTTAACAATTTGTAGCGATTAAAAGCAGATTACCTACTAAAGATACCAATCTACTTACATGTTGAACATTGATCCATAGAATACCGTTTAATTGGTAAATAAGCCATAAATTCTGATTTTCTATTTCAAGGTATATATTTAGAGAATTAAACAATCCGTACGTGATTGAAATAGTTCAATTGAGTTGATACTGTAATATTAACACGATCATGCGATCACGAATTCGTCTGCCAAAAGTGGTGATTTACATACCTTACCATATTAGAGCGTAAATATCTATGAAATGAGCCCATAACCTACAGAATAATGAGAACATGGTAAAGTAATTCAATAATCCTTTTATGTGGGAAATCACAAAAAGAGTGTAGCCAAGCCTAAGTCAGTGGGGACGTCAAATGTCAATAATTTTCACGGAAATTTCTGACATTTGACTTAGCTTAGCCAAGCCAAAGTCAGTGCGACTTTGGCTCGGCTTCGACTATTTATCCAGGCCTTCGAGTGGAGTGGAAGATACTGTCGGACTCATACTAACACCTACTCTGTTGATTCAGATATTGCCCTTTTCGATCCAGAGCCACGGTAACGTCTTCAGACAACATTCATATGTCCCATATAAAATTGACATCTAGCTGAAATTCTACACAAATGTATATCCAAGCAACCTGATTCTTTTTCAGCATTACTCGTTTGAATGGAACTGGTGTATGAAATTCAGAGGGTTCCCAAAACATTTTAGTAGAATAGGATTATAAATTATCATAATCTGGCATCAGAGAGAGTAAACATTAAAGATTATGGAGTATACCTACACAAAATAGTGTATAAAAGTATCTATAGTCTATTTTAGAGCACAGTTGGCAACCCTAGTCTATACAATATACATTAAATAAAACAGTGCTTAGAGCTAAAGAACTGCAAGTACTTAATACTCATAAAATTTCACAAAACAACTCAACATTTTCCTATCCCTCTTCTTACAAGAAGTGCCAAACCATTCTGCAGTCACGCGACTTGCCAGTTGTCATTTTTACATAATAAAAGCTGCGGATGCGGACTTTGGCGTGTCATCACGACCTCTCACTTCCTCTACAAAATAATGAGGTTGGTACAGAATATCCACTACTCTGGCGACATGTAAAATATTTAAAAAAATAGTATAATAGTGCTACAAGGATTTTCTAGAGCTTGGCAGAAATAGACAGGAGTGTCTCTGGTAAATATTTAGAGAAATTGATTTGAAAAAAAAAGATGGTGGCGTTAGTAAAACGCGCCAAAACTATAGAAATCATAGAGTTATCTAGTCACTATTTTCTTGAACATTTTTTTTCTCTGTTTATTTCTTGTTTTTCCCTTGCCTGTTATTCTTACATAACTTTGAATTTCGAATCTGATGTCATGTTGTCAGCCTACCTGACATTTTACCTGCTAACAGATTTTGACAGTTTATCTACCAATCGGAGGCCTTATCACAAGAGTTCTGTATTTTATTCACACCATAAACAACGTGGATCAAGTTTTTTTCGTCAAATTAGCGTCTAAGATCCCTTTACGTCACAAACGTGAAATGTCATACTTGGGCCTCCAGTTTTTGTGACGTAAAGTAAACGGGAACTTTGACGTTAATTTCAAGGAAAAAGGCGCTGGCGCAGGCGCTGTTCTATTTTTCCATACAATAGACAAAGTAAATGCCTACTTCAGGTACGCTGTAAGTAAAATACTGGAATCTTGTGATAAGGCCTCAGGTGTTGTGTGTACAGTCAGCATCAAAAGTTGCCGACCACATTCAAATTTTCAAAATCGCTGTACACCATATTATAACGTATTATCACGGTGTATAGCGATTTTAAAAATTTGAATGTGGTCAGCAACTTCTGATGCTGACTGTCCTAGTGCTTCTGTCTACCTAGATAAATTGTATTTCCTCATCGCATCACAAATCACAGTGACAGTAAGGGCTAAGTAAGCGAGTGTAAGCCGTCCATATAAGGAACTAAGTGGCACTGTTAGAGAATTTCCGTGTTCCGCATAAAAAATTAGGTGACGTTTCCGCGGACGAAGGGCTATTAATATTATTAATGGATGAGCTGGCTGCATCGTTATTTTCTTTTTCATGGCGGTTAGTTTTTGAACAAAGAATTTTAAGAGAAGATATTTTGCTGAATAACTCAACACATTTCTTCAATTAAAAAAATACTATGATTCTTCGAGGTTTATTTATAAAAGCACAGCCAATCAATTTGAAAAGTCTATTTAAGAAAACCCGTTTATTCAATAAAATAATCACAAAATCATTTCAATCAAAAGCTCAATAGTACAAACTCAAGCCCGATAAAACTCAAATTAAAACCTCCCATACATTACACAGAGATTGCAAACACAAAGGATTAACAATGATTAAATTACAATTTAAAATCAAACCGTTGTTGCAGCACTTTCTATGGAACAAAGGCGACTGGGCGAGGCGACTGTAGGCGAGACAAAAGTTATCTACATCTTTAAACCTAGAAAAACGTTTAGCTATCGAGATAAGTCTCGATAACACTGCGATGATCGAGATGACGTCACGAACGTTTAAACGAGGGAATAAAAAAAGGTAAATCTTATAGAGAAAGTGCACGAGTAATGGAGACATTTTCACTATTATTATAGGTATAGACGTTAGGTTGGAGACACACTGTGTTCGATTGTAAGGCCTCCCGCATTTGATAATTTGATGATGTTCCAAATTTAAAAAAAAAATATGAAGAAAAAAATAAAAAAAGGAATTAGTCCAATTGTATTGATAAATTGATATTTCACTAAAAGATAGTAATTTAAGTTTGTTGCATTAAAACTCGAATACCCAGTAGGTAGTAATTCAATACGAAACTAGTCTAAATCAATTAATTTAAATATGTATCAAAAAAACTTTTATTACCTCTCTGAGTGCTTGTTGTGTGTGAATTTATAGTAGAGATAAACTAGCCACTAAATAAATCTACTAATTACAAACTATAAAATAAATTTAACAGCAAATTGAAGAATACATTACAATTAATCGTTCCGCTTGTCAGTGAGAAACTGATCGAACAGTAGTAAATAAACGGTAAATACTTAATGTAATAACCTATTATTTTACTTTTACAACAGCGTATTTTATTTGCGAATATTATCGCTCGTTTCCTGATATAAAATTACAGTTGTGACATAAATTATAGAATCATAAATTGGCTTATTTAGCTGTACTTGACTACATGGTCATTATTCTCAAAATGGCCGTCGACTGTGGGTATTCCTAACAATTAAAAGAGAAAAACCACAAAATGGGTATAGTTTTGACGTTTATTAGTAGGTGTAACGTGAGAAAATGTCTTGATGCAATATTTTCAAGATTGGGCATAGAATAACTAATAGTACTACGCATTGGATTGGGCTACAAACATTAATCGATTGATTATGTGAAAGAGCAATACTTTAAAAAAAATTGTAAACTTACAACTTTTAGTTTTGAAAAAATTACATTATTTTTCCAAGTAATTTTTCCTCATTTCTGTTTTATTAAGGCAAAAAATCACAGCATGAAAAACGAAACAGTTTGTAAGAGAAGACCTGCTCTAAATTGATTAGTCACTGTTTAGCTGTTGCATGACCACTTAGCTGCTTGCGTATTGCTGACTTACATCATAAGCAATTATCGAGATAATTACGTGAGTGACATTTAGATGCTTATGAAAAAAATAGAATAAAAGAAAAAAAAATGGCTCCTAGTCTGACTTGGTGCAAACTTTGATGTGTCGAAAGTATAACTTACTTCCTTATTACTTTTGTTGTGAGAACTTTACCCATACATTTCAATTTTTGTCTGCATATGAAGAAGTAAGTAGCAAAATCGTAAGCGTGTAGAAGGCAAATATTGAAAGAAAAGAACAATTTTTACTTTCTACATTCCCTCTCAGTGTACCACAGCCATAATAATCGTCTGCGTTATAGTTTTTATACAATAATAATCAGTTTCAGATTTGTTCACGGCAACCAACACTTACAGGCGTCGAACAAATTATATCGTGACGGCGTGAGATTATTTATTATGATTGAAACACGCTTTTTGTCTGACATTTCATAATAGAAGGCTGGCTTTTTCACTTAATTATGAGACAACGTCATTGCTGTTGCTTTCATAAAAAAATAAATGACGTGTCTATGCTACAAGAAGTAACGCTATCGAAATGACGTAAGAAGCATCATGAAAACATTTGTTGAATAAAATGTCTTTAACAAAATATGGCAGCACTGGTTTTAACCATAATGACGCTCCAAAACATCTTTGTCTTTGTAAAAAATAAAAAGCTTTATTTTAAACGAATCTGAGAACAAAATCAAAGGTAAACATTAACTCCCCGGGCAATAAAAAAGCTTTTAAAAAATTAAAATTCCAGCTTCCTTAAAATCGTAAGCCTGGCTTGACTGCACAAACGCCATTCGAGCAGTAATAATAAAACAACCTAAAGGGGGGGGACTTCGAACCAACACCGAAGTGGTTTTAAATATTCAATCCGGAAAAAAATTACCTTCAGGTCGTCTGGGAGCACTGCTAAATAATCTGCTCAATCCAATTGACTTTTTCATCGTATTGTAAATTGATTCTGAATCCTTTACTGGGCTGGATAAAAGAGTTAAGAGTTTGAGACTCAATCGTGTCGAATTTTGATTAAAAATAAATAATCTGGCTGAAATCTTTACCTATATTGGCAATGATATTATAAGTAAAAAGGTATATTTTAAACTGTGAAGGAGCTTGGCGATCCATTACTAGAAACATTATTAAACTCAAGCTCTTCAAAAAGAGAGAAAAATTTACCTACTGCAGGATCGGAAAAGTGCAGGCGATACCAAGTGTTACATGCGTCTATAGACTACGGTGACCGACTTCCATCTGACGCGGTCGGGCCAACATCAACCTTGCTTGCTGGCCAATCTTTTTACTAAAACATAATTAATTATTCTCCTCTAACGTAGCTCTTACCACGAAAGACAACATCATTATCTCCAAGTCTATTTCATTAAAACTAAGTAACAAACACGAACATTTCAACTTGCAACACAAGGCAGCAATCGCCATCTTAAGAGATTTCCTAACGAGACCAAGATGTTACAACCAGCCTTTTTTATTCGAATCTTCAATAGCCACGACACTTTCGACCACTTCAACTTGACCTCTGAACTCAAATTACACGCCTTTGTTCCGTGACAACAAGGTTCAGAATTAATAAACTTTTTATCACGGAAGCGCTTGATGCAATGGATTTTGGTTTCGGGATTGCATTTCGGTTCAATCGCGCCTGCAAGTTGTATGAACGTTCTCCTACGCTGTGTATGTATAAAGTTACCTGCCTGACGATGACGTCGTGACAAGGTCATGTATTGAAAGACGTTTGGGGAAATACAAATACGTGTCAGGTCATTGTTCAAAGAGTACTTATGTTTCGTACCTAAGTTGTTTTTGTACCTACTGAAAAATGAGTCTTAAAAATATCGCAATACATTATAATTTGATTAATGAGGACGTTTTAAACTGTCGGCTGTTTAATTAAATAATGAATATAAATAATAAAATATAAGTAGGAACTTTCAATAAATTAAGCACATCTATGTTTTTTAGATATGTAATAATGTACGGTCTATGCATAAGTACCTACCGATAAAAACCTATAAACTATGATAAATGTGCTGACAAAAAAGTAATTACTTCTGAAAAACCAACTGGCATGTACCTACGTAGAAACATTATTTTTATTGTTTTTTTTTTTCATAAAAAAAAGCTAACTATGAAGGTCCACCCGTCCATCATAGGTACCTATATGTATATTTTTAAGAATTTTAATAGCGTAAAAAATGCCAACATAACAAAAGAACCTCCGTTTAGTCCAAAATTATTTAGACGATTTCAGAATACAGTTATGTGGCATTAAATAGGTAAGTCCCAGAACCCAATCGTATAGTGTTACCTCAGTTTTTAAGTATTTTCCCTTATCGTTTACATATCAAAAGAGGACAAAAAACATCTTTGTCTTAAAACTCTGACTAAAGAAATCTTACCTTTGGACTCGACTGTGGTTTACGAGTGTTTTCTTCAAAATGTCAAGGTAACATTAACCTTTGCTAAAAGCCAATGCTTCCGTAACCTAATTCAATTTTAATGGCAATTGTTTATAGCCCTTTGAATAACGGAGCTATTTTCTCACTAAAAGTACCTATCCACCTTTTTTCCTAGACAGTTTCGTCTCTCCTGGTAGCTGTTAGCTGTAATCACTCCTGGACAAAGACCTTCCATCCACTCTTTCCACTTTTCGTGAATCCGGTATAGTATCATTATTTTTTTTATTATTATTACTAGCCTGTAATGTCCCACTGCTGGGCAATGACCTCCCTCCATACCTTCCAACGGTCTCGATTATGCGCCATTTCCTACAAATTATCAAGAGAGGCATCCAGTTCTTCCCACCATCTCCTTCGAGTATAGTATCATATTAGCTTTTATTTTTGCTACCATGGCGTTTTTTTTTTTCAGTCCCTCCCGCCCTGCCCGGGGTGGGAGGCCTCATTTGATGATTTTACCACGATAAAAAAAAAACATGGCGTTTTTACCCCACAAACCTTCCAAGGTTTTCTCAATGAGTTACAACGTAGGGTCTTCAAAAAGGGTAAAGAGAACAAGGGCGTGAAAACAATTTCTGCTGGGTCGACAACGAGTATTCGATACCTCTGGTGTTGCAAGCGTCCATAGGCTATGGTGACTGCTTTACAATCAGGTGGACTTATGACTTGACGTATGTAATGTAAATGACAACTTCTAGCCTACATAAATCATAGAATAAATAATCTTAAATATACTTTTGGCATAATATAAAAAAAAAAACTTAAGTTAATAACTATAAACAGTTGTGAAACTAGTATATGCCCCTGGCTCCGTTGATATCGTCATATTCTATAAATTATGGTTTAGAGCCATTTAGCTAAAAGTTCACTTACGACGTGCAAACATTAGAGCTTTCGCTTTCAGACACATTTCCACTTGTTGCGGTTATAGGAGCAACCATTTGATATGGTTAACTGAGCTTTCTAAAACAACCGCATCTGTTTTTATGAACATAACGATATCTTACAGCAATAAGGCTATGAAGTCACATACTTATTAATTATATTAGACTGTCTGAGAGGTCTAATCTAGACACTAGAAAGTCAGACGTGGTTCTAAGTAATAAGTTTTTTTTTTAAATTGTTATTTCATTTATTGTTCATTACAATATCTTTGTTCTATCAATCATGTTTATGATTATTTTTGTTAACTGACATTGTATTTCACTATTCGTTCATTTTGCAAAAATTTCCTTGGGAATCTTACGGCTGAGCTGACCTCTTTTTCCCAAAATAAAGCTATTTGTTTCGATGAGCATAAATCAATTGAGTTCTTAAACCCAAACCCATTGTTGGTGTAGCGTTAACTGTATATTTTCACCCACGTATATAATCTGTAATCTCCATTACATAATGTCTTCATGGTGGTATGGTAATCGCGCACAATCAATTTCATTGTTTATCAAATTGATTTGACATTTGGTGCAGAGAAAAACCGTTACAATTGATTCCATTGTTTTTAAAATCAGATTACTTTTACTCTGTAATTAATTAATTTGCAAAAAGCTCTGGTAGTCATAAGCATTTTTGTATAAAAAATATACAGCAACTCTATGGTAAAAAAAGAAAATTGTACCTTTTTAATTTTCAAACGGTTCTATGTTTATTAACTGCCAGTAACTTTTATGACGACCACTAGGTCTAACCTTGTAGTGTGGGTCGTGTGGGATAATCACGGAAAGACCTTGTTATAGTACACCAATACCACCACTTATGAGATGACAGATAGGCATAATGACTGGGTCATCCATAGAGCACGTTGTTAAGTAATAAATTTATATTATTCTACGACATGACCTTAATACGGGGTCACCGAATTAGTTTTACTACCTAATTTCTAATGTGTATTTGCTATATTTGTCATTATTCATGGGAAAATTTAAAATAAATGTCGCTAAAGCGTATAATTTGAATCTGATCAATTATGGCGTTGTTGACCTTACTCTTCGGTACTTTACACTCATAATTAATTGATACTTACTTAATAACAATTAAACTACTTAAAAGAATTAAATTTGGCATCCCATCCCATGCAAATTAAACCAAATTCAATAATAAAAAAACTAAACATCGAAACCTCTTTCATCATGAATAAAATGAATACTAATTAGTAATTTAATTCTAGTATAATCGGTAATTTTATTTTAATATAATCTGGTTTAAATGACTATTTAAACCAGATTATACTAGAATAAAATTACCGATATTATGAAATTTGATTTAAAAACCAATAAACTAAGTAATCTTCGCAGCTTGATAAACAAACGAGCTTTTTTATTAAAATAATGGCACGTGTGAACTATGGCGCGTGATGGAAATATTGTCTATGGTGATAAATTATGAAGATGGGCTCTACCTACTCTGTGAGATAAGCTCTTGATGTTATGTGTCGGATCGGAAAATTATAAAATTTCTTGACCAATAAATTAAGCGTGACAAGATGGCATGACTTCAAAGTTAGTAAACAAAAACGTTTAATAAATCTAGGTATTAAAGTAAGTAAGGAAATCTATTCTCAGATATTTATAGACCAACCTAATGTAGTGTGGCTAGATCAGTCGGATCATGACCTTAGGCCGACCGGTTCGGCCAACTCCACCAGAGTCACTGGACCATTAATATTTATAATAGCAGATAGTATAACACGAATCGTTTGTATTGATCGCGAACGATTTATTTTATTGTCTATACCTTAAATTACCGCGTAGGATGTCAAATTGTGTGTCAAAATTTTGCGCCAAATTTTGATGATTTTTTATCTGTGTGTATTAAAAGAATATCACTGAAGACGTAATACACCAGGTTATGGATTAAGATCTTCGAATAACGAACCTTTTCTGTGACTTTCATTGGTTGATTGATATGCAAAGGACTAAACAAAGTTTAAGCCATGAGAAACAAATTGTCTCAATAGCTTTTAAATATCATATAAGTACTTAATCAAAAAATTTATTGAAAGATGACTTATTTATTAACAGGTTTAATTAAAATGGCCGATCACATAACTGACATAAAACGTACTTGCTTAAAGATAACCTTAATATAATACTTATTTATTTGTTCAATAATAAAAAGTTTCCACAAAGTCAGATCCGCAAAGTTGTTGCACAATATAACGACTCAATTAAAACTTCTTACGGAGCAGTTTTGCCAACTTTATCGACAATAATAAAAGTTGAGATAAAAACACCGATATTTTTGCATTGACTTGTTAATAATCGGCCTCGAAAGTAGTGCTAGTCAGCAAATCAATTTATAAGTGATCTGGTTTACTTATTTATTTTATACCTATTTTTCTTTTCTAATATTTTATTTTTAATAAATAGGTACTCTTTACGTATAAAAAAAGGAATACGAACTAGGTCAGCAATAAATAATCATATTAAAAAAATATTGTCACAAATCATCGAATTCACATCACCGATATGATTTTTAAATATGCATTCAAATTGCTATTCTTAAATAACATTAACAGATTTTTTATATTATTTCGCTGAATCACTTGTTATATTTTATTTCCTGTGTAAAATGACTATCATGGCTTGCTAACTACCAATTAAAGATAGTTTGTATACAAGTGAACTACGACGAAATGGTTACAAAAGAGGTCGAAGTTCTATTGGCCATAGAGTAAACACTTATAGAAGTGAATGTTTCTGAACCTGAACCCGGAAACGCTATCTCTAAACAGAAAGGCTGCCAGTGCAGTGAGTCCGACAAAATGCCCAGAATTACAAAATCTAAGTTATAATAGGCATAGTTACTTAAGCTTTAACGGTCCATGCGTCAAAATTAGCCAATTTACATGCAGTAGATGCAAAAAGCACCTAATTATTTTACACAAAAACCAATGCAATTGTGTGCGTTTTAAGCGAAAGAGTGGATACTACTTGCATCATCAAGTAAACACCCTGGACAAGGGTGGGCCTTAAATTCGTCTACATTGTCTTTGCTCTATATTTCAAAAATAATTCGTTAGCTTGTGCCACTCGGTCAAGTTCGGTGAGATGAGTAAGCATTGAGCAAGGGTCGTAATTGTGGACATTCACCTTGCTGCTACCAGCCCGAAGGTCACCCAACTTAGCGCCACACAACGTATTATCTCGTTCATACACGTTTTACTTGTTATAAAATAAGGAATCGGCCTTGTAAGTCAGCATAAAGGTTTGATATGAATACGATGAAGTCATTATAACCGTATACAAAATAATCAAATTGTATTATGTGTTTAGAAATGAATTTCGTGCGGTTATCGAGAATATCCGTACAATCGATATTATGCAAACTCCGCAACGTTCCATATTTGAAATTGAAAAATTGAATTGAGAAGAAATGGCTGACCTGACAGCAGCTCATCAGAAATTCGACACAAAACCTTTTTGAATCAAAAATAAAGTCACGTGTGGAAAATGTCTTGTTATGAAAATAACCGTAGCTATCGAAGAAACACGTGTTCATAATGAATGACGAATTTAATTAGCGGCCGTCCGAACGTGATGTTTTCACCATTACAAAGAAGTAAGTCAGCGGAGATTTTACGAGTGATAAAGGGACAAAAATTAAAACGAACTTTGTATTCACGATTTTTGTGCCAACATTTTGTCAAAAAATACACAATTCGTTTATCAAACAAATCTGTTCTCATTTCAAATCTGTCGGCCATATTAGTTCGTGTCTAGCTTTTTTTAATGGCACTCGACTCGGCGAAAACTAGTGTTAATTCTTGTTCTATAAATCAAATGTTATCTCACGAATCCTACGCAAGAAATAAACTTGGTGTTTGTTTTTTTTATATGTAGAGCTCAACTGTTAGTTAAATGCTTAAGATTTTAATGGTCAGTCGGTTTGAAACACTAAAAATAAGATTTCTTCAGACTGATATTAAAAATTGCTAGCCTTCATTACATCCTTGTACAAAGTACCTATGACAGACCGATGTGTTTATCTTTATCTTTCCTTATTTAACTTCGGAGAAACATCAGACTAAAACAAGCTTTCGGAGTCACTCAAAACAGCTTGGGATTTAACTGAAAAGTCATCAGCAAATATTGTTTATTTAACTTTGCTTTACTTATGAAGATTATGTGAAGTTTCCTTAAATTCTTGTTGCTCTTGAATTTGATAAACAAAGTTGTTTCTTTGTTAGTAATCCCACGCATTGGCAAGGGTCAAGCGAAGGAGGCGGAATATGGTTTACGTTGACGGCATTCAGTCTATGTTTTGTTTGAAATCTCTAAATTAAACTTACATGTATAATTATACTTACTGTACCTACTTGATCGATAAAATGTAAATGCACTGTATCATTACCAAAAATTATACTCAATTTAATTATGTAACAGTTAGGTATTAAGTATCGTTACCGAAAAAATCAAAATAAAATGGAGACGTAAACAGTATCAAAGAAGGATTCATAATAAATAATTATTCTCATATTTCTTTATGAGCCAGCTGTCTGACTGGTTCGCGCGGTGGAAAGGCGCCATCACGCGCCGCTCTGACATAATACGGCCTTCGACCACAATTGTGGCTTCGAAGCTAAACTTGTGGATACGACTTGTGGTGTGGCCACACTTTTATCCTTAACTAGATGCTACAATCAAGTTTGTTGGGCAAAAAGAAGGTTGTATGCTGTTTGCAAACCTTGTTTTTGGATTTGAGCAATCGTGCATATCTACAGTTTTGAGAGAAAGAGTATTTTTTGCAAAGCTGACTATGGAAGGAAAAAGCTTTTTGGCACGTCGTTTTCCTCATAGCTGAACCAACCTTAGGAAGAAAAACACACTGTGATTATAGTTTCAGTTTTTAACACGACATAAAGAGCTTGAGAGCGAGAGAAACCTTAAGAAGAACCTGATTTAGGTATGAAAAATCTACTTTCATGCTTGAGTAAATTATTTGCTGCACGTTTTTATTTAAATTATTTTACAGATCGTTCTTGGCTTCACAACATTAGGACATTAGTTACAAATTACAAAAGACTAACTTTGAGTGTTACAATGATCTTAAAGCTAAAACACACTTCCTAGTTTCAGTTGTGTTCACCTACATTTTTCTTCAAGTACAAAGTTGATTGCTTTAATCATTGTAAGATACATAATCGTTATTGACGTTCCTGTTTACAATGGTTCATGTTCAGCGTTCCTTCGCCCATTAATAGACTACTAATTGGTTTGATGGACAGCTTGTGTACGAAAGAAACGAAATTTGAAGTGTTAATGTGAAATAAAGGACGAACAAAAAGTGTGTGTTCAAGTTGTAACGAATGTTTTTGAACGTGGAACATGACTGTGTTGCAAGAGATTAGTGTTTTTAATTAATAATAGGACAGCCTTGGATGTCGCATTATCTTCACATTAATCAGACCAAATCATGTTTTAAAAATTTTCATGTATTTTTATAAGAAAAAAAATAACGCGGAATAAAATTAGTTCTCATTTTTTTTTAAACTATAACCGTCTGGTCAGAGGTTATAAACCACCATAAAACACATTTTTTTGAAAGTCGTGGTAAAAACGAATTAAAAATATAGTGAGCGACAAGTTATTTTAAATTATTTTTGTGGCGGTTTTAAAAACCATTTTTTTAGTTAATTTACCGTCTATGTATAACTAAAAGGTGCAGATTACTCATCAAATTAATAAGGTAATACATAATATAAAAATTAAAAAATTCTTACTTCTAAGCTAGACATAAAAGCGTTTAAATCGTTATAATTGACATTTATTCATGCCATGATACAAAAATGGCGTCTGACGAGCATAGACAAGGATCTGATACGCGTATTGTCACACATTTATTAAACTAAGTACCTACCTGTTCACGATGTGTAATCTGTTGATCTTTATAAAAAGTATATGTTATTATGTTATGATGATGATCTTGGTTCTATTTTTAGCACCTTATACAGAAAAGGATCATCTAAGTACCTAAGTAAGCCTTTAACAATATTTTATTTTAAACGTTTTACTATAGATATAAATAATTGCTATTATAATTACATATTTGAAAATATGGATTAGACGTGTGAAAACATTAATATTTTCATTGCTGATATAAATGCACCTAACTATGATATCTAATAGTTCATATATATAATCAAACCTAGAAACAACTTTTACATTAGGTACCCATACTGTAAAAGTAGATCATACTCGTAACATGCATAAGAAGCGGGTTTCAACCCGCTTCTTATGCAATACTTATCAATACTTTTCAGCCCTAGGAAGAATCGCTTGCAACTGACAGCGGATGCCAATAATAATACTGTCACTCTCAGCTTTTTCCTTGATTTTCTTACACCAAATCGTTAACAAAAGGCACATTGTCTATAAAGTCTTGTTGTTCTTAAAATTAGCTCGCCAACCACGTATTTACAGACACGTGCTTAGTTTCTATAATTAATAAAGATTATTTATTTATTGATTGATGACGATATAAATCTTTAGCTGTTATTATTTACAACCCAACGACGTTATTGGTCGTTGTTACAACCACTTTAGTGTTAATGATTTTTTTGTATTGAGAACAGCGCCCTCTATGAATTGACCTTGTAATGGATGATTTAGAGCATATTTTATTTAGAGAAAATAATTGTATGACCTCAAGCAACGCATTTTTGCAATTATTGACGTAACGGCTTAATTTTTAGTAAGTTGTCAGATATTTTTATCCAGATAAAAATTTTTTTTTTTTTAATTTGGTTATTACTTCTTATTCTTAGGTACATTAACTTTATAAATTATTTCTCTGATAAAAGTTACGATATCTACTTAGTTAAACGGCTTATGAAAAATAACAGTCGGCCCTTTAACAAAAATAACAGTAAGTACAAACCGTGGGTTTAGATTAATCGACCATTTAGCTAGCTACCTAATTAGCCTAATTTATGTCAAACACAATCAGTGAATGTCATTATCTATACATTGTGGTATGACCGACGGACTGTGTCTAAGATTGCCAGAAATAGTATTTCAGACCAGATTAAGCTTGCAGCGTGTCCATCGTGAATATCACCAGATAATTAGTTATGTTCCCGTAGGATACCACGGGAACATCATAATAGTAATGGGATAAAAATAATCCAATTGTTAATTCAGGTTATAAAGTATCTGTGGTATCTACGAAACTTTTTTGAAATAAGAATGTTAAGTATTTTTTATGTGAAAGAGTAACATACATCCATCCATAAATTCATAAATAAGTAGGTACGTAGTAAGATTACGATCAAACATGACTAGATATCTTTTTTCAATTCTAGACTTTACTAAATTCGAGTATGTAATCATTACAATCAGCAATTAAATGCAGTCAACTTCAAGATCAGAAATAAGATTTTTAAAAAGAACAAAAAAGAAACAGCAAGGAAATATCGATCTTAACGACGATGTTAAGTTTTTGTACAAATAACCTTATCATAGAAAATCTATGACCGTTTAATTGGAAAATCAACAGATATTATTTTCGCTTTGCAATTCTATTTTTAAAATAAAATAAAAAAACTGCTAGCTGTTCGACACAAACGTCATTAATATTGATTACACCTTCTTTAAGATGTTGATCGTGGTTTCAGAACGTTGAACGTGTTTCTTTATCACGATTAGTTAGATTCGCTTCCGTGGTGTTACAACGTTACATCTATTTCGAGATTTATCTTAACTTAAACTTACTAAATACCTACTCCTACATTATAAAAAAAGTTGAAAAAAAAAAACTGTGACATTTTTTACTTTTGAAAGCAATTTCATTAGATATGTCAGATTACTACGAGAAGATTAGCGTTCCAAGCTTGACTAAATAACTAGGTACTTAAGTATCTGTATCTATATTTGTATATCAAACGATTTTAACTATAAAATATGACTTTATCCTCTTGCTATCGTTAAGTACGAGTCGAAATAATCCGTTTTTTTTATTATTGACATACCTACTTAAGGTTAAAGCTTTGGTTAAAGATGCAAAGGAATTTAAATAAAGAAAAGAAATCTCTTAGAAACACTAAGTTAATAAGAAATCAGCAATTAAAAACGACCAGTGGTCTATTAGTTCCGTTAATTTAAAATTTTAGTTAATTAATACGTGCCTAAAGCATGACGGATTATTTACAAACCACAATCTGTCAACAAAAACCACTGTTGCATAATTTGGTAAACTTAAAGGTGCATAGATACTGTTAGCCTAAACATTAACTATGAATGAAGTCCTTCGATTATAGAATGGCCACATTCATATTAGGTCACTGAGAATTGAAGCCGAAAAACGATCCTATTCGTTCGATTCCTACGTAAAACAAGTGAACATCTCCAAGGAAAACATTCAAATATGTGCGTGGTGGTCACTTACACAAGCAATAAAAAGTAAACTTGAGAGCAATAAAATCGCACACCTTGACTTTTTTTGTAAAGGCAGTTTTTTTTCATGAATCTGATACAACATTAAAAAAAACACATACACCAATTGAAAGTCTACTTAATTACCTTTCTAATGATATCAAATACCAGTGTAAAAAATACCCATAAGAGGATTTATGGCACAAAATCCAACAAACGGGTAAATTTACTCAATTTCGCTTAAGATAAAATAAAAATCAAACTCAAAATTCTTGATCAAATTGTTTTTTAATAAGGTGTATTTGCTATATTTTCCCTCCCCTATCCTTAATTACAGCTCTTAATCGGTTTTTCATGAACCGAATTAATTGTACCATGAAATCTTGCGGTATAGGGTTCCACTCCTCTTCATTGGCAAGTTGAAGCTCTCGGAGGCGCGTAGGAGCAGGGCTTCCTGCTCGAACTCTTCTTTTTAACTTATCCCAGACATGCTCAATCGGATTGAGATCAGAACTACGAGCTGGCCACTCCATCGCGGTGATTCCAACGTCTTCCATGTAGTCGCATCCTGTTCTAGCGACATGCGGTCTCGCGTTGTCGTGCATTAGGAGAAAATCTTCTCCCATATGCCACGCAAGCGGCCTCACATGTCCTTCGAGCACTTCTTCGACGTATCGTGCAGCCGTCAAACCTCTCGATCTTGGGCCGGTATTCGCCCCAGTGATGAATACAATGTCAGTTTTAGTGTCCAACATTATGCCACCCTAAAACATACACAATACACCGCCAAAAGCCACACGTTCGCTTATGCAGCATTGTGAAAATCATTCTGATGACCCTCTGTAGACCCTAGAGCATCCATCGTGACCATGTAGTGTCATTCTGCACTCATCAGAGAACATAACAGACCGCCTTTAGTCATACGTCCAATTTAAATGTTCCCTGGCAAATTGTAGTCGGGCTTGTCGGTGAGCTGTGGTCAATTTGGGACCATTTGCTGGGCGATGTGAAGTCGGTCCTGCTTCACCAAGTCTTCTTCTGACTGTCCACCGACTTATGCTGACATTGCGAACTTCTCTAAGCTCTGATCCCAGTTGAACCGCATTCTGTTGCCGATTTCTTAAAGACCTCGACAAAAGAAAGCGGTCATCACGCTCTGATGTTCTTCGTCACCGGCCAGATCCTGGTCGCCAAATGTAGCCACCGGTCTCTTGAAACCTCTGGTACACACGACGAACAGAGTAGCTGCTCAAATTCAGTCGTCGAGCCACTTCACTTGATTAGGGCCTGCTTCGAGCAAGACAATAACATGAGCGGCTTCTGCGGGCGTGGTATCCATATTTTTCCGTATGTTTTCAGTAGAGATGTTATCACGTTGACCTTAGGTATGCAACTGATTAGAATTCCTAAAAACCCGACCCTTGTATACCTGCGGATAAGCGGATAAGGGGTACAAATAGTGACAATGCTATCGGGTGAATTTGGGGAATTTGGTGTACGGCTGGTTTCTGCAAGTCACGTGAACGTCAATGATTTTAATTTTGCGTTTTTTTAAAGCTAAGATTGTATTCTTTAATTTTGCCTAATTATTTATACCCAGTATCCTTAGATTAAAGAAAAAAACAGTTATAAACCAAATTACAAGGGGTGTGCGATTTTATTGCTCTCAAGTGTAGTTTCACGAAAAATGTTACGCTTTGTTTTGAAATTGGAATCTTGACATTTTATAAACTAACATTAAATCATTATACTCAATAATCAAATGTATAGCACAGAACATTTAATACTTTAGCAAAAGTAAGAATGACTATACATATAGTGCAAGAAAATGAGTAAACTAGGGAAACGGCAGTAGATTTCGCAGGGCAGACAACAATGGATACAATACAATTGATGGACAACAGTCCCATTCGACTCTACATTAATCAGACTATGATAAAGACTAACATTAAAAAAAATGAAAACTACTCTTTGATACTTGACAATGCTGTCTGTCAATGAACGAGTAATATTTAATGATAAATCAGAAATCAGTTGATAACACAACGGTAGATGAAGATAATTACATTCTAGATTAAAGCACTATTATAATATTTCTTGATATAACTAGTACCCACCTAGTAGGAAGAAGAAAGCACTACACACTATTATCTTCTCTGCTATTCGTGTTGAATCATGGACCTGTAACAATAAAAAAAAACATTAAAAATAACGATTATTAGATCATTGTCTATGAATCAGTTGGTAAATGTCGCCCGAACTACTTGTAATAATGCCGCTATTTGTTATATCATCCAAAAGGCATGTTGTTATAATCGCCAATATTCCTTAAAAGGTTCGTTTTAAATTAATAAATTATTCAGCCTGTTTTTTTTTAATCCACTGATTGTTATTGATAAACTTTATAATCGTTGATTCTAATTTTAAAGTAGTAAGAATTTATTGCTAGCTTTCATTGTTGATGACTTGCAGTAAAATAAATGACATAGATGTTGCCATTTCTCTCACGTAAGTAAAAAATAATTTCTCTTTGACCTGTGCTGACGCTCCTAATTTTTAGGCACACTAAAAGTAGTTGTAGCTAAGGCTAAGCTTAATTAAATAATTTTTACCAGTAATTTGTATTGACAAATAGGTATAGACCTTGTTTTCGCGCATGGAAAGGTCTACCTATAGAGACGTCATGGACTTAACTACTTTACTAAAAAAACGATACTTTTTGAAAATTCATGGAAAGAAAAAAAGTCAAGAAAATCATTTAATTATTTTCCTTTTTATCATTTCTTTCTCTTTATTGTTTTTTTTTTTTTTTCAAACAAAAAAATTTTACTGTAAAAATCGATCAAAAATGGCATTGTTCAAATGAATTAATTAATTATGTATTAATAACGTAATAAAATCGTCTTGGATCATTGTGTAATATGATCTATTTTATGCAACAACCTTTTTATTTGCACTCATATACAGTTTGAGTGGTCAACAGTCGATCTGTTCAAATTTTAGGCGTAATTTCTCAACCGGAGCGGTGAAAGGCGAAGCAAGGCCGAGCACACAATAGACTGAATTATAGCCGATACAAATAAGTACACTGTATACAGACAGACAGACCGGAAAGAGGCTTCCATTCATATAAACGAATACTTTGTTCTCCACACTTCCAATAAAAATACAAGCTAATCTAGATTGTTCGTTAGTCGGATAAAATCGCAAATAATTCAATTTATAACAAAGATTTTTGAAATAGCAGAGAACGACAAAACAGTAACTGATATTAAAAATAAAAATAACAAATGTGCAGATCCAAGGTTGATATCAAACTGAGCAGCTAAGTGGCCATTATGTACACATTGAGAATGATTTCATAGTTTTCTGATTCATGTGTCTATTAAAAGAATCTGTACAATCAAATAATAGTAAACGAAATCAATGTCAAAACTCATGTCAATTACAATAACAAAGGAGAGAACTAATAACAATGATTTTACTGACGGGATCACAGCTATTCGAATCTAAAATCTACAGATTATGATCAAAATGTAATAGCAAGAAACAAAAATAATGACTTGTATCATCTTGATAGTTATGCCCTTGACCCGATAGTAGAGTGCGGTTGCATGATTTTATCTAACGCAATGATGCATATCAAAACTAAATAAAATCAAACGTCGAAATGAATGTTGTCATTTGGACTATCATGGCCAATTTTAGTAAAGTAAGAGATTTCTTATCATCAAATGACACCTCTTGGCCCCTGTCCTGCGAGGATCGGAAGGATGACCATCAGCATTGACAGCCAAAAACCAAGCTTTTGTTTCAATGCAGCTTTGGGTTCCACGGCTACCGTGTCCCTTTTAAAATACTCCCGCGAACGCAGACCCGAGACCCATTACTTTAATTAGAAAATTAAACTAATTAGTTAGCTCGCAATAGTACCGCTGCGACCATTTATCAACATCAACGGTTTCCAAGAGAGCTTAATATTTTCCAAGCTTTTAATCATTGTTCTTAAAAATTATATCGTTAAAATGAAACCCAACCTCTTCCTCTTCCGTAACTTTATAAAGATTTATCTCATGTGCAAATCAGGTTTCGAAACAGTGAGTCGGAACAAAACATTGTCTTAATGAACCTTTGTTTTGCATATATTGTGCATATCTTATAAGAAAATTTGCAGAAAGAAGCATATATAATTATTAATATTTCATGCTACCTAAGCAATTAAAATAAGTATTCAATATCATCGTAAATCATGAAATAAAAGTTCCGTTGAAGATATTTTATGAGATTTTTATATCGTCCCATGCAGCTGTTGTTTTAGTATTGAATTTGTATCAGTTTTTATGATTTCAACGTTAATTTTTACCCTCATTCCCTCTCGTCATGTGATACGGGCGATGTGGGTTATTGGATCGATTTTCAATTAATGATTTTAAACTTTATTACCACCAAGCACCAGTTATCTGGTTCAATTCAATTTATTATAGGTACTTATTTTCTGTAACATTGACATGGTAAGTATACTAAACATTATTACGACATTTTACTACTGACAATTATGCTTATAACAGGTGGCACACCTTCAGAAGCCAGTCGACTTATATTGTTGTATATCAGGCGATTCCTATTCCAATGGGAGACACTTACATAATGGTATTATTTGAACAATTTATCTACATTGACCTTTTCTATTAAACGCCTTAACAAACATTAACCATATTACAAATATCGTCGAGGGACATATCACATGACCTTGGTATAAATCGAATTTATATGAACGTTGGTTAGATATGAAAAGTTCATAAAACGTTGATTTTAAAATTCCAAGAAACAATTGTAGCCACGAAGCGAGGAGCATTCCCACGATTTAAAAAATCAAGGATAACCACTTTCTGCATCGCTTGAACTCGCCAGTGAGAGTTTTTCACGGCAACTGACTTATACAGTTTGTCGTGAGCCCGTATTATTTGTCTTGAAACCAGTAATTTTATCTAATAGTTACAATTACTGTGAACTCTTACCTTAGCCCTACCATCCGTCACGATTTGGAATAAAACATTCTGACTTAAGCTCGTGACCACGACGCCCTACTTTTTCGGGTACTCTAGCTTAATTTTGTAGCCATACCAATGGGTTTTCACCCCTATTGGAAGCTCCACATGGTCTTAAATCGTAAGGCCGAAAAATAGAACCGAAGTTTTGAATGCAACAACTATTTTACAATGGAGTGCTCAAGGGTTCAATACTGGGGCCACTGCATCTTGACTTTTTTAACGGCAATCTTAAGTTTGTCTTTTGTCGCTGGAGGCTTTGTGCACCTGATCCCGACGTAATGTAGCTTACATAAGTAATTCAAGCTGCTTCCCGTACTTTAACAAGTTCTGGAGTTTAGAAAGCGAAGAGGAGAATGGATCTAATTAGAGAAGTTTCCGATTTATATGTTTGTTCGAGTTAAATTAGTTTCTTTGTAAGACTGAACTAGTTTTACTACTTAGATGAGATGCGGACTCGTTTTTGGGAAACCATTTAATTCATAATTTAGTAGCAATTAAGAAAGATCTGTAATTTTTTGATTATATTTAATAGCGTACAGAAAATTTAAGACTTGCTAAAATTTGATTCACTATGTAGTCTTAAAGACTTAAATACGATAAGATAGATGATATAATATCAAAAAGCAAACAAAATTTACAACCCAATTTGGTATATGGCACACGTGCGACTCTGGTCACATTTCCCATAAACATTCACGGTATTACGGCCCGTAATGTGAAAGCACATAAAGATAAGAATAGCTTAACAGTAAACAGTCATTTTGGGTTGATTTATGGACTATAAAAATGAATAGGACTTCGTACAAACAATTGCAAAGACAACAAGCAACGCGATTGACGAATAACATGACAATGATTCTATCTAGTGTATTCGTTCTAATTCTATAATTTGACTTGACAAGTTCATACTACTAACTTCATACTCTAAATTCAAGGTAGTAAGGATGAAAGTTGCAGCAACAGTGCTCCAAATAACAGCGCATAGAATGGTGAGTTTCTAAACTGAAATGTCTTGAACAACGTGCTCCACCGGAGTGTGACTGTTTCGCAAAGAGTTTGTTAATATTATCAAGTAAGTACTTACTTGACCTTATTATGTTTTTTACAAATGTGTAAAAGTTTATGAATATTCATACATCACCTTGCTTCTTAATATCTACATCTGTTCTTCGCACAGCTTGGGTTATTGGAAAAGGATTTCTTTTACCCCCGTGTGCACAAACATTGAAAACATTTTGAGGAAAAATACTATTTGACGTATTTGCCAGTAATTGGCACGCCATTATGTCACTTTCACGTAACTTTGGATTTAGAGAAAATATTATTTTTGTACGTGGCTGTGGTAAATCTTCTATTGGCCCGCACGATCGTGACAGTATGGCTTTATATTTCTCTATCAACGACATGTCAGATCTAAATTCATTGGTTTGCTTACAAAACAGAGAAAAAATTATGCATTGAATTATTTGGACAAATGAAGTACTAAGGTTAAAGAAAAAATAGAAGTTGCTCTAGAGCTAGATGCTGTAGTCAGATCAAATAATGTACAGATTGAGATTATTTTAATGGCAACTTCTCAATTATTCATGAGAACATGAATTTATCTGTAACAAGCGTAGTCGCTTGTTAAACTTTATTTCAATCCTTCTGTATTTGCATTAAAGCGAAATGTAAAATGAAAGTGAATATAAAATGTTACGAATAATAATTTCTACTGAGTAACGAGACATTACGAGCTTGGGAGATATATCTAAGAAGAATGTAATATTGAAGTCAGTTCTTATGAGTAACTGTTACGCAAAACTGTTCTGCCATATTGCGGTACTATCTAAGCATAGCAACTTTCTCGCTAAACGCAATTTTTATAATTTTTTCCTCAAGGAGCGACCGGCGAGGTACCAGTTGTAGTAAAAGGGACTCTTATATTCGGCTATGATCGCCTAAAGGCTGTTTTGTAAACCAACAAACCGACGACTTTATGAGCACAGCTCCCAATATTTGTCCTCAGTTTGACCCCACTCCGCACTCAAGTAGAAAACAAGCACGATCCTTAATGTTTCTTCAATGATCAAACGAATGTCCAACCTAATCTTTCAATCCGATTCAAAGCATCCGCTCTTATTTTGTGAGCTTACAAAACCGTCACACATGCAGCCTCTTTCGTGTCAAACGCCTTGTCTATGGCTCGCAACACAATAGACAAGATAGAGCGAGGCGAGATCGTCTGAACTTTGGCACGGCGTTACAGAGACTCAAGGAAAACCGGTCAAGATAAAATTATTATCTTAATTAAAACCTTCGGGCGTGCAACTGCGATATTGATCAAACTGATTTTGTTTTTTCTTGTTACGTTTATTATTAGAGGCAAAGCTGCAAAATTATTGGCTTTTAGACAACACCTGGCGGTTTGCGAATCGTTTTTTGGTTCACTGACTTTTGGTCGTGTCTTTGGATAAATTGCCGGTAGTTTTATCGTGAGGTTTTTAATATTTCAAATCAACCGTATCAAAAACCATTACTTTGTTTGGGATCCGAAAGAATATAATTCATCAATCAAATGATTGGAGATGGTTTTACATTAAGCAAATTCATAATAATTATTAGCTGACCTCGACCAATTTATTTAAATGTAAAATTATAATTCACATTCAAAATTTTGTTTAAATGAGTCCCTCCAAACTGTAGCAGTCACTCCACTAGTGTAAACCAAAACAACATCCTTTTTTTTCGTTTCAAAAACAAACATGCTCAAGGAGATTATTTATTCCTCACTATTATGCCTCGAGTCAACCCCTTATAAGCAGTATAAATGTCCTCTGTGGTTTGGGTTACTTAAATCCTCTATCTCAGTCAGATTTACTCCTGTCTAATGGTAAAGATATTATACGTATTTCCTTACCAAGTTTCCTGTAATATGAAGTTTTTCCACTGCACTATCTATATTTTTCTGTCGTTTTCGGTTGTGTCTTTGGATAAATTGCCGGTAGTTTTTTCGTGAGGTTTTTAATATTTCAAATCAACCAATTCAGAGATTCAGATTTACTACTGTCTAATGGTAAAGATATACCCACACGTATTTCCTTCCCAAGTTTCCTGTAATATGAAGTTTTTCCACTGTACTATCTATATTTTTCTGTGTTCATCTCGTCTTAAGTTCGCATGTATTCAAACTCGTGACATAAAGGCTAACCTTGCAACTCCTATTGTTTCAGAACCGGTTCCTACGTAGCCAAGAACTGATGTAGCTAATTCAATTTAAGGCTAAACAGCCTTTTGGCTATTTAACTTTGAGTCTCTTTTTGTCCGAAATCTATTAATATTTAAAACTTACCAAGGCTACGGTGTCATTAAGATCAAATGGTTTGTTAACCCGATCCGTTACTATAAAAGGTGTTGTATCGATTTATCCAAATTCGTGTAAGTCACTAGTGTCGAATGTTTTCTTGTTATTGTTATGTTCTCCAAGGTTATTGGTTACCGTATCCTTGTCATAATCTTTTGATCAGAAGTACAAAAGATGTTATTCCTCGTAATCTACCGTGAATGCAAAAAATCTTACTGTAGCAATTACCAGACGTTTCAGTTCAACGGACACGATTTCAATAAGCGCCACGTTCTTTCAGTCTAGCCTGCAGACAGGTTTATTTTTTTCAAGTTTTTCAGATTCTTTTATGCCATCAATCAACCGTATAATGGCTGGAAAATTTTCGTTGTTACTTAATTTGAGTAGAAAAATGATTTAAACTGATTAAATAATATTCAATTGCAGAACTGGCTGTGAGTTTTCAGCTTTAATACTCATTTTAAGGTACACAAAAACAGTTAATCATGTTCCATTATCATGTTATAAACAAACAAAGCTGCAACAAAAAGGTGACACATTTTCGAGAAGGCTCTTAAAATTTCACACCTTTGCCAAACGTTTGGTTTCATGGGGAACGGTGACTGTATTGATATTAATATCTACCTGAGACAGCACCTGGATAAACAAGAAAAATTAAAAAAAACACTTGTAAAGGTGTTCATAAAGCCGCTGTTGACATCGCTGACTTCGCTGACTCAAGTTACAACTACAAACTAGTGCAATAAAAGTGATTAGAAAAGGGAATGTCGTCGTTCGGTGTAACAAGATTCCTTCATATCGAGCCCAAGTTACAGAAATCAGAGCAGTCGGGTGCGGCGTTCCAATGGCTCGGGTTACACATGCATCTTTTACTTGTATGTCTTCACGTTCGATTTCTTAGTAGGAGCTCAAGGTAGTCTCGAAAAGCTGTGATCTTAAACAGCTTCCTGGAAGTGTAATTAAGCGGTTATGTTTTAGACTTGTGTCTGAAACATGTTATGATATTCAAGCTGTATTCTATTCTTTTATCGATTCGTTAATTTTAAAACGTTAGGACCTTTAGATTAATTCCTTTTGAATTTTCTACATCTTCAACAATATTAATACTGCTTTTATTTGTATTTTGATCCCTAATGACGATCCTCCGTTGTTCTTTCAAATATTTTGCTGAAAAAAATCATCCAAAATCACTCTCATTTAACTTAGTACTCATTTTTTTAAATATCAGCTAGCTTTCTAGCTTATTTCTATGTCTATGGTCCATTTGCCATTATTCATTAATTATCTGTCGTGGGTGTTATCTCATTTTTTGCGTCCCCTACCGTTAGCCCACTTAGCTACGGCAGAGTGCTCATCAAAATTGCATCGCTCCAAGCGATGACCCACCGAATGTCAATTTGCAGAACAAGAGTTATTGGCAGAACTAGGTTACTTCACTCGAATTTAAATTCTACTGCATATATTTCTTCCATGCATGCATAGATAGGTAGCTGTTTTCTTTGACTTTTCTCACTACTCCTTGAACGGAGTTATTAATATTTTTCATGTTATACAAGTAGGTACAGGAAAACTTTCCAGACGGCGTATTTCCTTCGTTTCTTGCTTATGATATCCTGGAAACACTAACGAGGTTTTATATAAATAATGCATTATCTCCGTGTTGAATTGTCAACGTAACAGAGCGGACGATAAAATGTTTCTTACACGATTGTTCGTGAACAAAAAAATTGTTTTTGAACTCCATGTGCAAACAGCTTGGGAAAATAACTAACTAATTACATATATACAAGTTTAATAATTAACAGATTTTCGAAGCGATATAATTCGTTAAAATATTTCAGAATGTCAGTCATTCCATTGGCTTTAAGTAGGATATTATTGGGCATTCTACCCCACCTGCCGTTCCTACGGCTCACTCCGTTCGCCTTCGTCACTGGTGGGGTAGAATGCCCAATAATATTTTTGATATCGATGGTTGTGGAATAGAATAGAATGTGTAAAATTACTGGTTCGGCGCCTATTCCACCTTTCAGTTCTACGTTTTGTCGTTTCGTTTTAGGAAACACGAATTTTCGGTCCTGAGAAGAACCTTTTGTGATCACAACTCCGTTTCACTACACTACTTTACTGTCATTCTTTCATAGTTTCACTACACATTTCACCACTACTGAATTTATTCTTAATTTTAATCTACATGAAACGTGGTAAGCTAAACTTCAGGACAGATTGTCTCATGTCTCTCCACAAAGTTTGAGATAGCGCATTACCGCAAAGGTTCAACGCATACTCAGTTTATGCGGCCAGAGTGGCGCAAGGACATCTGAATTTTAGGCTACCGTATACATTAAACTAAAACTTGGGACAGATTGTCACTATGTCTCTCCACAAAGTTAGAGATAGCGCTTTACCGCAGAGGTTCAACGCACACGCAGATTATGTGTCGAGGACATCCGAAATTTTAATTTAATTTCGTTTCATATAGATGAAAATTTACACGTTTATTAAACAAGTAAATGCGTCGGCTGTCTGAACCGATGATCTAAACTTCAGGACAGATTGTCTCATGTCTCTCCACAAAGTTTGAGATAGCGCATTACCGCAAAGGTTCAACGCATACTCAGTTTATGCGGCCAGAGTGGCGCAAGGACATCTGAATTTTAGACCACCGTATACATTAAACTAAAATTTGGGACAGATTGTCACTATGTCACTCCACAAAGTTAGAGATAGCGCTTTTACCCCAGAGGTTCAACGCACACTCAGATTATGTGTCGAGGACATCCGAAATTTTAATTTAATTAAATTCAGCAAGACGACACTACTTACTTGGTAATGAACACGTTACGTCTGGAACTGATTGCTATCCAACCGCACGTCGCGCTTTAAGGTGCGAGTTAAGGTGCATTTACACTAATATTTACCGTCCGGTGTATGTAAGTCCGATCAGTTTGGCTACATTGTATTCTTTCATGAAATACCCGGCGGCGACGCACTAAGGAGCATTTAGCTTTTAAACCGAACAAACTTCATTAGCAGTTTTATTTGCTTGGAAATTAATAACAATACGTAAGTGAATAAAGAAAATCATGTATTTAAATAAGTTCATAAAATTGGTGAATAATTGAAATCTATACTAATATCATAAGCTGAAGAGTTTGTTTGTTTGGTTGAACGCGCTAATCTCAGGAAATACTGGTTTAAGTTGAAATCCTAATTTGAGTGACATTTACAAAATTTGTAATAGTCTGGTTTTGAAGTCAAAATGTTCCTAAGTGCGACGTTGGAATCGACCGTATCAGTTAACAGTTACGAGTGAGTGTAAATGAGCCTTTACAGTATGTGAAACTGCAAAATTGCAAGTAGCAATAATTTGCTGACCATATGTTGCTGTATGTAAGGTGTGTGTAATTTCCATGAGAACCATAATATGCAAGATAAACACTACGCTTGTAGCGAACATAGTTTAAATTTGTCTTATACAGGATTTCCTATGTTCATAAAATAGCTACTTCAGTTTCGGTACGGCACACTCATCATGGAAATTACTTTATTGTAATAATAATAACCTTTATAACTTTGTAGTTACAATAAATAAATATAGGCATAAAAAATTTTTTTTGTCAAGTTTTACTGCAGCATATTAGTGAACTAACTTTTTGACGCGAGTTCATTTATATGGATTATTCTGCATAAAAAATGTTTTCAGGATATAAAAATTTTGTTTTAGTCATGAGATGATTTATTATTATACTAATGTCAAGTTTTACTGCAGCATAATAGTGAACTTACTTTTTGACGCGAGTTCATTTACATGGATTAATCTGCACAAAAAATGTTTCCAAGATATTTTTCTTTCAGCTCATCTTAACTTGGGTCTTTAAAAAAAAAAATTATTTTTTATTTTTTTGAGTTAACTTGCGTGATGTCATGCGGAGTTTTACATCAAGGTTTTTTAATCAAACATACTATATTTACATTCTATACATACATACAACTTTATTATTATAATACATAATGTATTAATCATAAGTGTCATGTATCGTCTTCGCCTTTGTCGGTGAGGTAAAAAGCTGGTTTTATATTTCATTTCTCACGATAAAACTGCTTTTTGATAGAAACGATTTTCAATCACTACGATTTAATTAGACGTAAGTAAAATAAATAGTCATACAACTGTGAGGACATGTACTTAAGGTTTGATTTGTAATGGGATAAAATTTGCTGAAATGGTATTTTTTTTGAATAAAATCAATCAATTTTGAACATAATAATACATTCGCTCCAGTATCTTCCAGTGATAAACACCGGTTCGGTTCTTCGTTATACAGTGAACAACCTTCAACTTTATAAAATGTATGTGAGTACTACTAACTTTACTGAATTATCTAATATATTTATTTAATCGATACCCAGCTACGGACCTGGTTTCTGCCTGCCGGCTGGTGTATCAGAAGTCTTCATTAACTCACAGTTATAACTTATAAGTTACAAAATTAATCTTTATTTGTTCCATTTCAGGTCTGACTCCGATTCAGAATTCCAGACACGGTCTGCAGCTGTTGCCGAGGTTGTGAAAGTGCAACCAAAGAAGAAGGTGCCGAAGCGCAAAGCTTCCGAGAGCACCACCACGCCATCAACATCGAAATTAAGGTAAGTTTCTGTTACTGCTTTTACCGTTAGGTGTTTTTTGTGTATGTTGTTATGTACAGATATACATTGGTTAGTGGATTTAGAACTGTAACGCAGAGAGCGCTTAAATCAATTTCCAATAATCATATTCAAGCATGATGCAATAATCATATAAACATGATGCAAGCATCATGTTTACAGTTAATTCATGAGGTATTATATTATATTATAGGTAAGCACCCTCAATTCATCAATTTAAAAATAAATGTAATGTAATGTGTTGTGTAAATTATAATAAATAAAATGTTAAATTGTTTACAGTAAAAGACGCAGTTCGGGCTCGGACCTCTTTGGCTTGGTGGACTACGTTCCGGCGCCAACCTCAGCTGGTGACTTCGGTTCGACCCTCTCCAGCCGTGTCGCCAACGGTAAAGTGTGGCGAAAGGCGAACTTGATCGGGGACTTCTATGTGGAGGTAAAGGTCTACAACAAGGCTGAAGTTGCCTCCATCCCTAAACAGGATAGGTGGAAGAAAGCCTCAGTGGACCTAAAAGTGCAGCTAAACCGCAACACGCCGCAGTGGGATGGGCTCCAAGTTTTTATGAGACGGACTCATGAATTATTTGATGATTCTGAGCCCGTCTTTTATAGTGATAATATACACATAAAATAAATATTTAAGCTGTTGGGGCTGGTGCCTGCAAGATATATTCTATAATCGTAATAATAATAATATATTGCAACATCTAATAGTAACTTTAAACTATTTTAATCTAAAATGCCTTTCTGTACTGTTTGTAACACATCTGTTGAGCGCAGTCACTGGACAGGTCACCTACGTAGTACTAATCATAAAAACAAAACTATTTCACATTTTTGCGAAGGTGTTGAAATAATACATTCTGCATTTCGTAATCGTATAGCTTCTTATAGAATTGTCGATCCGTCTGAGAATTGTTCTCTGGATCCATTTCTTAACAATATTTGGAGCAAAATTAAAACGTTAATAGACATGTCTCTAAAAGAACATACTTCTCTAAAAGTTAATTTCGAATATTTTGCTTTGTTTTTAATGTTAAAAAATGATTCTCAAGAGATGAAATCATTTGCCACAAAAAACGTTACTATACATCATAATTACGAATTTGATTCATTATTGTCTCAAGTAAAGAACACTTTAACAAAAAAGATAGAAGAATTTCAGGACCGAGACAGTGGATGGACGTTCTTGAGCAGTTCTCATTTGGAAATAAATGTTAACAAATATCAGCCTTTGCGCGGTTCAGGCTTTATCGAATTGCCGGCTGCAATAAAATCGAAAAAAGCATGTGTTAATATTCACAATAATGACGAGTATTGTTTTCTATGGTCTGTTGTTGCTGCTTTATATCCAGCTAAGAGTCATCCTGAAAGAGTATCTTCTTACCCTGATTTTCGCAACGTGTTAAATATAAAGGATATATCATTTCCAGTGAATTTCTCAGATATTGCGCGTTTCGAAGTGAATAACCCCGAAATTTGCATTTACATTTATGGTTTAAAAAATAATACTGTCATAGGACCGCTTTACAAACCAAAAGCCTTGAATGGGAAGGTGATTCATTTACTTTACTTAGAAAGAGATGATTTATCACATTACTGTCTCATAAAAGACTTGTCGCGACTTGTTAAAAATCAAATAACAAAACACCACAGTAAACTGTACTTTTGTGACATTTGTTTAATGTTTTTTAATTCATGTGATGATCTTAGTTCACATAGTTGTGGAGGTATCGCCACTGAACTACCTCCAGAGGGTTCTTTTATACAGTTTAAAAATTATAATAGAAAGCAAATTGTACCATTTGTTATATACGCAGATTTTGAAACAATGCTAGAACGGTATGAATCTTGTGACCCTGACCCTACTAAGGCGAGTACTGTAACGCGACAGCGACATGTGCCTGTAGCTTTCGCTTATCATATTACGTGTACGCTAGACGAAAGCCACAATCGTTACGTTTCTTATCGCGGTTCGGATTGTGTATCAAATTTTGTGAAGTCTATCTATACAGATGCACAAAAAATTTACGATATTTTAAAAAATAATGCACCTATGATTTACACAAATGATAATGCCCACGACTTTGAAAACGCGATAACATGTCATATTTGTGAGCAGTTCTTGTTCGGCGATAGGGTTCGCGATCATTGTCACTTGACTGGTAAATATCGTGGCGCAGCTCATAGTTATTGTAACTTACAATACAAACTACCAACATTTTTGCCTGTATTTTTTCATAATTTGTCCGGATATGATTGCCACCTTTTTATAAAAGAATTAGGTGAAGCTCCTGGATCTATTAAAGTGATACCTAAAACAAAAGAAAACTATATTTCATTCACTAAATTTATTCCGATTTCTACCGGGGAAAGCATCCAGGTCCGGTTTGTAGATTCTTTCAAGTTTTTAGGAACTAGCTTAGAAAAGTTGGTTAGTACCATGAAAAAACAAGACTTTAAACAATTAAAATCTTATTTTCCTAAAAAAAAACAATTTAACCTACTGACTCGTAAAGGAGTGTATCCATATGACTATATGTCTCAATGGGAACGTTATGAAGATATGTGTTTACCATCTAAAAAATATTTTTTTAACTCCATAACGAATGAGATAGTGACCGACGAAGACTATGAACACGCTCGGTCTGTTTGGTCAGTATTTAATATTCAAAACATGGGTATGTACACAGATTTGTATCTCAAAACAGATGTTTTATTGCTAACAGATGTATTTGAAAATTTTCGAAAAACTTGTAAACTACATTACAATCTCGATCCCGCGTTCTATCTTACAGCACCAAGTCTATCTTTTGATGCAATGCTTTTAAAAACAGGAGTTAAATTAGAATTGATTAGTGATGTAGAAATTTTTAGAATGATACAAAAAGGTATTCGAGGAGGTGTTTGTATGTGTTCTAAAAGACATGCCAAAGCCAATCATAAATATTTAGATACTTACGATCCAACACGTCCAAATTCATTTATCATATATTTAGATTGTAACAACTTATATGGCTATAGCATGTGTCAATCCCTACCCTATTCCGATTTTAGATTTATGAATAGGCAAGAAATAGATTTTTTACAATTGAACTTAGCAAATATCAGTGATACTGCGGAAAACGGTTACATTCTTGAAGTTGATTTAATATATCCGGAGAATTTGCACATGCAACACAATGACTTTCCCTTTTGTCCAGAAAAATGCTTACCACCTGGTGGTAAGAATAAAAAGCTAATTCCAAATTTGTACGATAAATATCACTATGTTATTCATTACGTACATTTAAAAAAATGTTTACAGCACGGTTTAGTATTAAGAAGGATCCATCGCGCTATTATATTTAAGCAAAGTTGTTTTTTAAAGCAGTATATTGATATTAACACCCAGTTACGTCAAAAAGCAGAGTCAACGTTTGAACAAGACTTTTTCAAATTATTAAACAATAGTATTTTCGGAAAGACCTTGGAAAATAATGAACATCGAATAGATGTAAAGTTAGTTAACAAGTGGTGTGACTCAAACAATAAAACAAAAAAGACTACTTGTGCTGAAAAATTGATAGCCAGCCCATATTTTCACAGCGCCTCTGTGTTTTCTGATGGTCTAGTGGCAATCCAAATGAAGCCTGTGCGTATTATACTTAATAAACCAATTTACATAGGGTTCGCAGTATTAGAATTGTCTAAGACTCACATGTACGACTTTCACTACTCTATCATAAAACCTTTTTATGGTAACCGAATTGAATTGTGTTATACTGACACAGATAGTCTAGTATATGATGTACAGAGTAATGATGTTTATAAAGACTTCAAGCTCCATTTTCTAAAATATTTAGATACCAGCAATTATGACTGTAGCAATGAGTATAACTTACCAATTATTAATAAGAAGGTTCCAGGATTATTTAAGGATGAAATGGGCGGCAACATTATCAAAGAATTCGTAGGACTGCGCTCAAAGCTTTATTGTATTAAAACGTTAAACAAAACAATTCAAAAGGCAAAAGGTACAAAAAAATGTATTACCGAAAAATTAAATATGTTAGATTATAAAAATGTTTTGTACAATTGCAATGTTATTCGCAAAAAAAATGTATTGTTTAGATCAATAAAACATGAAATATTCACCCAGGACGTAAATAAAATAGCACTTTCGAGCAATGATGATAAACGATTGCTATCGTTTGATAAAGTTTCTACTTTAGCCTGGGGTAACACAACTATATTTACGTAATGCATTAACACAATTTAAATATAATAACAGTAGTTACACTTTTCATTTGTATTTTATTGATTGTAAATGATAAAACTTATTACGTCCTGAATGGATAGTTAGATAATCTTTCAACCTACCTACTGTGTTACTTACTGTTATAAAATGTTTGTAATTCTTTTAATGTGTTGTTGTAATATAATTTAAATACCTAGTATCAGAAGTTACTTTTGAACCTGGCTTTATTATTTATGCAATTCTAAAATGTGTGTATTGTTGGTGTCCCTAGTACTAGTTAATACTAAACAGTGTAAGAGTAACTATACTCTATCTATACGACCTCTGATAATTACTTACCTATATAGGTCTTATATAAATTTACTTTTATAGGTACTTATGTATCTACTAAATATTATTATACTTAAATAAATAATATTTTATGTTCATAAATCTGTTTCATTTCTATTCCTAATTGTTTTCAAAGCATCTAAGGTGCATCAAAAATGTTTTGATCCAGGCTCATATTTAATATAATAATAATATTTCTCAACTATCACACAACGCCATCTAGTCCTAAGCTAAGCAGAGCTTGTGTTATGGGTACTAGACAACTGATAAACATAATTATATATTTCTAAATACATACATATTAGAAATTTTCAGAGTATTATTTTTATATTTAATAAAATAATAACGAAAAATAAAACATAAAAACAAAATCCAGACCGGAACAAATACTTTTTGTTCCGTGCGGGAATCGAACCCGCGACACTGCATTTGGCGCATTTATATGCTAATACTTACCTGTGACACGATGACCAATGTGCCAAATGGGTCGTCGAAATCGTGACAAAATACTGGATCGCTTTGAAGATGCATGCGTCATGCGCGGTGTAGAATTTGACACCAGACAGGTGCTTCGGCACAAGTTCAAACATGTTGAAACATGAAATTGTATCACAGCGAGGCTTTATGGAGTTTAATTGCATATTAGTCACGTTTCACAGTAATATTATTGAGTAGAACATCCATTATTATTAGACAGCTACCTGGAGCGGTCGTATCACGTCGAATAAAAACGGAACGAATTGTAAGTATTGTTCAAGTACCCATTTACTTAGAATGTTATTTCATCATGTTGTTTTATGTAATTATAATTAATTATTATTTCGTTGTTTCAGATCATTGAAAATGTGTGATTCTCCAGATATTATCGACTACTCACAATACGCTCAAGGTTTTCCGACCCAGAGTTTAAGCTGGCATATCCCAGAATTCTCAGAACAACAAAGACCTGTCACCATGGAGTCCAGGACAAGACAAGACTACAGACCTGTCAACAAAAAGCCTCGAACAAGGCAGGAGTGTCTAAAAAAGAAGTCATCTCTACCTACAAGTCAATCATTCCTCATAAACAATGAGAAGAAAAAAGGATTACGATTGATCCAGGTACAAGTGTTGGATATCAGCGAACAACAAGAACCTACAAGTGACGATCATGACGTGGTAATGTTAAGTGCTCAATATGTAGTAACTGAATCGGTGGACCATGTTATGGACGAGACGCACGCGTTAATTAATAAAATATCAAAAAATCTTTGTGGGGACGGATGTTATTATTAACTGGTATCATTTTTTTAAGTGCCTACTTTATAAGTTGTTGTATTTAATTTGTAGGAATGAGCAAAAATAAATTATGTAAGTAATATCATAATTATTAATGGGTATATTATTGATAGGAATGTATGTATAAGTTTTGAATATATAAATATTAAATATAAGTTTTACTATAACTAACTTTTGTATTAATTTGTAATAAATGTAAATAATGCAATAAAAGTACATAAAAATATATCAATTGTTTCTAATTTTAATTGTTTTTTTTTCTTATTATTAATTTATTTATACTCGAACTCTAAATTAGCTCTAGTGTAATGATATAATTATAGGTTATTTGCTTTCAGTATTTTTATTAGAACAATTCGTTTAAAATCATGTTATATGTTATTTGCATTTTTATAATAAAATTCATAAGAAATATCATTTTGCTGCAGCTAATTTAAAGTTTGTTATGTAGGTTACCCTGATTATAATAAATAAAACATTTAAGTAGATAGACATTTTTATTAAATGTTAAACACAAAAATAATTAAAACAAATTAAATACAGACATATTATTATAAAAATACCATTTCCTTATACAGACAGCATTATTTAATGTACAATGCATTTTATGATTCACACAATTAAAATCATTTTTATTTTTACAAAACTTTCTTTTTAGTTCTGATAAATTAGGACATCCCTTCTCACCTATGTCGATCACTTCACAGTTTGTACATAACTCTTTAATCCACTTAATCTTTTCCAGACCCTTCGTAATAATTTTTTTATTTTCTAAGTATGGTAAAATGACGCGTTGAAACTCTTTGTAGTCTATGTAGCCCTCGCTCCAGTAAATTCCTCGATTTCTTTCTAGCCACCTCACATGTTTTTTTTCTTCTTGTGTTAGGTAATGGAATGAATATGGTGGTTTTACCAAGAACGTCTGTGTATGATCCTGACTCGCGATGGTCAATTCTTTGACAATAAAATTATTTATAGAATCTTTAAATCCTTGGAGTTCCACTATAATAGTATCCATCTTCATGATATCTTCTTAACAGTGCTACTTAATGGTTTGTATTCAACAATGCAATCGTTCAGAATGAGACAGTATGCTGAAGTTTGATCTGGTATCTCTGAATCACTCTCAATTTCAACTCTCACATCTACAACCGGACCTGTCTTTAGATTATCCGCTTGTCTAGAGCAATCAATGACAAACAGCGGTGCTAAATCTTTAAACTGTTTTTCGCTTAATATGGGCTCCGGGCGACGTCCGTAATACGACTGTTGAAATCTGGTGTATTGCTCGTATAATAAAGCGATTCTGTTATTAGCAAAACTCACATTTAAGTTTTCATAGGGAAAATAAGTTGAATTGAGATATACTCTAACGTTTCGAACATGACAGTGATCGAATTGCGACATGTCCGAACTTGCATTGCTTTTCCTATTTGTCTGTAGTCCGATAATAATGTATCTTGGTTTTTCTATTTGAGATGAAGTTTTGATAGACCAGGTATGTTTTGTAGTTTTAGGTAAAGCTGGATATTCGTACAGATCCCAATTTCTGTATATCATTTGAAGTGGACGATCTTTTTCTAATACTTTTAACAAACCAATTTTTTCTTTGTCTGATACTTTAACATGCGGTACGCGCCATATGATTTTGTTGATCTGTACATCATCTACTACTTCGCCAGTATTAAGTTTTACAGCGTTCAAATTAGTATTACTTCGTAACAATATCAGTTCATGTCTACTATTTATTACAACTTTTTTAAAATCTTCAGCAAAACCAAGGAGGTTACGAAGTGGTATAGAAGCTGAAAATCTTCCTCCATCAATATTTTTTATGCCATCAATATTCCACCCCCAAGCATTAGACGTTTTTGATTCACTTTCGTTCATTGAAATTAGTGATTTCATGGTTGTTGTTATACCAGCATTTTTTATTTTATCAATCTCCACTCCATTTAGCTCATACCTAATGTCTTGGAACAAGTAGAGTAGAGCATTGTTCGTGAAATTAACACTAGTGGCTTTGTCCTTCGAATCTTTTTTGCTTACGATTACAGTTCCTTCCAAATATAGGGTGCTAGCTGATGGTAATATGTATAAGTCCTGTTGATTGATGGGTATGCGGATTTCATCGTTTCTGTTGAAACTCGTTACATAGGGTTTGTAGGAATGAAATTCGATTCCTTCTATAGTATTATCAAAGGTCGGAGCTGATAAAACGTCTAAGATATTCATTTTAGCAATCCGATCGCTCTAAGAAATGCTTTATTGTCTTTTGTTAATTTTATTTTCTTCTTATTTCCTATCTTAGATAGAGGTCTTATTTGATAGGTAGCTTGAGCAGAACTGATATTCTTTACTTGTTGAGACACACTTTTATTGTAATCAATCATTTTTTTCTTCTTAGATGTAGATATACCTGCACTTCTTCACCACGTAAATTGATTAATCGTTTGTTTATATCTAACAACCTGATATGTATGCAGCTTATGTTGTTTTGATTGATTGGAAAGTATATTGCGTTCTTCGGGATTTCGATGATCCTGTATCCAGGTGGCAACATTAAGTGCAAATTCGTGAATAATATGACTTGGTTCACCGTTCACATATGAACCGCTTACAATATCACATTCAATCCTGACTACGGTCGTAGGTAGAATGTTGACTGGAGACTGTGACACATGCAATTTATTTGCTTTCAAGATTTGTTTTTTAAATCCTAATAGTCTTCCAAAAGAGTCTTCTTTGATAAAATTAATGTCTTTTGTACAGAATATTGTAGTTTTTAAAGTATTATTATTGCACCGTAGTTGGATTTTTGCATTTTTAATTTCGGATTTTAAATAATCGCCGATATCTTGTAATTCATAAGTGCCCTCTGGTATTTCAATAACTTCATTAAAGCCATAATATAATTTATTATTACTTTTATCAATGTTTGGAATAGAATTAAATGTTGAAAAGTGCAATAAAGCACATTCATACTCTCCATCTAGTTGCAACGTATTAGGATAGTATGTAGTTAACACTGACGAGTCTCCAGTTACTGACAAAGTGAACGACATCTTGTAAATGATGGAAATGACAGAAAAACATATATTTTATAATACATTTTTATTCCAAAAAGTTCTCAAAAAATTTAAACATAAATGACCACAATTGACTGCGTTAAATTTTTGATATCTTGTGTAGTTATAAAACACATTACATTTTTTGAAATATTGCATCAATTCTGTGGGAGGTTTTAAATTTCCATAGCTATCAAAATATTCACAGTGATCGTATACTTTAGCATAAGCTACCCAATGGGTTCCTTTGTTCTTAGAATCATCTAAGTTAACGATACCACATTCAATGCGTTTCGGCTTCTGAGGTAGTCGATCCTTCATGTAGACCCCACGAAAATATGGGATGTCTCTTGAAAACTTTCGAATGTCTACATTAGTTAGAGGGCGATTGGGTAGCATATTTTTCAGTTTTTTGAAGATGTTATAAACAATCCTTTGCCGCTTTTATATGGCTTAATGTATAAACCCTTGCCCAACTTTAAAGCCTCCATAGCTTTATTGTGTCGTTCTGTTTCTTGCAAATATTGTTTGTTTGCTTTGTAATCATTAACGGTCTTTGCAATGCCAGCTGCACCACCAGCTAAAGTTCCTAAAGCCGATAAACCAGCGAAAATTGGAATTAAAGGTAGAACTCCTCCAGTCTTTGGTATGGGTATTACTCGAGGTAATCGGATCCGATGACGATTGTTTGGAAATAATTTTTTTGCGGTTAAGTAAGCTGCTTTTATTAAAGTCTTATTATCGCTGCATTTGAGTTTCTTAATTTTCGATTTTATTTTAGATACTAAGTTTTTAAACGTTTTAATGCCGGATCCAGACTTTATTTTCGCTTTCATAACTTTGTTCACTATCCAAGAGCTCAGTTTTTCACCTTTCCCTGCATCTTTTGAATTAAGTCTTTGTTTAGCCATGTTAAGTAATTGTAAATCGGCTTTGTGGCGATTTGGTAAGTCTGTATGATTTGTATATGCAATATCGTGTTGCATACAAGCTTCATCTAGCTTATTAATACCTCGATCACCTCGCGCTAAGCGTTTGCGAAGTTTGGTTCCTGGTCCGCAATAATTGTATCCGGGCAAATGAACTTCGAACGGTAGATTATTAATTATACTGTTAACTAGTCCACCACCTTGCATTACTCAAATTATAATGATAGGATTTCAAATGAAAAATGGTTATATATTAGAATATCTTAGTCCATTACTGCAGCTTTTTCAATCCAACTGTTTTCTGCACTGTTTAGACCTAACCATTTGACATACAATTTATTTCCTTTCTTCTTCAAAACCTTTTCTATCAAATAAACGTCAGGATAATTTGATCTTTGCAGTTCTTGTTCATAAAAAGCTCCTAATATCTTTTGTTTTCGTTGATCTTCTATGTGATATGTCACTGGTATGGTTTTATTTACCTTTTTTATAGTAAATAATTCCGTTGACCAATTAGGAGTGTAACCTTTCTCAAAATTATGTTTGTATTTACTTATACGAACACAATCACCAACTTTGAATTTAGGCTTCCACTGAACTATATCAAGTTTGTTTATTTTTTTAATATTTTCTTTGATTTCTTGTTCATTACCTTTATTCACATCAGCCGGTTTAAATTGAATAGTGCGATGTTTTGTGTTGTTATATCTCTTCAATGTATCTTCCAATGGTAGACCTAACCACTTGTAGTTTCCATTGAGACTAAAATATTTATATAATTTATTTTTTATAGTTCTAATCAGTCTCTCCACAATTGATGCTTTTTTAGTAGAAAATGACGAGTAATGGTTAATGTTGTGCTTTTTCATAAGCGTTTGAAAAGTGGTGTTATAAAATTCTGTCCCCATATCAGTTTGTAAGTTAACGGGATGATTACGACTACGTAGCAGTATATGTTCGAATGCACGAGTAACATCAAATTTATTTTTCGATTTTAACGCTTCAACCCAGGCATACTTTGAGAAGCAGTCAATCACCACTAAGATGAAATTGTAACCTTTGTTATACTTTTTCAGATTTTGCATGTCCATCAAGTCTGCTTGCCATAAGTCATGGATTCCTTTCAGAATAACAGAACGTCGAAGGAAATTTCTTCGTGCCGCTTTGTGTATTTCATTTACAATTTGCTGTTTTACCATTACGGAGTTTTTTGAAGTAATTTATCTACCTCTGCTTTAGTATAAAACTTATCTTGCAAATGAGTTGAAATCTCAAGTATCCTCGCTTTTAAAGTAGCTTCAACTGTACCCTTTGCATCTTTAATGATTTGAGAACGCAATTTTCCAATCATATTATTACACTCTTTAAGCATATTAGCATTCAATCGATCTACATAATCCTTGGACACAACCAGATTATTTAATTCTTTTAATGTGTCAGCATTCAATCGATCGACATATTCCTTGTTCACAGCATCGTCTGCTTCTACTGGAGATATAATTCCTCTCAGTCTTGATGTTTTTAAATCAAAATCTCCGGTTTCAGATTTTAACAATGCTTTCTCATTAAACTCAAATAACTCTGATAAACGCATTCTTTTGTGAATGTAGTGTCCAAATTTGTCTACGTTCATGTTAAGGTGTATTGTATCGAGAGGTTGATAGTAAAATAAACACATTTATAAATATTTATTAATTTATAACTTTACTTTCACGCAATTCTTCAATGATAGATATAATTTCATTGTCTAATCCTGTGTTGCCAGCATCTCTAGACGCAATTAACAATTTCAACCTCTCCACTAATTCATTAGGATTATCCCAGTACACAAAATCTACGTTTTTTTTCCACTTTTTTAGCAACGGTAAACCTTTTCCCTGAACTGCATTTTTCAGTTTAAAAAGTGGTTTAATAACTTGCAAATATTTTTGTCCTTTATTACTTTTTATTGGCTTATTTGGGTCATAGTCTCGACGATGTGCGTTTGTATGAAGTAGCATCGACTTATAATTTTGCATATCACTATCTGTAACCACGCTTATATCTACATCTTTCTTAAGCAACAACTGTTTTAAACCTGGTGTATTTCGGTATTTACATCCAGCCACGGTAATGTATTGATCGTTGATCGTTATGCAAGCAGAACCTAACATCAGTTTCCCGCGGTCTGCTCTAACCCCAAATGGAATATCTACCAATGCTTCTGAAGATATTGACCAGGATGACGTATCATAATCTTGGTTTTTTTCAGCTACTGATTCATAAGATGAGTCACTGTTGATATCGGATTCATATTTGTTTTCATCGTCATTATTATCATCACTTCCTGCGCTACCAGTTCCTTCTTTCTGGTAAGTTTTGTTAATAAACGGAACTTCTGAAAAATCATCACTTGCGCGAATGAAAGGAGTTTGCTTATTAGCATTAGCAATTAGGTTGAGAGGTTCCGTTACAGGTTTGAAAACAGATTCCAGTGCTTGTTTATTGTTAATCTCATCATCTCTCATTTTTCGTACTTTTATCTTTACAGCTTCTGCCGCATCAACAATTTGTCGTTTCAATGATTTTTCCATATTGATAAAATAACGTCGTAATTGATTTAGCGTCGAAAAGTGAATAATAATGTCATACAGATTAAAGCCTTATATATGTATTTGTGTTCTTAGTCAAAGACTACAAACGTGTCAAATTTACTTCTATAACATCCTTTGTTTTTGGAACAATCTTTATTAATTACAACGTAATTGAAAGGTACACTCCATATTTTTGAACACATTTCACGAAATTCAATCCATGTCATGTCAGTGTTGACGTGTTCTTCATAAACATGTCTCATATTTCTTTCATCTTGTTTAAAAAGTACGATTAGGTTTGCGTTGTCTCTTATTAACTGCTTAGGGATTTTACTATAAGACTGATTTAGATAAAAACAATCGATAAACTTGTGTCTCCCCATAGCAAAATAATCACGCATACTACTTTGATTTTCACAAGCAACATCATCAAATACAATTACAGAATTCGGTTTTGCGGTTTGAACACTCAGCACTTGCTCATTTTCATGATATTTTTGAAATGAAATATCTGGTACACGTTGCAAGACTTTTTCTAAAAAAACATACTTGGGTTGTTGCAAGGTTTTCGAATAAACATAAACATTTTGGAATCTTAAACCATTCTCGTGTATAAGAAGACCAATTAATAAATTCGTTTTTCCACAATTTGACGGCCCGCAAATGATGCATCGTATAGATTTAGGTAGTAGTTCTCCATGGCGAAAATCAGTTTCCTGAGAATGAACAGAAAGTTTTTCTAGATGTAACGAGTGTGGTTGTTTTACAAATTTCATGACGAGTGCGTGAAACGGTTGTATCAATAATGAGTTAATTAATGTATTACATAAACATTTATAACTCATACACACAAAACTCACTGTCGCTAACCCGAACAAATGTACGAGCAACCTCGCCATGGTTGTCTAAAAACCGAAAGCGACGAAGATGAACGAAACAAGCCGTTCATACTTCACCTTCCGTTCCATTGGGTGGAATAGGCGCCGAACCAGTATTTTGTACATCCTATTCTATTCCACAACCATCGATATCAAAAATATTATTGGGCATTCTACCCCACCAGTGACGAAGGCGAACGGAGTGAGCCGTAGGAACGGCAGGTGGGGTAGAATGCCCAATAATATCCTACTGCTTTATAATATCAACGTGGGGCAATTTTAGATACCTGCGGGTAATCATATGAGAAATGGGTCAGATGTTAATAGGGTCAACCGTATGGGGTGAGTTTCCGTGACCGATGCGCCATGACAGCCCCGTAGCGCATTAAAAATAATGTATTTAATCTATGCTCGAAAAATGGGCGGGAATTTTTACCTGTCACTACTTTTTGTCATAATGTTGGTAGATTACCTACGGCGATAAGTTAATTAATTTAAATATTTTTAATTAATTAAAATTCATTGTGATGAGCAATACTAGGAAATTATATTCGGGTCACCTTTGCGTCTAATGCAACATTTTTTAATTATATAATCGTATTTGTTACTAAGCCCGTTACAAAAATGCAATCAATTAGAAACATTATCCGTTCCAAAACCAAGTTGCTAGCTGCTGCTATTACCCCGAACTATCAACTGCTAATAAGTATTATAGTTAACAAGTCCTATTCTAGTATGAACCTAAATATCTAAAGCACTTAAGTGCCAGACGTTAAATGAAAGTACAATACCAGACGACATGGCCGAGAAAATTAAACGCGTTGATCAATTTAATAATAATGATGGCGATAAATCAAGAATCGATTAATCGCTTCACCAAGCGTACGGTATTGGACTTGCGTTTTTTATTTACACTGTTCACTGAGTACCGTAACTGCATACTGACGTGTATCAAGCATAGACAACATAGAGCATAGACCAAGCTTATCTTCCTAAAATTGCCATACTGCTTATACCTAAAATTGCCATACTACTTATCCTTTGCAGTTTTATATCATATCTGATATCTACATTTATCTCTTTCCCGTAGGGCATAGATAAAATATGCCTCGATTGCAGTTATTCTCTCTTCTCAATAGAATATATTTGACATTTAGCTAGCTAGAAGGCTCATGCAGTCTATGGTATCAAGTGTCAGGTCGGCCAGCGAGTATCGCATTGACAAGAGAGAGATAACTAACAAATAGGAAAAATCGTCGTCATTCTCAGGATTGAATCCTGATTCACTGCAACCAGCTGACTCACCGGTCCCACCACCTATCTACACCTATAGCCGGTGACTCACCAACTCACCGCCGAGCGAGTGCCCAGCTTACCACACCACGTTACCGTCCTGCCCTTGTGTTTAAAACAATATAAGTTGGACGCAAACCAGTGCGTTAGCCGCAGCGGTAACTTGGTGACTTGGGGACCGGTTTCTGTCTGAGATACAAGTTTGCGGTATAAATATCGATAATACGTTGCGCCAGCTAACGTTTCGAGTTTTGTGCAACTCCATGTCCTTATTGGTGCGATTTTGAAGCTCAAATGATCGGTTACATGCATTGCAATGGCGGTTGAACAGTGGTTGTCAAAACTTCAAAATATGCATTTATGTAGTTATGCTCATGCTGCTTGGTCTCTTTAAAGAAGTCTTTGAAGGATTTTATTCGAAACTTGTGTCGCAAGATACTGCTAAAAAGGAAAGAAAGAAAGAAAATACGTTTATTTGGCAAACCTTAATCACACAATTACAATAAAAAATTACGAATATACAATTAATGTAGGTACCGTGTGCCTCACGGCTGTGCCAAATAGGCTCAGTTTAAAAATTATTCTATTGACAGAAAACATCTGTGAAAGCTTTTCTAAGCTTGACCCAATATCTATGGATATGGAATCCTCGAAGCGTTAACATTAACTTAGTTCATGAGCATTAAGCCAGGTTTATTTAAGTCGCACGTAATAGGATTCGCCTTTTGCCTACAACTGGGCACAGATCCAGACTGTGGCCGTTACTAAGATATTCCTAGAGGGAAAGCCCAATAACTCTTTGCTAAGCCCGGGAATCGAACAGGGAACCGGAACCTCGTGGTCAACAGCCGCAGTTGCGAGAGACTAACACGAGACTAACGAGGCTAAATGAGGATGTTAAAGTGAATTAAGAAAACACAAGCGTACTAAAGTTAAACTATTCAAAACATTTTGCAGACGGCACTATAACCACAATAGTTGCGAAAACATCGCAAATCTGAGAATAACAACAAAAACTCGGTATCAAGAACGATCTCTTTCGCGGTCCACATAAGTTCGCCTAAGGAAAGTGCATGGAGTGGGCGAGCGAGTGGGACGACTGTAAAGTTCAACACATATTAGATATCACCATCTTTGTACTGCAATTTATTTAACTGTACAAAAGTAAATTGAAAAAGTGAAGTATCTTTTTAACAAGTTCGCGGTTTTGGAGACTTGCACTTCCTAGATATTTTCGTCGAATTTCGTTCAGAAATTTTGTCTCGAAGTTCTTTTCTTAATAGTTCGAATCTTGGCTGTCTAGAAGAGCCACTAACAGTATAAGAATTATTGTGATTGACAGACGCCAGCACATCAACCTACCTGAATCTGTCAAACTTTAATAGTACCTAATCGCAATAGTTGACAGTTAATGTTTGAATGGTAATATTTGACAGATTCGGGTAGGTTGACCTGCTGGCGTCCATATGTTTTAGATACTTTGTTCACCAATAATTTGTACTTTTTGCTGAATATTGACATTTGTAAGTGTATTTCGCACTAACTCGATTACCCGAGTATGAAATGTCAGGGTTGATCGTAAATTGGCTCGAAGTATCGTTCAATTAGACTCCAAAGGATTCTATAAAATCATTGAAATGTTACGCAATCACGTTTTTTAAATGTATTTTCGTTTAGAAACAAATATGTCCATAAATTCATGAGCGTCTAAGGACACAGAAATTATGGTAATATTCTTGCGAGTGTTAAATTGACCACATGTCATTATGTAAAAAAGTCTAAAGTCGGAAGTATATTATTGTTATGAAAACTCTTAGTATGTAACCATCTATACAACGTGTAACGTTAAAAGCGTAAAACCTCTGGTGGGGTAACTCAGCACTTGTTACTGAACAATGTTTGTTATAAAACTTTTGGAAATTCTCAAAAAAAAAAAGATTTTTCATACAAAATGAGAAATTGATCGAGCCCATCAGTATGAAAAACTATTTTTTTTTCGCGAATTTCCTAAAGTTTTATAATTTTACATTGTTCAGTAGGATTGGCTGAGCTACCTCACGAGAGGTTTTGCGCTTTTAACGTTACACGTTGTATAAAAGGATCTCTCTCAACGTTACACAAATATACATTGTTCCGTCCCCTATGAAAATGTCACAAAGCCCTTCTGTTTTGACAAGCATTTCAAATTAAAAACCCGTATCCTCGAAACGAACGTAAAATCTGTCACCCTGTTTAGAAAAAAAAACACTAATTCTTTATGAACCACAGACTATAAAAAGTGTTCTCTCAAAATAATGACGTTGACAGTCACATGGTGGTCACATGTATTCACGTGTACATTTGAACAAACAACGTTCGTGTTTTTGGTAACGTGTCAGTATTTTTAATTATCTACAGAAAGGAGATCGGACATTCTTGTATGGGCTCTGGCCCAAGTGGCGGCGGAGCATGACGTTTATTTTATTTGAAAGTTAGTTAACTAAGCTTACTTTTTTTGTATGGGTGCAGAAAAATCTATCCTGGGAGAAAAAAGTTATAGTGTATAAAAGAAATACGCTTTTATAGACCTATTTGCAAATATTTATTCAATTAAATCTAGTTATTTGTTATGTTTGCTATTATCTAACATCCATGATGGCTCAGGCGTGTGGTATCTACTACACCAACGTTAGAAATATGTAATAACTCCATTGTTAAATGAATTCTGGGTCAAGTGGCGTCTAAAGACGAACCTAAGTTCTGTTTTTGAGGAATGATTTAAAAGTGTTTAACCAGCATTATAATAGTACGAGCTTGAGTCACGGTATGTCTTTCTCTTCTTAGCACAGAACGATTGCAAAGTAGGCACATCACACCAGCACTTGGCCGCATCATGTTGCAAAAGTAACAAATCCAAAACAAGTAAGAAGAATCAGTCCCTTTAACAAGCCAGGGTATCGAGAAAAATCGGACAGTTCAAGTAAACACGCCAAGGTCTTCAGGAAGAAATCAAATACATCAAACAGAGCCGGTAGAATAGTATCACACCAAACCGTAGCGAGCGGAGAGAGTGAGTCAACTGTCGAATCTGACAGAACAGTCATGTACGTTTTCTTTTTCATCGTAGTAAAATCATCAAATGACTCCTTATAACTAGGGCAGATCCGGTGGGACTTTCAGGCTCGTACTGACTAAAATCCACACTGTCCTTCAATATTATATTTACGTTCCGGGATCACGATAATTCGTAAGTCCCGCGACCCCGGCACTCTTTGAGGAGCGCGTGAAACACAACGCGCCGTCGACTCGGGCATGGTCCATGATCGGACAGTGAGACGCCTGTTACTCGCCGGTTACTCGTCTGTCGCCGTGGGCGTGTACCACTGCGGCTGGGGTGTAAGGTGGACGTTATCCCCTCCAATACGCGTCCTGCCTCCTCCTTCGCTAACATGGCTGCTTTGCAGAAGAAGGCGACCGCTTCCCGATCCGTAACGCTCCGCTTTATGGCCTCGACCAATGCCGGGCGCGAGACCTCCCGCCTATCGCCGTCGTGAAAATACGGTGGTGCTCTGCCCAAGCAGAAGTCCTGTACTGTATGCTCCACCGTGTCGTCCGGGTGATCCTCGAAGTGGTGAAACTCAGGCGTTTCTTCCCTTCTTATACGACACAGGTACGCCTCAAAACTTCCGTTTCCTGTGAAGACCTGCGTCACGCCTTTCCAGCCACTCCTCAAAGAGGGATCTTACCGCCGCGACACCAGCGTGCACGATCTGTCATGTATGTTGCGTTAACTGTTGAAGTATATGAATATACGCGCGGTAACTTGATTTTCCCGGGTTAGATTTTTTGTACTTCTACAAAAAAACAAGCCTAGCTAATGAACTTTCAAACAGCATAAGAGAAAAGTCTATATTGTACAATATTGTAAAATCCAGTTGGGTTGCCGAAGCTGTAATTGGACGTTTCAAACGTGACTTCAAACTTTTGAGACAAGATTATGTGAAATCGTTAAAACACTTAATGCCAAACTTTAAAATAGCAGCAGCACTAATAAATGCTTACTGTGATTAGTCTTATTGATAATATTTTCGCTGAAAATAAAATATGATTTCAGGCTTTATTTTTTTTATTTTGACACGCTATGGCCATAGTTAAGTTTTTAGTTTATGTAATTACGATGACATATATTATAATGTTGGTTAAACACTTTTAAATCATTCCTCAAAAACAGAACTTAGGTTCGTCTTTAGACGCCACTTGACCCAGAATTCATTTAACAATGGAGTTATTACATATTTCTAACGTTGGCGTAGTAGATACCACACGCCTGAGCCATCATGGATGTTAGATAATAGCAAACATAACAAATAACTAGATTTAATTGAATAAATATTTGCAAATAGGTCTATAAAAGCGTATTTCTTTTATACACTATAACTTTTTTCTCCCAGGATAGATTTTTCTGCACCCATACAAAAAAAGTAAGCTTAGTTAACTAACTTTCAAATAAAATAAACGTCATGCTCCGCCGCCACTTGGGCCACCCCCGCCCGGTCTCCTTAGTTTTGTTTTCTTCTATTTCCTATTATCCTGAATTTTATCATTAAACATGAATAGATAGACGATTAAGAGCTGATTTTCAATAGTCAGATAACTTTTATCTGAGGAATAAAAATGTCGGTTTGACAGCTAATCTATAGAATATTATTAAATCGCTATTTTATTCCTCAGATAAAAGTTTGTTTTTAGTTATCTGACTATTGAAAAATAAGCCCTAAGGGTTTAAAATTTAAACTTTCAGTTTGTTATCATTTTTTTTGAAGGATAGATTTATTGGTTTTATTACAAGCTTAACAAACCATGAAAAAACTATACTAAAGACATTAAACTTAAAACCTTTTTGTATACTTAATTATATTTTTAATCCCTAACAAGGATTTATTTCATCCGGAAAAGCCAAATATTTAAACACTGGCTAATTTTGATAAAAAAATCCTTTTGCTGCCATTATGTAAAAAAGTAAAACATTTTTTTTTAATTATGTATCTAATCACTAATGGCATCTTAAAATTTTTTGAGAGGAAGTGGCGAGTATTACCTGCTTAACGTAACCTAATTCAAAAGAGGTTGTAAACAAAACAGTTTTTATTTTTTGACAGAAAGAAACAGAGTAGAATAAGATTTATCCCTTTTTTTAATTAAAAGATTTCTAAAATTGCAATGTGCAGTATGGTTGAAGAGCAAAAGCTTGCAAGCAGGAACTTCGTAATTAAATACCGACAGCTCGGTATCCCGTTGTTTTAAACTCCGTTATTAAATTTTCTTTCAGTTTTCGTCATTTCTGTGGTTAAGTATTTTTAACTTGCAGCGTAACAAGAAAAAAAATCTGGGAAGACATTTTCAATAAAGTCAGCTTTGATAACTTAATTAATAAATGATTGCTATTTATTTGCGTGTGCCCCAATAATATGACTTTCATAAATAAACAAATACCTACCCAGTTATTATGTTGTTACTTCAGGGGCTGGAAAATAATGGTTACTGGCAAGCAACAAGTTACTTACTTAAACAATAACCCTGTTAGACCAGTGCAGTGGGCTGAAAATCGGTCTTCATAGACTTGGCAGTAATATGTCACAAATGCTGAATAAACACGCGGTATAACCACGCCCAGAAAAGTGGGGACTGAAATTCGTAATATTTCTTTTTTTACATAATAAAAAATAAATTAATTAATCAGAAATAATTTCTGCAAAAATAAATGATTTACTAAGTTTAGCTGTCGATCTCAAAGTCGATTGTCAGCTCCTTGTGTGCCCTATATCTTTCGCAAAACATGGACATAGTACCACCTCACTTAATATCTATGTAAAAAAAACTTCTCGTAAAGAGGGCGGGTCTATAAGCCACAAACCTCCCAGTTAATATGACTGTAAGACCACTTAGTAAACAAAATGGTCGACCCTTCGCCTTCCCTCCTTATGAGCCAGAATTTACGACGTACAACGGAAAACATCAGTAAACTGCTTAAATATGAGAGCTTTGGGAACTAATAAACTATTTCCTTATTTTTCAGGCTCATGAAAGAAAGTTTGTGGAAATATATTGCTTTTTTCCCTCGTATCGGCCGTTAAGTAACTACACAATACAGGTCTACCGTTTTAATACTCTGTAAGTACCTATATATGTGTATAGTTTATCATCAAGTTACCTATATTATTATGAGAACTGCTTATAAATCATCAACAGCCTGTATTAATCCCACCGCTGAGACACAGTCCTATGAAGAGGTTTAGGACGTTTAAACGTTTTTGTAATTTTCTGTTCCAAAATTGTTTTCAGTAAAAATTAAAATTTATACAAAGTACCTGTTCTAGTTAGAACCAGATTTTAGGGGCATCTTATCAACCTGTTTAACTGGGTTGTGGAGATCAGGGGGGTATTACAACGTCTTAAAACCAGGCTTGTTACCCCCCCAGGTAGGCAGATGTCTTAATACCCCCCCAGGTAGGCAGTGATTTATGTAAAATACTGGTATTCAGCTGAATTCAGTCAAACTGGAAGTAACATAGTTAGGAAAAGGCTATACAGATGATGACCTGTCTTAGTTTAAATCTTTGACAGCTCCAGTAATATCCCCACAATACTGCAGAGCATCTATCAATACTTTTTTGAATGTTTGTCATAAGAATTTAAATTAGTCTCTCCCATCTTTAAAAGTGATAAAGGGTTACCAACAGCACCTATCTTATCTTCGAAGGGATTCAAAAATACAGATTATAAAAAAAACGAGGCTTCCGGAGTGATAAGACGGATATGAACTTCGTTATTGCTTATTGGTGATGGTTATTATTGAGATCGTTGGCTGTCGAACTGTATCATTGCTTTTTTTTACGGTTTAAGTAGCATTTTTGAACCGGAGTTTATCTTTTCCGTAGCCTTATTGGTTCACTAACGTCTGAGTTACAAAAAACAAGGTTTAGAATAAAGAACTATCAAAAATTTGACATTTGTCTCGAATTACAAAGCTAGTCCTACAAGACTTATTTAGCTATTTGCAAAGCAAAACAAGAACCGTTCGGTTCTTAACTTCACCCGGCTGCTACCAGACAATTTTCGAAGATCGTCGCTGCTAATCTAATTTTAACCAACCTTGGGTCGTGGCCTCGCGGGACTATCAAAACAGGTGACTGTGACCCTAGAATGTAAAGGACTATTGAAGGAGGACCGTGGATTAGAGTCAGGACGAGTCTGACAGTCCTTTACGCTTCAGCCAGGACAGAAAGGACTCTTTTGATGATATAATTAGGATACAAAGGATAACCACCCTTAGGAGGTACTTTCACTAATTTGCAGTCTCTTAACAACAATTTATGAACACGTCTACCCCCAAAGGTCTATGGCCTACCTAAGTCAGAAGTTCTTTGTCATTATTATATCCTTGAAAAAAGAATACATAAGTATGTTGTCTATGCTTCCCGGAACGACATCAAGTATATTTTGCATTTATTAAATAAATATTATGACACCATCCGAGGACCTCCTTAGTGCAACAAGACATTGTGTCCACAAACACTTATAAATAGATTCTTCATATGTAAATGTGAGTATTTCTATTCTTATTGTATTATGTACAGTTGGTAATGACCACATAATCATTATTTGCAAAGTAAATGTTTAAGTGGCAATGGCTTATCAAATAAGATTTGAGATTTTACTAATATTATACCTAAATACGAATGTTTGTGAAGATGGATGGATGGATGTTTTTGTCTTTCACGCAAAAACTACAAAACGGATATAGCACACAGATCATTATAATATGGATTAAAACATAGGATAAATTTTATCCTGTGGGATAAACTTCGAATTGTGACGGGTGAAGCCGCTGTCAACAGCTAGTAAGAAATATCTTTTTTTATTCGTTTACAAAAATTTACTGACAGATGAGTCTTCATTTTTTACCTGTAATTAAAAGTATAATTCTTAAATTAGTAACAAATGGCACATCAAAGAGAAATTGCTACAACAGAATCAAGTTTGTGTGTTAATTAGTTCGCTTTTCGTAGAACTCAAAAGCTTTTAAGAACTTATAGCTGCCAATTTAAGATCAGATAGACTTATTTTATTTATGTTTCATAGACTGTGATAAAGAACTTGTTCCATTACATCGAAACTATAAAAAACAGATGATTTACTCTTAGGTAGGAGAAATAATTAATAAAAAATAATAATCGCGCTTTTTTTTCGTATATCTATCTCTTTCGTTGCTCGAAGCTTGCTTCGAAGCTTGAGCCCATACAATACAACCTAACGATAAATTAAACTGACATGACACCAACCCAAAAATATAAACACCATCAAATTAGCCAACTTAAAAAAAAAAACTAAACAACAGAGTCAACAAAAAAGGTTTTGCTCAACTTGGCATGTGTAGTGACGTTTTCTGTCAGTTTCCGATTGATTGTAATTCAGAGTTCGTCGTTTGATTACCATTTACTAGTGTCGGTGGGTTTGTGTGTGTCAACGAACTAATTGGCAAACAAAGAACGCGATGGTAATGACACAACACACCTACATGGTGCATCACTTGCATTTCTTCAAAAAATGGCATTCGATTTCCGAACAAATATTTGAATGTGACGGCCACTTTTTAAGAAATGTTGCTAATACATAAAAATAATCAGTTCTCCTTATGTGAATGTTTTATTAAATGCCTATCAATATTGCTGCATCAAATCATCCTAATAAAATCATCATTTCAATGACGAAACTCACACAAAACATGTTTAATATTCCACATTACAAAACTAAAAGAAAAAAATCAAGGCGAAATAATTAATTAAACGAAACATGCAAATTAGAATGAAAACACTTAATTGCGCTTGTTTGTTTGAAATAAAGCAGAAAAACAAGTTTAATAGCTTTAGAAATAGTGTAGGTACTTATATAGTTTTTCAGACAAAGTGATGTCACATTTCAAAGTTGGAAAAAAAATACTATATTTATCTACGGAATTTGGAATAAAAATTGAACAAGCTGTACTTAAAATTATAATAGCTCAAAACTGCATTATGTCTATAAAATGCATTTTGTAATCTGTATCTAATCTTAAAAAAAAACAGCTAGGTCAGCTGTGTTTCTTATAGATGAATAACAAAAAAGAGATAATCAAGAGACAGAGTCGTAGACACAGAACCATCATAGAACATATTTAAAAAGATTAAAAAATACTTTAAACAGTTTACAAAATCTCATTTTACATCTTGATATTCATCTTTATGAAAATTTTGTAACAACCAAAATTCAACAATAAATCAAGACCATACCTACCCAGATCAGACCAGACCTACACAGATCACGTCATAAAAAAACCTTTCATAAATTACAAAAAAGTTTTTAATTGAATCACATGTCCCAAATATTGACAACAATATAGAACGTAACTATGCAAGTCGCCCTGATTCATTCACCTTTCGAATGGCCTAAGCTAAGCCTTCAAAGCTCAGAGCTTTCACTTCAAACAACTGAAAAAATTCCAAACGATACTTACAGAAATAAAAATCCAATGTTCTCTTAGAAATTTCTGAAACACAGCACGGTTTTTTCTTAATAAAAAAAATTCAACTGTTTTTTTCCGGCACTCAATTGCGGCACGGGAGGGCGTGCGCTCCGCACGAGGTTTGTGAGAGGACTGAGGGACGCCTCACTGAGTGAGGGAAGCGGGGCTGAGCGCCTCTGTACTATCAACGTTCCTCGAGCGACACTTACTTAGTTTCTGCATCCATTGCTCGTTTGACCACCTCTAATTAGGCAAATATCTACTAATTTAACAAATGATTTCAACGCAAACAACATTAAAAATCAAAACAAACTAAACTCCTTTAATAACACTCACAAACAAACTAATAATTTCCATGCAAACATCATTAAGTCCGCAAGCTATTCAACCCGTTTAATGCTTGCCACTCTTGTGGGGTATCTTCAATACCGGCTCGTAGAAGTAAGGTCGGCGACTCGTGTTTCGGACCGACTCACCGACCGAGTTCCGCAACGGTTGCATCTAGGTGATTGCAGCCATGCAGCCATCCTACTCTGATACACGGATAATACTTTGAGATCAGAACTTGTCTATGATACAGACCTATTTTTTTTTTGCTACGTTTTTTTTACGCTGGCATGGCTAAGGAAATAAGTATCATCAAGAATTTTTCGTCTTGAAAGTTGTTGAAGAAAACCTTGGAAATGTGGAAAAATTTGTTGGAAATAAAAATTTTATAGTCAAAATCTTAAGCCATTTCTATTTGTTAGTCATTTGCTAATTATAATTGTCCACCCAAAAATAAAAGATACTTATTTCTAGACACACTATTCTATAGCATAACTATGTTTCTGTTACCATAATATTATGCATATATCACTGCAGAGTGCAACGTAATCTATCCATAACATTTAAAATATCAAAGGTGATTTCAAAGTTTGCTTCCGCGATTGTACTGAGTCTTGTTTTACCTAGCCGAGATGGCTGAGATTTATATAATATTGAATGATTCTCTTTTTGAAGTCGAATTGAGAGTGATGTTTTTTTCTTTAACGTAGGCCCTTAACAAAATTTCTCCTGTATCTTGGGAGCGTTTACCAACATATAAATTATGCACGCCCAGACCCGAAACAACTACATACTTGCAGATCATACAAGTAGTTGTTACTTTTAACCAGATTTATGCCTGGGTCGCGGGACTTATTTCCATCACCGTGACCCCGAAACATAAAGGGATATTGAAGGACACCGTGGATTTTAGTCAGTACAAGTCTGAAAGTCCCTCCTGCCCTGCCCGGGGCTAGGACTCATTTGATGATTTTACCACGAAAAAAAAATGCGTTGGTACTTGATTATCAATAAAAAAAATACAAATATTTGCTTCATGCGGGAATCTCGCGCAGCCAATGCACCAACCAATAGATCCATTCATTTTAATGATATCTATCCAAAGATTTATGAGCCTAAATGCAATTTTATGCAATCAATTTTGTAAGAATAACAATACCTAGTATCTGAGAAAAAATATATTGTATCTTAAAAAGTTAGGTATCTATTGATACCTAACTTTTTAAAGACCAATAATTACCAAAGCTAAGTATGTGTATCAAAACACTAATTCGAAAAACCGTACTCATAAACGTTCAATTATTACAACGCAACCGGACTAAGAACTGCAAATGATAGGCGTAAAGATCACCAGATAATGGCAGGGTTAGCCCATCGCATCCAATCTTCATTACCTACCACAATGTGGCTGTAATTATTACACAATGCGTAATCTTCGCGGCTCAGCTATTGACAATTACCCGGTGGCTGTGACCCTTATATTATTGTTCGGAATTAACTTGGCGCCATCTTTATTATCTATGGATTGCTACACTGTTACTTATCCTCTTCATTATGCCTATTTTTTTTTAAGCCAAGGTTAGTAAATCTATACTACTTATTATTTTGAAGCGTATGTTTGCAGATTTATATATTTTTCTTCTTTTCACAAAATATAAAGTGGTTATTATTCATTTTAATTGGGTACCATCTGCCCAACTCTTCAGGGTTTACAGGCGTGATGTTATTTTATGTTGGATTGCTTGAGGTTGCTAGTTCTAGCAGTACTTATCATTATTAGGTGTTTCTCGACCCTTTCAGAAATTAAAAAATGTATGAAAATTACGAATCTTCGAACTTATATAACTTGGTCGACAGCAATCCTACAACTTTTGTGCGATAATAACTAATGCTCCAAATAACCAGTACTACCTATAGGTACCCATTATTTTTACTTTCAGAAAAGGCCCAAATAATGATCTCCTTTAAATAAATGATAAAATTGAGCACCAACCCAGCCACGACACCCCAGGGACAACACAAAAAGTAAAATAAAACTCGGTATAATCCGTAAAGGTCGATATTGCCCGCAGTATACAACTGTCAACGAATTTAGGTTAATACCTCACTATAAAAGAGAGAAAAATTAAGAAATAAAAATGTTTATGTACTTTTTGGGGAAAGAGCGAACAACATTGTACTTATTGACTTATATTGTGGGTTTTTAAACACTGTTGTGGATTATCCGGGTCGAAGGACGAAACTGTATAACTGTACCTAATGGGGAATATTTATTTAGGTTTACCAAATAATGGGACTTAATTTTTCTCATAATTTATTATATGTACTTGAGTAACAACAATAAGGAAAAGCAATAACTTTTATTTGTTTTTAATAATTTTTAACCTAATCTTAAATGTTTTTTTTATGTTTTTGTAAAAATATAATTGTAAAATAAGTGTATGTAAATGAATAAAGAGATATAAGAAAACCAAAAAAGAAAAGAAAATACAAAAAAAAAGGTGCATAATGTTGTCAACACAGTAATAAAACAGTAACTCCAAAGATTATTTTCTTTTCCGTGTGTCACCAACAACAGAACAATCAGTACCCTTAGCACGAGTTTTCAGTATTTGAGACGTAAAGTAAACTGGAACTTTGACAATTTCAAAATGAAAATTTTCAAGGAAAAAATTAGTTCCTTCTTCGCACACCAGAGGCGCTGTTCCATTTTTTCATACAAGAAACGCTGTAAATACTGGAAAGACTCTGTAAAGTAAAATAGTGAAAAGTCGTGCTAGGGTACTGGAATGAAATCCACATAGAATAAGGTTTTAACCTACCCATAGTTATTCCATGACTCCATTTGATAGTATTACCATTACGTAACACAGGTATGAGCTCAGCCAACCAGTCCAGGATTATCGTATTTTAGAGTAAGCTTATCGTCATTACCCAGCTACTGTGTTGCAGCTTCACGTCATAACTAACAGAATTTTCGATCAGGAAATAGGTACCACATTGTTTAGCAGATTTGTGCAGTGTTGCCAGAATTATATTGTTGTCACTTTTGGGAAAGTTATGTAAGCGTTATAAAGGCTTGGTCGCGGGACTTATACCATCACCGTGACCCCGGAACATAAAGGGCTATTGAAGGACACCGTGGATTTTAGTCAGTACAAGTCTGACAGTCCCTCCCGCCCTGCCCGGGGTGGGTTTACCAAGCAAAAAAAAAAGCGTTATAAAGGCTTGGGTTATACCCTGCAACACAAGTTTTATCAATTCTAAAGTTGAACTTAGTCTCGATCGGCATGGTTAGCGCATTAGCTGAGCGACTGCACTTAGCAAATATGTATTTACTGTATGATCTACAAGTAAGTAGTTGTTTTGGGTCTGGACGTTGTTTTGAGTTTATATGTTTGTAAACGCACCCATGGCTCACGACACAGGAGAAATTTCTAGTGTGGGGCAAAGTTTATAAATAAAAAGAAAAACAAGCTCACTTCTTTTAAACTGGATCAAAGTTAAACAGAACATTTCGTCTAAAACCAAAGTAAAAAAAAAAACATATTTTAAAATTATCATTTTAAAAAATTAACATTTTCTGATCTATCTTTTAAGGACTACGCGACCGACCGAGGAATGAAGTGAAAACAGAACCTAAAAAAAACTGAAATTATCCTAATTTTACTGCAGATTAATTAATGCCCAATTCTCAAAGGTACAATTTGTTTTAAATTAAAACTCCTAGCTTATAAATTGTTCGTTTCCAACTAATTTCGGGCGTTCACCAAGTAAATAATGTAGCACAGTGTCCCAAGGGTGGCCGGTTATCGATTAGATACCCTCCCAATATTTGATACTTTATACAAAATATTCATTGCGTTAAAATTTGGGCAATAAAGTCAGTATTAAAGGCTCATTTTATATTCTCATACCCTAATAACGGATTCGTCACGTCGTGTCACTGTCAAGTGCACTGTATAATTTTCACTCTCGAAGATTAAAATTAAAATTCGTTAAAATTTTAAGTTTTAGTGCTTAAAAAGTGTGTGAAAGTGAACAAGTGCATTATTAGTGTCTCTTGTGATATAAATCATAACTCTGAACACAAAAATCGAACTAAAATTTGCTTATAAAATCTATATTTGACAATTAGTTCCACGCAAAATTAGTGCATACCCTCAATTATCAATCTCCACTTGTCATTCATAATTAATTGACGTTGTCATCCTCGGTGTCAACGTCAAAAAATGTTGCCAGTGTCGAAAAATTTCTTCAAGTGGTAGATTTTGTTAAGTCTGGGGGACATGCAGTCTCTCAAAAGTGATGATGGGTCTGGAGAAGCTTCCAACATGAAAGGGCAGAAAAAAATGACCCAGCAAGTCTTCCATCCAAGCTTTTTCAATAAAAATGCTGCAACAAAGTCCCCAACCCCCGAAATAAAGAGTCCAACTCAACCTTCAACTGAAGAAAACCCAACATGGCAGAAAACTAACAACAACAATAATAAGAGAAAAAGACTCTCTGATTCACCTCCTCAAGCATCAACCAGCAATAGTTTTGATATTCTGCCCCTGGATGACGCAGATAATATTTTGCCTACTCCTAGAGAAAATAAACCTCCACCACTGTTGCTCTATGGAATACAAGATGTCAATAAATTAACTGAAACTGTCGAGACAGTGCTGAAAAAGACTGATTATGTCTTTAAAATTGTAAACAAAAACCAGCTAAGAGTATCATGCAGCACAATATCAGGTTATAAAGCACTTATGTCTCTAGTGCGGGAAAAGGGCCTTATAGGTCATACTTTTACCAGCAAAGAAGACAAATGCTACAGAATTGTCATTAAAAATTTGCATCATACTACACCCCTCGAAGCTATCGTCGAAGAGATAGAAAAAACTGGAAACAAAATTAGAGGTCAAATCATTAACGCAAAATACGGTCCAGAACGCCTGCCCACTTCAACCTTTTTTGTAAATCTTGAACCAAGTGAGAAAAACAAAGAAGCTAAGAAGATACGCTATATTTATAACACGTCAGTGGTTATTGAAGATCCAAGACCCTACAGATGTGTGAAGTGCGCTGAAGCACACAAAACATCCGAGTGCCTAAAGAAAGACCGGACCACACCTGCTAAATGTGCTTTGTGTCTAGGGAGCCACCCTGCCAACTACAAGGGTTGTCAGGTATATGTAGAAATCGCCAAAAGGAAAACTAAGAATAATCCTTATATAATAAAACCTATTAGCCATGCACCGGCTCGACTGACACCGCAAATACCATTACTGGAAATAAAGAGCGATACCAAAGTCATACCGCAATCTAAACTACAGAATATCACTGATCAGGAACATAGGCAGCTTCAGCAAGAACGATCACAACCCACAACAGAACAGAGCCTGCAGCGTCAACGGTCTGCTGCTCAAATGACACCCAACCCAATGAGTTTACAAATCTCATATGCCGAAAAAGCTAAAGTGAAACCGCCCTCAACAAGTAACGGAGATGAAAAAATTCCATTTTCCATTCAAGAAATTATGATAAAACAAAGTGAAAAAATAGAAATTCTCCTACAGCAGATAAGCTCCCTCCTAGGGCTTATAACAAACCTCATGGCTAAACTCCCATGATGGGTTCACTCAGGGTGGGGGCATGGAACATAAATGGACTCGCTCCCAACAAGCGAGAACTAGAAACTCTAATAAAGCTCCACAATCTGGACATCGTTTTTATATCAGAGACACATTTTACATTACGAAGCTCCATAACAATTCCCGACTTCAATATATACAGCACAAATCATCCAGACGGCACATCACACGCCGGTTCAGCCATTATTATTAAAAAAACAATCAAACACCATCGTCTACCAGGCTACCAGTCGGAGCACATACAAGCTACAACTGTGGCCGTCGAAGATAATAAGGCAGGCTACTTCAACATATCTTCTGTATATTGTCCACCCAAACACAAAATTAGTGAGACCTTGTTTACACAGTACTTCTCAACCTTGGGCAGTCGTTTCATAGCAGGGGGAGACTGGAATGCAAAGCATACTCAATGGGGATCGAGGTTGGTCACAACCCGCGGAAGAGAACTCAAAAAGACAATAGACAGTGCAAACCTTATCACATTGTCAACAAAAGAACCTACGCATTGGCCAACAGATCCGAATAAAAGACCAGATATAATAGACTTCTTTATTGTTCGTGGAATGTCCCGACATTATTTTTCCACCGAGTCGTGCCTGGATGGATCTTCTAACCATACGCCAGTAATTTTGACCGTCAGCACCACCGTGATCCACCTCAACAAACCAACCTCACTCTATAACAATAGAACTGACTGGAATGACTTTAGAAACTACCTAGAAAACAATATAAACTTAAAGATAAGGCTCAAAACAGAAATCGAAATTGAGGAAGCAACTGAATATTTTACAAAGTTAATTCAAGAAGCTTGCTGGAAGTGTACACCCGAAATTGATAAAAAACCCAGAACAACAAATTTGCCTATGGAACTCAAAGCTATGATACTGGAAAAAAGGAGACTTCGTCGTGTATGGCATACAAGCAGGCACTCGGATGACAAGAAAAAGTACAATAAAATGACTAAAGTGCTGAAATTGGCACTCAAACAAGCAGAAGACCTCACCATGGAAGCACAACTAGAAACCCTAACAGCCACGTCTGCCACAAACTATTCTCTATGGAAAAATACAGCAAAGTATAACCAACCCCAAGAAGTAAAACCGCCATTAAAATTGAACAACAATCAATGGGCAAGAACAAGTAAGGAAAAAGCAAACGCGTTTGCTAAGCACCTGGCATCTGTATTTATTCCAAATGAGCCGAGGAACCAGACTAGTGACACGGATATAGATAACACACTAAACCAAGACTTCCAAATGGAACTGCCACCTAGACCAGTAACACCTCAGGAAGTTAAAACACAGATTAAAAGACTCAAGGATAGGAAAGCACCAGGTTATGATCTGATAACAAAGAAGGTGCTAATAGAATTACCCAGAAAAGCCATTGTTTTCTTGACAGTCCTCTTTAATGCTATTCTAAGAGTGGGCTATTTCCCCTCTCAGTGGAAAGTTTCCCAAATTAAAATGGTGCACAAACATGGAAAACAAGAGAATGACATCACTTCGTACAGACCAATTAGCCTACTGCCCATTAGCTCAAAATTACTGGAAAAGCTTATTCTGCATCGGCTTAAACCACTGCTAGCACAAAAAAAAGTGATACCAGATCATCAGTTTGGATTCCGAGAGATGCATTCCACTGTAGAGCAGGTACATAGAGTGTGTAACAAAACAAGACTGGCTCTTGAACTAAGAGAATATTGTGCTTCTGCTTTCTTAGATATACAGCAGGCTTTCGATCGGGTATGGCATAGGGGCCTTCTCGCCAAAATTAAAAACAATCTGCCTCACAGCTACTTCAGAATTCTTGAGTCTTATCTCACAGATCGCCTGTTTCATGTAAGAGAAGAGGATGATTACTCCGACTTCTACGAAATAAGAGCAGGAGTCCCACAAGGCTCTGTTTTGGGTCCTGTTCTCTACACTATCTTTACAGCAGATATACCACGCATCCCAAATGTTACAATTGCTACTTTTGCTGACGACTCAGCCATTTTAACCAGTAATAAAGACCCAAAAGAAGCTTCTAAAAAGCTGCAAGAGGCATTAAACCTAATAGATGAGTGGCTTGGAAAATGGAGAATTACGGCAAGCGCATCCAAATCTGCACAAGTAACATTTACACTCAGAAAAGGCGACTGCCCTGCAGTTAAGCTGGGAAGCAATTACTTGCCTCACAAGGATGTTGTGAAATACCTGGGTATGCACCTGGACAGGCGTCTTACCTGGAAAACCCACATCAAAGCAAAAAGAGACCAAGCGAACTTCAGATTTAGGAACCTGTACTGGTTGTTGGGAAGAAAGTCTAAACTGTCAATCAACAACAAATTGCTTGTTTACAAAGCCGTGATAAAGCCAATATGGACATATGGCATACAGCTATGGGGTAGTGCCTCGAACTCAAACATCAACATCGTTCAACGCCTACAAAATATGATTCTGAAATCAATCTCGAACGCCCCATGGTTTATCACCAACGCTGAAATCCATGAGCATTTAAAAGTGCACACAGTCCAAGAGACCACACTGCTGACAGAAAAAGCCTACAAGAGCAGACTTAAAAATCACCCAAATCAGTTAGCCACAGACTTGCTACAGCCCAGTAACATCAAGCGCCTCAAAAGGCACCACATCCTTGAGCTGAAATAAGTATCAATAATGTTTGCTGTGCTCACTGGAGCCCTGCATTATGCACGTCAAAATACAAACAGTAAATTTGTTCATAGCCGAAAGGCTGATTGCAGATTAATAGAATACAAAAAAAAAAAAAAAAAAAAAAAAATACCCTAATAACATGAAAACTTCTAGAACATGACATTTAGGAACTGATGTGTGGGTTCAGTGATCACAACCAGGATTCTTGGCTTTATTCGAGTTCAATTCCCTGTTCGGGTAAAGTGTCATTGTCCAATAGGCTTTTTGTCTTAACTGATACTGGTAGCCTACATCATTCCAGTACTGGGCAAAGGCCTCTCACCATAACTTCCAGTTTGCACGATCCAGGACCAGAGTCGACCATTGGTCGTTGGTTTTGTCAAGCTCGTCTTTTCGCTCTTTTCTTTCGTCTTAACTGGTGAGATTTATTTAATCTAAATGACAGCTGCATATACGACGTCCTCCTGTTTTTATTTGAGATCTGATATCGGGACAACACAGAAGGGGAGGAAGATTACCTCTTCCTAAGCGATTCGCCTTATTCGCGCGCATTACTGTTTCGCAGAAGGAGGTGATACCTCAGTCAATTGTCTAGGCTTTTTCGAAACTATGAGTCGACTCCCTGTCTAAACTGATGCAACTGAATACCAGTACCACGGAAGTACTTTACATGGAGTGACCGCGTATTTGGCCTCCAAAACCTAAGTACCTACTCGGTTATACGATTATACTCCTTGGTAAGACTAGGAATTGAGGACCACTGACTACCATAACAACTGTCAAAAATCTAGAAAAAGCTAAAAATACCTGTGTGAATATAAACGGGAACAAGTGGGTTACCAGGATTAAATACCAACATTGAAAAAGCAGTAGGTAAGTCTTAAACTTTAAACTGACCCAAATCGCGGAAACAAAACTCAAAGAAAGTCGTTTCAATCCCGGAAACTTAACCGAACTTTTAAGAACTCCATTTGAAAACTATAAACTTTATGGCGTAGATTTATTTATTACAGTACAGTTAAAATAAATCTGGAAATAGAATTTACTTCGGTATTGTTTACTTGTTGCAACCCTCGTGGTTGTGGACGAAGTAAGGATCGCGCAGAACGTGAATTCTGTATTCGTTCCTTACCTTCCGTACCTTCGTGGTTAAATAGAGTTATTTATTTTATGTTATTTATTAGAAAAATATTCTGTCAACTGCTGCAATGCTGATCTCGGATACAAACTCGAGCCGAAGAAACTATGAAGTAATCTGTGCTCGCGCGCAGCACTTTCAACTTTATGCCTCAGTCTCTCTTGGATGGCAGGCTGCAGTTTCTGTGTCCACGTTACGTCTTTTACAGAATAACACTGCGGATCAGTTAACCGACTGATGCTCAAGTGTAAAAAGGGGAAATTAATGTGATTTACCTAACTCTTTATTCGCCCATTAAACCTAGGATGTGAGCATCATCTAAAGTCTGACAGTTAATTAAGCTGCCTCTCTGGCAATCCTACAGGTCTCCAAAATATATTCCTTCCTTCCTTCATGAACTGCTTATTGTGAATTTTTTACGAACGTAGGATTTATTTTTCAGAAAGCTGATATGAACGACTCAATTGATTGGGATTTGAAATGATCTTAAAAATACTACTAAGTTCGAAAATTGCAATTTTCTTGACACTACCATTTCTGTCTTTTATGCCCGATTTCTCAAAATACATAAAATGTTCGATACTTGATTGGCAGATTGCAGGAAAAGCATAAATTTTGACTCATCATGTTTTAAATATAGTACCACGATATGATCGAGAGGCGTTAATTTCCGAGTCTCTACGTTTCAACATAAGATTTTCTGAATTTTATCTCTTATCTTCATGCACTTTTTGATTAGAGGTAGAGCAGAACGGTGGCTTCGCTTGAAGCAGGTGCATTATTCCAATCACTAGAGGGTATCTTGAACGCACTGCGGCGCAAGCGCACCGCAGCACCTGTGTGGTGCAATTATTGAGATTTGATACAAGTGGTTATATGTTGTCTACGTATATCTTTTTCTTTAAAAATAAATTTGAATTTTTGCAACCAATTTTAGCAAGGTGCAGTATTAACCAGTACTAATTGGGTTGTGAAGGTTACACTTGCGTCCGATCATGGATTTCATGGAACATGCCCGGGTCTACAAAGAGCTGTCAGAGTTTTGTCTGGACCCCATAGTGGGTTAAATGCCTGCCGGTGCCGCGTAACTGTACAAAAGGTTAATCGTGACTCTGGAACGTGAAGGGCTATTGAAGGAACAAGGTGAATTTTAGCCAGTACCGAGTCTGACAGTCCCTTCCACCTAGGATGGGAGGACTCATTTGAGAATTTAACCAACTTAAATAAAAAAATACAAACTTAGCAAATTCGAGCGTCTTATCTTATGACAAGGCTAGAGGTATTTTACCACATTCTTAAAATCCTGATTACATTCATGGAAGACTCATTTTTATAATGGAAGTCAGGATCTTTGGTGAAGAATGGTGATAACAAATCTATTGTTTATGGCAGGTGATGATTATGTAAAATTGACAATATGGATTTTTTAAGCTCATTACATATTTAACCTAAAAGAACTCTACTATCTACCATGCAATATTACCTAATGTTTAATGATCACATAAATTCCTCGTTATATGGACTATCAAACACATTTTTTTTCAATTCGAACCCGTAATTCCTGATATTAACGCGTTCAACCAAAGATTAAACAAACTCTTCAGCTTTATTATGATTAGGTATACTCATTATAGGATGCCCAATGCTTCTAAGTGCTACAAAAATAACAAAAACTAAAGGAAAACTAGAAAATTTTACAAAAAAAAAAGCATACTAAGGTAGTATTTAATATATCTCCACCAACATGACACATAACAACAAAGTAAAGATGGTGGCATAAATTATTCGTTCACAATATTATTGCCGTGACCTTGTTAATTTCGTATCCATAACTAAAGCAAGACAAAAGTGTAACAAATCCTTTCGCTACGGACTCTGCGCCAATGGGCGACGAAAGACGGAACTATTTGCAGACCTAACGTGACCATACTCTTGGTTTACAAATAGTGCCGTCATTCTAGTTCTCATAGATCACGAGAGATGGCGGTACTTGTAACTGATATTTGTCGGTTACACTGTGTTTATAAGGGTTAAGCAGAGAAATACCCCAGGAGAAGCAGACATTTTATGTATGATGGGATATTGCTCTTGAGGGGATTGCTATTGACTGCGTCGTGAGGTGGAGGTTGTCCTCTCCCTCATGGCGCCCGGCTTCTCCTGGCAGGACTGCTTCACAGAAGCAGGCAGGCGCTTCCCAGACAGAATCTCGCCCCGCACCATGGCCTCGACCAATATCGCCTTTTTTTAAGTATCGAGAATGCCTGACTTGGTATTTGAACCAAGAATCTTTAGACTAAGCCAGGCTAATTGCAAAATATGAAACTAGTTCTCATAAGCATCAGATGAGTCAGATTAAATTCAAGTCTAAGTTTGTAATTGAATTACTGAAGATTTTCCTTGACTTTAGTTGGGGACAACCTTGATTGTTTTGTATAAATGATAACGAAGATTATTCAATCATCATCTAATTAAATCTGAATCTGGTCCGAAATCAAGCGGTGATACCACTTTGAGTTAGGGCCCTCAAGCTTAAAAAACTTGATAGTTATAGTGTGTTTTGACTATCAAAACACCATTTGCGCCCGGCTTCACTCGCACACGCAAAAGCGCCTTGGGTGTGCGATCGAGGAACAATTTTTTTCCATCAAATTAACAGCAAGGTTCACTCCTGAAATGCGAAACGTTTTATCTTTGTCAATATTAATTACATAATTTAAAAAAAAAGTGTTTATTATTTTTCAATTCTGTCTGACGGATTAAACAGATTTTTAATTTATTTATGCAGTAATTTACCCTATTGCCTGTTGTAAGTAAACTAGGGAATCGCAGTAATTCCAAAAGTATAACACAAGCTGTCCTTGTTAAACTTAATTTAACATCACATTAACAACAGCCATAAAAGTAGTAATGATTATCTTTATTCCCCATCGTGTAGTCCGGTTCATTGGGCCCAATATAATCTATTGTAATCTTATTAGTAACACTGATGGAGCCCTACTTGTCCCTCGCCCCTAGCCTTGTAAGTAGATTAAAGACAGGAGCACTGGTGATGTAATATCAAATTAAAATTTAATTATAAAGCTATGTTGAAAATTCCGTCATACTTCTATTTTGTCAAAGAAGAATATCTACTTAAGATTTACGCAGCTGCTGATATACAACTTTATGGTCATCAAATGATTTCTTCCACCCAGACAGGGCGAGACGGGAGGAACTGTTAAACTCATAACGTCTAAAATCCACGGTGTGTCCTTCAATACAATAGCATTTTGCGTTTACGATCTAGGGTCACGGTTACATGATGATATAGTCCGGCAGACTTCAGCCCTCGAAGGGAGCCCGATTTCCGACAGCTCTTTGAGGTGAGGTGTGGAGTGGGCATTATCAATGATCAGACGGCAAGTAACCCAACAATTTTATCATAAGTCACATTGCGTCTTATTTCTTTAGTAAAATGGGATAAGGGATGATGACATTTGGTGTTATTTTTTTTTGTTTGATTTATTTTAAACGTGCTCAGATCAAAGTGCCAAAGAAAGTCCTTTCAGTTACTAAGAAATACTTAACGGCAATGCCCAATATAATTACCTACTCGACCCTCAGGTCGAACCCTACTTGAAATAACAGTAAAGAAACATTTTACTGTGTCCCTTTCGCAAGTGGCTGTATGAAACACAATGACCCTTGTCATCTTATGGCGACTCCCCCAGCCCTATTCACATATTTATAATACGCCCCATAACTCTCCAACCGTCATGAAATAAAGACCTTCCTTGAGAAGGCACCCTTAGTGCTTAGTCACGTGCTGCATGCTCGAAGACACGTGTGCTTTAACAAAAGAAAATAAAATAAAAGAAATTTGCTCTGGGTAGATTTACGCTACGAATCTCCACAATGCGACTTGCCATGCGACATCCGACGGCAAATGTGAGCACATATAAACGCAAGTCGCATCAGGTTTATTTCATATTTTCTCGTGAACAGGTGGCCTACCATAACATCTTAAAGCCAGTTTAGATCCAGTGTGAGAACGAGATGGCGCTAGACGACTTGTATAGCTTTGTCTCTTTAGCACAGTGAAATTACTCTCGCTCATGGTAGTTCATCTGGTCGTAGCTCTTCAATCAGCTGTCCTTGCTAGGAAGGTGTGAAATCATCAAATGGAGTAGCTAAATGCATGTATTCACTTTAGTTCGTAGAATAGGCCTAAATTCAATTAATTTCAGTGACTTCTATTGTACTTATTAATGCTAATTAGAACGACATGATATTTAAAACTAATGTTAAAGTATTGATTTATTATTTATTTCTGTAAATTTGCATGCCGTAAGGTAGAATGTAGCGGAAACCTTCAACTGTATCATCTTATACCTGTACCCACATTGTTGCAAATAAATATCTGAATCTGAATCTAAATAATCTCTTGAGTGGAGGAAAAAAGCTAGGTTCTAGGGTCGACTCCAGCTGACCAAAAATGTATCCTGTTCCTTCAATAATCCTTTGTGTTCGAGGACCGTGATATTGCTGCCTCTTAGTACATTCCCTCAGTCCCGGTACCTACCCCTTATAAATATCCTCTCTTCATAATTCTAAGACTTATAGGAAAAATCATGATCATCTATTTTGATTTTTCTCGTTTCTAATATTCCCCTAAAGCAAGTATTCCAGGGGTTCTAATGATGTCCGATTCCCCTAATCGTGTTACCATCGATTCATGGGTTTAGCGTCCCTGCCGTGGCATAAAAATGTCATGCCGTTGCCTCCACTTGCCTCGCGTTATTTACGAAGATAGTAAAACTGTCGAGTTCGCTGCTTTAGTAAATTCTTGTTAGGCTTGCTCCTTTAAAAGATTCAAGGGAGATTCAAGTCTTGCTGGAACTTATTACTGTGCTAAATTACTTGGCAGTAGCTACTAAGCGGTCTGCTGTAGACCTATTGTTTTGCCGACGATCCTTTTGGCCGTTTATAAAGTTTTCTCATTAAATTGATATTGATGAATTTAATCCGTAATGTATTCTTTTCATGAGCTGTCAAAGCACGATTCAAAGTCAATAAAGTGTTAAATGTTATTTTCTAAAAAATAACTAAAACCCGACTACGAAAAAATCGCGCACTGAAAAGTATAAACAAGAACAATATCTATTGAACGATATTTTTTCCAATTATAAATTAGCCGTGGTCATATGCCACCTAGCCAATAAAGATTGCGTGAAACAACCGCAGGTGTTTGCTGCGGACTGTTGGACTGTTGCAGCGGACAACTGAGACGCTTCTAACGACACCTCATTTGTCCTATAATGAAAAGTAGTTTAGAAGTTATGAGGGATCAAACAAACATACATACATACCGGTCAAAATCATAACCCTCCTATTGGCTTTGCCGGTAAAAACTAAATATAAATAATCAGGTTTTCAGGTCTTAGATGATATATTTATTAATAAAGAAGTTGTTTTTTTATTTGTTTTTTAATTTTTCTAAAGTAGCAAAAATCCTGAAAACAAGAACTACGAGTAGGTACATTAAACGTAGGAAATAAGAACAGAATTTCCCAATTGAATGAAAACTTGTCATGGCATTATTAAATGTTTATCAAGAACCAAATAAATGAGCTTAATTTCCTGCACATGATGAAGTTATTAAAATGGCGAGTAAGATGAACGATAAAATTAATTTAATTTAAAGTCTACATTTTCGTTTTGTGCTTCACATGTGATAACAACAGCCATAAGTTCTGTCCCCCTTTCGAATACATTCAGGTAAGCACCTAAAAACAAATCAACCAAATGAAGAAGAAATATATTCTTGTCATCATAAAAAAGTACTCCACTTCAGTGTTATCTAATAAGCAATTCATCTGCTCCTCTTCTGAGCAAAGAGATCGTCCATCACATTCACTTATTTCCCTTCATTCTTCAAGACCATAGACAAAAGTCGGTCATGTCAGTCGACACCGGATATCCACCGATGCAGGGCAAATGTTGACACTTCATGTTATCACCCCGCCTTGAGGGACCAAACTTACCTTTACACCCTTCCGAAAAGACACAAGCAATTTTGGACCTTCTCCCCTTGGTTTAACGAAGTCAAAGTTGTACAAAAAGTATGGCACATTTAAGGGGTGACTGTGAAAACAAAGTCGTATTGTGGGGAGGGTCTTATAAAACTCAAAATAAACTTTTGGGCTACGAAAATATTGTTTCTTGATAAAACCTCGAAGGGTTTCAGAAATGGTTGGGGTGTCAAAGTGAGAATGTTTCACGCCAGCGGAAGAGATTAAAGTATGAGCGATGTTGTGTGCGTACATAAGTTGCCCTACATACGTTGCCCTACTTTTTTTTTACGTGGTAAATTCATCAAATGTGTCCTCCCGCCCTGTACGGGACTGTCAGACTCGTACTGACTAAATTCACGGAGTACTTCAATAGCCCTTTATGTTCCGGGGTCACAGTAATGAGGAAGTCAAAGATCAGGGCAGGCTTTGGCCCTCTAGAGGCCCCGGCCTCGTCATTATGCTGACGCTGCCCTACTTAGCAAAACTTATGGCACTATTCTTTGGGCGCCTTAAAAAACATAGGGGTGCGGAAAATTGTTTCAGTAACTTTTAGAGATCTACCGAGGTTCAGGTCCAGATATTTCCAGGCGTAGAGTATCCTTTCATTCTATTTAGGATGTCCAATGTCCAAGGACGCTTTGTGCTCAATGGTGTCGCCAAAGTTGACACTGGATGACTGTCAACTCCATGCCAAGGAGCTTGATAGATTCTAAATCAGGAGAGTTTCAAATGTACTACGTACCCACCAAAGTGCTCGTGTTGGTTAAATTATACCTTATGGGGCAATTACTCAATCTACCATTCAGCATTAAGCATTTATTTAACTTCAATGTAATAACTTATTTCGAACTTAACTTTCAAGATTGTTATCCTCAAGTTGACAACTTCACTCGAAAACAATTTGTGCTTATTTAGACGCAGTCTTATTGGTATTCTGTCAGCATTTTTTACAAGACAGATTTATTTTCCTCGTTTATTAAGTTAACTGAAACTCGAGGGGTGCAAGACGTCAACAAACGGCATTACAAATGATCGCCGTCGAGTGAAGTCACGTGTTCACTCTATCGATCCAATAAATCCACTGGAAATTGATGGCGCAGTGGCTGACCAATTTGTTACAACGCTGCATGTCGCTGATCGATTCCTTCTTGGTTTTTTTTTTTCAAAGTGACTCTGCTTAAGATTGTCCCAAAAGAACTACCTAAAGGAGTAGGTAGGTACTTGAATTGAAAACTGAGCGAGAGGACTCTAAGATTGTATCGCGAGCGAAGGGAGCGGTTCAAATATAGAATCCTGAGCGTAGCGAAATTTTCTAAGGTATGCGACGCAGAATAACTTTAGTGTCGAGCGAAACACACAACTTTTCACCTCAATACAGCGAGGAAATGCAGTGGGGCACGGGCATGCGGATGGTTAATAATGGATGCCTCGCTGTCCCATAATGGACAATGCCCGGGTCCTTGGTTAGTTCTCTTAGCAAAAATAACGCAGAATAGGATCGATGCTAAAAGGAGATAAGCAAGGAGTCGCACATCATTAATTAAAAACAAAATATAGATACTTAGGACCAGTAAGACAGCTGTCTTCATTTTCGAAGAGAATTATGTTACAACCTTCGGCGAAGCACGAGTTGGTAACTCAAGGATGAGCAACTTCTACATTCTTAGAACGCAGCCTTTTTTTTATATGATCCCAGTAGGTATTAGTTTAGCTTTCAGCTTAGGCGCCCATTAAAAAGTCAATAATTTCCATCAATCTTGAATGATGGCATTTTAACGTCTACAATTTTCGTCATGCAACGTCAATCATCACATTATACGATAGCTTTTCCGTCTATAGGTACTAGACTTTATTTGCAACAATTTTAACCCCGATTACATGGTTCCCGTTATTAATAATCACTAGCTTATGAGTTGGAAAGAGCAAAATATTAAAAAAAAATATTTAAAAAAATACTATACATAATAATAATGCGCGTATTGTTAGGAGGTTCGTCTCTCAAGAGCCTTGACCGCCGGTGGCCTAGCTAGACCATGTTCCCGGTACTGGTGGAATGCTATTTTTTATATTTTTAAATGCTGAGAAATGTAATTCTTTTTTGTAAAAAATATTTAAAAATGTAATTTATAAGGTATGAAGATGAATAAAGAAGAAAATAATTTAAGTGAATACCTTAGCAAATAAAATTTTTAAGTTAGAATAATGTATATTTTTTGTGTACCTACTTTTTCGTGTATTAAGTATCTTTTAGTAGTACTCTCTAGTTCTACGTTGATGTTTTATATCTTTTGCATACCTACTTGGTAAAATATGGCTGAACTTGTCAATATATTTTTTGTCATAAATGATGACAAAATAAATACATTGTCGAATTCAGCCATGTTTGCAAAATAATCTTTTCTAACATGGGATCCTAAAAAACACATTAAGTAAAATAAAATAAATTGTAATAATAAAATTATTTTTTAATACGAGAGCGGAGCGATATTTCTGGTAACAATTTGATGCAATTTGCGATAATTTTATTCCAAAATGGATTTAGGGAATAAAAAACGGATTTGGAATAAAATTATCGCGAATTGCATGTTACTTCCTAGTTCACAACTCTTTTGAGGGACTATGTTTACATTTTAAACCAGTACCACCGGTTGGTCGCAGGACTTATCTCATTACCGTGACCCCGGAACGTAAAGGGCTATTGAAGGACACCGTGGATTTTAGTCAGTACAAGTCTGTCAGGCCCTCCCACTCTGCACTGGGTGGGAGGACTCATTTGATGATTTTACGATGCTAAAAAATAAAAGTACCACCGGCTAGTTTTATATATTAATTTAATCAGACTCGTTTCACAACATAAATGAGAAACTTTCACTCACAGATTTATTCTACAACATTAGTTAAATTCTTACAAAAAATTTAGGCTACAGCAACTAACACTGTACAATAAATCCCTGCACTCGACGACACACAGTGCCGTATCAACAATAATACAATAAAACTGAGCGTGATCGCATCCTTATACAACGAAACGTTGGGTCCGCGAAAATAAATATAAACCCCAACTTGGAATATTTCGAGCTAGCACACGCGATGCAGGATAAGTATGATAATGAATTAAAATTTTACAACTAGTTATCATACATATTGTATAAGAGGAGACTGGAACTGACACACTATTACGCACTATGATGAACTAAAGGTTCTTCAAAGTTTTTGGAACTACAGCATGCGCACAGGCACGCCCGCGCAACACACACTCACGTATGTACCCGACGATACTTATTGTCTTTACACACACATTGACACAGTTTACAGCTCATCGTGGTCGTCCTGTAACAAAAACAGTTCCTAATTAGAATGGAGGTTAAAAATAATATTAAGTCGCAGTAACATAATGTTTTCAATTCAAACTTCGTAAATAATTCTAATAATTCGTATTTTCTAATAAATCGTAACAAAACACGATTGTAATGCCAAGAATTTAGGCGCAAAAATGTATTTAAATTCGTCGGTAACACTACTTAGTAAGACTACGATGTTTTAGGTACTTCCGCTTCAAGGTAAGTCGCGATTTTAATATATTTATCTATCTACTTTGAAACACAAAAGCCAGCCAAGATAATCACTAAGCTACATAACACTTTAATCTGGGATGAAAAAATCTACTTATAATAGAAAATAAAAAGCTAGTCAACTCACCACAGGCGCCGCATCACCAGCCTCATCATCCAGATCTTCATCATCGAGATCCTCATCATCAGGCTTCTCAGCCTTCTGCTTCTCCCTCTCAACCTCATCCTGTTCACTCTTCATCTTCTTTTCACCTTCTAGCCTCTTCTTGAGGGCCTCACCACGCTCCGCGGCCTCAGCAACATCATCACCGAAGAAGAAGTTGTCGAAGATGGTACCGGACTTGACCTGCCATAAGTCAAGACCGACGGCGCAGAGCTCGTCGCGCTTGTAAAGGTTGGGATCCGATACGTATTCAGGGTTGTCGATCTCTGGGTGCACCCATGGTCCCTTGTAAGCGGGGTTGTCAATCTGCGGATAGGGAATTTTATAAATTAATAGGGAAAATAGGTTAAATAGGTTATTTAGGTGACATTGTTTATTAAAGGTCAATTAATGGTAGATAAATTGTGGTTCATTTTTAAATGATGCATTATTTCTTCAATCGCATAAAACTGAAAAATCCCGACAGATAAATTGTGTAACTTACTAAGTACACAATTCAAGTGTATTGAACTATTACGGCTTCATAGTAACCGGCTTAGATAGACCAGTCAATGAGACATCCAATTTTCACATTATAACGGTAAGGCGGGTCAATATACGTTAGGAACGTTATGCAAACGCCACGCGCGACTTCTAAGGAAGCTGACGTCATCAGCTCAATGATGCTTTCTTTCGTTTTAAATAGATTCTACACGGTGCCACTGCGAAATTAAAACGTTTCGGGTGTAAATGTGTAATGCAGTTTTTGGATAAGAGAAATTGTGTAGAAAGAGAACCGTTTCAATTGATTAAAAGGCCCTGTTGAAATTGGAGCGCGTCGACTTTTTGTTATATCTCACAAGTCGACAAGATGACATGGAACATCGTTGTTTCCGTGTCATTGCTCCAGTTTGTTGCTGTATTTTGCCGCAGGTATTTTTAGCTCAACTAACATGGCCTGTTTGTAGACCTTAATTAGTGAAAACTGCAAATATGCACAACACAAAAAGACAATTGTAATTTCTGATATCATTGACGGCTGACGCAATCAGACTTATTCTAGTTTTCTCAAAGATTGTTCTATTATAATCATTAGGTAAAATAAAGACATTGTCTTCTGTTTGCAGAAGGTGACACATTGCCGATGACGCCATTTACCAACCGGTTCAAACAACATACACAATCTAACATCTAAACCCTAGTAAAATAAAATCTAATTACCTGCTTAGGTGCCCAAACGCCCTTGTAGTCAGGGTTGTCAATCATGGGAGGTTCCCATTCGCCGTCCATCTCATCATCCCAGTCCTCAGGCTTGGTGGCATCAGGGTCGGGAATGTGCTCAGGTTTGTCCCAGTCCTCGGGTTTCTTGTCTTCGGGGTCGGGGATGGTGGGCCTCTCGTCCCAGTCTTCGGGTTTCTTGGCTTCGGGGTCCTAAGAGGAAGAAGTGGTTTAGAAAATTCGAAAGTCTACAGGCATTTCACAAATGTGAATGGCAACCTTTTAGTTAAGAATTTTATAAAAAGAGCATGGTAATCTATAAAGTTAATAAAACTTGATTTTGACTATCTCGTTATTTCGGTATCTGTCGCCATTAAGTCCTAAAACTTTTACCAATAGAGACCACTACAAGTCATCATAAATTCTTCTTACCTTGATCTTCTTGGGCGGCAGGAAGTCCCAGTCGGCCTCAAGCTCTCCAGACTCAACCTTCTCATTGTCGATGAGCACCTCATAGGTGTTGTCGGGCTTCACGATCAGAGTGTACAAGTGGGTGTACACATCGTCCTTGCAGCGGATGTCTTTCTTGATCAGGTGGTTCTTGCCCTTGTAGCTGAAGATAACGTGGACCTGAGGAAGAAGGAACATGTATTTAGTACTGAGGATAGAGAGAGAGAAGTTACACGCTCTAAAAACATAGAAACATGTTTGAGGTTGACGAACTATGAGGTTCCATCGAACTTTAGTCAAAGGTGATAATTATTTATTAGCATATTTTATTAGACAAAATCTAGACATGCAGGTTTGGTTTTAATATTGGTCAATGACCTTAAAATTCTCGATTTTTCATGCCTATTATCTAATCTAGACATCACATTAGGACCTCATTTAAGAAACCTATCAATTAACAAATGATACCCTCATTACAATATTATATGAGTGCCAAATTAGAGTTACCAGTTAATTGTTGGAGGCAGACATTATCGTCGGTGTGAAATCGCCGGTTGGAAACCAATGTTATGCAACATCCTATCTATTGAATGCTTCATTGAACATTTGTTATAAAACGTAACGCCTGGGGTCGGTGTTAATATATCGATACCTAAGGCCGGCTTAACACAGACTGCTTAAATTAGTCAGTGTCGACTGCAAAGCAAACTAGTCTTCTATGTACACACATACACGGAACTCGAGCAGTCGTACTGCCTTAGGAGTTGATATCGACTTTTTTTGGAAATGGCACCTCGCAGGTCAACCTAGAGGAGGTTGTGTACTGCTTAACCGAAAAATCCTGTGTTGTGCCTTGAATTTAAAGTCTCAAGGCAGGGTTAGTTGATACAGACTCCTGGAGCAGTAGGGCAGTTTGAAGCAATTGAATTCCACTGCTCAATCTTTATTTTTACGTTTTAATATCATCAAATGAGACCTCCCACCCTGAGTGGAGCGGAAGGAACTGTCAGACTCTTACTGAATGAAATCCACGGTGTTCCTTCAATAGCCCTTTTCATCCAGGGTTTTGGTTAGCTGTTTAGACAGTATTGCCATTGCTCGAGTAGTACCTACGTGTGTGTTGATCACTGACTTAATTGCTAGAGCAATCCGTGCATGCGTGGCCTAAGTAGGCATAATAGTGACAAGTCTGGGATAATCTATATAAAGGCTGTATGCACCTAACAACCCAACACCTGATGTATAAGGTCGCATGAATTTTTAACGCAAATCGATCAATATGTTGAAACGACATTTTTTATTTTTACGAGCTAAGTTGCAAGCGTGGAATCGTGGATATTATGAAATAAAAACTTTCGCGACAACGCTGGAAGTATGGAGAAACTGTATCAAAGTCTGTAGAGTAGTTTAGGAGATCGAGTGCGGTAACGAAACTTGAATATGATATAAGGCGCAATCTCAAGCGTTGATCTAACAATTAATTTTATGTGACAACAAGATGTATTTCAATAATATAATTGTCAATTTAAGTCTGACTGTATAAAGAAAGTGTGTATAAATGTATGAATTTTTGCTGACCTCTGACTTTTTATAATATTGATATAATAAAATATTAATGATTATGTATCATTTTGCAGTTTGCAAGTAGTCAGTAGCTGTCCCACTCCCAAAATATTGATAATACAATACTGGCGTATTTTTACTAATATATGTATAGGTACCTTATGTCTGAAAGAGTGCCTAATTGACTGAAAACTCTTTTTGTTTAACATGAATAAAATAAATTTGGGTATGAAAGCCATATACCTACCTAAATTAATAATTGCGATTTTATCACTAAACTAATCGAATCTAAGCCGTGCTTTCGTCACAGTCATAAATGAGTCATTTATACATGGAATGTAACTAGTAGTTGATGACATCAATCATTTTAGTGACAGAAAATCACAATTTGAAAACTATTTGTGAGAACTTTAGTTTCATTTAACTTTCTAATTTTTTAAGTAAAGTTCCTAAATTCTTATTCTCGCCATAATAAGCCCTGATGAATAAGTAACTTATTAGAGATTGATTATTTGGCTTATAAGACCTTGTTGCATGTCCAGTAAAAGAAAAAAAAACATTATTGTTAAATCTTATCTTTGCCCACTGAGTAACTGGTTGTAGGTATCACGGGTAAATAAAAAAAAAAAAAAACAGTATAAAAACTCAACATAGCTAAATGAAACTGAAAGTGTCCTAATCTGATAAGAGCCTATAACATTCATAAGAGTAGTATAGTTTGTATAGTAGGTACCTAATAATAGAAAATTACCAACTGTTATATTTTTTATTATTATTTTGTTTGAAATTCATTAAATGAATCCTCCCACTATTGTAGAGGTAGAGTGGAAGAGAATCAGACATGACTGAGAATATAGGTACAACAAACTTCTCCCAGTTGCCATTTGCGTTCTAGGGCCATGCCAACCTGATAAGACAGTCCCATACACTTTTTTGTTGTGACTGACAAATTATTTTACTGCAACTTTGTATACAGGCTATTTATGGCCAGAATGTGATCTTATAGTTTAAAAAGTATTGTAAAAATAACTGTATCATAAATTATGTCATAGATTGAAACTGGTTAATCAAGTTTAGTGAGCCATGCATTACCTATTATTACCTCACTTTTTTCATGTATTCACTAATCTTTTTGATACCAAGTCAATAGTTGTTTTTCATTTATGAAAATCAATGTTTAAATTAGCCATCTAGTTTTGTTTGTTAGTCATTGTTTTTAGTTTTCTATCAATACAACAATGGAATATGGAAAAATACTTATTCTATTTGAATAAACAAGATATGTTTTTATAAGAATAATAAAATAAAATATTCTAAATAAGAATAAGCTTACCTTCTTGGTACCAGGACCGCAGATGTCAGGGCCAAACATAATTTCATAGGGGGAGTCTCCATGCATGTCAGTCTGTTCCAACTTGCAGTCGAAGACCTTGAGGTAGCCACCTCCGCAGTCAATATCCTGCTCATGTTTCACTGAGAACTGCACAACCAGGGGCTTGCCTTCATTGCTGAAAGGCTTGAACTTGCGAGACAACGCGTAGAACCGCGCGTCCTCAGATGTCTGCAAACCTGACAAGTACCAGGAGAATAGGAATGTAAAGGAGATGTAATGAGAGCAGCGTGTTGTGACGCTGGCCTATTGTTAATTTGCTGTGTGAAATTGAGTTCAGTGCCCTTTGCACGCTCATAGTATCGGGTAATTGACTACATACATGTACATACTTATGTGCAAACAAAATTAATTTATCTCTCAAAAAATAATGTGAATGTAAAATTATGATTGTAAGGGGCATTAGAAGGGGACCGGTCTCCACCTACCTTTATCTTCCTCCGCGTCGTTGTAGAACTTTCCAGCAGTCAGCTTGAACTTGCCGAACTCCTTTCCAGGATGCTCACTGTAAACCCACTCGGTTTCCCATGAATCTGAAATGAAAAACGTACTGTTTTAACACATTATTCCCCAAAATAAACCGGCTACCAATAATCCTGGACACGATCGATAGACACGCGGCAAGCCGGCACAGCTTGAATTTAAGATTTTGAAATAAAATTCATAAACTTACCATCGCGGAATTTCTCCTCGAAGAACACTTCACAATTTATTGATGAAATTGCCAGTAAACTGACAACAGCTAGCACTAAAGACTTCATTTTTGATTCACACGAGCACCTCGACGTTCAAAGGACTGGCCACGAATAACTTCAAAAATTGGCGAAGTCTCTATTATTACTTCGACCGGTTAGTAAGCTTCGGTAATTTTTTGTCTTGCTCTGTTCAACGGAAACATTTGAAGTGCGAATGAAATAGGTATCAAATGGCAGTGTATTGGGTAATGTGGAACTGAGATAGAGATAATTTTGTACTCGGTTAGTTCACATGCGAGTGAAAGAGTACGAGCAAAATGACGTTTACGTTAAATTACGACAGACAGATGGAAAGCTACTATTGGCTAGACATTGGCGAATAGGATTTGAACACACTACTTGAAATTAATGAATCAGACGGCGGGAAATTACGAACACCGGTTCTTTTAATTGTGCACTCTACATTTTCTGGTTTTTGATTAACGTTACCATTAAATTTTATTAATCGAACACCAAAAAAAGCCTAAAATTATCTATTAGTACAATGACCAAAATTAATTTTACGTAAATACTGTTTTTGCACGTTAATCGAGAAAGTTCATTCATAGCATTGACGATAATGTAAACGTAGCCGCCAATCACTACCGAACAGAGCATTAGAGAAGGATGCAAACAGGCGTAATCCTAAGTTGGAAAGAGAGGTACTTGTCTAGTACGACGTGGATTAGAGTGTCGTGGACTCTACACATTAGTTGTTGTAATTTATTGTTATTCATAATGTAAGACAATAAAAGTTTTCAATGGCCTTCGTAATTGTTTGCCTTTAGCATTTTATTCGGATTAATACTGTACTTATTTTAAATGATGTATGAAATACAGCTTACATCGAAAGGTGTGTTTTTGTACAAACTGGGCAGGTATGCGTTATGATTGTGACTGCATAACTGCCCACTTGCCATAGCCATATCATAGCGTTGCCTATCTTTCTATGCAATTAGACTGAAACCTTGAAAACCTTATCACTCTGAATATCGTACACCGACTAGATCTAAAGGTCACGCCAGAATCGATTTGGACGGGTCATTATAAGGTATTTAGGTATAGATAATCAGTACGTAGGTAGGTAAGTAGGTATGTAGGTACCACAAGGTCTTACCACAGACTTGCATCCTACTGTATCTGCAATTAACTAGATACCTACTGAATTGATAAGGATAAGATTAATTTACAACACGGTTTATTGTTTCTAAAAAATTCTCGAACAACAGGCTGAGATAATTTTGTTCATGATGTTTTTCTTCACCGTCGTGTACCTACCTAATGTTATATTTCTCAGTGTCTAATGTAGAAAATAAGTAGGTATAGGTACTTTTAGGTTTAAGGTTAGTACTGTACCTACTGCAATTTCGGCTGAGGGCTTTTTACCTATTCACCGTTTTGGAAAAGTTGCAATTTTTAACTTAAGTATTTTACATAATTTAATTACCTACCTACGTACATTGACTTGTATCTATCAAGTTAATTGGGTCAATAGAGTTTCACATTTTTTCTTTTGAGCAATTAATTAATTAGGTATCTATGCATACTTCTGATACTTTATTTATATTTAATCTATTTCTTTGATCTGAGTATTGAATAAATACCTATTATCTATAGGTATTTTTATTGTAATACCTACTTATCCTTTACATGGTGAATGCCGATCCTTTTGGAAGACTTCCCACAGATTATTTCAATTTAGCTTCCTGCCGGATACCTGCTACTAAAACCTATCATTGGTATTATCAAACATCACATTGAACATTTTTTTTTTTAATATTGTGTTTGTTTTATTATATGAGCGCGCAAAACTCAGGAAATACCTAATTAAATTTTCAATCCGGAACAGTAAGTGCGAATTGAAAATTACTTTATGCTCCCTTTTACTGAGGTAGGCTACCTACATCACGCTAATACTTACCAAAAGGAGCTTAGCAGTGGGTAGCAAAACCGCAGTGAACACATAGGTATTTAAAAATAAAATAATAATTCTTATAATATTAAATTATAATAATAAACTAGACAGATGTCTTTTTAGAAAATTGCTATAACCTTGGTGAGAGAGTTGAAATCATAACAAAATGATTTTGATAACCTTTCCACCTCACCACGCGCCCCGTGATAAGGAAATAAGTTCTAGCACCTAACTGGATTCTACCTCAATGTTGGGTTATTCCCGTTTCTATTTCATCATTGGATAATCCTGTGTCATAAGTCGATTGTTTGAATCAACCATAGACTCTTCAACTGGACGTCGTCGCTCGCAATGAATGATGTTTTTTTAAAAACGATATCGTCAGGTGGTCTACCATTAAGATGAAGCCTTAAACCGTGAATGGTGTCATGGTGGGCCAGATCATGATGAGCATGATCTTCTGACCCCGAGGCCGAGGAGGACCATAACGTCTCAATATGTTTTTAGCATTGGGCGAGTCCTAAGCTCTATACATTCCGGGACGTGACCTATACTTTTTGAAAAGAAGTAACGCTTTAGTTAACAAAGTTAAGCCAAAGTAAGCATAGGATATGCCACTCTCCTCACCATTTTTGCCTGAACCGGAGTACTAATTTAATTGAGACTAAATTAAACGCGTATCTGGGTCCGAACTGCTACCCTATTCTCTAAGTTGTCGACGAACTCGTCAAAGAAATTATAGCTGGTTTTGAATAGATTACAACTTTATACTTTAGGATTTATGGCTGAGAATTTATTCTTTTCTAGCACTGGCACAGGTTTTGATGTTAGAGAGAATTAGCAATGCTTTCAGGAGAGATGTTTCTGTGGAATCATTTATTTTCCTAAATGCAAACTGCGGTGGTTTCCTTGCCAGCCATTCCCCACGAATCTTCTCGATCTTTGCATTGTTTAACTGTTAAAACAATGCGATACTTATTTACCTTATTGCTACTTCCGATGTTCATACGGACAACTGCATCTTTATGACGTCAACTTATTGTTCGAAACTGAAAATATCATGATGGCTTATGGCTTCAAAGAATTTCTTATTGCCTGAAATCCGTGGAACTGTATATAGCAGATATACCCATCATACAGCTTAGTAGTTATCTAGGTCATACAAACATTTCATTTTGTTCTGTGCGAGAATCAAACCCGCAATACGCCGCGCCGTCAAACAGCAGGAACAAAAATTTGTGTGATATTTCCAACTACATAATTAGAATCTTTCCTGTATGTAAAAAGTATATTTTAAGTTAAATAAATAAAAAAATGTGCTATCTTTTAGTTAGCAACAGAACAGCACCACGTCAGAACATATTAATTTGTTAATAAATTGTAGCGATAATAAAGTAAATAACTAGTTTTACCGTCACGCATTTCGTTGATAATTTCAATGGTGGCCAGAGATAGTGGCCATTTAGTTGGCGTGTTTGGTTTTTATAGGACTTTTTATGACTATGTAGATAATTATTTAATTTCCATGCTGAAGTGTTATTATAGCTTATAACTGTTTCCGTTGAATATTCCATAGCATATACCGTAAAACGGGATGAATAGAGCACGCAGGGTGAATCGAGTCTAAACTCTGAAAGGGATTAGAACGTTTTTTTTGTTTTTCTCGTGGTAAAATCATCCTTTGCGTCCCGGGAGGACTCACAAGCTTGATTTTGCTTTTTTTTACATTTTAGCCAAGGCGACGAGACGAACTGTCAGACTTGTACTGACTAAAATCCACGGTGATCCTTCAATAGCCCTTTATGTACCAGGGCCGCGGATTAACGTTGAATAATTGTTATCATATGCCAATAAGGACTCTTAATCTTTCGTCAACTGTTAGTTGCATGTTTGTTATTATGTCCTATTATGTTTTAAAATGTCTTTTTAAATGTTTTACGTTCTAGGGTCACCTTTACCTGTTAGACAGTCCCGCAAACCCAGCAGCGTGGTTACCTTAAATTCAGCTACAAAAACATTTCTTTATCATCCGCACATGTTCTCTGTATAGTAAGAAGATAGTGAATTTAAAGTTTTATTTTAATAATGCATTTTAAGAATTAGAAAATAAAATTTATATTTCCTTATCACCTCTATTGTATAATCATCAACCGTCAATTAGTTAGATAATACCAAAAATATATTAAAACAACATTTGTATGTAAAAGTCTTTAATTACTCAACAAGTTTCCAGAAAGACATCGGCATATACTTGAGTAGATCGTTTCAAGGCAAAATAAGACTTATTACAATGGCAATAGCTATGAACTTTGTTTGTCGTTATTATTTAGTCCTTGAAAAACAGCTCGGCAAATAGAATAGTACCACATGTACTTCAGACAGTATTGTATAACTTATTTTATATAAAATAATTACGTGGTTTTAAGAGTGACACGCGAAAAACAACTTTTTCTTTTATTATGTAAAGTTTGTTTTTGTTTGTAGCGACAAACAAGCATATCGTTTTCAAAACGATGACGTCATTTGTAATTCACCTTTCCTTAAAGAAAATAAAGTTAAAAAAACACTGGTGTTGAATTTAAAATAGGTAATAAATAGTACTTAGACAAATACAACAAGTTACCTACGAATATAAAAAAATAACGAATTTATTTTTGGTGAAGTAAATGCTAGAATGTTTCATGTCGCCCGAATATTTCAAATTTAAAGTGTCAAGTCCCTAAAGAAAAAAAAATAACAAATTGTTTTTGATGAAGTTTAAAGAAAATTCTAGAATGTCACGTGTCGCCGGACGCGGACGCGACGTTCCAAATTTAAAGTGAAAAGTCTTCTTTAAAGTCATAATCATCCTTTTTCTTATAACTAGTAATAGTTACATTTTCTAAAACATCAGCTAAACTGATGGCTTGTTTCTCATTTCTAGCTTTTTTCTTTTTATCTTTCTTAAACTGTTGTTTCCTTAATTTATTAAGTTTTGTATTCCCTTCGATCAACATTTCTGGGTCGGCTTTAGTTTTTTCTGCAGATTTCGCGCCTTTTTCCTGCTTGTTTCCTCGTATGTTTACTGATTTTGGGAGGAGACTGGTGTCATCGTCGTCCACTTGCATGTCAGATTCTAAAGCTGCTTTTACTGGGCCTGTACTTGATATCTGTGGGTGGACAATTTTTTTTTTGTTTTGAAAAGGTTCTAATTATAACGAAACTACACTCGCTTGCAAAAGTATGGGATCACTTACTCAGATTCCGCGTGATCTTGAGTACTTAATAAATATAAATTGTACTAATTTAAAGGTAACGGTTAACTTGATACCAAATTCAAATCACGCAATTATTTAAGGACCTATCCCGGAACGATTCCAATTGATTCCCCACTTTTGCTCGCAAGTGTAGGTATATTCTTTTTCAAGGTATCCTAGGATGGCTTACCAATAGGTCGCAGCACTGTCTTTAGTTGCGATTCCATTATTCAACTTACTTGTATGCAGGTTTAAAACTAAAACCCGCATACATTTTGCACATTCTCGAAAAGATGTTTCCAATGCAAGCAATTTATATGTAGTGATAAAACAATGGGAAAGGCCGGTCAAAGCTAATTGTAGATGGCGCCACCATAGCTAGGTCCTAATCCGACCAATGACATAGTACTATTTTGAAGTACCTATAAGATTTGAACCAATGACGATGCTGGGAACTAGCTATGCTAGCGCCATTAGTTCCCCCTTTGCCATCCCCATTGCAATCGCATCGCGCCATGGGTAAACTCCTAATACTTGCATGCAAGACTTATGTAATGGAATCGCACCTTAAAAGAGAAATGGGGACAGCAGTTGTACGTGCTTTCAAAGGCACAGAGGAAACTCGCAGGCAGATGCTCACCCAACTACAGGCAAACCTCGACAAGCGTGGCTTAACCGTAAAGATTGACCTATGCGGCTGTTATTATTTAGCGGGCATCTCAGGTTTATTCGGCAAATTTCTTCATCATAATAATTAAATGCCTTGTTCCATAAACCGACTGATAGCTGAGAATGAACCGTACAAAGTACTATGATTCTTAAACGTATGTCAGTAATGCCCACTTTACCTTAATTCCTTCAACTCCTGTATCGTGTGCGGCGAGCTCGTTGATCGCTTCAGTCTCCATGGCTTCAAAAGAGTTGATGTCAAATTCAGCGGCTATGGTTGATACGATCTTCGCGTCCACGTGGATCTCGGAATCGGGTGTTTCCGGAGGCAGAGTGAAGTATCTGACCTGATGATAGAAAGAGACAAAGGTTATAGTGAAGTGAAACAGATAGACAGACTTGCAAAGCCTATGTAGTAGGGTAGGGTGACGAATTGAGGATGCAAAATCAAAATTTTGCAATATATTTGATAGTATCAATTAATTGTTTATCTAATTATTACGTCATTTAGTTTAGAGTTTTGAAAAATAATACACACTCTTTTTTTCTTTTGTTGTGTCAATGAATATTTACAAAAAATAAATCAAAACTCGACAGTGAGGGCTCGTGACGTCAATACTCAGTAAAAATTGTATTAAATTGTGACGTATAGACAATTTGAAAAGTGATGTATCTTCGTCAATTTTGGTTTACGTAGGAAAATAAAAAATAGGGGCCTTTTTTTGATAATCTGTCTGAAAGAACAATAAAAAAATCTCTAGGTAGGTAGGTTTTTGTTTTTTCATTCAGAGATTTTCTTGAAAGGGTCTATTCACACCGAGACCCAAAAAATTTAACTTTAAAAGATATTTATTTCCAGTATCTTTGCAGCACGTCACGCCGCGACGCATCTCGGTGTGAGCTGACCCTTAGTCAATTACTAGTGTAAGCCAATGAGTCGTACCTTGCCAGTGTTCCAGTCGTTTAGTAGTATCCTGGCAGCAGATTCCTGATCTGGTACACCACCCTTCTTAAACCTACCCATACGAGAAGCCAAATGTGCGAAGAATTCCTGAAAAAACAAAATGTCTTGTAATATTTTTTTGGTCCCTCCTAAAAAGCGAAATTCAAATGTTTTTTCTCGAAAACTTGCTCAGTATAACTCATTATGTCAATCTGCGGGGTCAGTGAAAAATATCGACAATCGAAGAGTTTTGAGAAAACTCCAGGTTTGGTAGGCAAATGGTAACGTGCGGTTCGTGATTATAAAGATATTTTTTTATATATAAAAAGAACCGTATTCATATAATATGTAGGTAACTAGAAATAAATAGAAAATAGGATTCAATGAAAAAATTCGATTCTGCCACTTATTTTGACATTTGTCTACCAAAAGGGTTTTTTTTAATCTTGTTAAAATCATCAAATGAATCGTCCCACCCGTCCCAGCCTTATTGTCAGAAGTATCAGACTTATACTGAGTAAAATCCACGGTGTTCCTTCAATAAAGCTTATGTCCAGGATCACGATTATATAGTGAGATAGTCTCGCTACCCAGGCTTTGAACCTCTAAGGGGAGCGGGTCGACGGGCTAGTCGACTGCTGTATTAAAACTTACCTGTGGCGTGTTAAAATCAGGTATACAGTAGAGCTCAGTGAGGGTAGCTTTGTTGGCCCTCTGCAAGATGGCGGCCGCCGGAGTGATGGGATCCTTCAAGCTGCCCACGCGCACAGCATTCTTCAGTGCTACAGTGGAGTCACTCTCGGATCCTGAGTGGAACACGATGCCGGGACTGTCCAGGATCTTGATCTTCGAGTCTAGCTGGACCGTTTGCATTTGTCTGAAATTTTCGGATGTATGGGTATCAAATAGTTATATTTCTTTCATAACAATAACTGTACATGTAATTTCATAGGGTACTTGGTCATCTTTTAAGAGAGGTAATACTTTTTATATGTAATTTGTGGTAATAATGTCATCCAAAGGGTAACTAGACCCGCATTTGCTTGTACAAACAAAGCCAACCATAACTATCAAGGTAAAGCTTGATTTAAAGATTTCACATTAATTTTATTGAAACAATGGTTACCAGAAATCTATTTACAGGTTCTAATAGAAAATATCCTGCTCTGTCTTTTATATTTTTTAAGTTAGTTTAACAATTAAATAAGACAAGCTACTCACTTAGTAACCCCCGGCGTGCTGCCAACATTGCAAGCCTTAGACCTGTTCAAGCTGTTGATGATGGAACTCTTCCCAACGTTGGGCAGGCCGACCACGCCCACGGTGATGGACGTCTTGATGCCTTTGTTGCGGCAGTAGATAGCCAGGAGGCTCATTAGCAGCTCTGCGCCTACGCATGCTGAGCCTGGGAGAGGATAAGGTTTTATGAGTTTTAGAGAAGATTTTGTAATGAATCAACGGTATTTACTTCTAAAGAAAGGATGGATGGATTGTCTAAGGATTGATGTGAAAGAAAAGCTAGTAAATGATACTGTGACGTCTGATAGGGGAGAATGGAAGAAAAATATGTGTTGCGACGAACCCGAATAAAATGGGGTAAAGGCAGGAAGATGATGATACTGCCAGCATTCCATTCAAGACTTTGGCATTTGAATGCTACGCATTTAATAAAAATCTGGCGACCTGCGAAAGACAGTCAGCAGAGACTGGATGAGGAAAGCTCAAGACTGGGCTCAGTGCGTACGTCGGGAGAGGCCGATGTCTAGCAGTGGGCGAATACAGGCTGATGGTGATGATGATGAACTAAAAATCACTAAACAGTATAACATTCTACTTACTTTTCATCTGCTTCTCTTTAACAACATGTTTCATCTTCCTAGTTCCAAGATTATGCTGTTGGTCTTGTGTTGAGGCCTTGAAGGGTACCACGGGAGCTGTCTGTCTTAAATACTTGAGCCAGGCTTCGAGGTTTGCACGGGGAACCAGGTCCGCTTTGTTGAGTACTAGGACTAATCGCTTCCCTGACTCTCGGACTGCTTCCTCTACTTGGGAACAGCGAGTACCTGCAGATTTAAGGTTAAGTTTTAAACAGATGGCATGGCACCACTACTGCGATACAAAACTACTTACTTGAAATTCGCGATGTGAGAAACTCATAAATTATAGGATTAGAAAAGGGAGGTGTTTGTTCAGCAGTGGACTTCTTACAACTGATGATGATGATTTCAAAGGTAACATGCAGGTTTTTACCTACAGTTGATTTAATTATGTGTGAGGCTACTTCCTAAACAAAGTGATTGTCGACGTCATTTTTTTTTAGATGCATGAAGACATGGTTACATGACATTACCTAAAGATCTTTGCTTTGGCTAGGTGGCGGTTCACTATATCATTTGTTAAGATTGGGAGATAAAGTTAGGCGTCGTCCTAATTGGGATCGATCGTACGATGGCGCGATGCGTTCTCGTCGTGCGATGAGTTCAAACATACAGATTTCATCAGAGTATAGCATCGTACAGTCAGCATCTAAAGTTGCTGACCACATTCAGATTTTCAAAATCGCCGTCACCTTAATAACACAGTGTACGATCGTTATTAAGCATTTCATGTGCTCGCACGATTACTTGCGAGGTTCAAATAGGACACTCTGACACTCTGATCTTGCCAACCTTGTTGTCAAAGATCAATGAAGAGATGTTTTTCTTACCTAAAGGATCTCTTGCATCCACAACTTCTAAGATAACTTCAGCTTCAGATATAACCTTCTTAAACTCTTTATAGTAAGTCTTGAGCGAGTTCTCCTGTTTCCTGTCTTTTCCAAACTCTACGTCATCTGCGGTCTCGTCTCCTTTGAACGCTTCATGGACTTTGCCTCTAGCTTGTGCGTTCTCTACCTGTAAATGAAAATTATTAGAAAATAAATTAGGTTTTTTTTTTCTGGGACATTCACCAATAGGTAGATGATGGTTCCTGATCTAGCATGGTATGATGCCAGTGCCTCATTTGAATCCATCAGAAATTAAATATGTAGGCAAGGATTTAAAAAGAAGGTGGTAAAAAGAGTTGGTTGTTAAAAAAAACTAGTTGGGATTTATATCTTTCTGTAATTGAATAGAAATAAATTAAGTAACAGGTAATCAAAAGGTCTTTTGTTTTTTTTTTTATTACCATAAACAAAGCTGAATTTACCATTTGTATTGCTTATCACTAAAATCAATGACATTCTTTTTGGAAAATCACATTTACATCCACTGCAAGTCTAAATTGACCACCATATCAATTGAAGACATTACGAAGTGAAACATTTGAAATATTGCTAACTGGCCATTGCAGACTTACTGATCAGAATTATTAATTTATATCTATGTATTTCTAACATGTTACCTAAGTTAGAAGTTTGGCCAGAAACATTTGTTTACATCAGAAGCACTATCATGCAATTGGACTTTTCAGTATTTGACAAAAAAGGAAAAATGTGATTTTTCCTTTTTTGTCAAAAAAGTGAAAAATTACTTAGTATTGAAGAACAAACAATACTCACTAATGCACCCATACTAATTTTACTACTCTTCTTCTCTTCCATTTTCTTTTGTTTCTCTTGTTTAGCTAATTCTCTCTTTTTCTGTCTCTCCTCTTCTTTATGCTTTTTTACTGCTTCTACCTCTTTCAATATGTCATCTTTGAATGGGCAGCCATTAGGAATCTGTATGGGCTTAGCTTTCTTAGATTTGGGATTCTTTTTTGCTTCTTTCTTTAATTTTCTGTTGTGATCTTTTACTTTTTTTTCTATTTTGTAGCGGAGGCGGGCTGGCTGTCTCTTTGACGGTTTTTCTGTGGAAAGAAATAATTAAATATATGTGTTAGTGCTAGATTCCACTATAGTAGAGATGCAACTATGATAGGGCTATCGACCCTCTTAAAGAATACCTTGGCAAACAGTCTGTTGACAAATTAAGACAAAATAATATAGGTTATGTTTTCAAGGGTATAAGAAAACGCATGTTACACATCAAAAATTTTAATATATTTCACTGTACTCAATAATGAGTAAGTATATTGCTATATAATGCTGCTATAAAATAACATAAGTTTATATTATTGTGCAACACTGTAATTGGTATTTACTCAATTATAGACTGCTGACGAAACTCAAGGTAGCTAAAGAATACACAACTGCTACGTTTAACGAACTAAACTGGATGCTTAGAAATACGAGCACTATTTTGTTTAAAAATCATGTTGACGAATTTCAGAATGTCGCATGCTCACAGTATTGAGTTATCTTGCAATTGAAGTATTGTACTTACTCAATTTAAACTTGGCCATCGTATTGGATTTATGGTTCTTCTTCTACTACACTAATTTACTACACTAATTTTAAACCTTTTTAAATGGTTTATTTAAATTATTTCGTGGTTCAGTCTATCGAACATAACCAAGTTCCTTCACAAATGACATTGGCATTGTTCATTCATTGTTGACAATAGAAATAATTAATTTGAAACATTATAAATATTCGTTGTCTCTTCTTTTCCACATCGTTAAATCATACTATCTCTTTCTATAGAAAACAATATGCAATACAATGTGACATTTGCGAGCAATAAAATGGAACGTTTGAAGCATGGCACTGTCATTAGAATGTCAAAATAAAAACATGTGCTTGTCAATTTGGCATAGATTAAAAATCATACGTTCGGAAACCAATTATTTTAATTCGAAAAAGAAAGAAAATTGCTACAAGCAAATGGTTTCCTTTTTTTCTGTTTTGTTGTCCTAAATCAAAAAACTAGCCAAGTGAGATTCAGACTTACGCACAAAGGGTTCCGTCTATAAACACAGAAAAAAAAATATGAGTGCTCCCATACTTACATAATAAGTATTTAATGCACCTCGTGAAAAAATGAAAAATACAAGAATGGCAGAGAAACAGATGTTAGAGACCCTCTGATGATAGACGGACAGAAATAGGGCGAAGTCTTAGTAATAGGGTACCGTTTTACCCTTGTTGTGAATCCTAAACTAGAAAACGGAAGCTAAACCAAAATTATAAAGCCCCTAGTTCATAAACACTTCGTTTCGATTTGATTTCGACTTTCGCAATATAAACTATTTAGGCGTGGGATATATGACTATTCTCTTCTCCTCTATTACATGTTATTGTTACATTACATTTGATTTATTCATATTTTATCAAATGCTTCGTTGGTCTTTACGCTCGCAAACTTTTACACGTTTTACTGAATTGGAGTCCTGGGTTCGATTGCCATGAACATTCCTATTACATGCACTGCGACTTGGTACAATAATGTTAGCACAAACACTTGCACTCTCTATTTAATTTATTTTGAACTTTAAATATACTTTTGTAGCATTTCGTAGGTCAGTTATGGTAGATAGATATCTGTTTATTTTACTACGTAAACATAACCCAAACAATTAGTAATGTATTAAATAAAATAGGCGTTAACGTCGTAGTAACTTTATTGTTTTGTTGAAAGGTGCTATTTTATGTTGTTATTTTATTCTTTTGTCCTTGTTGGTGTTTATGAATAAAAGGGGAATATAATGGCATTTACCATGCCACCTTATAAAAGAATGCGAACTGAAGACTTCAAACAATAGATAAACCAGCCTTGTATGTGCCACAAGCTAGAATATAATAATTAGGTAGGTATGTTTACCAAACTAATGCCACGACTAAGCTCTAAAATAATGCATTCCGAACGAAGTTGGAAGCTATTTGAACCTAATAAGTAAACATTGAACATTTGGTAAACAAAACACGTCGTAGTTCATTCATCGCTGGATATCGTGAATGAATTTCCTTGCGGGGTTATGTGAGGCGGCTGGCGATGGCGACGCCATATGACGGCTTTGTTCACGGGCAGCAGCTGCGCTTTGCTCGCGAAACGGCCGCTTGTACCTGAACAGGTAACAGAAGCAACAGGTCATTTCTCCGGGCGAGGGGAGCGCGGCTACCACCGGCCGCCGCGAGACAGTCGCGTTCTGTACTCCGCAGTGACGGCACGTCGCTTTTCGCGCCCGCGCGCTCCACAAACCGCGATATATTTCGATTACATCGCGCAAGTAATGTGCGCGAACGCACACCTTGATCATCTGTTCGGTAGCAAGTTGTGACAGTGCAAATGTCTCCCAGTTTAGAAGGGATCATGTTCAACAGAAACGCGAACCTGTCGGCGCGTCGACCGTTGTTGGCGGAACCGCAAAAGCCTCTAATGGTCCCACCACGCGCGCCTCCCCGCGACACTGGACCGCACAGGCCCTTGCCCGCACCCAGGAATCTGCCCACAGATTATTCCTACGAATACCGACCAGACTACTGGAAACCATCGAACGTCGAACTCGAAAGGCGGCTGCAGGAGACAAGGGCACGCGAGAAAGTTGGATACTTTCAAGATAAAGTTACGCCTCCAGAGATAAGTTTGGATCGAAGGGAAGCGGAACTAGTATTTAGGTTCGATCCACAGGCGTCAGACGAATACCTTTCGAGTCAGTACCGTGCTCCGGCAGTGCATTATGCGAAGCCCCCGACTCCGGCGAACGGGTTCGCTGCCCGTGTGCCCGAGAGAGACGGGCCGTTCGTGTTCGGAGTGCACAGTCCGAGCCAGTTCCCGATCTCGCGGCGGGACGACGATGACTACGACTACTCGGAAGTGGCCGAGGAGAACGGCCGCACTGTGATACGAGACGATGTGTCTGAAGACTTGAACTGCTGTGATAAAGTGAACGATTGGGCAGTGAGGGACAAGAAGAGCAGACGGACTTTGAACCGAATGTTTCAGATTAAAGATAGGAGGAAGGTGAAAGGTGGTAAGAAAGAGAAGATAAAGTGTGTGTTGGTGGGGGATGGAGCTGTGGGAAAAAGCTCGTTGATAGCGGCGTACGCGCAGGACACGTTCCGGGAGGACTACCAGCCTACAGCTTACGACACATTCAATGGTAAGATTACTTCTAAATGCCTTGAGATAAAGTACCTACCTACTAAGAAACAATACGTTCTCCAGGAAACATAAAAGAATTACATTTGAGATAAAAACAAAGACATGAGCGGCGGCGCTCCGCAGGCCGGCCCGTGGCGTGACTTATCGCTAGCGACCCTGATTTGTGGAGATAATGAGTGATTACCTCTAGAATTATCGTCTGGCGAGCGATCGTATCGTGAGCTGCATTTTGCGATAGGTACCTATAAGTAATGTGTTTTGTTATTACTGGCGCCACAAACAATTTCGACACGATAACAATCAAATGATACAAAAATGCTTAGCAACATAAGAAAGAATGGCCAATGAACACAATGGGCAGGCTGACTCTGAGTAGGTACCTACCTATGCCAGGTGTGGCAGAGGGTTCTGATGTAGGTGGTTTTATTGAGGTAGGTAGGTACAAATTCTAAACTCCTTGGTCTTATTCCCAAAGACTGGGTGTTTTTTTGCAAAATGTAACATCTAAACTGAATGCTTTGTTCATCGTTCTGCGATTATCCGAAATCATTACGAGAGCTAGCTCACCAGAATCAGTGGTGCAGTACACACTTATCATAACTGAATCAAAGAGTTCTTTGCTTCCACGCTCTGATTGTTTATGATTTGCTCGTTCTAATTAAATATCTTACCTCTTTTTCTTAACGGCCTTTTTTATGCGAGGTATAAATTAAAAAAAAACTTATTATTTATTTGAATTACGAATGCGTCTCGTTATCGATAATGGTAATGACCAAAGAGTATGCACAAGCTGTTATACAAACACGGGAATATACAAAAATAACGTGAGCCTTACCAAATACCTACTACCTACAAGTTTATTTTGATGACATTACAAAGGAAATTTCCATGCGCGGCAATGCGCTATTACGTTATCAAAATAAATAGGATAGGATTAACCTTGATCGTGAACGGATGAACTTCACTTTGATGGGTATCCATGATGATGGGTGACCGCCCGACAAGTATCGCAATCTAGTAGATGTTTGGTTGTAAAACATCTGTCAAACAAGCAAGCGAGTCCTGTTCATGTCCTTTTTAAGTCGTCAGTACCTTTAAACTTGCTACATAATATACCAAATAAATGAAAAAAAAACAGCAGAAGTCAATGACTCGTCCAGACATTTTCTGTTGGCTTATCAACAAAAGAAACTTGTTTTAAACACACGAAGCAATAATAACGTGGTCGGTTTCTTATTTAAAATTCTTGTTACGCTTTCTCATTTCAATTTATAACTGACATTCAGAATCATTTTTTTCTTCATATTACATAATTTAAATTGTATCATTGTTGTTTTGTGGAGGACCTTCGGAAAGTAAGTGGTCCGTTTCGTTAGTCCCACTACAATCTATTCATAAACGATGACACAACTGACAGGTGTCAAAAATAAAATAAGAAACTTTCAAATTACAATGATAATTTATTTTTAAAAGAATACAAAGAATAATTATGACTCATTAATAACAATCGCACAAAGCAAAGATATGAATGAATACGATAATTAATTATGTCAGCTCCTTTCAATTGCGGCTGTGGTGTCATTTGTGTCAAGATAGAGTCAATAGAAAAACAAGGAATATAGAAACTAACAGAATAAAAGGCATACACAATCTGTGATCCCATGTTCGATGAGGCCATACCTACTCGTATAGAGTTGTCACATTACGTTACTGCACAAACTTAACATGACGATATTATGTTGTTCGGTTTTCCCGTCTATCGAAACATTTAATTGTTTACAAACCTATTACCTACACGATTTTCTACAGAAATACTACTACAATGTATAAGAAGTGTAAATCAGTGAACCACAGAACATCTGGCCACGGTATCTGGCTCACAGAATGAATATAAATCGGAATATCTATGATCTGGCTCATTTTCCAGGTTGCATGATGTTTAATAGTGGTCTGGATAATGTAATCCCAGAAATCATAGCACAGATATGATTTAGCCAGAGCTTGTACACGTAAATAAATCAAGTTAATGGTTTGTATTCTTGATGGTTACTATACAAACCTATATGTATGCCTTCATAGTAAATCTTTCTTTCAACAACTAAACGATTGAAGATAATCAATAATGAAACACAGATGCGAAATTTCTGTGAACTCTACATCGTGCAAATAATGATCAATCATGGATGACATGTCTTTATATAAATGAAGCTTTATTTAGTCATTTTATTTGCTTGCATGTAGGTAGCTTGTCTTCTAATTTTGGGGAAAACTCAATACTAATTTTGTAAATTGTACTGCAGAATTGCAACCCGTTGCTGGTCGGAATTCTAATATTGAAATTGCTGCAAAAACGTGTTATAAAACTTTGTTTCCTTAACATTTGACAACTAGGTATTTCGAATTGAATCACTTATGTAAGTATGCTTTAACAAAACATAAACAAAATAAACCACGACGCTATGAGTCTATGACAGACCTTTGAAAACAATCAGGGAACCACACTGCGACCCAAAGTTCTTTGAAAATACCTATATTCCGAGATTTAATTTCAGCTAGATATTTCGAATGTAGGTAAACAGAATGCTGCTTTTTAGATTTTCGCAGAAAATCGGTCATTTGGGAAGTGAATCATCGTCATGCATTTGTTCAGTCATCCTTGAAGTAGCAATCAATAATATCAATATTATCTATCAGCCTGGAAACTTCCACTGCTAAATGACCTTCCAAAGACAACAACGTAGATTAGGAACTTACCTGACTACTTTTAAAAATGGATTTTTGCAAAAATTGGCCCTCTGAGGGATGTAAGAACTGTCAGAAGAGAGCTTATTTTTTTCTAAATATTCGGATACTTAGTAGTTAGTGATGTTACTTCTAAATATTTTGACTTTCTAGGATCAAGAGGTAGCCAACACTTTGATTAGCTTATCAAAACGACAATTTTTTTATGAACAAGTGGGGATTTTAATTACTGTTTTTCACGTAATTATCCAGAGGTCGTCAATCTTTTGACGAAAAAAAAATTGTTAAATGAAAATGACTATTTATGTAACTTTCCTTCGTTTTCGTTTACATAATTTTAAACATTTTACGTAGAGAGTGACGTGTAATCTTACACGGTATTACATCTTTATTTACTTTGGTTCACCAACAGTGCTACACTTGAGTTTTATAAACTGCGATAGGTGCGTTTTCTTCTTGTTAAATTAACTTTTATCGCTTTTATCTATGACATAACAAACATCAAGGTTTTTGGGTATTTAAGTGATTCGCTGCGAATTATTTGAGGTGGAGTATACCGCGATAAGAACGGTTTAATGTGCGGTAAAAATTTGGTTGACCCGTAGGTACATTTCCCGTTATTTCTATAGGAGTGACTGAGTGTAGGATCTCTTTTGTCTCATAAAATAGGGAAAAATTATCACTTCCAAACCCCACACACCTAATATAAAATATAAGAACGAAGCTTCCCAAACAATTACTTCTCCCGAGACTGTTCGTTCTGTTTATTCCCCGTATTATTTAAGTTTCCATCTGCTTATACGATACGAAATGAAACAGTTTTCTTTGAGCCTTTTTTTATTTACATCGCCGGTTAATAAAAAAACTCATGAAAATAAACATAGACAAAGGACTAAATTACTAATATTGTAGGAGACCAGCCAAAACCACAACAGAGTTCCCAAGTACGGAGTGCCGAAATATCCCAAAGCTTTGAAAAGCAGTTTTTTGACCAGTAATTAAAAAATGTAAATGTAAAAAAAATATAATTTTACTAAACTATAAACAACTGGCTCATAGTACAAGTTGTTTCACCTTTTCGTTGAACTAACAATTTGTTAAATCCTATGCATTTTTTAACCATTAGTTAAAAATTAAAAACTTATGGGTTATAAAGAAAGATTTTATCAAAAGGCTATTAATTTCATTGCTGTCTCCCACAGTAATTGTGTCTTGTGAAGAATACCGGCACGTCATAAAAGTGATAAGCTATCGACTATCAAGTGAGACATAACACTTCTGTGAACTGAATACAAACGCATCCTTGAATCGAATGTCTAGATAACTGACAATGATTAATAAACAGAACACTTTTGAATAAGGAACACAACAGCAACAACAAACGTACATTTAGCGAGGTTTATAGTCAAGCAGAAACTATAGAAACTGTGTCAAGTCCTCTTGCTACACTATTTTTGACTTTAGATCCAGATTATAAAAGCGTTTTCTTCAAGTTTTCATGCAATCTTCGGTACCTTTCAGATGGAACTTGAAATTGTCTTATATTCTTTGTTTTTAAGCCACTCTTGCCTAACTAAATTAGAATTCCGGTTTATACAAAGATCTTCTACTTATCCAATGATATATCAACTTACCTCTTTGATACTTATTATTTGAGGTTTCAGGTCTTCTGGAAGAAATTTTCTTAGAAATAAATAGGTACCTTACCTAGTGCTTTTAATCTATCTTTGAAGAATTAAATTCTGCATGTGTGTCTACATAAACAAATATTGCTTGTTTTTGGGTAAAAAACACCCTAGATCTCATCATTCTTCAGTTAAAAAGCTGTGACTGATGGCTAAACAAATGTTTACGAAACATTTACATGTACTTACCAACTATTATCATTATTGGAAATTGTTATCAATTATATTATTCGCGGTACCTTCATGATAACATTCGGCAATTTCACAGAAATCGAATTAAAATTATTTCTTAATCCTATTGGCAATGTTAGGTACCTACCTGCTAACAAATATTCTCTATTTGTGGTGCTGGAGATATTAACACAGCCTAACAAGATCCAAGATACCAATATAATTAATGTTCGTTTATAATATTAATTAACTGTCAGGGATCCTAGATTCTAGGTACCAAAATTCAATTAAAACGCAGTGTTTCTATGAGCACTGTTACCAGTACATGGCGCTAGCGTTACTTTTTTACAATTGTTTTTTTTAAACATGCCCAGAATAAATTAGCAATAATTTTAAACAATGTTTCCTATGGCTCTACTGGTTAATTTAAATGCAATAATAGTGCCATCATCATCTATTGTAACATTTTAAGCACTAATTTATTGGTTACTAACAAAGCATAATTTCAAATAGATAGCCTCGCATTGTGCCGAATTAATATATTCGAAATTCAAATCACGCGCGAACTTCGTATGACAATAGAATATTATTACCAAAAAGTAAAAAAAGAAAAAAAATAGAGGATTCTCATCATACCTGCACGTAGAAAAGGGTTGTTGAACCTTTTTATTATGTAGCCTCTAATACCGAGACCAATTAATGTTACACCGCCTCTGGGATCTGAATACAGAGTGGAATAAAGAGTTTCATTAATCAAGAGGATGTATGGAAGGAACAAGCTTGAATATTTTGTAAAAAAAGACTAATTAATAAGCAATTGAACTTGCTTAATTAAAACAATGTAGGCAAGGATTTTTTGATAGATACTTGATTAAAAAAATATTGAATCGCAAAACGCGAAAAGTGAATTTCAAAAATGACACTCCAATTACTTTAACTATCAACTCATTCGTTATTTTTCAAAATCTGTTTCACTCGTAGCCTGTTTCTTTGCCGTTGATCTGGGAGAAAAAGGGCGAGATAAAAAACACATTATTCCCGTGTCATCCCACGCGAGTCCGGAGTCGTTAACATCGTAACTCGTCGTTCGTAAGGGTTATTATTGTACTTATAGATAGACGAGGGATTGACCTCTCTACTTAGAATCGACTTAAGTACCTTACAGACTGTTGCTAAGTAAGATCCCGCCGAGACCGCTGTTGGATTAAATTTGCCAAAGCGTAGAGCAAAAAGGTAAAACGCTCTATAAAATCTACATTTAAAAAAGTTGCCTGCGTATCTTCAGCAATCTTAGGTACTGCACGGAACACTTAGATGCAGTCACCAGCAGAAAACAAAATTCCAAAAAAAATTGAGGATGGTGAATCATTTTCGCAAGGATTTTCCCTGTTTTCGTGGAAAACTTCCGAGTAAACTTCTTGATAATTCTATTCGTAAATAATTCAGAATTGCTTTGTCTAGGTCACCTCTAGTGGCCAATAAGATGCATAATTTTCCTTTTATATATAAACTTCGACTACTAATAACTAAATCTACCTAAAACTTCCCCAAGATTTCCGTAGCCTTTCCTTTTTGTCGCCCACAAACTTTATTTCCGAGTGCAGCCATCTTGTTACCATTGCCACTTCAAAGAGGAAAACTTCTCAGGAAGCACTTATCAACAAAAACCTTGGCTGATTGCGAATAATATTAGGAAACGTACGCATCCTTAATATGGAGTACCTACAAATAATACTCATTACAATTTAATTGGCCCTCGATAACATTATTTTGTGCCAGTTTTCCTCTTCTTTACAATAATTTCTTTATGTCAAGATCCGCTTTCTGATTTATGTTCTGAATTTCCTATTTTAATGTATTCAAGATAATTAATGTGATTTAGATAAGACGTTTAGTTAGAATTATTAGAAACGTTACACACGTAATAATTGCTAATTTGTAGACATTTATCAAATACGACTTGCCTTTGATAAATCTCTTGAATAAAATTAATGAGCATCAGAAAATTTCATTAATTGAGGTACTAAACTACGTAAGGGCAAATTTTTCAATAGTCTTAGAAAACTTTAATCATCACCTTATTTAATCTGAGGAATAAAAATAGCGATTTGACATATTTTCTATACATAAGCTGTCAAACCGCCAGTTTCAGTGACTATTGAAAAATCAGCCCTAAATAAAGTAGTAGGTAAAGTCTCTAAGTATTTTGTTTCAAAATAATTACAGGCCTACAAATTTGGGATAGGCGCCGTAATTAGTGTCTTCTCTCCTTTCAAAATGTAAAAAAAACTATTATGGCGATGACCATTGTGTCTGTCTTTGACAAAGAAGTTGCTCCGTAGAGAAACCCGTGGAAGACAATCCCTTTAACAGTTTAAAGACATTTTCTTCAGAAGCCACAGAATGACAACAATGACAATACAGAGAAAGTAATATGGCGCCTTTGACGTTTTATTGATCAGGCAAACTAATTAATAAAACAAAATTCTATAATAACTCGGTAGGTAAGCAACAATCAACCGTTATCACAATCGTGATTAGTTTTGTCAGATATAAACCAACTAATCTTAGTCTAATGAAATGTCAATGACATTCCATACTACTAAAGACAAAGTTTTAACCATGTTTTAACAAACTCAGATTGACATTTTGTATATTAATTTGCAAAACTTTCTAAAACGTTTATATTGGTTTTGTCAGTTTTGTGTCTTATTCTGCGACGACAGCCATTAAAACTTACTTCTTACTAATGCACACATTATGCTGATTTTATTTTTAGTGTGGTAACACTGTCGTAAGTTTGGTAATGACTCGGCATGGTGATTATCTGATGATAATGACTAAACCTGAGTTGGCACATACACGTAAGAGTATGACATAATTGGATTGATGTGGTTTTGCAAATTGGACAGCAGAAATTAAACTCTTTTAAACAGGTTTAGAGGCAGCATGCGGGTTCAAATGGTTATGTTTTTCCAATTTTCATGTTTGTGTCAACAGTATTTTAAGCGAAGTGTTGTCCTTAGGGACTATGCCCATAATGCTTCTTGAAACACCATCAGAATTGGTCCTAGTACCTTTAAACATCGTCATCATCCACGGCCCGTCTTCACCCACTGCTGGGTAAAGGCCTTTCTTTGTTAGTGCCAAGCTCCACGGTCTTGCGGTCCACGGTCCACGGTGCTCCATCACGGTCTTTAAATAAATCATTGGCTTGAACGTTACTTTAACTTACCATAGCGTGACCAGACATGAAGAAACAGCGAAGATCTTCCGTGTACAGACAATACGGTCATAAAAAACATTGGCTATGCTAAACACACAGTTATTAATAGCTTATCGTGATAGTTTCCAGGAACCGGTGTGAAGGTATTATGTCTGCATGTTAATGTGAAAGTGTCAAGACAATGTACTTTCGCCGGCTTCTACATTAGCATGCGAATAATCTTGGGTTTAAAGAACTGTGGACATTGAAAGTGGCTGAACGTGTGGCTGAGCGGCGTGCCTGAGCCTAATGACTTGGTAAATTAATAGATTCAGCCTTAGAGCCCAATCTGCGAGTATAGTCTGTGGCAAATGCTTCGAAAGGTTGAAGATCTCTGGTTTTCATTTCGATGCTTGCTTTAACCTTGTAAGTTGTCCTTTTGCAGAGATCACCTCTGTCATAAAAATATAATCATCGAAAATAGATGTCACTGTCCAGCAAAATTAACGATGTAAGTAATACAAAATAACAGTATCGTTTTTGGACACATATAATGATCACAACACAGCCAAAACTGATTCTATTGTTTACACATTGTTAAAACCGCAAAACTTATCAAGATGCAAAATAACCGTAACTGATGTTAATTTTCCATGACCGTAACAACGAAACGTAATGTTTGTAAAATAAACACAGCTTATTTTTAAACTGTTCGAAGTCTATGGCCAAATCATAATTGTCCTGAGATAATAATTATGTACTCCGTCTCGAATTTGCAGAGATATTATTCACGTTTTAAAACTTACCGCATTTTGCAAACCAAAGTTGCAGCTTCTCGAATATTGCAATATTCTCTATTGGTGTCCGTATGTACGTGCGCGCGCAATAACTTCCATTGAGTTACAAAATAAAATAGTTAATCTTGCAACACACATCGTTACGTTTAGAAATAATGTAGGTGAATGGGCAATATTGTCTGAACTAATGATATGTTGTGTTCGTGCATTCCCAATAGACAGTAGCAGTACTGTCATACAAGCATAATTTGTAATACAATAATTTTCCTCATCATTTTTTCAAAGGATTTGGACAGTCTTCTTGCCATATGGGCTTACCGTAACTTGCAAAAATATTGGCCACTAGGCACTTCATTGGTTATGCAAAATCAATCTGTGAAGTCAGTTTAGAATTTAACTCGTCTAATGTTAACTAAGTATTTGCCTAATTAGCATTTTTTTCATGGCAATCCAGACCGAAATGTCGTTTTACCCCGAAATAGGCTTTAATAAGAATTTAACTACAGAAAAGGCCAAATTCGCCTAATGTCATTTGAACTGGGTCAATTTGATAATAGATTTTATTGAAGATCGTTTGAAACCATCCGAGCCTAATTGTAGCCTGAAATCCTATTAAATGGTTCAAAGGAAAATCTGAAAAGGGTCCCCAAATACTTGGGACCTAGATAATTCCGTCCTTAATTAACTTTTAGATACGGCCTAACAATTAGCATCCTCACGAAATAATTCGTTTACGCAACACAAAATTACTTTCAGTCTGACACATTGTATGTTTTTAATTTTTATACACATTGCACCGATTGCACAAGCGAATGCGTTGTGTTGTGTATAACAAAAAGCAGTAAGTAATAAAAATCGAAAGTTTTCACAATATTTATTTGTAGGTTGGTACTACATACCTACATTACGAGTTACGACAGATTGCCCTATATTCTTCCGATAAACTTTACTCAGGGAGAGTGCATTGCAATGGAATAAGGTCACAACTCACAAATTAACAGTTTTAAAACACTTGTGCTTTTAATTCAGTAACAATGATAGTATTCAAATGTTTTTAGGGCGTGCTATTTAGATATTCAATCATTAAATAAAATAAATAGAAAGTGTTTGTTGTATTATAGATCCGGGTCATTAGGTATGATAACGCTTGATTTTACTTATGTCTTTAATTAAAGTAGTATACGTATTTGTGAGGAATATTTATCTGACATTCGTATAAAATTACTGTAACAGGGTGAATAAGCAGTACCCCTAGCACGAGTTTTCTCTATTTTACTTTACAGAATTTTTCCAGTATTTACAGCGTTTATTATATGAAAATATGGTACAGCGCCTCTGGTGTGCGAAGAAGGAACCAATTTTTCCCTTGAAAATTGTCAATTTGAAGTCGTCAAAGTTCCAGTTTACTTTACGTCTCAAATACTGAAAACTCGTGCTGACGGTACAGTTATCTGTGAAGAATGACCCCGAATGTGCACTTAGTAAACTTCAAAATTATTTAGGCACTATTTTTGATAGTAAGTAAAACTTCACATAATGTACTGGCCAAATAGAACACACAAACCATACCAATACCATAGCCAATAAATAATTTAGGAAATCGTCGTTGTTAGTGTCAATTCCCGGGCCCATATCGAGAATTATAACATTGGTTGAGGATAGATAGATTGCTGCATTTTCCGAGTATTATTACTGACTAAGCTTGTCCAAGATTCTCCATATTCAAAACATAATCACAATATTCTGATGTTTTCAGAAAGAGTACCTACTCCTCCATTGTCTTACGTCAAGCACTTCGTACGTTTTCTTATACAATAAGGTAGGCAAGTAGGTATTTATTATAAATAGACACTTACACGTTATTTCTGTTAAAACAATAATGATAAAACGATTATCTAGGAGGAAATGTGATACCGGCACGTTTCTCCGCTGACGTCGAGTGCATACTTGGATTTTGCAGAATTGCTAAGTGTTTACATACGAATTCTGACCGTCCTCGTCATTGATAAACTTTTTTTTTCTGTTGGTAAAATCATCAAATGAGTCCTCTCGCCTAGTGTGGAGGAGGAAGGGACTGACAGACCCTTACTGACTAAAAATACACCCTGTTCCTTCAATAACCCCCTACCGGGGTTCAGGGAGACGCTTTGACAGTCCCGCGACCCAGTCAGCTACATTGCGTTTGTTTGCAATTTAGTTTCCAAACAGTAAACAAATAAACCTGTTTTTGGAACAAAATCATCTGCAAAGACGAAAAGTTCAGTATTTTTTTCACTTTTTTGTGTTTTATGACTTACCCAATATTATCTATGAGTTTTTATAGAAACTTGCAGGCGGTTAATTTAAAATAACATAAAATCGGAAACAAAGGACTTGAATATCTTTATCTATCAAATTAGTAAGATAACAAAACGCTTCCCCCATTTTGTTGAGTCAGTATTTTGAGTCATATTTTCGGCGTATTTTTAGTACCTAATATAGGTAGAAGAAGGTTTCCGGTTTTGTCTCAGATGTTGCAATTGCCTCAGTTCCAGTTTGTTTCAGTATAAAGTTATAAGAACTATAAACTCGTGTACCGCCCCGTGGCGTGGTGTGAATATTTCAATCCTATTCATTCGTATGCTGATTTCACGCTGTGAAACCACGAACGTACAAAAATGGCGTGTCACACAATAAATTATTTATAATGAAAATACAAACAGCCAATCATTTCTTACATCATACGATTTATAAAAGAGAGAAAAGTCACGTATGGATAGAAAAATAGAACAAAACTAACGTTCAATTCTACAAATACAAATCTAATTTTAACCCGTAAATGCAGTCATATTCTTTCAAACACGGAGCAAGTGTACGCGTGACAGCAAATGTACGCGTATAGCGCGTAATATTCTCAAGCAGTGTTGTGGCAGTGTCCCCTTTTGTGGACTAATCCGCCATATCATAAAGGCAGCGGACAATGCAACGTTTTCAAGAGCATAATAGTGGGTCAAGGAAACAAGAAAGTACATTAAATGTTAGCAAAAGTGTACAGATGCATTCAGTAAAGTATTTATTAACAATCGCCATTGGGTGGCGCCAGATTTAATCTTTGTTCCTACTTCAAGAAAACGGGGAAAGAATATTCTCGTTTTCCCAATACATACTCGAATTTATGATCTGTAATGAGGACTTTTAGCATGTTTTTAACCGTGTTCTTTTTTTTTGCTGTCGAACATAAACTCTTTTCATACATAAATGCAAATACCCTTTCGGCGTTTCAAAGCGTGTGTTTCGCGGAAGTAAATTTTGCATTGTTTGCAGAAAACGTACGTTACATTGACAATATAATGAGTGTCGAGTTGCCATACAAGGTTTTTTTATTAGCATTGTGATTAATGTTGCGGCAATTTTATACTGGAGCACAAAATCAGAGTAGGGACTACTACACACTACTTTATTATATTCAGAAATTAGATTAATAATGTTGAAAACTATGGAGCGAGGCTGATAATTATTTGCAACATTTTAAAAGGTTTTTGTAATACATATAATTGCATTACTCTTTAATCAGCTGATTGAACCTATTTAAAGCGTCTATAAATGAATTTCCATTAATCGTAAGCCAACCACTTGGCGCTAACTCCAGGTGACATTTAAAAAACATAAAGATAGATCAACCAGCCAGCTGTACTTGGCAGCTGCCTCAACTCTTTGTGCCTTCTACGAAAAACAAAAAAAAAACTAAACCTCCGAGCGATTACCTTTTAGAAAAGGCACCCGGTGCCTTCGGGACGTACCTCCATACCTTACAATTTTTTGTAGATGGGCCGCGTCCAAAGCCATTATGACCGGCACATTTGATGTTGAAAAAAGTAAGACTGATTTTAAAGTAATGTAGACTTGGAATGTTAATTACTGTACTGACTCCAAGGCTTAGACAGACGAAACTATAAGAAGAACAATGTTGTTTTATTTTCACACTCTGGGAAAAATCTTGATAGTCTATGGTCGTTAAGATAGCCTGTCATGTCCCGAGTCTTCCTTTCACAATAAAATCGGTGTCTCCTTACAGCATGTAAATAAAATGTGAAGTATGTCACGCGTTATAGATATCCTGTCCCAGTCGAGTCGTCCTTGTACCGTCTGTCTGAAAGATAACAGGTAATGCCTCAAGAGTTTATTGCATCTTTATTAACGCAGAATTATTGCTGTGGGTTATAAATAAAATGTAAGTAATTAAAAAACTTACATTTCATTTCCTAGGTTCAGAATATAGAACAGCGTCGGACAAGCAATTTGTGGGAACTATGCGTTCGAACGACTCATAAAACTTTTATGGAGGGTCCCGAACGTAAAAAAAACTTGATTATTGGCTACGAGCAGAAAAAATAAGGATAAACGATCGGGAAGAGAGAGAAGTGTTCAATCTCTAATAGCAATCTTTTTATTCAATTTTATATGTATACAGTACGTTATGTCAAAAGAGGAAAACATAAATCTGCCATTGGTAAAAATGCCCAGAAGACTGGCAGCATTGCCACATTGTATTGCAATACTGATTCTTTCACCCAAACAAAATCTATCCCTCTTTCTGATGGTCTTCCCGCGACCAGCGTTTTACTTCAATGCTGGGTCAATGGGTCGCGGAACAGTACAAACGGGAAACTATGATCCTGAAATGTAAGGAAGCTATTGGAAGAACAGAACACGGTGGACTTCTTATGGAAATCAGTACGAGTTTGACAGTCCCTTCCGCTTCACCCAGGTCGGGAGGTCGCATTTGATGATTGTTCCACCTAATAAAAAACGCTAGGCCAACACATATTTGTTATTGTAAAGGTGACAGCACTAAATAGTAATAGTCCAGGTAGGCAGCTGGTACCAATCAGCTGATACGGAAAATACCTGTAGCGTTGGTAGGGTTAAACAAAACAAACATGTAAGTATTTCATTTTATTATTTTTATGTTTTTATAATTTTGACAAAGAAATAAGTAATTATTTATTAAAGATTTTAGAGTGCAATATCACAAAGACCAACCCGGTTCATAAGGGTAAATTTTGATAAGTTGCTTACAAAAGCTAGTACAATTTTAGTAGATCCCAAAAACTTTAGAAATATTTAGAAAATATTTCCAGCAAAATATAGAATTTGTTTTAAAATCACGCTCTAAATGTTGAAATACCAAATAATGGAACGGAATGCGGTAATGATGTTAGTAAATTACTGTGAATTGCGTTCCGTTCCACGCATACGTTGTAATTAAACGTTTTAGTGGGCAAGAGCTCTGTTGTAATAGAGATAATACTGATAAAATACTGTTTGGTAACTTTTATTACTGTATGATGAAGCTGTTATTATATGTTTGTTGAAAACTAGAAAGGTAATCCAGGAAGATATTAATGTCAGACGAATTGAGAAAGTAATTAATTTTCTTTCCAAGATTCTTAATCAAAACCTTTTGCTATAGTGCATAACTGCTAAGATTGATTCATAGAGTTAACATTCATCTTTAATTCTTGGGAACGTCATGCCTATTTTAGCAAGCATGTTTAATTTATTTGTTTTGGCAACACTAATTCAAAAATTATACTTACTGGTAATACTTAATGATTCCTAGAATAATTAACGCCCTGCTCTGCCCACAATAAAATAAAAAAGTAACAAGTAATGTTTGAAGAGGTGTGTGGTGTGCCTAATCTAGCAAGGCGGCAATTCGTCATCATTTATAAATTATCGGTATTGAAGACAAACTTAATGGCTCGCAAATCTTATCGTGACAACAAACATAAATTAAATTACCTACTTTCACGTATCTCAGTTATAATTACTAAGCATTTCTTTTCCTTCGAGTGAAAGTGCGACTCGCTTCTGTGAACAGTTTAATTTTTGATCACATGTTTGGATATTTGCGATCGCGATTGAACGATGGACAAGAAAACTAAGGTATTCTCTACAAGGCATATTTCTAGGCTGTGCGCTAGGACGAGCTCATCGTTGAGATAATTATTCACTAAGCTATTGACAGTGTCGACTGTCAATACCATGAATAACAAACAGACGGCGTGTGCAGCGCTGCACGCAAAAATCCTTATAGAATAGCACTGTGGATGTCCCACCTCGTTTGTACACACGGCTACACATCAAGCTATGCAAATATGTATCCTTTCGTTTGGATATTATTATCTATATATTTTTTTGAAAATGCACCACCATCGTTACCAGCCTTCTGCCCTCATCCCAATTCATTTGGGGTCAGCCCAGCATGACTTCTTACATAAGTACTTCTTTATTACTTGACATTAAAACAGTCACTTGTGGGCAAAAAGGAGCAGTTAGGGGGACAACTGCGAGACAACTAGAAAAGCAGTCGTTCGCTGGTAAACTGTAATTCTGACGAGCGATTTTTTTTTTAAATTAGTTCCTCCACAGTCCTGGCTACGCCCTTGGTCACCTCCTTCCTAGCTTATCTATTCATCCTTCATGTACCTAGTCAGTAAAGTAATAAGCCTCACTCACTTATTCCCAAAAATTGTCCCACAGACGCATAACCTTTCCATTCCGCGTCTGTTCATTGGTACATTGACATTCCCGAACCGAGTAAATAAATGGAAATATACTACGTGAGGAACGACTAGTATTTTGTAATAAAATTCATCACATTCGCAGCGGCATATCGTTAAATCGCACCTTTCATATTTATTATGACGCATCGGTGTATTATTCATGTAATATTCAGTCACACAAAGCGACTTCGTGTCCAACGCTTTTAAATTGCAGGATGTACACGAGAAAAAATGGTTGACCGCACGTAGGTAAATGAATAAAACGGATTGTCAATGACATTGATTGTTTGTACTGTAAAGTTTAAAAGCAATGTCATTTTCGAATGTTTTCGTGTTTTTGGAGATACAGTGTCTTCCTCCTTTCCATTCCGATACTTTTAGAATTGTTTTAAACACACTCCTCTGTTTTCCATCTGACTAGGTTCATACAACGCGACGTTTAAATGAACAAAGTAAGTACTTATTACTTCCATACCTTCCATGGAACAAAGTTAGTACGTAACACTCGTAGTTCCATGCTTCCACGGAACAAAGTTCCAATGTAGCGCTGCACCGCTGAATAATGAATCAACATTTCTCACGACCTTCCCGGTTGATCGACCAAGTCTATCATTGTAGCATAATCCGTTGCGTAACTATTCCGATGCGGGCATGCCTCGTACCGTTATCTCTAATGCAATGCATACTATTCATACAGGCACCCACATTGTGTATTCCGTACTTAAGTTACTAGTTAAGCTGGTTGTTTAGTAGCAGGTTTTTAATGGGTGGCAACTAGTATAAAAGAATCTCATTTGTTTGTGCCCAAGTTCCGACGTTTATAGTGTAAAGTTTCGGACAAACCGGTAAAAACAGAGAATGGGCTGTGGACAGGAGAGACCGACAGATAGTTCTGGACAGTATCTGTTACTTAGTGTCCTGTGTCCAGAAAGCTTAAAACTATAACAGACTAAGTAAGTACCTAATTTAGAAAGAGAGCAAATAATAATATTAGACACATTTACATACCTGAAAGTATAGAAATATCCGTTGAATTTATCATGATACGACCTAAAACTAATTAGTATGTAGAGATTTAACAACAAGGTCCCAGTAATATGCCTCTTATTTTATTTAGCAATTTGACTTAAAAATCGTTAACAGTACCACGAAGGCAAGATGTAAATCATCGATATAAACAAATCGTCGACACAATATTACTACAGTATTTGGTGGAAGCTCCGATGTCGAACGTTACGCGAGTCTCGAACTCTCAAGTCTTGAGAAACCAGTTCGGCTACACGTGCACATTGGACGTCGAATCGTGACTCCCGCGTTATGGCTTATGTGCACCTTTGAATGTAAGCCCTGCGATGTTTGTCCAACAATCTCGATTCACTTTTACATGAAATCGAAGATTTTACTCGGAGAAATACAGATATTTCTCTTGGTTTTACTTTTCTCAGTAATTCCGAAGTTTCAAACGTAAACTTGTGTATTTTTATTGAATTTTTAAGTGTGATGGGCTATTGTTTCAGCCGGCTAAAAATATCTAAATAGAAATAGCAATTCAAAGTTAAATGCGCGTAATGTTAAACATTACGCTTAAAATCTTGTATTTTATATCTAAGTACTCGTAAATCCTTGATCCTTCGGGAATTAAAGCCCGTCTATCACCTGACCACGTTGAGAACGAAACTGATATATCTATCGCGTTATTTATATTGTGTGTGACGTCTGGCAAGGTTTTAAAACATTTGCACGCTAAAGTAACAATTATCACAATGATAATAACATAAACAAGATAAAAAGAAAGTCCTTTTTCGCCAAACTTGATATAATGGCAGTCATTGATGTAAGCATTGATGCATTTGTTTTCATCGTGATAATATGCTAATGTCAGACAATACAGACTGTCGTTGACATTGACAGGCAGTTGATGACCTGTCTGTATCAAACGAGTTCTAATTCCATCTAGGCTGTGTCAATCAATCAGTACGGAGGTTGATTGCAACAATCAACGGAATACTCCGCTTAATGGGTTAAATTGCTTAATGCCGGGGTCCCGGGTCAACACGTTATCTAATAAGAAGAGAATTCGCAGCTACATTCACTATAATATGTGTTGTAATTGGGGATGATTCGAAGTACTATTTTAGTAATGTTAGTATTTTTTGTGCACTTGCGTACAACCCGGCTTCGCACGGGTTGGTCATAATTGGGAAAAACTACTCCTACAATTTCATTTCAAGATTCGGAAAGAACCGGGAATTCTCGAATCTCTGGTATTTGTAGAACTGCTTACGCTTGTCGTAATCCACCACGTCATCATCCAAGTTGGTTGTCATACCTTTGTGTTTCCTGTTTCTACGAAGTGCTTATCACGATCTTTTCCGTCACCGTTGCTAATCATAATGTAGCTGACGTCTCTCAGTACGCAATACATTTTCAAGTATCCTCCTATCATCAACTTAAAACCGACTTCAAAAAGGTTTTTTACATGTCACGGTCTCCGAAGTATTGAGTTGAGCAACTCTCGAGAGATTCAATTTGTCTGCATCGATTTTGGGATCGTCGGAGTTTGCATACAATGAGCATTACCATCTCTTTTTAAATCTCGTTATGCACTAAAACACGCTGTAAGAGGCGAGGTGGGCAAGAACAGCCGGTATTTTGATTGCTTCGTGTTGCATCTTATGTTTAAAACCGCCGTTATCCTTGAAAATTTGGGAGATAGTTCCGTATGTCTTTTTTATCCTACTCTATCAGCAATCTTAAGAAATACATTCTTGTATATTAAGTTTATAACTGCTATCATCTTCCTTAGGTTTAGTGCATATTTTTGTCTTCTATTCATCTCTATCAGTAGTTATCTTAGAAATCCTTTTACTTCATCCATCTATCATTTGATCTGGCTCTTTTCTTAATCCTAACTCGACGTTTCTTGTCATCATTGCCTATGCCAACTAGATGTCAACACAATCTTCTGATCAGTCAATCTCTTCAGTTTTTTCTGTTACAAGCGCTACTTAACTTCCAGTCATAAAACCGTAAGAAGAAATATTTGCCCCAACATACCTCGGATGATAAGCATCGCAGTGCACACCTCCCAGGAAAGCTATGCCCGCATGAAGAGGAAATAATTTATGGTTTATGGAGCGTTTTTAAAGTTCTTAGAAATTCGTTGGTGGGATTTGGGACTTAGTACCAAACCAAAATAGGTTCTCTTTGTTGATGTGATGTTTCTCTATTCTTTTAGAGGTTGTTAGAGAAGAGTAAATAAGTTAGCATGGTACTTTGGCAGTGAGGATTGTTCTGACAAATGCAGAGTTATTTGTGCCAGAAGAACGTTTCTTATGTTAAAAATAATAAACACAACATTGACTCATTTACGTTACCAAAGATTCGATTCGGTTACGGGAAATCAATTTATGTATTCATTCATTCCTAAATATTGCATGTGCTCTCATAAATTATTCTGCATTTGATAAAATTGCATCTGTATAGTGTTCTGTATCACTTTCTTCAGGCCCTTATAACTTCAGATCACACATTGTATTCAAACGTTGATGAGCAAAATAATTAATTACTAAATGATTTTGCCTTAGAAATTCCGCGACTGTAGACAGAGTTATGAATGGCCAATGACAGCTCAAAATCATCGAGGCCTTTGTAAATATTATAATCGTTTATGAATCATTGTGAGTGTCCATAAATAAATTATATTGCTGTAATGACACATTTAATACTATCTGCTTACCACAATTTCTTTAAATTGTTTCTCAATGACATGCATTTGTTATTGGTTGGCCTTTTCTACGTTGTAATGGTTCCAGTTAAAACCACAACATAACTTGGAACAGATCAGCTGCTAATGAAACAAAAACAAATCGTACTACCTACTGCCATACTCAGATGCAGTTTTTGTATAAAAACACGAATTACGATTACGAGATGATGAAAAAATCTTTGAGAAAGATGGATTTTTGCTCTGCCATATTAAACTGTATCCCTTCACGTTTGAATTTAATTTTGACTGTTAGTGGTAATGTTGGTGAATAAAACGATCTTGTTGATCATAATGTAGGAGTAGCAGCTGTTCTAAGGACCATGTTGGAACCGGTCCCAAACCAGAGCGATTTACTGAATAGAATGCATTGCAGGTTGCAGGTGATACTTAGGGGACAACTTGCAAGACATGAGCTACCTGCATTGGACGGTGTAATATTATACTTTTTCTTAACTATTTATTGATTTAGCTCAGTTCGCCTACATAATCTAATTAAAATTTGGCCGTTTAGAAAGGTTTTTGATCAGGAGACAAAGAAAACCAGTTAATGAAGAATTCACAGTAAAAATATACTTAAAGTTATTTTAAGAAATGGTGAAAAATTGAAGATTGTAAGCGTTGACCCATTTTTCTGAAGTACGTTCAAGAAAATGAAGTCTGAATGGTTGATGCTATACAGTTTTTAAAGCTCAAGAAGTAACTCTATTCATCACTGAATGAAAAGAAACCATAAATTGTCCAATGCAGGATACGACTGGCAATAAAACGATATAAATGAATATAATTTTCCGCATCGATCATCGAAGAAAAATCGCTCGATTGATCAGTAAATTCTCTGCCATCTATGGCTCTGTATAAGGTGTTTACACTCGGATTATTTTACCAAGATATCAAGTGATTCTATTGTATTGCTATAGGCTGTGATTTAAGGTTGATTTTGGTTTGATTTGAGGGCATGGTGTGTTTGTTTTTAGGTAACGGTTAGCGCCTGGGGCCGCGTGACGGGTACTGCACTCATTTTCATTATGGACGCGGGGCATGCACGTTGCATTCCTGCGACTGTTCCCAATAGGTGCTTAGGTACTCTCTTCCTACCATTGTTCGGATACAGTATTCCTGATTTGCTTTGAAATATCTTTTCAAATTGTATGCTACAACCAAACTGAGCTGGAAAATTCCTTAGAACATGTAAAATTACTTGCTTGATGCTGATTCTTCTAAATTCTTTTTCGCTATCTTCAGCCTCTTTCGACCATCTTGATGCCTCCTTCAACTCCTGCCACTCTTTTGAGCTATTGCCTTCTTCTCTCGACCTTTTTCAGGACATCTTTCCAGCGCATTTGTTACCTTAATTGAGGCGTTTTCACATACAGTTATAGCAAGGTTTCGGTACACTAACGGCTGTAAAAATGAAATCTGATTATTAATATAACTGACAGCTGGGAGCAAAATAAGTTATTTAAATTACTGACTACCTGCTTTTCTGTACTAGCAAGGTTGAAAATCCAAAACTGAAAATTTACACACAGAATAAAATATAAACCTTGCCAGTACAACAAAGGAAACTCGAGAGCGACAGCTTACGCAAGCAACTCGCGCTAATCCTTTACAATCCTATAAAAATATTAGCCAGCACAGTAGCTTCATAAATCTTAATGCCAACAATATCATTCTAAGTCGAGTGCTCCACAAAATTAACTCCACGCATAAGTTCACCTTCTTTATTTGACTCATTACTCATTACCCTGAAGCAACCGTTGCTGATTTGGTCATAAAAATAACCTAACAAAAACTTCTTGGCGCCAACTCCCGTTCCAAAATGGCGGCAACAAAAGAAAATCGTAAGAAGTTATATTAATAGGCATTACTTTTTACGTTAGGTTGTTAGTTTTTGTTCGCTTTAGTAGTATTCATGTTTAGTTGGTTAGTAAACAGATGAATGAAGTACTTAGAAGTTCCAGCTGGGTGATTTCAAAATTGTATGATTTGCGGTTGTTACTTGCTGTCGTTTTTTTGCTCCATAATGGCGCCTAACTGGCCTCTTTGGACGTGACTATAGTTTGATATTATCTACTGATAGTCTGATAGTAGATTTTTATCATTTACCCAACATGTTGTATAGACTCCCGAACTGGTTGTTTCAAAGCTATTTTGCGATTGAAGTACCCGGACGGACTCGAAGCAGTAGACATTAGACATTATTACAATTAAGGACTGTATTTTTGAATTCATAAGGTATTGTAATCGTTGAACTATTATCAACACTGTTAGTAATTTGGTACGCTTCGCTCTTAATTTCGTTACTAAACTCCTTTTCATTAATTCCTCCGTTTTTGTTAACAATGAGAGAACGCCTTTTTGCACGTACAAGGTCTACACGCGTGCAGAATTGAGTAAGTCTTATTGATCGTCTCAAATCTTTCGACTTACGATTGTCTACTAGTCTATTGTATTAATACCCAGCTAAGAAGACCCATAGTCTAGTAAGAAGTCTGAAGTCACCAAGTTCTGATTTTATTCACTAAGTCATGTAATTATGCTTAAATTATGTCCTTGCATTCTTTATTCCAGACTCTTGTATCGTGAATTTCTCAAGATAAGGAACAACTAAGAAGTACCTACTTATGGTGACTTATGGCGTTTGGCCACATAGACCGCTTTTGCATATGGCAAGTGTTGAGCCAGAATTGTTTAAAATTGTACTAAATAACAACATGACCGGATCCGGAATCGTATTAATATTATCTTAGGCTTTATGAATAAGTCGATTGATTCACAATAAAAATTCCTTGTCACTTTAATTTTAGTTTATCAATCGTCAATCCCCAAAATGCATCGTATGTTTACTCCGACATTTTTCGTTCTTATCAATTGCTGCGAATTCTCTTATCGACTTATTATACCAAGATAAACACTCGGGCACTCGACTCAGTCGCCTGATCTGATAATGATCTGTATTATGAGCTGTTTTCTGATAAGAAAATAACGCTAAAAAAATGTTCCAGTTAGGGATCCAAACTTTCCAATTTCTATTTTGTACACCTGAGAAAATTAATTACCCACCATCAAAGTAGGTATATGAACTTCCAGCACAAAATAATCCACTCCTTCTTAATTATAATTATTACCATAGATCTTTATGGCATTTTATTCTGTAGTCATTTGATTTCATGCACCCTGATACTTTTTAAAGATCAGAATCAAGGATATCCTCGTTGGTCCGGTCTTTTTGGAGTTTGTCAATTTCACGGAAACAAAAACCTTTTTACACAACTACGAAATAAAAAAAGAGAAACTACAGCAGTTTACCCAATGACCTAACTTACTCGTCCTTTTTAAGCCGGGTATGAAACATCCAATCTCCGGCAGCACGAGTTGCTATCGTGTTACCAAACAAAACAAAATCATAATGAGGTTGATTGATGACTTAACTTTTGAAGAATGTCTTCTATCGACAATCGATATCTTGGAATACTAAGCTCAACCCATTTTAATCTTTGTGTCATTGTTTGAAGAAGACAATACCGTTTCAGAGTGGCCTTTTACGAGTATATCAAACTAATTTACTGTAAATGATGTAACAGTAGCAAGAGGAAATTTAAAGAAAGATAGATGGACTCCGTGAAGAATCTATGAACAGAAAGGAGATGACAGTTGAAATTACGAATATAATAGACAATTATAGAAGTAGAAGGATTCTGCGCTGACCACAAGCAAATTAGGATAAGAGAATAATCATAATGATGATTCCCCAGAACATAAAGGGCTATTGTAGGACACCGTGGATTTTAGTCAGTACAAGTCTGACAGTCCTTTCCGGCCCGATGATAAGACGGTAAACTGCTTTAAAAATGTTAATGTTAATAGTATTTTGGAAAATACGAACTGCCTTGTTATTGTTAACAATTTTACTTTTTATCAAAGTTTTTATGCAAGAAAAATGTAAAATATTTCCGTAAAGGCTGTAATTACATGTAATTCACATTCTCATCGTGACGAATGATCGAATCGGGTGCAGAATGAACGCGGGACAACTGAACTTTTCACTGGTGGGACCGGTTTGTGGATTACGAGACTGCAAGCCAATTGCTACGTAAATCAGAGAACGAAATTTTAAGGCCAATCGTGTGTGCTTGCTTTTGTCTTGTTAGTGCTTTTTAAAACGGTAAAAGATCCTAAATTAACTACAAATTGGGTTGATAATGTAAAAAAAAAATATGACTGTTTTTTTTCACACGGGTCTGTATAAGAAGGTCTCAGACTTGAATGATTTTTTTCTTAGTTTACTTTGATGTCAAAGGAAAGTATCATTAATGATTTTCCAGCTAAACGTGAAATTAGGATTAGGGTACAAGGCAATGCATAGTTGCATAATCGTAAACGAGTTATATGAGGTTGCAGCATTTGCAGCTCATAAAACTGGCAGAAAAGCAAATCTCACGCCCTTAACACTTGTTAGCTGGCCCCATGTCCAAAGAAACACATTTATTGCTCAATTCGTAACATGAGTCTCATCCAAGTATCTAGTTATTTTGTAATGAAACGAAGTAACTAGTTACAAGATCTTGTAGTGCAAGATGTAAGATTAGCAGCTGCTCATTTTGGATTTAAGAATTTGGAAACTGCACTTCTTCGTGTCTTTGTAATGTTGACTGTTGACTAGTTGACTACTAGAGTACTGTACTATAGGGTATAGCAACCTATACCCTATAGTCCAGTACTCTTAACAGGTATTTTACATTTGATTGCCAACCGTAATCTGCTACAATCCACAGCAACCTCATTTCGACAAAAATAAGGTTGTTTGTGGATTGTAGTAATTTTGACAGCTACACCAAATTCACAGGACGTGACAGATTTTTTGTATGAAAATCGCAGTTATCGTTGTCAATCTGACTAAATGACGACAGCGTGTGTGGAATAAATAATGAAGCAATATAGAAGCCGGAATCCATTGTTTAGTTTCTAATGAACGATTCTGTGTAATAACAGATGGAGGGCACATTAACGTTTTTGTCACAGTCATTAGTATTCATCTGAAGCATTGAATCTGTCGGTACCCTTATAAGGGCTAGTTTGCGTATATCGAAGGGACGTGATGGGACTCTTCAACGATCTGTCCATAAATGATAAAATATTGTTTCATTCAATGCCATTTCACCCAAAAAATATTTCTGCGAAGTCAGTACAGATACCATAACAGTCAAATCTTTTGAAGAAATGGAAAGTGATAAATAAACCAAGTGAATTAAATTTGAAATTCTTTAAGCAGTTACAAATCTCGCCGATTTGAGATTTGATACAGAATCAGTTTCATGCATTACTATAAGTAGATATTTTTCGGAAAAATTGAAATATATCAAATCATTACCAGTTATTTTCGATCTATTTGGATGATACATCACTCAACGTTATTAAAACAAGATAATAGAATCGAAAAAGGTAGTATTCAAGGTACAGCTGTGATTCATTGCGTTTATTCGTCATATGGATGATTAACAACTAAAACTTGTGCTGTAGGAGGAATGTCTCCTTTATCTTTGTTAATACGGAAAGTATAACACTTTTTATCAATGGCTTACTTCGTATTGACTTTCAAAGGACAGTGGTAGACTAACAGATATACCTCTGAAATCTCAAGTGTTAAAGGAAGTACAAATACCTAAAACCAAGATTAATTTGAAGATTTTAAACAGAGCCACCAGAGTTGATACTTCGATAGTACCTACTATCATATTTTTTCTGTTGCTCGTATTGCTGCTTGGTTCTCTCCTTTTCAAAAGATAAAGAAAGACAGAGATAAAGATAAACGCACTGCACTAATTTGTCAGCAAGGACGAGTCAATTATTTCCAGTGAGATTACTCACTGCACCTAATGGCGGCACTTTATTGAAAACTATTTATAAGTTGGCGCCATGTTTTCCGCCATATTAGACTTGTTGCTTGTCTATGTAAATTTCTACCATTACACCTATCCGGTAATCAAGTGTGATACTTTTTAGTCAACGAGTCTCGTTTATGACTGTAATTGCGTGTAAACGCTTAATCATTAAAATTATGACCATTTTCAGGGTTGTTTTACTAGGAAAACCGTTTTAATATGTTTTTTTAAGTGTTTGGCGGAATTACCACTTACGCACTTGATTTTAGAATTGTCACGAACACCACAAAGATAACTTAAGGACAGATAGTCTTTATTTTTGGTGTTTTGCCAGTAGGTATTTTGATTTAATCTCATTCTCGTCAGACATCTCTTACTTACTCATTTTCCTCAGATCCTTCTTTTCTTCATGCCCATGAATGCCTTCAGTATTATTATTTAAATGTTTGCGTAGTGTATAATTATTAATCATCATCCCAGATTTATTAAACTACTAATAACAATCTCATCTATATAGACGACATAATGTTATGATTACTTATTACAATGGTGACAGTCTCTTACCTCAGAGATTGTTTTCAATCCATTGAAGATTATCCAATGTTCATTGTACATTAAGAAAGGAAGCTCTTACAGTAAATAATTTCACTGTTACACCTCATCTTAAGAAAAATGGGATTTGTTCATAACCGCTGCGCGTTGTCATCTGGATAGCCTTTTTCCAACTATATTGGGGTCGTCTTCCAATCGAACCAGATGCAGCTGAATATCAGTAGTTTACATGGAGCGACTACCTATCGGACCTCCACAACACAGTAATTGGGCAATACCCATGGTAAGACTGGTTGTCGGACTTGTAGAACTTCTGACTAATAGTAACGACTCCGTCAAAGATCTACAAACGACAGCAGGGACCAACTTACGCGTTTTCCGAGGCACGGAGGAAACTCGCTATGACAGATAGTCACCCATTCACAGACCAACCTCGGCAACCGCGGCTTAACCCGGAAGATCGGCATGTGCGGCTGAAATTATTTAGCCACGAGCTCCTCATAACCACTGCGATTATCGACTCCAATTAGTCATCAATATAAACACGACGAGTAACCTAGAACTTGTAATAGTCATTCAACTTAAATACGCCGTATGTGGTCTCGTTTATAGGTAAGCTATTAACCCTTATATAATTATAGTGAATAAAGTCTTACATACCAGATGTCCATGTTTGGTCCAGTTAGTTCAGATGTAAGATTATTTAATTCGCTCGCTAGGATGTGTGGAACAGATATGGACACAAATGACTACCCTGCGGATGTGGGGAGACGGCGTCGCTTGCTCGGTTCGTGTTATGAGATGTAGCGATTTGAAATATTACAGTTTTTAAGTTAATAGAATTGTAGGTTGGAATTTGTGTATGTACTAAAATACAATATTTGCTCTCCCATTAAATAATTCCCAAAAAGCGCCCATTTTTTTTAATAACCTGTCTTTAGTCCCACTGCTGGGCAAAGGCCTTTCTCCATCCAAACATCTCTATTTTGTGCAATTTCTGGCTATGCCTGCCCCGCGAACATGATCAGATCGTCACACCACATCCGCCGCGGTCGACCTAGAGGTCCCATTTATCAACATTAAATAATTCTGTGATTAAAGGAACTACCATGCTCTTTGCTGTTTCCAATTTAACACAAAAAGTGTGTTTAGTTTACCCGTTATAATTTTCCTCCTTCCTATGAGAATTAATCTTTGTATCTCAAATAAATTAATGCTTTAGAATAAATTTTATTTTATTAAGTATTATTTTAGATTCTGTATCTTCTGAATCATTATTGATTCAGTGCCTGATATTTAGTTCTAATTCCGCAAAACTTGCACCACGATCCGTGAGACGTCGTGGAAGTAACTCAGCTTTATTTTATTCCATACATGGAACGCATTGTAGGCGGTACTTACCTGACTTATGGCTACACGTCGAGTACTTTGATACCACACGAATAATACAAATTGTAGCCAACATGACTGTGTTCTTTATTTGAAAAGGGTTTATTGCGGAATATGCTCTAGTCTTTGGCTCTAGTTTACTTTTTTTCACTTTCTTTGTTGGCTTGGTTTTACAATCCTGGGCGAATACAATTTTATTTTATTTTTAAATTGAAATAAACAGCATCTGTGAATGCACACTAACAAGACATCTATGATGATGACTGCAGAATCACGACGCAACTAATTTATTTTTATAAATCCATAATCCAATGAAAACTACTCCTTATTTACAACTGCATCCATTGTTGGACATAAAATATAAACACGGCGCACATACGCTATACATATGTATATACGTACAAAAAAGTACTTAGCACATCATAAGTGCATGCAGTTAAAAATAGCATTGGTATTATTAACGAGTGACAGTACTCATAACGTCTTTAAACCAGTTTATTTAAACGTTAATTGAGGAAAAAAGTCGTTGATGCCTTATAATGCGTCCGGTATCTGTGGCATCGAATCAATTAATGAATTACGTGTTAAATGCAATTGGTAATTAGGGATTGAGTCATGAGTATCATATGCACACACTGGCCAGAAAAAGTTATGTTGAATACCTTTTTTAACCCCCGACGGAAAAAGAGGGGTGTTATAAGTTTGACGTGTCTGTCTCTCTGTCTGTCTGTCTGTGTGTCTGTCTGTCTATCTGTGGCATCATAGAGCCCGAACGGATAAAAGGATTTCAACTTAGTTTTTTTTGTATGAAAGGTGATTTACCTGCGATTGTTCTTAGACATGTTTGATGAAAATCGGCTGAGCCGTTTAGAAGTTGTGGGGGTGAAAGTGGGGAAAGGTAACCGAGGGTCTGCAAATATACTCGAGTTGTGTATCAAATGAAAGCGTACAACAACATAAAATGATACAAGTATGTATCTATGAAAAGTATAAAATAAACTTAAAATACCCCCGAGTCAAAAACCAAGTTCTCTATAAGTATAAAGTAAAAAATAATAAAAATACGTCGCGTTGGGGGACTGCTCCAAATTATTTATCATCTCCTGGTTTTTTGCAGGCCCCAACGCGACGTATTTTTATTATTTTTTACTTTTATTGAAACACACATATCCGAATGTTATACTCGTTATAGTGAAGAATATGAGTTCTTAATTCGAATGTGTAATAATTATATCATTATAGTAATGAGGTTGAAAAATTGAAATTGAATCTTTTGCTGATAACTTGGCTGTGTCGGTCAGGCTGTCTGTATAATAATAACAAATTATTGGAAAGCAGTATAGTTTGCTCAATTTGCTTATTAATTAACTAGTCTTCTTATCTTACGTACTATAAACCTAATTAACTTAACAAGAACAATATTATATATAAATGGCGGATGTAAGTAGACCTTGTAAATATTGAAATTATTTGCAGTAGCTTATAGGCATGAAAGTTTACTAACTATCGGAAACTACCGAGTATTTAATTCATTAAGGTCGTTGCGATTTACTAAATGATCGTGGTTAACGCAATTAGTGTAATTTAATATCAGTATTGTTAATATTCCTACACCCACTACAAACGTGGCTTAGGTTAATAGACAGATGCATTTTTTTTTTACGTGTTAAAATCATCAAATGAACCCCGGGCAGGGCGGGAGGGACTGTCAGACTTGTACTGACTACAATCCACGGTGTCCTTCAATAGCTCTTTAGTAGGATATTATTGGGCATTCTACCCCACCTGCCGTTCCTACGGCTCACTCCGTTCGCCTTCGTCACTGGTGGGGTAGAATGCCCAATAATATTTTTGATATCGATGGTTGTGGAATAGAATAGGATGTACAAAATACTGGTTCGGCGCCTATTCCACCCAATGGAACGGAAGGTGAAGTATGAACGGCTTGTTTCGTTCATCTTCGTCGCTTTCGGTTTTTAGACAACCATGGCGAGGTTGCTCGTACATTTGTTCGGGTTAGCGACAGTGAGTTTTGTGTGTATGAGTTATAAATGTTTATGTAATACATTAATTAACTCATTATTGATACAACCGTTTCACGCACTCGTCATGAAATTTGTAAAACAACCACACTCGTTACATCTAGAAAAACTTTCCTGTTCTTTTCTCAGGATAACGATTTTATTCGTAAAATAAAAATTAAGGGTTCTTAAATATGGCTCATTTAACCATTATCCTTATCTTAAATCCAAGATACTAACACTTACAATTTTTTTATAATATACTATAATCATTTATTCGTCTCCTTTGTCGACTTGTTTTCTCGCCTGTTCCCGTTTTGCCGTCCTTTTGGGTTTCCCCCTACTTAGTTCCATTTAAAGGAACGCCTAAACAAAAGCAATGACATGTTTAGAGTTGAAATTGAAGCAGCAAAATTTGTTTAGCGTGTCTCTAATTGTTATTATTTCTTCTTATCATTACCGACCGACTGAGCCATGAAACCCGAAGATGACTGACTACCGAGCCCTCAACGAAGGACGCGATGGGGGTGAGGATAAGTACGAGGTCGGGCCCACCCACAGCGGGAAGTAATTTTGATGACTCCTCCGACTCGTGTAAAAAAATGCTATGTCAGTGGTGAGAAGCAGACATGTTCAGCAAAAGTTTGTGTTTTAGGGTAATTCTTTAATGGAATGCCTTCATCGATATCAAAAGATGGGTATTCTAACTAAAATAATTTCAATGTGTAAAATAAAAACATGCTTGAGTCGCTTCCTGTCCACCCCGTAGTGCACTGTATACAGTATTTTACATAAAGCCAAGAATATCCATCTCATCATCATCTTCAGGCAGCTGAGATTTCCCATGCCCTCTCATTTGGGTTGCGATACGATTTTTTCTATTAGTTACGATTTAGAAGGCGCGATATAATAATGACATGTTCTATACTCCGTACTTACTCCCTGACATCCATCCTCATAAACAGTTCACCTTTTAAGAAGACCTTCCGCAATATCAAACAGAAGAGTTTTTCTATTTTCAAGTCTACAATTTCAATGAATTTTCAATAAGAAAAATAATGTATAATAACATTTTCGCAGAAGGCTACAGTCATCAGTGCGTAATATTCCACCTGAAATTTGTAATATAAAGTCCACTACGGACGATATGAAATTCAACTTGTATTAAGCCCTCTCCTAAATACTTGTTGATAGCTCAAAGCTGAAAGGGTTACCGGCCACTGGGGCTCTTCGCAAAGCTCTATAATTTCCGTAAAGCCCAGTGCACACAAGCCCCACTAATCGGCAGATTGCTGCCCCCTGCTGCCCTCTAACTAATCGCTTTTACACGTCCATCGAACCATAAATAAAACGCTTATGAAAACATAAAATGTTTCTCTTTTTTCTAACGTTTTCCCGATTTCGTTTTTTTTTCACTAGAGAGTCAAAAGCTTGAACAGACCACTTTCGTCATTATGAATTGCCAACACTCCATTTTGTGTTCTATTTCTAAAACTTGTACCTTAGGAATTGAGCCGAGGAACTTTCAATTCAATTCCTAACAGTAGGACTGAAGATTTAGGTCGTTCTGGTCGCAGTTATATCGGTTTACGTTTTTTAGCGAGCGTAGAATAGAAATGAGAATTTTGGCAGTATTACGCAAATGGATAGCTTTCAACACTCAACGGATTAGGTTCCGAACTTTCGCGGGAAAATTAAATTAAAACATATCATAAGACGTAAATATGTATGGAGATCGTAATGATGTTGCTCCTGCACTCAACCCGCAGACGTTTCGGATTTAGATATTTTAAATAAGTTTTATTTGGAATAACTTTCTGCAAATATTCGAGATAGGCATTTTATTACTTATATGAAAGTCTAGAAAAAAGTTCCACGAAGAGTTTTTCATTTGAAATCGAAAATAGTTTGTGGGTTTTATTATCTTTTTCGTTTGAAAATTAATCTGTTGTTACTCTTCATAGACCAATTACTAATAGTTTTTAATTCTTCGTATTAATTGCCTAGATCGAAAAATATGTTTTTGCGAAGTTATACGCTTTACATTATCACACAGAAAAAGTTGTGATTTTAACATAACAAGAGCCAAGAGAAAATACTTTAATTAAAATAATTTTTAAGTCGATAAAATTAACTTAATTTATTTATAACTAGCGGCCCGTCCCGGCTTCGCACGGGTGAGTACCCGGTCTAAAAACCCGGTCCCGATGGTTACAAACACAACAAAAAAATAATTATCCGAATCGGTCAAGCCGTTTTCATGTTATGTCGTGACAACGGAAAATGGGTTTCATTTTTATATATATAGATGTTTGAAATGAAAATTAATAACTGAAAATTCAATTATGCTTATAACTACTAACATAATTGTCATTAAAAAATGCTTCGTGATACCATTAAACCTATCAAAGTGAACGTAGGCAGAGCAATTAATAATTAATTTAATTATAGCTACGTAAATATATGAAGTAGGTACTCCATACGATGGGGCCCTCCCTAATCCTGTCGATGATCATCGATGGGCCACTTTAGGAGATTAATTATAATTATGATAAACGACCCCATTTCCATAGCTAATACTAAGGTTTGGGTACCGCCTTCTAAATAGAGGTATCAGCGTCTATTCTCATTATGTCGAATTAACTTCTTTATGGCAAACTTTTTGTTTTAACTTTGCTATTAATTTTACGTAAATTGCGAGATGTACCTTAAATACTGCTCTTGTGGTTAATGCTACTTCTTTGTTTGGCGGGAAATTTCTTTGCTTCTTTTAATTGAATAATGATTTTTCAAATCAAATCAAATCGTTGATTCAATTAGGCCAATTGCGGGCACTTTTCAATGTCAAAAGGCCATAAAATAACATAAGTTCAACAATAGTTATTGTTGAATATGATGAGCGGATTAGTGAAAGGTGACTTCCAAAAAGGTGGGGACCAAAATGCTGTGAGTGTCAACTTCGGAAAGCGACACCCTAGAAGGACATACGTACTGACCTTGTTGGTGAGGTTTTTCAGTTAGATCAGGCACGTAGTACTTGCATCTGCCGTTGCGTTTATTGCATTAAAGTTTGTAAGCGTGGCGTTTCAGCGTTAGCCTACCCCCTGAAACGGTGCCAATTATTATTATTAAATAGATTTCGGGGAAACTGGTACTTATATCCTCAAATCTGTGACTCGAAGAAATGTCACAACCACTAGTACCTACACTGGGTTCACGTGGTGCGTTTATAGTGCGGAATAGATGCTTACGTCCCAGTAGTAGGCAAGTTAAATGCTTGATTATAATTAACTTACAGGTATTCATTGTTACAAAAGACACAAGAAACAAACAATTTTCCTCAAAATAATTCGTAGACAATGACAAATTCTGTAGAACTAATGCCAGGAATGGATAGTTAACATTTCAGTGTGGTTTCAGGTGCCTAAACCACAATTATGTTGATTGTAGAACAGCTCGGTACAGCTTGAGCCTCAATTATACAGTCTGAATACATTACCAGGGTGCCTTAGATAATTGTAGCGTTGGTTTCAGCTGAAACCTGAAGTGGTAGTTGAATAAATTGGTGAGGCGAGTTTAATTATTGTAACAATGGCAACAATGAAAACCGGTTAAGTTTTTATATTGAAAAATGGCGCCTTTTTTGTTTAGAAAATGATGAATCAGACAATGACAATAATAAAGTCAATGACTCATGTTTAAAACGTACGTTTCTAATCCCCTTCTCGTGGTTGCCAGCAAACAAAAAAGCCTGAAATTATACCAGAAAAAACGCCATCGGTAATTTTTGATAATTATGTATAACCGGTCCAAAACGCGATCAAACTACTTGAGCGTGGGATGTAGAAACATACCTACGTATATAATTGTTCTTATTAAAATCAACGTTAATCTTTTTTCGGAGCAGATTCCGGCAAGGTACCATCGCATTATGTTTAAAAATCGACAGCTATAATTTCTGTTCAATCAAGATTTAATTGTTTTAATGAGGCTACATGCGTGAATGGCCGGCCCAATTATTGTTTATTTTTTAATCGCCCCCGAGAGGTTTTTATGTTCGCAAGGAGGCACGCATTGCGGCCTTCGGCGATCATTTTCATTATTTTAATAATGTAAACTTCCAATAATAATTTACAGTTGATTTGGGGTTAAACACGTTAAGAGATATTTATGATTTACCAAAGAGTTTTGGAACATAGTTAGTCGTGTTAATTTGATCCTCGAGTTATGATGTCAGTCTTGTTTTTCTTTGTTGCATTTGATTGGTGGTAAACAAAAAATGAGCGGTAGTCTGTCGCTGTGGCTAATTATTTGGTGTTAACTAATTAAAATAATCGCTGGAATGAGAAGCAGTATAATGAATTTAACATATAGTTGTTAGATATATCGTTGCAGATTTAAATTTCGATTTGCAATTAATGGCATCCTTGGTGTAATTGTTTTATCCTTGTATCTATATACAGGATGCATGAGTCATTTTAGTAGATATGGAAACTGATGATAATTAAATGAAACGAGATCATACCCGTTACTAGCATGAATAACTACTGCTGAAAAAAAAACCCGAATTTTACATAGAAATAGCAGTCAGGATTTCAGTGATAAAACATCACTGAAATCCTGACTGCTATTTCTATCTAGTGATGGTGGGGTTCCGAAACTTGAACATTCCAACGTCTTGGGGCTACCGAATGACAGCTGGACGAAAGATGTAACTATAAATTAGTTTATATGTGCCTGCTATAAACAAATCAGTACTGGTAAAAATGATGAGAGCCTCTTAGCCTTGGAACCAATTGACAAGAGATGAAATTTTAATGTCTGAATTCAACCAATGAACAAAGGGATAGGTTAGTATCTTTCAATCGATTAATATATTGTTATGATAGAAGCATCGCGCGTTTTTTAGGTGAAAATTTGTACTTTCATTATTTGGGAATTGTGTTGAAAAATTAAGGACGGCATGATTTCCGATTTAACCACAATAAACATTTTATATTTAATTGTTAAGCAAACGTAACTTAAAAAACTGAAAAAAAGACAGCTGAAGCTTATGTTCTAAAAAAAACCTTCAATTTTCTTTCAAATTTTTCTTTTCACAAATGTTTCGTTAATATTCGATCACCAACGAACTAACATTCAAGATCTAAGTCCAGTTCCTCTCTGGATCTAATCTGGAACCTGACACGGTTGTGGACGTGTGGTGTGGAGGAGAGCTGAGTCTCTAACTAACAAGTTAATTCCGGCCGCAGGCGCATATGAAGTTTCATATCACGCTTTGCATTATGCTTCATTATCTCAACCATTTTTGCTTTGTTATGCTGATGTAGGGGTGTGCTTTTTGTATTTATAAGTTGGTTAAGGAGAATTTGTCTGTGGAGTATGGTATGATAATGGACAGATATCTGTTGTTAAAAGACGTGAAATTAATTTTTGGAAATAGGACAAATTATTTAAGGAGAATTATTGTCTGTGGGAGTATGATAATGGAAGATATCTTTAAAAAATTGTGAAATTCATTTTTGGAAATAGGCGTTTTCAGTTTTCATACACCGTAATTATCTACCATGCTTTTATTGAAACCTTTTAGAGCTGGCCTTTCAGCCATACTAGATCCAGCTGAATATCAGTAGTTCACATCAAGTCCACCTTTCCATCTGAACTCCACAACGGTAAATGATACTGGATTCGAAGGATTGTCGGAATTATTAATCGGTCTTTCAATGATCTACGAATTTAGGACTAACGGCTTAGCCCGTTTTCTGAGTTATACGACAAAATTTCGGTGATTGGACTGTCTTATCAGATAACCGTGTCCAGGAACGTAAAAGTCTATTGAAGGATGTGTGGATTTTAGTCAAGCGAAACAAAAATGGGACGAAAAAAAACATATCTTTATATATATATCTTTATATAGATAACTTTCGAAATATTACTAAACAATAAATTACAACGATATCTATTAGCGATACTTTCATCCATTGTCTTTAAGTTAGAAAGCTGCAATAGTTCAATTGTTTTAACTGTTTATAATTCTGTTCGAGTGTGAGGTTGTCGAGGAAGTGGGTTCTAAGGAGACGTGGCCTCTTGTGATAGGTTCGCCATTACTTAGGAGCCTGTCATTTACGTGCGATCGTGATCTTTAGAACAACTCGTTATCCACACGTGGCTCTGATTGGTGTAGACGCGGTGCAAGCTGGTGGATTTACGGCTTGACGGCAAAGCACGCATGTTGTATGAGAAAATAGTTGCTTCTTATGCTTTTAGGAAATGTGTTTATTGCGGAGTACTTGCAAAGAACTGAGGAATGCAATATCATTTAGATAGCATTACGTCACAATTATTCAGTTTAGTTCAGTTTTAGGATTTCATGATCACCATCATATTGAAGAAATGAAGTATTAAATGGAAAAAGAAGACAACAATTGCGTATAGGGTTCGTTCTAAAAAGTCAAATAAGTCCAGTATTGAGCGTAAGCTGGGTGATCTAGTTGATCTTACAAAGTGTACCTACTTATATTGTTTGTCGGCCAGCATTTACATCAAAAGCCAGGTAAAAGAGGGCAACGTAGGAGGTCGCTACAATTAACTGTAACTAACTCTCCTAAAACACTACTTTCAGGATTCGCCAGCCCTACACTGTTGTTGCAGGTGAGACAGTGCGTCGCCTGCGGCGGTCCACCGCGTCGCTGCGCCGGCGCACCCCCCTCCCCGGCCGCCCGAGCCTCGCGCCCCCACCCCCCGCGCGCCGCCCGCCATAGATCGATCACTCAACTAACCGTCAATTAACTTATTGCCGGACAATCTGCTCACTAATCACCGTTTTTAGTTGTTGTTGCGATTTTTGTGATATTAGAAAATTATGTTCGAAAGGAATAGCTTTATTTTGTTTTTTTTTTTTGTATGATGCTGGTGCATTTTACGTGTGGTCTACGCAGCTATGGTAGATCTGAGAACTATTTTATGAGATTTTGTAGGCAAAAATGATAAACCATTTACGCACGTACTGAAACGGTTTCTGCTTACAAATGATTTCCTCTTTCACTCCATTATACCAAAACAGAATCGTGTGCCACGACAATTACCAAAAATCGTAAACCTACTTATTTCAAATTCGAAATGAAATTATGACGTCAAAAAAAGAAAACTCACAACAGGCCACAACGAGACAATTCTAAGTCATTTAACAAAACAACAACTTAAGAACGAAATTGGCCATTTTACTAAAAGCGGACAAACCTCAATTATGTGCAATTGTAATAGTGACGTTGTAGAAATGTATAAGAAGTGGCGCCATTACGAGGAGTTAATCTTGATGACGGAACACATTACTGTCGTAATGAGAGGAGCGTGAACCTCGCAGTCTACAATTTACTGACTCCTAAAGGCGTTTGGGAGTGAACACTAAACCCTATGACCATAGAGTACCCCGTAGAACATTGTATGGGGTATCACGAACTGTGTAGGGTTTAGAGACACACTTACTATCTTTAGCAAAGGATAAGGATCTTGAAAAGGGTGCATGTTTGGTGAAATAGGCAAGATAAATGAAAAATGCGCCAAAAAAATTATAAAACGATATGTATCGGTATTTTTTTCTTTTGCCTGTAAAGCTCTGCCGTTTGCCTGTTCAAATGCTAGAAGGTGTATGAAGTTTGCTGTTGTAAACACCTACAAAACTACGAGTATTTTGGAGCGTTACCATAAATGTTGCATAAGATTGCAAACCATTCATAATTTATGGTTGAAAGTGTATAGCACGTGATCTAGTGATGACTGAAAAAGAAGTGACATTATCAATTTGTTGACTCTACCAGATAATAAAGCGTAGAGCATATTGAGAACTGTGAATGTTTTTCCGAAAATTGGAGGGCGTGTCGATTTTTCAGCATGTATACATAGGAAGATTTCAGATTGAGACTCGGAGGTGAACCCTACGCCCCTTACTACCTTATTAGCATCCATCAATGCACTAGGTGGCCTACTAGCCACGTTTTTTTACTTTTATGAAACTTTTTTTATGAAATTTATAAAAATTAGCCAATATTTTTTTTTTTTAAGAAAATTAAGTGTTATTATTTTAAATGATTTCAGAGCCCTTTAAAAATATTGAATTCATTCCCTGAAAATTTAAAATAATATAAGGAATACGACTGAAAATTGTTTTGCGCAAAATGAACGGAAAATACATGAAATATTATCGTAAGAAACGCAGGGCTATTGTTCTTACTTTGTTGAAAATTACCTACTTTGCATCAGCAATAAATACTGCACTGACACCTAAATTTCAGAATCTAAAGGTCTATAAACTTCGTTGTGATCGCAATGATAGAAAATTAGCAACATCCTGGTAAGGAGTTGGGGTGAGGTATGAATCGCCGCCGGCGGCGACTGCGGCGAACAATACCGGCCACAAGCAGCGGCCGCGGCGTCGCTGCGCGGGCGCACGCCCCGCGGGCGCATGCACGACGCGACGCGACACCAGCGCCCCACGCGACAGACAGGGACAAACCTACAACACTCGCGAGATTTTGATTTATTTCATATAATTATCGAATAATCTGCTTTGCATCTCTCGTTATAACATTACGATAATTTCGCTCCATTACATCGGGTTCTAAGCGGTGACCGTTCGCTAGCACAACGATTGATAATAATCGCTCGCGAAGTATAATGGCGTACACCCACGGGTAATTATTGTTGTGCAGTCGTGAGTTCGTGAGCCGGTGGAATGGCGGAATGCATCTCCTTCGGGGGTTGCCCGCCGTAAACCAACACAACACGGCGCAGCTCGGCCGCGTAAATAACTGATCGCTTTCCTCGCGCTAATGATAGTGCGGCCGCCTGCGCTCGCGTCCCTCTTTAGTCGATCCCGATAAAATAATTACCAGTATTTATAAGTGCTCGCACTTAATCGCAGCTTTATACTAGTTATTAAGTGCGCTGCATACGTGCGCACTTAAAATTTCCTGGAGAAATCTGTGGGAACGTGTATGTCAATAATTAAACGAATCACAAGTAATTGGAGTGAAGAGATTGTTGTTACCCAAGAAGGAGTATGATGAGGAGGTTCTTGGAAGTGTCATAAAAATATCTGTAGACTATTGGAAGTTACAATGAAGTCATTCTTTTGTCCGGTGATGCCTGAGGGATGAGTCCGGCGTAACAAACACACGATGGTGTGGATGTTGCATTGACGTTTTGGTCACGGGGCATCGGCGAGCGCAGTTCTGTTGCGACGTTAATGGGCCGCTGGCCGTCGGCTCCGTTATCCCTCGTAGCTAATGATTGGCCGGCATTAAGTCCCGGCTGTTCCGTGCGATTATTGGATCTAACAGATAATTTTATATCGCATTGTCCCGGAGCGTAAAATTTTCTGTTGTTATTACGGGCCGGTCGGCACGCGCGGGCGCAGGGCCCGGAGACCTCTCTGTATCGCCTCATCGCTGGGATCGTATACAACGACCGAGCAAATCACGATCCGTTTAGCACAACTGTAAAACTGTTCCTTAATAAATGATTGTTAATGAGATAATACAATGTATCTGAGTTACTTTATTGTTCTACATATTTTAGCATGCCAACAATGGTAGAAGATACCAGATTTCCAAAATTGGTTGTGTGATCGACTATTGGCTGCATAAGGATAAAATTAATCTAAAGGAATCAATTTAAAACTCAAGCTTTCTATGAAAGCGATCAGTACCATGATCAGATCGAGTACCATGGACATGACGTCTGCAAAGAACACCTACATGAAAATGGTGACGATTTCCATCAACATCTCGTGAAGAAGAAAAAAAAATCGGTGTTCGACTTTACTGTGTTAAAAACATTATATTGATGAGTATACTCTATGCAAGACTTAGGCTTAGACAATATATCTCACAAGCAAATTAAACTGTTCACTCGAACCTTAACAGCATTAATTTAATCTCTAACACCGTTCCTAATGCACTGACCATCTACGCCTGATAAAGACACCACCGACCATCGACTATCGTCCATTAGTTCCGCCATCATATCAGCCACAACCGAACAACACCAACATAAATTGTTGGAAATAAACGATACAAATGTTGGCGCGACACTAAAGGGTTTCTATAAAGAAATTATGAATACTAGGTTGTTCGTAGGTTCGCACCTTTGGTTCACGATCGCCATTCTTCCCGCGCTTGTAATGAGCCCTCTAAATCAAACAATAGCATTAAAGTGTCAATATGGCCTCGATAACACCTTGGCGTTTTCTTTTGCACACGGAATTATGGCTATAAATCTATGGGAGGCTCGTTTACACCCCACGACTGGTCTTCGATCGAGCTGGCATTGTTTATCAAGTGGTTTTGATTAGTTGGGTATAAATTAAGAGAGAATTATGTTTTAGTTTTTATAGCGACATGCAAGCTTTATGGTATCTGCTTTTCCCCCCTTTCTGCTTTATTTAAAGTAATCAGTTATGAGATATATGAGCAGATATTTCACAACTCTGAAATAATGATAATGTGGTTTCGGAAACCGTTTATACAAATGTTCTCACCCTACAACCTACTAACTAAACCAAGTGTGGTTTCAGGTTTGTATTCGTAGCTCATAAAATTGTCGATGAAGAGTTCTATAATCACATAAATAATTATCACAAATATCTGAAGCCCAGCACGACTTCCAAGTTTGTTAACTAGAGGCTCTTTTAAATTTTCCATTTAATAAACACAATCATTACTTCAAGACTCTGTAAATTAAATATAGTGTGATTAGGTCTCTGATGGGAATTAAAATAGTCAAATTGTCTAACAACAGGTAACATCCAAGGATCATAATAAAGCTGGCAGGACACAACCTCATTATAATTAAAATACATCGCAAAAATTAATTAAACCTACAAATTAATAAAGACCTCTTCGTGTATTGAAGGTATTATCGTTTAAGCTGACTATCAATTCCATATTTACGACACAAGTCTACAGGCTATTGTCACCCTCACTGCGATCATACACCCATTCTCATTGCACGTCGTAGCCTGCAGCACTATGGTTTGATACCAGAGACAATAAACCATAATCAGGTACATTGATTGCGTGTTTCTAATTTTGCTTTGGATACAATATGGGAATCTGCGTTTCTAGTATATGGAACCTTCATCTAAGCTATCTGTATTCATAACTAGCTACTATTTTACTGATCCTGGCTTTCAAAATGAAGGTGCAAAGCGAGAGACTCTCAAAAAGAGTATGTCTGTTTCCTTTGAGATGAGACTTGAGTCCCAGCAGTGAGAGCATTACAGGCTGATTTCGCTTTTCTCACAATGTTTTCTTACCACTGAACCTCCTTGATTTGGTCATAATAAATGATCAGGATTTACTTTCATATTTTGGAATGGTTAACAAAACGTTTGCTGCCTGATTGCTCTACAAAATCAATGAATCCGGTATACATGCTAATGACGAAATATACCAATGTAAGTACCCAACAGCATTAAACTCTGTTAATCTATAACACCTTAGGTAACTTGTCAAAAAGGTTTAGTTATGAATATTACCTTAAAATTACAATCATTAAACTATATTTACATAGAAAATTATACTAAATTTACAAATCGTGTAAAATTGAAATTCACCGTGATTAAATATACCTACATGTAGTGTAAAACGTTACAGTGTTTATATTTCGGTCGTAAGGGCACAAAACGTCCTGACATTTGGCGCCAAGCCGCAAATGACTGGCTAAATTATGCAGTTAACTTCTTAAGCCAGGTTTCTGCCTACTTTTGGTACCTACACAACTTGGTACACTATCGACCTTTTAGATTTAACTGCTTCGTTTTCATAAGGCGTCTATCGTATGCTCATTATTTCATCAGCGATTTTGTAGTATTATTAATGTGGTTTCGGTAAATACCAACCAATAGATTCAAAGACTATGCTAGTAGAAGAGGATTACAGTTACATACATCATGGCGCATCGTGCTTGCATTTTGTATTCGGTAGAATTAAGAACACATAACATGCAAGTTTTAGTTTACAATTGTTGTCTTTAAGCTGAAATAATGCTACAGATCTAGAATGTTATCTATCTTTACATTACTCAATAATTTCTTGTAATTAACGGTTTAAGGACCTAAGAACATAGACAAAATGTTTAACACGTAGGTATTGAATTGTGATTTTAGCTACCGATAAGCTTATGTAGTCAAACTATTGATTCCCAAAATTGGGGACGATTTCGTAATTTAGGATTACTTTCTTTAATAGTAGGTGTTTAAAATCAGTCTACCAAATTACGAAACATGTCGAAATCGACAAGCCACTTGTCTAGATTCTTAACCACCATTGATTATACAACAAACAAAGACACGATACCTAAAAAGTCCTTCCTTACCTATCGTACAGATCGAACAAAACGCTACAAAGTCAATGCAATGTTCGTCGCAGCCGAAGGGTTGAAGATAAATACGTACAAGGGGCCGGGAGGTCCCGCTATCGCAGATAAACAGGGGGTTAGCAATTTGTACGACTATACAAATGCGCAACTGTACCATGCCGGGGAGGCGATGGACGGGTGCGGCTTCGACGCCGTACGCGCAGGAATTTGACCGATTGCTACGTATTTGTACTTGTTTCGTTTGTTCGTTCATAGGTTCGCTTTTATAGGATTAGTGGCTGGTGAAATGGCGCTAAGTTATGTCTAGACTATGTCTGCACCTTTTTCTGGGGCAAGGACGAATCTCATGTGTCGTCAATTCAATTCTGCGATACTTAATGCTTTATAGAAAATGTAGATGAATGGGAGTGTACTTATGTATATAGTTTCAAAAAAAAAAAAGTTGCCACAGCATGTTTAAAAAAAAACCTGTTTATTCTTATCTCGTTGAAAAATTCGAAGACACAAACGAACATACAATTTCTAACTCAATTTCTTATAGTCAGGCGTAAGTCTAATAATGTCACAAGTCACTTCAATGTTCTACATAACAGCTTCTAATTTCTCAGGTACTCAAATAAAATCTGAGTTTCTGTTGGAAAACCGCCTCTCATCTCTATCTTGCACCATATCCTGCCAATCGACTCTTCGGAGAGCGCTCTAGGCTTCATTACTAAAGAGGCATCTACCTGGGAGCCGATGGGACGCATACACTGTCTACTGAAATATCTGTCCTTTTTTATTGGCTTTATTGATGTCTGTCGTGCATTTGTAGGTAAATATTGACTACCAAAGCTATTTTTTCTATGAATTGAATCCGCGCCGTGACGGACTTCTGCCGAAAATTCCTGGCGCTACCATTTTTTATGCAATTTGATGTAAGGACGTAGACGTCGCGTCAAAAGGACTTCATTCATTGCGCGGACACTAGGTCAAACACTTTTATTGGACTCTTTACCTTAATTCGTCTATTGTAGGACATGTAACATTCTGGTGTACATAATATACAGGGAGCAGTGGTGGCCCAGTGGTATCGGTCCCGACTTACGAGTTGGTAGGTCGTGGGTTCGAACCCAGCTTGGCGCATTACTTTGTGTAATTTATTTCATCACCACTGCTTTCAAAACGGTGAAGGAAAACATCGTGAGGAAACCGGCATGTCCTAGAACCACCAAATTCGAAGACATGTGACATCTGCCAATCCGCACTGGGCCAGCGTGGTGGATTATGGCCCCACTCCCTCTCACAGAGAGGAGGCCTGTGTCCCAGCAGTGGGAACGTTATAGGCTGATGATGATGAATATACAGGGTCGGGCCCTGGAACGCAAAGGACAGGGTTTTGAACAGTCGAACATGGCAGTCTTTTCTGCTTCACCGATAACGGGAGAACTGAGATGATTTTACAAACTTAATGAGCTAATTCTGAACCGCATTTTTTCAGGATTTTTCTAGACTCGTTCCTCCCTTCCTTAAAGAAACCTTTAGCATGTATACCTGCATAATCACGAAACCTACCTAAATGCTACCCCATTATATAATAAGTATAAAATCCTCTACTAATTCTACACCACAGAAGGACGAAACCCATCCCCAATTCTAAACCAGCAACCTCCAAGAGGCGTCTACACCTAATCCTCATGGAAATGCTCAGAATAAACACAGGCTGCTCATTAATCACGCTGAGCCACCGAAACTTTCTCTATTCAACTGAGACTTCACCTGACTCGGATATTTTCCTTTTAACTTTTAAGCTTTGTTCAAAAACTTTTGATGGACTCAGACTTTTAAGTAAGTTTGAATAGTAATATATCTTGTGCTGAGCGAGCTTCTTATTTGTGTTATCAAGTGATGCTGCCAGTGTTCTCGTGATGCTATTGTGTTTATATTATGTAAGGGGGTTTTGAATAGGGGACGTCGTTTTCTTCTTGAAAAGGTTGTTGGGTTTGCATAATCAATTTTGGGGCCGGTCCTGTAAAAATATCTACTCGATTTTGTTGAGTGCAGGGGAATAAACGCATCCTAAAGCCTTTGCTGTTACTGTCATTCTGCAAAGATTGCTATAACCACTTGCGCGATGATAAAAAAAATAAAAAAATATATATACCATATGACAGTTCTGGATATTAGTGGTGACAAACTGAATGCTTTAGAGTTATTTCTATCTACAACGTTCGTTGTG